>JACXIL010000033.1:1325246-2650493 GCA_014737365.1 Bombus soroeensis | reverse complement strand
CCGCGCCACGCCGCGCCACGCCATGTAATTAATCATTTTCGTACGCCGCGCGATAATCCTTCTTCTCTCTGGATCTTCGACCTCATTTTTTTCTATTTCACACGACGTTTCTTCCTTTTTGCGGGCAGCTAAATTACTGGATTGCGTAGTGTAATAGAGACGACGATTTTGGAATGATCGATTGAAGGATTTCAGAGGGTAGTCGGGGTGCTGGTGTTTATCGAATCCGTATGGTTGCGAACCAGAAGAGGGAAGGCAATTCGATCGATTATTTTTCATTATTTTTGCAGGTTTCCGATTTATTTTGCAGGCGCATTGAAAGTTTATTGGAAGATGGAGACGAATGTAGGATGACGGTGTTATCAGGGAATAATTAAAAAATAACTGAAAAAAGATTAAATATCGACGATCCAAATGATGAGTCAACTCGTTTCTCGGTTAACGAAACACAGAAGTAAATGAGGTTTTAGCGTAATAAGAGTGGAGAAACGGGGCTGAAATGAAATCTTTCTAACAAATTGCAGCGGCTGTGCATAAAATTGGAAGTTAACGCAGCACGAACAGTTGGTCGAAGCCCACGCGTATCCAACGTTGAAACATGAATGTCTAGGCGGTAGCGGCAATCGGCCGCATTAGACCCTACATTATGTATGTAAATGCGAGTGTACGAATTTTTCCGCCTCTTTGCCTCCGACGTGAGAGACGCTTGTATCTACGCGCCGTATTTACAGTATTTCGAATGTGAATTCCTTTCTTAATGTTCAGAACGTCATTTCATAGAGTCGCGCGGCGTACTGGCGAGGCGCCTGCGATGACTTTCGTCCCGAGGAAAATCATCGTGGAAAATCTACGACGACTTGAACGTGGTTCCGGCTCGTTGGAGGTTCAGTCTTTTTTATACTGACAGATTTAAAGACTCGTCAGAAATTTCAATCGATGTATAGGTATAATAGGTTAAATATGGTAAGAGGTGGAGTTGCATGTTTCTTGATAAAATTTAGTGGCGAGTAGATTAGGGATTTTTATGCATTTGTATGAAATTTGAAAATTGAAAGGCATACACAGATTGACGAAAGTAGGTGGGATATTTGTAGATACTCTTAACGGATATATTTTATTATCTGTGTTATAGGAAACATTTTCAGATTTCACTAGCTTCGTTACGAGACTCGACCGTCATGACTAGATTGGTAAAGTTTGAAAAAAACATGAAAATGTACATAGAAATTACAAGATATCTAACAGAAGTATGTATTTTGCACAAGTCACGAAAGTATTTAAACGGTCGGTTATCAATTGTATTGTATTAACAAATCTCGATATTCGATAATATTTTCGATAGTAAATGAGATTATATTTAACTAAGTTATTATAAACCAAGTAATAAGCTGAAAATGGCTAGTCATGCTTGTATCCTAGATTTTCAACTAAATATATATTTGTTTGCAATAAATATCTTGTAGCGTCCACAGGTAGGAGTACATTTTTTAGGTTGACTTTAAATTTTGCCATTATAATCATGCAATGTTGATAAAATTTGCAAACGTTTTTATATAATAAAAGGATTTTGTAAAAGTATAAATTCACATAAAAATTCACAGACTAGTTGTAAATGATCTGTAACTTTTTGTACGTAAATCGTTTGCCGTTAGATTACTTTATCTTGTAAAGGTTACTATTCTGTAGCAAATAATATAAAATATAAGGCAATTTTATAATAGATACGTGTTGTATATTATAAGGCATCAATATGAATTCTAGACAGTTAAATCCTTTAAATACAAAGTCAATTAAAAATCGACAAAATACGTTGAATTTTATTGAAAGTGTTTTAGTTTCTGCTCCAATCGAACACGACAAAGGGCGAGTCCAACAATCAACGATCCACCTACTCTGACTTTGAAACACGAATCTGACAAACACCTCTAAACCCTAAATCCATCGTCTTTATACATGACGATCGAAAGTTGCGCGCAACCAACGAGCACGGTCCCAAGCATCCAACGATGCTTTTAACCACTTAATTATTAGCCTCGTAAGCATGGCCGCAAAAGTGTCGCGTCGAATTATACCTCGAATAAAACATCCGTAATCTCTTTCTCTGTCTACAAAAAAAAAAAAAAAAAAAAAAAAAAAAAAAAAAAAAAAAAAAAAAAAAAAAAAAAAAAAAAAAAATAGGCAACCATCCAGTATAAGAACCATGGTGATGGGTGAATGGCGACAAATATTAATTAACCAGCTAGACGCGTATAAATTGTTGGACGCGACCGTGTCGTTTAGGGCGTTCATAAATAAGACGGAAAGTATGATTTAGCCTGATAACCGCCTCGAGGTAATTAAAATCCCTGGCCTAGCTGTGGGGTATCTGCAGAGGTTTGTCCGCTCGAAGGAACGAAGGCAGAGGCTGGGTTGGGCGGTCGCGTGGTAGTCGAGACTATCCTTTTTTCTCCTTTCTCCTTTTTCCGCTTCGTTCTCGTTCTTTCTACACAGTCCGAGCGATCACCATGAATCACAGCTTAGATCGACAGATGCGCCTTCCTGGGGTGGTTTCGAGCGTCTAGCTCCCGCCGCGAATTTTTCTTCGCTCCATTGGAGACGACGCGATTTCATGGCTCTTCTTAATGGAAAGGGACGGCGAAGAAGGTGGCTGCACCTTGGAGCAAGTGGATTTTTTTTCGATTGCGGTAATTCGGTATAGGGAGACGCGTGGAAAGAAAGAGCGTTTGTTACGGTGACGATAAATCGATCTGTCGGAGGCTTTTGTCGTAGTTAAAAAATTATGGGGCATTATTATCGACGAATAGACTTAAAGGTGTAAATATTTTTACATATTACACGCATTCTATGCATTTTAGTATCTTCGGATGTCCCACAAATACATAAAAGGTGTGGCAGTTTAGACCTAGAAAGTCTGAGGGATCCTAGCATGGTTAAAAACTATATGTCAAAAAATTCCATAAAGAGTACGGTGTAAAAGCCATCAACAAGATTCGTAACTTTCTCCGAAAGCAATGCTCTGCCTCGTTCTAATTTATCCGGATGATCCGAGAAGAATTTTCATCGAAAAGCGGATCGGTCTCTATTAAACGAGACGAAAAGGGTCACGTCAAAGACTGGTTGCTCGTTAACTCTCGCTGGAAACACGCTGGAATCGCGTTAATCCCTGGAATTATTATTATTATCGTTAATCAGCCGCGATGGTCGCGTTCGTACGTTCACACGACCCGACGATAATTTTGTATCGGTCATTAGGTTTATTAGGCGGTGTGCGGGGCGAGATATCGACGACTTACGATGGATCGGATTAAAGTGCAGTAATTATTCGCGGTGCGAGGAAAATAATCGGTTACCTGATTGCTCAATCCCACGAAAGAGAAAGGGAGAGGTCGGGGTAGGAGGCCGTTAGCTCGTACGATCGGCGATCGTCCTCGAAAAATCGCCGAGGAGCAGATATCTCTCTCTGCGCCGACTTTTAATTTACATATTACCGATACGTACGACCAACAATTAGTCTCCATCGATGAACTTATTAATATTTCTCCCCGGGCAATGCGCCGACGGCCACCTAAACGAAATTTCTCCTAACGAAAGCACGAGTGGCCTGGATCGCAATCACGTTGATCGATCCTCGCGACCGCATCAAGATCTTAATCGGGCCTCTGGTATTTTGATACGAAGCTTTAATACGAAGAAGTTTAATTAGGATAATTAAAAGCTTGGCACTACTGATTTTTGTTGAAAGTACAGTGATTTCGATTTTATTTTGGAGAAATCAGCGCTGGTTTTGCTGGTTAAGTAACGTCGTTGTAATTGGTTCAAAAGGGGTAAATTATTCGTGCGGCGAGTCTTGTTTATTTAATTATACGCGTATTAATTTATACATATTAATTTATACACTTTCGAGAAGAGATACTTTCTTCTTAATATGTGCCGGTGATTATGAAAGCGGTCCGACTGTAAGTATAATATATATAATTTGAAAAAAGCGAGTTTCTCATTTATCTTGTATTCCATCCATTTATATTACAATAATGTGAAACAATTTTCGTAAAGTAGTCAAAATTGGATTCGTTCGTGCGTCAAATGCAAAACTTGAAATATGTCGAAACAAGAAACGTATGCTTTACAATTTACGGAACATGTAACTGTCGATGAACGGATAATGCAGAGTTTGGTTTTTAGCATAGATATCGACAATTCTTATTATAACAAAGGGAATGAATTTTTTAGTATCTCCGTATCGATCTTGGTATATTTTTGTATTTCACCTCTTTGTTGCTGTTTCCAGATCTCATTTCACAGTTTTCTAAAAACTAAGCGTAGAATAACACGATCGATTATTTTGCAATTTATCAACATTAACATTTCTCCCCTCCATTCTTCTTTCAGATGTATTTTCAAAGTTCCTCTCAAGCAACCTTCGTTACAAGCTGATAAGTCGAATCGATCGTAAGAGAAAGAGAATTTCATTATCCATTACAAGCCGAGGTAGCTGCGGACAAGCAACTTCGTTAACTTTAACTTGAATGAAACGGAGATTAATTCGATTTCATGGACATGACATTTACTTGGTACGGAACAGTTCCGTGGACACCATAAGCGTCGATATCCGCGACTTGTTCGACACATTCGCAGTTTCCGCTTTCCAAAGTTCGCCGTCGCTTCCTGTATCGTGAAGCTGATTCCACGAAGAAGGAAGCAACGTGGCTGACGAGAAGCTAGTGACACGGTTCGATGCTTCCTGTACCGTGGCAGACTTCCGCTTTTGATTTCTGTATCGGAGGACAGGTGGCCGTAGAAGCCTCCCGCTCGGACACCGGCTATTTCCGCTGTTTACTTTCCCCTCAGATTTGCATTCGATGCGTGCTGCTACGAAACAACCGGAAACTTGATAATTAACCCACCAAGGGAAGATAATTCTTCATAGTTAAACGCTGTTAACGCTGAAGCTATCAGAATGATAAAGACTACCAATTGGTAATTTCTCATGAATAGTTCATAGATTTGTACAGTGGTTACGAAAGGTATTGGCATAGCACTGTATTTATTGTAATAATTGCATACTAATTATCGTAGATCGAAGTATATTAAACTGTCACGTCGTGTCATTTAGTAGTAAAAAAATTTTATATCATTAAAATGAAATGTAGGACCTCGTAAAATAGCTCTTCGTTGAAAAATAAGTATGCATGCCAATATTTTACGTAGCCACTGTACGGCGGCGCATTTCTGAGATTTTGAATAATGTTTTGTAAAATATATTGTTACGTAGATAAGAAAATTGTAGAGTTGCGTTATACACAACATTTTGTTAACTATATGTCTGACATACTACGATGTGTCTCGAGCAGCTGCTGGCATGGAAATGTCGGAAACGTAGAAAAATCGAATAAAAGTAAGGCCACTTTCACACGGCGATACATGCATGCATCTGTATCTCATACGCGTATCGCGAACCCCGATACGTGTACCGGAATTGTGTGAAACACACCGCGATGCGCCTATAAGATGATTATATTTATTCTAGTTGAGAGTAGTTTCTCGTCCAAAGTACACGTCTTGGACAAAGGTTCTTTCTTTGAGAAATAGATGAATTTTGAAGTTTCATCTATTTGTATGTTATATGAAAGAGCTAACAGGAAAGATGAGAGTGAAAAGGCAAACAAATAAGCGGATACAAGCTGGAAATCAGTGATCGGGTAGGATTAGCGAAAGACGTTTATAGGGAGAAGGAAGAGAATTTGTAGGTGTTGGAGATTTCAAAAACAATATCGTGGGAAAGTAAGAAAAGAAAAAAGGAAAGAAAGAACAAGTATATATGTACCCATATATATATATAATATGTTCTTCTTAGAAGATACGTTGACAATTATACAAGACAAGGAAGGGAAGCCTTGTCTATACATTATACGTGTATTAAGCGGAGCGTACCGAGTTTGCTCTGGCCCCTGGTAACACTCCAAATTCTCAGCTTCGTATTTTAATCTATTATATCTTCAACATCTATGACACGCGGATCGCGATACGCGTATCGCCGACATGTGAAACAGGCCTTCCGATTAATCGCTGTCCGTGTATTGGCATTGGTGCAATCCGTTCTGCTATCTTCGCTTACTATGAAATCTTCGTCTCCACTTACGCAATATCTATCAGACGCGTATCGCAATCAGCCACGGTTTTGCTGATGTCGCGTTATATCTTTCTTCTTTGTTGCTCTGTTTGTTTGAACCGTGCTGGTGAGATTTGTTCTAATCACTGATTATAATCGCTCGCCGTTTTTCTCGGACAGTTCCATCGAAGTAGCAATCTGTACTGCCTTATCAAAATCTAAATCCTTTATTTTTGACAAATACGCTTGTGTCCATTAGTTTGCCAGCAAAAAAGACGAAATGGTTGCTCAAAGCTGTTCTTAAATAATCTCTGACACTCGGCGTATACAATGCTTCGACGAATTATTGTATAGATTCATTATAATCTTCCAATTTGGCCGTTAGATCTGCATACTTTTGCTTATATGGGTTGAATGGCGATAATTTGCTGGAAATCATATTGAAAGCTGCAGCTCCTATTGTAATAAGTAATAATCCTAATGTAATAAGTAAGCCACCTTCTTGTCCTCTGGTACGTGGAAAATTGTCATTGTACTCTCGAACCGTTGTAACCACATTTTCCATTTTGTAACGGGTGGATAGAACGTTTCAGCGTTCACCTGCTGATCGATTCATCCGTCTATTCATATTGAATAATAAAAATAAAACTGTGGCAACAGAACCGATGGCAACTAAACACCGATATCGAGACTAGTGTCATCGGTTTGAAGTTTGAATATCGACGTATGCCTGGGCAATTTCTTCCTCGCCACCAGCTATTGCTCTACCGATGTCCTCACTACGGTCAGTCTCTACCTATCTCGTACGATTGCGAATATATACAACGCAGCGATCATAATTGCGGGCATATCGATGTCGCTGATAGAAGAAGAAAATAGGGAAAGTAGTTCGCGAGCCGATTTCAAAACCAAGCCGCATTTTCTCCTTCAGATATCGGAATTCGATACTGCCCGAATATATGGCCATGATAAGTTATCTATGATTCGTATTGATATAATCTGGACTGGTATCCGAGAAAGAAACGACTTGACTCTACGGTATCGTATGTATTATACTCTATTTATTCTGTCTCATTCGCACTGCTTACTTCTCGCTCTTACTCTTGACGTACGCACGGCAGGAGTCAGATAATTCTGGGAAATATACCTTTCCGGATATATAAGAAGTATTTATTTACATAAATACCAAGCCCGGTCCCAATCGGTCGCCATACGCTATTGAATGTAGGACAGAGACAGAAAAAGTGCCCAAGATAATCATACGTACGTGCAGTGAGAAATTTAGATCTCCATGGTAAACCGAATAGTTTGGACGTGTATCGGTACCCGCGTCTTGCATGGAATAAACTGTCGAAGGGTTTTTAAACACGTATGTACGCGTATATATGCACTTCTTAACTTGCCAATGTACTTCCAACTAAGGAAACCGTCCAGTTGGATCCAGTCTTTCGATTTTACTATTCTCGGATAATTTTTGCCAAACCATTTACCATTGGCAATTCGAGGGCTTAGGAGGAAGTATCAAACGAAGCGAAGCGTGAGGTACAAAAAGCTTTGGACCAATTTAGTTAGTCGAAACCATCGAAAATGTTGTTGGAACGTCGGTAAAACTAACAACAACTTAACTTCGTAACTGTGTGCAGCCTGTCGAAATGATAGTCACGCTTCGACCAGGCCGCCCCCTTTAAACTTGGAACGTTTCCTGCGACAGGAAACCTCGGCCCGATGAGTTTTAGGGGTTAAGGCACGAGAGCATCCCTTCCTGTTACGGAATGCTTGTTGCGCTTCCGTGTCAGGTTGCGCTGTTCGTACAGGTGCATCTGCCGCCTGTTAATTTAGTCCAGGAAAGGGTTCAATCTGATTCATTATGCGCGTGGAAGCGTTGACCGTTTCGTCGTTACAGGAATCATCTTACGGCGATGGTCGACGAATTTTTAACCCTTCTTGAATTTTGACACCTTAATTTTACCCTCGATTTGGCAACAAAAAAGATTTGGCAGTGTTTTAAAAATATATATAATGTAAATTTTAGAAGTCATGCCAATAACGATTTTGTCGTGTTTTTTCGTGTTCGAGTATGAAATATTTTTAATTCTTAACAATACCATGGGGTGAAAAAAGACAGAAAAAAATGGAGCAAGGTTATTACCGTTCTTTTATGCTAACTTCTGGAATTTTTTATTCTCCGGCGACTTAAGAAAAAATTAATTTAGAAGAATTCAAAAGGATCATAAAAGATCATGAACTAACAATTTTCCAGGAACTTGTCATGTATACTTCTATGATATAGCATAGTGATACTAAATACTACTACTAAATAGAACTACTAATTCGAACCTAATCATTGCTATTATTCCCTAAAAATTTACTACAGTATACTATTGCATTTAGCATCATAAATCTTTATAAAATGGTAGTCACTTCGATAGAAATCAATTTCAAACACGGAACATAACCGGATTACGTATTTCTCTCAAACTTATATTACGTTTATTTACTTACAGCACATTTACATACGTTTGGAAATTTCAAACGACTCTGATAACACAGATTCGGCGAGTACGACTGCAAACGTGCAATATGCATCGGTCGAACAAAAGATTCCGTTGGTGCGCGTTTCATCGTCGACAAGATGTAAATCCAAGAGGAAAAAGAAAAGAAAAAAAGGAAAAAAGATGGAGGGAAGCATATGCAAAAGAAAGGAACTTTCGTCGCGTTCATCCCTTCCTGTTACAGAAATACTCGCCACACTTCCGCGGGCAGGAAACAGGTCCTGCTATTACGCACAGTTGCATCTGCCACGAATTAAATCTCGAGATCGTACATACGTTCACCGATTTCGTTTCTCTCGAGCAACAGGTTTCGTTAATGAACGACTACTGGAAAAAGGCCCCGAGAGGGATTACGCAAGCGTAATAACGGATCGGGGAACGAACGTATGAAGCGAGGTCTACGTCCGTCTCATCTCTCCACCTCTTTCTTCTTCTTCGTCTACGCCGCGAGGCGTATTGAAATCATAAAAAGCCAGTGCACGCGTCGTGATTTCGCAACGGAGGACTCTCGTTCGTTCTGGTAACGCACGTATAATGTCAAGGATAACTCGTGCGTTACGAGTATCGCTGGCAGCTGCATCTGCGACGATCGACTGATGAAAAAAAGGAAAGAAATAACGAAGGGGGCACGAGGAAACAAATCGATCGAACCGAAGAAAGATCGTGGCGATCGAATGGTTTTCGACCAGTGACAAATGACATAATGAATCGTGCAAATCGATCGTCCCGGAAAGATTAAGATAAATTATGTAAGAATCCGAGAGGTAGGCACGATCGTTCTCGCGTGAATCGTTTTGGATTGTGAACGAGCGTAATCGTCATGGAGAACGTGAAAACTGGTTTAACCGGCGCGGCGGTTCATCGCGATCGAAAGTGCATCGGGAATGCACGATAATGCAGCTGCTGCCGTCGTTCTGTTAGCTCCGGGGACAAAAACCGATACAAATGATTGTCCGTCATCCCGATTTAATTATGATTTATACGAATAAGTGGATGCGCGTGTTTGTTCGTGTTTGTTCGGCCGATTGCGAAAGATCGGTACAGTGAACAACCGGACTGGAAGAAATTAGCGTTCGTTGCTTGACAAGCATGTTTCGACACCTCGTTAATAAATCAACGTTTAATTGCCCGGTGCTGCTATAATTGTTCGATGATGGAGGATTTTGTAGGAATATTATTCATCGTGAATGATGTACCGGAGAATTGATGTTTTAGTCGGATGGTTGTAAGGGAAGATTTTAATAACTTGTTTGGTTTATCAGATGTACGGTAGAATCTCGTTTATCGGAACAAATTGGGAGACATGGTAGTTCTGATAATAGAGGTTCGCTATCCTTCCAGTTTTTCATTTCATTTAAGTCAGTTACAACTTCGATTATCCCTTCTTTGACACGTACAAGCTGTTCGAATAGAAACAGATTATCACGCATATTAATATATCCACGCGCGTTCATGCTTCATACATGTATAATCGAAATTGCGTCCGATCGCAGTTCGAGTAACAGAGCCTTAACATCAACATTAACGTTAACAGTGTATCGATGAAATAGAAAAAATGTCTCTTGTTTTAGATCATCAAGCTTTTAAGACCATCGAAAACAATTCGATCGAAAGTGTCTGTGGAAGCGAATTGCAGCCGGTTTCGCGCGCAAATGCGGCTCTTTTGTCTGTAGAATCGCGCGATAACCTTTGCACGCGGTTCAGACACGAGTCGCTGGTTAATGAGTATACGCCGTTAATAAGTGTTTATGTGTCGTCGAAAGATAAATCGCGAACGTCGGCTTCGTGTGGGGCTACGATAACTTTCTACGGGTTTCAGGCTGCGTGTAGAGGCGCACGAGGCTGCTATCGTTATCACCGCCTCGCGATAGGCCGACTTAATGCGCCAATCGGCCGCTTGTCGTCAATAAAAGCTTCGTGGACTCGAGGTCGTCTCGCTTTTCGCCAGTTCAATCGCGAAGACTGATTGCCGTAGCTTGTGCTATCGCTTTCAGACGTATGGTTGGACAGTGAATAAAAATCTTGGGGCGTTTGTTTCTCGTATTCCGTGTTCTCGTGGAGTAGAACTCTGTTTGTCTGAATTTATCGAGGAACAAACAATCTATGCAATAAAAATTCAGGTTCATATAGGTAGATTCAATCGATAGAAGGTCATTCAATCGGACTTAAATTTTGTTACGATTAGTACAGTTTAGAGAAATGGGATTTTTATTTTACTGTACTTCTAATTTCTAGATATTTGGTGATCAATTAGCGTGACTACAGATTTTTGATCAAATTTAATGGTAACTAGATCGATCATGAGGTACCAGAATTCGTTTCCTTTTCTTTTTCTTTTTCTTTTTTTTTTTTTCTTTATTTTTGTAAGCTTGTTATTTAGAATGGGAAGTTGTAGTTCCTCGCATTATAGCGACGATTGCCCTCGTTGATATTTTAACATCTATGCTTGTCGGAAGTGATTTGGAGTAAAAGAAATTAGGGAAATTTGTGAAAGGTTATAATTCTTCGTAATGTAATAACGATTATTCTCACTGATACTTAAGAATCTCTATATCTCAATGTTCGTTGGGAGCATAAAAATAATTAGATTATTAAAGCGGACAAAGCAGTTTCTTTATTTACAAATTATAATAAAATATTTATACTAAGTTTCTCTCGTAAGTTCTTCGGCTATCGCACCGACTAATCGCAAAACTAAAGTCCATTGGGCAATCACCTTAAATGCACTGCGAATATTTCTTTAGCACCAACTTTCCTACTAGAAAAATGCATAGAAATAAACGGCGAACGTAATAATGCAACAGTGATCGTTTTACGATCCTCATTTTCTTATATTGTCACAATCGTTATCGCGAATTCCAACATTTGTCATCAACTTGTTTTCTCTTCCTTTTTTGCTTCGAAATTACAAACGATCAATTAACTCCAGGGTTACAAAGCTATGATAATATTTCACGAACTAGCTCCCTTTATTTTTTCTTTTTTTTTTTTTCTTTTCGTCTTGTAGAAACACTAAATCGTGAAACGTCCGTTTCCTCCAAAGGCTTAGATTGCATGTATGATCTCAGGGGTTATCAGGCCGATAGAGCTTCGGACTTTTCCTTCCTCAGATTAGATTAGTTGTCGAGAACGCTCTATTTCGATAATTTCTGCCAGACTCGCGTTCCTAATTCTTATTTTTCCCCCTTTCTTTCTTTCCGACATAATCAGCAACCGACATCGTGGCGCACTGGGGTCGGGGACTTTTGTTCTGGTGCTTTTGCGGTAATACTGCAAACGACATATCGCTGTATCTCACGCTCGAAGATATTGATAATGAAAGGAAAAGGAAATGTTTTATATACTACGCAGTTTCGTAAGTTTCGTCGCTTTCTTTTTATGAAAAATTTGTCGTGAAAGAAAAGTACGAATTTAATCATCGCTTCTTTCCATTTACTTAGTTTTCATTCAGTTCCGCCATTTAGTTTTCTATCGTTACTTTGCACAATCTGTGTAATCTAGAATTTGGTCAAATTTTTTTTACACAGATAATTATAATTAAAGCGGCGAAATTAAATCATCTCGATGTACCAACTTAGCCAAAAGCAATCATTCGTATAATTTAGACAAATTTCATAGTTCTAGTGATAAATAGTGGACTTGCAACTTTTTTAAACTTACAATGGCTCGCAAAAGTATTCGAACACTCTTAGAAACTTTTCATGTATACATACATTATCTCCGCACAATATTTGGAAATTCCGTTAGTACTGTAACGGAGCACCGCTATCGTGATTATATTGGTCAAATTTGAAGGGAATCTGAAAATGTAGGTACGTAGAAGTCGCGATATAAAACGCCACTTTGATAATGCATCATCGAATCTTACATTTCGTGATACATACATCAAGTATATGTTTGCAATAAATGGTTTGTAACATCTCTATATATTTTCGAATTACTTTCAACTTCTATATACATCATCGAATTGGTTTTGGATAATCGTGTCATTGCGGATTTTTATGCATTTCGGGTAATTTGCAGGTGCAAATATTACAGTACGTGCGTAACACGTAACAATATATAAAATATCCAGGACGATTATTATTTATTATTTACAGAAATATTATACCGTACTCGTTATAATATTTAGCATGTAAAACGATTCATTACTTAGTTTCCACTTTTCTAATTATCTGCATAAAAATATAAATTTTCATAAATTTTCATAAATATTCTATTCGCTACAGCGTCAACAAAATTGCAAATACTTTCGTATAATCCACATAATACGTTCATAACAAATTCCGTGCTAAGCGTTCAAATACTTTCGTGAGTATATAACTGTATATAAAATATATGAAATTTTGAAATTTTATTTGTCATATCAATTTACGGACCATCGTATTTGAAGTAGCTGGAAACAAAATTTTCTAATCAAGATAACTGTTTCTATTTCGTCGTTATCATCGGATAATCGACATAAAATGTGACGCGAACGCGATCGACTTTGCACAAAAGCTGAATCGAGGATTTTCGTTAGGGAATTTTACTGGAATTCAACGTATCCTTCGGCGGATGACACGTTCGGCAAGCCAAGGGAAACATTAACTGCTGGAAACTGTAAACAAGCTGGCAAGCGGGTTAGTTAGTACGCCGTATTTCACCGATACTTAATTACCCTCGGCTGCACTCGAGCGTGGATACAAATAATCGTAAAGCCAGCGTACATATTATATTATACATGAACTATTAATGCGTCATACCTCAGCCACGGCATGCGTTTGTCGTCGTCGGTTTATTTTTCTCGCGGCGCTCATTATATCGACTATAAATAATTTCATCGACAAATTTCAGCGGCGACCGTACTTTCCCCGTGTTTATTATTACGTTACGCGTCGCCTTAACGTTTCCCTCGATCGGAACTTGCTTGCACTTCGAACGTCGTTAAATCGCACTTTGCTTTTTACGCGCAAGATGGGAGGAAGGGATGATTTGTTGGACAATTTCAGTGGCCATAGGTAAGAAGGCGACAGTCTTGTTGGAATTGTCAGACTTTCGAAGGATCCTTATCAGGCAATGCAAACAAGTTCTTTAATATGTATATTTATATTTATCTTTATCACGATATATTCGGTTATTTTTTCAGAAAAAACTATATCGTTATTTAGTATACAGTTTTGAAACTTGGGTGAAATTTTCTCCAGAAAAAACGGTGTCGGAACATATAAAGTAGGTGCGTACAAACAATGCGTATAGAAAAATTTAAACCAAACGATACACTGGGGTATTTCGTGAACACATTGTCATTTCTGTATCGTAAAATCCTTTTCGAACATTTCAGTTTTCATTTCATCTTAAAGTACATGCTTGAAAGTATTTCAGTGAATTTTTGCAGAGTTATCTTCGTATTCGAACTTGAAGATCTCTAGTGTGACGTGCTTAGTAGTTTAAAAGAAATAACGTGCCACTCCAGAGTTAGAAAAGTAAAAGTAAAAAAGTAAAAGATAAAAAAAATTGCAATTGATCCAGAAGTTGCAATCAGGACCTAAATTAGATATCGTTAGAATAGTATACGCTACGATTAACTGTCGCTTGTCGTATTCAAGCTTGAGAGAGCCGAATGTGACATGCGGTAGTTGGAAAAAGTAATGTGCTACGTACCGAAGTGAAAAGTATAAGGAATCAGGAAGGAAAAGGATACTATTAAAATTGAAGTTGATCGACGAATCGTCGACAGAAGCTAAATTAGATATCGATTAGGGCAGTATACCGCAATTAGTTTTGATATCTGCGTGCGAGATAGGGAAAAATGGCAAAGAGGCGACGAGATTCGTAAAGCACGTGTAATGGATCGCGTGTACGCGGAGGAGCACACTGCCGGGGCATGCTCGTGTCTCACAAAAACGATTATTCCGGCCTTCTTGAACCGGCAGGTCGGCATTATCTCCATGGAAGAAGCCACCGCCGTTATTGACGCATGAGTTGAACCCGATAAAAGAGGCTAAAAGGTATTCTTTCCCGCGACCTCCGCGTGGTGTTATCGGCGCATGCGGGTCGCTCGTAAGAATCGTCGCCGTCGTCGATAAAGTCGATTCTCCTCTCTCGTCGTTATTCGATCACCGACGAAACTCTCTTCTCCGCTATCTATTCTATCTTCCTTCCTCTTCTTCTTCTTCTTATTTTTCTCTCATTCATTTCTTTTCATTCTGGGTTCGAACGTTTTTTATCTTGTTCCTGTTTTTACGCCGGATCGTATCTGAATTTTTATAATCCTTTTTTGAGATTAATTGCTTGGCCAATGTTGTTGTGTACGTTTCGTATACGATTTTTAGATTTTGTTTAATTCAAGTATAATTCGAAAAAATATACAGAGATACGATAATTGATTATGTAAAAATGATTTGTTTCAGTGACTTTGAAATATTTTGACGTATGAGCAACTTATACGTGTATATATTGCGTATTTTGTTTGCTATTTGTAAATATATATATAAAATAAGCGTGACTGAGAAATTAAAACGGATATTAATAATTTCGTTCCCGACGTGTTAAGTTTGTAATTGGATGTTTTTAACACGTTCCGACGTTTACGGATTAAAGAAGAACGAATTGGAACATTCTATCTATTTTATTTAACGTGTATATTTTTTTTTAGGAACGATGATATGAGCCGATATTGTATAGTTGTTTGTCAGTTTTGTGAAGTACTTGCTGGTTTAGTTTCCTGGAAATATGCTGTAATCTGCTAGTCGTTGCACGTACGGCATTGTGCAATCTTGTTATCGTTTGATACTTTTACGACGAAAGTAGCTCTCTTTATCGTCCTGGCGCTTAATTTTATTAAAAAAAATTGTTAAATCGTTTCTTTCCTCCTGTTTTTCCTGTTCTCAATACATATTGCACGGTTACTGTATCAAGAAAGAAATATTCTTCTTTATATACTTTTAATCGCGCAATCTTCTATAGTCATTCAGTTATACCATTTCTCGATGCGCCCTCGTTTACATCTTACAAAGGTATTTAATAATGTTACGTAATTCGTGTAAAAATTTCCCTTATTTTTATAGGAAAATAGAATCTCTTCTTTCCTCAATATTTTATACTCTTTTCCTACAATGTTCCTAAATGAATGCCTCTCTCTCTCTCATTTATCGGTACAATATTATTATATATTAATATGCCTAATCTAAATGCTATCAGATTCTGTTTCGTGTCCGATTTCATTCTTACACCACTCATAATGCTATGTAGATCTCGAAAAATCTACTCCAAAATATCCTAGATTATAAACAATTTAGCTAATAATTCATTACGTATACTTGCAATTCCCTCATTATATTACTTGCATACCTTTCTATACTCGTTCAAACATCTAACAAATCTTAACGAACAATTGTATAGTTGTATAAAAATTACTGCTCTAATTACTTAATTTCCACTGTATTTTCACAATAGAAAGCAGTCCCTTTTCCTGCACAATATCACGTTACGCTCCAAAGGGACACGGTAAGAAAATCTGTATGAAAATCTGACGCAATTCAAAATGTTGATATAAAAGGATTGAAAAGCATTTAAAAAATGGTTTAGATCAAAATTTATTCGAACACAAAATAAAGAATAAAATAAGAAATTATTTTATTTGATAGTCAAGTAATGAAACGACCAAAGATGTACAGATGTAAACGAGATATAGCATTAGAATTATAATTACGGCGAAATATACGCATACCATTGTACAGCGAAGAAGAAATTGTGCAAAATTGTACGTTAAGCGATTAACTCTTCTCATCCCCCTGGAAAACAATCCCCTTTCCCGTGCAAATCCACATTACACTCCATCTCCTGTGCAACGCATCGCTCCATAAAGTTCCTCGAATCTTCCCCGCCTTCCTCATAAACCAGCGTTCCAGCCTTATTCCCTGGACTTCTTGGTCGGTTCACAGGGTGAATCACGCCGTTCTTAGGTCTCTCCCTCGCGTGGCTCGTCCATTTTTCTCTGTCCACGGTGGGGCCAGCTCGTGTCCGTTCGGCAGCGTACAAAAGCCGGCTTGCGTGCGCCGGTATCTTCGACCTACGACCCACGGCTCGGCTTCTTATTTCTTCGGGAGAGCGAGAGGCTCGAAAAACACAGCACGGCGTTACGACCGCGCGTGTTATCGCGTGCGCGCAGGGGGCATCGCGGCTATCCTTCCGTCGGGGTCACGCTCTGGGTCATCCTCGTGACCCGGCCAGGCCCGCGACTGCTGCCTAGTGATGGGAACGAGGCGGTTTGATCCGAGACCAGCCGAGCTCCTCGGGATACACGATATCTCAAGGTTGCTTCTTCGTCGTTTATTGCTCTGATTAACGACCAAACAGAATTACGAAGTGGATACTGGATCATCTGAACTATCGATTTAACCCCTTCACTGCTAAATTCCCAACATGCTGAACCCATTTTACAGACTCCGTATATCGTACGATCAATCGATTTTTTTCTCATTCAAGATATTATTTTAAAAGTGTAAAACTCGGTTTGTATGTTTTTTAATTAATTTCATGTGAGAAGAGATTTTGTCCAAGACGCCTGCATATTGTTCGATCTTTACATATCATTTAAGGTAAGAATTATACGAGATTAAATTACAAAATTTATATTATTTATTCGGCACGAAAGATCTTGTCACAGGAATATACGTATATCCAGGAGCGAAAGGGTCGACAAGTTTTTGATTCTACCCAGATTGATCTTCCGAACCTTTTGCACAATAATTGTATGGAAGTATCGAATTAGCGAGTATGGAGCACTTTTCTATCAAAGTTGGATTAACAGACAAGTTTTATCACGAAGGTATAATAAGGTTCAACTTAGAAATTATGCATATTGATACACCGTGAAAGAATATTAGCCCGATAGGCGATGAATGCAGAAAGTCTCGATTATACAAAAGTTATCGATTCCAAATGTGACCTGAGATTTGCAAATAAATGGAACTGAAGCCTCGAGTGCACGGGTTTCCAGATTTTAATATAGCTGCAAAATTTACATACGAGCGCTTTTATAAAGCAGCTGTTCTTTTTAATGCAATTTATAATTTTAATTAATTCTCAATACATACGTACAACCTTAATATCGATTATTCTACGTTTCCACTTAGTCTGTCTTATGTACAAAATTCAGAATCCTAAATACGAGTATTTTCCTTGATATACTGGTTCCACGATTTTCATTTACATTGGATAAAGGTACAGTTTCGTTTAAAACAATGAAAACGTTAGATTTTTGGCAAATGCTAAACTGATGTTCAGGCAATTCTTCCTGCACTTATTGCAAAAATCTCGTACATGACAAAATTATACAAACGTTTCGATTATTCGTTTTATCTTCCTGTAATATTGAATATATTTTTAGCAAATTCTTTATTCTTTAATATGCTCGATAATCAACGATAGATTAAACTTTAACACATTCAATACGGTATCAGTATATATCTAGTATGTATCGAGGAGGATGTCCTTCAGTGACGACGTTGATATCGATGTCATTTTTTATTAAATATTTTTTGGAACAATCCAACGTGCGTTCGAGATATTTCTTAGATAAAATCAAATGAAAAAAATGTATTCGGCGTATCTCAAATGGGAAATAAGAATCGTAGAAAATCTGCCGCCTTGAACGTGCTAGTAAGTGATATTGACTCACTAAGGTCAGAGTTCGAGGAATCAGTATGTCACACGCATCAGCCTAGCGTTATCGAGATTAATAACGTTTCCGGTTGATCGCCAGGATGTTCCAAGTTTACTAGTTCTAAGAAACGCATCCACGCTCTCGATTACTCACGTCTTCCGCGCACAAAGTCATTTTCTGTCTCGGCAGACAAGGAAACTCCATCGGACAGAAAGGAAAAAGGGATGTCGCGTCGGCTAGGCGATAACCTAGAGCCTCGCGCCTGATAAACGTCCCGATAATCGAAGCGGTTTCTCCTGATAAACCACGGGAGCTGTTTACTCGTGGCCCAGTGACAGGGACATATACACGATAAACATGTTCATTCCTTGTCCCTTGTCTCATTGCTATCTCCATGATGCTCTCGATTGTCCCGTGATCGATCTGCCTCGCAGGTAAATACCGGTCTTGCCAGTTTTTAGCAACGCGGCCGATTAGAGGCTAATCGAAAACGGCTAATCCGCTTACGTCGCTATACGATGGCTGACCGCTCGATTCATCCATCATTAGCGGACACGAGATCGTTCGATTCGAAACGATCGAGAGATTCGATACGACTCACCATAGAGAATGATGATCGCCCATACAATGTTGCCTGGTTACCATGCGCGGCGAAATAGATTTTTATTACACTGTACGTTTGTGCAGTTAGTTATGTGTGCAGGTTATGGATGATCTGAACAAGTTGGGAATTGCTTAACCTCCGGAGGATTACGGAGAACGTTATTCAGTTTTTACATTACATCGTCTTTCTGGATTTAGTGAACGAAGAATTAGAAAATAAGATTTGTGTAGCGTACTGTACACTTCGTATTTGTGATTGATTATAATACTTTGAATATTAAAAAAGGAAAATAAGCAATTGCGTTACTTCTATTTTCAACCATTTTTTAAGAAATGATTCTTTATCCGAGAACGTCTGTAATAATATACCTGCTTAATTAATGTTTTTCTTCGGGTAGCAGGTGTTTCCGATTATAATAATCACCCGAGGAGACTTCTGGGAAGTCTGATTATTCGAACGAGCTTGTCAACGCCTAATTATATATGGAAATTTCTCATATAGATTATGGAATATTTTTCCAGCACGGTGAATCCCTAACAAGAAATCAAGTCAGCCACGGCAGAGTTAATTGATAGTTATTATCGGAATAATTGGCCTGACAGGTTTCCATACTGAGCGAACAGCAACCATACTATTATCACACGTTTCAAATACAATGAAACATTTTACAACACGTACCGACGTAATTCCTCTCAACATCTCATAAACGCAAACTCCCCGCAAAAAATTCTTCGACTTTCCATAATCGTTTCCTCCGACGCCACATAATCTCAATACTCCAGCGATTTCCAACCTTTTTCGTCTCATGGCGCATGGCACACATAAGTTAATTACTAAAATTCTACAACATGCCAAAAAAAAGAAATATTATATTTGGTTGAAGTCAGGACATTCACATCGGACAATAGCACATCGATCAAAGATCGCTGCCATACTCGAGCCATTAGGTCGAATTACTTACGCCCATTCACTTTGGATGATCATCGTGGATGATTCGTTGAAAAACATTACGTTTCATGCAAAGCGATCACTGAACAGAGTAGAGATAATTTCTAATTTTGATGAATCGGTACTAACAAGTATAAACTTATACTTTATGATGTTCGCGCATGCTGTTACAAATGCGGTGCCAAATACGCATTCGGACGACCAGTTCACATTTCTATGATACATATCGTACGAACGAATATGGATTTGGCCGAACCTTGTTACTTTTTGGACAGTCGTTTATTAGGAATTGTAATAATAAATGAGAGTATGAGAACAGGGGAATAAAATGTACTCTTTAACAGAGGCGAATGAAGAATACCATACTCTGTTTCAACTAGTTTCAAGATGTATTGGATCAACTTACATCCAATCAAACCTTGGGAAACTGCTAAAACGAATTCATCCACTGAATACATAACACATAAATATTTCGGCTTTCGTCTCTTACATCCATCGAAAGAATAAAAAAATGGAGAAAAAGATCGCGCGAGAAAGATTACAAAGTATTAATAATTTTGTACTCTAATCGTTCTGAAACCTTTGGATCAATCGGCAACCAACCAAATGCATGCCGAATAATTCTCCAAAGAAAAAAAGAAGAAAGAAGAAAGGAGAAAGAAGAAAGAAGAAAGAAGAAAGAAGAAAGAAGAAAAAGAAGGAACCGTAGGAAAAAGAATGTATCATTATTATGAGCAATCAGCGTAATCATCGAATCGGCTGGTCTCTGATTGTCCTGTGGTCAGGTAAAATTAATAAATCGGTCGAGGGGCCGACAATCGAGCGGACCCATCTCGAGCGCGTGACATTTAAGGGAAAAAGAAAAGCGAGAGTCACGGAGAAGCGAGCCGGCGCGGCGAGAGAGCGTAATCTCAATGGTCGTCGGACCGGCTGCTCGTTGGAGCTGGTTGGGGCTGGCCGGTTGGTTTGGCCCACTGGAGCGGACACCCGGAGGAAGCACACCCGCCGGAACGTGGCACGCTTTGTAGCCTCGTGTATATACCGGGGCACACGTGCAGCCACGGATATTCGCGGACACTTCCATGCCAGTATATACGCTGTCGTATCATCTACAGGGTGGCCCTTTCATCTCTGACACGGTGTATTGTTTTCATACGATTCTTTTTAGGGTGTTGTTGTTGGACAACGTTTGAAGTATTCTATTGCGTCACGTTGGCTTTTACTGGTGTAGGAGGTGTTTAACGATACGACACAGAACAATATAGTTTTTTCGTTAGTGGACCTTGTGGATATTTATACAGATCTATACTTTTATGGATATAATTTTGCGTCTTCAAATCTCTCACAAATGTATACAAATCCACAGTCTATTTATCAATGTCACAGGCATTAAGTGGTCGATACGATCGATTCGTCATTGTGTATAGAAATGTTACGGATTTTGGCTTAAGCCATGTATTCTCTTTGCATTAGTCGTAGTATTAAAAGAAAATAGTTGGTTAAGACAGAGAAAGCTTGTGTCTACCGAATATAGAAAACTACAGAGAACTCGTATAAATTCAGCTATGGATCATAGCCTAGCGTTATGAGTCAGAAAAAAAAAAAAAAAGATTTGGGTCGTAATTATAAGGGTCGTAAAATATTGTATATTGTAAATATATTTTTATTTTGTAAAACGAGAGTATTCTAGAACTACCGAACGTACAGTGTCTAGTACACTTTACGACGACGATACAGCTTATAAATTTCCATTCAACGTATCTATGATCTACCTGTCTCTGATTCCAATCATAACTTTCAAAAGACTTACGTCATTCTACCGAGAATCATTTGATCAATAAGAAATCGTCCGTCAAATTCAATTATCTCTATCAATTTCTCATTACAACAACGTAGGATCTTTTGTACGCTGTCAGAATACTCTTCCCTGTGGAAATTCATCTCGCAGGCACGATCGATCGTTTCGGTCATCGAAAAGCCTGTTGCAACAAGAAAAGCAACGCGTTTGTCCGACGTGTAGAGTTGAGATATACAAGTGTTGCGCAAGTGAGGCTGGTTGGATTACCCTGTATATGCTGGTGCAGCTCGCGTAAATGCGATGGGGTGAGCGCGTAGAGGAGCGAGTAAAAAGGAAAAGCAAGGGGCAAGGGGTTGAGAGGGAAAGAGAGAGCGGTTAGAGAATACGAACCGAAAGGGAACTGCGCACCACCAGCCGGAACCGTCCATGGCGCAGTCATCGCGACCATCTCTCGTGTCTATCGCATCTGCATACGTGAGTGACGAGCCGAACGTTACCTGTGTGCTGCACGCGTGCACGTACGCACAGGCATGCGTGCGTGCACGATCTGTGCATAGACCTGGGAAGCCTGGATCGCGCATATACGAGTGGAACGATGCGTACAGGGCATACGAAAACGAATAGTTACGCGTTAACAGGAATGTGTGCCGCGACCATTAGCATAGTCTTCGCTCCTTGTTACTAATGGTTTGCCTTTGTTCGCTATTGTTGGACAGAGTATGTACTTACGTAGATAGAAGCACGTCTTTTTCTTGATTATCTTGCAGCATGATTGAAATTGGTGGGAAACTAAGTGTGAAATTTGAATTAAGATTAGAAGATTCAGTTTGGAATTTTGGTTTTGTATCTGGAATATTTTTATTCGACGTAGAACGTAGAATATCGTTTGGAGCTCGTTGATATAAAGAGTAAACGCTAGTGAAATCGAACAGATGAACGAAAACTCGCTTTCCTTTCTCATGTTTAGCGTTCGAGTTTCAAGCTTTAAAATCATAGGATTATCAGATACAAGATTAGGTACGGGTCTTTGTTCTTTTTCTGTGGACGATAGTTTCCCAAAAATGGACGGATATTAAGAATTTGTTAAGGATTTGAAAGGATATCAATAACTTAATAAAAACAGTAAAAGGTTCTTATTATCCGCGTCTTTATCTTCATTCCAATAGGTGATACTTAACTATTTAGTTAGTCGGGTAAATAGCCTAGGTAAATGATTCAAGCAGATAATCTTTCGGCGATCAAATATGCCACTTTCTCGCAAAGAATCTATATTTTTGTCTCAAAAGTGCACACGATTCGTCGGCTACGTACAGTCAAGTTTTCTAGATTTTAAAGTTCCACGATGATTAGATGACATATCGGTAATTTTTTGGCTTTCAATCGTGTTATTGGCGCGATTGTGTTTCGACGTTCTCCTTTATTTTCAGGTCTGCCCTGTACAAGTGGACCAGAATGTTGTGGACCGAAACGTCGTAAGAAAACGCAACATGCCAATAATACGGTTGAAATTCGTAATCACTAAAGTATCCTGCCATGTAAGCATAGTCGCAGCGTGAATCCTATCACGTGCTTTTCCAATCCGTCCTCGTCAAGAGCCAAAAGATATAGTTTCTCCGTGGTGAGAGAAGCAAATAGGCATGGTAGTCTAGGTCTGGGAAAAGTTACAGGACAGGATGAACTTCGAGGTGTGAATTTTAAGCAGCTAGGCGTATCGCATCGGTCGAACTCAGTAGTTGGAACGGCCGCTGAAAGTGACGTCTGAGAGTGAAGATCGCTTTGTCTGCACTACCATTCGGTATTTCCCTTCGAATGTAGATCCTCCACTCGTTATTTATCTTTTCATTCGTATGAAACAGACGATACATTATAATTATACTTCGTGTAAGTAATTCTGGTGAATTATAGTCATCAATTTTTAAATTACCCCAAGTAAGAGGAAGATCTATCCTCTTTTATGATAAAATACTAATTAACAGAGCTACATTGTAATTAAGAGTTCGAAAAGAAATTCATGCAAAACATATTACGCGTCTATTTCATTTTTACATTATTATGTTTCCTTATTTAAAGGAACTACAACGAAAATATCGTCTAGATAAGAGACTGCTCTGGTGATTTACTCAATCCTCGTAACTTCAACAAGTTCTATATTCTCCAGACACGCGATCCCCCGGCTGGTTTTAAGTAGTACGATACAAACGAGTGAATTAAGGAATCAAGTAAGTGAAAAATACTTAGAAGCGTTATTTGTTCCAGCAACCTAGCTCCGATATCTCACACGTGAAGATGAATTCTTAATGAATTCTTCGTTTAACACGCTCCGATATACGCGATATACGCAAATCGTCCCGCAAAATATTCAATTGAACTGCGTAACAAAAGTTTCAAATACACAACGTAAAACATTAGCAAATATATTATAACACTCGAGTAGCTTATTTCCACAAAAGAAAAAATGAAGATAATTGATGAAATTACAACAACGAAACAATAAGTATTCCTAACTATACTCGAAACATTATGTAATAGACAAACAAAAGTTGCAAATTTATGATATCTTAATAAAAATCATAGATATAAATCCAGCAAATAGACAACGCAGCAACAAGATATGCACGCAAAAATTAGACGTTGCTCGATTCAATGGCGTCTAAATCAGTAACGGGAATTCTATTCGCGTTCGATCGATCAATAAAAAAAAGCGGGAGGGGGGGAGGGGGGAAATGATAGATCAGACTGTAGGAAAATAACGGGACTCGATGCACTCTGTTTCATATCATGTTGGGCACGTGGCAGTCGACCCGGTTCTGACCTCTCGACTTCGTGATTCCGAATGGTTTTCTTTCGCTCCCTTTCCTCTTCGTCTCTCGCTCGTTTTTCGATTAACAGAGCTGGTCGAGCAAATCGTCGGGTTCCGGAAGGTGAAGCTGCTTCGCCGATACGGATCCCAATGGCGCACCCACGATCCTTCAAAACCGGCGCGGCAATCGTGGCGAGCGTTGTTCGTGCATTTTTTGCTAGTAAGAGTCAGACGTCAGATCGTTCGAGTTCCACGTGACTCTTCTCGCGTCGTTTCGTCTCGTGATTCCGTATATGGAAGAGGAAAATTGGAGTTAATGACTTGTCCTTATAGTCGATAATACTTTTTAATTCCTTTTCTTGGTAGCATTACAGATTAGTGGAAACGCTAATACACATACAAAGAACACAGTTGTTAATATTTATTAGTTCGAAACTTGTTGTAGAACTTGTCTTATTTTTCAAAATTAACAAGGACAGAATATGCAGTTCGATTACACCGCGTTTTATACAATTTTAGACAAATAGAATTTCGTTAGTGTTAATTAATGTATAATTGTATGTAATCTTATGTAATCTTATGTAAAATATCCAAAGTATAGCTTATAGTACTTGCTATAATATTTAATAAATAAGACAATTTCCTAGCTGAGTTTCATTTTCTTGCTATATTTATAAAAACGTGAATTTTCACAAATATCTAATAATTATAGATTAGCGCGAAATCGGAAATTAATTTTATTACATTAGATATATCACAAGTTGCAAACCTTAGGATTACCATTTTTGAAAAGTCTGGAAGAAATAAAGGTATTTCTTAATCCCATCAATAAACAATTAGCTCACACTTATAGCTTAAGAGAACCATGATTTATTATTGAAATATCGGGATTAGGAAAAATATCCGACATATATGTAATCTTTCATCCATTCCGTCACATTAGAATTAGAAAAAGTGAACAATCATTGAACAAAAACGCTGATCAATACACCCTCCAAAGTGAATTAATTAATTCGGATAGTATAAGAAGAAAATTTCCCAAAGAAAAGAATTCCCAAAATCCAAGATGGAGCAAATTTCACGTGTGAGCGCCAGCTGCATCCGGTAGCGGCGCGTTATGCGAGTATCTGGCTTGATGATCGGCGCGCATCGCGGCGAAGAATCACGAGCGTTGATCACGTAATAGCGTTGTCGACGAGCGTCGTTTCTCAAAAGCGGCGCAGGATCCGTTTCCTTTTCCCCCTGTTGTTTTTTTCGTCACGGTGGAAAGAATCGCCGACTCCAAAAATTTTCGACTGTGAACTGGTCGCTCGAGTGACTCCTTTGTTCGACGTGGTTATGCAAAGGAGCTAGCAAAGCAGCACGAAACAAGAAAGAGACGAAAGAGGCGTAATGCCCTGCCGATTTTCGAACCAGTCAACGTGCTTTCGTTCTTCGTTGAAACGAACGAAAGAAAAAAAAAAAAAAAGAAAGGAAGACAGGAAAGAAGCGTGGAAGAACGAAGAGGGAGGAGAAGAGGGAGAAAAGGGGGAGGAAAGGTGGAGGTAACGAGCGAGGCCTGAATGCATCGGGCGTTTGGAGGGCATAGCCGGAGCGCGTCACCGTGACACTTAAGCGGAACGCGAAACTGCGGCGAATAATTGCAGCACGTTCGAGGCAGTCGCGAGTGCAACAACACCGGGCACAACAGGCTACGTTAGCGGCGTGCTTGTGTGGGCATAACCACGGCTGCACCCACTCGGGCTCAACCACTGCCGGCCAATTAACCCGAATGGTAACGAGCCGCGTCGAACGCGTCGCCTCGCGCCTCGCGCCTCTTTCGCTACGAAATCCGTTTCCTTTGCCGAAATCGTGGCCAGACTTTTAACACTTTCATACCGTGAAGAGGTGTTTTTGGCTTGAACAAAACGCGTGCTTCGTTATTGACAGACACATTTTTCATATAAAAGTTTCTTATTCTTCTGGGGGAATTTTGACGCGTTTTTCCTTCAATTTGTGTTTGTTTAAAAGTCTTGGCACATTTCTATTTTTTCTCGATATCCTCCATGTTCCTAGGAATTTTAGAATAGGAAAAAATTGCATCGTGAATGATTGGAGGGGGTAGGGCGACGATTAAGATCATTTTAGAAGTAAAACAAACTAACAATTTTCTTGACCTTTATCTGAACAAATGAAATTTTATGTCGCAAAAATGATTGTTCCGTTATCAGAAAATTTCATTGTTCGAAAATTTGTATCTCCCTATTAATTGGTATCCATTAGGTTGTCCGGAAAGTTTCTTTCGTTTTATAAGGAAATAATGGATTATATATATTATTTTATCGAATTACGTACGATCCATTTTGTTCTATCAAGATAAAGATTACAACGTTGGACAGATTAGGTTTCATGTTTGTATAAAGATGCGTCGTTGTAAAAGACGTGTCTGTAAATGAAAGATACTTTCCGGACAACCTAATATATGGAAGATACTGTACTTACTGTACTCTATCTGCTGTATTTTCGTCAACCACTGTATAGAATAAATAGTATTGTGTCTGCAGGTGCGTACAACCGCAAGAGAATGCAACTATCATCCCGTACGTTGACTTGTGTAACGTCGACTGCAATCTGGTTCCTCGCGTGTTGTCGACTGATTATTTAACGACTTAACGGGTTAACAGCGAGCCAGAAACGGGGCTCGATTCGCCTTCTGCCTCGTAAGTGACATATTAATTCTTGGGTCAATTGAAATATGATGGATCGATGCGATTACGGTCCCGTTAGGATAAACGGGAAAACATTAATTGATCCTTTGGTTGATCATCGGAGTAATTGTATCGGAGCCTCTCTTTTTCCTTTCGCGACAGTTTCGTGTCGCATGCACTTGGTTTTTTTTTTTTAATAACTGCGAAGCCTTGAATTGTGCGTACATAATTCAAATCGACTTGTAGAAGTTGTGATACGACAAATTTCAAGTTACATTAATATCTTCGTATTTGTTCTAATCTAATACCTATATATTTAATTATACAACATATCTTTAACAAAAAATAGGTTGCTCTCTTTGTTTCTTAAATTCGATTCGGTCCTCTTCTCTGTGTGTTCTAACAACATCTGCTACAATTAGTAATAATAATTGCGTAATTTTTATTTACGTTAGCTTTTATTATATCACCTTTATATTATATATGGGTGTTAATTTCTTCTGACGTTAAGTGCGCAAAATAAATCTATTTCGCTGATGGAATTGTTTTTAAGAATTACTATATCGTAGAGCGTAAACAAGTTTCCGAATATCAACGCAGCGTAGAAATGACAGTTTTATGACAATTCTCCGATAAAAATCTGTTGTATAATTAAATGTTATTATCGAGAAGAAACTGTTTATTCATAATAAATGGTCCATATTTTCGCAGACTAAGCAACACCATATTTAAATCATCCCTTCTTATTTAAATTATCTTCCCTAGCAACAAGTACAGAGATAATATTCCGTTCGAATATTATTGCGAGTAACTGTATTTCACAATTATTCTGATAGCCGCTAAAGTAGTTATTTTGAAATGTGTAAAATTCGCACGATCGGTCGATAATCCTGCTTGAACAGTCATCAGTCGGTGACGAGAATCGAAGCGACGGAACGATAACTAGCGGCGTGGTTCCTCGAAATCAGGGTACAGTGAATGGCTTCAGTTGCTAGCAAACATCTGCGATGACGATAAGTATGAACATCGGGATGAGCAGGTCTCGGGTGTAGTTGGCTGTTGAGTTTCGCATATACATGTAAAAAATAGACGAAACGTGTCAAAATTCTAGTTAATGACAAACCACATGGCGAGCTCGAGAGCGTGTCGCTGCGATGAATAATTTATTTAAGGATGTATTTCTGTTCGGAGGCCGCATACGCTAAGATATTGAAATAATAGTATTTACATTTATTGATTTACACCGATACTTTACCGATAGTATGAATTACAAGTACATTCGAATATATAAAGCAATAAATGTTAGGCAGACACATTGCCGCAGGTAATAATTATTCGAACAACTTCCAAAGTCGAACATTTGCTTGAATAATTTAGATTTAAGGCACAATAATGCGATGGGAGCAGTGTTTGTTATTCCACAAAAGGATCGTTCTTGTAACTTAACAGTAGCAACAAATCATCATTTCTGGAGTAGAAGTGAAGTAAAGCATTTGAAACAAAGTGTACAACGTTCAAATGACTGTGAGCTATGGATACTATACAATACTATGCATTTCGCACTAGAACTACCCCTGTTCGATACGTGTACCTAAGTATGACAACAATATGACGAAAATAGATAAATATATGTAATCGTATCCCTGTCGCGATAAAAGTTAACGTTAATATATACGTGCATAGATAACATATACATGTTTATAGTCGTGTTTAAATTACGATTTTTTCAATTTCATTTCCAATTTTCAATTTTCATATTTCGAATAATCTTTTGCCCCGAATGTTCATGTTAAAGATGGCGCTTCCACACATGGAAATAACCTGCTTTGATAATGATATTGGTCACATAATTCTCGCGTGGACTATGCCACGCGTACATCTATCAGAATCACGATGCATCTCACGGATGACTGATTATTCGTCCCGACTTCTAGCTACCCATTAGCAACGCGTTTCACGCCTTTCGCATGGAAAAAACGACAGCCAGACAACGCGATTCTATAGTTAAGGTATCTCTTAATGACTACCGCTAATTGTCCAATGGACGACGCCCATAAACGCTATTTAATGGGAATTCGTTGCAGGTATCCGCGACACTGATTAGTAGGTTTGATTTATCGTTGGTTCAAAGCGAAGGTGCGCTGAGATTACAGGTAAATCGTTGTGCAATCGCGGCGGCGGACTTATTCGCTGATAATTTATCGCGTGAAATATGATGTCGCGCTATATCAATGATATTTCGAGGTAATTTGTGTTGTTTGTTTTATAGGAAAAGATTGGAATATTCTCATTGGTTTTTGTGTTGAAGTTGGAGTATTGTAATTGATCGAGTAAAAATGGAAACCAGAGAATAGTAACTTTACAATTCGGTAAAATTAGAAATTTGTATAGGAGTATGTTGGTTGTTTCTTTATTCAGAGGTAGGATAACAATAGCTATTATTTTATTCTTTGGATAAATCTATCGCACCGTTCTGAGCCGAAGAACCTTTATTGCGCGTTCTTACATGGACTAGGGATAAAAAGAAAAGAACATCTTAAAACTATCGATTAAGTCTATCGATTGTATCTAGTACTATCTTCTAGTTACTATCTCTTGCAACTAGCGCGTCTGCATATGGATGGCGAGCACGAATTCACGTTGTCATTTTCAACAGACTAATTTTTGACTATTAAAAGCTAAATGAATCTCAGGTGGAGGATAAAATTTGCGTAACGCGTAATAATTAAAGATGAAAGGCGAGAATGAGTGGATAGCCAATCACACCTTTACTTTTCCATAGAACAGCTATATTTTATACAGGACCAGTGAAAAATTAAATTCAATAACGTAAATTACTAATTTCTGTATAAGCATTACTTTTCGACATGTTTGTTTCTTTTTCAGTATCACCGCAGAACCCACAGATACCCAAATGTCTGTTCACGAATCGCGGAACATTGTACAATCTTGGCAAAAACGTCCCATTTGAAGCAACATCGAGATTCGTTCCACTGGTTCACGCGTTCACGATCGAACGACTCGTAAACGTCTCAAATCGTCGATTTCACATTTGAGGAAGCATGAAGTTTCTTCGGTTGTCGGCGAAGGCGGAGGACGATGGCGGGTAACGGAGGAGTAAGAAATGAAATAGCGGAGAAAGAAAGGGGTCGTTCGCGGTTTTACGATCGAACGAGCTCGACTTCAGAAAATCTCTGATATAGAACTGTTTGCGGACGATGGGTAGAGCAAGAGTACCAAACCGCAATCTCCGGTTCTCACCGGTGGAGCCGGCATTATTAATTACGAAATGTTTAGCGTTAAATTTTGTGGAACGACCGCGGTGCCTTCTTTTTCAATCGTTGTCGTGACCTTAAGAAGTTCAGGGTAAAATCAGTGACCACAAACGCTCGCTACAGACACGATTCTTCGGTGTTCTTTCTTTTTCAAGGTTTTTTTCAACGATAGAGCTACGTAGTGCAATATGTACGTACGTACGTATAAAATATGAAATTATTGGGAAAATTCGTAGAAATTCGAGACAAATTTTAAGTTCTATCAAATTGTTTTTCGAGAAACTTATGTATTTTTGTCACCAATGAATACCTTCAAGTATATTTCCCTTCAAGTTGAATTTCTTCAAATCCTTAAAACATTCAATTTAATATTCTATTAAATTCTTTTTTCAGGAACTTTTTATTCCCTTTAGCAACGAATATCAAGTAGATTTTGTTTGAATTTCTTCGAATCTTTAAAGTATCTACTGGATTTCTCATAATTAAAAGAATTTTACGAAAATAAGCGATAGTGTGACTATGTTGCATCCAATGAGTAGAGCTAACCCAAATCCAGTCGAGTCGTTTTCTTTCTTCTCGGAAGCCACCTGATGACGATTAGCGTGGGTGTTGCACGAAATTACGTTAATGGCCATTAAAACGTGATAACCACGTGTATTCACACGTGACCCGCGATATCGAGTTCATACTCGCATCAATTACGGTGTTTGAGACTCAGGGCTATGTTCTCGATTCTATAACAGCGATAAGAACGTATCATAAAGCCTGGACTACCTCTAATGAGAATTCGTTTCGAACTGCTTCGTTTCGTTTGTGAGTTTCCACAAAAACGGGGTGCCCCCTTCCATTAAAAGTTGCAAACGATCCCGGTTTAATGAGATACCGAGACGTTAATAGCTGCTTTAATTGGGTTGTTAATTTTCGGAGATGAATTCATAGGGGAAAAATGCAAAAGGCTAATAGCGCCGAGTAGGAGGAGTCCCATGGATTAAATGGGCTATTTTCGGACCCTTTGCTCTTAACCTGCAGAGGAAAAAAGGAAAGAGAGAGAGAGAGAGAGAGAGAGAGAGAGAGAGAGAGAGAGAGGAATAGATACTTGGACCACTTTTTTGTCCAGCCGAGCGATCGAATATCCCGCTGCGTCTGAACTAGGAAACCTCCTTTTTTTTCCTTTCGTAGATCCTTAGCCTCCATTTTTGATTATTCGATATTTTAATGAGGTTGATAATGTTCTATAATGGTGATAGATTTTTTATCCTGGATTAGGAAATCTCCCTTCTCATTGTTTCGCATCAATATCTTCCTTATCCTTCTCGCTCCATTTTCGACTATTCGAAATTTTAATAAGTTCGATAATGTTCCTATAACGGCGATGAACTTTTTATCCTGATCCAGGGAACCTGGCTTTTCTCTTTTCGTAACTATATCCTCTTTATTTTTCATTTTTTGTTATTCAATTATTTTGAGAAACTGATAATATTGTGTAATCGTGGTGAATTTCTTATTTTGAATAAATGAAAAATTCTGGTAGTATATTAGTGCTGGATGTGTAAAGGCTGGGCACTTTAAGAGACTCGAAGAGTGGAGACTTGATGCTTAACACACTCGTAATCGTCTCAAAACCAAATTTTTCTTCCCACATTTAAGACACTCGTCATTTTTAACTGCTATTAACGCCGCACCACATCTTTTTCAATCATCCCCACGAATTCTACACATAATATCGATCACTTTATCTATCCTACACGCGTGGCAGGTGCAATGATGGAGGATCAATTTCGGCTCTAATCGCGCAGCAACGCCTCCCTCTTTACACGATTCTTCAAAGGCGTCCCTGGAAACGAGCAACCTGGTCATCCATTCATCATGGACCGCCCGTTTTCGGGCACCTGCATTGTCTTAGATTCTCGTAGTTTCCATTGTCTCGGCGTTCCGGTTACGCACGATCGGCTTCGGTTAAGATCGACCTCGTTAAATAGCGTTTCAGCGCCGATTACCCGAGTCTTGTAACTTCTGTTCCGCCACCCCGACGAATCGTAAAAGGAGAAAGGGAAAAAAAGCGTTAGTTTCGCAGACGAAAGCGACCGACACACGGCTGCTTTTTCTCTCTATTGTCTTATTTTCACGCTTGATTACGCGGCCCACCTCGACTTACGAACGTTCTTTGTTTCGCGCGGATCGTGGAACAATGAGGCTTAATTAGAAAACGCCTTGACTCGTGAGATTTCTCGACCAGCGGAGATCGGAATACGTGGCCGTTAATTGGGACAAGGTTCTCGGAAGTGTGATATTTCGCCAGATTTTCGTCCTGTGGTCTGTAGGTACTGCGGGTGGTATACTAGGTATGGTATGAAGCGCGTGGATTGCTAATCGTAAGTAGACTTGCCGATGTTTAGGCACTTTTGAGAGATTTAAGGGTGAGAAGATTTCACTCTGTTCAACTCCAAATTAGTAGAAGCGACTGTCATTTATTTTAATGAAACACAAGCAAGATATGAAATATCAAAGTCGAGAATCAAATATGTTAACATCAGACTTTCTTTTCTCTTACGTAACTACTTTATTTCGTGACCTCCAGTCTAATTATAGATAGCTAAATGCTACTCATCTGCTAATCGTGCTTTGATCTCGTTTATTATTAATTATAGCAATAGGTTTTCGTCTGTTATCTTAATAATTGATCGTAAATTAAATTGATACTTCGAGCTCCTTTTTCAAATGACTACAATTTGAAAAATTACTATGTCCAGATTTTTATCGTCGCATGAACTTTTAAATGAATTTTGAACAGAATTATTTCTAGGAAATTATCTCTCTACCCTCTCATATATATACATCGCCTCTTCTCCGTCCCTTCAACGATTTAATTCTCGTCACACATAACAATTCAATCAAAAGTGAATTAAATCCCGTCCGAGATAAAAACGAGAGCTCTCTGAAGGAGCTTAGCACACAGAGAAAGCGACGCGCCAGCGCGAATAAAGAAGCCTGCAGGCCATCGGAACCGAAGCTGGACGCATCGATCATTCCTTTCGCATCGAAGGAAAGAAAAAACAGCCTAGAGAGAGCAGGCGAATAATTAAATTTCGTCGAGAAGCCTGGGCGAGAAGGGGATGATGGAGGGGGAGGGATAAATTTATGCGACCTCCCCCAGGACGTGCCACCCTCATTAACGATATTCATTGGCGGTTCCGTGCCGATAATTCAGCCATTCATCAAGTCGATCTAACGACCCGTTCGGTTCTTGCGCCAGGCGAAATCGATTAAAGTGATCGACTGCGGGCGTCTCCTCTGTATAGAAAATGAAAGGGAAGAGAGATCCGCAGGGGTGACCGCGTTCGATTTCGTGAGAGTGCGCCTACCAACTAATTCTCGAGACAATGCATCACCGTGTTCGGACAGAACACCTCATCAGAGAGCTTCGTGTTAATGAGCGCCATGGAGAAATATGATCTTACTTTTTTTGTCGGATCGCCAGCGACTCCTCGAGAACGGATTTTTAAGTTCCGCTTTATCGAACCTGTTCAAGGGATGCAAGAGAAAGATTCTTTTTCTTTCGGAGTTTGTTCCTTCCTTCTTTTTTCGAAATGTTTGTTCGAGATTTCGAAAAGAGTTAGAGAAATAGATTGATTTATATTTTAGCATTTTTGTCCTATTGGGATATGATTCCTATATATAATATTCCTATATTATAGTCATCCCATTAGTTCGGTGTCGATAAAAACCGGTGTGACGTTCTTCTCGTGAAAATATCCACGTATTGGTTAAGAGTTTGAAAGAATAACCAGATGGTACGAAGAGTGCGATAGAACTGTTCGAAAGAAATACAGTAGCTACAAAAAGTATTTGCACGTGCCATTATTTTTCAATGAAGTATTCTTTCATCGTCTTCTATATTTCACTACGATAGTATCGAGTTTTTCTAGTCCCATGAAAGTATTATTAACGATACGAAATTTAATAGATTTACCTGAGTCTAGTTGGCACGAAATGTAATAATAGATACAATGGTGTGCAAATAATTTTTGCAGCTACTGTATTTTCAGTTCACGTGGTTTAAGTTTCCTTTCTCATTTCTTCGGAATGACGTGCCGCGGAGATGCACGTAACACTGTCCACTGTTCGATCGAGATCAACTGGTTGATACTTGATCGTCACACTGTGTACGTCGTATATTCTATTCTTCCATGTGCTCCAACATTTTATGTCATCGTTAGATACACTTTTATACTCGAGTAGCGTAGATGTGTATTAGTAAAACCAAGCGATAAGTAATAAGAAACAACTCGACAAGAATTTCAAAATGTAAGACAGTACACAATAATTTATTATAGCGTTGTAAGTACATACTTTAATGTGTTCAACCTTCGTACATGGATTTAGATTCAAGCGAGCAAAAAAATTCTTGGAATTATCATTCACAACCATAACGTTGACGTCTAAAAGATCTTGTTATTTTAACCACTGTAATAAGTCCACTGTTAAAGTTGATCCACTCAAAAAGTTGATGGATCCAAAAAATTTCATCCGCTAGTATCACCAAAATGCCAAACAGCATCGTCCGAAAAACTTGATGCACAACCGCCCTTCCCTATCAACATTTACGGTTCAAAGCTTAGCTTAACGACCGTCCAAAAGAACGAGCTCCCTTTTCTCTCTCCCCAGGGGCAGATAAGGATGTTGTCCAAGGCACCAGGCGATCGATCAAACTGACGCGACAGGACGCGCGGAGATTATACTCGTTAGATTCGTCAGTTTCGGTGGCATTTTTCTCGCCGGTTTCACGAAGAATCGACGGTTCGTCTCTATCGACCCTATACATCCGATCCTCGAACAGGCAGGTGAATCGCAGTCGGTGGTGGTTGCACACGTTCTTCAAAAAGAAAGGGGGTTTATGGTGCTCAGCACGGGTTTTCGAGTTGCACGAGTGGCCAGAGCTATCTCAACGGGGGGGGGGGGGGGGAAGGGGGGCGGCTGGCACCCCGTCGCGTTGGTCCCTTCGTAAATCGCTTTGATTATACCCCGAGATTCTCTGTTTTAAAAGTCTCGGATAATTATCAGCCTCTGGCCGGGCCTGGCTATTTAATTGCTCTATTTAATTTGACCGTTGATCCTGGAGCAACGATTGGCGCCTCTATCCTAACTATACACCTTATAAAACCAACCTTGGCTCACTGTAATTTAATTAAGGCCCGGATGCAAATGAATATTATAATTGGACGATATTTTACGAGCGATACCACGTGATGGCCCACCCGGCCCGTAATTATCGAACGGGACTCGATCTTCGTTTCGCGCGATACCCGTTTCCTTCGACCCGTTGGTCGATTTCTCCCCGCGATTTGTAATAATATTTGGCCGCACGCTCGTGATTAATGCGATATGTACCGCAGCTTGAAATTAATGCCAGCGTCGCGAGGAACGTCGATGATCGCGGCGACGGTAACGAATTGAAATTCGTCACGCAAAGTCCCGTGACTTCTCGCAGCGGGGTGGTCGAAAGGGGACCACTGTGAGCTCTCCACGCGTCTTCGGGAGTCCTGTGCAGGAATTTATATCCCAAACGCGACGACCCCAGAGACACACCCTCGAATTTCCATTTCTAGGGCCAGGAGCCTCGTTTTCGTAAAGCTGCAGGATGTTGGTTGTTATCTTGTTCCAGAGAAAAATTGAACGGACCACAGAATTGAATTTTGTTTCGTGAATTGGAAGAAGGAATTTGTGGGGCCAGCGTGCACCTTCTTTTTGACAAATGACGGAGAGCTGGATCATTTTTCTCGGAGCCCGAAGGTATCGGTGTTTTGACGCAGACGTTAGGTGGATTTTGAAGAATCTCGAGGGAGGACTTATCCGTTGCATGAGTAATTAAATAGGATTTGATTATTCGTTCGAATTAGATGCTATTCCGTAAACTTTCTTATTCCGTAAACTTTGCGTTCGATCGAAGTTGAATGTTTCTTCTAATAGTATGTAGGAATTTTGCTTTTCATTTTTCGACAAACCGACGATACTTTTGACAGAAAATAGAGAAAAATAATTCGAATAACTTACAGGATTACGAAGAACGTGCTTATCGAAGAACGCGTTTATTTCGAGTCAGAAACCAGTTTCTTATTTCTGTATATTGTATCATTCCGCGAACATATTTGCAATCTTGTAAAAATACCTGTGAAATATCATAAGCTTCTAAATTTTAATTGAAAGATACCTTATTCTTATTTAATTTTATGTAAGTATTCCTCTCTAAAAGATTTCTTTCGGACTACCATCGGCGTTTACAGAAAAGATTCCGCTGTCACGTAAAATGGAATGTGGTTGAATTCTAACATAGGCCCATACATCCTTCCTCGTTATGCGATTCTAACGTCGCGGTTGTGCGCCTAAAAAGGCGTGCCTAAACAATGAAGTTTATGGGCTAAGGCCTGCAGGAGCGGCCATTAAAACAATCGACAGTCGCGCTTACAAGGGATGCAAATGTTGGCGCGAGCACAATGGCGTTTCGGGAGAGGCTGTGGCAGTAAATACCAGTATAATTGCCAGTCTCAAAAGTTAAGGCAGTTTTAAGAGGCCCCGCGGCCCTGTTTTCGCGTTCCCTTATATGCGAGCTGCGACGCAGACACGTGTGCAGCATTAGAATTTTCGAACGAAGGCGCAGTCGGAGTCCTTTCATTTTGTTACAACTAAAACATTTAGTGCGCTATATTTCCTCTTTTAATATTAATATCATCGTTAAGAGTGCGATTAAAAGATCTTTTAGAAAATAAATTAATCCTTGTTATTAGTCCTTCTGTGGATTCCTCTGCTTCTTGAAGTTTCTACGCGTTTTAGATCTTCCAAATGTTTCAGGATTTCCAAAGATCGTCGGATTTCTCTATATTGTTTCACGTTTTTTAAGTTTCTTAAATTATTGAGAGTTTTAGATTTTTTAGATTGTTGGCTTCCTTAGATTTTTTTAGATCTTTTAATTGCTTCGGATTTAACTAGATTATTTTTTATAAACAGATTTCTTGATCGTTTCTCAATGTTTTAAAGATGTTCCAAGAAGAACTATTTTTTTCAAGTTTTATTTCAAGTTTCTAAGAGTTGCACGTATTTAATGAGATTGTTGTTTTTCGCAATGTAGCGTCTGATCATAGCTGCGCTTCTTCAAAAACCAATTTGCCACCAATAATTTCCCAAAACCAATATATCGAATAATAGCGGCGGATCTTACCAAGCTAAGAGAGTCACCTCCCTCAAGAATATCTCTTTCTTTTCTCATTCTTGTCTGGCTGAAACGTACTGGTGGCTACGGTAAGTTTGCATTTGTAAGAAAACGATGACGGCATGTGTTGCACGGAGTCGTGCCGACGATGGGTTGGTAGAGAAACGAGAAAAAAAGTGCAGTCACGAATCCAAAGCAAATTATGCGACGCTCATGCGCAACGCCACGCCCGCCAAATGGCCAATTCGTGTTTGCAGATTGCCTCTATCTCGGCACCCTGTCGTGGTCCAAGATTGCAGTTTCCTCTTTCCTTTAAAACGGCCGAACAGAAACGAGAGCGGGCCGCCATTGTGACGCGTGCACGCTCGATAAGCATTCCACTTGCAAAAATTATACCGAATTTCGATGAATTCGTTGCTTTTATATCGTTTTTATAAATTTCGCTTGCCAGAGAAAACAGTGCAGCACTTTTAGCTCGATCGATAATTAACACGCGATTCTTTCCAAATATCGAAGAATCGCATCTGTCGAACAATAAATGAATATTCGATGAGATACTTTCATATTTTAAATCGGATAACTAAAAATCGCTGTCACGAATGTATTATTCCTTTATTCTTAATTGAATTGAGAAGCTTTTAGAATTTTAGCATTTTGTTTTAACTGTATTCAAGTTTCGTGTCGAATTTTTTGTTCTTCGATAGGTTTGAAAAGATATTTACGGTTTATTATCCCTTTCTTATTTTCTGTCGAGAGATAATGCTTCTAGAGATAGGTTCTTCAATTTCTTAAAGAAGATCGTCCGATTGTAAGAAAAGACGAAGGTTTACGAGGATCTATCGTCGATGCATGCGAAAGTAAGTGCATCGGGCATGTTTTAAGTCGTCGATCGTTTAGTGCTCATTAAAGTGAATTATCTTACGACACGAGACTCGGTTTTCTATAGTTTATGGGTTTCAACGTCGTACCATCTCAAAACTTTCGATCCATTATTCTCTAGAAATATCTATTCTCTAAAGAAAACCGTTATAACGCGTAAAATGGGATCGAGACAATATAATAGATCCTTTCTATCATAACAAACGGAAGAAAAATTCAGAAAACAATCTTGAAAATAATCATTATTTTATCGATATATAAGAATAGTTTTACAAAATACGGTTGATTTAAGTACGCTATATGAACATTGTTTCTTTTTCGTATATCGGACTTGGAAGAAGGATATTATGATAGAGGGTGATTTTTCTGAATATTGAACTCGATACTCTGGTTTGAAAAAGTTGTTGACAAGTTTGATTTAGTAATCGCATGAGAGACGTAGAAATCTATCGTAAAATAAAGTGAATTCGTATGTATGCGTATATATGTGAAGTACTGGCGATTGTTTATAGATTTCGCGGTGTTAATTATTAAGGAACGCGGAGCATTCGTGTCGTGAGACGTCCGTACGGTTGCTCCACGAATCATAACATACGCAATAAATTTTAGCGTCGTTTCGTTCGTCTTTGCCACTTTTTCACGCTCGTTGCGTCCAGTGACCGTCATATTGGACTGGCGAGTGTAAATTTTCCAACATGCTAATCTCCTGACTTGTACTGTCTTTTCTCTCGCGAATCAGTCGTCCTTTTGTCTTTTTCTATCGTAAAATTTGTATTATAAGATACGTTTACACGTTATTTTTTCGTGGTTCGGTTGCTCGACGCGAGACCACGTATCGAGAGTTTCATCGGGATGGACGCGATCGTATTCGAAGAAGACATGGCGCCGATTTAACGTCAGTTAAGATTAAGTCGAGTAGGTACCACTGAAGGTGCGCCGCATTAAGTATTCTCCGGTTGAAGTGGTTCGCCTTCTCCGCTGTGCCTCTGTAATCTGCATCGACGCGACGCGCGACGCCTCAATGTACAGCACGAGCCAAATGTGGAGCGAACGATGCGAGTAGGTACTTACGATCCTCGATATTCCATTTCAGATTGTTCCGCGGTATTGATATCATTCGTGACTGAAACAGTTCTTTATACTTCGTAGTTTTGTAACATGCGCTACGATTTTCTACAGAGCAAGCCTTTTTATTATTATTATTTAATTCGATTGGGTGAAACGAACGCTGTAATAGCTATATTTGATAACTATTTATATACATAAATAAAATTACAAAGAATCCTTATTGGACTTTTTAAATTGAGAATAATCTTTACTATGGTATGATTTTAATGCTGAAATTATTAAATTTCATGAGATTAGTGACTTACCTAATCCTTACTTTTACAACCGTTAGAAATTATATTAATATTCGCTTTACATTATATCTTACTTTCTAAGAAGGTGTTCTTTTTTTCTTTTTTTATCAGATTTACCTTCCATTTTCGTAATATCTTCAAATAGATATGTGCATATATATAATAACATAATATAATAATAATAATTGATAATTCTAATGTTAAGCGTATGAGTTTGTTAGATCGCATCGAACAAAAATATCCTAATTGTTGGTAAGTCTGTAATGCTACGGAATATGAAACACGATATAATTTCATACATTAAACAATTCACAAGAGCACGTGAGCACGAAAATACGAATAGGTATACGATGGCGGGTTTCCTGGAAATACTTTGCGACATAAACACGTCGAGATTTCTGAGAATCCGAGTAGCCTACAAATTTCTGCGCGGAATTTGTTAAATACGATCATCGTGCTAAAGTTGTTTGTTTCTATATTCCATTTAGTACGCCCTCCGTTTTGAAAATTTTTATTCTATGCTTCGCCTCGCGGGTGTGCCGATTCTAATGAATTCTAATTATTAAATTAAAATGGAATTCTTTTTTTCATTGTTCATTTGTTTAATGTCGCATCGGGTTATTAACTATTAAAGAAACTATATGCTCGTTTTAAACTTTATCGATACGATCACGATAGCCGTCTCATAACAGCGCTAATGAGACATGAAAATGTTTTGTATAACGCATGTATATACACTGCTTTCCACGACTCACCGGACACTTACCTACTTCCGACAAAGTGATTGTTAGAAACACATATAGTCAAAGAAATCATATAGAAAAGTTCTAGATAGCGATCCAAGCTGCATTTTAACTCTTTAAAATATTGTCCAACATCAAAACGACTCAATTTTTCAAATATTTCAGTCCTCGTTCGAATTTGTTGTGATATATAATAATGATACTTACCATACGGTCAATTTGGTTGGTTTTTACGCTTATTTTGTATTTCGTCACCGCTGAACGTGGTCGAAATCGCTCGCAAATACAGGCGCGAGTGAAGAAAGCGTCGATTGATCCACGGAGAAGCGATCTCCTTGTCTTTTTGTCCGTTGTGCCCTAGAAATTATACGACGGCGTTCTCGATGTTTCACGCTTGTCCTTTTTAATCGAGCGCCGCCGAGTGGCCTTTGCTCGGCCACGATTTTCCTGAAAAGCAACGACTTTCGGAGGCGTGGCGCCTCCAACCTGTCGCGAGATATTTCATTTACTGTCACGCGTCTGTGCGGGCCACGCGAAATCGCCTCCCTCGTCGATATATCGCGGCTAGATCTCGACTCTTACACCACGGCCCGATACGCCACTTTATATGGCCACGCGCGAGGTAACGCGCGGATTCTTGAGTTCCTTATGGCCGCAGTTCTGATTCCAATGGATACACGCAAAGTGGGAAGTGCGAAACGATAGATTTGTAGGTGTTCTACGTTGAAATTTCAATATTTTCTATAACCAGATTGGTGAGTGTGTGGTAAGTCTAGTTTTAGACAGTGGGCGTTTCCTATTTCAATGTATCCGCTTAACACGGCTAAGTTGGTTCGAATGATAAAAATAAGATAAATTTCGTGGATAAAAAAATGTGTAACAATGCGAAAAGCTTAGATAACTAGACTGCAGATTCTAGTTTTGTAACTTTTATGTATGCATGTATCTTTTTTAAGATTCAGTAAAATATAACTTAGCAAAAATTGGATATTTCATATGCCGCAACATATCTCGCTACGAAAAGATATTTAAATCCCCGAAATTTTAGACAGGTACTCGGAATATATTGCGAAATAAATACATTAACAGATTCTCAGCTAGAATAACAGGCAACAGGGAAATTTCTTTGGACTTTGCCATCTTTTTTCGAACATTCTGTGTACCAAATTCTATCACAGACTCTATCACGCAAATATCATACTTCTTGGTATCATAATTTATAATAAATTCCTACTAACAAAATTAGGGCTAATAATAGAAAAATATATAAATTAATAAGTAGAACGTTTATTCTCATGACGCGAACATCGGCACGTACCTTTTACACGCTATACAGCACGAGAACCACCGTGACAACCTCTTAATTCAATGCAGAATCTCGCGAACACCTAGAACGACCAATAAATTTCCGATTATCAGGTTCTTTTCAAATCTTCCTTTCCTCGTCCGTTCTCGGTATTCGCAGTCCTTTTCTCTCTCTCTCTCTCTCTCTCTCTCTCTCTCTCTCTCTCTCTCTCTCTCTCTCTCGACGAGTTGGAGGCAGCAAGAATATGCGCGAACGACATGACAGGCACGCACGTGCTTTCAGTCAGGGAAGTCAGTCGTGGCGCGTTTGCTTTGAAAAGTGGGATATGCAAAGTATGCGTCAAGTACCATGGGATACTTCAGAGTAAAAATTTCGCCGATTCGCTTTCTTCCTTTGTACAACCTTATGGCGTCCCAACGATAAATCGCTCTTATTTCTCATTGTTTTTCTTTTGTTTTCATGGGAACGCGGACTCGCTTTTAGACACGCGAAAACGAAGCAACGCTACGTGAAAATATTCGCGGTCCAATGGCTAGGTATTTTTAAAAGCATTCCCGCGAGTTTATCACGGCATTGTTGCCCGGGATGCGAGAATGTAGTGACTGATATATATTTACAGATTCGTAGCGTTTGCCAGCTCGAGTCACTTTGCCATGCAGGTTCTGATCGTATTAAGCTTCTTCTTCTTTTTTAGCTAATTACCAGCTTACCGTCTCATTCGTTTCGCACACTTTTACAATGCTTTTCGAAAAACTCTATTATTTCTGACGGATTTTTCCACATACATTCTCCAGTTATCATTAGGAAATTTAAAAGTGCAAAAATAGATAGAGTGTACACAATAAGTAGAACTTAACGCCTCTTGTAACATTTAGTCGGTAAAACTGCTGATGTTCTATTTCTTTATGATCAAGTATCGTATTGGATCGATAGAATAAACCAAGTGTCTTTCTTTTTGCTGATTTTAACAAAGAAGTAAATAAATCAAAATGTCTTTCCCTGTTAAATATTAAAATTTGCAATCCCGCGTCATTTTTTGATCCTGCATAATGTTAAATAGGAGCCGCGGAATTGCGGGACACGTGCCAAGGTCCATCTCTTTCGATAACCACAGGTTAGAAGACGAAGAGTGGCGGATGTATATTTTTGTACGACGAATTTTAAGAGTTAGGGCGAACGTCGTGATTGCGAATTTCGGGATTCGCAGAATCGAGCGTGTAGCGTGTAACCGATGACACGACGTCATGACGCTTCGACATTACGGTGATCCTTGGTTTAAGCAACAGAAGAAATTTTTTTACACGTTTCTTATAGCAATTTCTTTTATATACTTATAGTCATACACACACACGCACACACACACACATATTTTATGTTTGTAAATCTATATGTATATTTCTTTTATAATTATTACGACGTTGATACGATAAATTTTTCAATTAGAATTTGTTTTCTAAAAAAAAGCTGTTATAGGTTGAATTTATATTTAGGTTGTGTTTTGTGCAGTCGATTTTTTTTTCGATGTTTTTACGTTAACACGTGACACGGAATTGTTATATATTCGCCGGAAGAAAACGTTTCTGTCAAACGTTTAAATAATTCTAGTCTCGATTCAATTCTCTTTTGGAACGTAATTGTTATTATATTTCAACATCTTGTTTATGTTTCCTGTGCATGATTATAACGAAAGAATCTGATATTAATTCTAGATATGGAAAAATCGAATAAGACGTACAAATACGTACTTAGTAAAGCATGGATGTAGAATCGGGTTTCGAAACGCAAAAGGAAAAGTCTCTCGGTCTCTTTGATATTTCTGATCGATTATGTCCATCAAAAGAAGATTACCGTTTTAGGTTATGGTTATGGTTATGGCACGATGAAAAACCTTGGCCCCCTCTAGAGGCACCGTGTGTTATCGGATGTAGTCCATTCTCTTGTACTTTCTTCAACGAAGGAAGTGGGGCCACTGGGTAGGTGAACCAGCAACCTTATCAGAGACTGGTTGCTGCCAATATTGATTATACCGCGTACAGGGGCCGAGCTCGAGGACGCAGATAGCCGCGACAAATTGCACGCCTTCGCGTTCGCCGATAGTCAATCGCTGTTTATTACCATTTGGCGCCGGTGCCACTGGTTACATCATTCAGTCTTTCATTTCCACGGTATGGAAAATAATCCAAGTTCCTACTTATTAAAAGAGCACTGCTTAGAAAATTCAGGGGAACTCGAATAAATTTCTTTTTCGAACGAAGTTTTAAACATTAAGACGTTGGTTCTTCACTGATACTCTGGGAAATGAAAGTGGTAGATTGTTCGAAGATAATTCTAGTTTAGTATATTGTTATGTAGCGTATGCGTACATATGAATAGCAGTATGTATATAGTTTTCATAGATTCGTGGATGGATTTAAAAATGTTGAAGTGGTCACCGTTTCTAAGAAAACTCTACGTCTGGTCTATTTAGTTTTCTCAAGCATCGAAGCCATCGACAGCGTATAGACAATAGACTGGGACGAAGGCAGACCATAGACTATAGATAGGCGACGATGGCTTCGGGGTTTCAGTTATAGGGTAACACTGCTAGCGTGAGGATCTGGACGCAGCTCAAATTATATTCCTACTTGCACTTACACTTCTCTGTTAAAATATATTTTCTACCTTACAATTTATCCACGCGTTCCTCTGTTCATACATCTAATAACCTCAACAAAAAGTATACCTGAATCCTGAATGTTTAATTGACACGTAATCCAGATTTTACTATCTCGAATTCATTCGTTTGAAGCGTTTAGGTTTCGATATTTATTTATTAATTTATTTTTAAACCGTTAATCATAATTTGTTGCAGAAAATTTAATTGCTTCTACTTGGACAAATGTATTAGACCACGTCAGTGATCTCTACTCGAATGAAGACAACAATTTCCTTTTCTACGCCACAAACTACTGAAACTGCCCATTGATTAAAACCTCTGTATCCCTTCATCCAGCTTTATCGCCAAAATACTAGCTGTCCAATCCATTTCCTCCTTCTCATGGGGCGATATTTAGTTTCACAAGACACTGAAAATCTCCAGGTAGGAAATCGTGCTCGATCCAAACGATGTAACGTTAGAACGTATTTGAAAAGGATCGGGAGCAATCATGTTCGAGATAATTGCCCGTGAAGCCTCATCATCGAAAATCTAAAGCTGCCTTCGATGCGTCGGAGATACTATCGCGGTCTGCGTATACTCCGGTGAACTCTGAATGAGACTGTCTTAAATATCGATTAATCCGGTTCGCGAGCAACGAACAACCGCTACCGGATGAAGGGAAAGATAAATGACCCTAGGTTACACTGTGCGGCCATTATTATTTCGTGAACATTCTTGGCTTAGACTTTCACTCAACCGGGTTTTGAAATTTATGTAGCAGCCATTTTTGAGTTTTCTACCGCGACTGGTATCGCCACCACTTGAAGCTAATTACGTACTTTAGATCGACTGTTAATTTATAGGAACGGCAGCTGTTGATAAGATTAGTGGCATTAGAAGGTTGAACTTGTTGCACTGCGTTAGAGAACTGGAATGAGTCTTGAAATCCCGTAAAGATCATTCTTTGATTCCATACTTGATTGTGTTTAATATGGTTTATTAAATTTCGAATTAGTCTTTAGAGATAATTGTTTCGTCTTTATCGCATTACCTGCAGTGAGAAACTACAACTATGCGGACAGCCCGAATCGTACTCATGGTGCTACTCGATAAAAAAGTAGTGAAAAAAGACGTTTTTTTTTTGGAAGAAATGTTACATTCAGTAACACTTGAACAATCGTATCGCCATTCTATTCAAGAATGAAATAATTCCAAACGAAAGGAATCGAAAAGAATTATTGCAGCAGTCGTTCTGTTAATGGCATCGGCTTCTGGCGAAATACCTGCAATTACAACTTGAATGTATTAAAACGATCGACAGCAACTGCGGAATCATACTTTACGGTTAATTCGACTTTGACCAAAATAAATAATCATGCTTCATTGCCAAAACACAAAGTCTCACGATCGCGAGCCACAACGATTCCACGTGAAGTTTCGTGGGTTCGCGTTGTTTAGGCTACGTCGCGTCGGTAGGATTAACGAACTCGTTGGTCGTCGGACCGAGGCAAGGAACGTTCGGTGAAATATTTCTAAACAGGCGCGGGCGGAACCAGAACGCTGGACAGAGAGAAAAAGAGCGAGAAACCGGAGCCAAAGCACGCGTATAATAATAGCTAATAAAGTGGACGTAAAAGGGGTCTCTTGGTAGGGCAGGTGGCCCTTGAAGCCTCCATGGGGGCACACTCCGGTTACCTCTGCGTGGCCAAAAACCGAGCTGCCGCCTCGCCTCCGGGCCCACGTGAGTAAAAGTCCTCCTATCTCTCTTTTCCTTTACGGTTGTCGAGTTGCCTTTGTCTGGCCGCAGCCGAGCGACAAAAAAATAACGCACTGGTCGGAGAAAGGACCGTGTTCCGGAGGATCCTGGAGACGTTAAACGAGCCCTTTAAAAACGTTTTTTAACTTTTGGTTCTTCTGCCTTTGGGACTCTGTCCTAAGAGAATTGCTTGGGAAGGAAATCGTTTCTGGGATGGAAGTGAAAACTGAGAAGAGATAGGGTTGATTATGTTCGTTGTTGTAAGTTGGCATGGAAAATGATTTTGATGGGTAAACGGGTTATTAGATACATATACGTAGAAGTTGGGTTACATAATCATAAAGAACGTTTTAAAGGAAGAACAGAATTTAATAGTTCATATATTTCTCTTCAAATTTCCAAGTTTTGTTTCGGAATCGTTTACAGATTTCAGAGGGGTATAAGATATAGAAGATAGGTTTCATAATTATAGAGAGTGTTTTGAAGGAAACGTAGAACTTATCAGTTTATGTATTTGTCGTTGAGTTTGGATATTATTGAGAAATTGTTCCCAGATTTCTTTATTAATGATTATTCTTCAAGAAAAATTATTATAAGAATTCGTATTCTATGTATACGATAAAGATAGATCACGCATGCAAGAAAGGCTTATAGAAGTGTTTGAAACAATACTAAATTAGTCTAAACCGTCTCTCGTTTTCTCATCGCCCCATACACCTCACAAAATAATTCGATCTAACATTCTAACACAATAAAACCACTGTCGAAACACCTCCCGAATAATTCTCCATTATATTCCACTTCCATTATCCACATTTTCCATCATCAACACCATCGAACAAACCGTATCTACCTAGAATTAATAGGAAGCAATGACTCTAGCCTATTCCCACGCGATCTCCTAATGTTCGCGTCGATAAACTTTCACCCTTGTCATGAAACGAAGGCGCGCTGATCGGTATCAGAAAAGCGTGAAACTCGTCTAAGAAGCGGCGTGGCGCGGCGGGGCCACATTAAAGAGGAAAGTCTGATTGCGTCCCTCGTGCGTGCATCGCGCGAAGAAAATGATCTCATCTAAGAATTCGCCACGGACCGCGAGCTCGATGTGTGCGAGCGTGTGTGTTAAGATATAACAGAACTGGTAGAAGCAAGGCAACCGCTTCGAAGACTTGTTGCGTTGCATTATTATGATATAAGACACGCGTGGCCTGCATTAACCATAAAACCACTGTACTGTTTCATCTGGCCGACTGACGCGGCTCCGAAAGCGTTTGTCAGAACGTATGATGCCACATTACCGTCAACGCGTGGCTAGCTTCATTTCCTCTTTGCTTTTCTCGCGCCGAGATGCAGCTGCCCCTCCACAATGGCAGAAAGTTGCACGAATTTTACGTTTGATATCTGTATGATTCAGTTTAACGAAATGCTTCGTGGTTTCTGGAAATACCAAGTGGAATATTTTGTATAATAGTGTTGTCGAGTAATATCTATATTCATTGTGCTTCACAGTTTTAATGTTGTTTATAGGATGCGTATTTCCACGTATTCGTAGGAAATTGAAATGCGCAAAGAACACGCATATATAATATAGAAAAATATATAAAATCTCCAAAGCAGAGTACTCGTCATAATTTTCAGCAATTATTTCCATCTACTAGATCTCATCTTATTTGCTGATATTGATAAGAATATAAATTTGTATAAAAATCTATAGTTTTCTTATTTGAGTTTTAATGCAGGAAGCTCGAGTATCATAATTTGAATGTTTGTAAATTATTTCAATGATTATGTGTCGGAGAATTTCATTCGAATTTCAATATCAAAATAAACGTTTGTATCGACGGAATTAGAGTTGAAAATGTAGGCGCTATACCTACTATGAAACGCGTGAAAATGTACTATAGTATAGGTCCTGAAATTTTAGGAAATTCATCATCTGCCTTCGTCCTACTTTTATTCACTTATCTTACTAAGAAATATTTATCGATCGGAACTCGGTATTAATTTTCTTTGAATGTTCTTTGCCGCGACATAACCCACGCGTGTCACGACGAAATAAAATATTTCGTTAAATTATTTCATGCAAATAAGACCACCCATCCTACGCGCACAGGCAACTTTTTCATTGAATATCGTTTCATTCGCGGTTAATCGTAAAGTCTCGAACAAGCGATCTTTTATAATGTTCGAACTCTTATCGATTCACGGGGTATGCGTTCATATCAGTGACACACTCATTTAACATTTACCAACGCGACACTCCTGCACCGCCCCATGGAGCTTATGGCATCATAATCCTGTTTCACGTATTATTTTACTACCAATGAAAAGGAATTTATGCGGTCACGTTGATATGTTTCGGTTTCGCTCACGCATCTCAAAATCACTGTTAAATTAAATATTTTAAAACTATTTCGCAAACAGAATAACTAAGGAGAGAATTTTCTTACGAAATTTTCATAATATTAAAAACAAATTTTTCAGTGACATAAATGCATCTTGAAAAGATTTAAATGATTGTGTAATGAATTACGATACTTTTATCTATATAACATACTTCGCAAGAAGCTCTTATATCGTATGGGGCGTTAATAATTTGCGATCGTTACTTACGGTCAATTCTAGACAAGGGCATTTCCAGGAGATGAGAAAGATTCGTGCACACAAATGTTAATCGAGGCACGAATTTACAAAAAAGAAATAAAAGCAAATTGACTCTTAAACTAGTTGTTACCAAGGGATGACGTTGTTCGATTTTGTAAACCGAAGGAGAACGCTAATCTAAACTAAACTAAACTAAAATAAAGGCATTTTCCAATATAACATTCTTTTATACGCAACGCCTATTTAGGATATTTTGGCTTGTACAACTTGTATATTCTATTCCCAAACACTTCTAGTTCTGAATTACGCTCAAAAATCGATTCTACCATTTCTCCTCTTTCAGTTCTTAAGTTCATACCGCCTTCAAGATTGTTACTCGGGTGTAACAAATACCGTCTGCGACAATTTTATTCGAATTCAATCCTTCCGAGGTTACTAAAAAAATTCAAATTCATCGCAACGAGACAAGTAATAAAAAAGTAGAAATTTATCCATCTGAGAATCGAGTCCGAAGAAACGCCTCGAGCTCGAAAGCGGCCAAAGCGGAAAAGGGGTGCTTTTCTGTGGTGGACGCGAGCACGGACTCTCCCTTGCCAGCGAGATAAATTCTCGTGGAGCAATTTCAGTAAAGATGGGATTTACTGGGCCAACGTTCGTCGTCGCCCCCATGGAGCGAAACCTTCAATTTCACGAGCGCCGTTTCGACATAGAACTCTGGACAGCGTATATACCGGAGGCGAGTTTGCGGTATCGAATCGACGACAAAGACGAAACACCCTCGTCAGAGAGAGAGAGAGAGAGATAGAACGCTATATTATCGAGAAAGAAAGAAGAAGATAGCCGACAGAACAAGAAACGAGGACGAATACTCTCCGACAGAATAACGAGAGAGAGAGAGAGAGAGAGAGAGAGAGAGAGAGAGAGAAACAGAGACAGAGACAGAAAGTGAAACTCTAGTAAGAGTAAAAAGAAAAGAGACACAGAAGGAGAAGGGTAAGAAGGAGAGAACGAGGCAGAGTAATCGGCAAATGGAGATGGCCCCTAAGTTCTCTGCATCGGCATCGTCCCGCTCCCGCCCACGCAGCCAGACAGAATAAAACTACTCGGGGACGGTCGTAAGTACCGAGGAAGTACTGTTCGTGCTTCTCTCGAAGAGAAACGAGCGTGGACCGACTGGAAATCGGTTAGCGGAAAGGAAAAAGAAAAGAGGGAGAGAGAGAGAGAGAGAGAGGAGAGCCGTGACGATAGCCCTGGAGCGTCACGACGTCGTCCACGTGCAGCTACAACCGTACCGGGGGATGAAGAGGAAGGATGAAGAGAAGACGAAGCGGACGAACGACGCGTAACATCGTTTTACGGGCTCCACCGGTCCAGTTCGACCGCTAATGTTTTCGAACTTTACGTGTGGGCGTGCCCCGGAGATCCAAGGACCCCGTGACACGGACATTATTTCACGTGGCCTACGACGATTGCCACGGGGAAGAGACGATAGACATTCGCCTCGACGAATCGCTCCGACCAAGGAAAATCGAGCAACGGAAGAGAGAATTAAATTAAACTGGTGGCGGAATTGCGTTGAATTGATCGATAGATGCATCTTACCTAAGGGATGGGAAAAGGATTTTGGGCAGTGATAGGTTGTCGAACACTTGGAATCGCATCGAGTATGCGCGTGCGATAAAAAATTCGAATCGCTTGGAGTAGAATTCGATTTCCTAAAATTTCTGAAAATCTTGAAAGTCGAGAAATCTTGAGGAGTTAGGTCTTGATGTATTTTACGAGCATTTTGAACGCTTTAATTCAAATAGCATCATTGACATAAAATATTAGAGAAATTTGTAGTGAATTCGAGATATCCGGAATACATTTACGCGAGTGACTTTCAACACTTCCAGGACTTGCAGTACTTACTTTTAAGACTTTTTCCAGGCTTTCGATATTTCTAAGACTTGTTGCAAGACTTTCGGGAGTCTTAAAAGGAGTTAAAGCCCGCTTCTCATCGACAGACAATTATATGTTGACGGTCTTGAAGAGCGTCGAATCGTTTGAGATTCGAACGACCCTCGCTAGTTTTGAGGTTTGGAATAGTTTCAAGGGTTGTGCGATGGTTTGCTATAAATGGAGTAAAAAGCTTTGTTGAAAAGAGCAGATATATCGAACGATGACTCTCTGTGTAATAAGAATCTTGTTGTAATTCTCTAAGGCCTTGTATATTGGTCTTTTAAATACAGGAAATTAATTTCATCAGTCGCTTTCGAAATTATTAAATTTTATTGCAGGGTCTAATATTAGTTATTTTTTTATTATGTTTCTTCGAGACATTTGCCGAGAATTTATGTCAATAATTTCTTCGAAAGCGTCATCATTAACAGACTCCGGATGGTCTGCCAGATCGTAACTGATTTTATAATTCGAGAATCCCATTAGAAACTTTAATTTATTGGCGGTTTAAATTATATAACACGATAAAATCAAATCTTACTAAGAAATAGCCCAGAAGTTGATAAATGAAATATTTGAGACATAGTATATAGTACTTTTATTTTTTAGTACTTTATAGTAAAAATACTAAAATTTACTACTTTATACTAAAAGTACTTTATAGTACTTTTTATTCGCTGTAGACTACTTGGAAAAGTTGCTCTGGATTAAATCCTTATTAGTTGGGCTGCTCAATACGAACAGAATTCTCCGTAACGAATCACGATTTATCGAAACAAGCTATAAAATACCAGCACTTGCCGCGTCTACCTGTTTGATTCCTCGCGCGGAGTAGCAGTAAATCTGCGCTCGAGCGTTGCCAGCTGGTCGAAAAACAGTCGAACTGATGCAACAGCAACAAACACCGGCAAACAACCTGCCTGTGGGCCGTTCCAAGTTTCTCCGTTGATCGCCCACGCGCCGGTACTTAACGGCGGCAAAGGCGCTTATTAACGGTTATTACGTCGTGGGGATGTTGCTCGATTAAAAAGAAAGGCCAGCGAGAAGAGTGGAGAGTTGCTGAGGGTCGGTGAATCGGCAGCGATCGAATGCATCGTCGATCGCGTCCGCGCGAATTAACCGGCAATCGTTCAGCGAGATTTATTCGTTCGTAAATCATATCTGGAAATCGTGAGAAGAGGGAACGAGAGAGAGAGAGAGAGAGAGAGAGAGTGAAAGAGGAAGTGGGTCGATCGCCGCGTAATCGATAAACGATCAATGAAACGCTTCCTCGACAGAGGATTTCTCAAACGATTTTTCATCCGTCTAAGAATACAAACGCGTACAAGTTGGATGTAGGTTAGAAATTTTTGTGTTAAACTATCGATGATGAGAGAAAGTATGGAATGTGTTTCAAAGAGACCAAATGGATGATGTATTGATGATTATTTTCTACTTTGAACTTTGTATTCCAAACCCATTTCCTTAAAAAACGTACTTTTTGGGTAAAATTTCGGGCAAAATTTATTGAAATTGCCATAAAATTTGTATATTGCCGGCTATAAACGTCAAGCCACCTATCGGTCATGTATTTATCGAAAAATTCTAACAAATTTTTAAATTTTATTTGCTCTTATATTTTACATTACAAAGTACGAATAGTGCGAATGAAATTCTCAATAAAATAACTAGAAAATAAGAGCTTTAAAATGCTCAGTTTGTATTGAACTTATTACCGCAGTGTAGGTCAAAGTATGAAGATATAAAAGATCATCCATTTTCAATTTTGTCGTTTTCATGAAGATTTACGAATTGATCATGTGGAAGACTTGTGTAGAGGATGTTTGATCGCCAGATAGACGATATTTGCTGGGACGCTCGTACAGTGTACAAGTCACAAAGTTAATTACTCGTTATTGGATACTCTCCTCGCTCACGATCGCGTCCGTTTATTTATACTCATTTTGACTATTCCAACTATTTCAAGACCTCGTCACCTCGACTCGATTTTCTACACATCGGTATCTCGAAGGCCTATATACGTATGTATAAATACTGGCCTATAAATAAGTCCTATATATGTATATATACATAAATTATGGAAGGCAGTCGTTACGGCGTCGTTTACGGAGCGATTTTTACACGCCTCTTCCATGCACCGGGATTATTTTGACATGCCTTGGATAGTGGTGCCTCGTATCGTAATAGCCTGGAATGGGGACTTTTATTGCGTGAAGCTTCCTGCAGTTTTTTCGGATTTCCGTGGGCTTCCTTTAATGGTTCTGTTGCGCTTTGATGGCGTTATGATGTAAAGGCGAGGGAAATCGTTAAAGAGTTTGGAAATACTTGCTGGATGTTTGAGAGCGTACATGTGTATTCTAAAAATAAATTTTTTCTAGGATCATCTCTTTCCTTTATACTAGTTTTTACCTCGTAACTTTTAGATTTCTTCGCTTTCTGTAAGCTTCCTCTTCTAAGATTTAGTCTTCGATTGTTGGACGTTTTCGAAAGCGAATTTACTAAAATATTCGTGGCATCTCGGACGCTGGAGATTTCATGGTTATGGATTAAGGCGAAATTCTCCAAATCTTTACTTATATTACTATGATACCCATTGCATTATATTACGAACTGTTTAGAACTGTTTTCTTTAACCGTCGATCCACTCGTAATACACTCCAGTTCATAAATATTAGAACACCTGCTTGATTTCATACCGAACGTCATAATTGATTTAGATTGCTTAAAAAATAATTAATCGATTCGAATTTTGAAGAGAAATTATGAAAGCTACTCACGAGAATTGTACAGGTGATAATGAATTATCGATTTTATCTTTGCAGCTGTTCAATTTTTTTGCTTTTAACCATATTGAAAAGGTTTCAAACGAATTAGATAGTCCAAAATTTAAATCTGACTAACAAAATTCTGTATAGCGTGCGATCGAATAACAGCATAGAAAACATGACAGAACATGTAATGTAACCAAAAATCTAATAACATGAACACCAAAATTGACTAAAATAGTATATCAATATAATAATCATAATACAATAATCAGATACAATGAATATAAACAAAAAAAAAAAAATAAAAAAACATTCAACGTTTACATATACAATAATCGACGAGATTTGTATTACGATGTTAGAACATAATATGATTTCTTTGAGTCTGAGGTTCCAAACAAATATATAGTAATTTCCTATTGTATTATATATGACATTATACCTTATTTTTTTTATATATGTCTTAATATTTATGAACGGTCGCGTAGGTACCGGTAGACCCACTTACGATTCTTGCTAAAAAATCGCGTTCCATTTCCAAATATTCGTCCAAACGCTTCGATCTCCTCCGTTCTCCAGTACATATCGAAAGTCAAGGAGAAGGAAGCTGGTCGTACCGTGTTTCCCGCTCCATCCACTCTTTGTTTCCATAAATCACAGCGCGGCAGAGCTCTCCAAGAATGGGCAGGTGCTGGTGCACCCACTGTCACGCTTGGTGCACCCGTGGCCGCAACTCTTGCTTCGTTTCTTCGTCGTCTACCGCTTCTTCGCTTTTCTTTCTCTCCTTCCAAAATCGTTTCGTCCGTTGTTTCGCTACTTCTTCGCTTTTCACCCTCTTACACCTTCTTCGTTTCGTCCTCGCGCAACTTCTTCTTCTTTAAGTGCTTTTTTATGTGGCTTCGCCGTTTTGTTACGATTTACCTCTCCTTTTTTTCCTTCTTCTTTTGTCGTGCAATTTTTCTCCTTCTCCCACGTGGTCCCCTTCTGGTTCTTCCTCGCCTTTCGTTTTACGTTTGGTTCGCTCTCTCTCTCTCTATCCTGCGTCGGACAGCACGCGGCATCTTCGCTGAAACGCACCTTTGCTTTTAGGCCTCCGGCGTAATTATCGCGTCTTGCGGTTTGCTAGCGGTTTGCCCCGCTGGTGTCGAGCCTACAGGTGGTCCCCCCAGCATCGAGATACACGGAACGGGTTCCTCTGTTTTATTCTGCCTCTTTGTCGACCCCCTCCCCTCGTTTACCTCGCCAGTGTTATTAAAGCGACTTCGAGCTTCCTCTTTGAGAAATGACGTGCTTTTTTGATCTCTTGGTTTTTAAATGCAAGATGGCAATTTGTTGGATTTGCCTTGGAGGCGACCTTATACTTTATATCCGTGATTTCCAACCGAAGTGCCGTAAGAATTTGCGAAATATGTGATATTTCACAATTGATAATATATTAACATATTATTTACATATATTAATATATTTATATATATATATATATATATATATATATATATATATATATATATACACATTAATACCTTCTAATTGATGAATAAACGATTAATAATCGGCGAATTATTGACTTCTTTGTTGTCAGATTGATTGGAAATGAAAACAATAATAGCCGTCCGATGCGAATGCGCTATCTTGAATCAAATATTATATAATATATCTTTTAATGATAATAGCTACTAGGCTGCGGATTTTTATGCATCTATGGGAAATTTGAAGGTATATACAGTGCACGTAATGCGCAAAAATGTGTAAAATATCCAAAACAGAAAATAGAGAATTTATATTATATTTATTTATATATTTAAAATTAAGAATTAAAAATAGAGAGTTCATTATAGTCTCTGCTAGATAAAACAAACTTGTGTTCAAGTTCCATTTCTTTAATAACGTCCATAAAAATATAAAAATTCATAAAATTCCGCAATTAGCTTATATGTGCCATGAAATAAGAAAGGTTGAAAGTCGCTGGTTTAGGTTGAAGATTATTTTTGAATTGTTCGGAAATAAAGTAACAGGTGGGATTTCTAGAGAAGTACTATTTACTTTGAAAGAATTTTTTGTATGAAGGAAAGAAAGGGGGGGAAATATACGAACGGAAATTTATATTACCTTCAGAATCTATCAAATTTATGTTTCTAAAGACATAACCGGTCTGAACGAAAAGCCTCTGCAAAAAATACCAACTTCATCGGTAAGCAACCATCGCAATCACTACAATTAATCAAACAACGCTCATCAAAGATAGTCATCCTCAAATATCAGCCTCTTTTTCTCGAGCTATGTTATTTCGTATATCGTTACAATATCTCTGCGAGCTTTATTTCCACCAACCCACTAAAACATATTCTTCCTTCCAACAAATCTGATCCTCAAAATACATGGATTTTACACGATTGCACAATTAAAAGGATGAACGTTACCCTTATGAAGGAACGATTTTACGATCCAACTTTTAACACACGTTCACCTGAAACCGAAGGGAATTACCCGTTTCCTCCTCCTCCTCCTCCTCCTCCTCCTCCTCTTCCTCCTCCTCCTCCTCCTCCTCCTCCTTCTCTTTCTCGTTTCTGTCTGCCCCTCCCTGAATATAACCGTCGACCGGTTGCATTTTCTTCAAAACGGAGAAGCGTATGAACAGGTGGCATCGATTACCGCGGCATGCACTTCGAAACTTCCGCGACTTTTTCGGCCTCAGGCCATAATAAGGGCGTGCTGGTTCGGAGCTGGAGCGCGCGCGACCGATCGTGCAAACGTTAAATACAGGGTGTTTCTTAAACATGTTGGAAGCACCATGGATACTGATGAATACGACAAAGGGGGAAAAACTTGCCACGAACGTACGTGCGGATCTTTGGTTTTGCTTTCGAGTTGCAACTCCTTTCCTGCAGTTTCAGGATGGCCGTCCTCGGTCGCCGTCCATTCCTCTTCACATTTTCCCCTATCGTTTGTCATTGTGTTTCGGAACCATATCCACTATGGCGAGCCATATAACGACGAAAATTCAGTAAACTCTGAACTGCGTTACCGCAATGATCCAAAGAGAGAGAAAGAGAAAAAGAGAGAGGGGGAGAGAGGGAGACCATAGTTAGAGGCCGGATGACGCTGAGTTTGGAATAATTACCGTCCCCTTTTTAGATTAGCTTGACTATCTGAAATAGAGTACCCTCGGGAAAGAGAAACGGAGGGGGAGAGAGAGAGAGAGAGAGACGTCTGTTTTACTAGGATGAAAATCTATTCGGTTAAAAATTGTTCGTACTAAAACACACGTACAATCACTCGCACATTGAAATAGAAAGAACATAGTAAAAGAGAAAACGGGGGAGCAAGAGAAAGAGGCACCGAATAGGTCAAACGAGGGTCGATCAAGGGGAGATAAGGGTCAGCTACAAAGAGTGGGTATTTTACTCGCGAGTCATCGGCTCCAACACGTTGTACTTTAACTTTTATGCCGAAATAAACGTTTTATAATGATGCGGCAGTATCTCTGGAACTCGTTTCGTCCATTAGGCGTCGTGGTGCACCTGTATCAGACCTGTTGCCGAACCCGTGGGGGTGTGTGACTTCTAATGAATAGAAAGTTCCGATCAAGACAGAGATTTTCTAGGGTTTCAGAGTGAATAGGGTCAAGTCTCAGTTACTCACATTTACATTCGAATACAGTATTGTTTGTCGCTTTGTGTAAGATGGAATGATACAAGTATCGTGTTGCTTACTAGATGAAAATATGAATCATTTATCGTAGCTTGAAGAAACGTAAGCAATTCCTTTCTAATAACAACATTTGATTGCGCAGTAGATTTTTAACAAAAAAGAGGTCGTTCCCTTTGTTTTTTAAATTTGCCGCGACCTTTTTTTACGTATCTTATCGTATCGTACGTATAATAATATCTGCTACGATCGATTCTGATAACTGTGCAATTTCAGGATAATTTCTATGATAAATTACAAGTATTTTGTTTTATCAAAACTACATTAGTATTCTTTTGGAATTCCGTGACATGTCTTTCTTGGTCTTATTATAAAGATAGTGGTGTAATTTCTTATTTATTTCAAAGAATTCATTGGCATAAAGACGAAACATTCAGTAAGTGACAAGAAACCATTAAAAGGAATATGGAATACGCCATTCAATTAAACGGATACTAACTTCATTTTCATATGTTAGCTATTTTATGACACTTAAACAACTTAGAACGTGCATCCATTCGTAAACCAAAGTAGTTTATCAGTGCCTCTTCTCCAAAATCCATGATACAAGAGAAACGGCGTATCTCTAAAGACTCGCGCAATCATCGTATTATCGGGAACTCGTCAACGAAGAAAATTCTTTGTACGATGGAATAGTACGTGCAAAGTATACTGTCCATAACGATGAGACCACGGTCTCGCAATTCATTATCTGCTTCCGCGTAACTTTATGACGCTCGTGCTTGTCACGCGCAAAGACCTTCTATTCAATGTCTCGGAGTAAAAATTGAGCGCGCGAAAGATGGACGAAACAGAAAGAGACGGGAAAGAAAGAGAAGAGAAATGAAAAAAGAAGAGGAAAAGAGCGGATCGTGGAATTCGCGAAGGAAGCCGGAATTTATCGTCGTCGGGATATTTAATGCCGGCCGGTATGAATATTCAGCCGGGTTTATTTTACGTGCCCGCCGCTTCCTTATGCCGCGCTCGTACGCCGCGACCGAGGTCGAGGGTTAATGAAACTTGCTGAAAAAATGCAAATAAGTCGAGAGCGCCGTGGCCTCGTGGCGTACGTAGCGTACACGCGGCGGCGGCGGCGGCGGCGGCGGCGGCGGCGGCGGCGGCCGATAAAAATATCCGACCAACGCAAATTAGAGGTTCCGAAACAGCCAGGCGAATTTGACCACGCGAGCCTCTTACCTTACGCTCGAACGCACGTACACGCGAGGCGGGTAATGAGCCGAGTTTGCTTCCATAAATTTATGTCATTTACAACGTGGTCACCTCATGCACATATGGAAGTTTTACCATTCGAAAAGTTATTTAGTAATGTTATTTAGTTGTTTCAAAAATGATCTCGTTATTATGATTGAGACGATGATTGAGATGACATGAGACAGAGAACAGCAGTTTCGAAACTCGAAATAGCAGATTTATATACAAGAGCAATATAATATACAGGTTTTCTAAAAACAGATACTACGATGAAGTTTAGTATTCTCCAATACTAAACGTAACGAAATAAGTACACGCAAAATTACCAGCAGGATCGTCGAACGTCGATCGTATGATAGATTTCGGCTGTCAATCGCTCCTAAGACAATTGGCTGGGGGATTAATTATTTTCTCTTGGTAAAATTTCCACGGTTGTTGGTGGAAAAGAAACCGACTTTCAACGATGATTTACGTACCTGGACTGTGCGACCTTTGCTCAGTCTAGTGACGAGCATGGCTTGTGTACACGTAAACGAGAATAAGGCGGCAGGTGTACGTAACACGGTAGTTCCACGTTGAGGGGACCATCTGGTGACGTACCGTTTTCGTGACTGAAAGTGGGACGTAAAAGGATGCTAATGAGTACCATGTTGCCTTCGTCGGTCGAATGAGGAATCACTTTCTGAGAAACAGGTACCTGGCCTGACTTGTGAGAACTTAAGATTGATCAAACGTACGGTGAACGTTTATTCGAAATAGCAATGGCGAGTGCCATTTTTCGAGATTGTCATTAAACGGTCAATTATGATGCTAGAAATTATTTTATATTACACGGCAATGTCGATGAAAGTTTCATTGGAAAAGTTTCTTTGGCTTGGTTTATAACTGGTTTTCATAAGAAAGCCTGATTGAAGTCCATTTTCTTATACTTTGGGATTATAGATGTAGAAAGTTAATTATAGCAGCAAAGTGGAATGGTCTGCGCAACGCTAATGCGATCGGTGATCGTAAATTCTTTGCGTTACGATTTAATTCGTGCTCGTGCGTGGAATGACAAGTGGCGAAGTTTTTTTGTAACGATTATTTGGCTATCTTTGTTTGATCCACAAGTACATCACTAGTCACATTATTTAAATGCTCTAAATTCTAGATTAATACCGCGCGCAAAGTGATCGTTACAAACAGGGCGAATTGATAATAACCATTACTAACATGTACGATTTCGAGTTTCAATTTTATGCCGAAATCATCTTTCTTTCTTAAGCTATTAAAAACCTTTCTACTTGGTGGAACGAGAGCGAAATGAAGATATAAAAATTCAGAAAAAGAATCCGTGAGAAAAATTCGTAAATTGATTGCTAATTTTATTTAACAAACTAATATCAAATTGATTATTTTGTTATTTAAGTGTATAAACAGTACAGGACAATGCAAAAATCAAGAGACTTTTAGAAAATAGGGTCGATTAGCTTGGCTTTTATGCAGCTCGTTATACATTTATTCTCATCGAAGAATCTTCGAAGAATCCACAGTCATTCGATAAACCGAAACAAATCCACAAATCGTAAAACCACCAACCACCATCGAATACAAGCTTGTTAAGACATTTCTGATCGCCTCTATCAGCCACTCAGGCTATTATCTATAACTCGGAAGCACCTTGTACCAGAAAATGCAAGTCGAAACTCTCGTTCCGCTATTTTTTCGATGAACCAACTGCCATTATGACTGCGATAAAAAGCACCAAGATGCGTGAAAGCGTCGAAATGACGCCACTAAAGGCCACAATTCGCAGACGATTTCTCGGAATGTTTGGTCGCGTCTCTTTGGATATTCTAATTAAACGCGGTCCTAATTAAAATTTGAAACCGGAGGAAACCGGTGAATCGTGCGTTCGAATCGCTTGATGCTTACTAGCCGATTCGACGCTCGCCGGGAACATAACTGTTATTTTTACGGCGAGATAGTAAAAATACATTTCGGCAGATTACGGGAGAGCCGAAACTCCCGTTGAAATATATCTCCCGCTCGCTCTTAAATTATAGATTTAATGGATTTGCTGGATACTTTGCAAACATTCTGCTTAAATGCCTCCACGCTGACCGCCGCGCCGGGGGCTTGCAGCTGCGATCGTAAAACTGCCGACTATGCTCCGACATTTTTCAAATGCCTCCTCGGTCATCCAGTAGATCTCCGTGAGGCAACCGAACGTCTCGGAGAGATGCATCGCACTTTTGCCAAAGGTTGATGAGGTTTCTACAGTTTTGATCGAGTTCGTACTCTTCTCTGACTCGGCTATGGTTTTTTCCCCCAAAAGTCACTATTTATATCGTCTGCTTTGGTTTAACAAATTTTCGTTTCCTCTGAAGCCGTTTTTAGACACAGCGGTTCACGAAAATATTGGAACTCTCCTAGGAACTTTTTTCTATCCTCTGATGAAAGAAATTTTTAATCGTGCGAAGGTAGCCAAGTGCTATTTAATAATAAGAAATTTAATATACTTGGACCTAATTAATTCGTATGTAATGGTGCAAGTATCTCTTATCACTGTATTATACAAAACATTTTGAAATCTTATTAGCACCGTAACGAGACGAACTCCTTGGATCGCCATCGGAGTGCACTTGTTACCGCTTGAGGATTGATTATGGAATACATGCTATAGTATGGAGTCTTTGTGTCGTATCTTTCGATATATAGCATCAAATCCAAAATCTTTGTATTATGAAATCAGAAATTTCAAAATGGTACCACGATGAAAATTATTTTTTAATTTTATTTCCAGTAAAAATTAATTCCTTCGCTAAATTAGAAATTTCCTGCTCAATTCTAAATAACCATGTATCTGTTGATAGAATTCGGTCTTGCGTATAAAATACTCCATAGCCAATGAATTTCAGACAAAAATAAGGTAAAAAAAAGAGCGGTGAACAAATTCCATGATTATCAATGAAGACACCAACACCTTTTCATATCTCAAGAAACAAGCATTTTAGCTTCTGGGACTTTTGTTGGAAGATGTTTTTATTCCAAGCTACAGTTCTCTCTCTGTCGAGGGAGAGGAGGAGAGAGAGAGAGAGAGAGAGAGAGAGAGAGAGAGAGAAAGAGAGAGAAAGAGAGAGTGGGGGGTTGAATCGCCAAGTTCAGCTGGAGGATCACGATTTGTACCGGTCTTACGATTTACGTTGCTAATAAAGTTCCCCGAAAATTTGCATAATACATCGCCAAACATGGTAGTCGTGACTTTCCCGCGGTTACTCTCTGATAGTAATGCAACGTGATTTACAGCCCGGTCGATGGCCGCAACGTGTGTATTACCTTACAAAGCCCGGAGACTCCTTGCTTCCATGTTTGGCGATGGGTAATGCATGTTAATTATCGTACATTGTTTTAATTCCTATGCGCTTGGCTTTATTATCGAGCGGCTTTTGATTTACGTTCAAGCGGCCCCTTTTTAACCGTGGACCTCGCTCGTCCCATTTCTACGAAATTATTGTTGTCCGTACTTGTTCGATGATACCTTACCACATAGATGCGTTTCGTGATGTATAATTAGACAGTGGATTCTTATTCGTCTATCAAAATTGAAAAAATATACCATGACGTAATAAATATATAACATGACGTTTCCTATGTATATATTTCATTTATAAGCCTGATGATTCATTACTCGGTGTGTACATATCTTTATCCTAATGACCGATAAGAAGCATAAGAAGGAGAAGAGTGTGTCGAAAGAGGTTAAAATATAAAAACAAAATGTCGATAGGGAGAGAGAACAAGTTGAAGGAAGAAGAGAGGACGTAGAGCGTCCATTTCACGCTGTCCTCGTAAATTTTCGTACGATAGGAGCCAAAATTCCGTGTAATGAGAAATTCTGCAGCGTTCTTGCTCGTTTCCTGGGTAAATTGAAGCAGATTTGTTGGCCAGTATATAGATTAATTGTGTATTTCATCGAACGTTTGAAAATTTGGTGATTTAAAGATTCTCAGATATTCGAAGATTTCGAACTTTGAAAATTTAAAGATTCAAAAATTTGCCTGTTTATTAATGATTGCGTATCACGCACACGCGCACAAACTCGTTTAGTAAAATAATACATAGTACAATGCGTATCGTTTAAAAAATTCATCGTTTGCCAGGATGTCTAAATTATAGTTGATTACACTGTATAATATAGATATAGAAAGATTCGATAAATTTAACTATCGATTCTACCAACCTGCTTAAGTGATCGATTATTAATGTGCTCAACGTTCATTTGGTTAACCGCATAATATATTGTGGTTGACTCGTGAAAGATCAATCGCCATAATGACTTCATTGCGGTCGCGGCAACATCGATCGCAAGATTCCAGCGCAAGTGGTTTGACTGTTAACGAACATCTAAACTACCATAATCGAGTATCATAACTTTTATTCATTTATCAATATCGAATATAGTTCTCTAATTTAAATAATTCAATTCCTGCCTATATATATATATTCATTTCCACACGAACTTCTTTAATTTCCGAGTCACCTATGACCTAAAACTCTTCCATATTTGAACTGATCAAAAAAGATAAATTAAAAAATTAAGAAACTAATAAAAAGTAGAGTTCTCTAAATCGACAAGCTCTGAAATGAATACTACCGTTTTTCCTTTAAAAAGAAATCCTTCTTTCCGGGCGCACCCTCCCTCACGATTCTCTCAGAAATTTCTCACGCTTCGGAACTCAGGATGCACAAAACGCTGGTAAGGTTCTTCGAGTTTAAAATCTCAGTCGAACTTTTGGAATCTGCGACGAGAGTGTCGGACTCCTTTGATATCGCATCCCAACACCGGGAGAAAATTAATTCGGCAAATTACTTCTGCGCGGATAAGCGCGCGCGTCGTTGTCAGCTTCCACGATATTGCACGCGGCTTGGAGCCTTTAACGATACGGAACGAAGGTTGCGCGGCATAACCGTTGGTTATTCGAGTTCTCGAGTAACATTCCAAACATCCCACGAGCGGTCACGCGATATTCCCCAGGGTCCTGGAACATTCGTTCCTATATGGCGGCACATTATCCCGGAATCCGGCCAAACGGTTCGCCCTTTCCCACGAAGCGCCTTGTTCGTGGTGGATTTCGCGTGTTCACCACTGCCAGCAGCCACTTATTAATTATTTCTCCCTCTCTAATTGCTGGATTATAATTACGACCACGCAACCAAGTGATCAGCTAGAAGGTGTCTAATCACGACGCTCGTGGGAGAACCTAGGAGAGTGGCGCAAAGGTTATCGATAAACAGCGATAAACTCGCATAAATAGCTTGGAAATATGATGATAGAGATATGGGGTTGTGGTAGCCTGTATGGTTGCTATGAGGGAGATACAGCGGCTACAAAAACTGCTTGTACACCATTGCATTTATTATGCCATTCGTACAAGGTCTGGTGGTGGCGACATGTGCTAGTGAACGTGAGGTGATTCCTTGTGGAAAAATAAAAAGAAAAAAAAAGAAAATATAGGATAAAAGTTTTTCATACGATACATCGTTTTCGAGTTTAGAAATGTATTGAGCATGCTTGAACGTGGCTAATCTCGGACTGGATAGAAACGCACGATCAATAAGTGCTTCGTTATACAAACGAAAATAAGTCGAGAATGTAGAATAAAATTTTGTTTTGGAAGGAAAAATAATTGATATCAAACACTATTTTCTTAAAAGTTAAGACTATTTTTAAGGGCTTAAATAGACAGAAATTTCGTGATTGGTAATGGTTAATTTGTTACTAATAATTGTAGCTAATAATGGTTGACGGCTCGTGTTTATATAACTTGCGTATATATTTTATAGTCTTCGGTATATTTATTATAGATTAAAATTCGGTTTTTTTTACTAATATCGAAATGAAATAAAATAAATGTTTTCCAAACACGAATAATCGAGAACATCGTACTGAATCAGTCAAGTATGGAAAAACATGTTTGTTTGAATCGTATAAATATTTATGTAAATTTTATCGTTGCAAATACGTTCAATACACGACGCGCTAGACAAAATAGATCGCTTTGCAAAATTCACAGTCGAACACGAAACGGATCACGGCTAAGCAAAAAAGAAGAAAACGATAACGTCTTGGGCTAACGCCGTTTCTCGAGCAGCATAATTTTCTGGTGCACTGGTTTTTTCCAACGATGGCCGAACCACCATAAATAAATGTTGTTTTTACGGCTGCCAAATTGGGCGTTTAAAATATATTCGGGTTTTACTGGCGGCGGGGTGCGTCAAAGTTCTTCTTTGTTTCTTTTCCACTGACAAGTGCGTTACGAGCTTGGAGTAAGCAAAACAAAAGAAATTATTATTCCGCATAATGAGACGCCTGTACAATATCTAATATAATTCCATTGTTCCTAAACAGAAATTCTAATTCGGTAAAAATTTATTTACTAAAGTATTTTTATTTTACAGAACTTGCTCGTGTTGTTTTCTCGTTTGAGCTTTCTTCAAGCTTCGTTCGAGTCTAGTGAACCTTTTTAAATATCAAGTTTATCAAGATTCGATAATCCATTAAACTTCAAAAAGTAAATTTAATATAACATAACATGTAAAAGAACGAAAATTTATATGTATGTAGCACATAAAGATTCGGCGATATTTAGAAATCACATGAAATTTTTTATTTACGTTACGTTAATGTTATTTAAAATTTTTTATCTTTTTATTCGAAAATCGTAACAATAAAATATTTGATGTAATTAATGCACGAATTCTCGGAAATGATAGAAAAATGTATATTTAGAGCAGCTCGGAATAAAAAATTGAAGATTATCGAGCCTGCCGTTTCACCCTTTCGATGATGCTTCTTCCTTGAAAGCACACAATGAAACAAGAGTACGAAACTCTGCCATTGGTCGAAGCACGGGTCCAGGGTGTTCCTCGCCGGAGGTACTAATTTTTTCGTGAAGATAATACAGCACCGTAACGCATCGGGCACGCAAAAGTACCGTGCACCATCACCATCATCAGCGAAAAGCACCCATGACGAGAACCGAACACAACGTTGTTCGTGGAAATAGAAATGCAGTCACGTATCTGCGTTTCGTGAAATTATTCTTTACGAACACGAACTACGTATAAACTAATTATTCATTTACGTTATTCCTTTATTTAAAAGATAATTTCTAATTTTTCTCTTCTTTCAGAAATGTTGGCTTTTTGTAAACGTGTTTGCTGCTTTTAGAATTAAACAATTTTACAGTGATTTGGTTAGAAACATTGTAATTATTTTTTAGGTATTTGCGTTATTTATCATTATTAGTATTTTGATATTTAGTATTTAATTTTCAATTTGGTTGCCATTTAGCTTAAAAACATTCCTCTTTGTTCAATACAAATTGCGATTGTATCGTATTGTCACGAATTTCATTAACCTTATGCTCGCCTTAAAAGATTCTACAGAGTATTTTGCATTACAAATTCATTAGCCATTTTAATGTAATGAGACATTTTTTTACGCCGTAGAAACTCCTCGATAGTAACACGCTTAAATGACGCAAAATTTGGCAAACTAACGACAAGTTATTCCCACGCGATATACATATGCTTATGTTTTTCCAAGTTCCAATTCATTCCACAAAGACCACAATAATTCACTAACTATTCGGAACGAAGTGACGAAATTTACATCTGTTACGAATCAATATCTGTAGTGGCTTAATAGTTAACTCATAATTACATTGATAAAATTTGAAATCAATCTGAAAATATATATACAAGTCACATCGTATTTATTGGAAAAATACGCTTAATAAACAATTAGTATACAGCGTAAAACAGTCGTTTTAAACGCATAATAAGCGTTGAAATTGGGGGCCTTACTGGATATCTTGTACGAAAATTCTGTGGTAAGTGTTCAAATACTTTTGTGAGCCACCGTAGCCGAAGAATACGTTTCAACGGTGCCGATTACGACGCCTGCATATCCGTACGAGAGTACAGAGCAATTTTTCTCACGTGCTCGGCCGTGTAATACGAATTCCCAGTCGGATAATGAGAGCTTCTTACGTACTTTGTAAGTATCGAGAAAAAAGAACCGTTGTCCACGATATGGACCTTCACTCTCGTTCGTGAACGATGCGGCTGCGTGCCTCACTCGGCCAAGTATAATCAGGGCCTATTTCTTTTAATAGGTGCCTTAAGAAGGGACTTCCTACGTATATCAAACGAAAGCGGTGCTATATATTTGACCTTCGCACGGTAATTGCATCAACAGCGGGAAAGAAATTGGATTTCCGAGAAACGAAAGTGGATCTGCTTCGGCGATGATTTTTAGTCGCGTTACACTTTACGATGCAAGAATTTTCGGCACTCATTTGTTGCACCTTACTTGTCACCTTAATAGAAATGTAAAAAATGTATCGTTGGAAGTGATTTCAGCATCTTTGAGTTAGGGAAGTCGCTGGAAGTTGTAAAATATCTGCGAGAGTTTGTGGATTAATTTAACAAATTGATTATGAGTTAGTATGCCAGCGTTTTGGCAGGCAGCAAGCACTAATATTGTGTTCAATTGGGATACGATAGTAATTTCTGTTTCTGTAGGTACATACTAATTTCTGAGAGAAAGAGTTTCAGTTACTATTTAATAACATGCAAAAAGAAAAAAAAAATAATAAGAAAATGGTGTACAGTTCATTTTGTAGAATATACTAACTATTAATTCCCATATTGATATATGAAATTTCTATGATATATCTCTCCTCGATAATACAAAATTCTAAAATATCAATTCAAAACGCGAGTTCTAATAAACGATTAAAGTACGCTTTACAAACTTTTACAATACATTTTACAATACAATCTTTCTATATATTAAAAGCGGAGAGAAATTTTTCCTGAAACAAAATATCTTACATTGCTTCTTCGAGAAACACATTTCCATTTGGCGCCACGCGTACTTTTTCCACACGGATCTTCACTCGATCCAAAGAAAATACAACGTATACTACTCATAATTGTTTCTCACTTCTGCCGATATTCTTACATACCAAAGTAAGTACATAGTTTACAACTGTTGCCAAACGTGCAAAGTGTTTTCACATTTCATGTATAGGAATGATAGCGCACGTTTTGGTTAGAAATGAAAGGCGAGGGTGAATCGTTGTTGGGAGAGAGGTATCATCGATCCAGGCACGTTAATGACAGAGGGGTCTAGGTCTCCCTCTCGATGGTGGAAAGACCCTTGGAAGGAAAAAAGTATCGGCTCGTTGCACGGTACGTGGCGTGCGAGCAAATCTCGAACTGGTTGATGCGCCGGGAAAGGTAATCGGTTCGCTCCGGGCGAGCGAGGCATCCGCTCGTCGAGCGAGCAGCACGCTCCGCCACGCTTCGACATCCCCACCCGCACTTAAAGCCACGTTTACACGCCACGATCGTGACTACCGATTATTCGCCGAGTACAATGAGTCGATTAATCATTTGCCGCGATTTATTGTTGAAAGAAAACCCTGGGGGGGGGGGGGAGGCGAGCATTGACTTATTTCTTTTTTGCGATAGCTTATTCCATTTGCTTTGAAATTTTTCCTCGATGATAAGGAGAATGTGACTAGAGTTTACTTTCGTGGGTTGAAAAAGGAGAAAGCAGGTGTGGGTAGGTTTTGCATGGATTTTAGGTATTTTTAGAGCGAAGGGAGTGCTATTGAGATTGGAATGATTTATTGTTTGGTGTTTTGAAAGAGCTGTATGTTGTTGGTTATTGATGGATGGATGAAGAAAGTATAAAGAGTTTTGATTTGTTAGGATTTTTCCTGAAACAAAGTCATCAATAATATTATACGCATATCTTATAATCTATTAATCATTTACCTCGAAATCTTTTAATCCTAAAAAATGTATAAATAATCAAATAAACATTCGTTCTTTAAGTTTTGTATGGATTTTAAGTATTTTTAGATTGAAAAGATTTCAGGGTTGTTAGTCGTTAGTGGTTATCAGGATGATGATTACTGAAATGTATTAAACATCTTACAAACTGTTTTCTTTCTGTGCTAAAAGAGTTACACTTTAGTGATAATGTTATAATTGAAAAAATGAGCCGTATCTAAAATTCTAAATTAAACAACAAACTTGTAACTCATCGAATTAAAAAGTTCTCGTCGATTCTAAAAGATAACGCATAAATCGCGCTGAATATAGAACATCCTAACCTTTTTCCGTTGAGAACCGAATAAAAAATATAGAAACGGAAAAATTCGCAATTCGTTAAGAATTTCAACTGTAAAATATGCCATTCTAAAACCAATTTCGAATAAGACAGGAGAGAGATGTTAAGAAGCAAATGAAAATCCAACATACGCAATTTGGAATATTCCTTAAATGGTACTGTGCACTGGAAAAGACGGTCATAGCATGGCGTCGCGTCGTCGGGTTTTAGATGCAGTTTAATCGCGTCATCTTTTGTCTCCTGCGTGTTCAGCTTACCTTCCTACGATGCTGGCAGAGCCTCGGGGTGACCATTACCCTTGCACTAATGCACGGTCTCTTGATTTTAGTACCGCTGTCACTTGGGAACTTTACGGTCCTTCGTTTCCATTCGACTTTACGCGGCGACGTTACGGTTCGCGTCGTTGTCTTACCGGTTCGTTAGCGACAGATACCACGTTACCTCTGGCTGCCTCGTTGCGTCGAGTCGCGTCGGGGCGAATTATCGTTCCGCAGCGTAAAAAAGACGAGATGATCGGAGCCGGTGGACGCTTCTTATCCACGTAGACGTAAAGGGATTTGGCCAGTAGTTGGTCGAATAATTGGACGTATTTCAATTGGCGGTGAATTCGGTGCGCATGAGATATCCACGGGGGTCCGGCGAATAAAAATCCAAATTCATGCCTGACGTCAGGTGCACGCGAAAGGACACGAGTTTACAACTACTCCACGAGCTTTTGGACAAAGTACTTTACGCGTGGTAAAGTCATCTTACGTGGATGACGACGACGCTTTACGTTGCGAGATCCCCGACCTTATGTGGCTAATGTCGGCTGAGTCGAAAAATTAACCATCCAATACGATCCAATACGAGTCATATTTCGATATATTTAGCATAGCTATAGTTTAGGGTAACATTCTACGTTCTCAGGACAGACCTGGAAAAATCCAGAAAAATGTCGTGAAATCGTTCCAAGCGTGGTTTGCACTTGTATCGATCGGTCGTCGCGCAAATTCTTGCATCGTAAAGAGTAACGCGAGTAAATCATCCAGGCAAATCCACTTGCGTTTCTTTCTTTTTGTCCAGGTCTTTCTTCGAAGATAAAATGGCAAATGCGTCATTCTACGGTATATCATAAAATTACCACTGACAAGTGACATCAACATTTGTATAAAATTTTAAGACTCACTTGCTTTTAGCATTATTTCATAGCATACTTTTAGCATTATATCATTTGTCGATCGTGAACATAGAATTAATTTTAAGGAACAAAGTTAATTCATTTCTTGAATCTACAAAATTTTCAGTCGATAAATTACCAACTTGGTCTGTCGTTCAATTAAATTTCCAGTTACTACGTTCAATTAACAATAGTAAGTTGAAATTGAAACGAAATGCTCGCAGTAAAAGCAGTTTTTCGGGTCAAAACTCTGTCATTTCATCCTCCAAGCGACTGAATCCCGCTGACTGACCCGTCTGTCATGACTTTTCCCCGTTTCATCCGCAAATTGCACTGAAAATTGCATCGTTTCGCCTCTATTGGCACACGTGTGGGAGAACCTGGGGCCAAAACGTGCGTGTCCACGGCGACCTGATCGTTACGACTTCACGCTGACTTTTGCACGCAGAACGCCGCTGCGCGGTGCACCGCGCCTACACGAGCGTGTTCGTGCAAATGAAACGTGTGCGCGACGAACGAACGGAGGTCGACGAGCCACGCCGCCTCGAGCTGATCCAGTAAAATTGCGTAGGCAGATTACTCGAGTTGTTACCTGACCATTATCTGGCCAATGGAACACTCCGAGCAATCGACTGGTCGAGGATCATGCCATACACTCTCTGCGATTCGACTAGAATTTTTTCTTCCTTTCTTTCGTCGCGTGATTTCAACCAATTTCTTTTTTCTCCGTAATGCGTGATTTTTATGACTCCTTCGTTTCCGATTCTGCTTGTAGTTTTGCTGGGGTATTTACTTTTAAATAACAATATCCAGCTACGACGAGATTATTGAATATTATGGAATTTGATGTTTCTTTATCATTTAGCTAATGATGGGATTACTGTCTCTTCCGTTTCGTACCAGATTTTTATTGTATTAGGAAAAATTCTTTATTATTTCTGATGATTTAGGATGGCTTTCATCGGATATATTTTTAGTTGTCGTGATGCGCTTCAAGTAACATTTTCAATCTAGCTAGAGCGAATCAAAGTAGTTTCTCGTCATTTTAATTAGGATTAAGTAAATCAAAATCTTTTTTATGATCATAATTGAAAATCGAACATAGGTTGACGCATATATCGTATGCCATACATATCATCTGATTATATTTCACGTCGATATTTTCGTCTAATCTTCAGCTTGACACAACCGCTTCTTATTTTTCGAAAAACGTTTTACTTATTCGAAACAACTACATGAACCTCCCAGAAATTGAACTGATCAACGCCGTTTTCTTTTAATTTCTCAATTTCATTACACATAAGATGCGTACGATCTTAATGTTTAATCTTAAAAAACAAATTAATTATCTTCATGAGTTTATTTTTGAAAAGAATATTACGTTGATAATAGGGAATTTCGAGGTAAATTTAGAAAAAAGGATTTGCAACATCATCTATTCAATTTTCAAAGAAAAGAAGAAAAGGTGGTCTTTTCTTCTCCTTACAACTTCTCGGAATCTCCTGCATAGAAACTTGAAGTTCCACAAGTCGAAGCTGGTCAGTTTTTGGCAAATCTTCCGGTTGGGATCGGTGTGTCTGTAAGCAGAGGGTACAAAGTATGAGCGACGAGCTTTCTCTCGACAGGTGGTCGAACGTTAGCTGCAACGCTTCTGTGGTTCGATCGTGGGCAAAATCGCGGGGGGGCGCCGTCGAAATTTTTATCCATTGTCATCTCTGGCGAGCGTCTCCGTGTCTGCGTGGGCCGAGATGGAAAAAGGTGGCGGTTGAAAGGCGAAAGCGTGCTGACGCCGGGCACGCGCCTCACGCTGCGAAATAACGGTACCTGCCCTTGTTCCAGGATTTCATCTCAGACCTAACGGCCGACCAGCAGCCAGAAAGCTTGCGACTTTTTACCCGTTCGCTTGTAACGCGCACGCAGGTGTCGCGCGTGCTGTTAAAATTCCGCGAAAACGACGATGCCGCTTTTTTTCGTCCGCAGATAGCGGTACTTTTATCGGTGACGCGTGAAACGTGCTTCATTTTAATTCTATGATTCAATTTATTTTTTATGTGCTTTAGTAGCACCTTTCAAACAGATCTTTGGAGAAATTTATGTTTGTGCTGAATTCGGAGAAATATTGTTACGGTGGATACGGAAGCTACCTATTTGTAGACTACCGTATTTGTTATAGAACTTCTATATGACTACAACAAGTTGATACACACTGTGAAAATGAAGTGTAGAGCCTGTTTCAAAAACGCTTCGTTGGAGAATAGGAATACGTGCAAATACTATTTACGTATGTAAGAAATTACGAATAAACTGATATTTTAATGTGAGTATTGGATTTTATAATTTAGGTAAAGTAAAAATATCTTAAGCTAGTTAATTGCATATAATTACAATTAATTCATGTTATATACAAAGGAATACCTTAACTTAATGTTAGGACTGAAGACAGAGAACACAAGATGTGACGGAATTTCGATGGAGGAAGATTGGTAAGAGGCGATTCTTTGAATGATAAATTTTAGAAAGACAGATTATAAGAAGAAATTTCCTTTGGAATTAAAAAATCAGTTATACCGTATGTTGGATAATTTGCCGAAACGTAAGTTGCCAAAATACTTTTCATACGTGTAATACTATGTGTACTACTAACATCACGCGAGAAGGCTTCTAACAATTGTATTCAATCAGTAATTTCGAGCATAAGAGCATGGATAAGAGCATTTTACATAGATTTATCCCCTTAAATGAACCATAATTATCAATAATTTCGAGTATCTAGGTTTATTATTGTCGTTTTATGCTCCTGCCGATACCTCTATTAGGATTTTACGAGTATTGGATTTGTTCCGTGTAGATCATTAAATTATATTAAGTTCGGAAAGTGGTTCTCAACCTCACTTCGTCAACAGCGTGTTGGGCATCGGTTTCATTTTAAATCTCTTACAATTTCCCAGTCAACCTACTTTCTTTCGACGAGGCGTGTAAAAACCAGTGAATTAAGTGGATTTTATTGTTACGATAAATTCCTCTGTAATCCTCGACAAATAAAAACTATTCATCTGACAATCGCTTTCACGCTGTATGTTGGAAACCATATACCAGTATATATACTTCAAAATAACACAGTAACATTGAATTTTATTTTCTCTTACGGACCTTTTTTTGCCTGCAATATGTAATTTATACTGAATCTTCAATTTTCGAAACGCATATAGCTATAATTCCCACGGCTTATTGAACGTTCTTCGCAATTTTAAACGTTCTTAATCCTCTTGAATTAAAACTGTAAAGGTGATAAAAATAACAATTAAATGTTCCCGAATTACTTCTTTCACAATTCCTCGGTTCTCATTTTAATTCTAAACGAAGATTTGCTGAGTTCTATAAGGATGTAAAAATATAATACATAAAATATAAAGATAACAATATAAAGTAGTATAAAGGAATTCAGAATTTGCAAATTCCCCTTACACCGTCCTATGTGATTCCCATCCTAACTTTAAACGAAAGCTGGCTTTGCTTTTCGAACAAAATAGGAATGACAACTCTCTGGAACGTAAAAGACAAAGTTGGAAATCGAAGAGAAAATCTGGAACCGCTGTTAGACCGTGGTCGAGGTGAAACTTTCGTGATGAGAGCCTCCCGACATACGGTGGTCGAGGTGGAATCCACGGGTTACGCCTCTTCGTAATAGATTGTCATCCGCAGGTGGATGTGGCGGTGTTCCCCCAGAGACAGTAAAAAGGAGCGCGTCGTTTAAACGACGGGGCGAGGTCCTCGATGAGTTTCGAGTAATCTCGGGCGGGCTCCAGTAAATTGGGGCACGCGTGTAAACGTTAAATCGTCCGGGGGATGGGATGAAGAACGTGTGTGGCATGATGCAAAAAGCAGCATCGTGTCATCGAAGGGGCAGCTATTGATACCTTAGTATTTATTAAAAGCGACTCGAAAAAATTGTTAATAAAGTGCGAATAATATCGTGACGAAATATTACGATATTCAGAAAATGGATCTGGCTAAATTGTCATCGACTCTTTTCAATTGCTATTTCGTATTTCGTGTTAATTAAAAATCACTTTCTTTCGGTACCAATTTATTCTAAATATCTAAAAGTAAGAATGTAAACTACACGAAACATTTGGAAAATTCTCTAAATGTAGGATTTAGAAAAATGATACGATGGTTAAAAAATGAAACTGACTAGATTGTCTCGCCAACACTTTTGTATTCTTAAAAAAAAATGCATCGATGAAGAATTTTAAAATATGCTTCTGCGAAGTACTCGACTTATAAGTCAATGAAATATTCGATACGGAATCTGCTCACTCTGAAAAAATAAGAAGCAGAATCTTGACCTACATATACCTTACGTACTAATTAAAGTAAGTAATTTCCGACTTTTCACCTTTTTCAACGTTTGAATATTTTTCTGGACCCCGGTACCGAATGTCTGTGCGGTCCTGGGTGCCGATTTACGTCCTTCCTTTTTGACAGAAATTCACGGTAAGGCAATTATGGTCGCCAACAGCGTACATAGCGGGACATTTAAGAAAACGTAAATGAATGATAACGGATCGATCGAGACCGTTGAACATGCATAGTCGTTGCCAATTATGCGTTTTATTAACAACTCGGTACATACTCACGAATTTTGCATATGGCATGGTTCACGAGCGTGTCTCGTTGCGTAACATCGTTAAACCAGAGAACGAACGCGGCATGCGGCTTTAAAGATGCTTTTGCAACGCCGGCATCCGAAAAATTCTGGCCATCAAGATCACGAACCACTCGAGATAAAATTCCCTTGTATCGTTGGATCTTTTTCGCATTCTGTGATTTGCCTTTCGATTAGTATACGCGGGAAACCAAAGAACTGAACAAAGTCGGAAATTTCCGAGCTACGAAATAAGAGAAAGATGAAAGACCTCTTGCATGTCGTTGTTAGCGTTGTTATGAGGTTCGTTTAATTCATTTCCTGTCGATGGAATATCTTTTATCGGCTTTTTCGATGCCAGACCAGTCAAACTTAACGGGGACTTTATCGTCCCATTAATTTCCATCCGTACATAAAGAATCCTTATTTCGAATTCGCCGGTCAGTGAAGACGCGGAAGACGCGCCGTTAAATCCTGCCCCGTTGATAAAAGGCTTTACTGAAAACCGAGTGGAAGCTTTTCATTTTAATTGGCTATTTTACATAAGCCCATCGACGATGTATCATTCCGCATAATTAAACAAGGCGATCGCCGAATTACGATCGGTCCGGGAGCTGCGCAAGTTTGATTTAAGGCACGTTGGTTTAATTGCGGCCAGCTATTTCGTCAGACTGCTCTGATCTCTTGGGAGTCCTTTGAAGGCTCCATGATTCTTCTTTCTTCGTGGAAAGCAAACGCAATTTTGCCATTTTTTTATCTTTGTCTTTCTTTGACCCATATACACTCCCTGACCCTATTTATATGCCACGAATTACGGACCGCTCTGTATATTCTTTGCTTCTACGTCTATACATGGTTTTTTAACCTGAAATGGAATCATATGATCAGAATACTAGTTTATCCTGAGATCAAAGTGGTTCTTCGAGATATGGAATTAATTCACGAATTTTATATCGAGTTCTTCGTATTAGGAATAAAATATAATTATAATGTAGAAGGATGCTACAGTCTACTTTAACAAGATCTTCTAGGATAACATTTAAATTGTATATGTATATTTCTTAATAAGAGATTGTCTCTTCATCAATTAAATTTCATATTTCAACATAAATTTTACCTAAGCAACATATTTTATTTTCAACGTGTTCGTTTGAATTTTGCTTCTTTTCGGCGAAAGTCCTCTGAAAATCCATTAACTTTTACATATTACTTATTTATCTACATTTTTTGATAATTTAATGTAGACTTTTGGTATTCGTTTTTCTATTCTAACGTAGATATAGCTATATATAAAAGATACAGATCAAGATAGTAAGGAACATAAATATTTATAGAAATTAAAAATTCCTAAGACTACATCGACGTCTCTAAACCCAAATGCCCGAAAATCATACCGCCGACCGAAGGCTATCGAATTACGTAACGATCGTGACATTCTACCGAAAGAATTCGTCAAATCCCATTCTCCGACTGTCGACTTCCATTCCTCGGATTTCACCGGCTAATTACGGGGTTAATCGCAGCGAATTTCGAACGTTGGCTTTTCGGTCGAGCGGGATTCCGTGTGTTTTCAAAATCGTGGCATGCCTCGAATGCTAGAAGTGTCGGAACTGTTCGGCCCAGTGATCCTGACCGGCGCAATTATCCAAGGACGAAAGGAGCCGGCAGGTGATCTCTCGGCTGAGAAACGTATTAGCAGATATCCCGACGTTCCTTTGGTCTGTTGGTGAGACGGGCAAAAAGCGTGGCCTAGTAGATGTCTAGGAAGACCTCGATGTCGGTCGACGCCTCCGCCATTTGTGGCAGGTGAAACGAAATGTATCGCGGAACGCCGCCGGAAGAAAAAGGATTCGGCTGTTGTTCGCTTGATTGGGACGAACGATCGAATACGATGCGAATCACGGCTCTTGAAATCGATGGGTTAGATTGGTGTCTTTGTTCCTAGGAGGCTCGATGGACACGCAAGGATAGAACGTGGAGAAGGAGGAAGTTGGTGATGATTCGTGGTGAAATTAGGGGTAGGATGTGTGGCGTGATAGTCGAGGAGAAGAGCAGCTATATGTAGAGACAGTTGTACGCAGAAATATCCTATATGTGTATCCTTTTCTTTACTTTCTTGTTCTAAGATCAAGTTTACCATTGTTCGTGATTAAATTAAGGACAGAATGCTATGTTTTTAATTTAAGGGGAAGAATATAATAGAGATAAAATGGAAGAATATAATAGATAGTGTTCGTGTGTATTATAGTTTTTGAACGAAACCATCCATGAGAGAATGAAAAAAAAGAAAAAGAGGAAAATGTTCCATGAAAAAATCACGATTCTCTATTTTCGCGTTATCATTCATATAATTAATTATATAGCGTTTCTCCGTGCAAAAGCAGTGGCATCGTCGAATATAAATCTCGCCAGCCGACAGAAACTTCCTAATCGAATCGACTGAGAATATTATCGCGATGGCAGGTGGATCATTAAATAATCTCAACGACTGGTCGAAGAGATCGTTGCGTGCTCGTTCGCGGCCGTGTTTACAGATAGCGCGAGCAAGATATTCATTCGTTGGCTGTCTCGAAGATCTTCCTAGTCCCTCTGAACTGCTACGAACAACAAACAAGAAAGAAAGACGGAGGCAGCGACTTTTTTTTGAATATTTCAGCCTCGCACCTGCCACCCGGCCGACGAGTTCAGACCTCAAGGACTAGGAATAGTCGTGATTTTTTTGCGGCCTCATCGGCTAATTCGTTTCGCAGGCTCGTAAGTGTCACTCGAAGCGAGCCTACGATTCGTTTAGTCTGTCCGATATCGACCGACCTCTTCCATAGGCGAAGAAAACGATCGTGAGGCTCGATCGTCTTTGGCGACTACCACTTTTTCTCCGCTACCGCATTTTCTCCAGGATCCTTTTGCCTTGTGCCGCGAACACGCGGCTGACATTTCATTCGATCGCGATCCGTAGAATCGTTTCGTGAAATATCCTTGTTCTGCCCTCCTGCTCGACAGACACCAATTTAGTCGTACGTCTTAATGGCTGTGTTATTTACCGATCTTCTATCCTCGAGATTCTCTTAATGAGCGACCTCGTCGTCGAGGTAGCGTACTCGTTTTATGGAGAATGTTCTGCTTTTCATTTTGCGGTCGTTCATAAAGAGATCGAAGGTTAGGGTAATTCGAAATGCACGCAGAACGACGGAATGTGATAGGAATGGAACAGATATGGAACACGGACGTTTTTCTTTCATCGCGCTTCGTAAGCTAACCGAGCTGTTTATACCCTAATTTAATTTTTTCTATTGTTCCAAGCATTTAAAAATTCAAAGAAATCCCGGAATACTTATCGATATTTGAACTACGGATTTTTATGCCTTTACGCGGGATTTAAAAATGTAACAGGATACATAAAAAAAAAAAAAAAAACGTGCAAAAATATACAAATATTTGTAATATTCTTATTTGCTTCAACTTTTAATATTAGACATCGAAACAAATTTGTACTCGGGTTCCATTTTTAACGATGTTCATAAAAAAACTAGTTTCGCATAAAATTATTGACCGTACAACGGATGTACTATATTTTCTATAACGCATCTAATTCAAAATTTTGGAGATCGTTTTTAAAATATCCTATAAAACTTTCTTATTAAAAGCAAATGCCACAGGAATCTAATTTTACATGCACAACAAGTAAAGAGAAACTTCTACATTGGAAAAGAAAGAAAGCACACAAACATCTCGCAAGAAGCATCGAGAATCTCCCAAAAGATCTACAAAGAGAAACTTTCAGCTCTCCCAAGAAACTCTCCCTAACCCGCTCCAGTTACAAATTTATTTTCCTATTCTTTTACAGGAGTTGCTGGTTGGGGTAGCGAACAAAGGATCGTAAGCGAGGGTTGTTTTCTGCTGAAGAAAACGATGGCGGTAAGTGGAAGACAATAGACTGATGCCGGGACTGTTACGTCGCCCGTTACGCAAAATCACGCCATGTCCCATGCTTCGAGGTCTATTCACAGCGACGAGAACGAAAATACGAGACGACGAAGGACGGCACGTGGGAACCGGATAGAGGCACGTGCCTCGGGTTTCGACAACTCCTGGCGAGCGGCGGACTATTTCCGGGTGACGAGGAAATTGTTCTCCGGCCGTCCTGACACCGCGGGAGGCGACTCGCAGAGGACTCGTCGCGCCCTCGCAGCGGGTGATGGACCTCGCGTGGTCTGACGCTCCTCTTTTCCGACTACGATTGACTACGAAGTCTAAAACGACTGGGAAATTCACCCAGAGATGATAATCTCCGCCAGTCACTGAGAAAAATGATCCACTGCCGATCAAGACTGCGGAGAATTTACATCTAAGAGGAGTTTCAGTTTTTGGGCTTGAAAGAGGATTGGTGGAGAATGGAATTTTGGTTTCTCCATCGATTTACTTATTTCCTTTGCGTTGCGCATAAATAAACTAAGAATGTTTACGGATGCATATACTGAAATTTAGTGTACCAAATGCACGTAATATGCAAAATAATATAGGTACACATAGTTATTTACTAATGAAGCGTTTTATTCTATATACGGATAATCAGATTCTACATACGTTTCGTTTTTATAGCGTCAACTTTCTGCTTGGCTTAATTAATTACTATGCCAATGATGTACGAATATTTTTTATAGCCACTACATGTGAAATATTTAAAATATAGCGTAACATTTAACACGCATATGTATAATATTTGACATGTTAACTGTCACGGTGGTCATCGATGACCGGTGTTACAAAATTTTTGAGGATCGTTAAAATCAGATAAATTTCACAATAATCACTAAACGAATTATTTAGATAACATCGTCGGATAAAAGGTAGTCAAGTACAAGTAATATTTTTCGAAACTTAAATGCTATGGTGAAGGTTTCAATTTGCATACTGTTTCTTTTTTCTTTTTTTTTTTTTTTTTTATTTATCTAATTTATACTTTACAATTTGTCCAGCTGGACATTTGGTAAATTTTTCTAATTTATATATTGTGACTCTCGAGTGAGAAAAATATGTAAAATCCGCCTGACAGCTACGTGTTAGTGGATGATATAAATTTCTACTTAAGACTTTATCCGATTGCCTTGCTCGATTAGAAATTCTATTCCAGGAGCTCCGTGTCATAGAATAAAATACCATTCAGCACTGTTTTTAGACTTTTAACTTTTACGTGACAAGTCGTTCCTTGATGGTTTAATTACGGTTAACGTACAGCCCTTTAATCGTGTTCTTATAAATTTCATACTTTTTATTAAAAATTTTTTTTATTCCACTTTTTTTTTTAGCGAAGAAGTGAAGTGGAATGCTCGCGAAACGTCGAATCGAACGTACTGATAAAAGACAAGAACGAAATCAATTATCATCTATCAAGCATAATTACATATACATCTATAATTATATGACCACAATCGATAAAACATACTCACGAAATCGATTATAACACTCTCATTGAAATCTCGCTCTATTAAAACTACATAGTTTTCACCAGAAAAAGAAAGAGGAACACAAAAATAATTCCATCAATTAAGACACCAACAATTTCAACGTACTCGACCAAGTTAAATGACGAACAACTCGAGCGTAGACGTTTATAAATGACAAGTAAATTCAGGATCACAGACACGGATGCAGAGAGGAAGTGGTTGGTCGTTAACATGCTAGAATCGTCGATATACGGACGACCTAATCGATGAAGCCATACGAAGGCTAGAGAGTGGCCGTTTTGAAATGACCAATGATCGACGTTGAGTCGCGGGTTACTTTGCATTCCGTACATCATGCTAGCACTCCCTAGAACTTAGCGAGGGAACGCGTTCCATCGCGAGCGTCTATTAATCTTCGCGGGGTCGTCGAGCGACCATTAATATTAAGGTGGGGTCACCCGGCGTATCATCGTGAATTATCGTTCTTGGCCCGTGTCACTCCAACCAACTATCTTTTATTGTCACGTCGGACGTTCCGGGGTGGAAGAACTGGAAACGAGATGATTTCGAGCTCGCCTTGCATTATTGTTTTCGTCGAGATGGGATTATGGAAATTCGAAGCGCGAATTACGGCTGATTTATGGCCTTTCGATACGACGAGAGAGAATTCTTTTCGCGAGAGACGAAAGGTCTTGAGCGGAGCATAGGCTGATTAGAGTCTAGGGAATTTGAAGAATTGGATGATTAATCTTTGATGTGGTACGTACAGTGCTTCTGAGCGGAATGATGCGATAATTAGACTTTGTTAGAGTACAGGGGTATGTGCAAATTCATATTTTTATAAGCGCAACTGAAGTAATGGAACGTAACCGAACATTTGTTTCGTGTATAATATTAAATATTATAGCGAGTACTAAATATATATACATGTACGTGCACATGCCGTATGTTATATATATTTGCACATAGTATTTCGTGCATTTTTGTATCTTTGAATTTACCTTAATAAAAATAATAAGAAGGAGCGGAAAAAGGATTCTTTTTTTTACTTGGAAGAAATGATCTCTTCCACAGTGAGCCCTATATTTTGTGGCCTTTCTTTTATTGTTGTATTAGGCATTGAATTTGATAAAAATACCGTTGAGAATTCCAAGTTTCATTTGATATAAACGTAAGTACCATTAAGCTACCATAAAAACAAGAAGAGAAATAGAGAGAGGATAGCATGAATCTGAAGAAAAATAGTTTTCAATGGCAGTTGAGATTTCTATAAGAATTCAGAAAATTTAAAAGCATCAGAAGAAATTCCCTCGAATAACTCAGAGAATTAACCCGGACATAAGAATCGTATGAAATAAAAAAATTTTCCGATCGTTAGGTAACCACGCAAAAATATGCCCAAACAGGGCAATTTTAAAAAATGATTCATCCTCAGGGTCTCATCAATCTTTTCGTGCGTAAAACGCGATTCATTTCCAACGCGGGTTCTTCAGTAACAGGATTTTATACCCGTTTTACGATCTCGCGATTGAGCCGTACCTGGTCACGTTCCTTCAATTAATCTCTATTTTCATGCGTTCTCGCGAAATCAAGGCAAATGCGAGTACACTTACATACACGCGCAAATACACGTACATATATTTGAAGAAAAAAAATCGCGTTGTACAGGCTCGAATCAAATTCTACGATAATGAGCGCAATTACGAGTTAATCTGGTTGGCTCGGTATCAAGCGATCGCGAACATTAACTGACGACTTTCGCTCGTGTTCAACCGGTTCTCTTTGATTTCGTCCGCATGATCGCTACTGAAAAATAAGCCGATGGAATATCATGAATCTTTAGGCGGATTTGGCGACTCACGAATGAAAGTTTCGCGTAATTTCGGATATTCGTGCCCTTAGGGATCGAGACGCGAGAAATCATCGAAGACAGTGACGTCGTCCGTTAATTTCTTTGACCGTTCTGAATTATTCTTTAAAACATTGCCAAATTTGGAAGATTCTCTGCTGTTTTCAATGGAAATCGAGGACGCGAGCATTTGATATCTCTCTCTGATAATTAACCGACGGTCCTGCTGAGAATTTTGCTTTCACCAATTTCGTTTATTATTATTATTTATTTTTATACTTATTTATTTGTTTATTGCTGCATTGAGCACGATTAAAATTAATTTGCATAAGTATGTACTTACCTATATGTTACAGTAGTTATACGATTAGCGCAGCGTTCCATAATGCAATACTTTATCGAGTTCTTCATCGATAACAAAGGATAGAAATTTGCTAGTTTCTTCTGTTTCTCCTAAGCAGCTTTCGATATCAACGTTATTCAATTTCGTTTGTTTGGTACTCGGTATATCGAGTTTATAAAATATCCTAGATACTTCGTACACCAGCTAGATTTGATTTCAATTGCCCTAGTTAGTAAGATACTTTGACAAGTGAATTAGGAGAACGCGCAGAAAACGTCGCGTCGAAGCAAAACGCAGCGTATCAATAACCCGATTAAAGCCGATTGAAAGAATCACAAGAATGCCAGTATTATCGAATATCGTGCGATCTAATATATTCCTGGAAAATATGCTTACAAATTCACAGTAAAATATTTGAACAATGCAAAGATCGACTTGAAATATTTGTACGTTATGTTTAAAACTTAAGAAACGTAAAAGACGAGTATCTCGCAAACAAATTCTTTCAATTCAATTGGTAAATTAGAAACAATCAATTTTCTTTGCAGTTATAAAGCACCGGGAATCAAATTAGCTTTGCGTAGAAGTGAATGTAGAAAAGAATAACTAAAACGAGTGGTATGTGTAAACACAATATGCATAATTCGATTGACACACCCTTGACTGCAACTGTCGTCTTTCTACATTCCAAGAAATATCATGCCTTCCACGGACCACACTCCGACACTGGTTATTCTAAAAAATTGAAATATTCAACTTAACTGGCGTCCTGATCGCAATTTCTGAACCATGCGCCATTCAAGGCCGATTCATCACGGTGTGGTGGCGAGTTCTCTCGAAATACGCCACTGAAGATTCAACGTCGCCGTTCTCTCTTTGATTCCTTCACCGAGTAGAAAGCGTAAAAAAAGAAAAATCTAGTAGGTGGCGAGCATGAAACGCGCCGCGGTAAAGAAATCTGCCGGACGAATATCGCGGGGACCATTTATCACCGGTCGCGTCATCCATCTCTCGCAGCTGGAAATCTCTATTTGCATCCGTGGCTTATCTGGCGTCAGACGGTGCCAGCGTCGTCGTCGTCGTCGTCGACGACGACGACGACGACGACGACGACGATTACGGCCGAGCCTGTGTCGCAAACCTTGAGACGCTCGCATAACGAATCGCTCGGAAATTAACGGTGTCCCCTGGTACACGCTCCATCGAGCAGCCACACGCTCCATCGTTTAAACTTTGATTTAAGCGACTCTCTGTTCTGTTATGAATGGTCGTGTATAAGTTCGCATGGCAGTCTGCCTTTTGATCTATCGACTGGTATTTGATTGATCTTGCAGTACTGTTTGACAGGTAGAAAATGGTACCTGGTTCCCGCGACCGAATGCGTAGAGAGAATTTATTGATGCTTTTGCCAACGAATATATACAGGGTGTCTATTACTAATTGGTCAAGTTGTAGTAAGAACTTATAAGAAGGAGCTGAAATTATTTCGAACCTCGACTATTCTCTCTTAAGGTCTCTAGACGTATCTAAATTTTATTGTATTATTTATTCGCAAAGATAACAAATTTCGCGATCGATAGAAAATTCTCGTCCGCTCTGCAACAAATTTAACGTCACCTGCGGCTAAACGGCGCGCAAGGAAAAAAGGATATAGTCACCGATTGCATCAAAGTGACTCATTATCGTCAGCAATGTCAGCGCTGTTTGCCATCGCGAACTTGCGTAATCGTTTCCGTCGGTAGCACGCTTTCGATTGCAGATTAATCGGTCGCACACGGTCGGGGATTAATTCTGGAATTAAGGGCGCAGCAGGGTGCGTACCGCGGGCTTGGCATATAAATTATCGCCGAAATTGCGCCAGATGGTAATGGGCACGAAGCAGAAACGCAAACGCATGGTTTCGCCTCAGTTCGTCAACCGGCGCCGAATCAGTGGCTGGAAAATCATATTTCATCCGTGCCCAGTGCGAAATTTAAAAATGATCGACGCTCTGCTCTGGTGAAATTAAGCGAACGGAGAGTTCACTATGGTTTCGAGAAATTATGTGGCGTGGTCTCGAGCAAAAAAAAAAGAAAGAGGTGGATTTCTGTCGTTTTTGCATCAATGTGTCTTCATTTTTGAGGGAGTCGAGTTTAATAGCTGCAATTTGCCGTATGTGCTGTAATGTATGATATTTCCTTGATTCATGAAACCGACATTAGTCAAAAATTCTTGATGCGTTCCTCTGGGATCCAGTGTGCTAACACGGCGATCTGGATTCTTGCGATCGAAATAAGCGACTGAGGAATTCTCAGTAGGAACTTTTTAAATTTAATATTGAAAGTGTATAGAAGTGTGTTCTTGGAATATTAAATCTAAATAATTCGACAATTGGCGAACATTCGACAGGTTGATTGAAAATTCCAAACGTTATTGCGAGATTCGTAATGTTTTTACTCGAGGGTGACCAATGTATTCGATGTATTAAAATATTTTCATAACTGTACCAAGTTTTTAGCATTTATTTATCCGTCTTACAGAAGACATATTCTATGTTTTATACTGCTTGTATCGTACATCCTCGAGTTCGATCATGTTGCTTATAGAAAATTATAATGACATGTAAATATTTCTCGGTATAAGCAAGCGTTACAAAGAATGTATAATAAAACCACTCGATGAATATTAACTTGTTTTCTTCGAATCGCGTTTATCGGAATCTAAAATTTGATTTCATAATGATCAACTCCTACATAGCTCTTAAAATCTCTGACTAACAAGAATCATGCGGGATTTCTATCCTCTTAATGGGAGCCGTATTTTAGTTAATTGCATCCCGGGACTTAATTGCTACAATCAGACATGATTACCTTGTTGATTACACCTGATCTGACTTAACGGTCACCGAGCACGGGTTAACCGACTGGTTAATCCCTTTGAACGATTCAAAGTTAGCGGAGCTTCCGGTTTTTGCGACCCTCATGCGACCAATCGCTGTGAAAATTCTCGTTTTTCATCATCGCTGACGTATGGTCGGCCTAATCTCGTGAAATTCTCTGAGAACTTGGAGGAGATCCTGTTAGATACACGACATGTGTCTCTGGAAGGCGCAAGCCGAAGAAAAGCCGCGGACTAACTGTCGGTCGGCGATTAGACGCATTCTTTTCGCTAAGATTATCGGCGATAAAAACCTGCCAGACTGTTTCGTTACTTCTGCTGATAAACATAGAACGTGGAATTATGTCGGATTAGCTTTCACTATGCAAGGAGTACTAGTAGTAGTAAGTTTCGTTTAAATTCAGAAAAGTTACATTTAATAGAAGATATAGAAACTGGATTTTTTTTTGTTGGAAATATTTCAGAGTAATCTTTTGAGAATCTTAATTATACATTTTGAGTATATGCACTTTCGTCCATAAGTCAGTGAACGCTTGCCAGGTTTAATAAAGAAGAGAAATATAATAATATTTTACGTTGCGCTTTGTTCCTTCGTTTCGAGAATATTCGGGTCACTTCTTCATGGAAAGGAGAAACGCGGAAAATCAGAAATCTCTCGTGATAATATCTCTCTAGAGAAATTACTTCCTAATCTAAATAAAACGGAGAAGTATGATCCGATTGGAACCGATCCAAAGAACGTAGCAGAGTTAAAACAGTAAAAACCGTTCTGCTTGTTAAAACTGAAACGCAACATTCGGAAACATTCATAATAGAAATAAGATTTTAAATATATAGATACATATTTATTTTTATCTGCATATTGTATGAAAATATGGCGCCCTGCATTTTTACTACGATTAAAAACAACAACACAAAAAAAAATAAAGTAATCAACGGCAGAAAGCCTTAATTCTTCGATGAGAGATTACAAATTCGATAAGAGGGTAATTGTAAGAGAACGCAGTATGGAAGCGGACCAGAAACATTTCATTTCACAAGCGTGCATTCGACGGCGAGCTGCCATCGCGACGGCAGATAAAATATCTGGAAGGCTATCGATATCTCGCAATTGGGATCTTAATGCTATCAACGCCAACGGTGCAGCGGCGGCGCTATCAATTACGTTATGGAACGTTGATGAATTTACGTGGAAAGTGTGGGCATTCTTCTGGCCGTGTAACTCCAGCTGGACCGAGATATCAAACGGGTCATCGTCATCGTCTTGCACGATAAATGATTTAGACGGTCTTAGAATCTTCGCCATACGGTGTACCGCTGCTTCGCTCGTTCGCCTTTGACGATTTATCAACATCGAACTGGCTAAACGCGTAGTTTCCCATCTTGATATTGCATCACTCGAGATTTCTGCTCTTTGTGTAGTGAAACCTTTCGAGATACGTTAAGACCAGAGAGATAACTCTGAACTCTTGGCAATACCGTTTGTTTGTACATCGAAGCCTTTTATCTGCTCTTTGCAAAATGTCTGCACTTTTGTTCGTTTCTTTTTTCTCTATATTTTCTTTGCACTTGGGATGATTATTGGAGGCGAATACGTATTGTTGGAATGTTGCAACTATCCTGTGTTGATAGGAAAATGCTTACAAAGATGCTAGGAATATTCACATTACCACGCATTAGTATTCGTTAATGGCTTTAGGGCAGTAGAGTAAGAAAACAGTAATAGAGTAAGATTGTATTTTTAGTAAAACCTTATAGATTAGAAGGTACAAGCTTAATGGTAACAACATTCTGATAAAATTAAGAAATATTTATTAGTATTGATTCAACGTTATATGTATAAATTTGCAGCTATAAGTATTGGAACGCAATATAATGTGAATAGTTTTATAGCTTTCATTTTCTAGTTATTTTATCATGAATCTGTTGGTTCATTCATATTCTACGTGCCTTTTGATTTAAAATATAATGTGAAGTAAAATCTGAATTTTCCAATACATATAGTAGGTGTTTTTATATTTATGGTCGTCAGCGTATGTAGATATTTGAGAGAAACTGTGTTCTTAAATTAAGTATATATTACATCCATTAAGTCCCACAGATTCTACCGCGTTACAAGTCTTATCTTACCATTTATTTTCTTGCAGCATGCTACAATGAAACTCACAGAAAATGAGTTGAAAATAATTACACAATAATCGAGTGTTTCGTACAAATCGAAAATTCACCGTTACCTCACACCAAAAGTAACATGTACATCTACCCAACCCTGAATCGACAGGAGAACAGGCATAAGCCCAGCTGCTCTCGTTACGGCAACCTTATCCTCGAATAATTGCCAACACGTTTTTATCTGGACATGGCCGCGCTAATTTGATAGTGGCCGAAAGATTCGAGCGAAGATTCACACGGGCAAAGATTCGTCCCTCCTGGGAGAGCCAGTCCAACGAAAGCCTATCGCTCTTTCGTTAATTACGCGCACGGATCTGTAGCTTGTCCAGATAAAATCCATCGAATAGGAACGAGTTTTCGTGCTACGATTTGGACTGAAGGAGCCAATAGTATCCGTACGTAAGCGTGGGTTCGGTGTTCCCGTGCAAAAAGAAATGTGCGTGGAAAAAAGGGGTTAGGTTAATTATTTTAGGCTCAATTGCATAACAGCAGATTGGCCGTTAAAACGCGGTGCACGGGTCGAAAAGCGGTCGTTGTGCTTGTTAACTGTAGGAAAATATTTCGACGCGCTCTGTTTTTCTATCTATGCTTTATGTTCTGATTTACGGAATTCGAATTTACGAATAAGTTGTATAGATCACACTAATCGTAGTCGGTGGACTGCGGATTTTTATGCATTTATGGAAAATTTAAAGATGCAAGAATGCACAAAATGCGCGTAATACGAACAAATATAAGAAATATCGAAAGCGAAGCACCTGCTACAACTGTTTAATAGGCGAAATAAATATTTACGTGGGTTCCACATCTGTAGTTGTGTTAATAAAGATGTGAAATTGCATAAAAATCCGCGGTCTAATGCTAATCATTCAAAGTCATGTTACGGACAATCATAGCCGTTTTTAACACGACGGAGTAACTTTGCAATTGTATCGTTGATATTCTAAATTATTTGAAACTAGAATACTTGCATATGTGCACTTATATAGATGCCTAACTGTGACAAACACAATTACTATAAAAATCATCAAATAATATTACATAAATATAAGGACCAGAAAAAGCTAGCATTAAATTGCACCACTCGTCGAGACCATTTAGGAAACTTGATAAATTACAGTCAGAGAGCTTAAATACTTTCTTCCTCCGCGTTAAACATCAATTACATGACGACTGAGCAATGCATCAGCAATGGATGCTGTGTTCCTAATTAATAATTCAAACATCGGTCGTGATTTCATCGCGATAAATACCATTGGAGCCGTTTCAAGCTCAACTATCAGATTGATTTCTGCCTGCGAGAATGTTTCATGCATGTAGGTAGAAATCCGGATAGTAATCTGAAAAGTCGGATAGAAACGAAGGACGACCGCCCCCGTGACGAGATTGTCCTATCATGAGATCGACGATCATTATTCAGGGGTTCAATTAAAGACTCGCTAGACCTCTAATTCGGCCGGCGCCGTGAGATTATCCCGATATCTCTCGTATCGATTCCTTCCAGGTGGGCCTGTTGCTCTATAGTCTATAGCGTGGCGTGTGCAGGGGCGGATCGATAGCAAACCTATCTAATCGGTGTGTATTTGAATTACATGCTCGTTAGTAGATTACGGATATTTATGCAAATTCATATTTTTATGAATACAATCAAGAAGATGAATCACGTAGGTAGAAAATTATTTTATCCACTATACGTAAAGGTATTACTTTGTATATTTCATATATTTCTGCGTATTATGCGTCATGTATATATATATATATATATATATATATATATATATATATATATATATATAATTACAAAAATGAAACCTAGATAGCAAATTTTTTTCCTGCTAAATATTACAGACAGCACTACGCTATGTATATTTTAGATATTTCTGTATATTGCGTGCACTTCTTCCATTTCTGCATCTTCGAATTTCCTATAAATGCATAAAAATCCGCAGTCCGCTTATTACGATTCAATTTATTTGCTGTACAATGGATCTGATTAGTCGAATAGCGATACTAGGCCTGTGCAATGGTCATTGGAGGAGAAACGCGATCGGTGATTAAGAGAATAATACGTGTATATTCATAGTAGTATACGATATTAGCGAAGATAGAAAAATTATCGACAATTAGAAAAAAAAAGTAGCGAGGAAATAAAAATGAAATATGGTTTATGAAAAAATATGTAATAGAAGCTTTTAGTCGTATATTTTAGAAAATGTTGTAGAAACCGTCAAAAATGCACCGCTGTAAAAGTATAAAATTTCTAGAAGTTACATATTGGTTATTTTGGCTATTCTGAGAGCTCTAGTTCTACTGTTCTAATCCAGATAAAGTTTGAACTGAACACTGATTCGTGTCTAATATTAAAAGAATCTATTCTCGCAGTGAAAGAAATATATTTTGATTTGAATAATGAGCGTTAAAAATCTGGTGCGCATAACTATTCCGTGTGTGTTTATATAGTCGTAAGCACAATTTTAACTAGTCAAACAGTACGTCGCGTCTCCTTCAGTTATTTATTAATTATTTAGTTATTTATTATTTATTATTTATTATATTATTAATGAGTTACTTATAATAACTTTAGATAATTATACAGAATAGGACACACTTCGCTGATTTCAATAACTTTGAAATATGTTATCGTAGTTAACATTCTCGACAACTTTTTCCTATATATGTAACCGCTGCCTTCGTTCCCCACATATTCACGAAAAACGTTCATTAAATTTAGTTTCCATTACGCTTTATTCTGGCATGTAGGTGGCTTCATTTTTATGTAACCCAATCTAAACTTAACTCGCTAATGCCAATCATCTTTAATCTAGATAAGAAAAAGATAAATGAACGGGTTCTAGGTGAGATTCGTTGAAAATTATTTCACGCTAGCATTGCCAGCCGCCTAGTGTCGGCCGAATACTGCTCTAGCTACTAGTTCAACCCATAACCCACTCACTTTTCTTTTTTAGTTACACAATATTAAAAATGGTTGTCTCTCTCGTCAATGAGTTAAGTTGTGATCGAACTATATAAGAATGCGTCCGCCTATTTCACAATATCCCGGAAACTAAAGCCGAGCGACGATAACATGTTATAGAAAAAAGTTGTTCAGAACGTTGTCCAAAGTCATATAGAAATCGTTGAGATGTGCCCTGTTCTGTTAGCTTCAACGTTCCGTAATAGTTATCTATTAATAATTTCAACATTGAACATTGAACTATTCATTAGGTGGTATTGACAAAATCCGCGATCATTTAGTTGCCAACCCAATGGAACCATATTTTTATACTATATGAGAGAGCCATTGTTTGACAAATAGCGACCATCAATTTCACTCCATCTACCGCTAAAATTTAAATAAATTTTCTACCATCTATGGTCTATCGTCTAATAAGTCTAATAAGTCTAATAAGTCTAATAAGTCTATTGAAAAACGCAACATTCCAATATAACCGAAAACCAAACACATTGGTCGAAAGCAAAGTACACGTAGTACGCATCCCCGAGACATTGGGATCGATCGCAGTGTAGCGATGTCGAAAAATATTAGCTGTCGGGCACAGTAGGTCAATCCGCCCCTGACAGTGCATCAGCGCGCGCGAAGGCAAAAGAGCGTGGGCGCAGCTCGTTGTATCGATCTCAGATTCTTCGACGAGCATTTCAGAGCATGATACACTGGGTGGTCCATCGAGGGCATATAACAATGAATCATATCTCAGGGAAAAGGATTTCGGTGTGACATGGTACCGGCTGCACGCTCGCTCTCTCGTCTGTTCTCTCTTTTTCTTCCTATCTCTGTCTCTTCGTGCACGGCCACGCGAAGAAAGAACGAGCACAACCGGAACCATGATCTCTCCCTGCGATCCTTTTATGAACGCGGGATAAACGAGGCGGATAACCGCGTGGATCGAGATAACAAAGTGGGTGAACAGCGAAACAAAGGGTTTGAAATTCGCGCGATTTCGTTCGCTCAAGGCCTCCGCGTTCGTGGAGCTTTAGATCGTGGAGAGACAATGAGTTTGATGGAAACTCTTTTTCTTAGGAATTTTTCGTTCGATAAGAACAGGCTCACGAGAGCATTCACGAGAGCATTCTTTAGCTAGAAGACACTTTTTATGAATATACAGGATATGTCGCGCAATTGGGAATGGAGTTACAAGTTGAGTTCTAGGGATTTGATGAGAGACAGAAAACAAATTGTCGAGGGAAAAGTTGGACGATACGGTAATGTCTATTTTCCTACAGCTTCGCTCTTTTCATAAGTGCAACAAAAAATGCAAATGCACTTTTTTTTTTTTTTAATGGAATTGGAATCAATTTATTCGCGTCAACTCGTTAGAAGAATCAATAATTAATCAAAAGTATTACATGGTAGTATTATATAATGTTTCCTTCTTCACCAATGCTAAACATCACTAAACGAAGACGTTCTCTTTCTGGCAAAATATCCTCATCTTCCGAGCGTCTTTACGCATGATTCCGAGTTACGCTAGGTGTAAACTGTGTCGTCGAGTTTTCCTTCGAGTTGCCTGATTTTCTATAGCGAAAAAATGTTTCGACGAACTGAAAATGAATAAAAAATTTCAATATTAAAAAATTCTGTAACACGCTTAAAGTAAAAAACGCTCAAAATAGCACACACGGTTGCTCTAATGACGGTGGTTGGACTTAAAAATTCTCAAATTGCGATAGAGCGAAACCACGTGAATCCCTTCGTAGAAATACCTGTACTAAGGGAAAAAATTAATTCGCATAAGTGATACATTGCGTAGATTGTAGTGGGATAATAGGAGTTCAGAAGGATATTCGGTAAACCGTCGGGTACTGTGACGGTGGCTGATAGCGTTAGTTCGGGTAAACCCAGTTCGAATAAATGCAAACCTACTGTAAGGAGAACGATGAAGATTAGATCGTTCTAATGGATCGATTACAAGTGCGATGAAGAACAAATGGGATGACTCGGCGCTGTTGTAATTTCAAGCGTGAGAAACATACTTTCTTCTAGAAAGCGGTCGCAGCTTCATCTTTGCTGGAGTGCTTCGTTGGTGCTTCTTGACTCGGGTAATTAGAAGGTGATTTGGTTAATTGCAGGGTATTCTGGAGGAGTAGAATGAATGAGAGACATTAAAAGTTCATTTTGTAACCAATTTTTACTGGCCGCAAAGTAAGCAAAATTAATTTTCTTCCATTCTTTTTTGAAACTGTCGTTCATTCGTTCCACTGAAATTTGTAAAATTAATATACCCGAAATTACGTGTACACGTAAAGCTCCGAGACCCGAGTATTATGCAACCGTGGAAAATTAAAATCCTTTCGTAAACTTGGCGTATTCGCGAGATATATTCGTTGCCCAGCTGAAATTCCATGGACTCGAATTCGATTTGCTTGATGAATGAAAACGACTTTCGCAGGAATTCCATACAAGGTGCAGCAATTTGCGGACGGGATTAATCGATTAGTGTCAAGGAATATAACGATTTCACCACCCGGATTACGAAAAGACGATGCTCGAATATCCGAATATTTTAATGGACAAAATCCGATTTATAATATTTTTCTGCATTTCAGTCGTTGATACTCGTTAGACTAAGTCATTTATTTAGAATAATAAGAAAAGCTGGAGATTTAACGAGGAGTCTCTCATTGTGCTACGTTATATTCTACCCTCTATCAATTTACCTCTTGTTATAATCTATTCTCAGTTATAAGATCATCAAACATCGTTCGCTACGTGTTACCTTTTTACATATCCATACATCGATTGGCCTGATACGTGTTCGTATATTATATCATTTCCGTTGTAGCGTTCTTCTTTTCCAAAAGAAAACTCTACTTCGAAAGTCTTCGTTGTAAGAGTGTGTCGCTGAACAGTCGTATCAATAACTGTCGCATCTACCGAAAAGCTTGCAAACTACAGAAACAAAATTATTGACCATCGCACGTTCATCGGAAAATCTGCAAACTTGCCCCGACACAAGTTTATTATTATCACCTTTTCTTATCTATCTCCCACTGTTTCTTTCTATACAACGCCGCAGCAACGATCGATAGCAATTATCGAGCATCACGGAAGCACTTGGCTTCCCCGTAGCCGGTCCCCTCGCCACGAGCAACGCACCTAATTAAATTAGGCGGTCGCTGATAGATTTCAATCAGGCTCTCACGTACCTACAGGCAGCAAGCTGTGCTGCCTGTGCTCGTTTAAGCATAAACGTAGAAGAAAAAAGGGGAGAAAGTCTACCGATTTACACGCCCCTAAAATTTAACGAGCTACCGAGACTCGTCCACTTGCACCGCTCCCGCATATCGTCCTGTCTTCTTCCTCCAGTGCAATTAATTAACCCTCGCCTTTCCTCTTTCCATCTACCGTCATCTAGCTAGCCGACGACGATTCTTTCGCCTTGGAGCACCCCCGCCCCTCTCATGCTGCCTCTCGTGTAATTTAATCTAGGCGGAATCAGGGTTGCTGCGGGTCCAGAAAAGGGAGATCCGCCTCGCGCCCGGCGGACGTAAACGTTTCCGTGGGAGAAATGTAATTTTGTTTTGGCGAATGTGTACTCCCGCCGCCAGGACTCGTAATTTCGGAGGAAATTGCGGTTTCGGAGAGCTGCGGTTCTCGAGGTTTATTAAGTCAGGGACTAGGATTCGCGTATCCCAACCTGTGGGAGTTTTAAATGGAATAACCTGGTTGACGTTTCGATTTCAACTTACAGTCTAATTGGTCTTTTCTTCGGATTTCGTGTCGTTCCTGTTGTTATCGTCATTTCTTTTCTAATAAATTATTTTTTTATTCGTCAGTTTGATTATTGTGCGAGAGAATGTATATAAGAAGAGAAGAAATTAATTTATCGGTAGAAACGCATATAATTAAATTCTATGAGACCGTTAATAATGCTCGCAAAAATCACTGTGGCTTCAGAATGCTCATTAGTTCGCGATATAATAATTCGATAATGCCAAACAGTGGTAACTTCTTTCCTTGATTATTCAATTAATGAGTGAAACGTGAAGGCAAGGCGTGGAGTGTTGGAAATTAACCAATTCGTCGGCTATCGCGCGAAAAAGAGTACGCCTTTCGGATTTATCTGACGAGCGGTCAACTCGTATCCGGATAATTTTTTACTTGGACAGGTTTAATCGCGAACACGGGGAAAAAAGAAGTTACCAGGCGGCTGAGTGTCATTACGCATTAAATTAAATTTGTTTTTTGCGGCTGAATCGCGGCCGTTTTTGATGAGCCGCAGTTATCCGCGGGAAAGACACTCGACGACGTCGAGTTAATACAACCTCCCTCCAGTTTGAGCAATCCGTGCAAACTAATTCGTACGAGCCTTTTTTTGCTAACTTTCGCCCTGAAATTACGGCTTGCGCTCGTGCAACGCGTGCATTTTTATTTCGTCACTTCACGAGCTTATTCAATGGCGAAAGCTGGTTAACGTTCACCAGCAATTACGGGTTTGAGCAAACCTTCCACTTTTTATAGAGAATTATAGACACCTGTGATGGAAATACGAGTAAAGAATCAATAAGGTACGAAGGTACTTGCGGTGATTTTATTTTAATTTAAATTTTACATTAATTACCAATCACCATCACATGCTAAGTAGTGCAACAATAACTAATTAAACGAAGATAAACAAAGAATTAATTAGACAATAAGATTATGTCATAAGATTCTAACATATAGAATATTTAAATTTCAAATTTTTTAAATATTACAAAAAATGGTCCAAAGTGAGTCATGAAATAAGATTACACTTATCCTTAATATAAAAGTGAAGAAGAAAGTGGAAGAAGAAATCAATCATCACGATGTTCGTGAAAACTCGTAAAGCTCGATTGCGCAAGACACGCTCAAATTTCCACCATAAAAATCTGATATTAACATACGAAATGAAGTTTAACCCTTTCGCTTCGGCAGTCCAGTCCGCCGAAGTACTGTCACTGAACGAAAGCGCGCGCCAGAAATGCCCACAGTGTGCGTGGTTGCTGTATATAGGTTTTCCTAAGTCTTAAATAACGATAATTCTTGTAAGAACCGTATATGAAATATCGTTTCACTGTCAATGGATTTAACAGAGTTTTTAGCACGAAACAGTTTGCGATCGTTTGGATGTTTGAAATATATTGCGTAAAACGTTATGATGTTGTTTCAACACTGAGTAACTTTTAAGAAGTGATTAATCCGATATATCGATAAAATCAACGGAAAATGTTCTACCGATAACGAAAAAATATATTATTGGCTACAGATGGCATTGGTGTATGCCCGATATATGGGGTGCCGAAGCCAGGTCATTTCGTGGATGTCGCCTATAAACGACGCTCGTACCCACTGGTCATCTCGCGAAGCGAAAGGGTCTATGTACGACAAGAGCCTCAGTGGTTGAAATATGTACTCCTTCCTCCATCGTACAAGTATAATACATACACTGCCAACCATAAATGTTTTAACTAGTTTATTACAATCTGTCGATTCGTTCGTATCATATGTGTCTTATGAAGTAAAACTTGTTAGAGTTTTGCAATAATTGCAACGTGTAGGTGTTTTAATACTTATGGCCGGCGATGTATACTACACGAAAAAGTTTCTTGGATGAAGAAATCTTACGGTAGAATTTCGTCGCGAATCCTCTCAGTTGTCCAGGAGGTGTACATAGCGTACTTATACAGTGACGTGCAAAAGTTTCCGGACGTATAGATTTTTCACGTTAGATTCCAAAAGCGGTTAAGTTTAAGTAATGTAAAAGTATATTACATGTATAGCTATATAGTAACGTTTGTGCGTTTATGCTGTTTTCTTGTACTTATTCCACCCATATATTTGATATTACTTAAAGTTATGTTAGACATCGCCTTTCGAATATAAAGTGAAAAATCGATCTGCAGGAAAATTCTTCTACGTCACTGTAGTTCCTGCTTGCTTTATTTCTCGCGTGCGTACATGGAAAATAATGAAACGTTAGGCGGCAATGCGACGCAAGTAAAAATGATCCCCTTGATAAGGAAGGTATAAGATGAAGGGAGGTAAGAAGAGAAAAGAATCTGGATAAAGGCGAAGCACGCAGCTGGCGAAAAGGCATTTATTGCCTGTTGCACCATTTTACGGGTTCTTTATTCTCTTTGCCGACGTTATCCAGGATCCTGTAGGATCCGAAGTGTGCCGCCAAAGGACTGGACAATCCTTTGAGATATTCACACTGTCCTAAACACCCCTGCAACAATGCCGTCTGACCAGTTTTATGCGTTAGGTAAGACGATCCCTTAAGAAGGCATTGCTGGAGAACGTGCGTATGCTTTAATTAGTACTCAATATCTACCGGAAATACGGATTTTACGCCGCTAATGGACGCTCGATTTTATCTCGGAACACCGGGTGCTAATGGAGAACTTGTTTACCGAATGGTTCGTCATAGTTGGATTGTGTTTGAACTGATTTACTTCGGAACCTGATCGACTGGAATGTCTAAGATCCTCTTTGTTCGAGCCCCGTTGACTGTAGCTTTTACCTTTCAATGATCATCGCCGTCTGTCCTGAGTATATAGGATGCGATCAAATAATTGAAGCTAATTATTCGAAAGAGCACTGCGATTTTTCAGCAGGGAGACGATATATTTTTAAATATGTTGGTAACGAGTATTTGGGAATATCGATACATATAAGGATCGAATAGAAAAAATAAAATTCATTTTGAAATACTTATATCAATCGCTTAAATTTCACCTTTTTTCCTAATATTATTATATAATTTTATAGATTACAATTGTGATTTGAGATGAATATAATCAAGATATGGTTTTAAAATACCGCCTACCTATATTATGTACTGCATATATGTTCAGTCTTAAAAGTCTACATACAGTTCTTAAATATAAAATGTTATAGTAAAAATGATAGCTCTAGGAATTTTTATTGATACATTAAGACACATATTGTTCAAACGTAACAGAATAATTTATTCACTTTCACCTTCGTTAAGAAAGAAGCGGTACAAAAATATAAAATGAAATGTGTAAAAATTACATACACCTGTTGTACCTATATGGAATCGTCAAAATCAATAATGCGTTGCTATATCATCGACATCGAAAAAATGAAAAGTTTTGTAATCCTTAACGTAATATTATTCCGAGATCTTCCCGAATTAAATGTTTTAATTCATTTAATTTCTTTTAAAATCATTGATAATTGTATCGATATGCGAGTATAAATAATTTTGTGACAAAATGTGTTTTTATTTTCTTCGGTACATCAGATACACAAAATTAGATAGGTGTATGTAGATTTTACTGACTGTGTTTTCGTGATTGAAGATAAATCTTAGTAATTCTTATAATGAAATTTATAATTCCTAAATACGCGCCACGAAAATTAATGGATTAAAAGTCAATAACTACTATATATATATATATATATATATATATATATATATATATTATAATTCTTTCTAATCTATTTTTTCCCGCACTTTTATTTCACTGAAGCACGATGAATGAGAAACCATCTCGCGTCAACCATAAACCCGCAATCTGCCTGCAGCAAAATTGCAGCAGCATCAAACGAATAACGAGCATTCTGGAAATCGTTCCTCTCCCGGGATCGCTAAAAAACCGAATCAGTAATAACTCGCGTGTTGTATTTAGCCCGGCGACTGGTGATCCTGACGGTACGACAGAAACAAGGGGACCAGTTTTTACCAGGGCGAGGGTGCGCGATCGATAATCGTTCGAGCTCGAACTAGAACGTAGCCAACAACCCAGTGAAACGATGATCGCCAGCCAACAAGAATCTCGAATTCTCTGCGACAGACTATCGGATCCAGGAAACCGGTCCATCCAAGATTTAAACGTGAAAATTACAAAATTAAATACCGAAAGATTGCGATCAATACTTACTCTGTAGAAATAGAAGATTAAACAGAAACGGCAGGTTACAATTCTATCGACTTGAAAAATTAAAAAGACACAAATGTTTTCATCCAAAATCGAAACAGATTATTATTGATATTTATATATTTCTAACATTAACCTCCTAGGTACGATGCGCCACTATAGTGGCTCACTCTACTGACTCATTCGCTCACCGTTTGAACTAAATATTCAAAATATATCACACTCAATTGTATTGTTAATTATTAAAGTAAATTATTAAAGTTAAAGTGTATACGTCATGTTTTTAAGAAAAATTATAATTTAGTTATCAAAAATTTCAGTCCAACGTGCTTGCTTAGGGAATAGAATTATCCGTCACACATTGCAGTGGTGTATCGTTTACGCGTAATTCGCGTCAAACTCTGCCGTACAGAGAAACAGCCCCGTGCAAAATTCAGCCGTACCTAAGAGAGGTTAATTTTAAAAATTAACAGGATACAACTGAGAAACGATACGAAATTCTTGACCCTCGGTGTTGCAGCGATAATCGTAAAACGCGATGGTAACGAATTTCGACCGGGCTTAATTAATCAAGAGAACGGTAAATGAAGAAGATGTTGGTAAGTTGACGATCGAAATTCATCCGAGGATGAGATATCGAGGAAAACTGGCGATAAAACCAGTGATATGTCCCCTTTTACGCGAATCTCGTTTTACGAGGTCAGTTTCGAAACTACAGCCAGTGAGAGAAGAAATATCGCGGCACTCTCGTCGCAAATTATCCATCCAGATGCTGTTCAGAGTTTATTGTCGTCACTGCGTTATCAGCGCGATGTCATTCGAGAGATTGTCCCCGTTTACCGCCGAACGTGTTTCGCCAAGCGGTCGTATAAATTAAAAGAACGAGCGAGTTTCGTCGCGAGACGCGAGGCGTGAAAACGAATCGTTTTAATCCTCGCCGCTTGGTTATCATACCACGATCAAAATATTATCCTTTGCACGGAGTGCTTTGATAAATTATTATATTTATTACTGCTACGCGTTTGCAGATTTATATCGAGTGAATATGTTACAAATTTTTTTAAATTAATCGAGACAGCCAGTACCTAGAAAGTTAAATTTATCGATTTTAAAATCTATGATAAATAAATCTTTCACAATAATTACCACGAGTATCTTTTTTAGGGAAAGTCTATTGATTGAAATTAATCAGTTTATTAACGTACAAAATTTATTTCTATTAAAGGAAATGAGATATTATAGTCGTATTCTGCGAACTGATTCACTTGAAATTGCATCTTGAAAATGATATATTTACTTTTGATAAATTTAAACGCAGAGATCTCTTATTAAGGATTGTCTAATTTAACATATTGTCGTTATAATTAAATTGCTTAAAACACAAGACTAAGGTTAACTGAGAAAGGATATCTTACTCGTGCGCGAGGAAATATATTTCACGGTCGATCAACGTTTTTTTATAATGGAAAAAATATCGTGAGTCCGTTTCTTGACTTGGCAAGATTTCGTGACTTTCATATTGGACGCTTTCTTCTTCCTCGCGGGATTCATTCGAAACATTTCAACCCTGTAGTAATTAAAACTAAAGAACCACGAAAAATTCCACGGGACTTACTCACACTCATCTTCCGAAGAAAACCCAACACTTTCCAACAAAACATCTCAGAAGCAATCAGTATTACACGAAACATCCAATTAAAAAATCACCTCGATAATCGTAATCTATCGAACGGTAGGACGCAACGACAGTCTCGGCTTTCTACGACTTTATTCCGGAACCGTAGGTGCCTCTTGTGTCGTTAATTATCCGGACAACGAAGGAACGAGGTTGCACAATTTAAAAGGCAAGCCCGGCGAGATAAAGGCTTACTCGATGCTTGGCACATTGGTAGCGGCGTGCCGTCCTCGTGTACACGCTGCTGGCCGTTTCTCTGAACGATAAAAGAGCGGCGCTGATTGCTGCGCCTCCGGAGCAACGCACAATGCGATTTCAATTTTATTGTGCCAGCTGCGGCAGATAAACGCTCGCGGCCGAGAGCGTAATTCACGCGGTGTCTTTTAAGCCGCGTTCACGGCTGGAAACTGTGTAAAATCGGCGGATTCGTGCGGACGTACAGACCGATACGATGCAAAGGGGAAGGCTGGGAGAGTTGATAGCCGCGGCCATGGTTCCTCCGGCGAACCGGTGCCGGAAGTGTAACCTCGCCGCCTTCGAGTTCGTGGGACGACCGCTCGATTGAGATATCGCGCGTGAAAGCGGCGACCGTGCGCAGCCTTGTTCGAGAAGAAAGCATTGAAGACGCTGTTGAGACGCCGTTATTATGTATTGCAAGCCACGAGATTAGCGGAGAAGTTCCTTCTTCGATTTCCAATATGATTGATCGTTTAGTTCCTTTCATGGCAACACCTGGTAATTGTTGAGATTGATTTTTTTTATCTGTTAAGTAAAAAGAACAGGCGGGCAGTTAATTATATGTGAATCGCGTTTATTGCTCTTTCGGGGATTTTTTACTTTTTAAAACATTCGGTGAATAACATTGATAAAAATAGGTTAATGTATGCGCATGTGCTGGAATAAAGTTTTTTCATTTTTTTAAGCTCTTGGCGAGAAAGGACATATATCGAGTACGTGAATTGCACTCGTTAATCACGTACAGTACACGATATTTGAGACAACGAAGGAACGTATAGTTTGAATCATCAAGAGAACAGATAATTCATGCACACAAATGAAATTTATTATCATACACACATATGCCATGTGCTCTGTTAAAAACGTGCGAGAACGACTTTTCGAGATAAACGCGTTTAAAGTTACACGCCTCGTAGAGCCATTGTTTGATTTGTTTTCAGCTGTTACGTATCTCTCTCATATAACGACAGTATGTGTATGTACGACCAATTAAAGATGTTTCGTCATTTTTAATAATATAACAAATAATTTTATTATAATATTATATAATGCGCGATTTTAACACTGAATTCTGACCTGAGCAATTATTCTAGAAAATAGGAGTTGGTATCGCTGCAAAGAGCAGACTTCTGCATATAAAGAGATGAAAAAGATCGATTTTGTCTTTTTCATCTCTTTTTTTGCCAGAGCACGTTACATATAATTTATAAATGTACAATACGTACATAGTCGTGCAATTACAGTTGGACAGTAAAGTTGTACGCTTTATAAACGGGTTTCTTCCCACAGTCTATAATTTTATTGGTCACGTAATAGAAATTCACATACAAATAAACGGACTTAATTAACAAAAGTTGAAAAAGTCGACCGCCTTAACCCTTTTTCTTGCCAGAGCACGTGACATATGATTTATAACTGTACAGTATAGCTGTATATACAATTTATAAGCAGGGTTCTTTACACTGTCTATGATTTATTATTCACATAATAGATTATACAATTCACGTACGTATTCAAATTGGAAATAGATTCAAATAACGAAAGTTTATTTAACCGTACACTAATCAAAATTTCGCTGCAATAAATGATATTCTATCACGATAGGACAATAATGGAAAACATCGTGGGTGCTCAAGATGACTCTGATAGCCCGCGATCACGCGTTTAATTCGAGCGCGTGGCGTGGCCGCGTTTCGTTCCGCTCTATCTGTCAGGGGCGAGCTGCGTCCAATTTGTCGTGGACCGTTTCCTGGGAGTCATCTGTCGTTTTGCTCCGGTCGTTGTTCACCGTCAATTATTTGTCCAACCGGGCGAAATTGCGAGCCAACGGGGGCCATTCGCGGGAGATGAAAGGAAACTTAATTGCTTTTAACCGTTACACGCCGGAGTGCGTGCGGACATGCACGTGTCCTCTGCAACGCGATGTTGCTTTACGACAGATAAATTGAAGGGGGTTGCCTTTGAGGCACCTCTGGGCGTTTTTTAGGAAACCTTTTACGGTACATTGTACCCGCACCATCACCGGATGAAATTGCACCATACACCGCTCGATTCCACTATCAGGAGAGGGTGAATTCTTTCTCTTCCTTCGTCAGCGGAGGACGATGGAAATTAAGCTGAAAAATGAACGCCGGAGGAATTCGTTGCATTCGAGGACCTTGCACATGCTTCTTTTATAGCGAACAGTTGCGTGAAGATCCAGGCTCGTACAGATACATCCAATAATTTAGTAATTTACCCTGTTTGGATACGGATATTAAAATTTAGTCGAGTAGTTTAGTAAAATTATTTAGTCGAGTAGATCCATTTCACTAAATTTGTTTGCTTAAGTATATTTCCTACTCCGCTTATAACACGCCTATACCGCTTATTAGTACTCAATTGTGTAATTATCCTATAACTCAACCGTACTAATTCCGAACGCTTTCTATACACTGAACCATTTAATAGCAAATGACTGCTCGTCGCTCGATTAAAGTGTCGGATTCTTATGTAAAGGCGGTTTATTTGCAAAGATATATGGAAAACCTTTTCAAAAGCATCCTTGAGTAACCAAAGAAAATATACTTTCGCTAAAATTGTTATCTCTTTGATCGATCGTCGTAGCGTGCATTTCTATGAATGTGAGAAATTTTTATAGCTCGAGGTGTCGGGATATAAAATTTTATATTATTATTATTATTATTATTATTATTATTATCATTATTAGTATTTTATATCTCGAAGGAGACACAAAAGACAAGAAGTGAAAGGCAAGAAAGATACAAGATGGAAAGGAGGAAGAAAGACAGAAACGGAAAATACAGAACAAAAAATGGAAGATATATTGACGGAAATAGGATTTTAAAGAAGAAAAAAAAAGTAACTGAATTCTGCAAATAATATCTCTGTCCTCTCCGATATAAAATACTGGTTCTGGCAAAAATGGTTGTGAAAAAATTCGGAAATTCTAGGTTTCAAAGGTAAACGTTTCTTGTGGTTCGCGTTTCCATTGTACTAAACTCCAGGCATCTCCCTGGAGGTACGGTTGAACTTCCGGCCCATAGATCGAGTTAAAAGCAGAGTCCAGAAAAACAGTAGAAGAGCAACTCTTGTTGGAAGAAGTTTTTAATCCGTTGAAATTCTTGGACTCCGCGGTACAACAGGGTTGCGCTCGTGCCTATTGTTTTTCAAGGAAGGAAACTCTTCGTTGTAATTGTTGTTGTAAATTAAGCGTTCTATCGAGCTGCGTAATAGCACTACTTTGTTGAAAGCAGCTTTCAGCGTAGCTAGTTTTTTGCCATCTTTTTGCGGCCTAACTTTTATTGGTCTATGGTTAAATTTATTAAATAAGAAATTAAGAACCATCGTCCTCCAGACATATTATTTATTCTGTGATAAGTACATTCCTCACGCGTCATTATGTTTGATACGTATATTTTGATTTATAATTGTCTTTATCAACCTCGGTTCTAGAAATGATACGACGATTCGTTAGAAAGTATATAAATGGAGAGTTCTGATTAACTTCTTGGATGATACTGGTACACATGTTTAGCTGTGCTTAAATATAAGTATAGTTTTAAAAGACACAAAAATATAATACAATGGTTACGTATGTACATAAGAATATAACAGAACACAACAGAAGAATAAAAGAATAATTATTTTCTTTTAGTCTTAATAAATTTGTCTCTGAAAAAGACTTAAACATTTTCCTACTTATTTACCAATTCTATTAGCATATTCCTAGTAGAATTTCGAAAAGTAATATCTCCGAAAAAAATGAGGAACTCTGCCGAGAGATTTAAATTATTCTTATCGAAATTTCCACCAAAACGAAAGAATTGCATTTCAATGAAAAGATTCGTACTACGCAATTTCTGAGAAGAATGTGCGTTTCAAACACTTTTCCGTGACATTAAATCCGTAACTGTACTCATAGGAACGTGGTTCGCGAGCAGGTAGAGGGAGGACACGTTCCGTGAAACTTTATGGCGCCTCTCGAGGGCCCGGCAGGGCTCTATTTACATAATGGCCGTCCAAACAAATGTCAGACGAACTCACGCACCCTTTCCAATTATCAGAGCCGCCCGAGACACTCGAAACCCTCTTACCCAGCTACCCATCCGGGGTGGCCGTCCCGACAGATAAGCTAAAAGCAGCGAGAAAGTGAGATCGAGAGGCAACAGCAACCATACTCTCTCACGAATCCCTCTTTCTGATCTCGCATGTATATTTATGACACGTGCGATTCCATTCGCGCGAAACGCCATGAGCCGTTTCAACGATGCTAATGGAGTTTCGAAACATGTCCCCAACGACTCTCTCGTCACATGTCGATCGAGATCTCCACGAGAGAAATGGAGGTTGGACGCTTCCGGTGGGACACGTTCGATTCGTTGGATGCTGTGGTCGTTTGAATCTATTAGAATTCACGTCGACGTTTATTTGTGGATTGACAAGAATGGTTGATGGTATTTTTAGTGGGACAAATTTGTTCCTAGAAGGTGGGTACGAGGAACATGTTGCGAAAGGAGATGTGCAATGGTGATGAAGGGTTTGGAATCGGGATTCTAAAAGGCGCAAGCGTACGTTGGAACAGCTGATTCGGAGAATGTGTGATTATTGTTAGTCTTACGAAGATATTTAGGTTTGTACGTAATGATGATATATGGAAGGAATCGATCTATGAATTTAGTTACAAGTTTCTGAATTTCTATGCTTCGTATAAACCGTCCATGGGTTTCTTGAAATTGTTTACTATTAAATGATTTCATAAATAACATATATTTATTAAAGTATTCAGATATTTATTAAAATATCAATTTCGGTGTAACACATGCATACATTTACCAGAAAAGATTTGATCATCAGTAAATCACGAAATTAGTCGATAATTCTTCGATTGCAAGTTTCTTTTGTTTATATAAAGAAATCTTCGATTTATATATAAAGTGTAATTGCTGACTCTGTTATTATACTTCCTATCAATCTTGAACTGTATTCATATTTGTATCATCGATTAATAGTGCCATTTAATGTCGTGTCATCTTATTATAGCGAGACAGTATATACCAAAAAATAATCTTGTAAAAGGGCAATTATATCTTTTATAGATAAATTGAAACAAAAAGTTAGATAGTCAGTTATACATATCTTCCAGAGAATAAAAATTAATGCAAGAACCGAATAGCGAATAGCACAATTTCATATTCCACTGCTTCAAACCTATTCCACATCCTTTTAATAATCCTGTCACTACATCCGTACAGTGTTGGACAAAAAAACAAAAAATCTAAAATTCATACTTACGTATAATAACTACACTACATTAATAATAACTTTGTTATTATTTGTAATTATACGTGCTAAACATATTTTACCATGTAGTAAGTTCCTGCAAATTATAACCCTTTTTCCCAAAAATTGTGGCGTTTTTCACACCGTTTATCCTTTTGGGCTCGTCTCCTCTAAAGCGATCACGCGTTTGCTGTACGTTCTAAAACATTTCCAACAACATCTTATAGAAATATTTTGTCTACGCTGAAGCGACCTGTTTTGGCGACTTTCCCAAGAAACACCGAATAGCAACAAAAAATTGTTCGATGTTGCTTCAATGGAAACAAGCCGTTGAAACTTTATTTTCTTCTGCACTATGCATCTCCACTACGGAAATACCTTGGACATTCTCTGCTCACGAACCTCTGACCCTGAACAATGGACAAAGGACAGCGGTCGACACGAGGAAGAAACCTGACCATTCTCCACCCTCGGAAACTTCTTAATTACAAAGCGTGTCCGCGTGCTCTATTCCTGGACTACCGTTTCGCCGCTGCCGGGCTCCAATAAATCGCGGGTCCGCGTCCCTGGCTTTAATACCGTGGCAAAATCAATTTAGCTTGGGTGGCTGCTATACATATCGAAGGCCGTGGCTGTAATTAAATTGTTACTTCGGGCGGACCGCACGCCAATCGACATGGGCGGCCACCGAACACCCACGTAACCCCGTATTTACGATCCTTTTATTTCAGACCGCGTCCTCTATTAATAACCCCAGGCATTAATGAACCCGTGAAAGGATTCCGTTTCGTTTTCTTCCTCTCTCCTTCTCTCTCGTGAACTTTGTTCGCGTAGGTGGACGTGTCGTAGGCGCCACGGGCGACATACACCCTTTTGTGGATGTATTCCTCCACCCTTAAGTTCTGTTTCCCTACCTACGATTTTCACGAACGTGACCCTGCGTCCTATTAATGAATATTCCAGCGACCTGGGAGAATTGCGACGTATAAAAAGCGTACTTGTAGACGGCATAAAGGACGAAGTATGATGGAAAAGAGGGTGAAATAGTTAATCGTTCTTCGTGAACAAGGAGATGTAATTTATGGAAATTCTATCGATGGAAAATGATGGTGTATATCTTTATGTATTCCGTCTGGAATATTTTTATCTTTGCGTATCTCTACGCTATTACAGAAACAATGTGGCAAAGAAATTAAAGTCTGAATCCCTATAACTATAGACATCTCAACTATATCTCAACTATAGGCAATTTATGACCCTTTCCGTACTAGTCGTTTCATTGAAACAAACTAACCTCTTCCTCTTAAAAAAAAAAAGATTCGTTTAAAAAGCCTTTGAATATTGGCAAACCTTTTCTAATCTGCTTAATTACATTTCAATGGAATATACTTAATGCAGAAATGCGAAATGCAATAGGATACCTAATATTACTATAACGAAAAATGTAATATATAATATGAATATTAATTTAGGCGAAAGAAATTGTTTAAATTTTATATTCGCTACCACGCGCAAGTATTTGGACATCTGGTGTGATTCGATCAAAAGGTTGATACGTAGTTTTCTAATATCTTCAAAATTATGACCGAAGGATATTCTTTTTACTGTTAATTCTTTACCTCCTGCCATAATTATATCACTCAGGAGCTCCATGCTCATCTCTAATAAATAAATGATACTTTATAAGTAATTTTATACTTTAAAAGAAACACGTACTTCAATCGCCCTACTCTAATATCCCTACATAGAACGTACATACTTCAGCTCATAAATATTAGGAGATCAGCTGATATTTAGTACAAGTTGTATACTTTTTACTGCTTTTATTTTCTAAGTGTATTTTATTGAATTTATTACATTATTCGTATCGTATGTGTCTTAAAATACTAAAGATAAATATATAAAATACTAAATAAAATAAAATACGTTAAAGCTTTTTAGTAGATACGACGAGTAAATGGTCTAATACCTATGCTCGGTAATGTGTGTAATTCAGATGCCTCTGCAGGATCAGTGTCAAATCATCTTCGATTACCGGTTTCTTATTAATATACTAATTAATGTTGAAATGAAACATTCTTCCAGGTATTTCCCGTTTCCAATTATCTATGCGCAGCAAGGTTGCGTCTAAGCGTCGGCCTTTAATCTTTCGGCGACGCTGTTCTTCGAAGTCTAAGCCACACGCACAGTATTGGAATAAGCGTGCAGAGAGGCGCCCGTTGGGGTAGGTCTTGCGAGTCTCTCGACTCTGGCATGGCACGACCATTCCGGTGGTGTTTTGTTAGGCTCGGGGTATTATTTCACAGACTCGCCACCCATAACGCGTAACAATTGCCTCTGGCCATGTCTGAGGTTACAAGTAGGATTATGTTGCAAGAACCTAGCAAAGGGAGGAACTACTGAGCTGCAGTCTCGCGTGCCTGCGAACAATGAGCGTCTTCCAGCGGGAAGGACGCATGTGCGCGTTTTGAATGACCGGGTAAAGGGAAACCGTGCTTAGGTAGCGAGTTTCTCCGTGTCGAATCGTATGAAACGTAAAATGATTTCGTTTGAAACGTCTTGTCGTTTTTAGGGAACAATTTTTGGTAAATTCATATGTTAATTTTATATGTTTTAGAGGATTGGTTTTATACATTTTTTTTATAGCTACGTATTTTATTACTTTATTATTTAACTTTTGTTATTTTTACGTATTTATTTTACGTATTTTATACGTATTTTAATAGATTCCATTGTTCCTTCTTGCACAGATGTTTCTCTTTGTCTTGTACTTTCGGATGTTTAAGAGAGTTGCAATGAGGCACTTAATTGCTTTTTATAAAATTAATACCCAGTTTTATTGATAAAATAATCTCTTGTATGTAGTGTATTTAGTATCACCTTTGTACCTTATACAAGTATGAACGAAGAATCAACCTATCTATTGACAATTTTATACAGTAAAGGGCAAGAACCGAGCAAATCTTGGTAGCAATAAACGAAGTAGAATTTTTTTAAAGCTCGTAAAAATGTTCAAAAAGATGCAAAAAATATAAGAAAGATCTTGAAAGCTCTTGAAAGCTCTTGAAAACTTAAAATACTGGAACTTTTCCAACGACAGAACCGTTGACGACTTAAATCTCTTTCAACCACGCCCCCCTGCGATAATACGGACCGTGCTGTAGTTCCGTAGAATTTCTGGAAAGGTTTCTGTAGTTTCTCGAATGTCGGGTTCCCGGAGGACACTGGGTGCACGTGCTGATTCGTAGGTGACCGACTTTTCTGGATTGGACCTGGATTGCGTGTCCAGAATGTTTGATTCGTTCCGCAAAATCCGGAGGAAGAGAGAGCCGCGGTTTGCCACAATGTATATGAAGATTGCTAGCTATTTAAAGTCGGAGGCCTAATAATGGACTGTCCTGGCCCAATTCTTCCTCGAAAGATCTTCTGATCTTTGCCCCGGGAAATCAAATTGCAATATCGTGTTCGTACTACGACTGCACCTGGCGTAATCCGGTAAATATTTCGTAGAAAGCGTGTGCTCGTTCCTTTGCTTTTAATCGGAGGGATTGAAAGCTTGAAATTGGCGTACGTAAAACTTATGCAGCCGGATTATATGATAATCGACGCGGTGATGTAACGGGAGTGATTCATAACCTTGTTTGTTCGTTTAATTATGGTATTTATAATGGAAATAAGGATGGAAAGAAGGATTATAGAGAGTTGATGAGAAAAGAAGCGAGTATCTTTAACTTGGAAATTTTGCGCTTGGTTGAAACTGAATTTCTTTTTGACGAATAAAAATCATTTTTACACCATGTCAAAGCATTGAAATTTCAATAGAACTGTTTTTTCTACAACTATGCCCATATACGCTATATTTTTCAAATTTTAATGTATTCGCGCATAAATCTTCCAAATTCTAAATCACAGCTAAGGTGACTATCCGTAGTGATACTGTACTATGCTTTTGTCAGTGGTACCGCAAATTTTTTGCGTACCTATTGATTTTCTAACTTTAACTGTAGGCAAGTATCGGTATATTGTTTGTATTAGATTGTCCTAAAAGCTTTCTTCGTTTTATAACGAAATGATAGACGCGCAACTAAACGAAAGAAACTTTTGAGGCAACCTAATACAATATATTTTAATCAATTTTCCGACGTTTGACTCGAGCACGGTATACATTCGTGTATTTAAAATCTACATTCCCCATCTTTTGTGCTCGATTATTTAACTTAACTTTAATAATAAGTAAAAGGTAACGCGCGATATGCTATATATATATATGATATAGCGGTGAAAAAGGAGTTTTTAATATCTTAAAGGAAAATAATGAAATTCTAAAAGAAATTCATTCGAGGGAAACATATTCAAACATAGAATAGAAATGGTTAAATATGAATTAAGGAATAACTAAATTAAATAATGTACACTTGAATAAATTTTTAAGACCGTTTAATTCTAAGTTTATTTATAGATATTGCACTTTGGCGGAAAAGGCCTGGTTACCTTAACCCTCAAAATTTTCATACCTCCGAGTTCCTCGTCTACGTGTGCCCAGCAACAACCACCAGAAATAATGCATTTTAACCGGACAAAGCAACTCTTTCACCGGCTGTACTTTCACACAACTGGCACAGATTTCGTTTTCCTTTCCCTGGCGCGCTACCCCTCACCACGTCACTTCCGGCCCCTATTACGACAGATTATTATAGCAGCCAGTGTCCTCGGAGGATATCCTTTGAATAGCTGGCGCGTTTTATTGTGCCATCCAATGAATACCCGAAGCAGGCTGCTTAAACCCTAATCCAGGGTATTAGGTGAAACCCGCCCGGCTTTTCTGAAGGATTGCCGCGTATCGACCAACGTAGACAGGTAGTTTCACCCCCGATGAGATCTATATCTCACACCGTTTTCATCCCTCTATTCAGGATTTACCTCGAGTCCGCTCTGTTCCTCGGGTAAATATTTATCCTCGTTACGTCTTTGCGTGATCCACGTGGAATCCTTAGCCTAGTTGGACAGACATTCGCTTTCGAAGGATTTGTGCACGGGTTAGTGGAAGATTCTTAATAGCGAAGGATGTGGATGGCCAGGTGATGATGTAAGAAGCGTTTGGTCGAGGTAAAGTTACACGATCAGTATGTAGAGTTTGAGGAAATAGTAGGCTCGGGACGAATCGGTAGGAGTCGGAATTTAATTAATTAAAAATAATTAGGAAAGGCAATGATCGATAATTTTTGTTATGACTTTAATCTTCGTTTTGATCAAATGTGGGATTCGCGTATGCATATTTAATGAATTGTTTCGCAAAATTGTAAAAATTTCGAACAGACGATAATATATTAACGGAAAAGATGTTTTCGAAGAATTTTCTATTATATTAAATAATTTCTTGAATCGTACTATTTTTAGTTTTCAAAAATTGAACTTTTCCTCTTTGTATAAATTCATAGTTTCCTTTAAACTTGTCGCTCAAAACTGACCGAGCAAAGAAAGAAGTTGGACGTTTTAAAAGATCCTGCTGCTTAATTAGACCTAAAGAACGCAACGTTCCAAATACCTAACAAGCAATTTTGTGACACGTCACTCAATCTTCGTCAACGATTCTAAACAGAAATTAAATAATTACGTCCTTATTAGGAAATTATTTGTGAACGATGGTGGGCCTATTCCGCCATCATCTCGAGCGGAAGTTTACATTCTGCTTGTCCGCTTGGATTTGTGTAGACTGGCAAACGAGTGGCGGGCAATCGCTTTGTTTCAACCAGATCCTGATGGTCTGTCTTTGCTTCCTCTTCTGGAAGCTTGAAAATACTTGATGGAACGAAAGATAAAGAGCCGGAGCTCTTGGTTTGTAAAATTCTCATTTATGCCAGGTCAAGTCATCGAGTTTTCACGAAAATTTCCAGTGTTCTTGTTTCAAAGATTTCTACACTACTTATGAATAGTTAATATTTTTATTTCGGAAATATTTCGAACGATTTTTTGACAAAACAATTAGGAAGATGGTTATATGGGAATTATTTTAATTGTTGATTTTACGAATGAATCTTTCAAGACTGATCAACAAATCCTTCTAATCGTTCCTTCTAGATTGATAAATCCATTTCTTGCTGAAACCATCTTGATCTTTTATTTTTGAAGTTCAAGAGGATCAATTTTTCGAAATTTTATGTCGATTACAAGAACAATTCTATGATTCCTGTGATTACCAAATTAAATTCGCTTGTTAAATTCGCTTCGTCGCTAAAGCTGCCTTAATTTCTTCGTAAAAATTAAGAAAGGACAATCCTACTATTTTCCAAAAAATTCTTACGTTAACGCTATAACGTTTGCCTCCTTTTAATTTCTAATTCTGAAGGTTCAATTTTCAATTACGCAGTGAAAATTTACCAGTAATTGGAGCAACCAAAGTTGAACACTGTATTTTTTTAAAATCCATGACGAGTTCTACTTTCTGATCTACGTTCATTGTTCTCGATTCCCCATTGAACACCGATGATGATCGAACGATGAACAGGCGTGTTCCAACTTACACGGAATTATTACGAAACAATAGAAAGATCGCATGACGTAAACGAATTCGTTATTACAAGTCCACTGCGATTTGTGTGGGATTCGCTTCACGGAACGCTTGGAAAAGATACAGGAATGAGAGACGGTGGCCTGTTACGCGTCAGCATTTGGGTGATCCTTTGTTCGCAATCCGTGCAACGTGCAACTTCCTTCCGGTCGGTGAATCGTACCGTTAACTAGCGGCAGTTGGAACTCGATTCGATTCCAATCAGTTCTTTGCGGCTCGTCCAACCGATATTTCAAACAAAAATTGCTACTTCGTAAAGTACAAACTTGTCCGTATCTTTCTAAAATCGGAACAAACGATTCGCTCGGTACGTATCTATGTGTTTGAGCTACTCGAAAGTCACTCTGGTCAACTACATTTTTCGTACATTATTTAATTTCACTAGCCGGATATACGATTAGTATTCAGTTTCTAAGGAAAACGATTCATATACTTTTGTAAGTTCATTTGTCGTAAGTAGATGATATAAGTAATCGTAAATTCCAACGTAAATGTTAAAGGATATTTGTAATGACTTTCACAATTTTCCCCAATGAACGTTACAGAGAATTCCTACAAATTCTCAAACAAAACTTCTCGCTAGGTTGCATACATTTATGCAAGTTCATATTTTTATGAACGCGAATAGAAAAAATAAATTCTAAATAACGATTTGTTTCATCTATGAAGTATTATAACGGGTATTTTACCTGGCACAGTTTTTACATTTTTGCGCAATATGTACATGCATACATACATGCATGAAAAGATGCAGAATTTCGCATCTTTAAATTCCATATAAATGCATAAATATCAGCTTCTCACCATTAAAAAACCAAAAACTTATGCCTACCGCTAACCTATTCGCACCACAGTCTGTGCACAATTGCCTGGAGGCATCTACAGTTTCCTGGATTCAAATTGCAATGACGTCGATGTTCCAGGAACGCGTAACGCGTGACAGACACATTTCGAATCGCTGAATTGACACGAAATAACGGGCAATAATACAAAAACGTTGTTCGATTGGCTCGAGGAGATCGGGCGGTTCGAAGAAAAGGAAGAAATCTGGCCGCGAAAAGACGCGAGTGAAACTCTGGGCCGAAAAATTCGTGTATCGCGTGTGGACCACTCGTTGGCGTAATTCGTGAGAGTGGTGGGCGTGCATTTTTGCAATGGCTAGGGACGAGGAAACGCTCGCGGCGATTCCTCGTTACGCCGCGGTGCCGCCACCCGCTAGCGGTGAGATCTGAGGGCCGCGTTTGATCCCTCGTGCAAAGCAAAGAAGCGACTAACGATCCGGTAGTCGGTGAAGCATCCGTCGGCGACGTGACTCGTTTGCAAAAGACGTTCGTCGACCGTTCTCCGTGCTCCTTTTTCGGTGGCCCCCGGTGTCACGTAAAAATTCGACGTTCCCTCGTCGCGCATCTGAATAACGCCCTAATGCCCCGCAAAGAAGAAACTGATTCCTCGTGATTATCCTGCAGGATGGTATTTCGTAATGCGAGTAGAAAAATTCCGGCTCCTCGTGGAACGATTATGTCGGTAGAATCGGGCTTTTGTCTTTTGTTTTTATAAGGGATGGAAGAATTTCGTAGCAAGATTTTTCTACGATATGAGGGTTCGTTTCTTGTCCTGTAATATGGAATCATACTTTTCGAATTACGAGCGGCGGAAGAATTTTCTAACGTAGGATGATTTTCCTGTGAAATGACGGTTAGTTTCTCGTCTTGGAATACGCAATCACACTTGTACGAATCGTAGGTTGATAAGAGTAGATCGTATTTGGGACAAAGTTTAGGTTTGGTTTCACAGTTGAAACCACCATTCTAATTTTAATCCTTCGGATTCGGGATTCGTAAACTTTCGTACTTGGCTAGAGTCGCTACTACAAAATGATTAATGTGATATATAAATAATAAATTTCTTCAAGGCAAAATAATTAAAGTTCGGAATATAAAAGCAAGTTTCGCTTTTGTAAAATCTATGAACAAAGTTTTGGAGACCGTGTAAAGATTCGAAAACAGAGATCTCTGCGATAAAGATGAAAAATATATTAAATATTGGTATAATATTAAAAAATATAGTAAATATTATTATAAAATGGCGAGTACTAAACTTCACGATACCACTACCGTGTCTCGTCACCTAGGTGTTTGACGTTTCTCGTGCGATATTAAGTAGCTCGTAAATCACCGATAACTAACAGGAAAACTCGTTCCGATTCGAATAGCGCCAATTTCGGAAACCTACTGAATTCTTTGCGGCGGAATGTTTATCTGCGCGTTTCCTTTTTTTTATCCCTTTTTCCAAGAAAGAACGATAAAATGGGAATATCTGCGTTAATGGGTAGGTAATAAAATCTGTTTGTTATTCAGTACCTATATTTATAATGGATATAAAATGAGGAAGGAAAAATACTGGCATAATTAAATGTTGTTTCTTCTTCGTTGGAATATTTCGAATTCTCGCGATATCCACAGTATTGAGAAGATTAAATACAATAATGTAATATTTTTTAAATTAATCCTGCTATTCTCTTTGCTTCTTCTTCACCTTTGTATCCCTTCGAATATCTTCCTTTCATGGAATACTTTATTCGTAAAAAACGTGGAATGCACGAAAGTAAAATTATATAGAATACCAAAGACAGACTATTTACTATTTATTACCCGTATTACCTGTATAATTTACAAACTATTCATATTTTAATATGATTCTAACATAAAAATTTATTAACAAGACCCGAGGACAGCAGCAGAGCTAGACAGTATAATGTAGAAGTATAATGTGCTTTAAGAAACAAACACGAGAAAAATTTTATTTGAAATATTTCATACGCAACAACCTGATATAATTTCACAAGTCACTCTACTACGATGTTTTTTTCTTTTTTTCAATTGCGACCATCGTTAATATTTCTACTCCCACTAAAAATGACCTCGTTTCCTCTGCAACTCTTCCATCTATTCCGAGTCGAATTTGAAAATTGTAGAAGAAAATGGCAAGTCGTAGAATTGATCGTCCATCTCGAACGTTATTAAGGTATCATTCTAAAAATTGTGGAAAAAGACGGTAAGACCAGGAATCGAACGTTCGTCTAAGAGGTTATCGAGGCATCCTGCGTAAGGAGGTTGCTCCTGCGAGCAACGAAAAAAAAGAAGTTGTAACATTCGGACGATCCTTGAGGCAGACGACGACATTCAAGTAGCCAAGCGGAGAGACTACATCCCGTCGTCCTTTGGCAGACGTCCGTATAGATACGGCCATCGACTGACCGTCGTCTCTACAAGGACCTACAGCAGCGCGGCTTTGCCCACTCGAGTGTATTTACGTGTTTCGGAATGTTATTATAAGTGGAAACACTCGTGGGTCCCGTGTTGCGGAGGCCGGAAAGCATTGGGCCCTCGTAATCTCGCGTAAAACGCACGCTGACGCGATCCCGTAAACGCTGACATAGCTGAACTCTAAGCACTCTATTGATTCAAGCACGCGACGCGACTTTTTCCATCAACTTTCCTGTCTGCCCATTTCTGGGCCTGCACTCGTGCCTCGGACCGATACATACTCGACGAACTTTTCCTTTTCCTAGTAGAAATCAATCTTCTCAGACCGATACATATGTAGATACTTATGGGTACTACGACGTTTGAAAACGTTTAATGCAATTTAATAATGATTTTTTTTTTTTTTTTTTTATAGAAGAGTACTGAATCCTTCTTTGCTACTGAGGAATCCATTTTTGTAGACTAGTACATACACTGGCTTACCAAAGTATTCGAACACTGACCATAGAAAATTCTTATATCTGACTTTCATGATCATATTGATTAAATTTGAAAGCAGTGTGAAAACGTACTTACAGATTACAAGATATTTATTGTAAACACGCATATTTAGTAAAAGATCAGTGTGCGACGTGAATAACCATCTTAAATTTAATAAATGTTAAAAGTGGTCCCATCTCTATATAGAGGTTTATTAATAGGATAGATGGTTGACTGCTATGATCTCTGCGAAATATATACTTGCGCTAAATATCTGTTTTTATATGTTTTCAGATTTGTTTCAAGCTTGTCCAATACAATCACGATATAATATAGTTTCGTAACAGCGCTAATGAAATTTCAAAATGTGGAATACTTTCGCGAGCAAGTGTACACATGTAAATACTTCCTGAGATATTTCAACAATTAAAAATTCTTAATAACGAGTCTTGAGAAGATTCTTGTCTTCTTGGTAAAAGAACTTTTTGCAACTCATAGAAAATATAATTTTTCAGAGTTCGGAGAAATCTGTTTTCTTGAACAAAACGTCGTTTCTTCCAAATCTACGATCTCTTCCTCCAACGCTTCAACGAAAAATTCCATGAACGAGGTCAGTTGACATATCGCTTCCCAAAAAAGACATCTTTTCTCACTTGCTTCAACAACTCGTGACAAGAATTAAAATGATCGTGAAAAATTCCGTCACTTTCACCGTCCAATAAACCAACGAATTTCGTACGTTCAACCATTGAGAGCACACGATCTTTCTCTCACTTAGTCGTTCTCCGGACTTGATTCGAAATTCGCTCGCTCCCAATTACAGCGATCATGAGGTAAGCGGGTATCTCATTGCGAGTGTGCCACCCTCCCAGACGTAGGCACGTGGAATTTCTGGTCGGGCAGGATCGTCTTAAGGACCGCCTTAACGAGGCGTATATCGTGGCCACGTGTGCCTCGACCATGGAAAGAGAGACTCGTAATTAGCGCTTTGGTACTCGCGGATCGCCACTCTTCGCAATCCGGCTCGATAAGATGTTCGTAATATGATTTCGCTGCGCCACGAACCGGCCCGACATGGGCGGTCCGATCTCTCGTGTGCACGCTCTGGCCTCTTCCCGATTCTCCTCGGTTTTCGTTATCCCACAAACCGATTCGTTCTTCGATAAGCCACGCAAGTTAATAAATTGAATGTCGCAGGAGGTCTCGTTCTTCGACTTATTTCGCATCTTTCTTGCGAAAGAACACGATTCCGATGAGAATTTATCTTTCGGCAGAGTACTTATCGATTTATCCTATTGGTTCATTGAGTCGTTGGTGTATTAGTTTATTATTACACGCTATTAATAATTCGTGAACGTTATTAGTAGACTGCGGACTTATATACAATCTCATTTGTTTACGAATATAATGAAAAGAATAGAAGCTAGACAGAACAATTTTTACCTATTAAATAGTATAGATGCTGCTAAACTCTGAACATTTTATATACTTTTGTAAATTATTCGCATTCTGTGCATTTTTGCACTTTAGAATGTCTCATAAATGCGTAAGAATCCGCAATCTAATTGTTAGAAATAAGAATTTTATTAAGGAGATAGAGATCTTGGATTTTGCTACAATTTTTCAGTTATTGTATTAAAATATAGATTTGACGGAATCAATATTCTTTTATGATCTTTGTTTTAGGTGCTCAGATTTGAAATAATATAATCGTAATTTTTTTAAAGGGATAAACAATTCCAGTTTCATTTATAACGAAATCTTATGTCCTAATAGATGATACTCTATATAGAGGTAAGCATTGAGAACATGTGAGGAAACATGTGGTTACGGTAGTACAATTGCTACTTTGGGCGGGATATTGAATTAAGTGATTCGTGTCTTTGCTAGAAAATTATAACGTTCGGCTCAAGGTAATAATTTGCATCTGATTTAATGGCTTTCGGTTTGATCAGGAAAATGTTTTAATTCATTTTGGTGCTTATCGTTAGATATAAAATGAAGATTATTTTAAAATCTGTGGCATGAATCTGTAGAGTATCGCTGGGTATAGTTATTCGTGGATGAGACTGCGAGAGAAAAAAAACATAATTGAAGCGGGAAGACAAGAATGAGATTTATTGGAGAAAACCGTGAGCAACATATGCAACATATTTACCGAATGTCCAGCTGGACAAATTGATAAGTAGAAATTATATAATAATAAAAAAAAGAAAAGAAATATGCAACATTGCATTTCTTAAACTGCTATTCGATATATAATATGTATTACTTATAAAGATATTCATATATTACAATTGAGATTATATTTTTATCGCAAAGTATTATCTGCGTTTTTATATCGCACCACTATATGTGAATGAATCATTTTCATAATATCAGAATCATTTGTGGTGGATTATCCGAACTAATTTTTACGTAAATATTCCAAAAATATTAATCGTCACAAGGTTGCTATTATTATATTGGCTCTATGTTTATAAATCTTCGAAGAGTTTTCATTTCTTTCTAAAAGGTCTATATCTTTGACCAAAATAGAACAATAAACAGAAAAATCATCAGGAATGAATTTATCATATTTTTTCTCTGTGGTGTTCACTTAGTACTTGTAATGTATTTATTTTTACGAGGTTATTACCTCAACCATACATGGACTTTAAAGATTCATTAACGCGATGTCTTCAAGCGCAGCAAATAGGTATAATTACGGCTTCATTGAGTGCAGTAATTAGGTTGGCGTTTCAAGTTCATAAATGAAGCGTAATTTTTTGCCGAAGTTGTTTGTTGAGTGAGAAACAGTGATACTTATCGACGACGATATTTTTATGAACGAACTTCCGATTATTTGTTTGCCTGTACAGCATCCAAAGTTACGATGCATACTTAAAATACGAGTAAGAGTTTCAAATAATTTATTACGTCGAACGTATCCGCTCTTTCCGCCTAAGGGGGTTAATAATTATTTTATGTGGTCATTAAATTCTTCGGTAATAAAGCGGAAGACAAAAGGAAACATAAAATCTCGCACACGTTGATATTTAGCAAGTGGAAATTTCGAAGCCCTACGACACTGGTTCCTTAATTTAAAATGAAATGCGAGATAATTGGAAAAGTATAACCTAATTAACGTAAGAGTTACTTTAATTGTAGCAAGTATAAAGTAATGGATACGATTGCTGTAAATTACATTTCATAAGTGGCGCAATTTTCTGCCTAATTTATTACGATTATAACTACTCAGGCAATAGCTCATGAAAATATTCGCGCACCTACCATAGAAAATCGTTATGAACATACACTGTGTGGTATAGGAAAATTTGTGAAACGTTACAACCACTGTAATGAGATACAATTATCGTTACTATAATAGTAAAATTTGAAACGTATCCGAAGATGTACAGTGGCAGGTGCACAGCGTTTTTTTATTAGGTTCTACGTGTAATTTTCATAGTATCAAATTTTTGTAATCATATGGAAGCGTTACTCAAAATAATTCGAAATTTATTAAGCTGGATTTAATAAAGTCCTACGTAATTGTAATTATTAAATGTAGTAGTGTACAAGTACATTTTGTACCCTTTGTATATAGATGTTACAAAACATTGATTACACACATGCACTTAGTAAGTAAAATTAGTATTCACAGAGTGAAAATTTCATTTTTTTCACGTTAAATTGATAATTTAAATCAATTTTTACAAGAAATGATCATACGTCGTCATTAAGTAAATCAATTTTCTATTAACAGAAAAATCTCAATGAGGAATCAAGACTGAAACTCGTTGCATCCATTTTACTCAGCAATTTACCATTCTCCATACACCCACCATTACATCCACGTCTGAAGAACATAAAAAGCGTCATTAAAACTCTGATTAACCTTATCAATTATTACAACACGAATGCATTCGGCCAGCAGATCGTATGCTTGGTATTAATTAAACGGAGACTCTCTCTCGGTTCCAATTAAAACAATTCCCCTTGTGGCTGCATTTGAAGGGGTGGTCCAGAGGTTTATAATCGGTAAGATACGTCGCCATGGATGCACCTGCTCTTAGGTTGGAGGAATCGTTATTCGCGAGTGGGGAGCGAAGGGGTCGCAGGCCTTTGGGTAACAATGTAGTCTACTGGTGATTTCAACGCCTGTATTTACGAGAATGCAACGGCGAGCTCGTACCGCGCGAAAAATAAAATTGGCTCGCGTGTAGTTAGATATTTAATAAGCGCACGCGAGCTCTGGAGCGCGCGTGCACGCGCCATCCTATACGTATAAAGCTTCTCGGTGGACTACCGACGCGGCGCGCGTGGCCCCGAAAAAAGTATCGCGGCGTAATTGGAGGTAACGTTGGGAGGAAGTTTATTTTTGCCCAGGCGAACGCTGCACGCGGTGAATTTATTTTTATGCGGTTTTAATACGGCCGCTTGCGTGCTGTGCATTCCCTTTTCTGCATAAAACCGCGCCTCCTTTCCAACTTTGCCGACGTATAAACAGATCTTTCACGGAATAAAATGGACGCTCAATTGACTGGCAGTGAGATGTACTTAATACTCGGCCATACTTCTTGATATTATATAAAATTACATGATGTAACGCGAATTGACATGGCCACACGCGGTTACGAAATCGAATCGTACCGAAAATCGTGACAACTTCGATGAGAGAAATCGGTGAATGATCGTGAATGACGGTGGATTAAAAGTCGATTATTTCTGGTAATCTCAATTCGAAGCGTGTAAGTAGTTATTGGGCAAGACGGTGGCGATATGAATCTCTTTCTTCTTCTCGTTTTTATTAACCCGTGGTGTGTATCCTTACGGGGACGTTGCGAAACCCGTGAGCGATTTTCTCACAAACCACTGAAGCAATTTCAGTTATGAAACAGGAATTCATTGTTAATTATTCCCTTTGATGATGTTATTCAACTATATATATATATATATATATATATATAATAAGGCTAATTATATTTTTATCTTCCCCTATAAAGAATATACCAAATTTTAAGTTTATCAGGGAGACTTCCTTTACTTTCCTCGAGAGGTTGGAATCGAGTCGTTTCCATCTGCGGCGTTCATCTTGAAATTCCATCGGGCGAAATCAACGTGCCATACGCTCCTCTCACGCATATTAAAGCCCGATCTTAGGCGATAAAGCGAGAATTAGGCCGATTCAAGGTTTAATCGCTTCGCCACCCAAGAAGTCCACTGCAGCTCGCAGAAGCGCCGTTTCGATTAATTGCACATTTTCATCGTCGAGGAATTCAATCGTACCGACCTTGATGAAATCTCTTGGCAATAACTCGTAAAGACATCGTCCAAGGAAATTCTTTTCTCAACCACACCGTACATCTCCTCGATCATTCGCTTACCTTTTTATTATTACATTATTCCCGGTAGAATTGCCAAATTGTCGGTAATGCTTTGAATTATAATTCCATTTGAAGGTCTATAATTTTTACATATACATTTTTATTTGAAATAATATTAAGCAAATTTAAAAACCTAACATACGGTAGTTACAAAAACTATTTACACGTATTGCTGTTTTATTTCTGTTTATACTTTTAAGGTAATGGTAACCTTATTTAAAAATGTAATCCGCATATGTCTCGTTCGTATAAAGGATACAAAGTCACGATAATACGATGAAAATTCTACTTAAGAAACAACAAATATTCATTTCTTCTGAATAATATTAAACTTCATAAATTTTAAACTCATTTTTCTCAGTATACAAATTGGTGGAGATAGATCAGTTAAGAACCGGAGCAACGATAAGAAAGTACTACTAAATGAAATTTATGAAATTTAATAGATATACATACTTGATAATCATATATCTGATTCTGCATATTTAATGTAATTCGTTATACTAACTTGAAATACTTTACGCTACTATAGTATATGTACTAGTTGTTTGTTCCTCGCAGTAATTGTAATTGTAATTTCTTCGATATCAACTATATTATCATAGATCACGAAAGAAATGGGAGTTCTTCTTTCGATGCTTTCGACAAAAAACAGAAAGAGGAAGAGAAGGAAACGAGTTTCAGAATTTGTATAATTTATTCCGACGTTATCTGTAATCGGTAAAAATGAAATGATAAGAAATAAAACAGTTGTAACGAGTTAACTGGGACGAGCGATCGATTTGCATTCGCGGAACGCTCTCGGGCTGATAATCGGCGTTAATTTGGTGGTTCGTCGGTGAATCGCGTCACCTGCACTCGTTTATTCGAAACGTTGAATTATTATACGCCTCGAGTTCGACGCAGCTTAATTGTGGTTCACCTAATTGCACCCAGTGCGCTGTCATTCTTCGGAATCATATGGTGTACAGTGTTCATTCCACACGTGAAGGATTAACTTGCGCGATGATGATGAAATAATCGAGATCCGACAACTTTTCGACCAAACAATTAAATCGGAGGTTACGATTTGCAGTTTCAAAGCGCATAAGGCAAATGAAACGTTTTATCGATATCGATTTGTTGATCGTTTGAGTTGTGTAACAATGTTTTGGTTTTAGACAACGTGAAATGTTGAATCTAAAACGATTCAATAAGAAGATCATTTGACGCGAAGAAATTGCTAACATCTGTATCTAACTAAAAACTTTTATTATCAATCTTTAAGTTTCTGCGACTTTTAACATTTCGAAGTATTCAGTTTTCTCGTAATGTTCTTTTTAGTTTGCTTAAATTGAAGACTTTTTCATTTGCCTCGTATTTCCTTCGAGCCCCTCAATTAGTCAATTGGGATCTTTGTTTTCTTTGCTGTATATGATAAACCAAATAAATTGATGGTTACGACTTGTAATTTGAATATTTTAAAAGCGTAAAGGCCGAATAGAATATATTTTGTCAGTGTCGATTAGTGATCTTTTTTAAAGAATTTTTTTAGAGTACGCGATAATAAGGATTGAATGAAGAGATGATTTGTCGTGAACAGATCGGTTCGGCGTTCGCTCGAGACAATTAGTCGATTAAGATCTCTTCTTTCTTTGGCGTTATGTTCTTTTTTATAGTTTCTAGAATGAAGTGATTATATCACGAAGGAGGTAATTATGATGTGGTCCTTCATTGATCGAGTTATCAAGGACTGTGTGTAGTGGTTAAATAATTTTCCTTATAAATTCTTCTCATAAATATAATACAAATCAAAAGCTTTTATTATATATTATTCTATTAAAAGATTTCTGATTTTAATTAATTTATATCATACTCTTTCAAAATGTTAAGTGTAGAGGAATTCATTGATATGTTTCACATTTAAAGAGTATACAACTGAAATAACGGAATTGTTTCTCTGTAGCTGATAAACTAATTCATGTTACAAGTAAACTTACAATATAAGTTGTAATATATATTCTCGTAAAACAATACGTGAACGTAAAATATCATGTCCATGCAAACGCATGGCATGACTCGCGGTGATCGGAAGTAGATAGGCCAACAAGTTGACCATGTTCTGCAGAAAAACATTATGTTTGCTCCAATTATCATAATTCACGTCTAGGATTTATGAAATTGGGGGCTCGTTTGGGTTCTACCCACTTAAAAAATTACAAAGTTCTCGCGGACGAGATTCACCCACGAGCGAAAATTCTATTTGACCGATGATCGATTTGTTCGTTCGGTCTAAAAATCGTCTATTACCCTTCCGTGAAATTACACGCATCAACATGGAAGCTTAACGACAAGCGTGCTTCAATAATAACGGTACTTTACGAGGCATAGTCGGACGAACGTTCCCGAGGTTTTCATCCCCGTGGGCACGGTGCTGAAATTCCATGCCGGATTTGTATCGCAAATCTACGCGATCATTAAGCTCGTCCGCTCATGGGTAATGTTGAACGTAGGCGCGCAATCATCACAGAAGCCCCCGTAGACCACTATATTTAATACCTTGCATTAGTCCTCTCCGCCCAGCTCGAGAGAAGCTGCCTAATCGGCCTACCATAAGCCCGCATATAACCGTCGAATTTCTCTCTCTTCCTCGCTGTTTCTCTCTCTCTCTCTCTCTCTCTGTTACTTCTCGGTGTTGCAATTCCCACGACCCATGAAATCCAAATGTGTACGAAATCCAAGAGACCGAGCGAAAAATCGCAATATCGAATCTGTTGGAGTAATATAACCTAAAACCGAAACATCCGTGAAACGACTAGCAGCCGACTAGCAGCTTTTATAGCGCGGGGCTAAATTAAGACCTACCATCGAGACAGAGAGCTGCTGCTGCCTATTTCGCCCCGAATGTCCCGTACAGAACGGTATCTCTACCGCAATTTAGCGAAATTACAGGGTGCCATGGCATTGATTAGGGGGGGACGATTAAACAATCTAGGCCTCCCTGGTCGAAACTTCTGGGAGGGCGAGCCCCGTGTCGTCTCGTTCCGTGTCTAAGTCTCGCGAAAACGTTTCCCTACCATTCTCTGCAGCCTCGCTCCTTCTCGTTGTTTCGCCTGGGCCACGGTCCTGGCCTCGGCCCGCGGACGCAGATGATCGCCTTCGGGGCATACGCTCGAAATGAAGCAGTTATACGACCGTACTAATAACATATTTAGGAGGGCATGCGGATCCCCCGGTGGCGCATCCGCGACCTCCCAAGACGGCCACGCTTTCCAGACCAAGGTCCGCCCGTTTTTTTTTCAAAGTGCTACGTGTAGACTTAAGAAGGTAGCCGGCTGTGTTGTTCGGCGAAGAATATACAAGGGTTTTGGGAGGTTTAGCATCCACCTTGTGCCGTGCGCGAGCTAGTTTCGTGCATCGTCCTGGTAATTACGTATCGACAGGCATACGATGGGGTTTAGCATTTAGTTTTTGATGCTTTGAAAATCGGTAGGACGCTTATTACCAAGTTTTTAGGTGGATGGGGAAACATGCTCTATGATGCTTCTTTGGTTCCAACTTTTGTTTTATTGCTGTATTACCTATATACGGGAAGTAAAGAGTTGCATTCTAATAATGCTTTTCTTTCGATTTCTCCACGCAAATCTTTTGATTTCGTTCGTTTATTTCTTAGTTTAACCTTACTACGTTCTTTCGCTTATATATACGTCTTCTCGACCAATTCTATCTTTCTAACGTTATGATATAACTCATGTTTGAATAGCATATGAAAAGATTCCTGTTGCACGATATCTCGTTTTAATTATATGTTAAACATCTTCTTAGAATATTACAAATGCTTTTTGTTTATTAAAATAAGAACAACATTGAAATATACAAATTCGATGATCATAGGCGGATTAATTGTGGTGCCATTGGTTTCTATACGATTTTATTGATTTATTATTCGTATCTTCAGATTTAAGAGGTTGTCATTCTTTTTAAGTATATCACGTTAGGATACTTCTTTCTAGCTAATTAAATAACTTTTAATACAATATTATTGGTAATATAAAAATGAAAAGATCACCAAAGATAGACCATCGTGTTCTCGTTATTATTCTTCGTACTATTTTTCCATTTACAGTGACGACAAAAAGTATTGGCTATTGTATTTATTACAGCATTTACGTACTAATTAGAATATCAGATTCTAAGATATTAAATTTCGTACCACTTAGCTTTTATATGACTTATATAACTATTTTTATGTGACTACGAAAAATTGATGTTATGAGAATGAAAAGTGGATACACTACGTAATCAAAGATGATTATCGCATCAGATTTAAAGGAAGGAATATTACTCTTATGATTTTATATGTAAATTGGCCAAAACAAATCAAACGATAATTCATGCCAAAAATACAATATTGAAGGAACGTCACTCAAAATTGAAGATGCAGAACAAACGATATATCGGCAAAGTTTCCGTCAATAAGCGAGAAGAGGTATTCCTCTCGTACAAATGTTTCAAAAAATTCAAACTTGCTATTCATATAAAAAAGTATAACATTGAAACAATCTCATAGAACGTTCAAGAAGCAGAACGAAGAATATTCTGTGAAAAGGCTCCGTTCGACAGAAAGAAAATTGTCACTAAACGAAAAAGGCGGCAGCAAAAAGAGAAAACGCGGAGAATTCATAGCGGCGAGGATCCAAGAAAACTAGTCGGTCGCGTCCACTTTTTTCCTTTCATTTTCGAGGATAAATCCATGGACGTGCGTGTCAGACCAGAACCAGGCACGACAATGCATCCAGTTTCCATGGACTTAAATTCCCCAGAATAGGAGAACCAGAGGCGCTCTTTGTCGGCGTCCGCCGGTGTGGAGTCGCGACGGGTCTCGACGGACCACCAACACGTGCCAACGAACCTGAAACACGTGTTACGAGAATTTCGCAAGACTGGCTCACGTCCAGACTAGCGACGCCGCGTCCGCCACGTTGAGGAAAGGTCTGTCAGAAACGCGTCGTTCTCAAGTACTATACGCCTCATCCTTCTGGTAAATTTTATGTCCCTTCCATTGGATTCCACGGATTCCCCGGTTTACGATAAAACTGATGTTTCCTTAATTGAATGCGAAGGATGCAAAAGGTCGATTGATCTAATTTGACCTTAAATTTTAATCGATGAAATTCTGAGATCTTTTTAGTATACTTTACTTACGAGATGTGTGGAATATGCAGAAAGTAGTAAACTATAGTTAGTAAGAAAAGTCTACATATAGTTTATAAATATACAACGTTATAGTAAAAAACGTTATATTACAAACCAAACATTGTAGTAAAGACAGCTCTACGAATTTCTTTGGCACATTAAAATGCACTGTGGCAAGATAACTCAATTTGTTCAATTTCATCTTTATCTTTATCTTTAGGAAAAGAAAAGTAAAGTTATATGACGTACGATGTTACAGAAACTATATACACGTGTTATATTTACTTATGTAAGTAATGGACTTAACACTGTATTACTATCCTGTAGGTCCTCTTCAGAATCGTCGACGCTATCTCTTTAACGTTGAACGAATGAAAAATCTTGTAACTTCTAATGTCATTTAATATCATTTCGTATTTATTAATATAAGATTTGTGCGAGTTTAATGTTTCAACTCTTTTCATTCTTTTTAAAAGCATTAAAATAAGCATGCAAATAAAATGCATTTATAGTTTCTTTGAAATGTCAAACAAAACGAAACAAAATTCGATAGGTATATCTAGATTTTCGTATTAACCGTATATAATTCACACTGGAATCAAATATTTGAGATACTTGTATATATTATAATACGATAATCTAACCTGGTATCTAAAACCAAGATCAGTGTATACAAAATTACACTAATAAAATTCTCCGAAAGACCGGTAAAAGAAACTTGGAAAATAGAATTATTGACGAATGCTAAATTAAGATGTTGTATCGAGCCATTCAAAAACATCATGATCAATGATGTTGAACATGTCAATAATTTACGATACTCCAGTATAGTGGCCTCTTACCGATCCCAATTCGCAACCGAAAGACGCGCCTCTCGAGCCGAGAGATAGTCGAATAAGATATTTTCCTTTCCCGAGGAAGTAATTAGGCGTGCGCACTGTTCATTAGCATAATAACTCTTTTACGATACCGGTACCGCGGGTTTTGCTCACCCTTGGCCATTCTCGGTCTGTTCTCGATCGAATTCGAGACGCATACTGCGTTGCTCCCTCGCGCCAAGAAGATTCGGAGCAGTTTCCAAGCGCTGAAGGCGAGGGGAGGTGTCGAATAAATTGAGGTCGCGTGGGGCGGACATTTGCCGGAATGGAAGACCACCGCACTCGCGGATACGCTTCACCTTACTACCCCTCGGGGCTCCCGGATTCGAAAAACTGCAGTTTGTGGCTTGCTGGTCCCTGAGGGTGCAGAATTGCTCCAACGAGGGCGGTCGAGCCTTTGAACCGCTTACATTTCCGCCTAGATTTTCCAATTACGTCTCTAGAGCATCCTATACATCGTTCTTCTTTTTTGACCTCTTCTTTAGGGTGTTAATTAATAATAAAGCGTTGTCGAATTATTTTTTTATCGAATATCGTACCGTAGGATGAGAAATAACTGAATTTTAACCGATGGTTCATAATTTTTGTAACTATGAATCCTATCTTTCGTTGGGAATGGTACACGAGAGTTTTATGCTTTCACGACCTGGGTATCTTACTTAACGCCTTTACGCTTTGCATTGTTATTCTTAACATCGCTGCATCTTCTGGAAGTCTCGGTGTTAAACTCGGCAATGTTAACTATATCAATGCAAAGTGTAAAGTCAAGGGATTTGGAGATGATATACTTAACAGTCGATTATTGATCAAATATATTGTATTGTGAAACTATATTAGCTAAAAATGAAATAATGTATTTACTATGATCGAAAAAATGGAAATTTCAAAGATTTCGTTACAGGAAGATCGCAACGCAACATTATTAGATTGATTTTCTAATGAAATTTTCTATATTAACCTTTTCGTTCCTAAGACCCTTTCCTAAAATCCTATTATTCGAATGCGCAATATTAGTATTCCGTGCTATATTTGCTTTGCAACAGCTATTTGACCATGTCGATCGTAATCAATGCTCAATAACAGGATTGCAAGATAAAAAACAATGAAATACTTAAAAACAGCGCTACACTAAGAATCCACTCACTCCTCTACAACCGGCGAAAATAACCACAATATCTTCTCAATTGATAACCAACCATCATGATCGTAGGCCCATAATTGAAATTCCAATTGCACGCTCGCGGGAATCAACAAGCGCATGCCGAGAATAAAAAGGAAAAACTTAATGGATTCGTGATAAATTAATTTGTACTAGCAGCCGTAGCGGAAGACGCGGGCGACAGGTCGGTATTTCGTGAGATCTATGACAGTTAATAACAAGCTTGGGGGAACAATGCTGGAAGATCGATATCTGGATCGTGCGGGGCGGACGTCCGCCCAGAACACAGGACCACACTGCCAGGATTCTCTTCTCTCTTCTACCCCGAAGCAGCCGGTCGCCGAAAGACTTCCTTCCCAGTCGTTGGAAGAGTTGCAGACAAGGCGGTGACGTCTTTTCAAGCGACGTTGTTTCGCCCCCGAACGTCTCGGCTTTCCCAATGAAAAGAATGGGGAAAAAAACCGGAACCACCCTGATTCCGGATACAGCAGCATGTGCAGTACAGAAGGGAGCGGCAGGTCGAAACAGATTTTTCTCAGCCGAACAACGTTCTCTCGGGTCTTTTAATGGTTTCGTCGAATGTATTTGTTCGACACTTTTGACTGCTTTTAGAAATGCCTGTCTACAGGACAGGAAGGGATGTTAGTCTGGTTATTGTAACGTTTATGAAACGATTCCGGATAGATGTAGGATTTTTTAGGCGACTTTCTCAATTCTTTTACCCTCTGTAGCTTTGATCGTACTTTAGCGTTCTAACTATTAAATAACTGAACGATAAAATTCATCTACGAAAAAATTGGTATACTTTGGTGCGTTACATTTTTACGAATCACCAAAAATATGTATTTCCACGATTAATATGCCAATCGTCGATTAATCGCAGCCAAATAGTAATTAGGCTATGAAGACGTTAAGCAGAAGAGAAATACAAATTTTTGCCTGAGAAAGCCAACATTCCGTTGTTTTATAATATTGTGCCAGCAAAGTACGTATCTGTAACTCTATTAAAAATGTTCCTTACGATTTCGGATCTTTATGCACATATGGGGAATTTGAAGATGCAAAAATATGTAGAATGTCAAATATACAGAATAACTAAAATAGAATGCTCCTTGTAATATTTGATAAATAAAACATTTTTACGTAGATTTCATCTCTCTAGTACTGTTTATAAAAATGTTGATTTACATAAATATCTACAGATTAATTATGGCATAATTTAGAATGGAAAGCAGATTCTTCGTAGTACACAAGAGTTTAGATCTTCGAGTTTCTTGCTTGATTGGTGTATCGAGCGTCTTTTGATCGCGTATAGATAGCGTAACCCCGATTTCGTTTCCCAAAGAACCAGATAGTCGCACTGAACAAACTGTGAAAATATCCGCACGTATGCGAGTCATCATAAAACGTTGCTGAAAGCGTGTATTAGAGTGGGAACATTTGCTCCATGTTAGCGGCAGCTTTAAGAAAATAGACGTATTTTACCCCGGCCACATGGTTCGCTCGATCCCGAGACGGCGCGACGATGACTCGAAGACATCATCAACAGAAAGATCCTCTCTGTTCTAATCGGAAGGATGCAAGAATGTAGGACGAGAAGAAATAACTGGTCTTGTTACGTCATACTGAATTCTATAATAAGTAATATCACCCTCTTAGAACGTTCAACTTTTTACTTGAGCCGAGAAATTGAAATGCAAGCTTTTATGATATCAGTACTTAATTTTGAATCGAAGCTTAGTTACTCAATATTTTCCAGAGCTTTCATCGTGGAAACGAATAAACAGAAGGTAAATTTTCTACTTGAAAAATTTTTTAATTTTCAAACGCTCTTTTTTTAAGAAATTCTAAATTCACTCGTTCTTTTTTTTTTTTAAAGATTTAAAATTTTCTAAAACGTTATTTTCCTCATATTACAACTGACAAGATTGCTCATCCAAGACTGCACCTCTATTCACTAGTCAAAAAAGTCTCACAATATTTTGCGTTTAATCTGCTTAAAAATTCAACGGACGTCAATCACCCACGTTTACTAAAATAATGTCAGCTTTCGAAACACAGAATTATCTGCGCACCGAAAAGACAGAAGCTGTCCTCAAATTGTTCAGAACAGCCAGGAAAGTCAAGTAGCTATTAGACGAAGGAAGGGACGAATTTGGTAGATACGAATCTATCTTGGAACCTAATTTGCTGAAACTGTCGTAAAATGTCACGACGGTGAGCCCATGATGGTTCCAGAAAACGAGCGGGACGTTATTAGGACAGACATCGATCAATTTTATCCCAATCAGACATCTGTCCCAAGAAATCCTCCTTACGACCTGGCAAGCAACGATTCCGGTTTGACGTGCGTGTGGTCGAGCATGGGCCTAATGATCGCCTAAAATATGTTATTAAAACGAGATGCAGTTGGCTTATATTCACGTTGATTGAAGTAGATCGTCGCTCAAGGTGCATTGATAGTAATTGCGAACGCGTAACGACGGTGGGCTCCATTAACGCGAGGAAAATTCGCGAGGAAATTGGCAGTGTCGTAATTATGTAGCAATTAGGTGCAACAGTTTATAATTTAAACGTTGATGCATTGTATCCGGGAAGCGTAGCAACGGGAAACTGGATTCCGTTCTCTTTCGCCTTTTCCTAACGGGATCCCCGTAGGTTGAAGTTTCGAGATATGCGATATACATTGCATTTTATTATTTAAAATTCACAATCGAGAGATTTCATAGCCCTCTTGGCTATATCGATTCAACGCGTGAACAAAATTCGATATAGAGAATCAGATCGTCAAGGAACTGGACAAAAATTGCGCTTTGTGTAAATTTCAGGTGTTTTACTTGACGATTCAAAGGGAAAGAAGTCGCTGCTTCTGATTAAATAATCGAATATTGCATGATCAAATATTCTTCAGGCATACCAGTAGAAAATCACGGTACTAGGATAACATGCTGTAGCGGAGAGCAACCCTCTTGAAGTATAAAACGTAACGATAAACAAATTCCGGACAAAACAATATCGCCGCTACGTGCAACCGTCAACTGAAGTCGAATTTAAACTTTCCGCTCCATTTATACTCCCCCGACCAGTATAAATAAACGAACACAATCTTTAGGACAATTAGTATCGAGCGAGTGACTTTGAGCGAACGACGATTGACTGTGTATTGTGTATTATATATTTAAAAAACACTTTTAAATAGATTTGACGGCACAAGTATCAACTCGTCTAGTTATTGTATAAACCAACTCGTAAAGTCCACCGCAATGCCATAATCAACGACGCTGATTTTTATAATTGATTCCTCTCCTTCTGGCGGTGTCTCGCGGGGGCACGTGGAAGGAAGATGAAAGAAGACGAGCGGCGTAAGCCGCCTACCATACGGTATTATTCTCCCCTCGATACACCTGTCGTCTTCCCATGCGAGCATTGGTACCTTCGCGATCGTTGTTCGTCTACCGCGAACGAGAAAGGAACGATCGAACGAAATGAAACGAGACATGGAAAGAGAGAGAAATCTCGATCAGTGGCCTCGATAGAGGCACGAAACGTTAGATAGACATCTGTAAGAGGACGTCACGAAGACGTTTGATATAATAAACGAACAGGTACGATCGAATCGAGCGGGACAACTCCGAGGGCAGCATTCAGTGTCAATCAGAGAAAGTGATTTCTAAAGGTTTGGTTATGGTGGTGTCGTGAATGCCAACGGCAGAAACCTAATACGGCACTCACGGGGCCATTCTAGGAGGGCTCGATTACCTTCGTGGCTGGTTTAAATTATAAAACCAATTTCCGTCTCGAGGAATGAGGTCGTGGCGGGGTCAGCGTGCATAATGAGGATCGATCGAACGGATGCTGCGCCCTGGTTTTCTTCCCTTCTGAGGGAGAGCCATTAGGGAGAGCCGTGTGCGACTCTCTTTCGCGTGGGAGGACCTCTTTCGCTCGTGTGGAGTATCCTTTGTGTGTGGATGGATTTTGATCGGTGGGGTTGATAGTCCTAGGATACCTGTGTACAGTAGATCCTTATTTATCGTTTCACGGAATTTTCTAGGTGAAGATTTTATGTTCGATTTACAGATTTTCAATGTTGCTTGCGTCTTTCTAATTGATTATACGAGGGAAAAATACGATAAATCACAGTTTGCATGAGAGCTGCAAGTTTCTTGTTGAACTTTTTATTGTTCCACCTTCTGTGTAATTTTAAAAACATTGCTTACCATAATGTTAAGATACTAGAAATATAAAAATATTGCTTATCTTATTAGCTTTTACAAAACTCGAAGCAATTAGATTGCAAGTATGTTTGATTCATGGCAGAATTTTAATATAAATGGTACTATAAAATAGTATGTATAATACTATATATAACGCAATTAAAGCATGTTTTTTACTGTACTTATCAATTCTGTGTTATGTGTACGCTACAAACAGCATAGAACGTTATCTTACGAATAAACTATACAGCCACAAAAAACCACAAAATAGTATGTACAATACAGAGTACAAGGTATGAAACTGATTAATTGTAACTGATACCACAAGAAACTTTACTTCTATGGGAAATATCAAATTCGCTAAAAAGGAAGAAAGTGAAAAACCTCGATGTACTCCTGGTGAGCGGAGAATGCGGTGTACTTCCTCGTCCTCTAGAATTCCTGTGGAATCTACGATCGTTCCACAGTTCATCATCATCTACATTACACACAAAACTTCTCGACGTATATTACTCATTGCCATAGATTCCGATAAAGTGTCTTGTACACGAGCAAAGAGAGCCTGAGATTCTTCCACGCACCTGAAATACGACGAAGGTGCGCGAACTAGAAACGTCATCCTCTCGTTCTCTATCGTGCTTCAGCTGCTAAACGCATCATCAGATCCCAATTAATTAATCTGGCGCATACCAGCGGCGGATAACGAGCGTTTTCGTTTCGAAGACTCGAGCTGTTTCGCTTCGGCGCTCGAATGATTCAAAGTCCTCCGCTTTCAGAAGACAAGTCGCCGGCAGTCGCCCGTTCCTCTCGATGACTCAGTGAGCGCAATGCCGCGCGGCAGCTATTAAATGGCAGTACGCTCATAAATATAAATCATACGGAATTGTCTTGTTGCTCGTCGATGCTTCTGTCGGCCGCGACCCTGGGAAACAGCTGCCCGCCTAACCGAGAAGCTGCCTCACAATGCCGCCAAATTTGGTCTCGCGAATGTTGCAGGGATTACGGTTCGCGTGTTCCCTCTCGCGGGAACCTGCTTTCTTACGATCTTTTCTTTCCCTGTGTGTTTCTTTGACCCAGTCCTCGATATCTCCCCGAGCTGCTTCTTTAAGCAGCATTTTTTGTAATGTCGCTTCCCTCGCGGGTTTCTCGTAGAGTCACGATCGTGTTAGGTTTGGAACGGTGTGTTGTAGAGTTTTCAAAATTGTGAATCTAAGTAGTTGGGAATTGAAATTTCAGAAGATTGTAAGTAGTCGTGGACATCGCAGATCGGACATTTTATTACGTACTGTATAGCCAGATATGGTCTTGCGTCGAATATTCTACCGTCAGAGTTAAATGCGCGTGGATTAAATAATTGTACCGAAATTTCACGTACAATTGCCTGAAACTTTTGTTTGTATATTATTTTGAGTTTGATTTATGTATTTGGGAAATTGAAAAGTGCAAAAAAGCACATAATATGGAAGAATATATAAAATATTCAGTATTTTAGAGTAAAAAAAACAAACGATTCACTTTACTAAGGATTCATTTCCTCAGTTCGATTTCCAAAAACATCAGTCTACGTTGTGAACATCGAGTTGTCAACATCTTTAATACGAAGCCAACAATTTTTTTCAATATCTATATAATATCAGCGTTGTCGCTGAAATTATCACAATTCCAAAGCACTCGTACAAAATTCCTATGTGAACGAATCATATCGATGGAAAAACGCTGGGATAGCAGGGGTGAGAACGAAGGCCAGCGATAAATGATCGCGGTGCACGGTCGTAGCCAGCGTCTAGCAGTCGTAATTGACTCGGCAGACAGACGAATTTATCGGCTCGATTTTGACGTGGATTCCGATGATGTGTGTCGACGATCGTTGGCGCGAATCCTCGCGCTGTAAAATATCTGCTTTGCCGCGGTATGGGACGTATAAATATTCATGACGCATCCCGCGATAAAAATTGACGATTTCCCATCCGCGACAAGCCGAGATTTTTTCGTTGTCGATAATTTCAGGCTTGCCTATTTCGAAGATGGATTTCGACGTCCCTATCCTATTGCCTTTCTTTTTTCTCATTCTCTTTCTCCTCCTCTCTCTAAACGCCAACGTAATTACTCGCGTCGAAGCAGTCAGGTTGACCGTTGCTTCATCGTCGATCGAAATTGCGGCACGGGTGGCATAGGCTATCTAATCACCGGATTGGACACGGAGAGCCTGTTAATGAGCAAACAGATGAAACGACGCTCGGTGTAATCGCGTTTTTAATTAACTTTTTGCCACCGTCCCTCGAGCAAAGAAAGGTAGCCGTCCCCATTGCGTTGCTTTCGTTTGGCTGCTTCGGTATCCGAAGCACCGACGAATCATTGCAGGGATAATCGAAGGATAATTAGTGGCAATAGTGCAAATGGATCGGGTTGTTTGAGCAATCTCAATGCTTCCTTTCTTTTATCCTTTGCAAACAATACATATTCTGTTTTCAATCATTCTGCTTGTAGCTCTCTAGTTAGTTTCCTCTTTTTTTCTGGAATCTTCCGGGGACGAGATTTATATCGATGAGAAGATTGCTCGAAGATGTTTTATTTCCTAACCTCTTAATGCCTTGTCCAACATTGAGATTCTACAAAGCCAAAACAATATCATTACTTACCTTATTGTTACTATATATATATACGCATGTGTATATTGCCGTATCATATTTCTTACAAACTGCTGCTTTTTAGCTCTTATCCCTCTTGTAAAATTTTCTCTTTGATTGCCAAACAAGTATTTCACTTATTATTCCTTTCTCTTTCACACTCATTGCCACTGAAAATGTACAAAATTGTCAATCTTGAAGATTCAAATTAACCCTCAAACTAGCAGTATTAAAACGTATCCACGTTTACTGTGTTATTTAAATGAGATAGGTTCTACTAATAGGTTTGTCCCATCGATAAATATAAAAATATAAATTCGATATAAAACATGCATGAAAAGCGAAAATTCGCTTCTTTTCTAGGCACACGAAACGAAGCAATATGAATTTCTCACCATAAATAATATTATTATCTTGCATCTCTCCTTTGTCTACCGTAATCGATACAACCAGTACGATGGTCTAGCAATTTTTCAGTGGCTGGCATCCCTCTCGCGATAATCACCGGTTAGCTCATGACAGACCGCGAACAGTAGGGCTAATCTACGCGTTCGCGCCCATGAGAACGAAACGTACGAGCGGTCTAGGCCAATTTAAATTTTCAGACGGTCTCTCTAGCTCGTCCTCTATTCCAACGAAGGCCTGATTATACGTCTCGCGCGTCCATCGTTCGTGCACACGAGTCGAATTTTTATTAGCCAGCACGATACGACAAGATACGACAGAGAAGAGAGAGACAGAGTAGCTGGGTTTCGCAAAATCTTCAAAAATAATTCGATTAATATGCATATGAGGAAGAACGAGCATGTTCCTTGAAAGATTAGCCCTCGACATTAGAGCCGCAGCTTGAACGAAGGAATTCGCGTGGAGCCCGCTCGATGATAGAGCGAGTCGATTAGCAACGTTAAAAGGCACCCTGTAAAATTTGAGAACGAAACTAATTTGAAGTCGTGTGGTTGGTGTTTTGTTAGTTTGGTTTCATTCGGCTGAATACTTGTGATTCGAATGCTTGGTCATGATTAAAACATGCCCGTCCTTTTGAGTACTCTGGTGCAATCGGATGGTAGTTATCTGTTTAGGTGGAATGGGTTGGTTAGGATATTGTCGTGGATGGAAATTGGATACTTAGTCATTTTAATTGGACCGTGCGTGAGATTTCTTTTAATTGATGTGCGAACAAAATTTAATTTTTATGGAGCGATATTAATTGGTATTCCTATTAATTGGTTCGAAGCAAATAGATAGTAACGAGGCATCTATAAAAAGCACCGTTTTCAATATTTCGTCAATAAATGTCGTTCATTTTTATAGCGTATACCAGCTGTCATAAACATTAGGACAGCTACTGGTTACAATATTTATTGAAAGATTCTAATAAATTTTATTTCACTTTATATTTCGTATCGTAAGACACGAATAACGCGAATGAAAAATCAGATTCATAATAAAATAACTAGGAAATTAAAGAGGTGAAATATTCAATTTATATTAATTGTCAATTGGTGTCTTGATGCTTGTGGTTGGCAGGCTGTTATCTTAATTATCATATAAAAAACATAATAAATTCCAATATGAAGCCTTTATTTTTCAATAACTCTTTTGACTATTTTTTTTTCTTCTTTCTATCATAACTACATATAAGAGAAGGATAAGATGAAACATTTCAAAAATCATTTTGTATAATGTACGTCAGTTTTATTTCAATCAGCGCACGAAAAATGGCAAATTCTAATATCGATACTTTATTTCTCAATAATCTTTTCGACTCTGTTATTTTTGTTTTTAACCGTATGTAAGGAAAGCGTTAATCCTCGATACTACGTGTATCGTGCCAGAAGACAAGGGATTCACCGTATCGAGCGATTCCCATAATCGCGGGAACAGGAAGAGAGGATAGGGGTCAAAGGCAGCGATGTGGATTCGAGGAAGGCCCAGGCGGTGACTATTTATACGAATTCGTCATGGGAAAACGTTGGAGGAAGACGATGCATCAGAGCTGTGACGCGATGGCGCTGTTCGCTGGTGCTCTCAAAGCGGCTTTCACCCCGAAACAGAGCGACGATCGTTGGGTATTATTGACGCCAAAGAGCGCCCACGCACGTGCGTAAGTGAGTGCAGGCCGCCACGCGATGTTTGGCACCGGCGACCGGGGCTAATTCGTTTTTCTGCGTATACGCTCCGTGGCCGGCGCAAACGTACGACTTTGGCGGCCGCCCAAACGAATGAATTATAACGGAGGCCGCGAGATCTCTTGGCACCAGGAACACCTAACGTCTGACGCGAAACGTTATAAATTCTCGCGACGCTTAACGCGCGATAAGTCCGCCCCGGGGAGAGCGGAGGAAATCTCCCGGTCACGCGATAAAAACGCCCGCGGACGTGTATCGTGTTGGCGGCTATTGTTGCATTACCCCGTGAATTGATTTCCTTTCTTCTTTGTATCCTTTTCTGGATGTTCATTTTTCTTTTTTTTCTTTTTAGGGACGAGACTGGAATATAGAGTATGGATTCAGTAGAAGTGAAATGTCTTTTGAAAACGCATAGAGAATAATTTGCGCTTGAGAAATTTGGTTCGTAAGTGGCATATAGAGTTTGTGGATTTTTAAGTTGAGTAGTAAATCGATCTCCTTTCTCTTGGTTCTATTTTCCAGGGATCAGACTGAAATACGGGTATGAATTTAGAAAGAGTCTTATGCGACATAAAATATTTTTTGGAATACAGTCATGATCGAGGAATCTTTTATACCGTATTATACTTCACAAGTGAAAATTGATTTTCTTTTTCTTCTCCCCTTTTGAGATGTTTCGCCAAAATCGATACTTATACAATACGATACTTAACATTGCAATATGAATATGAACAAAAAAGATCTAACTAGGTACGAAACATGCATCATAAATTGATAAAAATGAATAAAAAGAAGGTGTCTTAAAAATCCTCTCCGCGTTTTATGCTTACAATATTCTCTAAAAACAAACATCTTAAGACTCAGGCTCTCGCATCTCAATCTTCTTAAGCTAGTCCAAAAGCTCATCAGGTGATTTCGCAATTGAAAATTGAAAGCGGCTAAACAAATAAATGCATCGATCATTAGCGAGCAGTCGTACAGCGGCGTATTCGCGTGGGCGCGTGAGCTCGCTCTCCTACTAGCGCGTGTGGCGTGGGTTCTGCGTGCGTGTGTCACGCGCGTGTGCGTGCCCGGTCGAGCGTGTGCAAGAGCAGACGTCGAGCTCGAGGGAGCGTGGAGTGCCGTGGAACAGCGGCGAACGAAGGTGGAGGAGTAGGTTGAGAGACGAACGAAGAGGAAGAGGAGAGGCTTGGCACTCGCGACCGAGAATACATAGGAGAGGGACGGAAAGGAGGGAGACCGAGCAGCTTAGTCCCACGCGACGGCTCGTGGCTCCTCGTGGCCGACGCGCGTCGCGTCGTCGCGTCGCCCTTTGTTGGGGATTGATAGGGAAATCGAGGATAAATCAGATAGCGTCTCCGCGTTCCACGGCTCGCGGCTATTGCGCGTGACCGCACGAGTTTCAGTGTCTCTTTTTACCATTTTCTTGAATTCTTTTCGCAAATTATAAATGCACTGGCAGATATTTTTGCGGATTTATATTTTTATGAATATAATTAGAAAGATAGGTCGCCTAGATAAAAAGTTATTTTATTTACTATACATATATTATAGAGAGCACTATGCTTTGGATCTTTTATCGTTTTATCTTATTTTTGCTTGATATGAGTTACGAATATGATTAAAAAATAGGACCTAAGTAGTATCGCACCATTAAGTTTTCCATACATGCGTAATGATCGTTACGAGTTTGTCATCTCTCGCGTTTCGTACCACTTTCGTATGCCGCTCCTTGGAAAATTATTATTTCCGACGGCCTTCTTCGGATACATGCTTTATGAATTCGTACGAATCCTAACACAAGAAATGTAAAATAGCCAAAATAAAGAATACGTTATCATATTTAATAAATGAAACAAATCCTTAGTTAGATTCCATTTTTGTTAATAATATTGATAAAATTTGAATTGCATAAACATTCGCGCCGTAGTTACTATGATGCTTTTCAAGTACCTATCATTTTGAATCAATAGAATAAGTCAAAGTATCTTTACCTTTTTACCGATTTTGATAAAGAATTAGATAAATCAAAATGCTCTTTTCTTAATATATATTGAAATTTCTTTTTCGTATTCGTAGCTGGCTATACTTGAGTTTTAATATTCTGGAGCTCTTCTCATGCTTGTTTCGTTGCTCGTTCTTGTTGGTCGGTGTTAATAGTGAGATGGAGCTCGAAGTGGGAGCGGAGGTTCTTTAAACTCGTGGGAAGATGAGGCTTGGAAGCTGGTTCTTTTTGGTCGGATTCAAAGGATTTGGAAGGGTTAGGGAGGTTAGTAGAAAGTGAATGGGTGAAGAAAAATGAATGGGTTTTGCTTGTCTTTTGAGGATTTCGGTTTTAGGTTTAGACTTTACAGACTTTTTGTACAGATTAGAGTGGTCTTGGTTACTATAACTCTATTTGTTGAAAATTCTGTATGTTTTTAATAACGTATTTCAATCGCACTTTGAGTGCGTCGATTTCAATTACTTTCCTGTCTTCGATTTGGTATATGACTATTATCTCCCATAGATGAGAGAAATTTTCTTCCTTAAAATTTTTCTCTTTGTTGACAAAAATCTTAAATGTTTATTTAATGGATTTTACAATAAAATAGTTACATTTGTGAATGTCTCAGAACTTTTTCAAAGGTTTTGAAAGCCTAGAATGATGAAAGAATTAGAATTAGAGTTTCAATGCTAAGCTAGTGGTTCAAAATTTGATCTCGAAACTGAAAAATCATCAAAAAGAGAGCAATGGCAAGAATTCACCAACAGTACGTAAATCCAACCAAATAAAACGTTTGCACCTAATCATCCGCTATAAATCTCATGAAAAATTCAACACATCCGTGTTGTCGGCGGTTCTCACGGAACTTGCATCTATTTCCCAACACGAGGACATCCCAGAGTCCTGAAGAGTAACCCACGTTTCCCGAAAGCCCACGACGTCCACTATGTATGGCGACGTGTCATGCTCACGCAACCGCTGTCAATTAATACAGACCAAACGGAAGAAAGAGAAGAAAAAAGAAGCCATGAACTTTCATAAGCGGTTCGTGGGAGAGCCCCGTGAAGCAGCTTCAATTCATTAGCCTGATGCCACACGACTGTCAGTGACTCCCTATGGCGAACGAGTAGCGATGGGATCTGATCTGAAGCACTTCGAATCGCTTCAAATATGATTCGAAGGTAAAAAGACTCTTGAAAATTTTGATCATGTTGGAAATCTTGAAAATCTTTAAAGATCTTAAGAGTTTGGGTAGGTTTTGAGGTTTTGGGTAGGTTGCTCGATGAGTATTCGATATTTTACACGTATTTCGATTACTTTTGTTTAAGCAGTGCCATTGACATAAAATAATAAAGAGAGTCTGGAGAATTCGTGTTACGATAAAAAATGATTCAGAATATACTGTATAGTGAGACCATCAAGTACATGTTTAAGACCTATCGGTAGCACACGAATGCCGTATACCGCCTTTTTTTAAATATACGCTTGCAATAAATATTTTGCATCTTCTATATAAATTTTCGAATTGATTTCAAATTTTATCGATACGATCACGGTAGTCGCGTCTGGTTACAATGTTAATGAAATTTCAAAAAGTCTCATATAATGCGTATAATATATTCATAAAAATTGTCTGTAGCAAGGTGGAATACTCTCGTGAAGCGATTCGAAGCGTTTCAGATTCGATCACTACGAACGAGCATCTCGTCGCTTTCATTCAGCGTTATAGAAAGAGCGAAAAGAGACACGCTGTGGGAAACGCGTCTTAAGGTCACCGCGAGAACGAGCTTCGGTCGCGTGGTTTACGCGTTTGCTTCGTATTAACCTCGTCCAAGCATTTAAATGGAAAGTTAAGGTAAACGCGCCAATTAAGGTCGCGTTCGACGTTGTATCACGCGTCGGCATGGTCAAAGACTACCGGCTGCAATCCGTTTCTTCGTAGCCGTCTATCCAACAGAATGGATCGACTGGGTCCACGTAACGGAGTAGCTCGGTCGTTGTCGATCAACCGCGATCGAACGAATCGCTTCGAACGAATCTCTGTTGGGAGAATCGATTTCGCTCGAGCGGATCGACAGATCCACGCATGGAACACCTGGCGCTGAGAACGCGACCTGGTTAGATCACTTTCAGGAAGTTGCACGTATGCTCGTTTCGTGCGAATCTTCCTATCGTAGAATACTTAGCCTGAAATGCTATTTGACGTTTAACCCTAGGACACTTAAGGAAGGGTCGAAAAATGCCCGCGGATTTCGAAACATTACGGGTCAGTACGATATAATGAAACTATGATTGTTTGTTGGTTTGTTAGTTGCACATTTTCCTTATTGACGAACGATTTTCAATATGAGAATGCAATTTTTAATATAAATTTCAAGAAAATTGTGGAAATAACGAAAGTATGCCAATTGAAATTTCGAACGAACAATACACGTACATGATACTGCATATGTCTTTTTGTAAAAATAAAGAACACGTTATATGTACGCGGTATTGCATACTTTCTGAATTTTATAAATAGAAGAGCGTAACAATGTCAACTGATAATTATTAATCGAAAGATACCTATACCAAAGGTTGCTTTATCCCAACCAGGTTCGAAAAGTTTTGTATATACAACTTTCTTAAACTGATCGATCACCTTTATTATTTTTTAATAGAATTTTTGAAGCATTATGGGATACTGGTGAGGTGCGTTGATATATTTCAAGCCAATGTTATTCAACGGGGATTCTTCGTTCGGTTTGTAACGTGGATAAGTAAACCGTAAATGCAAGTTATACTCAAATACTTGTTGGATACCTAGTACTTCAATTCATTATACATAGTATCTATTATTCTTTACATAATTCACATTCTTATGTTTTATTTCTCAGTAGGGAGTTTATATTTTTGAGATGCAGGTATTTCTCTGGTTGTCATTCAGTGTAGTGACATGTTTACCGCGTGTCCGATTTTCATTTCTCACAATGCTGTACGTTAACGAACGATTTTCATACAATACTTGTCTTTATGTTGCGAAACTTTACATACCTACGTGTTTAATAGGAATTGTTATGAAATAATAATTTCGTTTCCATAATTTCGAGATTTTTAGTTCACGCGCCACATTCAAGTCGATACCGTACATATAACCGAGAAGAATGTGCCGACTCGAACGTGCGTCGTACGTGGCGAACGTGTTAATGATCAATTAAAAGCTCAAAGAAGGAGGTTTGCCAAGAATATCTTAAGCAATCGGAAGCTATATACCCGCATGTAAGTTGTTCCGTTGAATTTAGAGCTCGTTCGATTTCCTCCGGCTCGAATAGCGCAACGCGCGTTGCCTCATGGCTCTGTCAGCAACTCCTAAACAGAGACGGCCTCGAGAGATCGCGGTTCACAAACGCGAGGCGTTCCACGAAGCGACGTGCGTGGCCGCCGCCGCGCCGCGCCACGCCGGCACGCTGCGCGAACGTGTTAAGTGTTAATTCAGCTGAATCAATATACACTCCGTGGAATTTTGAATCAGATTCGCGCCACGCGCGCGTGGGCGCATCTCCGCAGGAAATAGCGCTACGAGCCAGCCTTGGACGAACAAACGAACCCGATCGGTGACACAAGTAGACGCCCAGATGTCTCATCATCGATTTTTTATGTACTGCCGCTTAAAAATGTTTGGACACTCGTTTATTTTTGACAAAATTTAATTCAGTCGCAAAATTATAAGTAGGAAAACCCATTCTATGCTTTACTAAAGCCATCGTACAAAATTGTGACACGATAAAACATAGTTTCACAAGTTAGTATACAGGACTATCAATCTTACAGATTAGAATACAGAAATATTACAATTAGCATGGAGGAACACAAGTTAGCGTAAGAGAATTAACATGTGCGAGTGTTGTTATTTAAGGAATTCATTTCCGATTATTTCATTTCGTGCGATTCAAATCGGAATTTTTATTTATGGGTGGATATATGATAGCGTAGGATTGCGAATGGAATGGAGTGCGTGGATAAAGCGGAAACATGATGCAGGAAGTGTGTTTGGAACATGTACATGCACATAGTATGCATATATGTATTCAGAAAATTTCAGAAATTACTCATGTATCGTTATGTCAGGATTAATATAGAACGGTTTAGGCATATTGTAAGACAAGTTCGATCTTTTGGCTCGTATCAGTGATTAAAGTACGGTGTTTGTTGGAATATAGAACATTATACTTGGAGGAACACTAATAGTATAATTATACTCTGATGCTTGATTTGTTTTATTGAAAGAGTTTGGTAGCTTATTTCAATTATCACTTATTTCAATTTACATACTGTCACCCAATTAAAATATCCATCGATTAGAACGTACGCTTTCACGAGGTCTAGAGAACTTGAAATATTTTATCCTTTTTGTTGAAATATTTATTGTTTATATGTCACAATTATTTTTCATCCGATCAAAGTCAATTCATTGATGCTTGATTATCGCACAGCGCGGATCGTGTTTTCCATTTCTCTATATATTTTGCAATATTTTATAGTACATCAAATACACTTTTATATTGAAATAGTGGGTGTGTTTGATACGTAATAAAACCAAGTCGTACCGTTAATTGCAAAGAAATGTCCAATACTTTGTTGCTTAACAGTTGACGCATTACACCAAATTGAATGATCCGATGATTCTTCGACCTCGATTCCACCGAAATCTCGATCAAATGGAAGATCGAACCGCACCTGATATTAGAGAAAGATCGATGGCGGATCGATCGATCGAGATGCCCGTTACCCTAGCGTCGCTGGAACGCTTCGACGCGCGATAACGGTTATCAACGAATCGCACAAACACTCGTAGCACTGGCTATCGGTGGCTTTATCTGGTGTGTGGCACACGTGACGGTGCAAAAACAAGAGCGCCTTTCGTTATCTGTGCGGCGCGTCGCGTCACCGTTTAAAAAATGTCCCCATATATTTCACAATCAATGGACGGCTGGCGCTGCCGCGAGCGGGACCCGTTTCTAATTTATCCCCGACCGGTCAAATTACAATTCCAACCGGGGGAATAAACTCGTCTCTCTGGCCGTGTCTCACGCCCAACTTATATATACATACATACAGCTTTACTACTCGAGAGACACAGGCGTTTGACCAACTTCTTTTTTCGACACAGTTCCTCTCTCTTTCTCTGGCCGCGTAAAGAGAACGCATAACGATCGTGACGCAAAATAAATGATTTCGTATTAACAATCGGCATTGAATGGCTCGGGCTGGGCTCGTAAATCAGACGCATTTGTTAGCGGCCGCGCTTCGGCAGCGACGTTGAAAAATGCCCACCGGGCCCAATCGGCCGGCAATATTTCAATATTAGTTTAGCCATTGTGCTCGGCTCGGAGAGCTGGCCCACGGCTTGGTCAAACCTCTCGCTTCTCTCGTCGTCGCCCCCATACACACGCCATACAACTGGTTCACTCGCGAGATTACGGTCAATATTTTCGCGACCGCGACGAGAGTCAACGTTCCACTACGTGACGTAACGAAAATATTTGCCCGGCTTCCTGCTCTACCGCGATAAAAAGCCTTTCCTCGACACCCTGTCGTTTTCGAATTTATGGCCGATCGATCGATCCTCCAGAGTGTCGAGCATGCGCGCCCGCGAGGGTGCTACCGATACGAGGGGAAGAGATTGTTTGCCTCGGTGAGGGTTTGTTGTGCAGTCTACGTGGAGATTTATATGGGAATTTTTGAACCATGCGGGTTCCTTCTGGTCGGTTGGAAGAGTTTGTAGTAAAGCTGGTATGATTTTTGAATATTGTATTACGCTGATATATATATGTATATATATATATATATTTATTCGAGTTATAGATTATAATAATAGTAATAATAACAACGATGTAATATAATGTTAGTTACACTACTGCTGGACGATTCGTTCGCAACTGATTTTTAATAGTCCGCGATCAACGCTACGAGTCAATTGTCTTTTTCATTCTTTCATTTCGCTCTTCGTTCTGTAAATCTCATCTTGCAACGAATAAAGTTGTAGGAGTATATCCCTGTTCACAAATATTAAAATACTTACAAAGAGCGATGGACGATTAGGAAGCCGTTTAAGAATTGTTGCCTGATTCGAAACCTGGTAAAGATACATAGAGAAATTGTTAAAATATATAAGGAATTCGTACATTCGACATTATCATAAAATCTTCGTATATATAACGATAGTTAAATAGCAATAGTTATTAATTTTTCTGCTATATGTGTTCTTAATCAACCCAAAGTCTCGATTTAAATTTTGCATTTGTTTCATAGAAAAGCTTTTCAATGAAATTTTTAGATCGAGGAATTGTGGAAATCAACGCGTACGATTCTTAATACATTACGTTCTTCCTGTAACACTCATAGAAATAGTTACAAGAAATCTGTGTATCGTTATCTTGCATAATTGCAAAATCATGGTCTATTAATAGTTATCTTGATAACTTATATCAATTGTTACTTTTTATATGGTATCAAGTGTTCTAATATTAATGAACAAGAATATTTCTATTTCTAGAGAATCGAGTAATCGTGTACCTGTACGATTAATGTAAGGTATTAATAAATAATGGAATTGATCAGTTTGACTTCTCAGATGTTGGTATTGTATAGTAATTTACTAATTGTTAGTTACTAAATGTTTGAAACTGTTTCAGTAAAGGCACAGTTTCATTCTGAAGAAACTTAAGAGTAAAATTTCACTTTGCGATTGCCCGTGAATGAATAACAATCCTTAAGCCAAACGTGTCCAAACAAAAATATCGAATAACGAGCAAGAAAGATCCAACTGTTTAAAGATTAAACTGTATCTCGGAATCACATCGCAGTCACTGAAATTTCCCTTATTGTAAGTGCCCCGCTGCATTTCGACTTTCGCCCTCGATATCGAACACCGAAACGCAAGTGACTCGACTCAAACAAGAAACCAATGAGACAGAGCACAAAGTGCCGCGGCCTGATCTCAATAAGATCACGTCCCATGATCGAGAATCGACAGTGGTGAACTAAATACGCGTCGGGGACGCAGGGGCGATTTTATTTCGACAGGGACTCATCTCGAAAGAAATGAGCGAACGGATGTACACCTGTACGACAAAAACGGTGCTTGATTTTTCGGCGTTCTCGTACCCCATATATGTAACACGTAATTGGTCATATTTTTAACATTCCGATAGAGAAACGCGTTCCGTTCACGCATACCACTCGTCCTGTCTTTCTTTCCTTGCCTTTTGTTTCTCACGTACCACGCACACACGTGCACACAGGCTTGGATTGAATCACGTTTCGACGACTTTTTTGTAGACCGGTTCGACGGCCGGTTCCCGCCAAAATCGCATTCAAATCGGGCATTAAATCGGGCGCAAAGTTGGTAACTCTCTGTGACACACGCTGTTCGTCCCTTTGTCTCCAAGGAGCTGCGAAACCTCCTCGTAGATGTACGTTCCTACGTCTTCCCCTACGTCTTGTTCCATCTCTGTTTGGCGATGAAAATACTCGTTAAAGGGTACCACCACTGGCTGATGGACGTGCGTAGTCAGTGATGGATGAACCGAGGCTTCGAGTCGATTGCTTCGAATTAACGCGATCCGTGACGAGTGGTCGGTGCGACTTTTGCTTTGCTGCTTTGCGAAACTTTAACGGACCGGGCAGGGCAGAAAGCTTGTCCGCGATTTTACGCAGAAAAATAGGGAAATTGTGCGTGCTTGGAGGGTTAATACTTTCCCTTTCAATCAACATAACTCGGTAGAAAGAAACTACACGGAAAGGTTTCGTTATGAGTAAACTCGGATTGATAGTCATTTTTTCACTCATCATTTTCTATGTGATCTTCTAGATATCTCGGGATAATAATTACGATATAATCGACGATATAATAATTTCTTACGTAGTAACAATTATACCAAGATATTTTACGAGTCTCGTTGTCCATACGCGTGAAAGGTCAATAAAAAGAATCGATCCTTTTAGCAAACATTTTCCGCGATGAACAGACAAGTGGAGGGATTAAAGTTTGCTCGGATCTATAGGATCGAGAGTAGTCGAGGACGAAAAAGCGTGGCCCGCGTGTAGCACGCCCGATTACGAAAGCGGACGGACCGCACGGCGGCCTATACGAGATTCCGCTCACGCGTGTCGCATGAAATTATGCATCTCGCATTTTTTCCCCCGGTCGGTTGACAATGCGATCGTGGCGCTCGTCTCCGGATGCCATTTGTGGAAAAGCCACGCAATTATCCGCCGGCAAATCTGAGCGGCAGCTGTGTACTCCAAGTTTGGTCTCTTCCTCTTTCTCGCTCCCACTTTCCGCCTGGGTCGACCGTGGTCCCGTTCACCTCTTTTCAAGTTCCTTTCTTCTCTCGTCGTCACACTCTGCCGACTTTACTCTATTCTCCGCTCGTGCTCGCTCGCGACACACTCGCGTGCGGTCTCTCGCGGCGATCCTCGTCTCATTCGAGCCGGCTGATGTCTTCATTGGACGGCTAGCTCACCTTGAATAGGGAGGCGTATGCAAACTGACCAAGGACGCGAAAACAGCCTCAGCTGCTAATCAATGATGTATTTCGGATTTCGAGATAACGGATGATTACGACATCCTGCGGGCGCCACTCGAGCGACGATGCAGTTTGATTCAGGATAGTCCCAGATGGAGAGCGTGTTGTTGGTTCCTGGGATCTTTGGACGTCTAAGAAGCATTCCGAAGCTGATAAACAGATTTTTATGGATTTATTTGAAATTTAAAATTAAGGAAATTTTAAATTACATTTAGATATAAAATTAGAAAAATATACAAAATGTGTGTAACATGCGAAGACACGAAAACTACTCAAAGTGAAGTACTTTCTACAATATCGAATGGATGAAATAAATCTTTACTCACTGAATCTACCGATGAAGCTCGTACGTTGTCCCTAATATTTTATATTCTGCATGTTATTCTTTGTAAATGAAATCCCAATCAATCAAAATCGAATGAAGATTTTTCGGCATATACATATCGTTAAGAAATCACACTTTTTGACGTTTTCCTCGAAAACGATTGTATATGCAAGAATAATAGGGATGATGAGAGCAAGTGAAAGAACGTCGATGAAATTCTTTCTTGATTCCGGAAAGTTTTTTTAAGAATTCCATTGAAATAAGAATTAACCCTATTGATTTAATAGGTTGCGAGTTTGGAAAGAACATAGAGAAATGAAAATTCCATTGACTTAAATTTTTAATTCTGTTGATTTTGTAAAAGAACATGGATTAGCAAAATGTTTGGTATTTTATGTATTGTAATAATCGACTGATCGGAGATTCGATGAAACGATTGATTTACTTCGATTAAAGAAAAGAGATATAATTCTCGCGCGCTCCATAATAGGAAGATCGTACCACAGTTTAATGGTCGATCATTTAAGAAGAAAAACTTCCACTGTTTGTCGTGACGCGTAGCGTGCAAAATTTCTTGGCAAATACCGAACAGATAGCCGATCTCGTCACGAGGTCGTCGTAACAAAGCGTGTATCATTTTTATTAGCATCGTTCTTTGCCATTAGTTTCTTGCAAACATCAGTTTTTTCCATCGAGTTTAAAGAGATTGCACATACCAGCTTTATCATATTTAGCATATCGTTCAGTGCAAACGAGCATATTTTTTGAATTTCTTGAATATCGTCGCAAGAAGAAGCGATAAGATCCCTAAATAAATGAAACCGAATGGAGCCAAACTAAGTTGAGAAAATTACTCGCAATACCAGAGGCGGTCTATAACTGTTTGAAAAATTGACAGTTTTTTATTACAAACAAATTTGATTCTCCCGCATCTATGTGAATTGTTTTATACGAAAGATTCGCCTCCTTTAAACAATAATCCAACAAAGAAGAAAACAGTATAATATATACAATAAGCCAGAAAGCAATAGTAAATAGCATGAAAGAGCCCAAAATTGTCAAACCAAAATCTAATTTATACCGTCCTTACACCGACGGCTAATCTTCAAATCGTCAAACATAGGAGAACATGAAGTTGTTCGCTTATACAACGATCTCAGACTACAATGTTGACCGGAGTCGTCCCACGTCGAACACAATAGACGACATCGGGCATCGCGACTACATTGCAACAATAAAGAAGGAAAAAGAATAAAAAAAAAAAAATCAAAATGACGAAGAGGGAGGAAAAAGGACGAAAGGAAGAAAGGAAGGAAGAAAGAACCGTAGCTCATTTCGCGCTGGACAGGCCGACGACGCCCAGTCTGGGTCGAGTTATTTCAGACGAGCCGCGTTCCGCGTGCTCTGTGCCTTCGCAACCGTACATTTAGCTTTGAACGTGGACAGCTAGACAGGTACAGAGAGAACAAGCGGACCGGTTTAATATAGATATACTGCTTAATTAGCAGTTGCGCGACTCACTTCGCTTTTTTGCGGATTTACGACGCCGGGCACATTCGGTCCGGTTCCACGGTGTTCTATTAGTCCTGAGGGACGTAGTTCACCCGGTTGTTAATTATCCAAGAACACGCGAATGTATGTAGGCTGTAATCGAATTAACGCCGATGGAGGAACGTTGATAACCTGACCGAGGTGAATTGCTATGGCTTGTGCGACTTTAGAGGATTGAATATTACAAGGGACGAGGTGCCTTCGGTTTCAGTGATTACGTATCGTGGTATCGTTGCTGAGTTCGTGGTACTTGATTTCTGATTTATTGCCGTAATAAGGTGCTTTGAACGCGTTAATCTACTCTTCCTTTGATATTATCTCATTGCAGAACCTTCTAACTGCTATTCTTCGTAATATCATTTTTAGAAGCGTAATTTAGAAGTTAATTCTTCCAATGATTACAAGTCGAGTTAAACGATCGTGAGCCAAGCTTATGCGTTGTACGTTTTATTTCGAGTCCATACAGGGTTCTACGTTTTATTCGAAAAGTAATATGTTTTAGATGCACGATACGTTCTAATAAATTATCAAAGTTCTAATCGTGAAGTTTCGCAATTCTATATGATATCTTTCATATTATTAAATATCATACTGGATGTCACCATGCGTAATTAATTAATTGCGAAAGACTACTTATGATCATACATGAACTACAAGCTCATAGTTGCTTCTTCTGTTTAAGGTGTTTGAAGAAACTTTTAAAAGTAAAACTAATTAATTAATTGCTGAATTATAACGAGTAGATTCACGTATGTCATGACGCCAGGAGCAATTTATCAACAAGCAGATGCTTGATTAAAGATATCATGATAGATAAACTCGTGAAACTAAAAAGTTCATAACATCGTACAGAATTATAAAGAACAACCTCGTTCGTATCTCAACATTACGCGAATTTGTTAAATTATATATTTCGTTTAACTTGTAAATTTGTATATTTATTACATGTATGTATAACATTTATCCCGCGCGTTTTCTTACATAATTTCCTTTTTATTTTATCATTCACAAATAAAGCACAGCTTTGGTTTTGAACATATTTATTTAAGAATTCGCCTAGTACACGCATATGATGAACTTGAAAATTTATTTTTATTGAAAACGAAGCGTCTCGTGAAAATATTGTATTCTACGTTTGCAACTTATTTTCACCTGCAGAATAACCTTCCGTCGATTATTCAGAATACCTACTGCCAGTGCGAAATTAGCCATATTCAAATATATTTGATAAATTTCTAAACTTAATTTTCTCGAAGATCAAGCGCTGTATGAAAGAAAATGCTATTCTATATTTTCTTATTATCACACGTTATTCGGCCTTGTATATTCTGTTTAAGCTTTAATCGCGAGAAGTTTCGCATCCTGTCGGATCGCAGGTTCGGAAGGCATCTGGCGACACACGGCTCGATAAATTGAAATCCTTATCGTGGTTCCAAGGCGGAAGGTACAGGAACGAGTCGTAGCTAACAAGATCAAAAGTTGGGGGTGGGTCGTCCGGGACAGACGTGGGACGTGGTGCGTCGGTGCGCCATCCGCGTGGGATCACCGTAGTGTGCGTGCAGATCGCCCAGGTCCAGGTCGTTACCCAGATACCAAGACGTCGTGTGCGTCCACTACCACCGACGCCGCCGTCGTGACGCGTCCTATAACGACGTAACGTGTGGGAGTCTCTCTGGCTCTTTTGCGCTCGGCCTCTATCTCGCGGCTCCGTATTTCTCGTTATTCCATCTTCTCGGGGCTGTCTCCTAGTCCCTTTTACGCGAAACGTCGCTCGGCCGATACCTTTCCACGTTGTTCCTTGGAAAGTTTAACAAAATGATAAACCAAACCATGAAAATTAAAAGATCGTACGAAATTTGTGAAAATATGTTAACGGAGAAATTTGAAATTTTTTAGTCTTAGAAAGATACGATGAATTTAAATGAAGAAAACATCTAATCTTATTGTATAATTCGTAAGACATTTATTACGACGTTGAATATATGATTTCTTTGCAGCCTAAGATTTCAAATAAGGTTCAACAACTTTTCTATAGTTTATCAGGTTTACCTTTTTCTATAACAGGCCTAATACTTATGGACAAAGGTGTATAAATGTAAATAATAAAAATTGGATAATTTAATTTCCAGGTTACGCCATACTGTAAACATACGAAATAGGTATTCTTCATTCAGGTTACTTTTAAGTAGACGAAGATCGTGTTAGATCAGACGCGATCGAAGAAACAAAATCAACCTTCCTCCTCGCAACGCTCTTTCTTAACTTTCTAATTTATTCTCGTCGCTGCATTCTCCGCTCGTCTTCTGCATTTATAATTTCAATTTTTCGTGTTCTTGTTCGACCTCGATCCGCTTTACACCTTTTCGCTTTACCTCGTTTCTTTTTGCGTATCTCGCCGCGACACGAACACGAAACGCAGCTCTTGTCGACATCGACGCGCCATCACCCAGCTCGATAAATTTAGACGGTGGATGTCGAGAGCAGGACTGTCGTTCGACAGAACGAAGCTTAATGATCGAAAATTTAACTCAGTATCAACGACGCAGTTCCGATCGCGCATCTTCGATGATCACGCACGATTTACTGAAATACGCGTTTTTATTTCCATTTTTAGTCACGCGTTGTGTTTACAGAACATCCATGCGATTATCGAAGCTTTCAAGAAGGAATTGAAACATTTTTGTCTTGACAAGCTGGTTGACCATAGCATAGTAATTTCTATATGTAGAGGTCTCTTATTTTTTTACGCATAATGTAAATTATATTATGTCTATATTTGCGAGGACTAAAGCTGGCCTGTACAGGTTTCTCTTTAAGTCATCTAGTTAAGGGATTACTTTAAAAAAGATAAAAATATTTTATATAAATATATATAGAGAGAGATAAATATAGGTATAGATACATATATAATTTATTGATTAAATACAAATCCTTTGTTGTAGGTATTTATAAATCATTGTTTCTGTAATTATACTTCGTACTACGAAGGAGATATTTAATCAACCGTTAAAAATAAAAATTGCACAAAATAATTATAATGTACTCTATAAAAATACGCAGACATTTAATAAAATAAAATATCAATATAATGAGAGCTCTCAATAAAGTTTTATATATTTTTTGAAACTCAGAAGTAGAATAATTTTTGGAAGATCGAAACGTATCAAATTATTAAATACTTCTTTAGTATATTTTTAGTTCTACCACTTACATCTATTATTAACCCTTTAAACTGGTTTATTCGTGTTGAAGCCTAATTTATTTAGTGTTTGGGATTTTTAGGATCCGGTGAATCTAAAAATATTTTGGAATACTTGTCACTATGTACGCCCGTTGCATTATACGATAGTTGATCGAGTTTATTATTTGACATTTCTTTCAATAAAAATTAAAGCTTCTTCCAAGAAACTCAGGAGTAAATTCTCACGTACCAAAATTTCACTACGAAGGATTAAATATTCGGATAAAGTACAATTCGGTACGAGCTCCTCGATTATTCACAAACAAACTCTTAAACGAATAACGTACGATACAAATCCCGAATTTTCTAAATTTCATAATTATTCGCGTTTAACGAAAGCATCTTACTTCGAGATGCTAATTCGTACAAGCTCTAAGCATACGAATACGAGTTTCTTAATTATCCATTAATAAACATTTAGACGAATTTCTTTCTTTCTTTCTTTAAATCTCGTAATCGTGCTGCCTGATCGAAAGTATCTAGTTTCTAGATACTAGTTCGTACAAGCGTCAAGCATACTGTAAGTACTTGATGCTCCTTCCATACAAGATAAACCATCGAATGAAATATTTATAGTACTAGCGCCTCATCTCTCCCCTTCCTTCCTAGAAACTGCAGCTTCACGGCAGCGTGCGCGCGTTGTATCTCAAGATCTTGATCTTACATTTGCTAAACTCCTACAACGGTTGCCGCGATGAAATACGACGCAGTCGGCCAGGGAAGCTTTAGTTATAACGGCCTGGACAAATTACGACTGGCGCGTGACTAAAATGGTCACGCCGGACGAATTGTCGATCGTTAACACCTCCGTGCCAGCGAGCGCGCCGGCATTATTTGCATGAGGTTGGTTCTTGCCGCATGAAAAAATAAATGCTGGAAAAAATCAAAGAGAAAACGCCGTTTGTCGCGCCTTCTTTAGGTACCAATTGAATTTTTCAATATCAATGTGTAAAACTTTCACTTTTCGCTAAACACATAAAGTTTGTTTCGGAATCGATGGCTCGCGAATAAAAGTCAGAACGAAGTAGAATCGATGGATGGAAAGGATTCTGTGTATTGCGGATTTTTGTGCAATTATGCGAAACTTAAAGATGCGGAAATGGACAGAATATACATAATCTACAGAAATACATATATATATACGAAATATCCAAAGTAGAATACACGTTATAATTTTTAACAAGTAAGACGAATCTCTACTTCAGTTCTATTTCTCGAGTCGTGTCGGTAAAAATATAAGATATAAAGATTCGTAGTCTAGTTGTAACAGTTAAGTTTCGTGTATCAAAATTTCCGACGATGTGTACAAGTTTAAAAATTTGTATTATACGTCGTTAAAAAGAATAACACCTCTTTTTAATAATCGTGGAACGAAAACGTGCTCTGATATTTGTTATTTACTATCACGACACGCGACAGCAACTCCACCCGTCTAAACTTACAAAGGCTTCTCTCAACTCGTTCCCTCTGAAACCAAGGTTACAAGCCCTCTTAAACAAAGATTACAAGTCACCTCATCTCAAAATACCGAGTCCTCTGATCCTCTATAAAAGCCCACCCAGTTCACTTTCAATTTTATCACAATTTTAAACGCTCAGATACGGCATCTGCCAAAAAATGCCAGCACCCAGCTCGAAAATTCAAAGAATCGTTACAATTTTATCCTAAACGACCCAGATCTGCCTTCCTCGGAGATCTTCTACTGGAGGATCACCGGAATGATCTCATATTCTCGGCGAGTCTTATCCATATAAATTGCCAACCAGGCTGAACATCGCCATCGGTACGGATTACCGATCTCGTGGAATTTTCGCGTGACGATCGACCACGATCATCGCGATATCGCGTGGATCGGTTACTAGATCGTGGCCGGTGGCCCGGTGCTAGGCGACAATGCAGAAACACGACGGCGACGACGTGTGGGCTCGGCTGAGGTGTGGGTTCGGCCGCGTTTAAGCGGTCGTATTTGGCGATACACGACAGAAAACGGTCGTGTGGGCTCGTTCAGCCTACCCAGCATCGTCGTGCTCAGAAATCTGTACTCTGGCGAAAGCGATACTCGGAAATTAATCGCGAGGTCAGTTTCTTGCGGCTCGATGTGCTTCGCCAATAAAATTGCTAATGCAATGGCAATAAAGCGGAAGAAGTATTCCTTCGTAAACGTATTTTCCTTCTGGCCAGGGTGAGAGACCGTGTCTGGATATATTCCTTCTTCTTCTTTGATTGCTTTTTCCTCTGCTGCTTAATCGTGAAACGATTGGAAGAGAGAGAAAGAGAGAGAGAAAGAGAGAGAAGAACGAGACCGTTTTAATTTGACAAGATCGAGAACGACGCTCGTCACGCGAGCCTCGACGACGTGCACCAAGCTGAAGAGGTTAATGGAAAGTTATCTTCTTTAATCTCGAAGGCTGTCGCGCACTCGTACACGTCGCGCCTCGCCGTCAGAGCCAATTGAAGCGGCACGTGATCACCGCGGTGACTGGGTAATCGCGTCGTTCTTCTGCCATTCGAGACGCACGCGGCTTCCACGTCGCGTGCTACACAGTCGTCACATTTTCGATGTTATTAGAGCGGTATAGGCTGTTTTCGAGCCGAATGGATGGTAATTCGCGCTTCTCTGAGATCATCATTATTTTTTGAAGCGTTGCTTTTGGTTGGATCCCCGTGAATGTGGAAACAGTTGAAGTTAGGTTAATGAACATGTAGCTTCGTTAATTAATTTAGGAAGATCGTACGTCTGAGTTAATAGTGTAAGAAATTGAAATCAGATATTGTATTTAACCTATTGAATACTCTTATTGATCTATCGAGCAACAGAAGCAAGCAACAAGATAGTAAAATATTACTAAGATACAAAGAATCTTACATATTGTCGAAGATAAGATAAAGTAATTTATATATTGTTTTTGCCGACGTACAAAAGATGTATTACAATAATATATACTTTGCAGCAACCTATTATATAAATCAGAGGTACAAACAAAGATTTCTATAATCTTGAAAAAGATAGTTTGTTATCGTTTCTGAGGATACGACAATTTCTGCAAACTTCATGAAATAGTAGAACCTAATTGGAAGAAAAGATAGTATCAAGAAAAATATCAAGTAAATCCTTGAATAACTACGATATTAAAAGCAGAAGTCAACGAGTTTCAATTATCGAAAAAAAAACAACTTCCAAGTAAGGTGCCTTTAATGAATTAATCATTCCAATTTTCCTTACATCGTCTGAACCTTATCAACCATCGAATCGACTTCTACGCCGCTCTTACCGTAAAATTCCATTTGTCGTGGTGCACTTTGCTCGTTAAACCTTCGAACAAAAAGCCGTGACAAATTTTCAGATAGCGTTTGCTTTACAAACAGTGGATCGCGAGTCGCGGTTGAAACGTGCGCAAACATCGTCTCGGGAGGATATCGAGGAGCCTTTAGAAAAGCTCGTGGACGTTGCCGAGGATGTCGTAACTCGTCGTTCGCCTATTGACACCTGTTCAAACGCGGTGGCTGGTGAAGGGACGGCAAAGGTCGCGATCGAGAAACGCCGCGTTCACGGGAACAGCCGTGTCACCCACACACGTGGTTGGCCTCTTGTTAAGGAAGCCGCGATTTAACAGGAGCGGGATAATACGACGAAGAAGGAAAGGACGGAGAGTCTCCTTAAAGCCTACGCGGCTAGGTCGGCCCACTTGAGAAGGCTCGAATGCATCGAGCACACTCTGAGATGCATGATCGAAAGGACAGGGGTAGGCGCTAAGAATGACCTGCCTACGATCGTCTAATTAGGCGTACACTGCGTTCCTCGTGTTCCTTATGCGTTGCCAGGCCGGCAGAATATGGTTCCGTGGATGATCTACGTGAACCGACACGTGGGCTACAGGATATTAATCGTCGCGGGAGCAAGAGACTTGTTAGGCGCGGGTCGAACGACTTATCTTTCAAGATCGCAACTAGAATATGGTTTTTATTTGATTAACTACAGGGGTAACCTGTGACTATTTATCGAATAGCTTTTTCATTGCTTCTCCGACTTTTTACTCCATTACAGGATTACATTCTGGCATATTTTTTCAATATCTATGTTAATTCATACTTTTCTGAACTAGGGAACCGGAATCAAAGCAGGAATTTGTTTCACGCGTTAAACCTTTGCCGTACACCTTTTTTTAAGGGCTACTAAATTTCTCGTGGCGGTTATAACCGTTGTTTGCAACAATGTGTTAAACACTATAAACTAAATTGCGGTCTCTTATCCACGTTATCATCCACCTGTAGATTATCTAACCTTTTTTACCATAATTTTTGTTTTAGCCAACTAAGGACCAGGAAATAGTTTATCATAATATTTCAAATACTTCAGTTGCGCTAAATGTCATAAAATCGTGAAGTCTGGATGGAAGAAACCGCGATGAAGGAGATATTAAAATCCTTAAAATTGCCTCTCATAGCTAGAATGTTAAAGAGCAGGATTTAACAACGTATAGTAAATTGACCAAAGATTATACAAGATTATATAAATGAAGGATTTTTAAACATAAAGCAGTATATTTCGGAGAGAAACTCGAAAAAGGTCTGATAAACGTCACAAATATAATCGAATCGCTACAGTTCATCGTACCTGATAAAAATAACATCAAAGACGACCCTTGTACCTTTAGTACATCTGCCATATGGCGTGTGGCACTTGGGGTGTTAGATTCGTCCCTTCATAGGTTCTCTCCACAGTACCACACTTTCGAGTATCACGCAGATAAAAGATCTTCTCCTCTTCTCCTCTTCTCTGTTGCTCATATCGTAAACAGGTTTATACGTGGCTGGGATTTTCATCGTCGCGTTTCTTCCTTTAACTTATAGATAATATAAGTATATACATGCATTTGTAAGAAAGATATCTATATTGATATTTAATTCTACGCAACCTACTCGAATTATTTGTCAAAGTAAATGAAGGTTTTAGAATATTATCTGAAAGCTAGATACAAAATGACAGGAGAATATAAAAGTATTTAAAAAGTCTTTAACTTTTTCTATGTCTGAATTAAGTTCGGAAAGAGCATGATGTTATACTCTATTGTGTTTCGATTGTCTCATTTACGATGTATGTGAGAAAAATAAATAAATGTTAATATGAAAACCAACAATGAGTAGAATTTCATTCGAAATTTTTGTCCATGTTCGATTAATAAACTTGTACTCGTTGAACTCGCTTATTTGAACGTAAGTTCCTACCATATGATATGATGTGGATTTTGATATATTTATGGAAAATTTAAAAGTGCAAAATTTCTAGAATGTGCATAATATGCAAAAGTATGTTATTTTATTGTAATATTGTGTACGTAGGACGAATCACGGACTAGGTCCCAGTCTTTTAATTTTTGTTTATAAAAATATGAATTTGCATAAATATGCAGCCTGGTAATGAGGAAAGCTGGTAAGCTCCTATCTCGTAAACTTTCATCGATTACTGCGTAAACTGTACGTCTCTCGATAATTTCGGATAAATGGAATTCTACTATAACGAATGATAATAATAAGAAGAAATTAATCAAGCCAATCGAAACGAAATGTACATTGAAAGAAACACCACTCATAAAACGTACAGCTGAATAGGGACAACTTTAAACCATCCGATTCTATACCTGAAAAAGTTAAATCCCATTTCGATGGAAACAAGCAGACACTGTTTCCGCTCAAAAAGCTAACAACCGAAATTGCTGAACTGTCGAAAGATACACGTGTCCACGTGGCTTTCCCGAGAAGGATATCCCGTAACCAATTCCAAAAACGAGCCGACAGAAATGTAACGCGATCGTAGCCGGTCCGTCCGATCGATCGCGAAGAAGCGGCAGCTGCTTGCACGATCGAGTCAATATTTAATACAGTGGCCCCGCTGTTGTCCTGTGACCAGTTTCGGAAGGGTGACGTCCCACCCCTTTCATCCAGTCGGGCTGCGTTGGCGCATTCTTGCCGGTTTTTGTCGGCGGTTGCTATATCGAAGAAACGTCGAAACTCCAATTCGGGATATCGACGCGAGACGAGGATATCGAATCGGCTGGCGCTTCGACCACGATTCCATCGTGGATCGAAGGAACGACGAAAAAAGGGGGCAGATATTAATAAGATGACACTGTTCGCTTGAACTCGTACGAACGATTGACAGATGTTACTCGGCCATAGGTAGCTGTTCTTGGGAACGATCGTTCCTTCTCCTCTCGATTCCAACTCACGATAATTATCTTTTTCTACTCGTGTCATGTAGTGACGATGATTTTGTTTTCTTTTTAAAACCCGAAAAATTCCACGGAACGAACGCGTGTACGCGAGAGATGGCATATATGGTGTATCATTTATGACGAGAATCGAAGATTCGATTTTTTGGATGGAAAGGATAATGGTAACTGGTGAGATTCTTAGGGCTGGAAAGGGAGCCAGCCTTCTTTGGGGAACACACTGTGTATCTGGTACAGAGGGCCGCGCGCGGTCAGAATCGCATCTAGATTCGGTTTTTTGATCTTCTGGCAAACCGTGGGACGCCGTGGTCCAGCGGGGAACAAGCCAAATATGTCCGTTGCCGGAGCCACATTTTCATTGACTTTTTGCCGGCGAATGAATTATCGCGACGGTCTGCACGTGAAACGTTTCGCGACCTCAGGGGTATAAGCGCGGCCGATCGATTCCACGAATTTTTTGAATATCGAAAGGTTAAAACGAAATTACGGTGATTCGACGTTCACTCTGCCATCTTTTGATGTTATCGTTGTCTGGTAGGTTCGTGTGTTTCAGAGGAGAAATGGTATTTTAATTTTACTTTCTATCGGCCCTTTTCCCCATTACGCGTAAATGCAACGCTATTGAAAAACATACGAAAGTATTCGAACGATTACCACAGAAAATTTGTATGAATATATTATGCGTGTTATGCGACATTTTTTGAAATTTTATTACCACTGAAATGATCTGCTAATGTATACACATGTAAGATTATAAGGTATTTATTGCAAATATGCATTTCATGAAAAATTATATGAATCTTGCGATTTTTCTGGAGTGTATGTCTGCAATACATGCCTTTTAACTTGTATATACATTCTGGAATTTGTTTCAGACTTTACCAATGTGATCATAATATATCGTACTTATATCACGTGTATCTATTATAGGAAATGGTTTATGCAACGCACGTGGTGTATATTCAGAATAATTATTGTTGTATCGAGTTAAACACGTTACAGAAGACCGTTCCTACAGAATGTAGAGTCTACGATATCTCCAAATTTCATAAAATTTTAGGATGTAGATGGAGAAAGAAGGATTACCGGAAAAGAAAATATTGACCAGATCCTTGAAATTCATCTTTAAAACTACAATGTGAATTTGATAGAATTCGATAATCCTAGACTGATTTTTTAAGTACTGAAAAAGTATAAATGAAATGTTGCACCTAATTGACTTAATTGAACCTTAACATGTTGACTGCCACCAGTGACCATCGGTGGACCCACGTTATTAAACTTTTTAGGATGGTTAAAACAAGATAAATTGAGTGGATTAAAAAATGTTCAACGATGTGAATGTCATGGATAAGATTGCCAGAGAAAAGGTGTGCAAATACAAATATTCCGCGAAAATTAAGTGTTTCAATGCGGTAGGTACATTTCGATCTATTGCGAGTCCCAGGGCAAAGTATAGGTATATAAAATTCACATGACAATTAACGTGTTAGTAGCTGAAAGATCTCTGAAAGCCACCTGAACAAAATCAGGATGGCTCTGTGGAATGGGTCCTCAGGGCGTTCGGAGTGAAAATATCCGAAGCTGAGTCATCGGAAGAGCTGGCCACGCGCTGCTCTCGTTGGAGGGGATTCGAAGAACAAGCGGACCGTCGCTACACGGGAATGTATTCCGAATGTTTCCCTCGTAATCGTCTGTTTGTAGGTACGTCCGTAGATCGTCTGGGGTTGGCAAAGGGTGGTGGAACGGGGCCAGGAGAAATGGAAGGAGGGGACAGCTTCTTGCGTTGCATGTTTGTCGTCGAATCCGCCGCGTGATTGACGGACGTTAGCGAGAGACGAGGGCTGCCTCTCTGTATCGTGACATCCTCTGATCCGATGTTTATCTTGCACCGCTACGAGCTCGTTCCTGTTGTTCTCCAAAAGTAGGTACGTAGTACCTGAGAGCGCGATCTTTGCGATCGTATTTCGTGCTGCGTCCTCCTTGACTGGAATCGATCTTGCTGGACCGTGAATCGTGGATTAGCGTTCGTGAAAGCGCTCGCAATGGGAAGGAGGACGAACGTGGATCAATCCACAGATAGGGGAGAGAACCGAGAGATTGACATGCGGACCGGGCGGGAGCCTTTAACGCAGAAAGATCGAAGGTCCAACGATCGGAATCGGATGTAGAACCCGCGCGCTACATCTATCGTATCGCTCCTTTTGATGTTTTCGCCAACGTTTCGTTTATTGTCTTTTGCTTTCAACTCGAACGCGAGTTGGTTAGACTCTCACGAGTTTGCTCTACGATTTCGTAGAAATGTCCAGGAGCTCGATATTTCTTAGGATGTTCTACGTTGGCCTGATTCGTCTCTTTTAGGAAGTTGGAAGGTGCAGGTTTGCGCAAGGTTTTGGTTAATTTAATTTGATCAGATAACATATAATCTTTCAGTGAGTTTATTAATACTAATTAGTAATATGAAAATATGTAGTCTTTCGTTAACTGAGTATTGATAATATGAAAAATGTGTATTTTTCTAGCAACTGAGTATCGATATTATGAAAACTCGTTTCCTTCTAGTACTTGTTAGTACTATTTTATTATTTTTCTGGGCAAGTGAATTTTCTTCGATACTTCTTTTCTTAATCTTTCTCAAATTAAAACGCCACTTTTATTATCGTTACTCATATGTTCCAGCTATAGGTGATCTATGAAGACTGTGAAATATTAATAAAAATTGTAGCTGAAAATTATTTTTCATTAAATACACAAAGAATATTTCCATACCAATGTATCACACTGCCGAAAAGTATTCGAGACAGAATTTTTCTTCATTGGTGACACAGAGTGAATAAAGTCTAAAGTCACCAGCGAAAATGTTTTGCGAGTGAACATTCTACCGGTATTCGAAACGCGACTGTAAAGAACGTTAATTTTACATTTAATCGTGGGTATCGGTTTCTACCAACGCAGTTATTGCGCGAAAGGAACGATCATGGAATGCAACGAAATTGTTGCACCCGGTGAAACGCGAGTCGTTCTCGCGAGCAAGGGTAATCAATACAATTATTATGCTCCTGTTCCAGTGCGTTTTCTGGAGCGCTGTACAGTGTACAACCTTCGGTCCACGACGGAGGGAAGAAAAAAATAATAAAAGCTAAGAGAAAGGGAACTGTTCTCGAGAATACCTCGCAAGAACGCGTTTTTCCTCGCTCGAAAAATAACGTGTCAGGGTCGTCGTATTCGAGATATAAATTGCTTTTCGGAATGGAGTCTCGCGTTTCAGTGAAAAGGTATGATTTTCCCGGACAAAACATAGTTTTTAGTTCTGAATAGAAAGACTGTTTCATTATTTTTAAACTGTCGTCTAAAAATTACACGTGACGCGGTGGTGCTATAAAAATCTCAAGTTATTTGTACTCTTCGAGATATACTGCACTGTAAGAATACAATAACGATAATACATTTCAACAATTTCCGCTCTAAAACTGTCAAAATATTGCAATCCTTTGCGCCGTTTCTCTCGGCAAAGAACCAGGTAATTATTGTTAGACTTCAGAAATTCTCTATAAGGATGCAGTTCAATTTATGACACATCAGTGTAATAGAAAAGAAAAGATAAAAAATAACAAACTCTACTCGAATATGCAAATAATATTTTTAACTAAAAAGAACAGCTATAGATTTATCTAAGAAGACTAAAATAAAAGGTTACAATCTCCTGCTACCAAGAAGCCTAATCTTTTCCCACTAAAGCAGTCAGAAACATTGCAACCCCTCGGCGTCATTCTTCGCAGCGAAGAAGCAAAATCGATTTCAAAGACAAAGAAGTGTAGACCGATTTCAAAGACTTTCTCGGAAGATCGAGTGGAAGAAGGGTTGTTGAATTTTCCCCGCGGCTTGCAGAATATTTTCGTAGCTCTCGTTCGTGGCTAGCCAGTGCTCGTTCGTAGCAAAGAATAAATAACTCGGTAGCTGCTTAATGGATCGTAAAAGCGTCGCAAATTTCGCGGCCGTGGGGAGAGGACGGCGCGGTTCCGAAGGCAATTTCCAAGCATAATTCGCACCTGGTCCAATAAGCATCATCCACGGACTACCGAGTTGAATTTCGATCGTCCGGCTAAACCTCGTAAAATCCTCCCTTGTCCGCCGGTTAATCAAGATCTCCGACGGTGCACTCTGACGAAAAGTGATAAAACTTTCGTTTCTACGTCGTAAATGGCTCACCTTGAAACGCTGACTCCCTCCAAGCCGATAACTTTTACGCAGCGATTTCGTTTATCGCCACTGTTGCCTGCACACGTATTCCAACGGCGGTGCTTACAATTCCAACATTTTATTAAATAAAGGCTACTGCGCTCGTTTAATACCGAAAGTTTCGTTTCTACCATTGAGATAGTAAAATTGGATAATGACGAGCTTCTGCGAACGTTTTATTTTCGTTTAAGTTTGTAAGGAGGGATTGTTTTTTCTTTATGAAGTCGAGAATTCGGATACACTCCTTACGTTCAATGAAAAATATTAACAAATTTTGTATTATTTTGTATTATTTGGTACTCTGCGTTATAAGGCACACGCGATGCGAATGAAATTACACATTTACGATAATATGACTAGAAAATAAAAACAATGGTAGACGTTCAATTTGAATATCCAATTATTTGTACATGTCGTAAGATTTATGGCCTGGGATAACGCGTGTTCACGTATTTATCTACACTTGTCACAGTATCTAACCCATGTAAATCCAGAATCATTCACAGCCTACTCATCATTCGTTGTCTGTATCAAAATGCATTCGGCGAAATACTTCCATCGAATTAACTGTCAACAACGTTTACGTGAAATTTAAGGGCTGGTAAATTAAAATCCTCGCGTTCACACCTCCGCTGGATGGTTCGCGGAATTATCGATCATTTTACGCGCAATTACGCTTTAAGTGGTTTTCCTGTCCACCGTTTGACCGGTGCTTTCCGTTGGTTCCTCATCTTCTGACTTCATTGCTATGCATGGAACGGCGCAAGGATCGCAGGAGGACGACCAAGGTAATTGATTCCTGTCCGAACGAGATATTTACATACGCTAATGGCGTGCTTTCGGCTTATTTGGCTCTCGTATTCGCCACGTTTCGCCTCGTGTGTTCGTCTCTGCGTATCTCACTAGTGGCATAATACACGCGATTTCAGAATCGAACAGAGCTCGAATTTCTTGTTTCTGTGTAGTTTACCGCGAATTGTTTCGGATAAGTAACCGCTTTCGAAGGCCGATGAATAATCGTCTCGTTGATAGTCTCGCTTGCAAAGACTTTTAATTGGCATTGACATCGGCTTAATGCAAACGTCACGTTCTGATAGATGATAATTAATGGGTAATTATGGCGAACGGATGAACGTTTGATGGCACGATGACGAGTTGTCGTGAATCTTTTTCCTTGTTTGGTCGAAGAATTTTAACCTTGCTACGATCCTCAAATCTTTGTATTTCAATCTCGTTCTCATTTTAACAAAGAAAAAGAAAAAGAATTTGTGGCGTTTCGAGGAAATGTTTAATATGAAATTGAAATGAAAAATCATGCATACAACATACACTGCAGCTAAAAACACTGTATCTAAATTTTAAACCGAACAAAAACGGACTAACAAGTTAAACAACACACGCACACTTATATATTACCAATTAACTCACGATTCAAATTATTAACTATAAATTCAATGAAATCAAAGCTACCTGAAAAATTTTTCGGAGCTCGAAAAATTCCTCACAACTCCAAACACCGTGAAATTACTGGAAATGTGCGCTCAAACTCTAACCCAGATAGAACCACACCTCTGCAATTAAAATTTTATCAATGAACTAATATTAGACTGCGAATTTTTGTACAAACTTACATTTTTATGAACACAATTAAAAATGGAACTTAAGTAGAAATATCTTCTTATGTTTTGCATATTTTATATATTTTTACATATTATGTACATTCTATACATTTCTGCGTATTTAAATTTCGCGTAAATGCATAACGATCCGTAATCTACTGGTTACAACGAGTTACCATATTTTTTAAAATTTACCACTAGAAACCACTAAATCCATCAACCTCTCTACCTCTGAATCCTAAAGCGAACTAGAAGCGCACTCACACAAAGAATCGACTGGCTCATTAATGGCACGAGAAACAGGGTCCGAAGCGAAGGCAGCGTTGAAATTCATCACGAAGCTGGTCAGTGTCACGTCGGAATCTCGGGGTCGCTTAGGAACACCCGAACCTAGAACAGGCTCACATTGTTGGCGACGATTCCCTCGACACGACTATACCTAACTGGAGAGTCTAACTCTCCATCGGGTTTCTACACGCTCACCCACGTGGCGTGCCGGTGGAACACACGGCGGAGCGGAAGACGCGCGACGCACGGGCAGCAAGCGCACGTGTCGCGCTTTTCTAGCTTGATATTACGCGCTTGGGAGCAAACAACGAAATAAGAGCATCAGATAGGCGACCCCACGGTCGTGCCTCTCCCCGTGGTACACTTCATAAATAACTCCGGTTTCTCGACCCACACACGGCCACGCGAGCGCACGCTCGCTCATTGCTTTCCGCCTCTCTCCTATCTAAGGTGGACCGAGAGGGTAATCGTCGAGGTACGCGTCCACTCAAGAGTAAAACTATCGCGAGGTGCTCTCCGGAGTATTTCTCGTAAGTGAACACTGCGTTGAGAGGCACGACTATCCGAGTCACTATCAGATAGGATGGAGAACGAGAGTCGCTCTCAAAGCGGTATCCACTTGCGAGAAACACCCTCGAGAGCAACTCGCGATTGTTTAACTCTGGAGTAAACGCCTACCTTTACGTACCTTACGTAGCTGATGTTTATGGATTTGTAGGGAAGGGATGTGGTTGAAAAGTGCCAAATCTGTACCGTTTCGAGCCTAAAATTCAAACAAAATATCATATATCGTACACTTTGTCGTCAATGACGATTTGATGGAGAAAAGAATGAAAGGCAACGATGGTTCTTCGTATTTATTATATTCCATTTTGTTTTGGAAGTAAGTTACAATGTAACAACTTGTCGCGTTTTGTTAATAGAAATTGATAAAGATTGACACAACGACAAGTTTTCTACTTTGAATATTTTGTATATTCTTACATGTTGTATGCATTTTGCAGATATTGTGGAACCTTAAGCCAAAAATGCATACGTATCTTTTGCCTGGTTATTAATTAATAATTTGTCCAATATGTTTTTACATATAATATATATAAATATATATAAATATCTACTTTCCTTTACAGAATAGGGTTTGATTTCTTGCACTGCATGCATTCATTTCGCAAGTTACGATCATTTGAAGTGAGACAGTTCCAATTCGTTGTTTCGCGAATCATTCCATACACAATTTCACTTTGTATTTAATTTCTTTTTATCGTCCAAACACTAGCTAATTGTAAGTATCGTTCTTCGATCGTTAGTTCGATCGTTAGACAGTTTCATTTTACTAAATTATCGTTAACCAGATTTAACAACTAATATTTAGTCTCAAACAATTTAAAGAAAATAATCAAAGTTTTGTATACATATATAAAATACGTCAATAGCGCAATGCAATTAATAAAGTTGCCTTCTTGACGGAAGAATCGATTGTAAGAAACTTGCAAAGGGAAAAAGATATTACTAAATTTTAGCAAAGGGTAGGGAGAGTCATGATATAAACTCTACAGTATACTGCGCACCGTAATAGTCGTAACCCGAGGATGAAGAACGCGACCGAGAGAACGTGTCGACGGTGTCTGTCTTTCTTCTAGTAGATTCAACCGAGGAGCGTTATTAACCCAAATTGGCCGTGCTTCGTGCCCTTATCCAATCCCACGCGAGCTACGTACTTCTATGCCGACGCGGGAATTATATCGCCCCGGGGCTGTAACTGGTCACGTGTTCCGACTCGTTCTGGATGCACGTTTTGATGGGGTAGGGATGTGGAATTGAATTTCACAGGAATTTGACGAGGATAGATCGGTCTGTGTATTTCGTTTGTTCCGTGCTTCGTATTTCATATTTCAAATTTCTCAGGTGTATTTCAAGAGCGACACAATTGAAAATAAATCAGTCTGTATTAAAAAATCATTAAAAACGTGAAAGAACGTTTTTGTAAGAATTACGTTTGGTAAATAATTGTTTTGTAAGCTTCCAAATAATTTTTCGCTTTCGCTGAAAAGAAGAAAGAAGAAGGTGGGAAAATGGCAGGGTGGAAGAAGATTTGGGACTGTTAATCAATTTCTTTGATTGTTCATTTTTTATATTTCTTTCGCAATGAATGCGCATTTCGATCTGTTATTATGTGCAGATTGGAACTCTCCGGTTCTTAACTCGCAAAAATACTCGCACCATCAATAAGCGTTATTTTGCATTTCCAAGGCTGCTCTTGCAAGTTAAACTAATTTTAAAGAAACGAGCGAGGCGCCAGGACGGTGTGCAGAGTTCAGCCGTGATCCGCGACTCGTGCAAGCATTTGGGAATATGTAAATACCGGATTACACGCGGCGAGCAAGGTTTGCGAACGAAGTGTCAGCCGCGAAAGAGCTTACAACAATGGTCGATCGTGACTGGCGCAGATCGATACGATTTGACGTGTATGCTCATGGTATTAGTGTGCCACGGGCCAACCTATGTAAATCTAGACGGACAACGCTGTAAGTAAGCTTGATCCGTTCTAAGAATAGCGGGACAATATGTTCCGCGTTGAATCCAAGAAATCGGTTTGTTCGTTTCGCAATCGAACCTCTGCGAACCTTTCAACATCCTCGCTTCTCGTCGACCGGACGTATCGATCAAAACATAAAAGAATAAGATCAAAGAACACAAACATAGTACAATTTCGATCGATCTGTCGAAGAAAATCGTTGTATACCGCGTTCTTCGTCGCGATTGAAAAGATATCACGTATTCGCTCACAACTCGAATTATTATAAATTACAATTTCGAGCGAGTAGGTTTAACCGAGTTGGTCAAGAGTTGTTGAGTCGCACGTTACACAATTGCGTTGTGAATACTAAGTGTCGTTCCTTTCTTTTTCTTTCGTCTGGGTATGTTTGATGCGATGCCTTAGGCAGTTAAAGTTCGCCTTATTACGCGCTTAAAACCTGTAAGTGTAGGTGTAGGTTTATTGACAATTAGGATTGGCTTCTTCAGCCTCAATGTGTGTGGACAGGAAATATTTCCAAAAACCTGTACGCGTGCGAATTAAATCAAGTGGCATTAGGTTTCTGAGTGATAAATTGTGCGATAGGTGTTCTTTCTGATTTCGAATAGGAATTCGTTACGACTGTATCTTGCTATTTTATTAATTAGTGTATCGTTGTGTGTTTTGTTCAGTGTTCTTCGCGTGAGTTCTTCGATATGGGTCATAATGTCTGTTTTTCGGCTTCCATATGTTATTTTTGCAAACTGTAGCCGCAAGTGGCATCAAGAACGATTCTTACGAATATGTGCTGTACTCTTTGTGCGTTGTGCGTGTATTTTGTAGACAGCGGACTCGAATTGTTCTCATTGTTTCATGGATGGCTGGCTTCCAAGTGATTTGCATAAAGTACTAACAATAAGCGTGCAAAATAATTTTCGATAATTGCCTTTTCGTTGGTCTTGCCAATCCGCGTTTACGATTACCTACTTAAGTGATTGATCTTGGCTAGAAGATCCGAAGGGATCACGCAACGGAGCAACGGTTCGCGATTTTATTGGGGGTGCGTCTTAAATTTCAGAACCGCCGCCACCGGTGTCGGTCGACTGCTGAGAAATCTCAGTTTACGATTCCGATTTTATTCTTACGTCTCAACAGAAATAGATAAAAAAGAAGGAAATTGATTTTGCACGAGATCGGTAGAAAATGTGCGGATTCGTCGATTCGCAGGCTGAGACTGCTGACACATATCGAAAACTTGCCAGCACCATCGTTCCTCGAAATAAACATCGTTCGCTTCCAAAGAGCGAAGAAATTCGAGCCGCTTAGGTATTCCGTTTGATTATTCAGCGTCTGGCAGCCGTTAGCAGACGCTTCGTCATATTAACATTCTCGAAATACAAAACCACCATTCAGAGAAGGGAAACATCGATAGACTACGGCCCCGGTTGTGTATTGCGCATGCATTGAATATCGGCGTGCCGTGATTCGACTCGATGCTTGCATTTCGAAACGCCTTGTCGAAAGTCGTGTCGATGGTTTTCTCGATTAATTGCTCCATTAATTGTCCAGATATTGTTGCCTGTTCGGCCCTTGAATTGTTTCGTCGCGTCAGCATGAGCTTGGAGTTTTTAAGGAGGTTATTTCCTTCCTCGAATGACTTTTGCTCGAACGTCTCTCCCGGTTTTCCTAGCGTCACTTTTCATACAATATGAAGTTAAGTCGTCGGGAAATAGATGTAATATTTCGAGAGGTGGAAAAATAGACGCATATGTCAGATACTTTAACGGCGAATGACTTTCGAGCGGTCTTTTTATAGGTAAAATCTTCGGGAAATAATTGATTCTCTACAGGTAACGTGAAATTGCAAAAGTGAAATCTTGACAAGAAATCAGAGTTCGAGAAAACCATGGTAATCGTATTGTCAATGAGCAGATTTCAACTAAAATCAAATTCCAATGCACTTGAAATAAAGCTTTATATGGGACCTACAGTTTACTATACCACGGATATATATGCGAATTCATATTTTTATGAACGCAACTGAAAGAGCAAGATCTAGTCAGAGATTTGTTTCACTTACCAAGTATTGCAACAGATACTATACTTTGGATATCTCATATACTTTTGCATATTCCATGCATTCTGTAAATTGTTGCACCGGTAAATTTTCCATAAATGCATCAAAATTTACAATCCATTTATTACTGAAAGTATATGACGATATATCTAACAGTCGGTTAGCGAATCTTAAAATCTGCTAATCCTCCAAAGTACAAGAAGAAGTAGGAAAGTATAAGAATGTTCAAAAAATTCCATGAGCTCGAAAACAGGTCTGTGGGTAAAAACTAAATTGAAAGGAGAGGCCGATTAATCGATGACACACTCGCAACGTACTTCGACTTGTCTGTTCTACGAAAACACACGTCCAGAAGTATCGAGCGGTATAAGATCCATCGATTTCTTACCAATGAACTCGCGTCTGACAGTCATCGAGCGCAAGGCAGTCGTGTTCACCGTCAGTCGGTTGATCTTCATGGTGAACATCGGTAAATGCGCGCTGGCCAAAAGTCCAGGGGCAAAAGAAACCCGAACGACCATTTCTGTGGCACGTGGAACGCACGAAAATGCCCGGCTTCTTCTGCCTCGCGAGCAAAAGGGCCGTGTTTCGCGAACGGCAGCACGATAAATGGCGCCTCAGAAAAAACTTGGAAGACGATCCTGTACGTGAGACGCGAGACAAACGGCTAATCTTGGACGGTGTACCTTCGTCCCTTCGATAGGTTCGTGGCCCTTTCTGGCATCGTGCTTATGGCGCTCGAACACTCATTCTGATTTATTCCCGCTCATAGCGATGCGTGTCTCGTTCGCGGTCTAAGTAGAATAGGACGTCGCCGGTCAGACTATTAGATAGGCGACGCGTCGCGTTTAACTGACGCGGGACGAGTTTTTGCTTCCCTTGGATTATACAGGCTCCTTTAGCATGATGAAATCTGTAGAATGTTTTGTGTACTCTTACTTAACGCAGATATTAACAATATCAGAACATAGTACATATACGAGGAATACTTGATTACCTCGTTTGTCTCTAAAGACTTTTGAAAAAGAATGAATACTGATAATAGAGGTATTAAGAATACCAACATGTCTTAAGAATATTAATACGTTTCAAGAATACTATCTTATGATTGTTTAAAGACTTTTCCAACATTGTTGTCTAATGTTATATTTATGTCTTTTTATATTTGTACCCCGGGAACATATTTACCCCAAAGCATTTTATTCAGCGTCAAGATTCTAAAATACAATTCGCTTCTCTACTACGATCTAAATTCCCAGGAATCTATAATGCCACTTTAAAGAATCAAATACTACGTTCTATCAAATTTTCTAATTTTACACCAGCAAAATTCCAATTACTTACGTGCTGCAAAACATCTTCATCGACTTCAATTCTCCCTCCAATCAGGGGAGGGACTAACCATAGATAAAAAAGCACGAACTTTTGACCTAATTTAATAGTACAAGAGACTACAACTTAATCTCTCTGTCGATCCATTGCAACAAACAACTGCCGTTTAATGGTGTGCAACGCGAATCTGCCACGATCTCGAGCAAGATTCCAACAAACGAAACCAGAACGAGAAAGATAGAGGAGGCAGAAGCCTTCGCAGCAGCGTTTTTCTACGAGGACAGATAATCATCGTTCGCTCCAGCAGCGTGTCACCGGATAGCACTTATCAGTAAGAGATTGACGACGAGGTCTGCGAGCGAAGGCAGTCACCAACCGCGGCGCGGAAGCGTGTGGGGGATAGAGAGCAAGGCACCGAGGCATAGAGCGATGCTGAAACGGGAGAGAAAAGCAAACGTGGAGGGAATGAAACGAAGCCAGACCCCCCACTTGCTGTTCGCGAGTGGCGGCGCGTGTCAACCTTGCCTTGTCCTTGAAACCACGCGACCGCGACCGTACAACGAGCCAAGTCGCTTCGGAACTTTACTAGACGCTCTCGCTCGGTTCTAGCCGTTCTAGGAATCAGCTGATTGACCGACAAAAGAGGAATTCCTAGTGGCTCCTGTGGTCGCATTTTCGCGGACCTGCAACGACACGAAGTAATTAACGCTGTCTGCCATGGAAACGACCGACAATCAGTTCCCATTCTTCGTCTTTTTTCTCAAGGCTCGGTTCGAGAACCTGCTTGGATGAAGGCTTGAACAATTGCTCTTACGTCATGATTTACTTCATTACCAGTTTCGTCCTTTGAACGAATAATTTCTAGTTTGCGCCGATGTTCTTGAAAATATCTTTGGAAGATTGAAACTATGATTCATGTTTTCCAGGGAAATATTATATTAGTATTTAATTACAGAAGCGATTATATTTTGCCTTAGATATGTAATTTATCAGATTATTTAATGGCTTTTTATTTATTAGATGTAGTATGTTGCAAAAATTATGTTTTTTTTAGCATAATGATAATAGTAGTAGTATTTTCTGTCTTTTTTATACCTGAAAGTATTCAATTACTGATTCTTCTAAAACTTTTTATTATGCCGTGGTGATGAAATGGAAGTCCAAAATGCAGCACTGCAATAAACGGTTAACCGTTTGGATTCGTGGTGTTCATAAGCGCATACATGAATCTAGAAAAATTCCATTGCCGTGACCTATGAACCTTTATACGTGGTTTTATAATTTAATGGATTTACGTAAAATCATGTAACACAAGTTGCTTAAAAGTTAACAAAAACCCGTAGTTTAAATTTTCACCTTCTTCGTTTTTATTTCAAAAGCTTGGCACATTAAGCAAAGAATATTTTCTGATAACTGTCTATACTTCTATCGATCCGTACCAAAGCATCAAATCTCACCGGCGAGTTACGGAAGCACAAAAACGAAAAGGTAAATTAAACACAGTTCTAGAATTTATGTATCAATCGTTTGAATAATTATCATTACCACGTAGCTTGTACCGTGTCACGCGACTCGAAGGTTGCGTCGTCTCTTTGTACGAACAGTCTTTTTTATCCGTTATGCCGTGTCATTGGCAATTTTAACGGCAACCCAAAAGTCGCGCGATTCATTCAGTTAGAAACAAAGGAGTGAAAAGAAGGTAGAAAAGGAGAAAAAAATGTCTCTTTTCTCCGAGTAGAGATTCTTCTCTTGTCTGTAGTAATAGGGATCCGCAGATAACGATTAGACGACGCGAAAAATCATGTGATTTAATTAAATTACCCGGTGAAATTATGCGACTCGATTATCATCCTAATGACCATTAGAGGCAAACTCCAGGGTCGGGGCTAATAAATAAAAGAACGTTTCCCCGAACGGAGGACTGGTTCAAGTTCTGAGCTGGCAATTATGGCCGCGTTTCGACGCGAAGAAATGATCCTTCTCGTAGCATTGTCGCCATGGAAATCGTACGTGAGAGGTTAGAGATGAGAATCCGGTCAGACCTCGGTATCTCGTGAGACCTGTTTGTCGGAGATTTTACGTAACAAAAGATAACCAACTTGTCGGCGCGTAGATAACTAGGAATTCTAGCTCCCGTGTCTGTTACTTATGCAACATGTCAGTCAGTGTAAAATGGGCACTTTTGTACCTAGAAACCGTACGATATACGTATATACTTAGAGCAGCGCCGTCAAGTACGTACAATTGGTGCAATGGATGTGCCGGAGTTGCAAAGTAAAATATTAAGCGGTGTAAAATATGAAGTGACATCCATTGGGATAACCGTATGTATTACCATACCATATAGGATCAGACGTTGAAATACTTTTTAAAAGTCATTTGTAAAATGACGTTCAACATTTTTATACGATGTATACAATCGACTTTGTTTTGTGTGTATTTGCAATTTCATTCAAGTTATTTAAGCTTCGAACGAATAATAATTTCAATCAGCCAATATATACAAAATATTCTTTAAATCTACCACGAAGGAACAGACAACTGTAATTTAAATCATACTGTGTTAAACGATGCTCAAGTTTCTTATTCCCTTTTATATGCCTCGAACTGCAATTCCAACTCTCAATTACATCAATTTCAACACTTAGTCTATTTTAAAACCCGACTATATATACTCGTATATGTCTCCCTCCAACTGTACGTTCGGAAGGAAATCATCGAATGGTCACGAGTTGCCATTGAAACTCATCAACCAGATTGAAAATACTTTATGCTCTTCTATTTATATGTATGCATTTCCTCGTTCGTTAGCACGAGAAGTATAGCACACGACTGGAAGCGTTATTTACTTTGACCCTAGCGCCGGGTTTGCGATCGAAAATGATAAGGTGCTACCGCGCAACTTGTCATTCAACGTGATATTGCGTGTGCCGCCACTTCTGCGCCGTAAATTGCGGTGCCAGAGACGCCACCGGCCAGCCAGAGGTGCATTATGGTAATGCACCGGCATCGTGGTTTCTTGTAAAATCCAGACGCCTAGGCAACGGTCCAAAATTTCCTCTAGTCACTTGCTGCTTTCGAAACTGCATCGCCAATAGCATAAATTATGTCTAGACATCGATATTAAACGCTCTAATCTCGAATACGAAACCTTGCACTATTCAACGATAAAAAAAAGTCTATATACGATTTGTACAATAATAGCAAATAATAGCATAACTAGGAGACGATAAACATAGCCTCTTGGAAACCTTTCACCGTTCGATACAGCATAATGTCTTCGATGACGTCTCTAAATATCAATCCAAAGAATTTTCCGACCTGGAAGCGTGACTCGACTCTCTGGAAAATTACTCATAGTTGATTACGGGGGAAAGTCGACAACGATAATCAGTTATCAGAGTCTCGAGATTAGATTCTCCTCGTTGCCTGATAATTTCGAATCCGTGACTTCTTCCGTTCCACTCTCCACGTGTATTCTTTTGTGATTAGCACGATTCACGAGAATGGTTCGATTGAATTGCAGACGCCCTCTGTGATCCTTGCGAGGCGAAAAGGGCACGACTTTCGAAGGTACAAGGGCCTCGCAGTGTTCGAGGATCCATCACCAGGAGGCAGCAGGTTCTTGTCGACCCACGTTTTCGGCCTAGCTCGGTGGTAAAGATACGAATTTCGGGTCCTCGTCGGGTGCCAGGACCACGAAAGGAGTCCCTCAACACCGGTTTTATACAGGAGAACCTACGATGTTCTCCTTCAGGTGGCAGCACCTCTGCGGCGATACTCAGGTACCTTGGCTCAGTATGCATTGAGAGCTGCAGCGGCGCAGATGATGCGTAAGGCCCTTCCCCTCCTACTTGTAATAGTTTTAAAGCATCTAGCTAGACTACCTGCGAAATCCTCTTTCGTACGATAGAATGCTATTATAGGATTATACTTTGTTCTCTTAAACTTGGTATGGCTACGAGTAAATTGTGTTTGAAGAGTAAAGACTTGAAACAATGAACGATCGATCTTTGTTTCTTTCGTATTTATCTCTTTTCGTATATTATCGATTTTAGGTTGTTAATATAGTTAAGCGAAGATTTGTTCAAGATGGAAGCAATGTTAAAGTTGAGGAACGTAGACTGAACTTACGATAGAAAAATTGCATTTAAAAAAGATGAAGTTTGAATCTGAAAAGATTGATTTAGAAACTGGTAAATCAAAAAATAAAAGGTAATGGAGGTATGGGAACGAGGAAATAAACGAGACCAATAATTGAGTTTTGACAAAGAGATCAATATTTATTTGATGCTCTTGTAGTTGATAAGCGTCGATCTTTTGTTCTATTCTCACGATAGAGAGGAATTTATAAATTTTCTCTGCACTCGATATAAATATAAATTAGGACAGATCATACTCATACGATCACGCTCAGCCTCTCACGCTCTCCCGCTCTCTTTCTTCTTTCACGCACAAGGCTTAACTATTCTACAAACTAGGCGATTTCGCAGTTACTTTTACATACGTTCCTCGTACTTATTACAACCACGGTACACGACAAAACACTCGCTTGGCCGTTTTCTCCGTACAAGAAACAGAATGGAAGACCTCGGTGATTCTTGTTGCGTAAGGCACTTAAAATATGATATTCGTCTAACGATATATACAAAAGGAAAAAGGAAATCAAAATAGAACGTGAAAACATCGTAGAGGAAGGAAAGAAACAGGGAACAGGACGATACCGATGAAACGAAAAATGATGAAGAAAGAAGGTTTACGAAGGGTTATTCTTTTAATCCAGGTTCTCGACGAATACGATGTTTAACTGATAAAATAAAACAATATTTACAAGGCACTGTATAAGGCACTGCCTCATAGGCTACTGGCCGACTGCACGCACTCGGGAAATATCGAATTCTCACGGTTTGACAGCGACAAGATGCTAACTCGCAGGACATCTTTCACCCTAACAAAAACACGATTTCGAAAACGCTATACGTAAGGAACAATGATCCGTGTTCCGCGGGACTGTTCTCCAACCAATCCACGTCTCTTCCGCCGAAGCGTATATATCACTCGAGACATAACGTCTTTTTCACCCGCGACCGATTATATAACAGTTGGTCTAAATTCTCTTCGATATCTTAACCCCGAAAATTCGGATTCACTCTTGACGAAACTTTACCACGGCCTCCACGGTTTATCTTCCACTTCTGGCACAACGCTCTTCCTCATCACCAATGCGAGAGGTTTCTGAAGAGGCGGACTGTATACACGAGGATCGAATTCTGGATCGCTGGTGTAGCCGTTGGCCGGCGACGTCGCGACGTCCCTGTGACTGTTTCCATTGGTGTACGCTGCAGGTTGTTCGCGGAAAGTCGTTGGAGGTGCTTCGAACGCCACTGGACTCGCCGCCGACGTGGACGTCGAGCTAGCAGAAGATGACGAGGACGATGCCGATGCCGTGCTAGCCGTTCTCTGAGGAATTGGGATCAGAGTTGGCAGAGGCGAAGTTGGTGCCGGAGATGTGGCTGGTGACGTAACAGGAGTCGCTTTTGCACCCGCTGGGAGCACCAACGCGATATCTCCATTTGGTAATCTCGTTGGGACCAATTGAAGACCCGTGCCATTCGCGTTCGTGAAGAAGATCCCGTTCGATTGTTGCACCTGAATCCTCGGGGTTGCGTCCACTTGAGGCAGAATGTGCACTTGGAGCTGCGTAGTCGGTGGCGCCGGTTGGACAGGCTGCTGATTCGTCGCCTGCGTGTTGTTGCTTGCCTCGACCGGACCAAGGTAGGTGGCCAAGTGGGCCATCAAACGTCTCTTCACCGAGGCGTCCAGCCCGGGAAACCTGCCAACCTCACCGGCGCATTCCGTGAAACCAGCACGGAATTTGTTTAGCACGTTCGGATCGGTCGCGGCCGCCAGGGCAACCTGTTGACGCTGGAGCGATTCCAGGTGTTTCACTGTCATCTCCAGAATGTCGGCCTTCTCCAGTTTCGAATGTCGCGATGGCTGTAATCGTAAACATAATACCGCGATTATATAACAGTTCGGATCATAGGTAGCCGAATTTTGGGTAAAAGTCGCGAAAAACTTGCAGTTGCATTCTAAGCCTTGTCCATGTCGAACCTTCTGCCAATTTTTTGTTAATTAATCCGAAATTAACGATACCGATAGTAATTTCGATCGATTTCTTACCAAAGAATTTTTCAAGACAACAAAACGCTAATACGATTTCCTTTTCAATTTAAATTCGTGGCACTATGGAACAAGTCATGATTTTGAACGCGAATTTTCAATTAAAACGTTATATTATCTATAGACAAAATTCGAAGAGAAGAAAAAATTGACGATTGAAAATTGAATAACATGCGGGGGAGCGTTCGAATTACGTGATGTCAAGATACTTACGTCTTTTTTCATGGCGTCCAGTATGAGGGTCTTCAGGTCGTTTAGGCAGTTGTTAATGCGGGCTCGTCGCCGTTTTTCCATAATCGGTTTATTGCTCTGTAACAGAAAGAGGATAGTCAGATCAGGTGCGTTGTCGAGCTACTTCGATTAATCGTTCATTGCAAAGTATCGTTTGGACTACGGTACAAAGTCGACACAATACTCTATGTTGCCATTGTTTCGAAGAAAGACAAATAATAATCGTCGAGACTGGTGCATTTCAACGATCATCGACAAAATTGTATTTCCCAATATCACCCATGACTCATCGATCTCTTTCATCGTGTTTGTCATCTACTTGAATTTATTTACTATTTATTATATAATTTATTATATTATATTATTTATCATATAATTATTAAAAACACTATATTCAAACTTCCTTCCAAAATTCACTGATTATAGTTTCGTGACAATGAAAAAGCCACACGTTCGAACTTGCTTGGAAAATTCTTAGACAGTCTCGAGAGATCGTCTGAGAAGCTTCAAAAGATTTTCGATTTCATGGATCGACCAGTCTCGTGACAATGAAAACGTTCCAAATCAATAAATTCCGGAAAGGACGTGAAATCTTGATAGAGACACTAACCCGCCGATTCTCTCCAGATCTTCGCGTAGTGGTAGTCGTGGTAGTGGTTTGCGCTGGAGGTTGTCCAGCTTCCTGGGGCACGTGTTGCGCCGGCGGCGTAGCACCGACAGTGACACCGCCTGTTGGCATCGTGGCACCCACTCCGGTCACCATCGTCCCGAAACAGTTCTTATATCACAGAACAGAAATCGAAGGAGAAATTCGACAAATCGTTTGACACAATTTGCCGTTCTGCTACACACTGCACTGTTAATCCAAAGTAACGATATTTCTAGCTAGTGTTCACTAAAACGTCTGGCCAGGTTGGTGTTTTGCACTCGTAATCCAAGCAACTGGTCAAAAGATAATCGAAGAATATTCGAAGAGGGTAGTTCGTATATTATTTCTCGAACGAGAGAACAGAGTAAAGAGAACGTCGTCTCTCCACACGTCCCTTGCTCGCTCAACTAACTCACTGAACTCCGACCACTCGGAACGGGCGTCAGAGCACGACTGACTGAACGAACGACGAACGTCTTCTGTCGTCTCGTCGAAGCGTGCCACTCGATGGAATGCCCGATGGAGGCGCTGCCACTTTAAGGGTGGGGGCAAACGGCGACCAGCCGACACAGGAGGGGATAGCGCGTGACGGTTTAACCTGGACTTCCCTTCCACCACCGAATTCCGACGGTCGGACGGCACCCGGTTGCCTTTAAGTGCCCCCACCCAGGGCATGAACCCCCTCCCAGGTTCCTCTAAACCGACGACCGTGCGGGTTGCCTCGCGCAAATCCCCACCAGAAAACCCGACTCCCGGACTCGGATCGATTCGATTTTTGTGCACTGTCATCGACTGTTTTTCCCCCCTTTCTCTCATTCTCCTTTTCTCTTTGTGGAAAATACGTTTCGCCACCCTTCGACCTAGTGGCGGATGGGTGGCGAATGTCTTTGAAACTGCATTCGAATTCCGCGTAAGAGAACGGAAATTTTGAAAATTTTTACAGGAAGATTTACTTGGAAGTCGTTGAAGATACGTTACATATGGTAGTCTTAGACTCGAAAACATTTTTGGTATGTATCATAGATTGGGGTAGCTAGAGCTGATCATTGACGACTTTTGCTTTACACGATTTTCTTCATTTTAGAGTAATAATAATTAATGCTTAGCTTCTTGGAAATTTCTCAGAATCGATTGGAAAAACCAAAATTTCTTTATTATACAAAATACGGGTGTGGACATACTGCTTCGTCAAATGTGACATGATTATTGATGTTTGACGAGGAAAGGACGAGGTTAAAAAATCTTCAAAAATCGACATTAAAAAATTCGAAAGTCATGAATGCCAAAAATCGAAATAGGTGGAGTCGTATGAAAATCGTAGATGATCGTGAGCGACAACCGATAAGGAACAATGCCATGCAGTGTTTTCCCCGGCAGAGGCGATTAGTCTCGTGACGCGTATCGCGCGTCGAAAGGTCATTAGAACCGGCTGCTTGTGGTATATACGACGTCGCGGATCGAGAAGTGGCAATGGTAATTCCTACACAGGGACGCACGTACACACGGAACGGGCACGAACGTCATCGGGACTTATATCACGTTCTTCGAAAATAGCCGAGTGCCACCGTGCGTCGAGTGCGGACTGACGCACGCGCGCACCACTGGCACGTGCCTCCTACTCCCTCCCCGAGTCTTTCGAAATTACTCTTTCTACTTGTGCGACCGATTAAACGCGCGCCGCGGCATTTATCTCGGCGCATACGTGCACGTATGCTCGGCACGAAACTCAGATACGTAGTATTTCTTCGGATGTGCCACGCAACCACTTCGTAATTGATACTGGATCCGATAGAACCCGCTGTTTATCGCGGGTTTCATTTTAAGTTGAAGAAAACGTGGTTGTGCGGACTTGGAATGGCACGAAGAATTTTGTGTGGATCATTTGGGGCAGTACCATTCCTGTGAGAGATTCTGGAATTTTTATATTCAATTTTGCCTACATCGAGCTTGAGGTCTAAAGAAATTTCGCTTAGAGAGAGATTTCGATTTTGTATAGAACGCAGTGTTTATTAAATTCTTCGATTTAATTGTGAGTTGATGGGATGTAGATTGTGAGAGCTCCTATATTATGGAATTCCCGATGAATCATTTAGGGCTATGCTACAGGAATGTCAGGAATGGTGATATTTTTACATCCAATCTAATAAGATTGTGGAATATCCGATGCATCATATTTTGGCATAGTAACGAATTTTGACATTCCTTTACTGTGACTATTGTCAAACTACAAAGATATCTGCGAATATGTAGGTATACAAGAAACTTCCGAAAAATCGTAAAAACGGGATACCTGAAGTTACCCAGGCAAGTGAATATTTCAAACCCCTATCATCATTAGACACCAACTAGTCAAACAATCATCAAAGCCAGACGTTTGATTTTCTTAGAATATATTGCAATTCCTGAGTGCCTATCCTATTTCCGCAACGAGAAGCGTCATCCCGATAACGAATCGGCTCGCGCAGCGTCACTCGACCATCTCTTACATACACTTACATACACCAATTCTCGGGTCTATCTGCCAGGAGTATCTCTAGCTTCGTGAGAGCACAGGCGTGTCAAAGACTCGGAAGGAAGATAATCAGCGGAGCCGGTGCGGGATGGTTCCGGCGCCGAGCGAAGCCAGCCGCGTATTTCAACCGCTGAACTTTGCCGCCCTACAAAGGGTAGGAAACGGGTAAAGCGTGTAAAGGGCGTCCGGAAGGGGGAAGCAAGCCCAGGAGTTCGTAGAAGTGCGATAAGTGTGACGAGGATCGCTGCGAGGATCGTGCTCTCGCATCCCTTTTCGGCGAAGCAGAGAGGGGTAGAATGGTTGGTAAAGGACGAAGGAACTCATCCTTCCTAAGGCCGAACAATGACAGTGGAGGATTGCAAGGAAAGAATCGATCAGACCTGCAGGAACGACGCTGCTCGACTACGACTGCGAGCGAGACGAAGAATCGCTGGCCGCCAATCACGTGACCAAGATTCGACGCGGCGTACGACGTATGCGAGCTGATTGGCCGCGTCTCAACCCCACTACGCACCTGGCTCGAGGACGAGCGTGCCGCGCACGACGGTTGCGTGGGTGGTGGGGACGCGATCGTCATTCGACTTTGAGCGCTGAAGCGGTATAGCCGCGTCGCGGCGCGTGGGTCGCGGTCGTAGCCCTCCGGGGCCACTCGATCCCTCGTGGAATGCGTAGAGGAGAAAAAGTGTGCGGCGTGACGGAGCCAGGCGAATACCTGTGGCCTCCGCGATATATCCTTCTGTGCATTCGGCCGCACGCGGAAAATTGGGCGCACTCCATGGTCATCGTCCGGTTCGCAGATGCATGGAGAATGTAATTGAAGTGCACTAGACCAGGCGCTGAAATTGAATTGTACTTGGAGTACACTACGCTTGTCTATCCAAGATAGAACGCAATTTCAAGAAACAGAAAACATGAAAATAGAACGTTTAGCTCTGAAATGTCTTCACACGCTGTTGATAAAGGGAATGGTTTGTGGGGTAAGCTGGGAATTGATAGGAAACTTCGAATGGTATTATAGTACGTGAGTGGTAGATTTAAGGAATACGTAGACGAGAAAGATTATCCTTTGTTAAGGAGATACTCGACATTTATTTATTGACCTATAAGGACCATTATTTGTAAGGTATTTTTTATCTATTAGAAGAACCTGTAATGATTTTATTCCCATCTACTTGTATAATTGATTCATAATTTATTCAAAAAGACGATTTGATAATATCGTACTGTTCAATTAGTTGTGACGAATGAGTAATATAAGGTATGTCGGAAGGTATGAGTAACGTAATAAGTATGTTGTATGTTATAATGTTACATAGGTGGTGCAAGAAGGGTGAATGAGAAGACGAGATGCACCGATAGTGTGCTTCCACCTGTCGGCGATCACAGTAGGCTTTTTCCTCTGAATCTCTAGCGCACTCGATGTTTGTTGGCTCGACGGAATCTGAACTGTTCAATCTCATTTAAATTTATTCTCCCTTTATTGACATTCGATTTTAATTTTCTTTCTATTTGCAATTCCAGTTAAATCAATTCCAGTTTCAACAATTAACATTTATAATGAACTATAATCATTGATTTTTTACAATGTCGCGTCTTGTGCAATCACGCAGAAAGGATATTTAAATGACTTTTTTCTCTTTTCTAGAAAACCTGTCGCGACATAATCGATCGTTCGCGTTTCTCACGTGTCTCTTCGAACGTGTTCAATATTCTCCAGAGTCTCTATGAGTCACAGAAACGTCTAGACTCTCTAGGCTCTAGACAGTCTACAGATAAGGATCGTAATACTTTGATATTACACATGGTGGGTGTTAATCTCTCAATAAATTCTGCCACGTTACGTGTACCACGTCGAAATTCTATTCGATATACAATCAGCTTTCATTATTACTTTTCAACGTTTCCATTCGCATTTGCATGAAGACTTAAAACACCAACTTCATACCCCATGCAAATCCCTTTCTGCATAACGACTCTCCAAGTGTCTCCTGTATAGTGGCCAAAGGTGTACGCTGTGCACACTTCCACATAACGATACCTCGCTCTCAGGTATCCAATTCTAACTTATCGATTTTCCTATGAGACGTACCAGAAGGGTGATATGATTTTCGACACTTCCAATCCCATTGTGAAAACTTCTCGTTTACAGATTTATTTATAGTAACTTTATAATAATTGCAAATTACCATCGAAGGAGATACATGTAATAAAAAAAGGGAAGAGGAAAAGGTGGTCACGAAAGAACGTGTTTCCTTCGCATAACAAACTGCTACATCCTTTTTCAAAATGACTCACAGTTATTCGAGACACAGTGATTACAGGATATTACGAGTTATTAATGTTTATGTAAATATACCTACAGCTCGTTATTCAGTCGTCGAATGATTTTTCTTTCACCGAAGACGGTCATTTTCATAATCTAAACTTGGATTTATCGGTCGTGCACCACGTTCGTGGCCAACATTCGAATTCGGCTATCTCGCCGAGGATCGATCTTCCGTCGACCCATCACGTGTTTAATATACTCGAGTGGTCCGATAAAGCGGCTTACATTGTGATACGCATCGGAGCCAACTTAATTCCTCGATATAACCCTTCCGAGAAAACTTCCCTCTCCAAATAACTTCCGTATACCCGAAAATACGAAACTACGAAAATACGGCTTTCCTACGAAAATTCACTTCTCCTTATCGGTGCAGCTCTTCAACGTGTTATTGTGCGATAGTATTATGCGAGTCTTGACGAATTTCTGCAAAAGCTATTAAGACTGCCTTAAAATATTCTGTATACCTGTGGTTCTATGGTGTTAAGACGGTTTGTCAATGGCGTGCACGAGATCCGCGTGACTCATTAGCCTTATAGGGTGCCGGTGGATTACGTGGTCCTCGGCTGGTGGCCGGATAAAAATGTACACGCCACGGTATTCGCCTTTACTCCCTGCAGACCGACATTAATATACGCTTCCCTTGCGTCGAAATATCAGATTAGGGTGTGTGCAATCCGCTTCTGCTGCTCCATGGATTATTATACCTCATAGGAAAAATAAAGCAGCTTCGCGAAATGGGCACGTGTATTTATATAGATTCACAAATATTCAGGTACTTTTTGAGTCCAGGTTTAACTCTTAATTTTAAGGAAACAATATGTATAGTGTGACTATTCGTACTTGTTGTTGAAGTATGAGTATATAGGTCGATGGGGATGTTTTATCATCGCTGTAGGTGAGCTGTGGATGATGTGAGATGATGGAAGAATAGCTCGTTTCTGCAAGTGTATTATAGCGTCAACTTTGTATACTGCGAATTTTTTATTTAATAAGGAAGTTGCGAAAGAATACTTTATCTAAAATTAAGCAAAATTATAATTAAAAAAAATACGACTGGTCCTATGCAAGTTTAATACGTCTAGTTTAACCGAAAAACGATACAATTCTGAAAGTATCTGTGGAACAAAATGAGCTTGAATAGAAATAACGGAACTATCAGAATAAGATACAATAAGCTATTTTTAGTACATACAGAAATTGCGAATTAAAATATTAAAAAAATCGACCCTCGATTCTCATTTTCGATGGGACGACCCCTAGATAGCTTGCTATTTCAAGAAAATTTATCGCGGTTATAGGGCGGGCGTGAAAATAAAGGGAGTACGCGTACGATTTTTTTCCTTCTAACCCGATAAAACTGTATCTTTCGTTGCCACCGGGCTTTTTCACTTGCATTAGACCATTGCACCATTGCGGATTGTTATCCTGTGGTTTAGGTTCTCTTTTTATTTTGCCGTATTCCCACTTTTGGAAGGCAAAATGAAAATTGGAATATATTGTACAATAATTTGTACATTCAAGTTAAATGATGGAATCGCTTGCTGCGCTGATAAATTTATTTGGAGAGAAAGCTAAATATTTATATCAATCCGTATGTAATATAACGAGTATTTTGCTTCGGACATTTTTAATCTCTAGGCTTAAATTTTCCGTAAGTGCATAAACGTTCGCGATCTATTCTTTGATATCCATTCGAAACGAAGTTACTTAAACACGAACCGCTCCGACTGAAGCGACTTACACGAGTACCAACTGGAGTAATCAGAACGAAGCTTTGCATGCTCTTTACAAGAAGCAGGCTAGGATCTGTAGATTATACTATGCGACCAATCAGTTTCGAAGCACGCGAAACGCTCGAGTTTCAGTTTAAGCAAATTGGACGCGTTTCCCCCGAGGACAGGAAGACAGCCGGTATCCTCCTCCGGTTAAAATCGAATGACCGTAGCGAAACCTCTTACCCTCTCGTTTCGCGATCGTTATCGAGTTTTCGGTGCATTCTGCCGCACACGATGACAGCCTAAACACGTTTCTAAGCAAACGAAAAGAAAACCACTTCCACGGAACTGCACGAGATCTGCAATCCTGTAGCAATGGGGCGCAGCCTGTTTTATGCCTCGATCATTATACCAAACGATTCACGACATGGCCACCTATCCCCTTATTGAATCTAACTGCGCCGGAAACGAGACTGTTAAACCTACCTGTCCGTTGTAATTGGACGACAAAGATGGAAAATTATTTAGCGTAAGGCTGATTTTATTTGAAACTGAATGGGCTTGGATGTATACGTTCGTTCATAAGTACGTGGACTTCTGGCGAATATTTAAGAAATTATCGAAACCTAAAGATGTTTAGTATTATTTGGGAAAGCATAGTTGCCTTGCTAAAAGAACAACTATCAGGAAGTGTAAATTTTTCTGATAACCGTTTTAAAATAAAAAATTGTTAATAATTCGATTATTTAGCAATAGAGAAATTTCTTCACAATTTATGTTTACAATAAAGCGATAGTCTTTGGATTTTGAGGTTCTTTAATAAAATATTATTTATGTACGCACAGTGATTATTATCGATGAAAAAGGTTCCAACAATTATTAAATTGCAAAATATTTCTTGTAAAATAGTATAATTCTGTCAGGTAAAACAGTGACATTATCATATCACAAAAAATAAAGTTCACTTATAATTTAATATAAAATTGTAACTAAATATGTCTTTCTCCGATAATCTCTGTCATATTATCGATTGTAATTTCATATATGATCAGCAAGTGTTTTCACACTTATGAAAGAGTGTGTACTCGTGCTGTACACGATTAATTTTCCTCTCTACTCTTCTTTCTGTCTCGTATTTGCTTAACCGATAATAGGGCCAAATTGTTAGCCTGTCAGTCAGATAGAGCGCAACACGCACACAAATACGGACGAATCAAGTGCACGCTGCGTGCCAGTTTTATGACTCGCCCGGGGCTGCCAATCGAACGCGTTCGAATGCACCGACGATAGGATCGGAATGGCACGCGTAATTTTCGGTGCTCGATTTTTCGAAACCAGGCCGTCACTCTCGGCATATACGCACACGACGCGAGAAGATCGATACGGACGGTGATGCTGTCGAAAGAAACGCGCTCGGAATGGCGTGCATCGACGAAGAGACGCGTTTGTCGTCAATGAACGACGGATGTGTTACGCGAATGACAGTTTTCATTTCGAGACCGGACAGAGACCTTAATTCCTTTCGTTTGGATCGCTTTATGCGAATCAATTGGTTGTCTTTTTCACCGTCGAGTGATATTTTTTCGTTGATGGAAAGATTAATCGAGGGACTCTGAGGAAAAATGGTACGCTGTTTAAGTCTCCTGCGATCCTCCAAGTTTTATATTTCAATCTTGTTCCCATTTTGTAAAGTAAAAAAGATTTGTAATGTTGTGAGCGGATGTTTGACACGAAAATGGAACGAAAAATCAAGCGTGCCAACAACGACTATCCTTTCATATTTTATTCAAACTTGAAATACTTTTTAGCGTTAGAAAAATACAATTGAATCGAAAATAATCGGAAATACCTATGCAGAAAGGTTAAAATACTTTAATCTTTGTATCTATATTAAACTTGTATTTTCTTAATGATAATATTAAAGGTACAGTCTTAATGCCGTCACAGTCTGAAATGTAGCACTTAACGTTTGCATCTTGTACCGTTTAATGCTTAATACTTCTGCGTCTAAGGCTGTCTCGTCGGAACTCTCTTCTTGTTGGCCATGGCTTACGCCAGGAATACGCCTCAAATAGTTTTAGACACAGCCGTGTTACGCATAGCGGTGTAACAGTGTCAAGTGTGATTTTTAAAGTTAATTTCTATTACAGCAGGTAAATCTATCAAGCCTTCTGCTTCTTTGATTGCTGCAATGAAATTCGTAGTAACGACTACATGTTGTTTCAAAGAATATTAATTTTATAGCTTTCGACGTCTCAAATTCGTTTATAACGATAAAGAACTTCTAAATACAGAATTAATACCGCAAATAAATTATGAATGTAACGTAATAAATTATAAGTACGAAGTTACTTTGATCGTTTTATCGGCCAGCTTTCGTGGTTTATCGCATGGATCGCTTTAATCATGCGCTATTGAATTTTTCAGCTTACTGTCCCTTATCTAACCGTGCTGTATATCCATTGGAAAATTTTTAGGCTGATAGACGTTTGTAAATTCTACGAAGCTAGAAAATAGAACTAGGAAACAGGAAATTTTCATTCCGATTATCTTAACGCCCTGAGACAACAAAAACGTATCAGCGTTTTATAAAGCTACAATTGACAAACTTATACAATTGCAACAAATAGAGGAACATGAGAATTCAGGTTCTTTCTTTGATAAGTAGACTGCGAATATTTGTACATTTATGAGAAATTTGAAAGTCGAAGAATGCATATATGTAACGCGCATAATATGCAGAAATATAGAAAATATACAAAGTATAGTGCTGGTTATAATATTTTATGGATAAAACGAATCATAGGTTACTTAGGTTCTATTCTTAATTTTATTCACGAAAATATGTATTTGCATAAACATCTGCCGTCTATCGATAAAATATGTTTATTTTAAAACTCATTAGTGGTATCACCTATCTCCAGATAACATTTCTTATGCAACAATCAAACGACTTCATAAATCAAAACCAGTTTTCAATTTCCTTTACTTTACGATATTGTTACCAACAAAATAATTTCTTTTACAGGGGCGGGTAATTCAAGTGAGGGATTAAAAAAAGCATTTTCAACGGCGTTTTTCAAGCTATCGCGGCCGAAGGAAGGAAACAAAAAAGAACACGATAAGAAGGTTGAAGAAACGAAACATCGCAGGATACTATTTTTCACTAGCGGACAAATGTTTCGACTCGGTGAAGTCACGGTATGATCGTATTTACGGTGGGTAAGTAACGAACTAGCTCGTATTTCTCTGTTTCGTCAGTAAAAATAAATTTCAAAAAATTACTTCTGAGACTGTGCGTTCTGAAAAACGCATCGTCGCGTTTTTTCACAAACTGAGTGAAAAAAAGATGCAAAAAATGGGTGAGGTGGAAAAAAATGTCAGGCGTTTAATAAATATATATAGACGAAAAATGTGTTTCCCCCCCCCCCCCGTTCCGATCGAGAAAAGGGATTTCACAACGTACTAGAAAAAAAGTCAGCCTGAGTAATAGTCAATCGTTAGGTGTGCAAAAGGGTTACAGATTCTGTCGACGAGTTTTAGAATTTTTAACCGAAGATTCTAACCTTTTTGTAGAATTTTTCAAGTTTACCTGCTGGGGGTAGAAAATCGTTATGATTTACGTTCAGCAGTTGAGTAATGAAAATACAATTCTAAATCTTTCTTTTAATAAGAGCAGTATGGTATTTTTAAGAATAGGGAAATTTCTCCATGGAGTTCTAATCGTTCGATATCATTCGATGATTGCCTTGTGAAGAGTGTGACACTCGGAAATCTTAAATGTTTTTGTGAAATTTAATTCTGCAAATACAAAATAAATTATCAGTGATTCTCAAAATCCAAGTACTATTAAGAGAATTAGAGAACATTATTATTAATTAAAAAAAAATACATTAGAATATTTATTGAAGACAGTTCGTTCCTTGGTTTATTTCAGAATTTGTTTCTTTAACTATTACATAACACCGTGTTAAAAATACAATAAAATATTTAGTGGCATGATTCAAAGATTAAACATTACAGAACACTTGTACTAATCTAATAATGCAGAGGTATTTTTCACGTAGTACTCGGATGGTAGTAGAAAGATTGGATATTTAGAATTTCTAGAAAGTGTGGATATAAATACTCAACCGGACATAAATATTCAGAGATCATTCCACACCTAGACCTTGGTAATCATTAGCTAAAGCCAAACATTTGTAGAAGGGTTGCACCTTCGGTTGATGGTAAGGATACTGAAATGAAAGAGTTACGAGGCTCATGGCATATTTCCGAGTAAAGCTATTGCTTGCAATGATCGAGGTAATTATTCCGTTTATTATATGGCGTCAGTTGATCGAGAAAATTCTTCTCAGTTGTAACTACATAATCAGTGTTTTGCAAAACAAAACAAAAGCTATAAATTCCTATCACAGTTGAATATTTCCTGATCGTCAAATCTAAAATGGATGAATAGAACTTTTTATGAAAAAAAAAGAACCTTTCACTTTTATTTTTCACTTCTACTCGTTTCTACTACTTGTTTTTTCTATACTCAAAAAGTTCATTTTCATTATGATCGTGCTATCTCTTTTCTGGTTACATATGCAGATCAAAAAAGAGATTGAATTTTTAACAGAACTGCGAACGAAGGAATGAATTATTTATATAATCCGCTTTTATTGCAGAGGAGATTCGGATTTTCTATTTATTTTAGGATTAGATGTGAAATTAAACATGCGTAATGGCGTCGAGCAGCTTTCTAGAAACAACAGAACAATGGAATAAGAAATCTGTTGTACATTGCCCAGTGACAGGCGTTGATGTTTTTCAAATATTGTGCTTATAGGAAATGACGGAGGCCACGGTCGGCCGAAACAGGAACGTTTACCTCTTTAATTAGGGTTAAATCGTAAAGCGCAGATGACTGGCCTTGGTAGGTCCTTAAGCCTTTGGAAAGAGTAAAATTTGAAAACAGCGGTCGTAAAGTTGATGGATAGGGGAAGTATAAGCCTGTCTGTTCGTACCCTTTATGATCGGTTGACCGTAGCTGAATATCTCAAGTTCATTTCGCTAGGTACTTTTAAATATATATATGTATATATATACATACATATATATATATAGAACGCTGTATTTCAGTTGCATATTTTGATGCATATAATTGTTTTAGGGATAGTAAATGAATAACGAATGATTTCTTTCGTAGTAAAAATAGTTCTTAAGGACTTCTCTGTCGATAAAAAGTCTTTTAATTTCTCCGATCTTATTTTTGTAATTAGGATATTCGTCTAGATTTAGTTCGGGTTTTGCCATCTCACTTTATTGTATTTCATTGCATCATTAACTCTTTATAATCAACAGTCGGTATGCTTATAACCAGAAACTACGCTACAATTTTAAAGCTCAAAGTTCTGTATATCTTAAACAAATTCGAGACCAGTAGAACGATGACTTAAACTATCTCTAATTTCACGTGTACTACATCATATTTTATTTGGAGAAAAATCCTCGACGCTGCTGATATCAGAAAGCGATTGACTTGTTCTTACAGCGTGGATAAAGCGTAGATCAGTAAGTAGATAAAAAGATATTCGTTAAAAGTTCAGTAGAAATTTTCACTGTTCAAAGTAAAGAACGAGCCTTTAAAAAATCAAAGTCTGAGCTCAGAGATTCCTCGAATGGTCGTAAAAGAGTCGGCTGTACACCATCTTGACGCTAAAAAGACAGGTAAATGGTGATACAACGTGTTCGCCCATCGCCAGAATATTTTTAAACACTTTCGACAGGCAAGATTTGGCCAGCATAAAGTCGCTTGTTTGGCTCGTGGACAGGAAAGAATCGGAGAAGCCTCGTAGAAGGGTAGGTGAGGATAAATGCACGACAAGATAGCAATATAGTCAAAAACCGCAACAGTCTTCCTAACTGTTATATTTTTTCTTGGATGTCCTCTCCTCACCTTCACAAGGTTCAAGGGGTTGGAGAGAGTACGTGACAACCATTGATGGTTGGTAATAAATCCATAAAAAAGAGTAGGAGCCTGGAAGGGTCAAAATTCGTGAGGATCGTAAAAGGGGTGTAGGTGTGCTTAAAGGGAAAATCCACCGGTAAAGGTTAAAAATCGCAAAGACGAGGACATTGTAAACCCTTCGACAAGGCGAGAGAACTTTTTTAACTACGTTTCGTTATTGTCTACGCGATCGTAAAACGATCGTTGGTCTTAAAGTTGCTCGTGAAGGTTATTTTTTATTTTCTTCCTCGTTTTACTTCCTCTTCCACATCCAATCCTTTTTTTTTACCACGAATTTCACTTCTTTATGTAGTGGAAGATTCGTAAAGCACATCCTAAGTGTACGGCGGGGGTGTTACAAAAGGGTTGCGGATATCTGTTCACCCTTTCACAATCGCCGTAGCTTAAGTCGTGGTGGCAGGGTTAAAAAGGATTGCCAGAATGCAATTGCCAGCTCTGTGAACCCTTTTATTGGTGATCAGCGATCCATTCTGCTTAACCCGCTCGTATATACCCTTTTTTGTGGTGTGCTGTATTTTTCAAGGGGTTACCTTCTGTCCAGCCTTTAAAAACGATGGGACATCGGCACGCGCCGTCGCGTGTTCATGGATACGATCCTTTATTTCAGCGGCAAGTAAAATTTTAACCGCCAAGATAGATTTTCTCCGGTATCAATTTATTAAAAGTGTGACAATTTTGACTTGTTTGAATCGTTATGATTTTTTAATTGAACGATTTATATATCGAATTGAGATCAATTTTTGCATTTATGAAATTGCATCTCTTATTGTTTCGTATATCAAGAAGTGGTATCGATCGATTCTACATTTTATAAGCTTCCACTTTTATTATTTAGATATTCGATTAAAATTCAATTTCTCAAGAAACAAATTACTTGCTTCTATAAGGTCTTTCATCGCAAAGAAATCGCATAAGCAATAGTAGAGTTCAGAGTTACAACACCACTATTACTTTCCCATTCTTCTAATTTATGGAATTGATCAGTATGGCTTCTCAATGTTTCGTATGACAAACTGATAGATTTAAAAGGGCAGTCTGTATGGGTTCGATTCATAGAGATGTGTATTTGTATCAGCGCGAATCACGGAGAAAACGATTGAAGTTCCCTTCTCTCTTCTCACATGACGTATCTATGTCATTCACCCCGTTATTACTTTCGAAAATGAACATAATGTGGTTCTTAAGTAAATATAAAATGCAACGAGTTCCCGAGGTGGAGAAATTTTCAATAGTATTTGTTCAACTCCTTAAGTTACAAACGATCGAACTTCTTTCCTTGTTCATCACCGATAATATCCGTTTGTTGGGTATTCTTTTCTTTTTTATGACATTTTTATACGTATGATTTTTATACTCGTGAAAGTATTCGAGAAAGGAACGCGGTGAAACGAGGTCGACGCGATAACAGGATCACGATGATTGCATTTTCTGGTGCATTTTCGATATCAATTCCTCTCTCCCCAATGGAGAGAGTTACGAGAGCTTAACACTGGCGCACCGATCGTTAAATCGTTACCTAGTCTACTTATTTTATTTTTTCTGTCATGTAAATGCGATACTGTTCCGCGAAACGTTGCCTCGACAATCGTACAACAAGGGAGGTATTATTTCCGCTGCACTGATTGTAAATTTCTTGGAAATCGTTTTCTTCTTTACATCCCTGTTCAAGCGAAAAACACGGCTTGGAGTTTCAGCGAGAGAGAACTTTCACGATCATTTTTGACGATGATTGGTATCACTGATGCTATACGGATCGCGTATTTTAATACCGAGTAATACCGCGTTACATAAAATTTCATTGTCACTTCGATGGGAATACATTGTTTTTATGGCCAGGTATAAAGATAAACATTTTCAATTTGTGTGGTAAAAAGAAAATTGAAGGTGCAGTTAAAATATGATTAGTTCTCAATTTTATGAAATTCGCAATGTATTTTATCCTTTTTGCTTTCCGTTCTTAAATTTTATATTTTCTGTACTTTAACTCCGATTTCTCTGGAAATCAAGATTCGTAGCGAGAGAAGTATTTTTGTTGCATATTTCTAGTTGGAATAGATTTTTAGAAATGGTCGAAAATTTATTCGTATCGCGTTATTATATAATAAACGTAGTCTTTGAAAGAAAAGATTTCGATAAGTACATTTTGCCTAAAAATAAAAGTCTTTGATTAAAATATGAGACATTTTAACAATGTTAAAAAAATTGTTATTTCACGTTAGTATCGACAAATTTGTATCCGCGAAGAACAATCGCGAAAAAGCGATCTTAGCCATAAAATCTACAATTTAATGATTTAATTGCATAAATAGTTCCATAATATGTAACACAGCATTTGTGTAATACGATGAATATTTTAAAGGAAGTAGGAATCTATCAAGCTTTGATAAGAACTAAGACAAAGAAATAAAGACGCTGGTATATTCTTTTTTTATAAATTTTTAAAAGAAGAAAATTTAAGAAAGGAGAGACATAGACAAGAGTTATATTGGCCGTGAATTCTTCGACATCTTCACACGACTTACTTCAAACTCCCTTTCTTTTCACTTTGCTCTCGCTTAACTCGCGCCAGACAAGTTTCGGAAACACGGAACTCCCGCGGATCTAATGTAGAGTCGATTTTGGTGGATGAAGTCGCATTGTAAGAGGAAGAATCGCGGCACCACACGGCCCACGCCGCAGGAGTATCGCGTTGCGCCTCACGTCCGAACGAGTTTGCTCACGCGTTGCCGGCTGGTCGAGTGGATTTCTGCCGTCTCGCGGCGCGGTCTGCTCAATTTGCACTTCATTTGCTTCAGATCAGGTTGCCCTCTTTTTTGGCACGTGCACATGCAACGCGAGTGTCGCGTCCTAGGAATCTCCCACGAGAGTGCGGCCGGATTCCTTCGCAATCGGATAACCGCTTGCGATGCCTGTCCTGCGCGATCAACGTTATTGACGAACCCGAACGCAGGTAACAAGAGGATCGTCCTATCGTGCAGACTTCGATCAGGTTAATCGAACGTCCATTGTGACGTTACCGGCCGATTCTCTTAGTTCTCATGTTGTGGGAAGATTCTTCTAGACATTTGTATTGTGAGAATAGGAAATTGAAAACATATGGTCAATCGTAATTTTTGGTGGAATATTCCGCAACTTGTAGATTTTAAAACCCAAGTTTATATTAAGGGATGAAATAAAACTTGGTTACAAAAAGTATGTGTACACTTCTGTGTTTATTATCGCATTTACATACTAATCAATTAGGCCTATATTAAATTTTGTATCATGTAGTATAGTATGTTTGTATGGTCACAAAGACAGGTATGAGACATGTAGGATTTGACGATAAACGGCTTCGTTAGAAAATAACGGTATGTACAAACACTTTCTGCGGTCATTGTGTATGTAAAGGGAAATTGAAATTTAGTGGAAAATTAGAGTACAAGATTACGGTTCCCCTATTCCTAGAAAAGACGTATTTCCAGAAGCAGAAAATAAATTCCTAATAAGATTTCCTTGTCAGTTACGAAACGAAATATTTGTAGGGAAGCAATGGGTGTTCTCATTGGAAGAATCTTATCTGGTATATAAATAAAGAGATATTCCTCCAAAGCATGATCTATCATACGTTTTACATTACGAAAAGAGTATTCAAATGTTCCAGCTAACAGGTACATCATATTTCAATTTTCATGCGACAAGAATCCATTGTGATTTCTAACATATTACTTACAACGGATCCATGGCATTTCGAGCGTGTCTCACCTTTCCTCCACGAGAGAACGACGACCGAGGCGACGTTCAATTAACAAAGATCGTCTGGATGGTCGATCATTTATTTTCCCTTGTTAGAAAACCTTCTCCACCCGACAAAGTTCGAAATGTCACGGCTTGAAACGTTTCGATCGCGACCAGCTGCGTTCATGGAAGTATCGTTGCGAAAATGAAAAAAAGTATTCGTTGAGAGAGAGAGAGAGAGAGAGAGAGAGAGAGAGAGAGAGAGAAAGAGAGGATTGCAACACTGTCGGCAGGAATCGATGTCCTTTCAACGAATGGTGGATGTACCATCGCTTGTAATTTGCGCCCACGCGGTGTAATCGATGCGGCTCGTGCGTTTCAGTCGAACATGCACCGGCGATGCTATCGAGTTCACAGTCGAAGAAATGCGGCGAATTAAATTCTAGGTAGTTGTTACGTTCGATACTTTTCTCTATAAATTGCCGATTTTTCAACCTGCAATGTAGGTACATCTTTTCATTAATTTCAATGAGAATAATTACGTTTCTTTAAGAAAATTCGCATACTAGTAATTTAATTTTATTTTAATTGTTAGGATTATTAGAATCGTTTGAATTATCAGGATCAGAGGAAATTTTAATTTTACTAATTTAATTTAATCGTATTAGGTTTATTGGAATTACTGGGATTATTAAAATTAGTGGAAATTTTAATTAAGACGATTATTTATCTTATTTACGATTGTAAATTTAGATAAAATCGTTGATAAATTGTAGTTCATTTTTTCATTTAGAACTCTTGATACGTTTGGCTCGTTGTTTACTCATAAACTTATTTTTAACGAGAATTCTCCAAGAAAGCATTTTCTAAAATTTGATGTCGCGAAAGATTACTCTTGATCAGATACTTTCATTAGCAACTGCGTTAACGTGTTATTCAAAGACTAAAAAAATTCTAAACTCATATTCTCAACGTTATGTATTTAATTATTTCCTTGGCAAAGCATATTTTGTTATCGTTAGATGCTGCTGTAAATATCGAAGTCTAACGCTAGTTAGTTTTACCAGTTAGAAACTGTATTTAGAGGACTAACTTTCTTTGTACGTGGACCGAGTGCAGGTTAAAACGCATGTGTAGAAAGTGTGGGCTCCTTTCTATAACGTACGATGTATCCCCTAGGTTAGATTTCCATACGTAATCACGATCGTGCCGATCTCTTCATGGGAACGCGAACCGAGCTACGCAACAACGTCATTAGAAACTCCCACGTGTGGCTTAATAAAAATATGCTTCGATGATTAATTGGATGGCTTTTTTCTGAATCGAGTAAATTGAGAAATATCTTGAAAAAATAGTAGCCGTATACCGGCCTGGTATTACGCTTCCTTTAAAATCTATAATTTAAAGCACGTCTTGAAAACTACTGGAATGGAATGTTGATCGCTTGGAATTTTTATCGAACCCTCGTGAACTCTTGGTTCACGAAATAAGTAATTGACAAGGCATATGTATGTACCTAATAAGAATTTTAATTTTTAAAAATGCTCCAAATTACATATGAAACTGACTATGTTTCTTCAGCTTCTAGATATTTTATTTCACTAATTGTACTTTTTTCTTAATAACAATATCATTATTATTGACATCGCGTAGCATAGAAAGCTACCAAAATTATTCTATACAAAGAATCTTTTTTTTTTTTAACTTTTACGCTACGTGATAATTAGACTTTAGCCATAGTGTGTGACTACTTATTTTACGAATGTGTAACTATGAATAATATGTGTTAGGCTGTCAATCTCCTTGTCATTTATACGATTATAAAATTATATAATTACGAGAGCTCGTATCCTTAGTCATTGCTTTACTATGTAATGATTAGCAGATTATAAGTATTAGCAGCGTATCATATAAGTTCTACCGTAAATTCTTTTAAAATTTTATCAAATTGTACGATTTAAAAAGAAGAACGCTAAGATCGAAGATCAATCGAAGCACTAGAATAACTTCAACCTGTTCAAGATTCTCCTGCGTATAAACTTTAACCATAACTGAACAGAAGTTAAACATATCTTTAGTTTAAAACTACTCGTCTATACTTCATTTCCAACTCAAATCCAGCAGATCTTTATCCAACCTGTTCAATCAGAAATCGCTCAAAGTAGCACGGGAACTTTGAAGATCTTCGAAATCTTTCTGCGTATAAATTTACGCTGACCGACGTTAATATCGTGGAGTATCAAATATCAGGAAAACGAAAGCGAGAAATCGAGGAGGAAGTAACGGGAGAAGGAGAGAGAGAGAGAGAGAGAGAGAGAGGCATCCTGGTAAGACTGTGCAATAAGAAACGCAGCCATGCGCCCGACATGCGGTCGTTGTTCACCGATACGGTCGGGGGTACCCTGCAGTAAAAGTAATTCGTACGTTTCCCTACTATAAAGCTATCCTTAACAATAAGGTATTTATAGGATTAATTTTACTACTCGAAGGACGAGCGGAAACAGGGGTGGTAGTCAGCAGGGCCCAGGTAGTAAACGAAAGAAAGTACCCAACGAAAAGGCAGGTCTTACCTTTTGAGACCCGCCCAGGCGTACTTATTGTAGACGCGTGTACTTCATGAAGTTGTTGCAATTTTTCTGGTCTAAATAACCTCGTGATTGGTAATTGAGAATTTTGTACGAAAAGAATATAGAGATAATATGATATACTTTTTTTTAAAAGGATTGATAGGATTAATCTATTACCAACGGCAGCTGATAGAATAAAAGATTGATCGAACGAAATATGAAAATACAAATTATACAAAAAATGTCATAAAAAAGTCTATAAGAATATTGGCACGATGCTTTGACTCTTCGAGCAACTACCGTACATACGCAAAACTCCAAGAAAGAAAAAGAAACAAATCTCACGTTCACACACACATTTAGATCACACTCTACCCTAACTAAAGCAAAAGCCGTTAAAGAGCGTCAAACATCGTCGGAAGCGTCGATTAAACGCGACTGGAGATGCTTTTTACCCCAAATCATTACCGACATCGCGTCGCCTTTCTCCAAGCAAACAACTCCAAACGAGACCTCGTTTCATTGGCGCGAACGATGCACGAAGAAAGAAACCTCGGACGAAAAAAGAAGTTGAAAAAGAAAAAAGCGAATGATTAACGATTGTTCAAAAATAATTAAACCCTTTGATAGAACTCTGGCTGCCATTCATCCTCCCCCCTCCCCCTTCTTTACCATACACAACCCTCTCTCCTCTTCACTGACTACAGACGACTTGTTTTGATCGTTTTCTCGATCACGAGCCGCTCTAATGAAACTGACATTCCGAAACAAGAAGGCCCCCACCGGGGTCGCGCGACTCACAGACGTGAAATAGGATTTCGTCTTCGTTTGCCGGATTAATGCGCGCGGCCGTTTAATCCGACAATATTAATGACCGTCGATTCTGCCTCCGTCTCGTGAGCCTGGCTCACGATTCAAGGATCTCGCGTTCCTTTTTAGAAGGAGTAGAGGGCTCGGCCACGGCTGGTTGGAGCGACAGAAAGGGAGAATGTCTATGGTGTCCCTCTCTTCTGAAAGCCTATTCAACGAGACGCTTGGCTTACGCGCCGCCCCACGACTACCGGAGTTCCACCGGCTGAAATTAATCGAGGTCTTATCATAATAATTTTATTCAGCCGGCCTGAAAGACCGTCTAGCCGCCGCCGCCGCCGCCGTCGCTGAGGATTTCCAGCGAGAGACCTGGGGAAGCCGCTTTTTAATTCGTGGGAGAATCTAGCGAGACCGGGATTTGAATTTATCTGAAAGGGAGTCGAGTCTCGAAAGGGGACACTCCTGCGTCGCCACAGTGACTCCCGATGTTCTTTGGAAACATATCGAACCACTGGATCGTACGGATGTTGTACTTGAGAATACTGGGAATAGAGGAACGAGTGGTTTTTGCTTGGCAGCAGAATTGTGATTTCTTGGAAATTACGAGCGGAAGTGGCGTATTAATTGGATATTTGTGATGATACATTGAGAGACAAGGGTGGAAGTAAGGAGTTCAACGAGTTTAATTTTCTATATAGGATTTAGTATTTCGTGTGGTATAGGGAGAACGGATATTGGGATATTTCAGACAAGAAAGTCAACGTCCTTTTTTCCTAGTTGTGAAAGGCAGCTTGCTAGAAATATAAGTTTGGATATCAACATTTTTAGACAATTTTTTTGTTGACTGTAAAAGTTTCTAGTGCTCGTACTGTTCTTATATAGGTAGATTGTTAAAGTATATCAAAACAGATTCATTATAGATATATTAGATTAAAGTAGGACTCTAGATTCATAAAATTCGTATATTAGTACACGAAGATTGTTAAACGATATAGTATTATTGTATGTTACAGTGTTTCTCCGTTAAGATTGGACAAGAAGAAGTTAATTTTACTACTGCTTTCACTAAGCTTACCAATTGCTTACGCTATATAAAAGGATTACCCTGGAATTATTTCTAACTTTATCAAGAAATTCCACTTTACCCGCGATATTACCGTGATATTCGCGGTTTCCCGTGAAATATCGATGAAATAATATTCAAGCCGACGCGAATAACCGCGGAACGATGTTGCACACGTTTCGAACGCAATCATTCCTGTAACACCAGCTCTCCGTACAACCATCCTGAAGAAACATTCAGTTCGTGCATTCTTTCCACGATCCGACAATTTGCCAGGAGCGTATCGCGCAAACGTTTCTTTCTCGTAAATACACGAGAACACGAGTTTCTAGCTTCTACGAGACGATCGTCAAAGCGCAATATCGCACGACATCCGGGAACATTACACGCGCTTCGCAGGGCACGTGTCCACGTCCAGTCGGCCAAAAACGGCTCGACTACTTCTACAAAACGATATGCTGTTTTCTAATGCAGCGTTTCCCAACTTTCGTCGAATTATTATATTTGGTGAAACACATATTTTCTTGGATAATTTTATTTGAAACCAAATAACTGTACATTTTTTGGCGCGACTGACATTTTCGTTGTGAATTTTGAGGAAACATGGTATTCTTGAGAGTTGGATAGGATCGTGTCTATTTTATTGTGGTAATATGATTTTTCTTCATCTATTCTTGTAGTAAAAATAAATTTTTTATTTTTAATTACATTACGTTAACAGATTCTCTGTCCAAAATCAGATTATTTTCTCTTCAATTCGATAATCGCTTCTTTATTCCTCTGTCGAAATTAACATCAACGAGGGACATACCCTTGGTGTTTAATAGAAAAGATTGACGTCAATTTTTGACTCGAAATCAAACCGAACCATCTTCTTTCGACATAAAATTTTATTTGTTTTTCTAGCAATACTAACAGGTTCATATCAATGAAAAAGATTGTTATCCCTCATAACGAAGCATCGATATAGATTTTCAATTCTGATCCAGACTAATCTCACGTCATAAGAGCTTATCTCTTCTTTCACAACGACTTCATTCCTCGGTTCCATTCCAAATCAAAAGCCTTCCGGACTCAACTCTCTGAAAAGGATTACTAACGACACTTGTAGCATCAATAATTGCTAAAATTAGGGAAAATACTCGTAGCGTTCAAAACTGCAAAAATTGTTCAAAATATGATGTCACGAGAATTGCGAAAAATACTTGTAACAGCCATTGGTTGAATTCCATGAACCAGGAAGCATAGAATGTTAGAACAGGACGTTGGTAACAAGAGTTGGGAGACGCTGGCTGGTGTGGCGTCTCACCCCATAGAGGAAAACGTTTACGACGGTGGAGCGGGGTGGCGCGGGGTGGCGGCGTATGTCGTGGACGCGTCTAATCGACGGCACGGTTATGTAAATTTTATTGCGCCGCTTTAGAGTATGCCGGAACTAGAGAATTTATCTCGGCGTGGAAACGCACGCGGTGCGACCCGCGCGTGAGAGATACACCCGTAGCTCGATCAGCGTGTTACAGGTGTGTCCGATTGCCATTGCCCAGACCCCGAATGGAAATTGATCGATTATGCTAACGGCCGGTGTGAACGCAACCGGGCGAGAAAATAAAAGAGGAACTCGAGGGAGCGCGATTAGAGGCGCGGTGAAACCATACCGGCGTGGCACGGCGCGGCGAACCAAATTGAACCTCCGCGAGTGCATTATCGAATCGAACGTGGGTGGAGGAAAAGAGTTTTAAATCGAGAATGTTGCTAGAATATCGCGTTCTAACCTGAACAGTGGAGAACGTTATAATAAAATGGCTTTTTATTTGATCAAAATTTAAGAAGTATATTTGAATTTTTGCGAATATTGAAATATTTGATCGTCGAAGGTAGTAGAATGAAATTTTTCATTAAAACTTTTTCAACCTTATAGCTTTATTGGAAATAACATCAAATACGATACATCGGAGTAAATAGATTTTGAACATTGTAAAATACGGTTTATAGTCTCTCGTAGGCAAACTTCATCGAACTTTCTTCTCTGACTTTCCTCTGTATTTTCATTGAATATGTACGTATGATCCAGTGAAAATTTACAAATTCCAAATTAAAAACTCTTAACTTTAAAACTTGACTCGAGCATTACTATTAACACTATAATTTGCTCTTATTCACTGTTATTATATATTTTATTAATATCGAATGATATACTGTTATTATCTTAATAGTAACAATATTATTATTAGACTGCGAATGTTTACTTCTCTATGGGAAATTTAAATATACGTTAAATATACGTTATCATCTATTTCTTTGCTGGCCTTTATAAAAGTACGAATTTGTATAAACTCTCACAGTCTATTTCAGTCATTGTTTACTGAATTACTTCTCCGTATCTGTTCTTTGATCCAACCAATTCTTTTTTTGTTACCATTCATCGAGTCAAACGCCAAACTCTCCTATCGATTCCCCACGATTTTATAACCGAAAAAACGAAGGGATACCGCGCACATTTGCCAGTGCCATTAACGCCACTCGACAAACGGGCCGTCGACCCGTACACTCGTTAATTAATCAGCCAACCAACGGCATTCTTCGCGTACAGGTTTTTCATTAACCCGGGTCTTTCGAAACTCGGGATCCAACGGTTCCTTCGCGAAGGTAGCAGCGTGGCGAAAAAAAGACCCGAAGTCGGTGAATTAAATTACGTCGGCGCGGCGCAGCGAGTCTCGCGCGCGATCGTCAATTACATCAGTCACGTGACGACAACGCGTCCCTTTATTTCCCCTTTGTTGCTTTTTCTCGCTCTTTTCCCCTCTCATCCTTCTCCGCCAATCGCGTTTCGTCCTCCTCCTGGCATTTACCTTCTTCTTACGACAAGTCTTTTTCACATAATTCCAATTATCTACGCCGGGGCCTGAACGTCGCGCTCGCAGCGCATTAATTAGCGGAAGCCTTCTCTTTCTGCGAGCGGAACGGACAAAAAAATTTTTCGTAAGAAGTCTCCCGACGTTTTGTCGAGCCCTTCGGGATAACACACGCGGGATTACTCGTTTCTTTTTTTTCCTTAGTTTTTTTCTCCTTCGGAGGCATCCTCCACGCGATGCCTCTACGTGATTCTCACCCCATTTCGAACATGGAACAGGTTTCACAGCGTTGGCTCGAGGGAAGAACAGTTTCGAAGGGGGCAGGAAGAAAAGGGGAGAGACACTCTCGATGATTCTCGGTGTATATTTTTCTGCTTCCCTTTTCTCTGCATTGTGGTTTCGGTTCGTTAATTTCGTGATACGTCCGCGTTAATTGTGGGTAGCGAACTGTCTAATAGAAATAATATGATAATTCGAGGGAAACGGTCGCGTCTCGTCGCCGATCAAAGAAAGTGGTGGAAGAGATTTCAGCTGAGGGTTGTTTATTCTGCCGTGTAAATATTGGCGCAAGGGGTGGCCTCTGTCGAGAGGATTGAGATGCTAATTGCCTGGAAGAGCAAATTGGAATGTAGATAGTTGAAAGTTTTATGCTAGAATTAGATGGTAAAATTGGACACGCGGTGGATGTCGTTGGAAAATGGAGATTTCTTTTTATACTTTCGAGAAGGAAAAAAGAATTGGATCGCGATGGTTGATTGTTTTGTTTTTGAAGATTGTTTTTGAATGGTAGATATTCGATATTTTTATACTCGAAACTTTCAATGGAAAACGTGAAGTGCATCGACTTTGACGAGTTTCAACTCTTTGATGTCTCGAATCTAATTTATTATACATGACGATTTGCTGACTTAAAATTAAAATACTGAGACATTCGAAGTAGGTTAAATGTATGTAATATCGTTCCATCGTGTTCATAAAGAAAAGTGAGTCGATAATAGATCAAAATGTCCGGAAATTACGTGCAAAAGATATGTTTGAATTTCAACCGAATGTGAATTCCTATTATACGAACTTCAATTAGTAGAAATGACGAGCTTCATAAAATTCAATTTTCTTCGAATTCTGATCTTACAAAATTCCACGAAAATGCACTACACGCACCAAAATTTTCAATTACAAGCATTCACGAGATCCACATGTTACGCAGGCTAAATACCTATCGAGGCGAATACATCGAAAATAACACTTTGTCGATGATGGAGCCGGCGATACCACGGCAAACATCATTTGCTTCCAAGCTCGATACTCTGCGCACTCGGTATGCAAGAAGAAATCGATTTTAATAACAACGTAAAAGCGCGGAAGAAAATCGATCGACTGGTCGTATTACCATAAATTAATCGGAACGGGGCAGCCGTCCGTCGGAAAATGATTACCGTAAATTGATTTCGCCGCTGCTGTACCCGGCCCAAGGTACTGTACAAAAAACGCGGCTTGGACCAGCAGTCACCGTATACCGCCGTGGTATCGAGAAAACAGCGTGTAATATTAAAATGTCCGACGATAATCAAATTTTACGGCCGCGGTATGTAAACCTCGAAAATTGTGCCGACCTCTCCAGACGTACGCAGCACGCTCCTTGGCCTGCTCTCTTTTTCTTCTGCTTGCATTATTCCAGCAAAGGAAAGCGATCGTTCCACAGCTCTGTCTAAGAATGCCACTTTCATCGCATCGCGCTTCGATCACAGTTCCTACAGAAATGATAGAAGATACGCCATCGGCGGTACAAAGGGTCTTAACTCTCTCAAAGAATTAAAGCCTCCACTGTAAAGCAACAGCAAGACATTTCTTGTTACTGTTCCGCGTTCCTTGAAAAAGTCGCCGTCTGTCGCCGAATGTTTTTCCAAGCTTCCTCTCGTTTCCGGCAACAATGTTGCCTGTTTTTATTCGGAGGGGCAGAAACATATGTTCCCTCAACGTATACGTTTTGCTAGCGACAAGTAGCTTTGAAACTCAAACAAAACTGAAATGTTTCTCAGATTATGTTGCTACAGCGTGGACAAAATGTTTCCGTAAGAAACGTTTATTTATTGGAAATGTTTTGGAATATGCAGCAGCAAGAAGCGACAAAAAGTTCCTGATTACTTCAATCGTGACGAGGTTTAACGATCGCTGCGGTAAGCGGTAATCAGCGCCACGAGAAATCGATCTCTTTGCCACCTGTTCCTTTCGGCGTGTTCGCCACTTACAATCAAGCGTGGCCACTGCCTGACGAAACGATTATGCAGATTACGGAGCGAGGCCCCGGTTACGGATCATACATTGGCTGGCATACACGTGGTGACACCGCAATTTGCATGCTTAAATCGTGTAATCTGCCCGTTTAAGCGTTTTCAACGACCGTTGCCCTTCCACTCTGCTATCTTTCCTTATTTCAACCAACGTGTCCTCTTCTTGGCGACCACGCACGCTTCGCGACGCCCTCCTCTTCCGCACCGACTGAATAGCTCGCGAAGGGCGTCCGCTCGCCGCTACTGGGTGGTCGGCATAAATTCCCTTTTCCCGCCCGCGAATTATGCTAATACAGGGAATTACGAAGTGTATAATTGATATTTATAACCGGCGACCGCCGCCGTCGGCGTCCAGCACAGGCGGCGTCGCGATCGCTCGAAAAGGGAGAAAGAGACGAGGATATGTTCGTAAGGGTGGCTCGCGTGTTCCCGTAATTGCGATGCCTGGAATTCTTCGGCTGGCCGCCGCCCAACTTCCTCAGCCTTACACAAGAGTATTAGATCCTACGATCCACCGCGATTTTTGCTGCTCCGACGATGGTATTCCTCCTTAATTGCGTTTACCTGCAGCCTGTTACTGGATACGCGCGACCGGATGCTTTCGATTTTCGACCGTTGAAGGTTTTTAGCGCCAATCGTGGCATGACGAACGGCTCAGTGATAAAAGCGGAATCCCGAGAATGACACGGGGGTCAGCTTGGGTATTTTTATTGCCGTCATTCCGACTTTTCGTAGCCTTTATATTGGATGGCGGACGAGTGCCGGATTTTTGTATTGGGTATCTATATATCGGTACTCGGCGTTTTCGTTAAACGTGGATTCGTTATAGAAGTTTGTTTGCTTAACAATGTGTCGATGACCGAGGAAAATCTTGTATGTGTATTTTAATTTTGCCATACGGACGACTGAAATGTTCATTGCGCGAGACGCGAATACTCTAAGAACGAAATAAAAGTTCACCGAGTTTGAACAAAATGTTAGTTGCAACAGGAAGTTTTATACGAGGAAGCAATAACACGTAAGAACATCTTTATCATAAAAAATTTATTCCAGTCTAATTAATCCATAAAGCAATGGAATTTCCGATTTCCCCGCCTATGGAATTAACCACTCAACCAAGTTAGTAGTTAGTATTGCATCCTTTAACACTGGAGCATAAAGATTTGCAGTAGCAGGAAGCTATAGAGCATTCAAACGTTAATAAGCCCGTAGCCGTATACTATACTAAACCACTTCCTAGACTATAAAGTCATTGAACCACGTGATCGTCCAACCATTTTTAAAATCCTCAAGAAAACAGAATCATTAAGGAATACAAAAGTTTAAGCTCGTATTACACTTTTACGATTTAAAACACGGCTGTCATCAGTGAGCAATATTAATATTTCAATCAAGTTTGAGGTGCAGCAATCGCTTAATGACTAGTTTATTCGAGCCGTTGAACACGGTAAAATAAGCAAAATATTACTTCGTATTACTTTGTATTACCCATTTTATGATTACCTTATCACACGAATAATTATGGTTTTGCGTTTTTTCCTGCAAAAATAGATATTTATGTTTGTGCTTTAACGTGTGTATTTATATACGTGGAAGTGCATAGAAATCTGAAAATTAGTTTCACTTACTGATACCTACGTATTTCATCGATAACGATATTGTATTTAACACAATTTATTACACGATTTATGAAAATATGCTGATACTTAAAAGGTTAAAGAAAAAGAGAAAGAGAGAGAGAGAGAGAGGCAGTACCATAGCTATGACCGATTTCACCAGAGAGTTTTTATCAGTCGACAGGCAAAGATAAAAGGGATTCTTCTGAATGTCAATGATCCTGAACCATCAGGGCTTGCTTCGATGGTACAGGGTTAGTAAGGTCATCGAGTGTGGGAACCAAGCGGCACGATGACGTGGATGACGCCACCGCGTGACGTCATCCAAGACGCGGAGAAAAAGAAACCGCGTGAAAGAGCTCGCAAATCGGAATGCCGGCATGTGACTCAGCCTGTTCCGGTATACGGCAATGAGTCGTTCCGTTCATTCCCGGGTGCCCTTCTAATTAGAGCAGGCTGAAAATAAACACGAGTCGTTCGCTTTTAATTGCCACGCTAGACGTTGCTCTCGCCATGTCGGCACTGTGTCGTTGACGACAAGCGCGTTTAATTACGTTTTCTTCCCTTCTCCTCTTCGTCTTTTTCCTTTTTCTTCATTGTACTCTCATTTATCGGCGTGACGAGTTACGAAGAAATGGATATTAACACGTTAATTGCCGCTGACGTAATACGAGTTACGCTTCTTTACGACGAGGTATATCGATTATAATTTATAAGAATAATTCCGAGAAGCGGAGAATTTTGTGTATTTGTTAGCGAATATGATGTAGCTTCTCGTCTTCCCTCCTCTTGTTTTCATTTTATTTTTATATTGCTTTTTTGAAAAAGTTTATTTCTGATGGCTTAAACTGACTTTCATCAATTTTTTCACTAGTTACTATGATGTACTTCGAATATCATTCTGAAGAATAAATCAAAGTGCGTTTTTTCTTTTTTCGGTGACTCGAATAAAAATTTAATAAACTAAAGCATTTTTGTACTTACAATTCAATTAACGTAAGTTTCGTTCCAAATTCAATGGCGATTGGATGGTAAAATGAAATTCAAAAAAAAAATTTCTTAGATCAAAACGCTATTTAAAATGCATATGTATTATCTGTATATTATCTTTGTGCGCGAATGTACTAATTTTGAAATATTCTTAATTAGCTCTCGATTAAATTTAATTGCCAAATTTCATACCTTCTATTTGTTAGTAGGATAGGAGTAGATTTCTCTGTAGTTTTCGTAAGTTGCAAAGTTGTCAATACTTGATGTAAGTTTCATTTCATTCTGGGAAATTAATTTAGGAATTGGTAGAATGGAGAGAAGTTCTTCAGTTGAGTATTTGTTGGAAGTGGATTTGATTTAATGTTTTACTTGAAAAGGAGTTGCAAAAGAAAAGAATGAGATAAATATCGGGCATTGCAGTTTCATTTTAATGCGAACATCGGTGTCTTTTCGAGCAGAATGCTCGATCGATAGCCTGGGTTCGACTTCGAGCACACTCGATTGCATCTCGTTTCAAAGTTAATCTGGAATATTCCATATCATAGTCGATATCTTCGGAACTGGAAGCTCCAGTTTCTCTAGCATCTAGAAAATTTCTATGAGACCTCTTCGCGAAGTTCAATTCGACCACTGACGATAACATAGACATTTTAATAGACTTTTTCTCTAATTTCGACTTGAAATTTTATACATTGAAAAACCTTCTATTTAATTTTATATTAATCTGACGGTATGAAAATTCCTCGCTATAGATAGTTTTTAGTAATTCTTGATTCAATTCTATGACTATACCCCAGATTTCGTTTATTTTCTAAACTTTTCTCAGACTTTTATCTTTTTGCATCTCACAAATTCCAACAAGGAATAAAGCGTGTCGGTGATTTTGTACAAAAAACTAACTTGAAAAACTAAAGCGAAATTTCTGGGTTACCAGCAACGATCTATGTGACTAAAACAATCTACGCAACCTTTAGTAAACAATATATTTAGCGTAGAGTGATGAAATGTAGGGGTAAGTAATTGATCAAGATTAGTTTAACCCAAATAACATAGACACGAAGAAGCTTCTATAAACTCGTCTCTGAATGTTCTACGTCCCATTTTAACCAATGTACAATAACTCTTTCGACACATTACAAATTGCGCCGATGTCTCGAAATGTTCGAAATGACAGATATCAGTCTAGCTCGGGTTCGCCAAAGGTTCGCCAGCGTAAAACGCACGAGGCGAACATTCTCACTGGTTGCACAACTATTTAGAAAACAGACATACAAGCTTATGTACGCAGGCATCGTCGCCGATGCAGCCGGCACTAATTTAATATTCTCCTTCCTCAAAACGACAGCCGTGACAACGGGGCTCGCGTCGAGTCACGACGCAGAAACAATTCTCTTCGAGTAGAACGTCTGGCACGCAACGATCGCGATCGCCATGATATCTGACACTTTCCCGCCGTGCTCACCGTGCTATTTCTCTATCCATCGATTTGCAATCTGTTTCGGAGAAATATTCCTTCTTTTATGCACGTGAGCTCTAGGCCACAATAATTTATTAACTGATAATATTATCGAATTGAGAAGAGGTAAGTTGTAAGTGTTATAGACTTTTCTTTTGTAATTTCACAATTTTACATTAGATAGCATATATATATATATATAAACGCGTTCACATCCTAGGAATACTAATCGACGACTAATTCCTCGACTGTTGCTATAATGGTAACGTTAACACGTACAAGCGAAGAAACGAGTAATTTCGATTACGGGGACACGATGATTGATACCGACAACGGTTTGGGAACGAGCGTACACCGAAAGAGTACTCCGACGTGGAAGGGACATTTGTCAGGGTTCACGTTAATTTCATGCAACTGGTTAGGTGGACGATGTTAAAGAGAAGAGTCGAACGTGCCGTATGAATTCGATGCATACGGAATCAGGGAAGAAGGAATAATTCTTGTCGAGTGAAGCTGAGAGGCAAAAAGAGGAGATGAAGATCGTGTCGTTCTCGAGCTCGAAGAAAAGTGATGGATAAAGGAACGGGGACAGTGGAGCTCGCGCTACATGCGGATGGAAAAAGGAAGGTGAATTCGTGGAGAACGAACGTGAAGGGAGAAGGAATATCGATGTAAGAAAGAGCGATAGAGAGGCATACCAACGACTGTACACTGTCGCGAGTTCGTATTAACTTTAACGAGTGACGGCCCACGCGACGGTTCGATGGGTCGAAGGTCAACCAGACGTGAGAATCTTCGTGGATTCTTCATTTCCGTGGCCTTCAGGGTGCCGACACGTCGTGAAAGCGGAGATTCACGCCTCTCTCAAGAGATATCACTCGCTTTTCTGCCGTGTGACGACGCTCGTTAGAAATTGAAATGGGAATCGAAGCTGCCGATGTCTATTATTTCGCGCACGACGTGTGGGCGGCCACGATTCAATGCTGAAGATCGATGGAAAGTTTACCGTAATGCCGCGCTTTCGACCAGGCAAATTCTTGTACCATAGTTTCGCGTTGCTCATCGACCCTCTTTCGCTTTATCGCGAAGGAAAAAAAAATGTGTTGAAGAGAGGCGTTTCAATTTCTTTGATATAGAGATATAGAGAACTTGCAGGTGCAAGGTGTGCTTTCATTCGATGGAAAAGGAAGTAAATATAGAACGATAAACAATACATGTGGAAAAGGTGTCGTGTACTGGTATATACCTCTCTTTCCCAATGAAGTTTTTTATCAGGTTTTTCATCACATTTCGTTTCTGTAGTATTAAATTTTTGCAATCATACGAAAGTACTGCCGTATAATACAAAATTTACTATAGCTGCTTGGTCTTGACAAATTAATATAGATATAAATGATTTAATAGATACAATGGTATACAAATACCTTTGTAATCATTGTACATATGTAACAGAAATCGTGATCTTTTCTTGCATTAACAGGTTGTTCTACGTTTCAATTGTATCATAAATATTTTTCAGAAATAGCTTTTCCATTTTTTACCATATGGTTCCCAGAATATCTACAAGTAGCAAAAGTATATTGGACATTTTTTACGACCTGTATCAAATAAAAAGCTTTTTCTCCCGATCTTATTAATTTATCCTTTTATCTTGGCCATATTACGTTCTTTATACAGATCATTAAATCCCCGATATATGGAAAACCTCTCTACACAATAACGCCCCAGATGCCTGACATTCGTTCAACATTCTTCCTTGCTTCGTGTTCTACATCTGCCCACTAACCGCATAACATCGAGAATCTGCTCTCCGATCATATTCTTCGATCGCAAAAAAAAAAAAGAGAATCATGACATCGCGCAAACGAAATTCCTCGCTATCGAAATCACGTCCAATTTAACGTAAAACACTCGTTCGTAATAAAACGTCCACCTCTCGTCGATGAAAAAGCGCAAAGGGAAAAGAAACAAATCCGCGGAGAAACCTTCTTCGCGATACTTGGTTCGGTTCAAGCGAGGGTCAAGCACGCTCGTTAGACATGCGATTCGGTCTGCTCCATCCACGGTTGGCGATATTCTCGCGGGTTTCATAATTACTGTGCCGCTGGTCTTTTCAGAGCGGTTCCGCCGCCAAGGAGCCGCTGATTGCAAAGGTGTAGCTTGTTATCCGTGCTAACGAGCGCACACGTGCGCCAGTTTCGTTCGTTATCGTAAAAACGGGCCTGAGAACGAGCCGCGATGTTCCGGCTGCAACGGTGGACGACGTCCACTAAACGGAAGCTCTCCCCATCGAGTACGTTGGTTCGATGTGTACCCCGTGATACCTCGCTCGTTTCTAATTTTTTTACCGCGTGGTCAGCCCTGCCCCGCCAGCAGCGATGATTACGCATATAAAAATGTAATTTCTCACCAGTACCGCGGAGCAGCGAACGATGCGTGTGGTCTGGCGTGTGTGTGGCCGGGATCGAAATTTACGATTAAAAATCAACGACACGGTGGCCGGGGTCGTAAACCCCGATGGTAAGCACCAGCCTTCTCTCACAAAGCGATCGATTTGTCATTACGAAACGTTTCCACAAAGACGCCGATATGGGTACACGCGCACTCACACGCGTGGACACAGGTACACTATCGTGCAGAAGTCTGCTGTACACACTCGAGGGCGAACATCCCCAAGTAGAAGGTGCCGATTTTGATGGAACTTACGTCATCGTTTTATGAGTATTCGGATATTCTTATGGATTTGCGGTAACGGTAGATTAATTTTGTCAAATATACGTGGTAATCGTGAGTTATTAATTCGCAGCAATATTTCGGACTCAGGAAATTGTTCAAGTTCTTGAATCGGCAGACAATTAGATATGACAATTTCAAATATTCTTACGATTTTCTTGTATGAATTTGAAAATGTAGAATCAATTATTTTAAGAGGAACTTGAATAGTTTTATTGAAACCATTTTTTAATTCTAGAACGAATAATTCTAATAAATCCGAAATAATAGAACTGGTTAGTCATTGAGATAGAAATTGATTTCAACTTGAATATGAATTGAAGTTTCATTAGAAAGAATATTTCGTATACTCGAATGTAGTATAAGTGCCGTAGAAATAAACGATCCTTAAAATTAAAAAGTAAAACTAAATTATGTTTAAATTATATTTTGGCGATTCTATGGTAGATCTACGTTAATAAAAATAGTATTCAAAATTAACGAGATTCTGGTGACTTATGGATGAGACTGTATATACGAGAATGGTCAGAGTCTTTGGTTCCCTTATTTCCTCGAGCGTTCCGCTGATTTACGGGAGTCGACTGCGGGGCTCCGTTTAGCGAGATTGTGTAAGCCACTTAATCATTCGGCCCGGTTACCCTTTAACCGTTTGGCGACTTGGACTTCCGGATGAACGTATGATTATCGGTTCTCTCGCCGCAGATCGAACCGGCTCGCTCCGATGAACTTAGAAATCTGTGGTTACGTAGCCGACCCTTTGAGATTTACCGTTTTCGCGTTTCATTGGCCAATTTGAGGCGGTCTTTCTGGACCATCGGTGCAACGTCGAATTGAAGCGGGACCGATCGACACGCGGTGAAAGTTTGCGGCGAATTGGAGTTTTCGGGTTTCCCGCACGGTTTTCGACGGATTTTCTGGTCAAAGTATTTTACGTTTAATCGATTAGTCAAGTCTAGCTTAACAGCTTCTTTGACTGAGGGGTGTTGAAAGGTTAAATTCGGAGTATTATAAGCGTATAAGTTTGTAGTTAGGTTAATAGAAATTAGATTTAAATTAGGAATTAGGTCCAATAGTTTAGTCTAATGATTCAGCAGGTAGATCTAGATACGCAGTTTTTTGGTTGAGGGATAGTCACAGTAAACTTTATCAATTTAATAGAAGTTATACCTAAATTGGAAATTAAGAAAATATTAAAATTTGTAATTCTAAACTTTGAAATAGTATTATTGTAGTCTTCCATCAATTTTCTGATTTTCCCAATTGATTTCACGTCATGAATGATATTACGCTAGAACTCCATTATCATAGCGTGAGTTCAGGCAATACGAGTTGACTAGCTGGAATAAAAAATTCTTCTTCGAAGGTCTTTCTCCGGTAAACAATACAACTTTGCGATTTGAAGTGTGACGAACACGGAAGTTACAATGGTAAACCTATGGTTCGATGTTGTTAAATTCGTATGGGATTTGACCAGAGTTTTGAAACATCTCAGCATGAAAACTTTAAATCTTCCTGCGTCCTACCGCCAAGTACACCTCAGAGAGACGACCGTCCTAATTGATTATAGCGTTCATTTCCGGAAATTCCAAGGCACTTCTATCTATGTCAAAAATGTGAGCTCCACAGTGAGCTGTGGCAGTTAGTCACAGAGCGCAAGACCGTTCTGAAAATTTAGACTTTTGGGTTAAAATACGGTAGTTGTTTTTTTTGTCAGCTTGTTGCTTATTGTCAGCTCTGCGGACCGGAAAATAAAGATTTATGTGTTTACCGGCTGCGGACACTCGTTTCCTCTGGAATACGGTATTTGCGTCATTTTTTTCTTTTCCGCGCCTCAGCAAAAGGGTAAGACGCGATAAAAATATAAAGTGGCCGCCTTTTATGGCAGCAGGAATTTTTAACCCTTACAAAATTTTTTCTGGCGGAAGGGTTACCGAGGTCCCTCTGCGTCTTCCAGTCAAAATATTGCTTTATTGAGGTGCTACCCCTAATTGCAGTAAAGGATTTCCCGAACGAATGGGTTGACTTCCAAAATAACTAAGAAAAAATAATGTCCAAAACGTTAGGCTGCGCTGACTTTGATGTTTTGCAGTTGACTTTGATATTTTAGAGGAATTCCATAAACGCTTGAAAGGGTTACAGTTAGGTCCTCGTCGAAAATCCCAAGCTTGGAGTCGGAGCTTGATGTCAACTAGTTGTAAAACACTCCATCCATCACTTTCACCTTCTTGAAAATGTTCTTTGTAACTTCTTCTTCTCTCTCATCTTTTTTTTCGCGATGCATATACCGTTAATTCTATTATTTTCACTATTGATAAAACGTCGACAGTTCCTTTCCAAGATTCGAGCGTCTTTGATGAAACTAGGGTGCATCTCTGGAGCTTACGGTACCTAGCTTCGTAGAAAGAAAGTTGCAAAAAAATATTGACCTTTTCACCGTAATGTCAACTGCATTCCACGGTTGACATATTTTTTTTCAATGAGGGCTACTGGAAAACGGTACTTTCGTTCCTAACTCGGACTTCTTTGTCCGCGATAGAATATAGGTTGCTAAAGGATGCACCGTTTCGTTTGTGTTGTTTTTAGTAGGAAAATTCTATAGGAAGCTTAACCCGCGATAGAAGGTAGAGATATCGAAGAAAATAGAGTCTAAGACACGTTGACCGTTGCAAAGTTAGCTTTCGGTTAGGATTTGGTAATAAATAAATACATAGTTTCATCTTTATTCAATTTGATTTATTTTTTTCTTTTTTTTTCTTTTTACTTTATTCATTGAAAAGCGTTTGAATCATTTTGTTTAATATACCTCCTTCTTATATTTAAAATGCTATATTCAATTCATTTACCTACCTACCTATCTACCTATATATGTTAACTTAGCTAAGATAAAATTGATCAATGTCATCACGCCTTCATCTCCTACTTATTTTCTACTTTCTCTCTAAGAAACATTAATTTATTATTCATGATACCTCGATTGATCGATCGTGGCAACTGCTTTTATAAAATTCCCATTTTTTAATGAGTTGAATTATAGAAAGTTTCAAGTTTCCCATTTGTAGTATTTGTATTGAGTACTGTATTGTAGTAAGTACAACATACTTGACAAGTTGCAGATCTATGTTTCTCTATCCAAAACCGTTTATCAATTTGTTCGACCTCCCTCGCGCTTCAGATTCTTTCATTAATGTACGAGATGATACATGCGCATTTCTTAGCAACGACAATGAAGAAAAAAGTGACAATTTGTTTATTTTCTGTATTGCACCGCGAGAGTTGTGATGGCGAATAATATCCCTTTGGAATCCGTTGTTGCCGCTGTGGCGACATTAACAGCTCCGTTGTCGCTGCTGCGGCAATATCGTAAGTACAATTGTAAATAGTGTCGGAGTAACTGGTAGCCTATAGTGAAAATAATTCGCAGTTTCTGGTAGGTGATCGGGGTGCTCAGGTTGCAAAGGGACATTATAATAGTGCCGTTTATAAATTATTATATTGTATTTTATTAAAAGAAAGTATTCGGTCGCCAACGATCGCAATCGCTAGGCGCGTGTTCGTCCACGTGGATTGTTTCCGCCGGAAGTATTCAATACTCAGAGGGTTAACTAAAACTTTTGTCTGTTGAACAAATGCAATACAGCAATCATGCAAAACGTCAGGAAGGAAAAAGAAACAAGCTCTCGTTCAAAGTATAACGAAGAATTTCTTAGAAACATCGAAACATTGTCCGTTTAACGAACCATGAGGTTCATTTGTGGCTCGTTTAATTACGTAATTCGACCCGGCGCCAGAAGAAGAAGCGAGCGAGTGAAGGATCGATCGACGAAAGAAGAAAGAGCTCTCGAGCTCTCACTATGGAAGAAGCGAAGTTTGGACTTCCATTTGCTGGTCGATTCATCTGATCTTTATAGGCCGTAAAAGGTGTCGGAAACACGAAAACTACGGCGCACCGTGCGCCATTGCCGCCGTGTTATTTACGCGTTTTATACGTCAGTCTGAACACGATGGAAACGCCCATCACACAAATTACACGAGGTACACACCGCTACCACGCACCTGAGCGTTTCTCAGCGGCGCAGCGACGCAATCGAGGAACCAAATGGACGAAAATTGACGAAAAAGCGGCCACCAAGAGATAGGAACACGGGACAAGAAGACGGAGAAATAATGCGAGAGACGATTTGACGGCACATTAACTTTCAGTTAGCCGTACACGTAAAAGAATCGTAATTTAAATCGTAAAAAATTGCACTGGCCGTTCTCTACATCTGAGATTCCTTTATATTTTTGCTGCGTGTCACTCCAGAAAGCATTTGGGTAAATTGTGATTTTACTGGAAGCAAGAGGCTCGAAGCATGGAAGAAGAAAAAGTCCGGTCTTGCTCGAAATTCGGCCGCTCTTGGTGGCGACGACGCTTTCTCAGAATGGCCCGACGACAAGCCGAAAATAATTACACCAAAGTCCTCGGTTTGGACGACAAGAGCATCTCATCTAAAGTGTAACACCGTCGCGGGGACGGAATGGAAAACAGGCCGTAGTCGGTCGACTCGTAAATTAGGAAATACAACCTTCGTTCTATGTCCAACAAAGAGCACTGATTTAAACTGTAACTGCGAGGAGAAACAGATCCCACGCCCGTGTTACGTTTCGGCGTAATAAATTATTTTTCACATTCCAAGCATCCCCCGTTACGCACGGAAGGACACGAGACTTTAAAAACGTGGAAGGTTGTAAAATTCGAGGTCTGTTTCCTGTAACTGTGACGAGAAACGGGTTAAAAGGTACTAAACTAATTTTTAAGGAAATTTACAACTGGAGTACCGGTAGAATACACACCATTCACGCAAGCTTGGTAAAAATAGCTCAAGACCGTGGCCACTTTTGGGTCTTTCGTTCATTCTCATTGAAATTTCTCCATTTTTTACGGTCTCTCTCTCTCTCTCTCTCTCTCTCTCTCTCTCTCTCTCTCTCTCTCTGATCGTAAGGTTAAGAGTTCGCTTTCTCTAGGATAGATCAACAACGTGTTAAAAAAATAAAATTCAATAACGCGAATTGATCGAAGATGAAGTTGCGTATAAACTGGTATGTCGTTGAATTAAAGACAAATGTCTCTTAAAAGAATGTTGGAAACTTCGAATTAATAATGTTAATGATTTACGCTTTATAAAAACACGTACAATTTCGTCTGCTAATTAATTTTGACAGGAAAATATTTCTTCTAGTATCCAAAGTCACGGAAGGAAAATCTCTTGGAAAACTAACCTTCTCCGACTCAAAATCATTTACTTTGGAAAAAGGCGAAAGGCTTCTCTAGGCAACGAAGGCTTGGCTCCCATCTCATTGAATGCGACAGTAGCCCGTTCCCTGTTAAACCGAGAAATCCGGTTTGACGTTTAACTAGAGCAGGTACTTGCCTGGCCATCGTTTAGAATAAATTTCAATCAGTTCCAGGCTTTCTAACAGAACCATAGGGTTCGTTGAATGGAAGGGGAGAACGGGTCGAAATGGGATTTCCTTTGAGGGAAAAGGATTTTAACCTTGGTCGTCTGACACGACAGTTTATTATTTTATGCAACTGGAGCACGCTTCGGCATTGTGCTAAGGGAAATTGTCTTTACGACGTAATTGTAGGTTAGGGTTAAAAATTTTTCACCCTTTTCGTGAAATATGAGAGAAAAGGACCGAATTTATGGACGACCAATATTATTCACAGCTGAGTTCCTGCTCCAGTTGTAAATAACGCTTCTCGGCAAGGATTGACTTTTCCGGCGTTTCTTAGAACGAGTGCTGTCTCGCACGTTACTCAACAACCCCTCCGACCAAGTGCTTGTAAATATCAACAATTGTTCCAGGGTTACCTCTTTCCTCTACCGGGTTAACTTTTCTCAGGGTCGTCACTTCCAGAGACTTCAACATTACTCCAAATAATATTTTCATTTTCGGTAATAGTTCTTCGACTGTTGTTCCAAGTATAAAGGAAACATCTAAATAATGGACTCTTTACGCATTCCTTTACGCAACACTTCTTTCTTACAATCTATCTTCGTACAATTTAAAGTTTTCTACGATCGTTAGCGTAATTCTCGGTGACTATAAGTTGCTTCTCGGAGAGGTTAACCCTTTAAGAACATACTACATTTTAGAAAACTGTATCGGTATAAAACACTTTTGTGTGTATGTGTGTTTCATTATTTTATTATGTAAATATTTATAGAAACATAACATAAACTATTCTTTTTTAAGAAATTATGACGTGACATAAAATATTTAAAATACAGCTAGATAATAAAATTAACGGTGAAATTAGGGTGAAATTTTTCTTAAGGTTTTTGTACAATTGTACTCCATGATTCTATGCTGCTTTTTAATCTTTTTATTGTTTATTCTTTTGATATTTTCCGATATTCTTATGATTTTCATCGTGTTTTTATTATACATTGTTCTATTAAGTAGATTTCATGTTGCTGATTTTTTTGTACCGATATCACGATAATCTCGTCTGAAAAACTGGCTTGCTGTTTTATCTCTTGATTCATCGTTAGCATAATCATCCTCGATTTTTAAGAATACACCCGGAAAGATTTTTATATGAAATTGTCGATTCAAGGCGAGAGACAGGTGGAGACTTTGAATACATCTCAAGGTTAACATCTTTTTTTTTACAGATAAAAGTGTTGCGCCTTTCCTATTATAAAATGACAGCTACAAACGCACGAAGGCTGAATTGCCAACGGTATACTTACATAATCATAATTAAGCTAGGATCACTTCCTCATCACCACCATCCATCGCAATTATTACACCTTGTTCATTTTATTCTTAGTACAATAAAGGTATATCTTTTTGTTATTAGTATGGCGATACAATCTGTGAAATCAACCAGTATCATTATTTCCACACAAATTTAATCATCAATCTTTGACTTTTTAAGGTTTTCGTTTTCAATTCGTTCGAAGAACACATACCTACCTTTTAATTACGAAGGATTTCGTTCGAAAAGTCATACGAATAATTTCTTTATTCATCCTCTCTTTCATTATCTATCTTTATTCTCAGCGTAAACAAGCAAATCAAATTTTTCTTAAATTGAATTTTCCCATTTCGCTTGCCCCAATTACACTCAATTCCCACAAGATGACATGGAATTGCAGATTGGAGGATTGCATCGCACGAAAATTCTATTCGACGACCGTTTTACATTCCACCATCCCTCTCCAATTTCCCATTACATTACATCTGTTCAATAAACCCCGGCGAATTACACACGTATAAAAGTTTATTGGCCCGACTGTCGGCCAATATAAATTCGAACGATGCAATGATTTTCTGCGTCATCCATACCTGAACGTGCTGGTCACGGGAGGTCAGGCAGGATCTTCCGTGACCGACCAGCTTCGACGTTGCCTCTATTAAGCCAATAATGACGCCAGACCCCGACAAATACAGGCAAATGTAATTCAGTCCGAGTCAAGGAGACGACCTCGAGAAACTCGGGCCGCGGGTTTTATGGTAAAAATGCTTTCATTTCTGGAACAGATTTTTATGATTTTTGCAGCGACGATTTTACGAGAGGATCGAAGCCATAACATTTTTGTAGATCGGTGAATTTTTTTCCAAAAGAACCGGCCGACCTTAAAAGGCCGGTCGATTCTTTTGAAATATCGGTTCTGGACATTATTTTAGGTCTTACGAGTACCTTTTTCGGCACAGTTTTCCGCGTTATTACGGTCATCCAAATAAAACGCAAAAATTCAGAGCGGCCTCACTGTGTTCCGGACATTTTTAAACGAAACAAGTTCCTAATATTATATTGGTCCCTAGGACTAGGTATATAGCATCATTGTAGCTCTGGTAATTTTTCTTTTTCTTCCTTTTACTGTTTCTTTCGCTTATATATCATGTAACGACGGCACCATAGAGTGGCTAGGTCACTGTATTTTGTCGTAAAAAGTCGTCTGCCGGAAATAAGAATGGCCAACCTGAAGACGCGCGAGTATTTCTAGCACACTCCAGTTTTTACTGTTATTAGAGTAACTTTTTTCGTCCACGATTTCAAGTGGAGCGTGGCATGGCACGCGTCTTCTCCGCTCTCTTTTTTTCGATTTATTGGACCTGCGCCACGACCGAACTGCCCCTGTTTGGCTTTTGCTCCCTTTTTTTGCCCTTCTTTCTTTTAGGTTTTCTTCATTGTGGTTGGAGTCACGGGAAGGTCGTAATCGAGAAGAGCCAGTACTCGATACGGATATAATGAGACAGTATCACGAACCCTTCTATATAGTACTCTTGTAGCGAGGGTCGTGTTCCGGTTTGAAACTCTCACAGCGGCTCCTAGTTCGATAGAAACGCTGGAAATTGGATGTCACGCTCTCGAGGGAGCGCCGCCTGGTCTCGTTCGAGTTTTCCGCGCGATAAATCCCGCTAACGAATATATTTCATCGATTGCGGGTGGAGATGAGGGCCATTGGTTCATGGCGTTGAGCTGATGACTCGTTGGCAGCGATTGCCGTAGGTTTACGTTGGTTTACGATTCATAACGTTATTTTATGTAGTTACAAAAAGTAAACGGACAGATAATGGAGTAAATGTCAAGGAAGTTTAATCAAATTGGCATTAGTGTTATATATTTAAGCTTTCTTTTGTTATATATTTCAAGGTCACTTTCAGTCTTTTTTTAAAGACGAACCTATTTTTTGTACCTGCCATTTGGCGAGTATCGAGAGAAATTCGTCAAATCTCATAACAGATCTGTTTTTTTTTTGTCTGAATTTGAACATCATTTTAATTAAGTTAAAGAATATCTTTTTAACAACAACGGCAGCAGATTGCGAAGATTATCAGTGGTTCTTACCGTATTGGTTGCATCAGGTTCGTTAACGCTGCTTTATATTTCAGTTCTTCAATAATTCCGGTTACGATGTTTCAAGTGACTACCATAAAAATTTGTATAGTAACAATAACGGATGTGGAAAATGTTGTGAAGTTTCATATTTGTTTCATTAATTTTACGTTTGTAGCGCCATACGAGTTTGCCTCGAACTGATCTCTTTTTTATAGTATTTTTGTTAATTTTACTGCAAATTTAAAGGCGCAGAAATTTCTGTAAATACATTTTTCAACGTAAAAAGTGAAAAATTAAAATAAATATACGAAGGGGAACAACTCGGCAAAGTTGACGTAATGTAATAAAATGAATGGAAATATCTGGCAATATTCTTTTGCAGCAGTATATTTTGTAACTTTTACGTTCCTTTCTGAGGATGAACATGTGGTTACAAAGATTAGAAGGGAATTCTCGGACAGAAGAAAGGCAGGACGCAATAAAAGTTCTTGCCCGATTAATTAGTGCAGTCTCGTTTCTTAAGTTCTCGTTTATTTGTGATTTTTTTTAAAAGGGAAAGAAAGACGTGATGTTTTTGAGTTTCGAGGTATGCTTTTATATATATTTGAAGAATACAGAAAAATTTTTTTAAGTAAAAAAAAAAAATTATAACAGATTTCTGAGCCTGTTTCATGAACGTGTTGTCGCTGCAGTCTTCAATTGGCTAAAAAGTTGCAGCTGTACTGTCTCTCGATCCGTTGCATGTCAGCGATATCAGCAAACATTTTGCACTGCTTGCCTATACTCAAATTAAGGAGCTGCATGACACTCAAAATCGCCGAATACCCTTCGTTGAACATACCTGCAGCCATGTAGGCAGCAATTTCAACAATTTTTTGGCCCGAATTCAGGTGTTTTGGAACGATGAGCCGAATAGTTGAGTTGAACAACTCATTGGAATTTTGAGTATAACCGCCTAAGCATCGCGTTAGAAGGTTATCGTTTGACAGATCTTCGTAAATTGGCAGAATGTGTTTTTTAACTTCTTCAATAATTAATCGATCGGGATGCTTAAATGATTTTAATTGATTCATGGATACAGCTTTGCGCCATTCACACCAACTGTCGGCGTCAACTGGGCAATTATCGTGCCGAGGAGATTCATCAGTTGAACAATAATGATCCAGCGTTGCTATTATAGCTTCTTTCATTTTTCGACAGAATCCACGTTCCTTCTAATGGCCAAACCGTAATAATTTATTATGTTTATTAACGGATTCAATTAATTTCACTCCAACCGCACATACACCATAATCTAATTTTGAAGCCTAAGCCGCGATGCCCGCTTTATTCAAATTTTATTTCTTGTTTGCATGATGCGCAGATTACAATATCAGCTATTGCTTGAAAAACAGTGGAAATTCAATGCTTCTATAGTAACGAAGTGGATTCATAATTATATTTTAGCTGCTCCCCGTAGATAACTTTTCCATGCTACTGCTTGTATCCAACTCTTCATTCTTTCTTATTTTAACGAATCGATTTCCATGGAATCGACGCTTACGCGGTTTCGAAGATCGTACCTTTTGGATAACTTGACATGATATTTTTACGATGTGTATGCGTCAAGAATTTGAAAAAAACTAACCGTTGATGCTACAAACTACTAGATAAAGCCATGTACACTAAATGAATCATACACATTTATGGCTCTATTAGACACGTAAAAACTCAACTGGATACAGCCATGGATTATAACTATGGTATTGAACGATCCTTCAATCTTTATTAGGTATGAAATTCTGTACAGAAAGTCGGAGTGGCAAGCGCACGCCAGATAGCTCGCACATCCGCTCCACGCTCGTCTGCTTTCAGCATTATATCTTTGGAAATAGTTAGACCTGACCTCTGTCACCTTGGAAACATTTGAAATTTTGAATCTTTGAGTATTTGAATCTTTGAATCTTTGAATCTTTGAATCTTTGAATCTTTGAATCTTTGAATCTTTGAATCTTTGAATCTTTGAATCTTTGAATCTTTGAATCTTTGAATCTTTGAATCTTTGAATCTTTGAATATTTGAACATTCGAATATTTGAATCTTTGAATTTTGTAATATTTTATGTTCGTTACTTTCGTGGAGAATTTCACCGTTGCCAAGGAAAAGAGCAGTAATTAGCTGAGGAGAACTGTAATTTCTTGCCATGACAGGTGACGCGAACCTCTTATTACTATGACAATAGCTGGTTATTATACTGTTTGCGCAAGAAATTCGTTCATTCCGCCAATTTAATGAAACAGCTAATTAAAAGGTAATGTTAAGTATATCGTTTCAGAGGAATACGCGCGAACGTCGTTGTACACATTACTCTCAATAATTTCGTCGATTATCCTTTAATTGATTATGAGCAACCTGAATCGTTGCTGTTCGATCAACAGGGCCAATTAAAACTTTGAAATTCAACCAGCAATCACAAACGCGATCAAATCAGTAGGAAACGGAGCGTACAATGGCTTAAGAGTTCAGAACGTGACTTTATTACATTAGACAAAATAAAGCGATTAACAAAACATTCTCAATTCTGTTACAAAATTAAATAAAAAGGTAATAGTAAGGGACTTTTCTTTTGTAGAATGATGGTATTCGAAATTTAATACGTATATTCTATCTTCCGTTAGGTACGAGACTTTTCATACTTACTGACCACTCTATGTTAGGATATTTGCTTTCTTCTTCGCATGCACTCCACTTTCGTCAAGCTATAAATTATAAAAAAGAGAAACTCGGCAATCCATAAAGAAATTCAAATAAGGAACAAAAGATTCCAAGTAGTGATGTACCGCTGAAATACGTTCATATTTGTTTGAAATATCCAAAATTAGATACTACACACCCAAAGTCTCTATTCTATTTTATCACCCCGATCTATATACTATATATCTATATTCTGTATCTATAGAACTATAAGCCAAAATGTTTCTCTACGCATTCTCAATATCTCCCTAATGTTCAAAACACGTGGTTCTTAATTCCTATGAAAACTGAATTGTCCTGTATGAAAGTAACAAGAACGGTAGTAAAAAAAAACAGCAGTAGATCGTGACAGTTTTCCAACTGCAAAGGGATTTCCACTGCAGAGTTGTACGTGCGTGATCCTTGTTCACCAGAGCGTGAATTTTCATCGAGAACATCTCCCTGTTACGGATCTCTGAAATTAGCGAATCGTCGAGCGAATATTCAGCCAGTGGCTCACCGCGATTCCTAATCCCGTGCAGATCACCGATTTCAGTCGCTCTATCCTCATCGACTTGCCATCGCAATCATGTTTTGCCCTCGAGAGAGGAAACACCAACGTATATGCCGATCGCGTGCGTGTATTCGTGTCTTCATTAATCTCGTAATCCGTTTCTCGATTCGAAACGCTCTCGTGACGCACGCACACGACTAGTCATAAGCTGTTTCTCGGTCACCAGGGTTCCACGCCGTCGTCCTTTTACCCGTGGATTTCATTTATTGCTCGTAATTACTCGCTATCCGCTTTTCTCACGCTGTAGCAGTCGCTGTTCTCGATCAGTGAAATCGCCATTGATAAAACTGGTTTAAGCAAAAAGGAAGTAGCTTCCTTGTTGGAACCAGATACGTCTCCTTTTCGGGATAATATTTAAAGACCACAGGGAAAAGATACGATAAAGCCAGGGATCCACTGGAGAACTAGGCTGATTATTTATTTTCCATATGAGAACAATTTAAAAGTATAATAAAATCCTGTCAATGAAACTATTTTTTTATTAATACATTGTTGACTTCTTACAAATAAACTCGAAATTTCAATAACACGAACGTTATCACTTGTAGCATCAAATAGTCGGTCAACAACGTGTCATGCGTTTTTTTTTTTTTTTTTTTTTTTTAGAAATAGTTACATCAAAAGTATTCATACCAAAAGTATCGGTTATCATATTTTAGATGTTAGGTATGTCATACATTTTTTCAGAAAATTTCGTAAACTTCTCACTGATCGCCGAAAGGCTTAAATCTTTGAACCGAGTAGGTTGTTCTTTTTAATTATGGATACTAGGATATAATATCCTTTTTAATTTTAGACTAATGTAAATTGGATACTTGAAAGTTTAATATATTTTCCGTATTTTAAAGTAACTTGGAAATTGCTTTCCGAGTTAATAAGGTAGTTAGCAGGAAGTTAAAAAGTCTGTATCAGGGAACTCAAGTTTCCAAGTGATCATTTGGAAGACCGATACGTACAGTTTATTAGATGATGCATAAAACTCTACAGTCATTTTTATTAGGAATAATACCTCCCATTTTTTTTAATTATTTTACTGTAACTGATTCTATCTAAAAATTCTTAATCTTAATAAAAAAGAGATAGATAAAGTCCTTAATCTTAATTAGTCGCATCAGTTTCAATTAGATTAGATCGATTTTAGTTCTTGCAGATATAATTATTATAAATATATATCAATTTTGACAGAAATTAAACGATACAATAAATATAAAGCTCCTAAATAAAATAATTATCATAATATATTCAAAAATGAAGAAGCGAAGTAACGAGATGGCTCAATATCCCTGATTAACAGATTAAGAAAGAACACTTGTCTTAAGTGAAACATAGAATAGGTCTCTTCTTAAGCATCCAAGCATCGGCTCGGGATTCGCCGACAAAAAGATAGACTAAACAGGAGTTCCTGCTGGTTTTCGTAAATATCATTAACGCGCATTCACCCTTTCGATGACAGAAGGCTTTCTAAACGAAGATCTTGCCGCTCTTTGCTCCTTTTATGTGAAACAGATGTACCGAAATCTGGGTCTGACGTTATAGTAACGGCTTCTGGTGCGTGTTAATGTCGGCGGACGTCTTTTTCTACAAGTTTCACATCGACCATGTTAAGGCTATTTCTCGTGTCGAGTTCTAATAGAGGCACTGGCTTATTTATTAGGAACAGAAGAGTGCCAATTACTCGTAAAAGACGTCGGCCGTCTCGTTATTATTTCGTCATCTATGTTCGCGCCTTGCTGCAACACATCGTTCACTTCCGTCCGTTGAATTCGCCCTTTTCCCGCTTTCCGCTTTCAAAAGCGTGTAATTTAGATGAAACACGTGCGACTCACTTGTAATCACGTCGTTTGAACGGTTATTGTAACAGGAAACGGAGAAGAGAAACTTAAGAAAATATGAAAACGATTAACATACGAGTTTTCCTGTTCTAAAGTCGTTGGCAACTGCTCTTTAACCTCTTTCCTTACATCTTTAAGATTTCTGTTGAAAGAAAAATATTCAAGTCGGCAAATATGGAATAAAATGAAGGACGCAAAGAATTTTATAAACACTTATTCAATTTATAACTTGGTTCTTCGTTTCTTTCTGCCTTTTTATGTTTATAAACTCTCCTCCGTTAAGTCTTTTGCGTTAATATCGATCACAATTAGGTTATTAAAATAAGCAAGAAGCAAGGCTTTGCCTAATATATTTCCAGGAATTATTTAATGTCATTCAATTGTAATTCAATTGTCTTATATAGGTATCAATTGTTATTATAATTTTATATTTAAAGCTTCAGGATCCTAAAGGTTCCAATTCTCTCGTAACTGTTTATGTATGACCGAATAACTTAAAAAATTCTAAATCCCTTATCAATTTTCTATGCAAAATGCCAATAATTTAAAAAATTCCAGACCTCTTACGAGTTTCTATTTAAAAAAATTCTGTTACAAGGGAGGCGAATAATCAACAGTCGTACAAGATTTCACCTTCTACGTTTCGCCTCGAATAGCCATCGGTTATATTATTATTATATATATAATAAAGATCGATATTTTATTTAGATTCTCGGTAAACTAGAAACACTTTTGGCCAATAGCTCTAGTGGATTCTCGTGGCACCTCGCGGGAGACGAGTGGCAAAAAGTTCCCTCCTCGCGGTCCCGTGCACGGCGAGGAGGGACGCGCGAGGCAGTAAAAGGCGGTAAGGTTGAAAGAGGTTTTCCGTGAAAGGAGTGGTCCTGAGCAGCTACCTTTTGTCGAATCTTTGTCGGCGGATCTTAAGGCTCTCCGGTAGGCGTCGCGCACTTCGCAGTCCCCCTTTTATCGTTCCCTGGCCTCTTGTAATTGAATCGATTCGATAATCGTAAAATATTACTTTCATATTTCAGCGGGTTTCTTAATAATTCAATTATTTTCTCAGTCACGCACTGCCTTCGCCACGTAAGGAAATTGTTACAAAGTTCGATTCGATGGGTTTAATCCTCTGATAAATCGTAGCGTTGAAATCGATTCATGTGGGTGATCGTGTAGAGACTGGGAAATGAATTTTGGGCCGGTTTAATGGAAATGAATCTATATTTTATATTATAATCGTTAGTAGATATCGTGGATGAGAAATCGTTTATGAGAAATCGAAGTATTCGTTGAAATATAAGAATATATAAAATATATGAGAAGTATTCTTTACAATTACATACGGATATTTATGCATTTTTCATATTTTTATAAACCTAAGTAAAGGAATGTAACTTAAAATTAGTAAAAGTTTGTTTCATCTAGATACATACTAGATATTATAATAAGTTCTGTACTTTTGAATATTTTATATATTTTTGGATATTACAATGTATTTTGTGAATTCTTGCGCTCTTAAAATTTAAGAAATACATAAATATCCGCAGTATAGTTGTAATATTTAATGGGTGAAACACATTCCTGCATCGATTCTATTTCCCTAGTTGTATTAATAAAAATCTGAATTTACATAAATATAGGAAGACGTCTAATATCTAATGGAATAAGCACACAATCGGGATAGCAATCTGAATAGCAATCTGACTACTAGTCAATAAATGGGCAAAAGTTATCCTTGCGCGAAACTTGTTCATAAACCATTCTTGTTTAAAAGAATAATGCAATAATAACAAAATAGCAGATGAGAGAAAGAAGTGATCAAGATAAATATAAAAATATCCAAAAGTATCTGTAAATTCCGTCAACTACACCCTCTAAAAAAAAAATCACTCGATTATTGTTCTTTGTTTCAAGGGAAAGCTGTTCTCACCTATAGTACGAATGGAAACGTTTCTCGAAACGTTAATAAACATAGTTGACGGGCAGTGGCGGGATACCTGGAACGTAGCCAGCGCATTATACAGCGCCTCCACACCCACGAGCAGGTTTGAACAACAATTGGCAAGTTCGATGGGCGTTGCCGGTGTCCGGAGGGTTGGAAGGTGTGCGAAAAGTTAATTGAAGTCGCCGGTTTTCCACGGTTCCACGATACAATGAGCGCATTGTCCGTGCGTCGTCGTGCTCGTAAGGGGTGTTTTATTATGGGGGCTGCGACAGTGGTTGGCATTGCCGAGTCCTCCAGAAAGAAAATGCTGCGGGAATATTCATGGCCGCGGCATGAAATCAAGGGGCGTGCTGCGAATAATTCACCTCTGTGGCTTGGAATAACTTTCGTAAATGCTGTTAAATTCGTCGCTCGATGCATCGATTTCACGGCCTTCTTGGAGATCCGAGGGGTAAGAAGGGATAAATATGCTGGAACGCGACTCGTTTCCTCAACCGTGACGAGAAGACGTTTCGCTCGTTCGTTTCTTCCTCAAGAGGACTTTAATTTCTTAGAGATCGATCGTTGGGCTGTGATCTTAGGATGACGTCCTTTTTCATTTAACTTTTTCTAGATGTATTTCTTATTAATATGGTCCCAATTATTATACAGTAAATGATATAATTGTAACCAGATTAAGGAAACTGTCAACTTAATGTATACAATTTTCTTTATAATTTATATAATTTCTGAAGCTTCTGCTTTACATTATTCAAAGTAATTCATATAAATCGTATTTATATTTATGTATTTATATATTATTTACATATATATTTATTTATTCATTACACACACACACACACACCAGAATTACTAAATCCATTAAAATGCTAGATTTTAGATTTTGTGTTTCTACAATTAGTAAAAATATGAAAGTGCTTTTAGCAAAATTAATGTTGACTTTTACCGAAAGAGAAACGTAATTACATACCTTTATTATATTTATTTGTGTACTATATGTTTGTAATAACAAATCAATAGTTCCAGTATCGAAGGACGTAGGAAAAATATAATTAATTTTCGGCCGAAAATAAAAGTTCGATGAGAAATCGTTTCTTCGTATACGGTAGAAAATGTTCGTTTCATTATTCCGGATGTTTTTTTATTCATAGAACAAGGAACGGTGATGGGATAAAAGCGAATTGCGAATGGGAGCGAATGAAATTTCAGCGAATTTACGTACAAATCGAAATTGATATCGGTGCTCGTTATTTAAATTTGTACTCGATATTCGATAAAACTGAGCTCGGTGAAAGTGTAGCGCTTCTGTTTCGCATGGGAATATTTCCTTTTATCGCTGTTGGCGGTAATTTAAAAGAGTTTCGCGCTAGTGTTAAATTTATTTATAAATTAATTGGCCATCGAGATGATCTAATTTTCGCCAATAAAATTTCCTCCTATTTATTTCTCATTTAATAAATCTCAGAACAAAAAGACTGAGAGTATTTTCATTAAATTCATGTTTAGATTTATACTAAGAGAATAATTACAACTGGAACATTTTAAATAATTTTTCTGCATCGGATTATTCACAAAATTTCATCGGGGAACCAGTCTAATTTCCATCGTTATTCATTATTTTAAAAATGTTCAAATTTACCTATACCAAAATACCTTAACATTATAATAACATGTTAGAACAATAATTTCCAAAGTCTATGTAACTCCGACATTTATTTAATTCACATAGTTTCTATGCATCAAATTACCTATAATATTCAACTATAACGTCTCATCACAATTACCTACAATACGCCACAACGTTCAATTAATGTCAACCCTCATAATCGTCCCTAATGTTGCTATTAAACCAAACCGATACTCACCTCTAATAACCACATCAAATTTTTAAGTTTACCAGTCTCCGAAAAAAAAAGAAACGTATCTAAAAACCCTATTCTAACGATCACCATAGAATTTTTCACATACACACACTACCGCGAATAGGAATACGTCGCACTCAACAACGTACATCAACAGGGATGTTCGGGGTGCAAAGATCCCGGATTCTTGTCGTTTCGGTCGTTCCTTTCACGACTACCATATAGTATTATTCTTTTTGCGTTCACTGCCACAAAAATTCACAATATGAATATAATGACTTAGTTATAACACAACGCTCTTGAACGCTAAACAATTACATAATTATCAAAGATCTAATTAGCACTTATAACTAATATTATCTTTGCATTATAGTGACAAAGTACAATACAAAAAATACTAATAGTAAGTACCTTCTATCCATGATGCGCACTGCGCGTCAATTATCACCGAGCCCCGTGAATTTTGATTGTAACTATTTTTAAATTGAATTTTGATTGTTAGCTATAAACTAAGATTGTAAGCTATGTTTAAAAAGAAAAAACCTATCGAAAAACTCTGTTCTCTCGATCACCATGAAATTTCTCACGTACACGCGCTACCGCGAATTGGAACTCTCGAGGACGTGCATCGACAAGGGTGCAAAGATCGTGGGTCGAGCGAGTCGAATCGTGGACGCGAGTGCGGAACAGAAAAAGTTTCGTCTGATTTTTTTCATTGTGAACGACCGAAAACCTCTTCGTACACCCTGTCAATTATTCCCTGGCTACTTAAGGAATATCTCTGTGGTGGAAGAGTCGCGCGACCACGGGGCCCCATAGAAATACATGGCCGCGTCGAATCGTCGATTTCACGGCGACCGATGCGGCTTTTGCGGACTTCTCCGCCCACGAGGCCGCGCTTTGCCCTGCGTTTTACAATGTCCCTTCGTTAAGAAGAAGCAGCTGCGGCCGCTATGACTTCTTAGTAGTAAAAATAGCTGTAGCCTTGGGTGTCATTAAAATTTCCACAAACTCCCTTGATATTCTTTACGTTCCATACGGTCATTGGAAGAATTAACGATACTTTATGATAGTTTTCATTAAGAAATGGTATTAAGAAGTAATTCTGGGATTTTGAGAGACAATAGATTACAGTTACAGAATTTGGACCATCGATGTTCGGGTTCATTGTAATAGGTAGAACAATTCGTACCGGTTACTTAAACGTAGATCGATAATAAGAGTACTGTTAAGAAAGGTGTATTGATTTGACAGATAGAGTTCTTAGCGATTTTGGTAAGGTGACTTTGACGTATAATCGTAGTGAAGAATTTGATCGTGTTGGGGAAAATGCAAGATATATGAAGGGAATTTAATGATTGTAAGTAAAGTCCTCTGCGAAGGTTTCAAGATTTAAAGTAGACTCACTGCGGGACAGTCGTATATCCAATATTAAATATACATTGATGTAATATTATTTTAATATAATTTTATGTTATATCATACGACGACGACATTGGAATACAGGTTTTAATAAGTGGACGAATCGTTGGAATAGAAAGTAAAAATACTTACGTTGTCTATGTATAAATATAAATATTGATGTATATTACTATTATTTATTACTGTAAAATATACTTAAAAATTATATTATTATTATTATTGAAACAGCGAATCACAGATTTTAACGACTTTTGTCTTATGGACAATATGGTCTCTTTGTTTTGTCTTATGGAAGGACGAAACCAGGATGGAAGGGAAAATTGAGAAATCATTTACTATAGAACCAATGAATCAGTGCGATCTCTGTTTTCCAAGAATGCAAACTATCATTTAAATATTTCTTTAAATCATTCGTTAAAAACCTCAAAATACCAAGCTTTTCTGAAATTTCAAGTTACTGAAAAAATTCGCATCCTCTAACCATCATCAATTACAGTAATCCCAGAAAGACCCGTAACGGTAGGCGCGGAACGAGGATACAACGTTGAATTTTCACGGAATTTTTCCTCTTCGCGTTAGCCAGTCTTTATCCACGCGCAGATCCAAAAAGAACTCGGTGGCCGTTTCTTATAGAACGATCACATGTGCTAAGCATAGAAACTGGTACAAAGACAGAGAATTTCTAGCGGAAACCGTGAAAAATCGGGAACCTGGTTGGATCACGAGCCGATCGCATCTACTACAGTGAATTCACGCGGCAACCTTTCCAGATCTGAAAGAGCTTAAAACCGACTCTCTGGTTCTTGGGTATTTGCTATGGCGAAATCACCGTTTCCAAGGTGCGCGGAAATCGGTTGAATGTCGATTCGAGACCCGTGACGGACCCGGGCATCGTGGATCTCTTTCACGGACAACCGAACCTAATCAGCACGCTCGTCATCTGCCGATCTTCGATCTCCCTTCGGTTTCCTCGTCTAGGGAGAAGATATATTGGGTGGTTAGAGCATCAACGAAAAGGATTCAGAGCTTCTGCTATAGAGGACGACGAGAAAAAGTGGCGTCGGTGGTCAACTGGGGAAATAAAATGTGATTGATTCGCAAGAATGATAAGTCAAACTTTCAACGGTATATTTCTGCTTGTAAAAATGTTTATTTTTATATATAAAAGTTGACACGTACTCTTTTTTAACTTAATTCGGCGCAGCTAGGATCCAAACGAAATCTTTCACTCTTGAATTTCTTCGAAAAAGGCATTTACGAGCCTTTATTAACGAATTATGAGTTTATTACCTTGCCTGTATCGCTTTTATTTTGTAGAGACTTGCTTTTAGCACAGATTTTCATCGGCAACGGACGCGTTGCGAACCGTCCGTCACATCTGCGTCGGGCTCGATGATCGACTTCCACGGTTAAAAGACAAAAGTAAAAGTGGGGTTCTTTTGGAAAAGCCGCTGCAGGTCGGCAGCTCGCTAACTCGGCGGCTCGACAAAGTCTCCCGTGTCGGCTCGGCATACACGCGCGAAAGCACACACCTTTACAATATTGCTCTTTGAGTAACTCTTTATTATTTCTGATGGCATCAGATGCCTTTCATTAGGAACATTCTTTAGTTATTATGATGTACTTCAAGTATCAAATAAATAAATTAAAATACTTTCTCTTATTATATATTAACATTTGTTGCTATGCTTACAATTCGCGATAGTTAAGCTTCAATATTCTGAAGCTTTTTCCATATTTGTTTTTATTGAACATATTTTCAAACGTTTGAATTGCTAATGATTGTATAATGTAATAAAGACGTTGATAAGTAGGTCATAATATTTTTAGATTTTTTGGAAGCTTAAAACGATAAAAAGATTGGATTTTTATGTAAATGATCCAGTTTGCCTATAAAATGCGAATCGGAGTACAATTTTAATCCTGCTACGTTCTTTCGGTCATTCTCGATCTGATTTGTATGTTCTTCTAGCGTCGAAGAATATCTTTAGAATTTGGATAAAACATGAATAAATTCTTATTGGTATTTTTAATTTTACGTTTGAAATCTTTTTCAAACGTCTTCTTGAGCAATTTGTTAAAACAACGATTCATTATGTCTATTAAAATTAGAGCAAGACTGAAATATTCAAATTTGAGGTTGTAGTAGGATTAATAATTAATTTAATACTTCCATCGTAAATATGAATTCTCGGGTCATTGAAAGTATGGGTTAAATAGAATTGAAAGTAATGGGTTAAATAATTCTCATAAGAAAAATATATAACCAGGGCTAACCATGTAAACAGCATCTACCATCACCCAGTATCCTTACTTTGCTTCATCTGAACGAGCCTTCTAAGTAAATATCTTACGACACAACGTTATGAAAGGATTGCACGAAAATCCCTGATGGACCTTGAGTCAAGATTAGGACCAGAAATAATATCTATTTTAGAAAACAAAGTTACCGGAAGGCAGTTCTCTTCTTAGCAAGCGATGATTGGCAGACAGTTCAACGGTTTGCAGGTAGAAAAAATTACTTTACGATCGTAATCTGAGAATTCTTTTTCTAAAAAAATAAAAAAAAAAAAATAAAAGAAAAAATACGGCCACATTATCACGAATTGTCCATTAATCGAGGATAATCGAGAGTTGCGTTTGGTGACCGTATATCATGTAACCTTACTGTCATCTCTCCTTCGGATGAATCTGCAGAGTGTGACAAAATGACGAAAACAAGAAATAAGAAAAAAAAAAAAAAAAGGAAGGAAAAAACGTAATATCTTTACGAGGGTCAAAAGACCTTGGTAACATTTTCGCGCAACCTAATCTCCTCGTATATTATTTCAGCAAAAATCAAGGAAAGATGAGGGAATGGAAGCGTTTGGGAGTTGTAGAAGCTGAAACGGGAAAAAAAAGAAACAGAGAAAAGTGCACGTTGCGGTGAAAACTCAAGACTATGGTCTGTTTGCGGACTTCCTAACGTTTTTGGCCATATTTCTGGCCATAAATACACCAGACCGTGGCCAAAATATGAGAAGACATACCCCCATTCATTTTCTATCCTTCTTTGGAAAAAAATCCAAGTTGTCCTCTGCTCCTGAGAAATCGTTGTCCTTGAAGAAATCATCCTCCGCGGAAGCTTTGGTCTCGTCACGCTGATTTTAAACGGTGCACCCCTGAAGATACTTCTGAAAACTTCCATCGGAGATAAGAGGTACTGCGAGTTTCGGTGGTAGAGAAATTGCCGTGAAAATGAAGAGTAGTTGGTTCAGGGATGGAATTTTTCTTTAGTATTTTTTTGTATATATGTATATGTATTCTTTAAATAGATTAGTGATTTATAAGGAAGATATCGAATTTTGGATAATTTATTTGTTTAAAACATCAATTTAGGGACACAAGCGGGACTTTAGACTGGAAAAATATTAGAGAGAAACATACAGGAAGTATATCCTCCTTTGGTATCAATATTTTAATGAAAAGAAAACCATGTATATATGTAGAAGCTTCAACTCTAAAAAATTGGAGAACTGTAAAAGAATAGAGAGTCGTAAGAATCCACGTGGATAACCAAAGAAATGTTAAACGCGTCAATTTATAAGTATTAAATTCAGAATTGCACTGGTATTCTTCGTGTATTAACAATGTTCAAGGCATAGGAAAGTGTACAGTGACTGGAGAAAGTTTGTACGCGATTGTATCTATTGCAGCATTTATATGCTAATTGAGAGACTGCGAATTTTTATTCATTTATTAGAAATTTAAAGGTGCAAAATATGCATAGAATGCAGATAATAGATAGATTTCATTAATGGTATTTATACAAATATTAATTTGCGTAAATATTCGTAGTCTAGTAATTAATTAGGTTCACATATATCGAATCTTATGTCATTTAGTAATACTTTCATATGACAACCAAAAATGCATATGTACTGTGAAAGTGAAATACAGGATCTGCTAGAAAAACGCTTCATTGAAAAATAAAGCTATGCACAAATATGTACTTTCGGTAGCAATTGTAAGGTTTATGCGTACGTGCTTTTCATCGTAGTGCCTAATTCCTTAGAAATGTCCGATCGCTTCATTTTCGTCTCAATTCGACATAAATCACAGGGCTAATATTATAGCTAACTAGATCTTATTTTCACTGTGGAATAAAGCAGACCGCAGAACCGCAGATCCCGGGGACTTTAGTCACTAGAGCGCAATTGCCTTCTGGCGTCTGCATAAATTACCATGCAATTTGCATCGCGGCCCTTACGACTGAACGCATGTATGAGGTGAATGCAAACGTCAATTTCGTCGATCGTGAAGTTTATGGTGAACTCGAATGATGATTAGTTTCCTAATGGAGAAGACAATGGACAAATTTTTAGGAAAAGTTTTAGAGACTAATACCATTTATTTGTAAATGATCTTTGGATCAAAACAATGATTCAATTGTAAAAATTATAGGGATGGAAAAGGAAATTTAGAGACAGCTTTATATCACTTTTATCGTGAGTGAACAATTTCATTTTTCACGATGAAGATTTCTTTTAATAATACTTGTATCGATATTAAAGTATAAATAATATTGTGACAAAGCGCGTTTTTAAGATCTCTGGTAAATCGGATGATATGTAAAACTTGACAGATGTATGCGCACTTTTGTGATTGATTGTATATATTTATAGTATTGTGCTGGAAATCAGTAATATCATAGAAAAATCGTGAAACAGAAGTGGTATAAAATTGTAAATAATTAAATAAATACCGTGCATTTCGTTTCTGCGTCTTTTCGGAATAATCGGGCCCCAAAATGTCTATAAATCACATAAATAATACATATCACAACACAAAAGTCAAACTGTACTTTCTACCTCCTAATACCCACATTCTTCAGTGGAAAGCGACCACTTAACGACTTTTCCTGGAGTGCCTTCAACCCTTTCGTTCCAAGCTAAGGCGGACGGATGGTAGAAGCTGCAACTAGCCTTCTCTTTCTTACTTCCAACAAGAGTAAGACGTTTGAACATTGAAACTTTTACTAGAAAGTTGGCGGTACGTTCCGGTACTATCACGGGGTTAATCCGTCGACCACGAACCCTCACCGCAAACGTCATAAATCAAAGTTGTCGTGTTTGTATCAAAGTTAAACGAATGCAAGCGTATCCCATGGACGAAGCGTGTGGCTACCGCCGCAATAAATCTGGTTTGCGCGCGAATTGTTAGCTTTTCGACGGATTTTAGCGTTATAATCTAGGTAGTCGGTTGAACCATCGAACAATAGTATTGTCACTAAATCCGTAAGGATTCTTTATTCCTTCTAAACTGACGCGATGTTACGAATCAGTTGTTTTTATTCTCTAGCGTATAACCCTTTCCTTTCATCTTCCGGCTGAAAGGAAGTGAATGGTTCATAGGACTGTAAATATTGCGGGCTTAAGAGCAGCGCAAGGTAATTCCTCAACCCTTTACAGACTGATCTACAGTAGCTTGGGACTGCTTGAAAGACGATTGTTTGGGAAACGCAGGAGTGCTTGTTTTCTGAAAGACTAAGAGTTAGAAACCAGTTATGGGACGGTGGCCTCTGTAGAAACGCAAATGAATAGCCACAGCTACTTTTTCGGTTATAGCAATCTTTCTGTTTCTTGCTGTATCAGTCGTAGCTGTATCAGTCGGTACAACGCTTTCGCTTGTAAACCAAGTTAGTTTTTCTTTTGTAGATTTTTTATGGCTTGCTGGTTTATTGTTAAGCTTAGTTAATTTATTAATATTAATAACTCGGCGGCATTGCACAATAACTCTTCTTTAAAGAAGATTGTTTAATTTATGACGATCGATTTGTCCACATGAGATCTCTGCGTGGTGTCTTCTCGAGTAGGCTCATTTTAACTTTTATTAAACTGTGCTGATTTATTAATATAACAAGTTGCCTGTAATTACATAAAAACCTTACTAAAGAAGATCTTTTAGTTCAATTAGTTCTACAAATTGAAATGTGATAGTATCTAAAAGAGAGTAGGCATGTTGGAAAATCTTGATTGAGCTAATTGAGTGTGACGTGTTCTAACGGAAGCTTGATGAACCATCTTCACTTTTTAGTGCCTTTATCGAAGCTTTCTAACGTTGTGACGGTGCCATTTATGTGCTAAAAACCAATAGTCGATCGAGGAATGGAAGAAATTGATTTAGTAATAGCTATGGGGTTGTTTCAAGATTCGCAGTACTTACCTGGTGAGTGACCTTCGCATACTTGTCTCGAGCGTTAATTATTCTTTACGCTCTATAATCTTTGGTATTTTACTGATATTAAAATTTTGTTTCTCTTATCTTTTCTTCGATATTCAATTTTGCGTATGAAAAACAAAATTCTAAAAATTCCTTGAACCATTTCTTATATCTTCGCCAGCTACGTATCAGTCAATTTAACGATTCAATATTCTCAATAACATTCTATCGTTGTCGCATAACAATCTATCATCAGCACCATAATGATCGTAACTTCGATATAATTTTAGTTAGCTATTTCAAAGACTTGTCATATTATAATTCAAAACCAGTTCTAACTCAAATAATTAAATCTAAATATGCATCGAGTGAGTCAACTCGAAGCGATCAGAACACGGTGTAACCGATCACGCTTTAACGTGCCCGCCGATCGAAGCTCGCCGATAAATTAACTTCCCATCCGTTCATAATACTTGGCGAGCATCGATGATCACGCATGACGTCCAGCAAGCGGTCACGGAGGATTAATCGCTGATCATTAATAAATAAATAAAAACGGTGGAGAACCAGCTGCACGACGGGTTCGAGACACCGATTGCAGATTAATTCGCAATGACGCCGCGTTATTTCGCTGTCGCGTGTAATGGTACCGCTTCCGAGTGTCGCGATTGAACGCTCGAAAAACACCGATATAATTATCCTACCTGGTCATCGTTGCGTTTTCAAACCGATCGATGTTGTAAAACATCCTTCACGATTCAATAAGGTATCGCAGGCTATAGCTGTTCCGCAAAGTGGAATGATCGAACAAGGTGTAATAATCTTCGAGTAAATTGTCTTCAATCTTGGCCAGATTAGTCAAGCTACTTCGATTCAATTCAACATAGTTAACTGCAACATCGGAAAAATTTTGTTACTTTGTTGCTCCTATTTTACACTTTATTGTTTTTTATTGTTACAGTATAGAAAAAGTTACTTTATCTTGTGTTAAAATTAGAGAATGTTCCTTTTTAGTCAGTAGTCGACGGATATTATTTTCCAATGAAGCAAATTTTCCAATAGTGGCAATTGAATTGCTTTAAATGATTGATTATTGATAATGACGACAAGTCCTCGTGAATACATCTTTGTTCGTAAGGATCCATTTTCAACTGAATAGTACCATCCAGAATGTGAAACAAATTGTAAACAAAATTTTTCTCTCGTCGATAGTTCACTGATTGATATTCAATATTATAGAAATACTTGGCAGATGTTTTAATACAAATGCTCAAAAATTCGCAAACATGTACAAATCTTTAATAGACATGTACGTTTAACCTTTTAACTGTTTCTCTGCACAGCAGAGTTTGACGCGAATTACGCGTAAACGATACAGAGCTGCAACGTGTGACATAACACAGATAATGCACATTGGAATGAAGTTTTTGATAATTAAATTATAATTTTTCTTAAAGGTATGACGCGTATACTTTAACTTTAATAATTTACTTTAATAATTAATAATACAATTGCTATATTTTAAAGCACGATACGAAACATAGACCCACGTCACAATTTTCACACTCACAGCGCGATAGTTTTCCACACTGCTCTTCGTTTTCTATTCTCAAGCGACATTTTGAGGTTGAAGATTCTAAAAAATTATGAGGATACGGATCGGTATGTTAAAAAGAGCATCTAATAATGGAATATTTATTTTAACGAAAAGCAACAATCGATACCTGACATTGGCGTATCAAAAACAAGGACTATATATTCTGTCTGTATATTGTTAACACTGTTATAAAACGTCGCGAGAACAAGAAAAGTGTGAAGCAAGACAAATGATAAAGATCATTTAGCTCAAACGGTGAGCGAATGAGTGGTAGAGCGAGCCACTGTAGTCCCACTATTACTCGCAACATATTTAAGATGACATTCACCCTCTATATAAGGGCGGTCCGAGTTTCTGCAAATCCAAGCGTCGTCTCATATCGAGAAGTGACTAGGCAAATCAGCGTAGCCAAACACTGACATTCGGTTCTGAAAAGGGATTCACGTCATGGTTGTGAAAATCGACGCTTACTACCATTTGGGTCCGCATAGAAGAATAGCCCAAAATAACCGAAACGCTCAATTGGGAGATGATGGCGTAGCCCATGGCATACTGGCCAAAGGTGAAAAGTTTGAGACGAGGCACGCTCGTGGCCACGCTAGCAAATTTTGAAAGTGCTATTTTGGGACAGAGCTATTCTTTTGCAACAAACCGTGACGAATTGCACCGTTCTTTTAATCGACTGGGGAATAGAAACCCACCAAAGCCTCGGTTCGATTCGGTTGTTGCCACGGAAGTTGGCGAGAATGGCACCATGGGCCAGAAAGATCCGCCTGCCAGGCGTGCGCGACCAAGCGGACCAAGCGTTGAGACACCATGTGACACAACTTACTATGTTGAGACGGTCAGGATGCCTGGTGAACATCGACCCTTCCCCCAGGAGAAGCAATGACCGTGAGGTTGCCGTTGGACCGAGGGCCCGGAAACGATCCCCCAGAGACATGGGAGCACACTGGTTGGAGATGGGATACCTCGATCCTGAATAATCGCTACCCTTGCGAAACACTTTTTTTATTTGTTATCACGTATTGTTTTATGTATATATCTGTATTTTTATATATATGCATTAGTATTGTTGCCGAATAAAAACTAATACAAGCTTCTTTAAACTAATACAAGTATCTTTTGAACTAATCAGTTTTCGAATCAAGTACCTGTAATTCTTCTGTAGAGCATTAAAAACTGCATCGAATGGCGTATGAAAAGTGTATTGTACCATTTAGAAAAACAAAGACCACCCTCAAGTCTCGGAGGTGCATCCACCTTGATAAGATCTGCAACCATCTCCAGATGTACCTGTCGAAATAGGACAAGTTCTATCTGAAACACTTTTTTCGAGTAATGTACAGTTTGTATTTTACGATATTATTTATCATAATTCCATATTATTCTTATACTATATTATTTTATATTTAGATACTCGGTATAAATTCAGTAAAATTTAAAACGTGAAATATAAAGCTACTAAGATTCTGGATTAATGAAAGTCTTTTTCGATTGTTATCGAACAGTTAATTGTTTGTGACAAGCAAATTTAAACAGATTCACGAGGCTTGTCCAACGACGATTCACGTAATTTATTGTTTGCTGATTAATATGTTAATTCGTATCATTTGAACAGATATGAAGCCAGTGTCGTGAAACGGTGTTTGTTCGGAAAAGTTTCTGGGTAAATTAATTTATTACCTGTGTTAATCAGATCTAACTGAGACGTCTAACCGAACTTGTTGTTGCAGGCAGAAAATGAAGTAAGTTAATGGAAGTTCATTAGGAATGCGATGTATGCGTTTGAAATTCGTGAGAAATTGAGCGTCATTGTTCAAAGAAATAAAGATGTGAAAAATAGGTTATAGAAAGAAATATAATGACGTTGCAGAAAAATATTTCGATTGATTGTGCTTTAATAAAAATAATAAAATTCTGGTGTAAGAAAGACGTAGGTACAGCTGCGGAGTGGGGGTAATGACCGCATGCGGTGACGTCCGCGAACAGGTCTCAAATTGAAATTGCACCTTAAAACTGCTGCCACCTACATTATCTCAGCAGTAGATTTTTAAATTAACGCAGAATGATAATTTTTTGTTAAATCTAAGGTAGCCTGACAAGATATTAACAAATAGCATAATTAATTCTATAAAAAATTATATTCAAGCCCAAAATTTTAAATTTTTTGATTTCATATTTTGTATATTACAGCGATCCGAGTCTGTTTCTGAATTGTAGCAAATTGCTCTTCGTTTCCTATTTTGAAGCGACATTTTGAGGTTGAAGATTCTGAAAAATGACAAGGATACGGATCGGCACGTTAAAAAGAGCATCTAATAATGGTATATTTACTTTAACGGAAAGCAACAATTGATATCTGACACTGGCGTATCAAAAACAAAGACTGTATATTGTTAACACTGTTATAAAACGTCGCGAGAACAAGAAAAGCGCGAAGCAAGATAAATGAAATGGATCATTTAGTTCAAACGGTGAGCGAATGAGTCAGTAGAGTGAGCCACTATAGTGGCGCATCGTAATATAAGATGACATCCGCGAAAGCCACTATAGCGGCGCATCGTACCTCAGAGGTTAACGGATAGAGCCCTTTAGAATTGCAAACAGCGTTTGAGATTTCATCATGGACGATCAGTCGACTCCATCGGGATTTCCTTTGCCATGGTCGCGTTTCTTGCCCCGATGCCCCACTCCTTTCTTCTCTCTTTTATTTTTCACCAGTTGCCCAAGTAAAAGGCGAGCGTTCATTGTTCGGAGGCGAGCTTACCCAACAGAAACAAATGACCAGGCGCATAAAGTCGGTAGCAAAAAGCATCGGGTTCCTTCGTTAAAACTAATATATGTCACCATTATTTTTAATAACGGAAAAAAAGCAAGAATCATCCAGAGTCGCGTAATGGTGAACTTTCTGCGGGCTGTTTCCCTTCTTCGTCTCACCCTCGCTGTTGGAATGGCTCTTTCTTCACTTCTTTCTTACTTGTTTCTTTTCTTTTTTTTTCTTTTTTTTTACCGTTACTAGTTTCATTTTCTTCTTTAGTTTTTCACCTTCGTTAGACGAACGAAGAACAACGGCAGATGGCAGCGTCTCTCACTTAACGAGCCTTGACAGACTCGTGGATCGAGAGCCGTCGTTTTACTTATCACGCGTCCTTTATACATTGTTGTCTGTCGTAATTAATGGGCCCAGGATCGCAGAATGCGAATTAAGGTGTTCGCGGATCCAAGAGAATTTAATTGATACGCGTTGGATTCGTGCTAAGTTTTATGTGAAGCTTCGATTTTTTCTGCTTGTGAGGAGTAATTGATTAGAGGGCGAAGCTTCTTATTTTTCTTAGAAAGAATTTTATCGTTGTTCGTAATAACGTGGCTTAGGAGATTGCTAAGTCATTCTTTTTGTAGAGATTTAGAGAATTTTTTTATTCCTTTGATAATTTAAAAGAGTAAAAGAAAGAAGGGATAGTTTTTTAATTGGAATATTATATCAGGATAACAAGTAAGATTAAACTTCAGCTATTTCTGTCTGGTATAAGACTTAAGATTTCGGATATTCAGATTATTAATGAATATCAAATTGATTTTTCTCTTTCTTTTGTTCTTAATTATTAGTTAAAGTATTAGCTGCCTCGAAGACTTCATTATAGAAGGAATTCATTTTTGCCTCCAAATTAACAACATTATAGTAAAACGTCGTTTATGGGACAAAATGGGTTATAGGATAAAGCAGTTTGGATAACCGAACAATTCTGAATTTTTGAATCGAACCGAACAGTTCAGAATTGAAATGAATCAATTCGCTAAACGATCGAGTGTTCTTATTAGTTTAGACATTCGATTTTAGACGTTACCGTTAACTCTTCCTTCTTTGACACGTAGAATTTATTTTGAATAGAAGCAAACGTTTAACGTACTACGAAACCATGCTCGATCATAGTTTGGATATCAGAGGCTCATTAACTTGTTCGTATAAACAAGATGCGGGTAATCGAGGTTCTGCTGTACTTTCGATAAGCAACAAAATTTTTTCTTCAACGCAATATCAAAGTACCTATTAGTTTCACGAACGCAAATTATTTATACCGTTAATATCGATAATATCTTTTTAGATACACAAGTTTTCTTACACGGAATTTGTTCTGGAACGCAACGAAACCTTATCTACGGTCACGCGAAAAGAAATCGCTTCGTTAAGACGATTTCGCCGAGAAATACTAGCGGTACGCCGCATCGTGCCGAGGCAGCGAGCTTGTATTATCATTACACGGCAAGTTATAGCCAATTAACGCGCTAATTATAAATTCGAGCGATGCACAGCTACAACGTATATTATTCGTCTCGTGGCACGCACCACCCACGGAACAATCAATTTTTCCTCACGCCACGATTGGAAACGCTTTTTTTTTACCACTGCGTGTATCCCATGCTATTCACCGAGACAAGTTTTACGTCTTTATTAAGGCGGTGTTCATGGATTCGATACGTAACTCGACTGTCTGGCTAATCTGCTTAATGGCTTTCGTGCGCAGCGATATTGCGTCGTCCAACTGTGACTACTCACGCAATCTAAGTAAGCGCACCCTCGCAGGGTGTGCTTATTGCGGGAGGCAGAAGAAAGAAATTCGAAGATTCGCAATAAAACCAAGTGGCGCCAGTTAACTCTAGCATATAGTGCTTGAATTTTCATATATCGATCTCACTCTTGTCTCGACAAATAAACAAACGTTTAATGTTTTGAAAAAGACATTGGCGTAATGTCGAGATAAATAAGTATGCATATCTTAATTTTCGAATTAACTGCTTAACTTTCGAATCTAAGAGAACTATCTCCTCTCCTTCGAACTGTATAATGCCTCGATATGGTCAATGTTACGCATATGGAATATTTTTCTGCGATAGACGGTTAACGAAGTGATGAACTTATTTGGTTTCGATAAAACAATTGCTAAATTTTAGTGCGTTATGTCTTTTTACAATTCTTATATCTCTGTTATCTATTAATAACTGATCGAAAGGATAATAACGATAGAGAAACACGATTATCGAAAGTGACGTAGAGGATGTGACAGATAAAAATTTATTAAATAATGCAGAAAGTAAGAAGCATAAGATATTGCTAATTAAGAAGACATTAGAAATACACTATCATCGGTCATTAGAATCGAATTGAGCCAAATAATATCTACAATTTTATGAAAAGTCAGAAAATATCGTTCGAAAGTTATAACACAATAAACTCTGCAGCTATATCGTACTCGAAAACTACTCCACCTACTACTACTATATATATACTACAGGCTGGAACCCCTGAACTTTCTACCACCCGCTACCACCACCCTGTTCTAATCATCCATCTGTTTACCTTTCTCCCATTCCGCCAGCTCTGAAAGCAATTACAGATAAAAATCAAAGGGTACGATCTCGAGTTTCCCTGAACAGTTTCGTACTCATCCATATTCATGAAGCACACTGGTTTTATCTCAATTTAAGCCAGCAGCTCGGCGTAACAAATCAATTTCCTCCATGGAATATACTCCACCAGTGTATCGAACTGTTACGTTCGTGCACGTAGTCTCTTTTTATCTTAGCTATCCGCTTCGTTCCGCGTCGAAGCAGGAAGGATCGCGAAGCCCACGCTTATGTCCTCTTTGTCAGCGACGACGTCGCAATTATTTCGCTGCCACCGTAAATGGTATGGCTAGCAATAGTGGACATGGTTTGAGTTAGAAGACGCTAGAGGGAGATTGCCCTCGCGTGTCCCCATCGTATATCTTATTTTCTTACTATAAATACGTACAGTGGCTACAAAAAGTATTTATACACTATTGCGTTTATTATTATACTAATTAAATAATAAATAATTAATTAGATAATAATAATTATTATACGGGGTGTCTAAGCGATCGATAGGCTGATCCTATGAGAAAAAGTAAATCGAAATTACGGATTAAATTTTTTTTATATGACGCTTCATTTTCCAGGAAGCGATGTTTGAAAAATTATCAAGTAGGTAATATTTGAATACAAGCTAACTCAGAATAGGACAGGAGTAAATAATCGATAGGAGGTTGTTCTACATGTGAAAATACGTCGAAAATGTAAGATAACATTTTTCCAAAATGGATCGTACGCGTGTATTACACCAATTCTTAATTGAACACGTCTAAACTCTATTTCCTCGAAAATGAAGCTTTATATGAAAAAGTTTCATTCCGTAACTGTTATTTATTTTCGCATATAGAATAACCTCCTGCTGATTGTTTATTCATATCCAGTCGATAATAGCCAAGTTCAAGTATAATGTATAGATAATAATAACTAACCCTCGGACGGAAAAATTTTATCCCATAGTTTTCTCTCCTTTTTTTCACAAGAAATCACCTTATGCCCGCCTGTACATGTTATTCGGCCGGATCCTGTATTAGATCCAATATATTTACAATAAATTTCGTATCATTTAGTAGTACTTTCATACGATTGCAAAATTTCGATACTATGGAAATGAAATGTAAAACCCGATAGAAAGACACTTTATTGAAAAATGGGAGTGTGTATAATACAAGTACTTTTTGTAGTCATATAACTACAGTCGCTCTTTTGTACCTGCTACCCAGTACTTGCTTCTACGGAAATTTCCTTCGGTTTTTCCGTCCAGACTTGGACAGGGCGGAGGTTAAATCGAACTGGAGGATTTCTTCCTTCCACGTTGCAAATGAAATTATTGAGCCTGGATACCAGTCTTAGAAAATAAGAAAACATGACATGGGTTTACGGATAGGGGAAGATTTAAATCGATTTACTGTATATAGGAGGGTGCTATTTTGTTGTTGGGAATTATCTTGCGATTGGGAGGAAGAAGAATGAAGGAAATTTGGATTTAGCGGATTTGTTTTTATTTTAGTGTTTGATTGTGATGATAAGGCTTTTGGTTATTAATTGCAATTCCAAATATTGATTTTTATATAGTTAATAACTTAAGAATTTCTTAAATAATACTAGGAACATGGATATGATCCAGTAGTTGCTTAAAGATTAGAGCAACGTATGAACAAGTAGAGAGGAATAAGAAAAAATATGTTTTACAGAGATAGGGCTTTTTTGAAGGTATACAATTTTAGGGAGATGATTGTTCCATGTCGACGAACATATTAAAAATTTATGATCGCCGCTACTTTGTATGCATGAGAGAGATTTTATTAAAATCCTTTTTGTCAAACGTTCCATTAAAGCTTCCATAGGCTAGGGGAATAAATTTTGCTTATGCTTACATACCCACTAGCCTTCATAGGAACAAAGAGTCAACATCATACATTTTTAATTCAACACGTCAACTTCGAATTCATAAATATATTGCCTAAAATCTCACAATATTGTAATTAAATTCCATATTCCTAATAGCATCGAGAATGCCAATTTTCTTCTATCTAGGCCAAATAACCATAAGCGAAACAAGGTTGCATTAAATCGTTAAACATAATACTAATTGACGTTTGAATAAAGAATAAAATACGGGGAATAAAATATTTCACGCAATGAATGATACGCTTAATCGTTGTTTATCGATCCAATAAAATACACGTGGGTCGTAGATATACGATCAGAATGGAACAAGGTCTACGCGTGAACTTCGATCTCTGCCAGGTGCAGCTTTCCATCCACGGACATTATGGGGGCGTTGGATATTCAACCGAGTTCTTGTAATGCTCCCTTCTTATGCGGGCGTATTCACGTCAAGTAATTCATACAAATTGATAAACTCTCGGGATACACGTGACCTCCTAGTCAGGCTTAATGCAAGATTTAGAAAACAGCCTGACTTCGTTTCTTCGTCGTGCAGTATAATCCTTTAGAATTATCAAACGATTCCATCTTACTGCTTCCAGGAGATTTTATTCCTCTTCTTTCGCTTAGGTTTTTGTATTGAGATTTTGTATTGATCTTTGTGACATCGAGCTCTTTCGAAAAGTTAGGATTTGTTCACGGATTAATAGTATTTGGGAAGGAATGGATTAAAATACGATTTAAAATTATACGTGATTTTAATTTCTGGATCGAAGAAAAACTAAACTTTATATGTGCCAATGTTTCTCGAGTAATTGAACTTATTTTAAGCTTAAATTAATAGTAAGCTGGTTTCAAATTCAAAATCTTAATTTCTACTCTACAGAATACTCTACAGAATACTCTGTACTCTACAGAATAGCCGATAAAAGATCTAATATCTTAAAAAATAATTTGAAACGTAGATACACCCCGGTTCATAAGTAGCAGGGCACTTAATTTGTTCAACGTGTTTTCAATGAGCTTAGAAGCTTGAAGACCGATAAACAAATTATTTCTAAAAATTCTTGGATCTTTATTTTGAATAAATCTAAAGTTTTGATTAATTAATCGTTTCTTTCAATCAATTATCGCATCTTGTACAAAATCGTATCGCGTTAGTGTTTCCTAACATTTATGAACAGGAATGTATATAAAAGTACCTCCCGCGAAAGACCGAGTTCAAAAACTCACGAAACAATTTCTGGTCGCTGTACGCGAACCATGAACTTTCGAAACCCTGGCTTTTCGAAGTTAATCCATTTAGCCGGGGGGCAGGGTTTCATCGCTTCCATTGATTCCATGGAAACGATACGATTTCCCGGCGTAAAAGAGCACCACAGCCGCGGCATTATCCTCGAAAATTGCATCGTCTTCCGCAGGCCTGCCAACGGCAGGCGAGCGAGCAATTTCCAAGACGTTTCACTGACGGTTCTTCCTTTGTCGAGTCTCCGTGGCCGTCGTGTCGCGTCGTGCAATTTTCCCGACAAATATGCAATAGGATTCCAAGCGTGAAACAAAATGGCATCGCCAGCCAGATACCCGAAGAAGAAAAACCAGAAGAGAGAATATCAATAGAAAATGTCATTAGAAAGAGAAGAACGGAGAAAGGAAAAGAAGATCAGAGGCAAGTAATGTCCCTTTGGCCTACCACGATGTTCTGTCCGCATAATTAACTCCACGGAAAAATCATTGTGCGCCATATGCCGCGTGTGAAGGGATAGGAGCGTAAACTGCAAAGCGGATAGGCCAGTACGTGCCTCGTCTCCCAGCTTCGAGGTACATTAAACCCTTGCTTGCGCTATCACGCGGCAACAGCTGCTACGCGCAACTTGCTATCATTGCATCTCGTTGATCCGTAACCCTGGTGCGAGTCTCTCCCGTGAAATCTTCCCTCGATGCTCGCTATACCGCGACCACGTCGTAGTAAGTGCAGAAAGGAAAATGTGGAGAAGATGGGTAAGGCGGTGGTAAATTGATGGGGAAGAGATTTTTTCACGAAGATTTTGCCGCTAGGAAATTGCTGGAACTTGCCCAAGGAAAGCTGCGTGGGTAGTAGCACGCAAGATCGATGATTTTTTCATGAAAAATAGTATTGGTGGGTGGAAAAGGCTTGTGGTGGTAATGTTTCTATGGAAGAAAAAGATTGACATTTTTTTGTGGCTTTACCGTATTTTGTTGTGTTCTCGGTTTTATTTTCTAAATGGAAGCAAAAGAAGATGTAGTGGTTTGTGAAATATGCTGAAAGATGCAGAATGATGAATAACTCTGGTCACAAGTAATTATCATTATTATTGAGCAATAAATAAAAAAAACTTAAATTAATACCTCGTGATAAATATAATACGGAAAACAATGAAGAACACTGAAATAAATTAGACAATGATGATCTTTGTATTTCAAAATTCCTATCCAACATTAAATAACTTTCATCTTTCTGCGAATAAAGCAAATCAAATATTCAAGCACATAAAGTTAGCACTTGATAAAGTGTCTCGCAACAAGGCTCTATAAAACAAATTCACCAAATATAAAAGAACTGAAACAAAACGCAAGCCGATAATCTTTCATACCACGTATCACTTGGTCGATTAATTTTTCCATAAGAAGCAACCATAACACCTCGAGCATCCATTGTCTGCCATTACTCGTAATAGCAAACGAGCATCGTTCCACCGTGAGCACCGTTTCAATCTCGGTCTAAACAACAATGCCTGTTGTCCACCTGTTCCCTTGGCTCTCTAACGGCGTCAACGAGACGTTGAGAAAGAAGAAGTCTGTAGGCAAACAAAGCGTGCACGATCACTGGGTCTAAGAAACTCATAGACACCGTGTGGTGCACCAAGGCACACGGATGGAACGAAGCACCTAAATCACACCCAAGCAACGTCAGCGGCCGTAACAATGGCCGTCACGCGCATCCATCTTATTAACGGATGTTAATCATGTCTTCAGCAACGCGTCGTCCGAGGCATTACCTTCGCGACCACCACGGTCGCGCATTGTTCGTACGGGTTCAACCGAACGGAGCTGCAACCCACCCCCTTTTGGTTCCCCTTGTAATAAGATACTCGCCATCTTCGTATGTAAATGCTGGTCATTCATTACGTTCCGGGCTGAATGATTGGGCCCTTTGTGGGAATCTTTTCACGACAAAAGCCGTATCATCGCTTAGGGAGGCCGCGGACAACCAGCCCGGAATAATATTTGCGCGGCCTTACCGGATTCGAGGTCGTTTCAGGGAACGGGCTGTGGTTGGTCTCGCGATTTCGTTCACCTGGCTCCATGTTTCGCAAGATTCCACGACTTCCGGTGTTAGCATCGCGTTTCTTCTAGTTCGCGGAAGTTAAGAAAATGGGGCTTATGAAGAATTTTTTTTATGGCTTTTGTTCCTGTTGGACTGTCGTCTGATCGTGAGAGGATTTTTAGAGATTGTCGGCTGGTATTTGGTTCTGAGAGTCACAGTGCCTAAGATTGATAGGCAGAGTCTTTGAAGATTCTAAGGTGCTGTTTGATTTTGAGAATGGTGATGTCTCATTGTCACTAAATGTTCATAGCTGAGAACTTTGACAAAGTTCTTGAAGTTTCTTCTGAGATAGTTACTACGTGACTCTAAAAATCATAGTGACCATTTACAAATAACTGAAGGTTCTTCTCATAAAATAACTGTTTAATCGTTGAATACTATTCGATAGTAAACTACGAAATGCTCGAATTTGTTTTTAAAGCTAACGAAATTTCTTTTTATTGAGATCCTGCATTAGGTACATACGGATGCTAGAAACGAAACAACAAATTTTTGTTTCAAACAGCGAAATCGAATTGCCTTCGGAACTCTTCCCTAATAAACATCAAATAGACTTTCAGTCAGGTTGTCGTCAGATAAAAAGACAAGTTTTGCTTTTAGTAGAGTAATGACTGACGCGTGGACGAACATTAAAAAGAAGATAAGAGCGATTTCGAAAATTCTGTTTTTAATGGACGAGTCTTGGAAGGACAGGTGTGTGTATGGTGGCTTAGACGAGGCGATGGTTTGCCGAACTTTGACCCCATAACGCATAGAATGTTCTTGTGTAATACACTGTTGATCGTGTGCGTTGGCGCTCGAACAGGTTTGATGGGAAGCATTAAGCGCGAAGAGCTTGAAGGCGTCGATTAGCTACACCTCGTAAAAACGAATGCCAATTTCGCTAATCGATGATTCGATTAACTTTCGATAAAACGAATGACGATCGCGAACTTTCGATCGGAAACTTCGTACTAAGATCTGATTGCTCAGGTCACGGTTACGATTCATTCCAGTGAGTTTAAATTCTACGATTTTATCGATATCATCGTATTATACAATGTCGTTGATACATCGTTTGATGAAAGATAGAAAATTTTAAAAGGATTTTGTGGTTTTATTTTAGACAATATTTTAGTGTCACGGATGGTTATGGAGAATGTTTCAATATAATATGTTTCGGAAATGGAGTTATCTTGTGGCCATAAATAAATTGGAGAAAACAAAAAACGGTCTATGAAGATTTCGAAAATAATCCTAGAGTTATTTGGTTAAAGATATTCGTGCTTAATCGATGAACAAATTTACGTGATTAAACATCATCGATGTTTTCTCATTACATAATACTTTTATCAGCATCGTCGATATCTTTCAACATGCAGCTCACTCATCTTTAATATGTAAGATTTCCAAATATATTTATATGCATATACACATTTATATACCTACTAAATAAATACTAATGATAATAACGATATTAATAAAATTATTGTAATATTACTACTACTAATATCCTCGTGTAATATTTGACACGCTAATATCATAGTATACTGTATCATTATTAATATACCATAAAAATAAAAGATAAATATTTCAAACAAACAACGGAAAAAAATATGGAAGAATAGTTTGCAGTAGGTAAGGTCCAATTTCAAGTTTAAGTTACAATCACCAGGATTCAATGTTCCTCCGAACAATAAAATAAATTCTTTTTTTCATTTACTCACTTCAATATCTTATTGAACTCTTACTGAACTAAAAAGAGGTTCGATAAACATTTTCGAACATCACTAAATACTGAAAAAGTTGTTGGAGAGAGTCGGACCAATACAACCACAATCAGAGCCAAGATTTTCACACCGAGCCGGTCCACTTCGCGGTCAAGTGGACCTTTCAAGAGCATCTGGCCGTTGTTTCTCGTCCATCAAAGCAGCAAACGAGTTTAGACTCGCTTCGAGGAATTTGTTCGGGACACGCGAACGCGTTTTGTCTTCGGGGCGTCGTTGGCGCGGTCGGATCTTTCGGTGCCCCGATGCATACATGCGCATTCTTCGAGTCGTGCACCCACGTTCCTTCGTCCGAGAGATGCGAATACTTCTAGGGACGTTTTATGTTTTATGCGAGTTGTGCAGCTGCCCGTTACCGACACCCCCGCAACTCAATATTCAAATTAGCGGACGAGACTCCGGTCCCTCGCTCGCCCCTTCTCCTTTTCTGCCTCGCTGGCGTAATGAGAAAAAAGTCGTGAGCCCGCGAAATATTATCATAATGACGTCTGACCGTAGGTGGAAAGCGGAGAGATGCGACGCTTCCATGCGAAAATCCGGAGGAAGACGTATCAATTTCAATCTCCTTGAATCTCCTTTTTAATTTCTTTTTGGTTTGTACAGCGGTGTATTTCCTTCGCTTTGTAAGGTAGGGTTGAAGTATAGCATATCGAGATCGAAGTACTGGTGGATTTTTGGGAATTGTTAGAATCGGTTAGAGTCAGAAACGGATTATAAGTAGACATTTTTATGCGTTTATGCGAAATTTAAAATTAAAAAATGCGCTAAAACGCGCAAAATGCATATAATATAATCTAAAAGTAGAGACCTTAATTTTTTAATATTTCATTCTTAAGTAATGTATATTTTGTTAGAGATTAACACATATACATGATTCTAAAAAAGAAAAGTCAGTGAACCTGGAAATCAATCGAAATGACGAAATATTAATTATAGGAAATTACAGGGATGATAGTGTTCCTATTTTCAAAGCTCTACAACAAGCAATAAATTCAATCTTGAAATCGAAGATGAAATCAGAAAAGAAGGCACTCAAAGAACGAAATACGCATCACGAAATTCTTGGAAATTATAATCTTCTATAAGCTCCACAAGCACCATAATCTTCTAAATCCATTTCCGTCAAACTCTCTTACCTTCATCATCCATTAGAATGCACCTAATCTAAAACTTTGACATTTGCTTTCGTCGCGAGCACGCGACGTGTTCCGAGCGTTCCGATTAAATCCGATCTGGTTCGCGTTCCTAAAGAATCCACGCGACAGCAGCTGGTACGTGCGTTTCAGTAAATCCAAGACCCGTTAGAGTAGACCAAAGGGACGGTTCACAAGGCGTCAGCCAGAAGGGTGAAAGGGTGTTAGTTTCACTTGGGTGGTCCCGCGACTCCCGCAGGATTAATCGGCCATGTCTCGGGGACGCAATATATAAATTGGGCCTGGCCCTTCCCTTCCACGGGTCGCGAGCCTCTCGCTGGATTATAAACGCCCGGGTCTTCGGTCCTTAACATCATTGTAGATGGATATCTTGGGCGTGCATCGGCGAACGATCGCTCCTGGTCTTCCGTCGACTTTGATCGAGCTGCCAGGGATCGTGAAAGAGGATCCTCCCGCTGCTACTCCACCCCTCAACTGGAGGAGAACGCTTCTGGTTCCGTTTACGGGGAACGCTTTTTACGCATGGAATCCTTTCCTGCATTCTTCCACTAAAATTCCGACAGATTTTGAAGGGTCCACACGGTGAATTTATGTTCCAATTTACTAAATATATCCAGAATAGCTCTGGTATCGAGTGTCTTCCTGTTTCGAGCTCATGGAGAGGCTGGGAAGCTGGGAAACGAAGCTCTGGATTCCTTGCGAAAGGGTGTCTTGGAATGGCGTTCCGATGGAATTCGCGTTGGACCGTGGTTCAGTTATTTTCGCTTCTTTTTGATTATGCATAGTATCTTTTTACCCCCTATAATGGCTCGAGATTCTAAGGTTATGCAGATATTGTATACATTCTCTACATTTTTAAAGTCATGTTTTTTTTATTCGCCACTGCAGTGTTGTATTTTATTATTATATAATAATAAATGCGATAATATTATTGCACTGGAGTGCTGAATAATGTGTAGTATTGATACTTATTGATGCTTACCTCTCAAACGAAGGAGTCAAAGTTTTAAAAGTAATTTTGTTCCCACGTGGAAATAAAATTCCACTTGTAAAGGGTTAATTATTGTATTATATGTTTAGATTTATATAAACTAACTGTACTTGTATATTAATATAACATTTCAGTGATAATTATCGGTGGATCCAGATTTTTTTTTTAACATACAATTGAATATTTTACTATATTCGTCGAGGAATTATTTGTCAATTACAATAATTATCTAATTAGGATAAAGTTTTACAAATGCGTGTAATAGGGAGTTAATGTGGATTTAATGGAATAACAATTTAATTATTTCACTGGTATTTTACCAGTATTTGATCGTAATTTCCTATGAAATATCCTGCACTTAAGAATAAATGGGGTTATAAAAACATGAAGTAAATGCTTTACTTACTTCGGTACTTTACATAATTATACCACCAAGGAGTTCTTACCCATTTACTCCGAGGAATTATTCGATATGCTGCCATTATTTGAAAACAAATAAAACTTTGCATGTTCTGGTAGCTCGAACAAGCCTTAATCCCTATTAATTACCATTTTTCGTTCACTGGACCGCTAGCAGAATTTTAATCATGCCCCAATACCGAGCCTGCATATATTTCAAAACCGGCGTGTTTAATTTAATACCGAGACCGCGCAATTTCGTGCGTGTTAGATGCTAAAGGGCCGCATCAGTCTCGATTTTATCAGCTACCGCCGTCAAGAGATAGCTCCTGGTCTTCCCTCCACTTTCATACATCCACTCGGGCTGCCACTTTTATGTTTGCATCGTCCCATTAAAATAGCGGAAGTCCAACAAATGGCAAGGAAAGGCAAAAAGGATGAAAAAGTTAAATTAACGACGATTTTAATTAATTTTACTTTCCTTAATTTAATCGCGTGCTTTATCAGAGGATTCCTGGCTCGAAGCGGAAACGTTAATTTTGAAGTAACGGTAATAGCAGTTCCAACAAATGTTTCATTAGATTGTTCGTTCGTTATTGAAGAACATAGATGGCTGATCATCGGTTACTGAGAGCCGATCAAACATTCCTAACGTGTCAAAACTTTGATCCTATAAGTATAGAATGTACAGAATGCTATGTCTTTTTCTATCGCCTCCAAAATTACTATTTTATTTAATTATTATCAACTATTTTTGGCGCAGCACCATTAGTAACGTATCCCAGGAGTCAAGTTTGCACAAAGGACTTCTCTTCGTATGCATTTATTTCATTGCATTTCCTCTTTCGAATTTTCCTCTTTCTTTCGATGATTTAGAATATTGATTTTGAGGAGGAAGGTATCGAAAACATGAGATCAAAGAGAAACAAATTCATATTATACAACACTTGATATTTCTTTCATTATATAATCATTGAGAACAAATTGATTTGAAAATTTGCAATGAGGTCAAAGGCGAACAAATTTACATAAATTCCATGTCTACGTTATTACAAAATTTATTATGCAAAATTTGCAGTAATGTCAAAGGGAAATGAATTTACGTTACAGAAAATTTGACGTTTCTCCCATTATATACATATATATTCATTAAGAATACATTAATTCCAAAATTTTCCTGTCAATTTGCAATATAAAATGTACACTCCATAGCACAGCAGACGCAGCGAAATATCAAACTAAGCAACTAGTCTATAGATATCTAAGCCTTCGACTCAACCAAAAATTACGCAAAAATTACCCGAAGCGAAACACAATATCCCCCATCATTCTTTAACCAAAGAACCCACACATCTTCCCAATCTAATTAAGAAAGGTATCCATAAGGCATTGCAACCAAATAGCACTGCCATTTATCAAACCAAACTACTTGCATGTATATGTATACAGTATGAGCTAAAAATATAAAACCATTTTATCAACCTTACTGTAGATATTTCAATAATAATTTTCTTTTCTTGCTATTATTAAATTTTCAACGAAAGACCTTTCATTTAATATATAAGATTTATGCTTGAACAATCGACTATTCTAGCGTTAATAAGACTAAAGTATTTTTACTGACAGCTATTCTATCAACCCTGCTACAATCTTTCAGTCATTTTCGTGCCAATTATATCCTTCTAACGTGAAAAAGTATCTCCATACAGTCTGGACAAAATATAAAAAAGATACTACTGGTATGCACGAGTAATCTCTCCCTTCAATTTTATTTTAAACATCTTCCTAAAATATTTACAAATTCGTTCTTTTTGTTAAAATAAGAACAAGATTGAAGTGTAAAAATTCGAGAATCATAACTGGGTTAAATTCGTGGCTTCTATGTAGCACATAGTGATTTCAAATGTTTGGTCGATAGCGTACCTCGCTCTCCAATTATAGCCAATAATTGGACACTTCTATAGAAGAACCAATCTTAGGTGGTTCGCGTCTCGTGGCGTGGTGCGTTGATGTCTATTCGAGTCGCACGCAATCTGCTCAAACCATAAAGTTGCACGGGCCGGCTGCGGTACGACACGCCGCGGGACAGCGCCAAGAAGTGTACAATGCTGTGTACCCCGTGTCCGTGGAACACGACATGCCCATGCGGTGTCCAACAAATGACGGGACCAACGTGTGTGGTCCCACCTGCGTGGGTGTCGTTCGTTCTCTCTCGTTCCGGCCGTGTTCCAACCCCGTTCCTCCTGCAGCCCGCGTCTTTCTTCTCCTCTCGTCTCTCCAGGCATGCCTATCCGCGTCGTTCCGGCGTGTCTTGACACGGGCATGGATCTCACGGGGATCTTCTCGCCTCCTGACATCCGTCTTGCTACGAAAATAGGAGAGACGCGAAGGGAAGTGAATGTGGTCGCGCGCGACCGCGGCGAGCGCGTGGGCCGAGCAGAGATACGGCTGCGAGGATCACGCGCGCGACCTCCTTGATCTTTCTATTACAGGGGACCTTCTGCGCTACGGGGGTGGTTACGACGCTGCTTTATAGAATACGTTGATTGTCCGCCAAGAGCTTTGCGAAGATTCTCTTTGATCAGCCGTTGGGGTTTTTGTGAAAATTGATATTCTAATATGGACGAATCGAGATCAAATGACGCGAATTGTTGGTAAGCATATTAGAACATTAATTTAGAGGATTTATATACTTGTGGGCAATGTATTTATATAGTTATACAGCTATGTATTTGTATAATTGTGGGCAAAAGTAAGTCTAAAATTGGTATGAGTATTAGCAACTTTGTGATAAATACTTTTTACGATGTGACGATCATCTATTTTATAGATATATATATATAGGTACTATATTATGCCTATTCATTTTTCTTGTAAAATAGAATTCCATTTTCTACAATTATATTAAAGTTCAAATAAAATTACACCTTTTAAGCTTTCTTTCTTCCATTACTGCATTTATAGGTCGATTGCTTGTAAGGAATTTCACGAGAAGTCTCTTTAGTTTGGTAGAAAAATATTGCGGTAAATTATTGCAAATTGGGATTAAAGTAAGTAGTTTAATTTTTCGAGAATGTTGGTTGATATATTAGGGCATTAATTTAGAGAATTTGCATGTTCGTAGGTCGATTGTTCGTGATGTGCTTCACGAGGAATGGATTGAGGTTTAATGGGAAATGATATGGTGTCATTGGCGGATCGTGGTTAGAGGAAAATGATTTAGACTTTTGTGAATGTAAATTGACTGGAATATTGGAAATAAGCATTAATTTAGAGAGTTCATTTATTTGTATAATGATTTTCAAAATGAAAAAGGTACAAATAAAATATGCTTGGTGGAATACCACCATTCATAGCCTCGTCAAATATTTATCTTAAAAAATCATCGAATGAACTGTGAATTCTTAACTCTAGTGGCAACGTCATCAATGATTTCATCGCAGAAGATAAGTAGCGACAGGAGAATTAATGTAGGCAACGAAACGGTGCTTCCGGTTAAACAATTACCAAGTACCTGAAATATACTTTAGTATGTATATGTATTTACACGAAATTCTGTGTACCTTTGACATCAAAATGTATAAAATTAATTTAAGAACTCATTAAAAAATTCTATCTGCACTCTATAGTAGACAGTTACGTACTTGAATTATAAAATTCTTAATTACTTTATACACTTTGCATGAATTTCCATAAATTTAGTACCACTTTTTAAATTTAGTGTCACTTTAGTACCACATTTTCCAAGTATTGTATTATCCATTTTTCCCATTTTTCTCCTTCTTTTAACCCCGATATACCGACCGCTTTCGTCATTAGTCAAAGGAAGACATACGTAATAATCAGAATTATCGAATCAGTCGAAACAACTAATATCAGATTTGTTTTTGTAATAACTAAAAGTGTGTAAAGATTTTTGATTATATTAAAATGTTTGCTTTATCGAGACAGGAATATGGTTACATACTCCTATTTGCTTTTATCATATTACTTTAATTCTAATTAATTATGTATAACGTGTTTAACTACATATTAAATGGTAATCGTATGGCTTACTCTTAGTGTTTGCTCTTCAATGTATACTTGTATATTTGTAAATTGAGATTTTGTTACGTCACATTGTTTTTTATGTTCGATCGCAGCTTACTCGTACTGCTCGGTTAGTAAAGCAATTTACTATAGTAGAACCAATTAAAATCCTACTACCGTTATTATCAAGCCACTTGCTACCAGTTTCATGTCCACAATATCGTAAATTCACCTCTTTTTACTATCCCATTACATTCTGTGCGCGTATGTACCATCAATTACCCTTCAAACTCGCCAACAAAATTTTCAATTAAAATCTTAGCTAGCCCCTCGGGATCACGTTGCCTGGGCGTCACGTTGCTAACAACGAGCCTCGTTTAAATCGGAATTCTAATGCGAAACGCGTCTGGATGTTTCTCGGCTGCGCCAGACCAGGACTAGTCTAAACGATGGCGTACCCTCGGGATCCCTGTCTATGGCTTCTGCCATTTGCGTACGCACGAAAGTAGAAGGGCCAGAGGTGGAAAATGCCACCATTTCGTCGTAGGCGTTTGAATAATCTGCTCGTAAAGTTCGCGGGTGTAGAAAGATTGAACGCTCTACGATGATCGTTCCATTATGGGCACGGAATATGCTGGAACGGAAGACATGACTCGTATTAAAGATAAGATGAAGTTCAATACGTGTTTGTTGGAGTGCAGATGTTTATGCAAATTTATATTTTTATGAGTGTAGTTTGAAAAATGAAACCTAGACAAAACTTTGTTTTATTATTTACTATTATTTATTGTACATGTTGTAACGTATACGACACGTATATAAATAACATGTTTGGGTCGGGCCAGTTGCTCATTACGAGTTGGATATACTATTCGGCTTGACTTTGTTCTCTAACGTAACAAGGGACAATACGAAGAACGAGGAAAAGGCTCGAATTTCACGAACTTACTTAAATAAAAAGATACTTTGAGGCAAAATTGTAGCACAACGAAGCATTATATATTCTATTTATGCCTATTGTATTATATATTATTATAATCATGTGTCTATTATGCACAATAATGTAGTAAACTGTACAATTGGACTAACATAAAAATTACAGCAGAATTTCTGATAAGTTGCTCATGAAGTTTCCAAATCATTCGACCAGTGATCTACTTAAGAATAGGTACATACCTTTTTTCGTTTGTCAAAGTACTAGTAATGAGTTCGGATCGGTCACGTTTAAAGTTCCAATCTACTTGAAAGTATTGCTGCTCTTTTTCGAAATAATTATAGCGTTCGAATCTAGTCGATTAATATTGGGAACTAATTTTAATTATGTACTTGCGACGCATCTGAACTATTGTGTATCATCACTAGTTTGTATCAATAGGCGGATCGTTTCTCTTTAGCCGTCGAAAATGGAATTCAGAGTCGGATGAATGGATCGATCCAGTTCCATGATGCACGCGTAAAAATACGAAAAGTGAAAAGGAAAATTGTACGGTGGTTCAGTGGGTGGATGGACGTGGTCGTAAAGTTTGTATGAACTGAGAAAGGACTATGATTACTTCGTGCTCTTTTTGCGGGATACTGGACGTGGAATAATAATAGTAATAATTCACGATGGAACAGACGTCTGACTCTGTCTTTCTGCGCCATGTCTCTGGCAAGAGCGTGGCTCGTTTCTAGTTGCACTTTTCTAACTGATTTCTGTGGTTCAAAGTTGTGGTTTACTGAAAGATTTCTTCGAGGATTATTGAGAAGTTTCGACCGGGAAGATTTGACCGTGGAGATTGAAGGGAAGATAACAAGGCTATGAAGGGAGAAAATGGAAATTTCGTGACATTGAGACATTGCAGTTCTTGATGAAGACCTGCGGTCAATTAGGGGAATTTAGAAAGTAACAGAAGAGAAGTGAACCAATATATTCGATAAATATTGTTCATAAGATTAAGATTACTCATACTACAACAGCAATTTTAAAGTCACTTGGTTTTTCTTCTCTTTTGCTGTTGTGAAAGTGTTAACATATGTAGCTGTTACAAACGTACGACGATCGGAGCCAATAATGACGACGAATAAAATGCATATCCGACATTGTATACTTTATGAATTGAAACAAGGAGAAAATGCTACAGAAGTGCGTGAATCGATTTGTTCTTTTCTCGGCGACAGTGTTATATTATATAACGTATATGCATTTTAGTTTAAACGATTTGAAACAGGTGATTTCATACTGATCGACAAACTATATCCTGGATGCCTATCCATATCCAAGAATTGTTACGAAATATTGAAACTGTTACTGCGGACTACTACCATGACTGATTAATCCGCTTGAATGAAGAATGTAAAGTACACCGACGAAGGAGAACATTCTATTTAAAATGTACAAATATATTTCAAACTCGTCCTATAGAAAGTGGGAGCGAAAGTAATAACAGAAAGGAGTATTTAATCGCGTGACGAATTTTGTTTTCACCAAGGGTGGCTAAACGGTGGATTCGAACGGTTCCGAGTGGATGTTAAAAGCACAAAAAAGCGTAAGAAGCACACCCAATTCATCACCAGAACAATCAGCCTTTAGATCACACCAGCTGCGTGCCAGGTAAAAGTCGAAGATGTCGATAACTCTTGGAGAGCGTGAAGACGATTGCGTCGTAACGGAGGATCCTTCGGAAGAGGATGTCACAAGATAAGAATTGGAAAGAGTGTCGGGATCCCGGTTTCGAACGGGACGTGCAGGTAGTTTGTAAATTGCGTCCTACGTCTGTGAGTGAACGGGACGGTGGATATGTTTTGAATTTAGACAAGTAGATGTGCAGGAAGATACACAGTCATCGTAGGCGCCCCTTTTCGTGCGTTAGGTGTTGCTTTAGGCAAGGGGTTTTCGAGAAATAGATAAATATCCTTTGCTTACTGGAAACAGGAAGTGGCTTTACGTGGGTGGAATCCCATTCGTTAGCACCGCGCCAATATGTTGACCATCGTTTTCGTATTTCGCACGACACGACGATGAGATTTCTCTTTCCCAGAGGTCCGTTTCTGGGTACAGTTAATTTTCTCAGGACGGATGTGTGGATTACCAATTCCCTTTCGTCTGTTTCGGCACTGATTGTGAGTGTTAACAGGATTATTTATTTTTTTGTGTACATTTTGTATGTGAAAGGAAACAGAAGTAGAAGTATTAACTTCTTAACTGTAAATTTAAACTCAGGTCTAAGAAATTTAGGAATTTTTTAATTTTTTAATTTTTTAATTAAATTTTCGAGTTTTAGATTTCCTAATTTTCACACTTTCAAATATTTAAACTCTCAAATGTTTATACATTCAGATATTCAAACTTCCTAATATCCTAACTTTCAAATATCATACTTAAACTATCAAATATTAAATCTTCAAATATTCAAATCTTCAAATTTTTTAACTTCCAATTTTCCATTTAGAATTTCATATTTGACTATTTGTAAGTTTTCTAAAATACTCCACTTACATATTACATATTAGTACTGGAAGAGCATAAATGCTCGATTCGTATCCCAAACCACTCACCAGCTGCTAATTCCATTTGAAGAATCTTTTCCTGGGATAATTAAACACTTAATAACTGCCTTTTTCGGAAACAAGTACTACCAGCATATCAGTCACTCCATCGAGACGTGTTAAAGGAAATACCAAGCTGTCCAGGGGCAATGAAGTACTTGAAGTGGACGATCTGCAGACACTGGTCGGCGCCTTTTTCCGTGACGACAGAAAAGGAAACGGTGGCATCCGTTTCAGAAGGAACTTGCGAAATATCTCAAGTGATCACGTGTGGAAATGCTCGAATGAGAGCTTTTTTCAACGTCATTATCGGTAGACAATAAAAGATTTCCGGATACTCGAATGTCGCGAGCCACTTTGGAAACAACTATTATCGATTTGACGCAGTTTCGAGGGCCGTTTCCGATCTGTCACCAAGGGTGGCAAAGCTGAAAAGTGTATTTAATTTGTGAGCAGGATGCAACCTCACGCCTGATGCCATGACTTTTAAGGGTGTCAAGTGTCCGGCCAAGAATTCATATGTTACAGGGACACATTTTTTTAGTGTAGAGTCAGCATAAGTATCTGTACGAAATTTATTCAAAATCTCTTACGCATATGTAGTATAAATTGAAGATTGATCAAAAAGATGTAAAGTATGTTGGAATATAAATTAATTATAAAAATAATAGGTAAGCCAATATCGTACGAATGTTATTTTTGTAAGCGTATACTATAGAAACTTTCGTTCGAAATCAAGATTTTCCTCCACTATGAAAGGGGAATTTTGGATGTAACGAGCTGGGAACTTAGTGACCGAAAATCGCGGTTCTAGCTACTATAACTGGCGTTATCATTGATCAAATCCGTTCTTTCACGATACCTTAGGTATCATAGAATACAAAATATTTAGTATTAAATTTTGGAAAATTCAGTGACCTAAGCGAAAATATATGTTTCATTAATTACTCGTGGAAACATAGAATTTTCACGAATACCAGATTGCATTACTTATTTTTATCTTACATATAGATTAAAATCGACATGAATTTACTGGATCCAAGCGTGGAATTTAACTAGCAATTCAAATTTTGTCAAGTGTTGCAAGAATGTTAGCCTGGAACGGTCAGGTTCACACACAGTATGCTCTTTGATGCATTACGAATGTTATCATGTGCTAGAATCTCAAAATGCCTGAGGTTAAAGAAGAAATTATGAAGTACGGTATGTAGTATCATACTTGCATCAGTGAACAGCAGAAAGTACGCAAGAATATACCTAAGAAACTTGCAAGACGCATAATGTGCACATTTCAGTTCAATACTAATTACTTAATCACTGAAAATTAATTAATACAGACAGAGGAGGAATATTTTATTCTATTTTATACGCAATGTAATTTATTTCCAAAAATTATAAGAAGAATATACCCATTAAATTTGCTTGTTCGTTTTAAAATTCATATAATTAGATTCACATAACCAGTTAAGAATCATATTTCACGAAATTTCACTTTGTACAAATTATTAGGCTAGCTAATTAATTTCGTTAATGAAAATTTAAGTTTTGTACAAATTTCTGCCATGAACTCCAGGAATATTTAAACGACTACCTCTAGACGATTTATAATCAGCAATAAATTACTCGAACTAAGAAAAAGCCGCCAACCATAAGCAAGCAAGTATTAATTATTAACGACCACGTTACTGCCCAAGCTAACACACGTTGCATACCGCCTTTTAGCATGATCCGTGAAGTATATCCTTTTCGAAACTCTTTTATGATCGACGAACAATTTAAAGTATTGATTTATCGAAAATGTGAATGTGAAACAGAAAATGTTCTTTAACAACGTGTTTTTAATAAAAATCTATGTCAAATTTTATAAGAACGAATGTCTACGTTCGCGGTTAATTTGATTTCATAATACAGAATTAATTTAATAATGTTGGGCGAAATAAAAAGTTTCATTAAATTTATTGGATTATTTGGAAAGCTTATAATTTCTGTCAAAAAACAGAGCGTTGAATTTGGACAATAATTAATGATAGTAATTAAATAAAAATATTTACAGTTGGATTATAGAAACTGTCCTATTTTTCAAATAAAAGAAATTAATTAATTTCAATCAAATCGCTAAATCAAATTGCTGATAACTTAGTATGGATATCGAATTAAATAAGTACGAATGCCTTATGTATCCACTGTATGTAGTTACAAGTTCTTCTTCTTTTTTCATCGCGTATACGAGGCATTTAACCCGCGTCAAGTTCATCGAGCGCGGCTCATTTCAATATTTTATTGTTACCGCTTCTCAACAGCCATGCCGCAGATAGGTTGTACACTGACTTTACAGCCAACCAGTACGACGACATAAAATCCCAGTCCAGCAGTTCCTTCAACTAGGAAGACGCAACTGTTTTCCGTTTGGTTCGTGGTCGTAAAGTAACTAGGTCCAGCTGATCGTTGGCTTCGATACCGAGACACCTCTTTATCGGATCAAGATGGCCGAGCGGCGGATATTTAGCTGTCGAACGGCTGTAATTTATACTCATCGGACAGTAAGGCGATTAATAATACGTGTTCAGCGGGAGTTTGTTCGCTCGTTTTCATCCCCTTGCTGAAAACTCGTACCAGTAATTCTCTAATTATATTGCATTGCATTATTATATTATAATATTATAGAATAATGAAAATCTCATTATTTCTATAAAACATGGAGAGAGATGTAAGTTTTACGTAAGCCTACATTTGACAAAATGTCCGAGTGTTTTCATTATTTCGTTGAAATGAAATAACGCTCAAACGAAAAAGGAAGATTTCAAAGAACTTGAACTTGCACTTTACGGTAAATGCAATTTATGTATAGAACCATCAGGCTATCTGTAAGCCGGAAGAAGGAATTTTCCGAGGATTGCAAGATGGAACGAGCACGATTGATGTTCTACGCGAAGAAAATACACGATGGAACGGTTATATATTAATCGTTTCTTCTCGATCAATTATTTGATATCGGAATCTCTGGATGGTTGTTTCGGCCAAGATCATAAGGCTCCGGCGGAAAACGAAATAGCTACGATCCTCGAGGATAACAGTACTTCCGCTCGCGAACGTTTTATCAGACTCTACATGCAGGTAATCATTGTGAAGTCGAGACGATCGAAAGATTCATTGATCAATGACTTTCCATACTGTTTCATCGCATGTTTCACATAGCATAAAAGCTTACAAATTTTCTCGAATATTTCTTCACTCAAAAATTTTATCGAGTTAGATTCAAGAAATAAATTGAAGAAAGATCTTACTTATTTCCTTACGCGGTCTCACGAATAGCTTGATCCTTCAAAGCTTAAGAAGCAAGCGAAGAGAAATATTGGCACATTATGCGCTTGGATGAAATAGAATCCGCAATTAGATTAGTTGATGAACAGCAATGGTAATTTTTTAAGAAAATTTGAGTTTGGTGAAGTTGGAATCATTTAATCGGAAGTTATATGAAACATTCTGAGTGCAGCAGTGAGCTCATTAACACCAAATGTACTGTTGCATTTAGATAACGGGTTAACGAGACTGTTCAAACTGCTGTGGTCCTCTGTATAAGATAATTCAGTTGTATTTATTTCGATTTAACCATCTATTATTCCGAATAATACTTATTGTATACATATACCTGTTATATTACATTAACCGTTAATTATTTTCTTCCCTAGTCATAAAAAGAATTTATGAGTATGTCTTAATTCATTCGAGTTTCCCAATTTCTTTACCTCAAATTCTATATAATACTACCTCGCAGGAAACATAAACAAAAATTAAAAGACATATACTTGTACAGAGGAATTAAAACCAAAGCACATGAATCGAACTTCCTCATGAAGGAAACAAGAACAAATATCTGCCAAAAATCATCATCTCGTAAATCTTTTTCATATAACACGTATTCTTCAATCGTTTATCTTCCATAAGATCTTCCTTGAGCATGGACAATACACGTGTTAAAGTCACGAACCGGTCCAACTCAAATAAACCTATTGTGCAGAGACGAGAAAATGGTTAGCCAGACCCTTTACTTTCACATGCTGTTACAGTCCTGGAGAAAAATAAGTGGACAGGTAGTGAAAGTATATACTAATGAAGTTTAATAGAACTAGTACCAGCGTTATATACCTGAGTTTCATTTGTTATTCGGTGGTTCAAAAAATTGGCCCCACGTACTCAGATTTTAAATGAACTAACAAGAGTAAGAAGACTGAAATTATCGATCGAATCATTTGTTGCATTTTCGCGTCTTGAGTTGAAGTGAAACATGGCACATGCAAACAGGTGTCAAACGGAAGGAAAAACTGATATACAGTAAACTAAATTACCGTCACTTCTTGACAAACACCTGCTGATTTGTACCGATGATACAATAAAACGATACGTTCTTTATGACTTTACTGTTTTTCGATTCTATCAGACATAACCAATCAGACCCGCATTCCTTTCATTGGCCATCTCCTCATCTCTGTGCAGTACCTGATCAGTCGGTACACGATAAATAACTCACGAATCATGAGTCTACTGTTGTCCTTTGTCCTCGTATATGTGATCCATCATCGGTACGGTACTTAATCGATCGTAACGTGTCTTCGGATGGAATCCGGTATGCACAAGCTGAAAGAGGAGATTAGGACGAGTACTGCATTCTGCGGTTCATGCAACGTCATTCGAGTATTAACGTACCTCTCTTTTCCTCTCTCTGTGTCCGATAGCACCGGGTTGGAGATCTCGAGTTTCAGTTTATCTGGCCGACCACGAAGCCAAGCACCTGTCGCGAGTACGTTATTCCTTGTTGTTGTGCATCGGCCTTTAACGAGACCCCTGTAAAGAAGAAATCTTATCCGGGAGAGAAACAAGCGAAAAAATTCCGAAGAGAATTGGTTTGCTTAAACGAACAGATTGATAACGACAAGAAATTGATTTTTATGAGACGATAATACAGATTCAGAGTTGTTTTAGATGTTCTTCGTTTTTTGATAATTCAGACGACTGATTGAATAGATGGAAGGGAAATTTGGAAGATCGTACAGCTTTGTTGGGAAGGAGAAGGTTGTATGACAATGGATTGTTTGAAAATTTTAACATATTGGCAGAATGTCGGATTTTGTCACGGGGATTACGATCAACGATGGGTAGAGATGTATAGATGCTATTGATGGACGTGGATATATTGTTCGTTAATTTTTGTGTAGTTTTATTCGTTTATAGGAAGCGCCGAGTAATTCTGCGTGAAAAAGGAGGAATTTTGTCACAAAAGGGTATGCAAGAGAAATTTTGTAGATATTATTTTGAAGCAACGAATCGTCTAATGTTATAAATTTCTTCCATATTATGGTGCTAAAATTTCGTTGTTACAAAATCTTTCTGCTGGAAAATATAGAGCAGTTCCATTTACACAGTAAAAGGAGAACCAGTTTCGTAACACTTTTTCTTATCTACAATTTTTTTTTTTTTTTATCCTTAGGAAGAAGTACCGTAACTTTTAATTTACTTTCGACTAAGAAATCTCTCACCGCTACCTTTGTTTCCTCGGTTTAAATAAACATTTTAGTAGTACAGATATGTTATCATTGGCCGGATTTCAACTTCTTGGTTCTTTCCAATGTTTATTCATCGTTTTGAAGAAGAAGAAAAAAAGAATAAGAATAGAAGGAGAGAAAAAAATTGTTTTCCAGAGCAGAAAGGCAGTGAAAAGAACAATATGATACTCGACACGTAGCTCGAGGTTGAAAGGAGTCACGATACGTATCTTGAATGGCTTGTTTTCCATTTCCAGGACTAAATAGAAACGTTCTATTGTTCGTCGATCGCTATTTTAATTTAAAACGCATCGCTTTTAAAGTTCTGACGATGTCAGCTATTTTCCTTTACCGTGATTAATGCCGCTACATATTTTCTGGTTCCGTCTGGTACTGTTCCGGACAACAAACTGTCATCCACCGTCCCGTTCCAAATCCAGGACGGAACGAAATCTCAGAAAAGGATTCTCAACGAACGTGACCTGTCTCCTCGATACCAGAACCAGCCACGGTGCATTTAAATTTGACCGTCTCGCGTTCGTGAGTCGCATAAGTTCATCTTAGCCACGATCCCCGGATCTGTTACACCGCGCTTAATCTCGGGATACTATCCTGTCCCCACGGAGTCCTGTAAAAAAATATAAATATCCTTCTTTTGGGATTGCACGATCCACCGTTTTACGATTTTGTGACGTTTCTTTAACTTTCGCGGGATCCTTATTAAAGAACTCTTTATGCGGAGTATTTTTATATATAGTTGATACTGTATTTAAAACAACTATGAATATTATTAATTCGTAATCATGAATATTAAAATGTAGTGTTTCTTAAAATTATATTCCTTCGCGAAACAAAATTTTGTGAATGACTAAGTAAAATTGTGAATTATAGATAACTCTTGAATAAGACGATACAATGTATCAGATGAAGTACTACAGGATTCGTATTACGTGAACTAAAATCGCGACTTCCATTATTTACGATTCTTAAGAATATTATATATTCCGATTGAAATACGAGTTACTTAAAAATATTATGATTTTGACTAACGATGAAATCTACGAGATCTAATCAAAGGATGTTGATTGAAACGTAATAAGAATTTCGAATATTTCTAGTAAGTAAAATAGATCTTAATAGTTAAAATGCTTAAAATGACGATCCTCTATCAATTTGATTCGATTTTTAGTTAACTATATTCATATATCACTTTGTTGTATAAAAATAATATTTGTGTGCTCTTACTACGTGAAATCAGAAAGTAGTATGAAAATGCAAACGACCAAACCACGGAAAATAATAAATACTCCGGGAAAACTGTTTTGCGATAGAAAACCAAATTACGTATCTCGTTTACCTTGTAAAAATCGTTCAACGTTTCACACCAGAAACATTCATATGCCAGTACCAATGTAAGGGCGTATCGAAACGTGTATACCCCGAACCACTCTAGAATCAATTTACGATCGCTCATTAAAACGAAAACGGAAATCCAGACAGGACGCTTTACCTCCCAGGCGTACCAACCGCGTTTTATCTGGTTGCGACTCTGCAACAAGGATCACCATTTACAGGTACCAGTTTTTCCCCGGTAACATTTCTGACACACCTCCGCACACCGATCGTCCGGCATCATCTGATATCCATTACACGAGCCTGGAACGAGCTCGGTATTCGTCTCCAGACCTGGTAAAGGATACGCCTGGAGTTCCCTGGAGTTCTCTCAGGGTATATCGTCCCGTTTTCGTGGTAACCTCGCCAACGCCTCGTCCTATTATCTGTCTCGCCCAGGACAGTGTTAGGTTACAGGCATTACCAAGGGACCAAGGGGAGATAAACGGCACTCAGGGACAAATGCTCGCCCAGAAGACGAGCGATAAAGTGCATCTTTCTTGGTTTGGAACAGGCAAACAGGCCTCGTGCCTCGTGCCTTTCGAATTTCGTTCAGAGGAGTTACTCTCTTACACGAGAAGAACCACCACCTGCCTCCATTCTCGTGTACGGCCGAAATGGTACTAAGTGCCCAGCGATTACTGTACGTTTTTATTCCCCGTTCACTCCGAGTATCTGACGTGGCCCCCTTCGTCCGAATCGCTTCGCCCGAAAACGGCCCCAAGTGGATTCCATCGGTGGTTCCTTTGGCCTGTTAATCCTCCCTTCGTGATAATCGTATCGCTTGTATACCGTAATTTCACCGAGATTACCCGGTCTCGTGGAACACGTCAATAAGCATGGTGTTTTACAAATTGATGCCGAAGTGAACGGCCAGTTGAGCAATATCTAGTTTGTTAATTCCTATCGTAATTTGTATCTGTTAATTTCTATATTTTTTCTATATTTTTTTATTTCTATATTTCTATATTTTTATATTGTCTTTGATAATTTTCTCATATTCTTGCGGGACCACTTTGCAAGCTTTTACGTCCGTTTAAAGTAGAATTTCCTGCAAGTATCAAGCAGATGCATCTAAACGATCTCAGTTGCGTATTGAATTCACATACAGAGATTTCTTATCAATACGTGATGTTTACCATATATCGATTTTCTTTTTTTTATTATTTAATTTGTATTTTACAATTTGTCCAGCTGGACATTTGGTAAATTTTTCTGACTTAATTGCTAAATAACATGTGGATGGCTACCTCCAGCCGGATACCATCTTCGAGTATTTATGAAACATTAAAAATTATATATACGGTTATCGCAAAGGGAAACCGGTGTTTACTAATTGGATCGACGTAACTATGATTATAAAATATTTAATACGGAAACGTGGAGGTTAAGTTTCAAAGTCTCTGAGCCTGCGCGGGCGTTGTAAAATTAAGGAAGAATTAGGAACCGGTAACGTGATGCGATAGCCGGCAACTTGATACGAAATTTTCGATGGAGTCACGCTCGTCCTTTGGGACGCAGGTTTCTTAATTTCTCGCGTGTCCCGGCGAAATAAATGATCGAGGGAGGATAAAAGGAATTCCGGAAACCTGTATTCTCATAATCCGACTCGTGTATTTTTTCATTTCGGAGAACAGCTTGAACACGGTTCTCTTCGTTATCTACCTATCCAACAATTTACAAAATACACTTCCATTTAAAACTACGGTCCGTTTCATTGTGATGGATCTTCATCCACTTCCAAACCTTTCATTTTGATTGAACAAGAAAAAAAAGAAGGAGAGAAAATAGAAGAAAATGGAAGAAATAAATTACTGAAAATAAAGAGAAGAAGGAAGAAAGGGAGAAAAAGGAAAGGGGTCACACGGTGACTTCTCCGTTTTCAGCGGAACGTCGTCGGTATATTTTCCTGTGGCGACAGCGAAAAAGAAATGCAGATGTGGCACATGCATTCTTCGCCGAAGCGGTCGGCCCGGGTTCCTCTCGTTAAGACAAAAGGGACTTCGCGGAGTCTTCTTTTCCGGAGCGGCAGACACGTAGGCATACGTCTTATGCGTGGTTGTATGCAACACGTGTTGCCCATTGGACGTCCATCTGTCGTTGACAATAGCCTTCTCGCTGACAGTCTGAAAGGCGAACCGGCGGCCGTGCCTTATATGGCGCTCCACGGTAAGTTCGTACAATAAACGAAAGCCGCGCATGCAAATGAAGACCCGTGGCCAATCAGCAAGGTGAGGGCCTTTCGTGGTGCCTTCCACGCGATAAGGGAACGTTTCTTTTTCGTGAAAGTATCAGCCGTTTTCGCATCAATGAAACGACCACGTGGACTTTCTAACGGTTGCTTTTTCATGAATGGAAAAGTGATTTGATAGTTAGTGAGAATCCTTTTGATAAAGCTTTTGGATGCTTTATATTTCACTTTTATAGCATTACATTCTCGTAATCAAACAGAAGCACTACTAAATGATGCAAAATTTAATATGCTTGAGCACGATAAATTAGTATATACACTTTACCATAAGTATATTTACCGGCCATAAGTATTACGACAATTACTTATATTTAATATAAATTGAATGTCATTTACTGCTTTTATTTTCCAATTATTTCATTACAAAATTATTTTATTCGATTTATATGCTTCTTATAATGTAAAATACCGAACAAAGTAAAACTTGTTTGAGCTTTCCGATAGACGTAACAAGTAGATACATATGGCCGACGGTATATGCCGCAGTCCTAAATATGAGATGCGTAAAATCGAAGTCAGGCAGATCACATGGCTCAAAAGAAGATTCAAATCAAGAATAACAAAATTATCATTAGGGACGTCATTTTCGAGATTTAAAAATTGTCAAATATACGCGACTTTGTCTAATCCCAACTAAATAGAAGTAGATAATCGTTAGAAGATTATTCTACGCGTGAAAATAAATCGGAAACTTAGAACAAAGTTGTTTCCTCTAGTCTTGCGAAAAATAAAGTTTGCATGTTTTATTTAATAATTGGCTGGATAGACGTATATTTGATAAATTTCAAAATTCAATTTTCTTCAAAATACGAATAAACTTTATTCTACGTGTTATTTAGCTTACTTTTGCACGTAGAGAATGATCTTCCGTCGATTGTTTACTCCTGTCTACTCGGAACCAAACAAATTTACCTACGCTTCATCACTTTCCGCATTTGATTTTTTCAAAAATGTACCCTCCAACGTAATTTTATTATTCTTGATTTTCATCTTACTTTGAGCTATAGAGTCTTCCCGACTGCTATTGTATTATGAATATAGGACCACGACGTATGAATGCTATAACAAACACAATTGTGTAGAAATATTTTTCGTAGTAACTTAATGTAACTTATACAGAAAGATATTCAGGAACCGGGAACCGGGAACCAGGAACCAGGAACGAAATTAAGATCAATGTGGTAGGAAGTTACGAGGAAACAGAGAGCTTGCTGTTCGGAGGACAGGTGAAAAGGAGATTACAGCGACACGGTGTGCTAGACTAACGATTTGGCGTCTGTAATAATTCCAAGAATAGAAGGAAACCTGGTTCTATTCATACCCAGTGAGTCGGGTAATCGCGGCGATATTTAACGGGATACCGCTAAGTAATGGCCCCCTTAGAAGAACACGACGCCACAATAACTTACGAATTACAAATTCAAGCGTTGCGGCGTGCAGCCTGAAACCTCGGCTCTCCCATAAGCCACGATATTTCACGGCGGTGGACGTCGGCTACGGGGTATCGCATCACCCCACGGGGATAAATCGCCGTCAGGAAGATCTTTCATCAACTTTAATTCTTCCGATTCCCTTTCTCTCTCTTTCTCTTTTCTCGAGATCCCCTCGTGTTGTCTCGAGAGAGCGCCGCCACGATTCGAGGACGATATCTCGGGGGATTAACCCTTGAACAGGGAGTGAGTTCAGGCGAAAATGATCCACGAAACTGGTCCGCCTTTTTTCTCATCTTACCGCGGCAATTTCGATGATTAACTTCAGCCCTGGGCCTGGATTACGTCGCGTGCTGCTCAGGAAAGTCGAGCCCGGATGATCTTAATTCTGAATTAGTGCTCTGACATGAGATATTCCCCCGATGGTGGTGAAGGCTAGGAGCCATCAAGTTCTGGAAAGATTGATCGATGGCTTCGATAGCATTGGCGTGCGAATTTTTGGAAAATTTCAGGTAGTTAGTGCTGTTGGATCATCCTGTATGATTTATTGAACGTAAAGTTTCCTTAGGGTAAGATTTAGACTAAACGCAAGCAAGAGCATCACTCGAACTCGTTCGATGTAAACTGTCATTCGATAATCTGTTCGTAAAGTCATATAGGACTTAGGATCATTTAGGATTATTTGGTCATCAACGAACGCCAGTGACCGATTCGGCGAACAATCGCCAAACTGTGGAGGAATGCTCGTTTGCACTTTAATTTTATCACAGAGAGGGAAGAACAGATTCACTCGTTTGGTAAACGCACCTGTAAGACCAGTAGATCTGTGTCTAGTTATAATAATAGCAAAAGGTATGTATGAAGGAGGTTAGCTGGTTTGAAACCTTATATTGTTTCCTATACTTAGAAACAATACTTTCGTGCTTCATTTTATAGTTGAAATGATAGATAGATTTATAGAAACACATAGATAGAATACATATGATACCGGTATAAAAATATTACGATATACAATACCATACGTCACATAGATGTAATACAATATAAATATAGATATAGATAAAATATATAATATTGTACATAGACGGGTACAATATTTCGAAATAAAACTTCTTGGAAAAAAGGTCGCAACTAAGTATTATATATATAGATACATCTAAAGTATTAATCATTATAGCGAATAAAAAATGAGCGAATAAATTAAACGAGTACTCGTACAAAGAACATCTCTCATTTTTGCTAATTCCAATATTATTTTCTTCGTCGATTATATTCACCCTAATTCACGTATTTCAAGATATTCAAAGAAATATAATCTCATAACGAAAGTCGAGAAAAATCACCAAACTCTTCTACCATACAATTTCTCCGTTATATAAAATACTTCAAAAAAGGACGACCGTATCCCATCAGGATCAAAGATCCTTCCCCGAACAATTAAAATTAAATCATGGAATGAGAGAGTGAGAGGCAAAGCAGAGCCACGCAATTCCCCATGATCGTCGATAATTTTGAGGCAGTTCCATCGCTGAATCGTCTATCGTTTTATAAAATAATACAGCATACCATTTCCAAGAAGAAGAAGGAGATTAAACGATGGATGACGGAACTGTGGGACGTCGTTAATCCCCGAATTGCGGATGGTAAGCCACTGAATTCGGTGGAATCGATGAAATCGTCCTTTCTGTACAATCCCATGGCATAAATTCGACCTACCTGATCCGTGAAAGTCTCTCTGTTTCTCAGTTACTTCCTTCCGAATGGAAAACTTTTGGCTACTGAGAATAACGAAAAAATCAAAACGTTTGGGGACCAAATATTCTCTGCTTCGGGATCACCAGTTTGGAGCCGTTTCGCTCGAACAAGCATGTATCATATTCAATATCGCGTTATATCATAATACCAGCGGTGTTGTATTTGCGATTCCGCCGGATTTTCGCGGAGATTTCAGCATTATACCGTCTCGCGTTACGGTTTCTGCGAGAATTTAATGCTAATAATAATATACGCGTTTACGGTAGTCTTCCGCAGCGCAGACACAGGATTGCACGATCAAAGCTTTGCACCGAATGCAACTGAGGATATAAAAAGGAAAAGGGAAAGAAGAGAAAGATAACGATTTTATAAAATAAGGGTATGGTCACTGATAGATAAATTTAAAAAATATAATGAAATAAAACGGATATAATATTATAATGAATATAGTATCCATAATAATGATCAATGATGTAAATGATCTAAGACGTATCCACAATAATTAATCATATTGTTAAAGTTCAAGATACGAGCTTTTACAATTTTTATGCACGAAGTAATAAAAAAATTTCATGTTTAATAAAAGTAGTGGAATAAAGCGATACAAATTCTAGAATAGAACACTTTATTTTCAATTAGCGATTTCGTTGTACAAATGTATTTTACTTTATGTACAACCTATAAACGATTTGTCTGCCATATACTGTCTGCCATATACTTTTGGATTACCCAGCAATTCATTCATCCAACCAAGAAACTAATTACGAAAATGTCGATCGTAATTAAAGAAAAGAATATTATTAGGTAGAACTCAATGCATGATAGATCCACTTAAGAACAATTTAAGAACAATTTATGAACAACTTAAGAACAGTTTAAGAACAATCAACTACTTGATTAAACAGAACAATATTAATACTATCCCACGGTAGAGCATTCCATTATTTAAATGAACGAAAGAGCACATTTTTCACAGCACCCAAACCAACGAGTAATTTCTGCTCCGAAACACAAATCACATCATGTTCCTGAAGCTCATCGTCATCATCTGGGGTGTTTAAAGCACGTAGCTCCGAAGCTGTTCTTCTCGAAGATGAATTTGTTTCTGTTCCATTCGTCGCGTACCCCCGTTTCGTGTAGCTCACTTTCAGCGGATAGATTTTTATGAATGATTTCGGTCTACCTTCAGACGAGTTCGGCTCTCGGGCGACGAACCGAACGAAGAGGATATTAAAGTGTCGATCTTTCGGAAACGTTTTCAACGACGGTTGGAGCGTTGTTTCACGCTTGGCACCTGTGTTTTGCAAGCTCGCGATTGTAACGCAAATTCATTCACGTGCAGCGTGTTAAATTACTCCACCAAACGGACTGGACGTTTATTACGGCTGTCTTAATGAGAAATTTTTCTGCGTCTCAACGTCGTTAATATCCACCAGACCACGATGACGTGGGTCGAGGCGAAACGTGTCACGCTGATATTAATAACGCAATATCGCGTGCTAACGTTCGACGACGTTGCCTCTGCGGAAACTTATTTTCCGGGATCAAAGACGATTCCTTGTCTATGAGTGTCAAACGACTAAAATATGAGACAATTGATACGGATTATTATGGAAATGGTAAAAATTTTGTATTCATTTAAGTTAGTGATATAAAATACAGTACAAGCGTTGGAGAGAATTATTTGCAAATGTATCATAAATTAATAATTATGCGTTGATCTTTGTAATTTCTTAATTGAAATTTAATACTCTCGCGAAATTGCTGCATGTATCTGTAACTTTTATTTCTACTTATCTATTCCAAAATTCACATTCCATTTATATTAAACGAATGATCTCAAACTCTTAAACCAATATCATATCCATTCATGCTCTTGACAAACATAATTCCTTTTGTCCTCTTATCTCTAAAAACCTTCTTCATCCACCACTGTAACCCAACAAAAGATACGCATTATATCCGTCATTCATTTCGTTACACCATACGAATTATCTAAACCAACCGTCAACATGCGAAGAATCTCTGGCAGCACCCTCCATTATCTTCCCTTCTGAAGGTTCCCTCGCTCGAGCTTAACCCTTCACCTTGGTCTACTCCTCCCTATGCGGAATCTACGCGTGCACGCACGCACAATGTAACGATGCAAATTGCGGCCGGGTCCGGGACAAAAGTGTTTGCACGCGCGATTTGCGGTCGACCAGAGGGAGAGAGAGAGAGAGAGAGAGAGAGAGAGAGAGAGAGAGAGAGAAAGAGAGAGAGCCGGATCCCGGAGGCAGCGGATTTCAATTACGAGTCTTCAGCGGGCTGACAGACTGCACAGGGGCTGGCGGTAGCTCATTCGAAATTCGGTAGCTCGGCTGGAGCGCCTCATGGTAATGAAACATTCGCAGCGCACCGCAAATTGCCCTCGCCGTGCCACGGCAAGAAAGCAAATGTTTTCGACCGCCTACTTATATCTGCCCGGCATTCCATCTCTTTTCTACTCCTTCGTAGAGTTGCGTCACTTTGCCGCAGCAATCTCGCCTGCAATTATTGGTTTTCGCGGCAAGCCATCTTACTCGATGGAATCTTTCGCGCCATGTTTTTCGAAGCTTCCTGCCACCTAGGAATTGAGCTGAATTATGTGGAAGGTGCAGCTCGTAAATGAACAGAAGTAGGTTTTCTTTGATTATGATTGGACCTTTGGAAAATTGTAGCGTATCGGGGTTGTTTCGAGGGAATTGTTGAGGTGAATAGGAATTATGGAGTTTGATGAAACTAAAAGTGTTTATTTCCAATGGCTTGATGATTTAGAATTATGCGTTTCGTGTACACGGCTGCCGTGTTTTAATTAAAAAATCGTGGTAGATAAAGTGATGTATTACCTATGTTAAATTTAAATTCTACCTCTCGCAATGAAAAACATTCTGTTCCCAAATGACACTTTTCATTGGTAGATTGTTCGGAACAAATTTCTACTTTATATGTAATTATATTTATGAAGAAATACATTTTTCCTTCAATTTTATTCATAAGGATATGAAATAGAATAGACATTTGCACTCCTAGTAAATAAAAATGTAATGTTTCTCGCAATGAAAAAGGTACTTTCTCCAAGTGACACACTTTTCATCGTTAGATCCTTCAGCTCTTATTTTCTAAATCCACTACATGTCGCCATATATGTATAGGATATCAGCGATATCAGCAGCTTTTCCAAGCTGTCTAATAGATTTCAGGCTGAGATGGCGGTAGTTACGTATATGCACGTGGATAGAGGTTCGGCTTCTTCGGGTTCGTGACGCGCTATCACGTTCATCGGTCTTACGGGGGTCGTGTGCAAGTGGCCGCAGCGCAACGCTGCGCATCAGTTGCAACGTGGAATGCTGTTCCAATGTTACACCGCATCACCTGGTCTTACGAGCCGCCATATCGCTGGTATATACTACTACCAACGTTCTTCTCCCATAAGCACATGGGAACGTAATAGCTACGGGTAAAGTGATCCTGTGGAAACGAGAGTCACGCTCGCGGTTTCGACGTTATTGCTTTCTGAAGTGGCCCATTCCAACTCTTCATCCGAAAACGCAGCCAGCCACCAACTAATTTCTTAAAATTGCCGCCGGTACACCGTTCACAGCCAATTAATGCGCTGTGATACGACCGAATGTGGAAACCATTTCGCTCAACCATTGTTCCCTTTCGTTATATGAAAGGTATTTCTTCGAGGTTTTGGGGTTTTTTTTGTACTTGTTGGCAGCGAAATGAGGAAATTTAATGTTCATCTGGAGAGTTTGGTAAAGTTTAAATAAATTTGTGAATACATTCAGATGAGTTTGTTATTGAATGGTAGTAGTATATTTGGGGACAGGAAGATTGATTATGGGTACATTTTCTTGTTTTCAAGTTTTAATATTTCCCTTGTTTCAAGGCGAGATAGGTACCGTCTTAAGTTCGATTGTGATTAACCCGTTTACCAGACCATCCTTTAATCACAAATTTTTATAATCATTCAATTAAAATTCCATAAAGTTGAATCGATTTCAATTAAATCAGTTTTAATTTCTACGAATGTATAACATAATTTGGACGATATACGAAAGAAATAGCAAATTTTTAAGCAAAAATATTATCATGTTCAAATTGTTGACTATTAAAATGGCAAATAATCTCGTCTTCGCTAATTAACAAATTCAATGCCTGACTTTCCCAAATGTAATAAATAGCACTCGATAATCAACCTTCCAATATCTTTCTTACTTTACGATCAATTAACAGTATTTACACGATAAAGTTTCTTGAAAGTTACTGCAAGAGACTGATCCTTTCTTGAACGTATTTCCCCGGCATTCCTCTCACTGATCGCTGATTTTAAAACCTTATAAAAGCTGTTCGCGTCAGCGGTCGCCAGCTGGTGCAAGAAAATCAATGAATCTCAAAGAGACCTAGTTCAAGGCGAAACAGGTACCGGGTTAAGTTCAATTGTGGTTAATCATTTTTCACATTGACGTATCGCGAATGCAGCTGCTATCAGTGGCATTGAACCTCAACGAAGACTAACTTCCCAAGGAAAACGTGATCCGCTCTTCAAACAAAGTCTTCACGAAGTCGAGGAAGATCGTGTCATTCGATAGAACAAAAGTGTACTTACAAAGTGATTTGAAAATCTCGTTTGCGATCTTACTCAAATACGTCCAGTCAGGTATGTTGAATATACACTACTCGCCAAAAGTTTGGAATCACTACGTGCTTTGGAGATTTAAAAATTAAAAATGACATCAGTTTGGAATTTCTTCAAGATACTTTTTAGTCAAGAATATATCTAAATAAAAAGAATTGTACAGTAACTACAAAAAGTACTTGCACGCTATTGTATTTATTACAGCATTTGTATATCGCTTAATTCAGCCCAATTATATCAAGTTTCGTACCATTTAATTCTTTCGTGCGACTACAAAAATTTGGTACCATGAAAATGAAATCTAGAACTTGATTAAAGTGAGCTTTGTTGGAAGAGGAGGGTATACGCCAAAACTTTTTGTACCCATTATACGTATTTGGAACTTCATTTTTTTCAAATCAAATTTTATATTTTATTTGTTGGCGATTCTATTATTCTACAACGAAATTAACAAGAATGTATATTGAATAATAGTGTTAACAAGAAAATATTGAATGTGTACATATATGTATACCATCGAAAGAGAAACTCCCAAATTTTTGATCAGAACTGTATAGTGTACGTCTTATTCATATCCGTATAAATACGTGACTCAGTATCAATCGTCTTGCGAAACTTGTTGGCTTAAATAATTCAGGCTTAATTAATTCCCGATCACCGGCAAATATTTACTGCTTTTTACCTGCTTATTTTCGTTTCTTTTCTCTTTCGCTTTAAGAAAGGAGAAAGAGAGAGATGGGGATGAGACGCAGATAGATAGACAGACAGACAGACAGACAGACAGAGACAGAGGCAGAGACAGAGAGAGAAACCAGAGAAAAGCGACTTAAGAAATTTCGCTAATTAAGTATCGTCACGTTGATAAAGCAGAAAAGGTAGTGCGGAGCGTGACCGAATAAAAGAAGAAGAGAAGCAAAAAGAAACGACTCGCGAATGGTAGTTGAAGGAAGAGATACATACAGTATCCTCGCGTTAATACATTGTCGCCGAATCCAGCTGCGTGTCTTCGCTTCAGGATTATTGTACGATAAAATATTTTTCGCTTTTTATCCATGGTACGGCCACACGCGAGATGTAACAGCGTTCTTCCGAAAGTGGCAATTAGGAGATCGGATACAAAAGTATGCGAGCTAATTGTGAATTGAAGCAAAGCTCCCTCGAAGAACAGACAGACCGCCCAGGCACAGATGGAACGAGCATTCGTCAAATAATTGACAAATGAATTTAATTGCCGCCCCTGGTTCTTGCCTGGGCTACCGCTGGGTTTGCTTGATGAAATACTCGCGGCGTTAATTACCGGATGATTTAAGGACGCCTCTCCTCTGACCATTTATGTATATGTAGCGTTTCGCGGACATTATGACTCTTCACAGTGATAGAAGCAACTTGGTTTCTTCAGGGAAAAGAATTCTGTAGAAATCGAGGACGACAGGAGATGAATGGAGCGAAGGAAGTTCGTAATTAAACGATCGCGTTGATACTATTGTATACAATTGAAATTTTTGGAGACATTTGTCATTTAAAAATTATCGAGAAAGTGCAAGAATTTCTTGGTACATTTTTGTGAAATACAGTATCGTCTTTATAACTGGTTGAAAATCGAGATTCCTCGTTGATGAATTATCGTATAGAGAATCTGATTATATGTAACCGATACGACCTGTCATTTTGATGAATTTAGAAAAAGACAGCGTGTGAAATGAAAGAGGGAGAGAGGTCCGAGGGGTCGACTCGATGAAAAATACATATCGTTAATTAAAAGAAATTAAAAATAAAATAGTTTCGTCATCGTCTCGTGGGTAATTAGTATTCTATCACGGACAATTGAAATCGGATCACCATACAGTACTCGGTAGTCGAACTTCGTAGTGTGTTAAAGGAAACACCAGAGCTCCTTTAAGGGCAACTCTCCCTAGTAGTGCAGATGACGGCCGATCAATTACGAGGAATAAAAAGGCGAACATTTAGAATCTAAAGAGCCACTACTGTAATAGTTGCAGAATTGGGGTTAGGTTGGGAATTTGGGGTTAGGTTAGAAAGAAAGAACTTCTTATTTAAAAGTCGATATATTCAAATTTATATCGTGTCGAATGGGCGTTTAGGAGCTCTTTTCTACCATAAAATAATTAAAATTTTTTGATAAGTATTAAAAGCAACAATATTTTTAAAATATTAAACATTGTAATAAACATTAGACTTTTCAAAGTTGTTAAACAATTTTACGTGGATTCGAAATTTGACCAAAACCGAGTGCAAAGCAGAGACACAATTCTCAGGATAAGATTATTCTGATATTCCAAAAGAAAATACTCCGTACGTTTACGTGAAGGAAGGTTTTTGTCAAATGCCGAGCAAACATGGTCTTATACGGCGACGATTCGGCTCTTTATCTCGATATCGTCGGGTAATTTACCTTGACAAATACGGATCGCTCGTTTGTCGTGTAGTTCGACTATGGCAGTGGAGTTTCGCGCGCTCGATCCGCGACGACCTACTTCGACCAACTGCATCAATTATTATTCCCGCGGACGCAGACGTTAGAGCAGGCAAGAACCAGATCGAAACAAAAGGGACTTGGAATACGGTGTCTGTTTTATGAATCAGTCTTGATGAAGGACTTTGTCATGGAATTCGAAACGAGGAGAGCTTTCACAACGATTATCTTTTCCGGCTGCAGAACTGCATTAAATTCTGTAATACTTTTAGCTTCTTTGTGCAACCTCTTAATTGCATTCTCCAGTTTGCGATTGTTCTGACGAGTCGTTTAAAATTCTTTCTTTATGACGTTGAAATTATTTCGTTTTTAGTATAACTGTGTTTTCTTTAGTTTTTAATAATGGTAAGAATCGCATAAAGGATATCAGAAGAAAAATATTAATATGTTCTTATAGAATTCCGTCTCACAGTATAGTAGGAAATTTTCTTCTATCTTTATACTGCTACGCGTCATCGATCAAACACATCTATATATTTATATATATTTTACATATATTTGTCTATTTGGTTTTAATAATAATTAGATCAATGAATTAAATTAGTTAGATTAGTAATAATTAGATCGCAGATGTTAATGTATTAATTGGAAACGTAACGTGTGCAGAATATAAGTAGGTACGTAATATGTAAAAATATATAAATTATCCAAAGTACAGCTCTCGTTATGTAGTAATTTACTGGATGAAACGAATCGCTAATATTTGGTACGAAAAGATAAGAGTTGGATAAAGAATTTAAAAAAGCATTTTTTAAATAGTACTTCTTAATGAACTCAAACTTCTTTCATTCTCCATAACGCTGAAAATTCTCATCGATCAAATACTATCGATAAAAAAACACGATGAGCATACGACGAAAGACGGATTTTTCAGTCGCACAGGGAGCGAGAATCACGAGGCCGAACCGGCCATGGACGATCCCTAGCAACTCTCCCCGTTATAGACCGGTGGATTTAAATTTAAGCCGTTCGTCTCCGGACGAACGACTTTCGAATCATTAGGATCTCCATAAACGGTGGACGGCCTAACGAAGCTTCCTTAAAATACGGGATGTACAAGTATTACGACCAGCCAAAAGGTACGAGAGGCGACAGTGAGAAAGAGGAAGACGACGATATAAGAGAAAGAAGAAAAAATGAACAAAGAGAAGGAGGAGTGAAGCGAAGAAACGGAGAACGAGAGCAGAGGCAAGGATTCTCCTAAAAGTACATCTGCCGCCTACCCGATAAGCGCACTTGTAAATCAAGACACGCGCGCGAAACCGTGTAAGTATCAAAGCTCATAGAAGGCCGTGCAACCTATGGTGGAACCTGAATTATTAATACGAGCACGCTTACTGGTCCAATCAAGTCCTCCCACCTGGCCACCTGGTCAATTCTTCGACGATGTTCCTTTGCCAGGGCCGCCATATTTAAAAGCGTTGCCTGCATGATCCTCGACACGATTAAGCTCTTCGGCGTCTCTTAAGGATACGGGCCGAATGGAACAGGCTGGAGAGGAAAGAAAAAAAAAAAGAACCAGACGAATCAAAGCGGACCGGCTCGCGGACCTGGTCCTTGAACACGAGAAACAGCTTCAGGCTAATCTGCCGTTTCGCGTTTTAGCTGACCGTCGACCTGTCGGTTTTAGAAGATTCGACGGTTTCCACGGTGTGGGTGAACGATTTACTTTGATCTGATGGCTGAGGAAAGAGGAGTGGAGGTCTTTGACAGGGGGTGCAAATGGCTTCGGGTTTTTTCGCGAAGATTTCTTGGCATTTTTTTGTTTACTTAGAGTGTGTGACGAAAGAGTGTGTTGACGATAGAAAAAATAATGCCTTATTAATTTATCTCTTGGTGTCAAATTGACGTAGCGTTAAAGATCAATATATTGGAAATATGATCGGATAAGGACAAATTCTATTACCGAAGATGAGAAGATGAAATTTTTAAAAGCATAAGACTATTTTCATCGTTCATAAATAATACAGTTTCTCGTAGGATATGCATATACTAATTTTTTACGTTCATTGCCACACGTCTTTTTAACATAAAAAATGGATTACAATTAACTGGATGTGATTTTCTGTATAGTGGGCTGTTTGTTGAATAGTTTCTACCAGATTTTAATGTCACCAGTATTGCATTATCATTACTAGCTAGTAAATAGACCCATAAAACTATAGCCGCATTAAAAGTATCGAATCGGCATAAATTCGCTATACAGTGAATTAATCCGGACGAGTTACGAGTATGTCTTTGCTTAATTAAGTTCCACTCGTTGCCACGCGTTATAGACTGGACTTTTTCCTGATTGGATATGTATATTCTTAATTCCAGGTCCACTTAATTCTGCTAATTATCTAAATTAATTTAATCGGTGGCCGTGTAATTGAAGCTGGAGCAGCTGTTCAATTATATAAATCCGACTGATAGGAACGAGAATCGAGCTTGCTTCGAATACTCTACTGAAATGACTGCTCAGACGGTCTACTTTAAATAACAAAAAATAAAATTAATACTAACCAATGAAGGTCGTCCACTAGGTGATAGTATTTGCATTGCCGCTTCTTTGTCCAGAGAAATTTCCAATGAAATTAAGGTATATTAAAGAACTTAATTAAATCAGTGAAATTTCCATATTAAATGATATTATTTTTTTTTTCAAATTGGTTCGTTTGCATCATTAACTGCCTTCGTGGAATATTGCAAACTCGATGTCTAAGTTGCCATTAATACGTGGCATTTGAATTGAATATGGATAGCATGTGTTTCGAATTGTGCTAATTTATCGTTGGTTATTGTGGAAGAAAATTCGTTACCACATTATTTAACCTATTAACTAAAAGTTTCTGTTAATACGGGATTAAAGAATGGTAAAGACAAATGAATTTCGGTTAAATCGACTTTTTCTCTTGGAAATCTAGATATGATATGTGACGTAATTTATTGGGAAAAGTAGGGCAGTCCGAAGTAAAGAAATTATTATATCCAAAATATTTGCAGAATACTCTCAAGTGTATTACAAAATAACATATGTATGAAAAGTTTATAAAACAATAAACTGCCAATTTTAAATATTCAAAGAATAATCTGGTAGTTTGCAATCCACAATTTAATCAAATAGTATCTAATTCTACGAACTTAGAACTACCTTTTATAAAAAGATTATTATATCCAAGATATTTGTAGAACATTCTCCAGTAAGTATATTGCAAAATAACACGCGAGAAGTTTAAAATAAATCTTAAATACCCAAAGATTAACTGTACACGTAATCCACATGTTCCTAAAAAATAGCAAATCTAAATCTAATCTACATCCGTTTGAAAATTTGTCAAACTCACGAACTCCCAGGTCCGATTTCCATAGATAACCAACTAGTCCTCGGTAGAAACAATTCGTTGAAGGAGCAAACAAAACGGTTCCGTCCCGAGAAAAAGAAAAAAACACAGGGATCCGTCGACCAATATTTTCCCAACAGGCAGGAGGATGCTTTCACCCTCGACGAAGAAGAAAACGACCAAAAACGATGAAAGAAAAAAGAAGGAAGAAGTAGTGTCGTGGACTATCACCACCAGCGAGGCCAGAAGAACCTGAATATACCTGAGAAAGAAGGTATATACGTGCACGTACGTCTCTGATGCGTGGTGGAGAGTCGATGGTGGTTACAGTGGGAGAAGCACGTGAGATGGTATGGGAGGGCGTCGGGTCGGCGCGTGGGCGGCCGCAGGCAGGACGCACGTCTCGATGAGAGAGAAAGAAGGTTTGGTGGTATGCCACGAGGCCGAGAGAGCGATTGAGAAACGGGGGACTTTGTGGATGGAGCAGAAGAAGAACGTAAAAGAAAGAAAGAAGAGGAAGGAAGGAAGAGAAGGAAGAGAAGGAGGAGAGAGAGAGAGAGAGAGAGAGAGAGAGAGAGAAAGGTAAGATAAACGACGAAGCGAGAGGGGCGAAGACGGTGGAAAAAAGAAAGATTATGAGAACGTTCCTCTATATCCGCGTATGGGAAAGGACGTATGGCGTTAGTTGGAAAGGGAGAGAGAAAAGAAGAAAGGAGAAAGAACGAGTCGAGAGCTCGATCCTTAGCCGGTTAGGAATAAAAGGAGTTTTATATGACGCCGTGGTTTATGGCCGTGGGTTTTATCTGATCGCATTGCCACCGGTGCGGATTTCGCAATAAATTAGGCCGAGGTGTAATTAAAAGGGCACCGGTTGCACAGTCGACTCGTGACCGTCGTGTAGCCACTACCGAACGAGGCGATCCTCTCCTCTCCCTCTTTATGAGGCCAGAAATGCGCGATCTGACCTTCGTTTTCGAAATAAACGAACACCGGCGAGCGCACACTCTTCTTCGCCTCTGGAATGGATCGCCGGATGAGATTGCACCGGTTAATGTCTCCTGTGGTTGAACCTTTCGTGTTAGGCTCGCGGCTGGAAACATCGACTAAATTAGGAAATAAACGTTCTTTCGTCTGTTCTTTGGTCTGAGGTTGTAGGATATGCCGTGGAGTAATCGATTCTTTTTGATAGTCTCCTTGACAGTTCGTTCCTTCTTTTATCGCGCGACCTGTTTGGAATATCGCTTTATGAAAGTAATTTTCATTCGTTGATGGAATCAAGCGTCGCGTTCCATTCGAATTTTAGTCATAAACATTTTTTCTTGTAGTAACATTTAGCTTTTCTAACCTAATATCAATTATAATTTATTATACAAATCAGTACTAGATTTGAGAAACAATCGTATAATTAATAAGCGTATACGATGTACATGTAGAGAATCAACATATTTAATGTGTGCAGTATAATACATATTTGCTAATAGTCGGTCGATATACGACTTAGTTTAATCTAAGAAACGATACATCAAAGTTAAAAAACGTATTTGTTCCACGCGAGGCCCTTTATCTCAATTTTCCACAACCTTTTATCTCAATAAAAAGCCTGCCACGAATGCATTATAAACTAAGTTCTAAAAACTGCTTGCTGAATTACATTTCGCACCGAGCATTTTTCACCGTCTCTAAATTATTCAACCATTTCTCCAAATCAACTCGCGGAACTTGGGAAATGGCATCGATCAATGCCAACTAGACCAAACTTCGATAATTAACCCAGTCTATAACTGCATTTCACTGGAAGGAAGACAATTACACGATCCGGCGGCCGCCTGTCACGATAAATTTCTTTCTGGTTGCGAGCGTCAGAAGTGCGGGGAAAATCGATTTAAACGGATAGTACATGATCGTGGATAAGTGTGAAAATGACACTTTAGGGCGGTAAAATAGTTAGGACGTAGAGTGACTGGCGAAAGTATACGAAACATTTTGGGATATCATTAATACTATAATAACACCCAACTATCGTGCTTATATTGGTAAAATTGTAAACTATTTTGAAAATATCTACAGAGGTTACACGATATTGTAACACAAAAGTATTTAAGTAGGCAATCATCCACAATATTAATAAGTCTCGATATTCAATGGGATTATCTTTTTAATATGTTTAAAGCGACTGTTTGTACTGCATTCAAATTTTTTATTAAATATAATATAATATTTGCAGTAGATATTTTGCAACTTTTATGTATATCTTCAGATCGCATTCAAATTTTGCCAATATGATCTTGGTAGTCGCGTCTCGTTATAATGCTAATGAAGCATCAAAATGTTTTATTTAACACGCACAATATGCATATAAAAATGTTCTATGGTAGATGTACGTATACTCATGCGCGCCACTGTAGAGGGATTGGATGCGAGCCAGGAATGGCGCCAAAGTAATTTGGTGTTTCCACGGGGCAACGTTTGGTAACGAGGCGCGTTTCGCGACTAATTTGTCCGTTCGGCAAATTGAAATTACACGTTGCTCGGTGCCGGTTCTCCCGCGGCTCGACGAGTCGCTGAATTATCGCCTGAACCTCGAAAAAGAGGCCCTTGGAACGAGCCACCTCGAAAGCGTGCTGTGCCATGACCCCGAGAAAGAGAGATAATGTCGATGGCAGCGGCCACAGCGCCCACTTTCACCCGGCTTTCGGTTCTCCACCCTCGTATATACACGACCTGACTCGCAGGTTATTAATTATGCAAGTCTCCTAACGACCGAGTTATTATTCCGCATGTGAAATTTTGCATTAAGTTTTATTGATGGTCCATGGGCCACGCTTTAACCTTAATTTCAGTCGAGGAACTACGCGACCTGTAGGTAAAACGTGCGCCACGTCGCGTTGTATGCTCGACGATGATGATCGAAGGCATTGCGTTTTCGTATCAGGCACTGTAGCTCTCGCTCTAGTACTTTGTTAATTACGTTTTAAGGCAGTTTGTGTATTTTAATTGCTATCTTTAAGCATAAAATTAATTTTAATACTTGGTAGAAAAGTTTCACTTTATAGGATTCGATTATTTCTTGGAAAAGATAAAGTTCTATTTCGTGTAATTACGAAGTATTTGCAAAGGACTGTATAAGAAGTAAAATGACTCGTGAGGTTTGAAATAGTTTGACGTTGGAAGAATCGAATCTCGTAAATTTTCAATAATTGCTTCCATCTTGAAAGATAAGGAACTATACCTATGTATATCACAGGTATTATACGCAATATACACTGCAATTTCGTGACTCACGATTTTAGGATCTTACTCGTCGAATGCACACAGAATTTTACTATAAAGAGAGAATTTCTGATACGATGATATAAAGATGTATAAGTGCGAATGGTGAAACAGAAAGGAGGATATTAAGTATAGAGGATATGTCTAATTAGGAGCGTTTCTAGAGAATTTCACAGACAACGAATAAGAAACTCTGTATAATATAACATACAATTCTATCAAAAAATTAATCTCCTTATTATGGAAAAATATCATGTATGAAATACTTATGTCACAAAAAATATGCACTAGGAACGAAGAGAATATTTCGAAGAAATTTAACTAAACGTGAGAAGTGCCGATGTACATTAACGTTCCCAAGGAACCGGTCAAGTTCCGGAATCGTCGAGAGTAGAAGGAACGCGACGTTTCTATAAAAATGCATCTACGAAAGAGATAACGTTGGATCAGCGACGATCAACGATTTCTCACGTTAGATTGAATTCTGACGAGAGGAATTAACACGTCTAGGCTGACTTGTTGGAATTCACTAGCGAGGAAGTTACAATCTCGCGTCCCACGGAGTTTCTCATTAGGTCGTGTCTTCCCTCGAAACACTTTTTTTCCAAGACAACGTACGCGAACCAGCTTTCTGCTCTATCCGCTTCGAAGCTACGGAGCCGTGACCGCAAAACAAATATCATGAAATTTCCTGGAACGCGCCACTCTCACGACTCTTATTTTCCTTTATTTTTTACCCCGAGTTGAGTTTTTTCATGCCTTTCTCGCTAGTTATGAGGTGTATCTTACTTTGGAGGAAGTTTTCTTTATCCTCGTAAATCTCTAAACTATTATGGGACAGCATTGTGCTAACGCAACATTTTACTTTTTTAGTCAATTTATGTCACTGAATTTTTCAGCATCGTAGTTATGAAAAGATTTGGTTATTCTTTGTCACTATATATTTCTTCTTCCATCTAAAGTTTAATCACGGTGAAATATTCTTTCCTTTGCCTTTTTCGTGATATCGATTATTTTAATGCATCTTTCATATCTTACATAATATTAAATTATCTTTTGTTTCTCGATATTGTTACGTTTACGTAACTTTTACTATTTATGTTTATCAGGAAGCAATAAAAATTGTGTTCCAATTGACTCATAACCTGCGTACCTATCTTTTGATGAATACACGCGGCGAAAGAAGTGTTTGGAATGTTAAGTGAAAATGGAAGTGTTGATGAGTCACATACAAGGGATAAGAAACGTTTTAGAGTGTCTATCGTTCGAGTGATCAATACTGAATGGGAACTTGTCAGAAATAGTTTGGGAAAGGGATTACGATGATGTAAATGTACGCTCGTCTGATAACGTGTTTAATTCGTCGTGAGAGCGAAAGATGGAATACCAACTTGAAAACTCGATATTCTCCTCGTTTGTAAAATTTAAAACATCACTTGAGGAAATAATGTCTTACCATCGCGACGCCCTACTTAGAATACCACAGTAATAAGAACTTTATCGCACTGACGAAAGCAATAAAAATCTTCGACCAACGTACATCGTGTACTGTTTCAAGTCTGAAATCTCGCAAAAGCACATCGTCTTTAAAATAATCCGGCCTGACCAAGATCCGTCCCAAGATCCACAAGATCAGACTCCAGGTTCGTCGAAACTGTCTCCTGTAGACTTTCGATAAAATCGACTCGAATCCATTTCCAATGTCAGGTATCTCAGTTTTAATTCCCCATACATTAATTCCAGCGCAAAATCTAAGGATGAAACGTGGATGGTTTCCACGAACGGCTGGCCGATTGATAATTACATAGATTTCGGTAAGAGTCCGGACGCACGAGCAAGATGGCCACTTACAGATATCCGTACGTTACTCGAGCGGCCGGCTTTGCTCTCATCTACATGGCCGCACGATATAACATTGCGGTGGTCCGTGGTTCGTGGCGAGAGGCCACGATGAGGATGCCGGCGATGCAGATATGCTTTATGTACCGGACCTCATTGTGGAACGCCTTTGCGCCCCTCTAGCGGCGGCGTGTAGATCCAGAGATACTCTCTCACGGAGCTGCTCCGCGCCTTACTAATGCTCCAGTTTATAAGGGTTATCTCTACTCGAGATCCTCGAACCAGAAAGACGCTGGAAAGCGCAAAGCAAAGAAGAGAAAGAGGGAAGTTTTGAAGTTACGATGGCGGAAGAAACTGGAGGATGAAAGAGGGTGATGGTTTGAGGGAAATGGAAAGAAGAATTTTTGAGGCGATGATACAGAGAAGAAATTGATAAAGAATAGGGAGAAAGGAAAAGAGGATGCCAGAAGTTAGAGTACTTTTCTAGGAAAACTGTATTTTTGCGAATTACCAGCTTATTGAATTACCCCCTCACCCTATTTTGTACCGCTATTGTATTGCTCTTTGAAAAATTATTATTTCTGATCTCTTGAGTGATCATGATGAACTTCGTATTTCATTTTGGATCGATTGAATAAATCAAAGCGATTTCTTTTAACGTAGGATTTTTTTATTTCAACGTAGGATTTAAGAAATCGAAGCTACTTTCCTTATTGCTTATTGCGTCCTTTTCTCATAATTTGCGATAGTTAAGCTTTAACGTTCTGAAACTCTTTTAAAATTTGGTTCCTTCGTTTATTTTTTCATCCCTCTAATGTTTAACTTTTTTAATTTTTCATATGAAGTGAAAAACGTTGTAAACGTATTTACGTTAGTTCTTATTTTAATATCATTAATTTTAACATGATATAGTTGAAAACGAAAACAACTTGCTAGATTTAAAGATATAAGCGTATTAAGAGTAGTTTTTAAATTCATCAGGAATAATATTTTTTAAAGAAATGCTTTAAGTGAATACGCTTATTTAATTTACAAAAGATGGAAGGGAAAGTGTATTTTCTCTGGCGAGAAGAAGGTGTTGAATAATGGAACTGGAAACCTAATGATGAGATTAAGTTTTATTGCAAGACCATTACTTGCTACAGTTTTAAACCCATCTTCATTTCTGCTTGCATGAAAGCGCACATGGTCATTACTCGTGTAATGTTCTGTGTACTCCCGGAGATATATACTTTAGTTTAATCAGGCATGAGATATCGCCATGATTATCGATGATAAATACTCTTGGAAAAGCACTGGTTATTTTAATCTTAAGATGCGGAACGAGTCGTGTCGCCCTACATACATATAATTCCATTTCACACGTAACGACGTAAAAAGAAATTTAATCGTCCTATCCTGTCAGGTTTACTAATCAATCAAAAACCTTTTTATCAACTTAAATTGCATCAATCCTTGGCAAGCACGGTCTATGGCTATCTAATTAAAACGATATACGAAAATGTCATGCAAGTGTCACTTACGAGATTCTGTGATACTTTACAATCTTTTCTTCTTAGATTAATAAACCCTGCTACTAGATTTCTCCAGTTGCGTTTATGTTATTTTGAAACGTGGAACTGAAATAAAAAATATTGAAAGTTTTACGTGCTCTCAGTTTCACAACCAGAGGCTTTTTGCGCAGTAATTTACCAGCCAATGATATTAGTAAATGGACAAGTTACAAGATGTAGCTTATCCTGCTTTTCAATTTCACAATTTTTTTGTCCAGTAGAGTAATCGAATAATTTGTAATTTCCATAATTTACTTGTGAAATTTCATTTACGTTATTACCATAGTTGTATCTACTATTATACAAGTATATAATTTATTAATATTAATAACTAGTAACTCGCTATTGTAAAATTTCACTGATAACATTAGTTCAATTGTGCAACAAGAGTTAGATACTGTCATACATATTCAACGAATATTTCCATTATCACAAAACACCAACCTCTAAAATTTTACAATAACCATCTCTTACGTGCACAAATGTACAAATCATCATTTATGTGCTGTAAGGTAACACGGATCGTCGAAAAAACATCATCTGCCCACCGAACAAACAGCGGATCAACGGTTAATTGACACGTCTTGGCATGGCAACGATAACTTGGCGTTTAACATCCCATCATTTCCATAATATCGTATAAAAGCAGCGACTTTCGTGTTCGGCCGTCATCAGCCGAGCTGAGAACGCCTCTCGCCTGGAAAGCACCGGAGCAATAATCCCCGAGCGCGTGATTGCACTCGATCTTTATGCGAATTGCGGCCACGTGCACCGATACAGGCCGAGCACACGAATCGAGTGAAACGGAAGAACTTGCGGAGGAGGACATTCACAAAAGAAAAGGATAGAAACAAAGAGAAAGAAAGACAAGTTGGTATTGGCCCGGCGTCCTCGCGAAATTCCACGCGAAAAGGACGACGACTGTGTGTTTATGACACGTCGGCGAACGAGCCTCTTCATCGAGGAATGCGAGGGTGTTCAACGGGCCACGATTAAGTTGTATCAAATCCGCGATTGAGTGCCTCGTGCATCGCGAGTTCCACGGCCATAAACGTCCGGGCCATGGTGTTTCCCATAATCTACGGGTGGTGGCTGAGAGCGGTCTGGAAGGAACAAAAAGGACGAGCACCGGTAACACTGGTGTTGGATTGGAAAGAGTAAGACGAAACAACGATTGGCGAGAGAATGTTCAGAGAGAGAGAGAGAGAGAGAGAGAAAGAGAGAGGGGGGGAGAGAGACGAATCGAAGGAAAAGGAAAATAAATTGATGGTAAGTGAAAATACGGGGACGGAAACGAGCGGACGATGGCGAAATTTATTGGAGAATGATGAAAGAATTTATTTGGTAAGCGTGGTTTTTATCTTCGTTGTTGATAGAAGTTTCGTCAATTATTATTTGAATGGGAGTATTTCGAAATGAAATTAGCAATGCGCAGTTCGATTCGTACCTTCGACGTGAAAATTTGTGACGTAAACATTGTAATACACAAAAATTTCGTTTTCTTCTGAACATATCCCATCATCAGTTATTTACATACAAAAGATACTTAAGACGCAAAACCTGTAAGACGTGTTCTGTATAAATCACGCAAAATCAATAACTCTCTACCATGGCGAAAATTTCACCTGTATTCACCATTCGTCGTGGTATACCGAACTGGGAACTCGATATTCTATTTCGATTCAGTATAAATTAGTTGAGATAAAAAAAGATAGAAAACTTAATCCTTGATTACTGCTGATGAAATTGGAGCATACATATTACCTCTTTAATGAGATCTTGAAGTATATCGGTAAAAAGATAAAGATCTTAATTTACAAGTAATAATTATAAGGCTCGACTTTAAGATTATTCATCGTGATAATTTAGCGCCACGTGTTGCATGAAAGCAAATTATAATAATAAGTACAACGTCCGAAGTATGTCAGTTAATATCATAAAATTACTCAGAAATGAAGAAATCAGCTGCCATTGGAACAACCAATAATTCTTCGTGCGCACGACAAACTATAAGAGACACGTAAAAACAATCCTCTCCATAAATCCAGCAAACAACGACACGACGACGAAGCGTAACGCAAGGTCGCGAGAAGGTTCACAGCGTCTGTCAAGGAAACTAAGTATGCAAAACACGAGAGAACGAGTGGAAAAGAAACGGTATAAGAAGAAGAAAAAGACGAAAGAAAGAAATCCTGGCAAATTCACGGGTCGTGGCCGGTGCTCCTCGACACGCAGGAGGTATCCAGGTGCGGAGGTGACGCTCTACAATAACTCTTTCGGCTTTATGTCGTGGGTGGTTTATACTTTATGCGTCCCGCGGGACAATCACGAGGCCATGGCCGAATCGGGCTCTTATTTCTGCCGCTTCTCTTCCCTTTTCACGTTGTTTACGACGAGACGGCGCCGCTGCCTACGGTGCATAACACAGCCCGTGTGCGTGTCGACGCTACACGCGCTCACGGACACCTCAAAAACTTGTCGGGTCCCCGTCAAAATATAGAGGTTCTCTTCCTCTCTCCATCTCTCCTCCCACCCCATCTGCACGCCTCTCGAAAGTAATCGTGGATGTTGCGTGTTGCCGATTTGTCCTGGCATTAGAAATATCGCCGCGTGCCGCCGCTCCAACTGATTTACGACCACACGACCGACGTCTGCCAGCTCTTTTTGCACAGCGGATCGTCGTTGCTGTCCCGGGGTGAGTTTTTTAAGTACCGCTGTGAGCGCTCCTTGCATGATGCTTTGAATGTGCAATGATAAGGGTATGTGACGTGCAACTTTGATTTTCGAGCTGTTGGTTTCATGCGCTCCTTTTATCCGATGGGTTGTTGTCTGTGTATGACGTCGTTTTCTACTTCAAGTTGAAGTATTCTTACCTTATTGTTAATTAGTCTGTTTCTTGGTGTATGCTGAATATATCTTTTTTTTTTTATGAAAGTTACTTACCTTTTTTTCTGCGCGAGTTTTTATTCGATTGTGATAAGAATATCTATGTACGATGTCATTTTCTGCTTAAAATTAAAATAGTCCTATCCTACCCGGTTCATTGTCTTGTAAATATTGAATGAATATATGCAATTTCATGGAAATTAGACGTTTTTTAAAAGATTTCTTTTTATTGTAGTAAAAATGTCTGTGTGTGAGGTCCTCTTCCACTTAAAGTTCAAGTATTTACATACTTACTTCTATCTTAGCTGGTCTTTTATGTCGAATATATTACATTTGCTATTTTTTTTATAATAATTACGTATATTTTCTATGTAATCCTTTATTTACTGTATATTCAGAACGTCTGTGTTTGATTGCCTTTACTACTTACGCTTTAGCGTGCCCTTTAAACTACGGTATCAGGCAATTTGCGCATCTTCTTCGCTATATCTGCACAATTTTATCTTTTTTTTTTTTTTTTGGATAATTGATAATGTTTGATAATGCTTGCTGATATTATTAATTTAAACATAATTTACATCCACAGTATAATGTACATGGAATGGATTTCATATGCTTAATTTCGTTTCCTAAATATACAAATAAAATATTTCCCTTAAAAGTACCTCAGATATTAAATTTACATTTCACACGGATCCACGCACGCTATATACAAATATTCTCCGTCCATAATCGCCTTGAAGCCCATAGCCAATTACATAATCCCCGTCAAAACGCGATCAACGTCACTTTCGCGTATCCTCCTCGTGATCCCCGACACTGTGATCACATGCTACTCTCATTTCCTGCGACCACCATAATTATCTCTCGCTGTACGGTACGTGGATCGTTACGTGGCCATGTTCGGACAGGTGGAGGTAAGCGAGAATATCCAGAAAGCGTGATGCAAACGCGATAAATCAAAGTTCGAAGTCTACAAACGGGGATCGATAGCCGAGATTGGCAACGTGCCAATTTTCGTCGGCAGTGAAAGGTGGCTTTTTCGAGAAGGGTCGGCCGATTCTCGACGGAGGCGCAATGATAGGTGTGATAAATGCAATTATTTACGGCCGATTAAGAGCGCATGGACGCCGCGACCGCCGCGGCTTCGAACGGCTACGCGCCGATCGGATCCGCAGATTGACCGGCCAACCTTCGCTTCGTATGAATTTTGCTCGAGTTTTAAACTGATTATCTGCTGCCGCTCTCCCACCTTCCTCGTTGCGAAATCGAGCCACGAGGTTGCCTCGCAAACTGATTATGCAGCTGAATAGTTCTTGCGCATCCTCGCGTTACCATGAGTTGCTTGTTGCACGTCGCTATGAATTGCTTATCGCATCTTGTCATGAAGTTTCATTGCCATTATTGCCAGGTATTTTTAGTACGACTAATTTTAATATAAATGAATGATTTAAGATAAACGAATGATTGATTTACAATCATTTTTTCTATTTTTGTATTCAAGCGGTACAGCCCCGATGAAAAGTTTCAGCATGCTGTTACGCTTTTAATTAATATAATTTATTTTTTATTAATTTTTTAATTTTTAATTAATTAATAGTAAAATTCGAGTATCTAATGTAAATTATGAATGTAAGTTATAGTATAAATATCGATACACTAATATAATACACATGAGGTATTTTCTTTGCCAATATAGATTATTAAGTTGAATGATATTTCTTCGTGTCTTTTAACGATTCCTTAATTTCATCCATTTTTGAAGCATCTAAATATAATAACAATCCTAAGATTCTTAAAGAGGAATATGATTAAGAAGTATTACTACAGTGTTATATTGTTTAATCTATTAATTTAATTATCAACTATTTATCCGATATTTGTGTAGGTTAGTGAAAAGGTCCGAGTTTTTTATTCAAAGTTTACGGTTTATTTTGCTAAAAAATATGGACATTTTATGTAGAATATTTTAGGAAAGTTTACAAAAGAAACTTTGATATATTTTTATCCTCAAAAATATCGCAGGAATAAATTCTAGATTCGCGGAACATAGACATAGGTAAACACGTTAGCTTTCATAGCTTGTAATTTTGCGATAGTGACAAGTCGAATTGCTTCGTATTATCATCGCTCGAATACCTTGTTAGCCTAGGCTGTGTCATAGGCGCGTACCTCCTATCGGAATATTTTAACAGATATCAATATTTATCGAATATTTATCTCTGTATTTTTTTCAGATGTTCATCCGTGTATGTCGGATGATTTATTCCCAAAACATGCTGTGAGATTTCCATTCCAAATGAAAACAGAATAAAATTGATAAAACCTCTGTGATAGATTGCACAGAGGCTTGTATTTTAAATGGTTTTTTTTCGTTTATTCGCAAAGAAAACATACAAACGAAATGGCGAGTAATATTCCAGCTTTATGGACTGGCAAGGATGTCGTTTGTCATTACGTGTCACCGTTATATCATCGCCAGGAACGGCCGTACGTTTCCGATCGTATCGAATTGAAGAGAAGCAAGATTGAGGACCGTCCGCGTAGCGTATGTTATACGTTTTCGTTTCTCTTCGTGTACCTGCACCCGGGGGATACCATGAAATCCGGAGACCTAAAATTGAATTATTTTCTCCGGCGGGAATATATCACGCTCCGCGTTTCGTGCTTCGACAAAAGAAGAAACGTTACTGTCGTGACTGCGTATAACACTCGAACAAATTTATGTTTAACCGTAATGGTTTTAATCGACCTTGAAATCGAGATTGTCGTAACGCACGTCAATTTAGCAATTAAGTCGGAATTATAGTTGGACTTGAATGGGGATTAGTGAATGACAATCAGTATTAAAAGGGAAGTGACAGAGATCTCTCTTTCAAAGTAAAGGAAACGATCCTATATTTCTTGAATTAAAAAAGGAAAGGCAAAAATATAGTTGATCGCAAACAAAAGTAATTTTGCTCTAATGCTTTCCACATATAAGTAGTAAACTTTGATATATTAGGGGATTGAAACTTGATCGTCATAATTTTGGCCTTTCTGTAACTTCTTAATGCACAAACATTTGTTCCATTTTTCGATAGAATACGATTATAATCTTTCTTATAGTAAAAGACGATAAATTATGAGATTGTTATATCTTACAATAAATATACAGTGACTACAAAATGTATTTGTACATTGCTGTATTTATTGTTGCATTTATATACATAAATTTATTTAATTATATTATTTATATTAAATTATAGGAAATTTCGTCATCCAGTAATACTTTCATACGATTAGAAAGATTTCATACCGTAAAAATGAACTTGTGGAACCTGATTAAAAAATGTTTCATTGAAAAAAAGGGGTATATACAAATACTCTTTGTACGTGCTATAGATATGGTTATATAAGATAACGGAAGATGGTTAATATAAGATATTGTATCTTGAATCTGCAAAAATCTATTGGTAAAACAAGTGAATTATCACACGACCGATCTACATCATGAATAGTTGTATCGAGCAATTAGCAATATTTCTTCGTGTCTCTTTATGAATTTATCAAATTCCAACAAACTAATTGAATTAATTTCAAAAGAAGGGTCAAGCCTCGAAGCTTTGAACAGGCTATAAAATTTATAGGTAGGAAGAAAATCTTTGCGATTCAGTCCCACGGCTCTATGAATAGATATCAAAGTCGCCCGGTGTAGATACATATTTTTCACGGTGCACAGCCGGCTGAGTATATTTGGTGATTCAGGAAAAGTATACTGTGCGATACGTGGATGGATTCAGACGGAACTCCCGCCAAGTTCTCGCGGAGCAAGAACCTGAGTCGTGAGGCAATGCATACACCTGTTGCCTAGATTCGTGATTTATTTCGAAGACTTCCTTTCTTCTTGTACCTCGCGCCACGCGGAGATTTCTCTACGCATTGTGCGTGGGTCACGACTAGAATATCTTTCTTCTGGTCAAACCAACAAGAAGCGCGATTTAATATATTCCATGCAACGCGTCGAATTTTTTCAATGCCGAAAGAATTCGATCGATAGAAGCCGGCAGCTCTGTTGTATTCATTTTGAACTTGCAGAGCTTTTGATCTTTTGCGTTTTTTTAAAGTCAATACTACTAATGGATTAATCACAACTTTCATCACAACTTTTCGTTGTTACTCCTGTTTCTTGGAAGAGTCGCCGTTTGTTGCCGAATGCTGCTCCAGTGTAGATATAATGTTTCTGTATAAATTGCTGTTGGTTGGAAATGTTCTGGTCAATGCAACAACAAGAGGTGACGAAAAGTTGTTCAATATTGTTTCAGCGAAGACGAGGTTTAAGAATCTAGATCAATTGACGCATTCTGTACAAGATCGTCACTCGATCGTCTCGATATTTACGAACAGCGACGTAATTATTTTCCAACGAAGCATTTCTTTATCAGGTTTTATAATCTTTCATTGTCATAGTACAAAATTTGTATAGTCACGTGGGAGCGATTGAAATATCGAATGATACGAAATTTAAAATACTTGGACCTAATTAATTAGTATGTAAATGCTATAATAAAGACGATGGCATGTCGATACTTTTTGTAGTCACTGTATGTCGTGAATATTCTTCCAAAGATCGCAGAAGCACCTCACCCTTCAAAGAACAAAACGAGAGACCATCGTAGCGGGCGTGCGCCGAATAAAGACCTCATCCGTGTTCACCGGTCTCACGGATACCGAGTCTTGTTTCGTTCTCACAGAAAGAGGGCCCCAGAGGGGTCGACAAGAGGGAGAGCGATACGAGCGCCGAGGAAGAGGAAGAAGAAGAGGGCCAAGGCAGAACAACATCAAGCCCATAACACGAGGCAACCGGGACTGCTCTTTCGGTAGACCGGTCGATCGCCCGTTCGCCTTGCTTTCGAATAAAATGAAATTAATCTGAAGCAGCCAGCGGGGGTCGGCGGCGTCTCTGTCCTAGTTCATAATAAATAAATCCAACAGGCCGGCCCCTGCGGTGTCCCAATTAATTCGGTCTTATTCTAACGGCTGTGTCCTCGGCAATCCACCGTTTCGGATATCGGCGCTGGCCACGCTGCGTTTCGATTCATTATCGTTCTCGTCCCAAAGGGACTCCCTCTTCGTCCCCCGAGATCCTCGCCACGCCTCGAATTTAATTAAGCCGCGAGCCACGACGTGTCCTCCGGTGCACGGGTACACTTTGTCCTCTGCGTGGTTTCTCCCTGACCAGCGCTCCTTCGATTTACTGGCGTAATCCGCAGGACGTCGTGCGAAAGGATAGGGAGGATCCGCTCCTGGTGCTCGCGAGATAGTCCACGCTCTTTTATTATTGCCTCCTTCGACCCGACTGCGAGTTATGAGTTTGTGATAACGGACCCCAGGGGTTGAGATTCCATAGGTTGGGCTGTAAGTGGCCGGGGTAACTTGGAAGGACTCGTGACTGAATTTGCAGGGATGGGTTGTGTGGATGATTTTCGGGATTGGGAATATTTTTAGCGAATCAAATGTGGAAGTCCGGTGATTCGATCGTTTCTCTTATAGCGTAATAGAAGAGATCTGCGAAGTTTTCAAATATGGCATTATATCATTTTACGTTTCCAGCGTTGTTATACGTAACGCAGATATTAATATTTGCTTACCATAAAAAGTTAAAACCATATTTTTCTAATTATTCTGAATTCTTCCTTATTACTAGACTAAAAACACTTAATGCAAGTTTTGAAGCAGTATATGAGAGTCAAGAATTACGTCAATAATTAAACAATTATTTATTATATGCAAAATTATTATTTCCACCTCTATTTCATGCTAGATTAAATAGTTATTCCATTAGTCTGATGTCATTCTGTATCTAACGAAATAAAGGCAATAGAAAATAATTTATCTTAAGTTTCTTTCGATCAGCTGCTGATTCTCGAAATCTGTCGCTAGCTACGATTAAAAGTTATTCTCTATCATTAACGAACCTTCTCCGAACAATAATCAGTCACAACAAAAACCAACATGAAACCTGCCATCCTCAACCTGCCCCATCATTTTCATCAAGTTTCCTTCCTCAACCCCATAATCAATACTCAAAAAGATAAATCTAAACCCTCGAATTGTTATCGATCTCATATTTCTCTATCGAGTTTTCTATGCCAGGTTTTCCATGATCGAAAGAGGCTCGAGTAACCTACAATTTAATCGGTAAGAAGAAACCGAAAATTTCGAGGTTTTTGTTCGAGTAAGAAGCGAATAAGAGGAAAGAGTTAGGAGCAACGAGATAAATCAAGGGGCTGCGATGAAACCGTTTATAACGACGCGAGATCTATCTACGTAGCAATGCTCTCTGGTACACACTCCTAGCTATCCTATTATTACGTGGACCTGCCAGCACTCCCACGCCGAGGGTAACGTGATCGGGGTTAATCTGACCGTGACCTGTACTATGCCGGCACCACCTGCGTGCGACCCAACCTAATTCCAACTTTTTCTTTTTCTATTCTTCTTTTCGCTTTCTTTTTCCTACTCTGCTAACACGGTTCGTTCTCTTTCTCTATTTCCCCTCTACATATGGTTCCACCCTTCTGCATTCTGACCACAAACAGAGATAAGGAGGAACGATAACAGTTTCTTGTCCGAAAGACTTGACTAATGAGAATTTTGAGATTCGAAGATATCACGAATGGTTATTAGAATCCTTTCTGCTTTTGTGCTATGCTGTTTCGGCTCTTTGTGCGATTGCTTTAATTGAGATTTAATTAGAAAGGATCGCGACTGTGAATTGTTTAACACAAGAATTAAGCTGATTGTGCACGAAGTATTCGCGTGGAAGCTTCGTTCTTTTTGAAGTTATCGATCTTGTTAAGTGTAGTAGCGTAAAGTCACTGCAATGCACAATGGGCTGAGTAATGGGTGAGTGTATTCTTTGAAGTGGTTGCTATTAAGTCGTAACTTGATGTATTGAAATAGTAGAGTGGTATAAAATTATGTTAAATGAATTATTATGTCCTTTAGGATAAATAATATCTTTTTATTTAACGTAAGTGTATAATATTACTTGTAATGATATCGTGATATCTATATGATAAATACTTACTAAATCGAATTAACTCTTCGTCTTTTATATCTCATTTAATAATACCGCTTAGCTATTTTTCGTTACTCTTTGCGAGTAGATTCTACTTTGGTATTCGACAATGTATTCTACACTGAAAAACTATTTCGTCAAAATGTTTCGTTTTGTCAGTTCTACGAAAGAAGATTTAACAAAAATGTTATTCAAAATCATTAATAATTCTAAGAATTTTAAAACAATATTTAAACGAGAAACAGGTAGTTTATAAAAATACCGAGTTCTATTAATATTTTTGCTTGGTCCACCTGTATCAGATATCAAAAATTCGTCATAATAATTAAACAAGAAGTATTCATCAAGAAACAGTCGTGAAAGCTGAAAGATAGGGGAGAAACAAAAAAATAGGGAGGGTTTATATAATCAGAATTCATGTAATCTATTTTAACTATCGATCTTTTAAAATTTGTTCAGAATACCCGAGCAAAAACACGATGAAAACTGAAAAGGAAGCGTAAAGTTAGAAAACACTTTATAAAAATTCCCGACCCAATTAATTAGTTTCTCCATTCGATTTGTAGAAAATATCTAAAGTTTTATCTCGATATTCCACAGAAAAATATTGGTGAAAAACGGAAAGTAGCAGAAAGATCGGAAAACGACACGGGGGAAGCGAGTCCGATCATAAATCGTCTCCACCTTCAATGCTCCTTTCATGGTTTTATAAAGTGGTTATATATACATATATAAATATGTATAAAATATACCCACACGTGTGTACATAAAGAAAAACAAGGAGAAGAAAGAGAGGAAAAATGAAATGAAAGACGAAAGAACGCGTTATGGGAAATGTCCTATCGGACTGCAGGCAGGTGCACTATCCATATAAGGTTAAAAGGCCATACCAAGAGTCGACTCTCACTCCAGAAGTACGATAAACGCGGGCCGATTCGCTCGTGCCTCGCCCAACTTCCACGCGAGGAGTTATTACGAACGCCTACGCCCCGGGCCATGCCGTAGGAAACCTGAGACGAGGGTTCTCTCCGGCTACAACGACGAAAAAGGGGTTTGTTTTTCGTGGATATCCACGGAAATTGGACGTGGGCACGGCGACGAGCCGTTAGCTTGTAAATCTCCCACACGATCGTTTTTATACATGGCTCAGTACATATACACTACCGGTCAAAAATATGGAATCACATCCTCCACTACATACCTACAATGAATATATTGCCAGTTTTACTATTAATTCGTAATTAGTATTAACGAAATACCGGGAATATTCATTAACTTGATCAAATATTTTACTATAGTGTTTCGTGAAACAGGGAGATCCTAACGTAAGTATCGTTCACGTTATTTGATTCTTCAGTAAACACTCCTTTAGTAAATTTAATGCTAGAAATATTAGTAATAAATAACAATATTTTTATTTCGAAAATGTTTTATCCAGGAGTTCTGTACGATAGCTATATTCCAAGATAAGTTTTGTTTGAATTATTTGGTTCGACTGAACACACGATGATTGCAAACCTAATTCGAAATTAAATATTACAAATATTGATATAATGATATTTTTATTTTATTACGATTTTTTATGGGATGGAGAGTTTCGTAAGATGGAAAGATTTTAAGACGAGTTTTCTTTTAATTACTGGGTTTTATGGAACACGTGGTGATTTCAAACTTTTGGCTGGCAGTGTATACGGGCAGCGTGGTTTCTTCGCCGCTTTCGAGCGCCTACGTTTTTCTCTTCCGTTCCGTTTCGTAGCCTTTCGGTACCGACGACTTTGACACAGTGGCTGCCACTCGTGGGCTGAACTAATTGGCCGCCGTTGGCGCGGCTGCTTTTGTTCCAAAAGGAATGGGAACATGGAACTGGTGCACGATGGTATACCGAAAGTGGAAGCTGGAGGCGTGAGCGAGGTGAAGGGGTGTGTGTGGGTGGTTTCGAGAACAGGCAATGGGATTGGTTAGGGTGATAAAGGTGCAGCGATGGGTTCTGCGATTTGATTACTGTTCGCAACTGTGGAAGCTCGAATACAATCGCGTTTTGGGAAATAATTCCAGAATTCGGTGACTTTATTGGAGTAACACAGTTAAAGCATCGTTTACAGAGCTTCCTCCCTGCAGTTTGGTTCTCCCTTAAGGATGGTTTTTCTATACCTTAATTGGCAGGACCGAGCCTTTCCTGGGCTATGGAAAATTCTTTTAAAAATTTTTTTTCTTAAAAAATTCCTTTTAAAAATGCACACATGTAGTATACTTTGTCCTATTAATTTTCTAGTACTGTTCCTATATTCTTGCTCAAAACTTTTGGGACTTGATCATTTCGTTTTAATAAAGCTTTGCTATTTAATGTGAATTATCAACTTGAAAATGAAGTTTAAACGTTTAGAATTCGTATTCTTATTAACATAACATATATTCAAATAACTTGAAACATATTTCAACAATCTTGGTTTTGATAATGTAAATAACGGAAAGCTACAATCTCTTAAAAATAGTTGAACTAAAAGTAAATGAGAAACACAGTATCGCACTACAACGTTTCAGAGTTAAAAACCATTATCTTTATTACACCTTCCTTATATAGCTCCTATAAACCAGGCTCTTTTCAATACTCGTTATATGTACTTATGCACCGACACAACCACAGGATCTCAATGATAACGTTTTCCACTCGATCCACTGCATCCCGAAAAACGATATCTTCGGGGGCAACGCTAATTAACGTCTCAATTAACCTAGGTTGCGAACGTTCGTGTCGCGGATAATGCAACGTGGCTGGCTCGTAATTTCCTGTTTCTGAGTACGGAAAGAACGAACGAGATAAAAAGAAATATATGCATCGCGACGATCGAGCGGGCCGCCTTAAAAGAGATTGTTACAAATTGAGTATCCCTGTCACTTGATCGGACATTTACCACTAATTACGTCGTGCACCGCAATGTGCACAGTAATTATGCCAGACTGCATCGATTTTCTTCTCTTTTCTTTTTTCATCTTTTTCTTTGTCTTCCATTCTTGTCTTGCGTGATCGAGGCAAATAATATCAAATCGACTTCTATCCTACGACCTGTCCATAGTAGATGCATCTAACAGTGGAATCTACGCTGCTCGAAATATTCTTTCTGTACACAACGATTCCATACAAGGCCCACTACAGAGTACCTTAAAGGACACAGAAGCGATACAGAGATCACTACATTATCTAAAATACGTTAAACTGTATAGCAAACATCCTTGCCTCTTATGTCGCTAATAACTAAATTGCGGATTTTTATGTATTTATGGGGCAAGTGAAAGTGCAAAAATTAATAAAATATACATAATACCCGAAAATATGTAACATACTACTCTCAAAATACGGTATCTGTGATAATATTTAATAAATGAAACAAAGGTAGGACATCTCTTTAACTATTTTCTCAAAAATGTGAATTTGCATAAAACTACACAAATAGTTGATGCAACATTAAATAATAGGGATGAAAAAAGAAAAAAATACATCGAATCGAGAATCATATCGTATCGATCCGCATGGCGTGGAATATGCGCGCAGTGGAACTTCCATGGGGAGCCATTGGACGTCACCCGCTGATCCGTAGCTGTGTTCTTTTAATTGGACCCAGAACCGAATCACCGCGCCGATCGGCTGCAGGTGAATCGCAACGATTTGTATCGCTGGCAGATCATTACTCATCTCTCCTGCCAGGGGACTGCATTCGGTCGACGTCATAGCATTAAAGGTGCACGATCGTAGAGATTTTCCTTCGTTAGTGATGTTTCACTGTTATCGTCCTCTGGAAGATGTAGGTTCGTCCTTTATTCTTTTGGGAAGATTGCTCTTGTTGGAATTTCGACGGATCATCGTTTGTTAGGGACACGGCATTTGTTTCGAGATCTTCACTTTGTGAATGTGATGGGATTCTGCGTTTATGCATTGTTAGACTTTCGTGGTTAGAAATTCTTTCACTTTGGAGTTAGAGCTCTGAGCGAAATTTAGATTGTGCGTTTGTAAATGAAACAATTCTTCGTATAAAATCACGATAGATCTTTCAGTCCCTATAATTGTGATCGCATTTACTTAATTTTCTGTTTAAGATTGATCTCTGAAGCTAAGGAAATATGGAATTCCTAATACATATTTTCCAGTTTTTTCCTCTAACATTTAATAAGTGTTGAGCTTACTTCTGAAAAATCACACGTTCGCTGAAATAAAATAAAGGTAAGTGCAAGAGAAAGTCGTTTTTCGGTCTTTGTGATTATGATCGCTACGGATAGGCTGCGAATATTTATGCGAATACATATTTTTGTGGAGAAACAAAAAAAAAAAAAAAAGAAAAAAAGAAGAAGATTGAATTTAAGTAGAAATTTGTTTATCTACTAAACATCATAGCAAGTACCATACTTTGAATATTTTACATATCTTTGTACGTTAGATGCATTTTACGCATTTTACATCTTCAAATGTCGTACAAACGAATAAAAATCTGAAAATAGAAATAAAAGAAGTCACCATATGTCGTTAATTCTTCGTTAGAGTTGCAAACTCCAAAATACCTCGCAACTTCTAGTATTTACTCTTATTCTCTTCTGGCTTAAATAAAATCTGAATCTATTGAAGATTCACGTTTTTGTGAAAATAAAATGAGAGATGTTAATACTGAGATATTAACCGATCGAATGCAAAAAGAAATATCAATACATTAAATGGTAATCCTCTTTTCAACATCTCGATCAGCACGAGCATTAAATACAGATGTCGCGACAAATGTTCGAACGGTTGGGACGGTGACGGTCGATCGGTTGAACGCACGTGCTGGCCGGAAGCGGAAACGCGGTGTGGGAACGCCACAAGTGGCATGAGGACTACGGCCTAATGATGCGCATATAAATGCGGGATGCGCGAGAAGTCTAGATGACACATGTAGATAACATTATAGTGTGACTGGCGTTCGATATTGCTTCTATCATTCTTCGAAAATTTTGAAACGCGCCTCTATTCATCGCGTAGAAACAAATTTTAGGTTTTTCGTAAATTGCTAATTGGACTCGATCAACGATATCCGATTATCTACATGGAATACAGATTGCCGAATTTTATCGGTTTGTTCGAAGTAAAATTCGTAACAAAATTCAAGAATAATTTACAGATAGTATCATATTTTCGTAAAATTATAATTTTATTGAATAATGCATTGTTCATTGATGCTTTGACATCTATTGGATGACTTTGGAGCTTTCTTTCGAAAAATGCTTAGTTTCCTCAATATCCTATTCCATCAAATAACTTTTATAGACTTCTAATGTGTGCAATATCTGATCATTGAAAAACTTTTGCGCAGACAGAATTTTACAAGACGAAATAAATGATAACGTGATTCTGGCTAAGATTTAACAATTTTTATTGCTTCTCCGTCGAGAAAATGAAATGAACAATATTTTTTATATCACAGCGCAGTAGCTGAGGATTCGTTTTGAAATACGTTATGGGGGATCTTAAAATCGCCTCCAATCCGTAGCGAGTGTAAATTCTCCAAGGTTTTAATGGCATAACGGTGGAACTGCAATAAATCCGCATTTGCTTTTCGCACTTGTTAATTCCACGAAGTTATCCGGCGTCTTTCGATTCGGCCAATGTTAACGCCATCGTATTTTCCATCGTGAAACGTTAAGTGGTAGAAATGAAGACTCATCTTTACGTAGCCGTTTGTGGCTATAATCGTTCCTCCTTCTAGCCGAATCGAGGAAGAAGAGAGAAAGAAATCAATGAAAGAATATGCATGTAAATATGCACGTTCTTCGATGCACGAGAAACTTCGTTCGAAGAGGATGCGATTGTTTAAATTAATATTACTAGCGATGAGATGGAAGCAAAATGAGATGCTTTCAGACGTTTTTCATATAAAAAAAGGGTACAAAGTAAACCCTAAATCGCCAATATAGAAAAAATTGAGACTGACTTGTTTCATGAATTTTAAGCCGCGAATTACAAGATAAAGTCAATAAATTCTCATTTCATTTTAATAAATTTATGAGGATTCTTCAAAAATTGGGAAAATTGGGAATGTAAAATTTGTATTCCGAATATTTTATATCTATCTTTAAACTTTTAAAGGAACACGAGATATTTTCGACGCATCGAGCATCCATTGCTGCATCCAAGGCTTCCGTAATACGATCCTAAGCGTTATCCATGCAACGATACGAGTTAAAGTCGCTGAGTAGTAAATATTCGAAGATCGTTTCCTTCTTTGACTCTCGTTCACGAGCACTTCGCACCTACGGCTTAAAGATCGATCTTATCGAATTGGAACGACCACTCGATGCACCGTTAATACCCTTCGCCGAGATTTAATCAGCCTGCAATTTGCAGTTACGATGATTTCATTTTCGTGAAACAGTCTTCCCGTTACAACTGGCAACATGAATATTTTCGCAAGAACCTGCGCGTTTATTATTTTAAATTTGTCGATTTATTAAACCGAGCTGCTCCAATTAACGTGTAAAACCTGTTTTCGATAACAGTTGTACCTATATGGCGGTTCAGAGACTGCGTTTATTACTGTTCAACCTGTTTTTTTGTTTGACAAATTAAGTTTTTTGCTGATATGCAAGACACGACTATAAAGCGAAATTAAAATTATTTACCTGGATATTAAAGATGATGATAAGACTGAAAATTGCGTTTAAAATCAGTTGAACTGCATTGGAAATGTTTCGATTTACGATAACTTTGGGAATTAAAGATTAACGAAATTTGATTTTTTAAGTATTACAGGCACATTTCATGAGGCATCATTTTTTACAAAACGGACGGTTTAAGATAGACGGCAAATGTTTAACTTCTTAGATATCTTTCGCGTTATTTCAGATTATTAGTCTCGTGCAGAAGACTTTCGAATTATTTCAAATTACTAGATTCACGTAATATTATAGTCGTAAGGCTTGGACTGTGAAAAATTGCAGGGTCAGGAAAATCTTACGGATCTTCGAAAGCAAATCTCTTTTTACACTTCTCTGTCAAACCCTAAATTTTCGTTTGAATTAATCTCTTTACTCTGAGAAAAAGAATTAAAAATTCAACAATTCGAAATTTCCCCCGAAAAATGCCCAACTATTTATTTTTCTAAACCACAGAAAATCCACGAATTACAGCCTAACCTTCTATTTTCAATCTGCAGCAGCCTATCTAATAGTGTGAAAACGGCAGATTTCCCTATTTACGATCAGTAGGAATTGGCGAGCGTGTCTCGATCGTAATCACAGTCATAATCCTGCGGGTATCGATAAGAGCTCGCGGTCCACTCGTCGAAATTCTCGAGTTTACGAGCCAGCCGTGCCGTAACGTCGCGAACTGACTTCACGTCCGGTAATAAAACGACGAAACTGTCGTACCTTGCCTCTCTCTCTCTTTCTGGCCCGTTGTTAATGAGAAAGTTTATGCATCGCCATAACGACACCCGGTTTCCATTAACAAGTCATAATCGTCACTTTATCGATTACTTGAACGGTACGGCGCTCTCATAAACACGAAGACGCGTTATCACACGCTCGTGGTACCTAATACCACGTGAACAACGCAAAATACCCCAGGTACCGCTTGAATTCGGAGACGTTCGCCGTCTTTATGACTGCCGCTGAATAAATGATAAAACTTTTCTTCCTCTTGTGAATCGCGCTTTTAGCAGCGTTAGTCTAGTAACGACAACGTTTATTATTTTATTTCGCGAAATAAACGAAGCTTAATGGTGAAGTTGCAGGGGAAGATCATTTAGGGAGGAGGAATATTCATGAGCCGTAACGATAATGCAATGACAATAGGCGAGATAGTGTGTGTAGGGTTTTGTCGGGAGACAGAGATGTTGATTGTGGGGATTGATTGATGGGTTTATGTAAGTGTGTAATCTTGGAACGTGTAAAAGATGGTGAGAGAATTATACGTTATTCATAAGATGAAAGAATTATGCGGTGAGTCATTGAATTATTACGATCATTATTGAAAATTATCATTTGTTTGAAGTTGAAAGAATAATGTAATTGGAATCCTATATAAAATGATTGTTATGTTTTTAATGGTGTAGCATAAGGGATTTTTAATTTGTAACTTTTGAACCTGATTATAATAGTAATAAGCAGAAGCTTTTAAGCGAAAGTTGGAATTGGCATGAAAGTGTATTCGGTATCTGCTATTCAAGTAAGGTAGTTTCAAACTTTGAAGTCGAGTTTGAGGAACTTTCCTGTTCGTGTTTAAGTTGTCAGTAACAAAGATACTTGGCTTTGACAGTATTTTATGAAATACAAGAATTATGTCAAGCGAATCCTGATTGTTTTTATCTTAAATGTGTTCACTATCTTCGCAAATTTTTTTCACACAAATTTCTTTTTGTATCCTAAATTTACGAGTAAAAAAGTTAAAAGACACTCCGAAATGTCATAAAAATTGTACTTCATGGAACGAGGCCTAGTCTTTGGAACCGCGAGGATCATTATTTTTCTCATTCGCAAGCCGCGATTACGAGGTGAAAGCGCTCAGGAATGGGAATAATAGCAGCAACCTAGGAGAGTATTATCCATTATTCGCTTTGGATATCTCTCTGCTCTACTTTCACCTTCGGGGTAAGAAATTATGATGGATATGGCATAGTGGTTCTAAGACAAGCTCTTAAAACGCAGCCCTCGCGTTGAATGCGCCGGTCGTTAGGCATGCAACGCGCGAGCCTCAGGTGTATGATAATCAACCACCGTTCGTGTTATGTTCGGGGGCGTGAGAGAATAACGTATTACTCGAAATATTTTACGGGCCGGGCTTTCGTCATTTCTTATTCGTGATAATAATACACTGGCATGTTTAGGATCAGCGTTAGAAATCACGATTTTTATTTCAGAAGTGGTTCTTTCTTACAGAAATTTTTTGCGAGCAAATGATCGAAATGTGAGTAAACGAATCAAAATCTTCTGCTTCTAAAATTCTATTTAATCATATCTCTTTACCACCACTGCATTTTTTGCTTTTATTTCTATTACTTCTGTGTTATATTTCTTTAAGAAAACGTTAGTATCCATCCAGAACAATATCAAGATATAAGCGTACCCCTTCTCACAAAATCGTCTAAGAAGATACCATCATCGTTCACCGAAAGAAACCACATAACGCAAATTCCATAATTATAATCCATATTCACATCTATATTCGCAATAACGATTCCATCATCCAATCGCTTCGTCTTTAAATTTCACCACAAGATAGGAAAACGAGACACAGAAACGTCTCCTCTCGAACCACTTCACCGTTAATATCCACCGCAAGATAAGAGAGCGAAAAACAAACAATCGAACGAACGCGAGACGAATTACAATTCATTTCCTGCACCACGAATCGTGTAACGCAATTCGCCTTTGAAATTCTGCGAAAGCGTCCAAGCCACGCCCGTCCTTCAGCCTGATAAATAACATTTTAAATAACACTTTGCGTCCGGTAATTACGTTTTAATTACACGCTGCTCTCCCTCCGTAACATCGTTCCGTCACCGGTGCCTGCCGCTTTTTCTTCTCTTTTTCAACGTACACCAGCTGGTACATTCGCGTGCGTTCATCCCATGTTTGGTGCGTCCAGTTGACACGTTCTCTCCCCGTTTTATCCACGTTTTCGCCAGTCGTCGTTTGCTTGGTCGTCCACGTGCCGTGATCGAGGACGTCACATCCGTTTGTACACGCGTCGCTGCTGGGAAATAATCGTTGAATGGCTAATTAGAGGGACAATGATGCGGAACCGGCGCGCGAACCGGAAGCAGACGGAGGAGGAACTGTTCTCGGGCGACGACCGTCTCTTCCGCATCGTAATTACACGCCGAGAACTTCTCCGCGTTCCGGATGTTAATTAAGATGCGCGTTGGAAAGTCCACCGAGGATGTATTATACTCGTGAAAATTCGCGCTGGCCCAATTTCCTTAAGGGTGAACGTAGTAATGGCGTAATAACGAACCCAGAAGTTTCTGCTTCTTGGAGAGACGGCTAATTTGTCCTTGAGGGAGTTTCGAGACGCGATGTAAATCGTTGAGCTCGATTCGACTATTTCTTGAACTCGCAATGTGAAACAGGCCTGCGATATTTCCCGCTGGTATTTTATGTGGGAAAGTAGTCCCGATTTTATTTATTTTATTATATTATAGAGTATTTATTAAGCTAAATTCCTTAAATCTTTTATTTGAATATGGAAATCACAATGAAATTTTCTCTTCGAATATATAAAATTCTGTAGTTGTTTATCTATACAGATCCTAACTGTGTGTAGTAAAATCTCAATTGCTGTTTCATATTATAGCTCACTTATCTAATTAATTTTATTATTTGCGTACTGGTTAAGATATTACGTTTTCTTTTCGCATATGTATACACATTTCTGAAGTTATCTATCTATCATAAAGGTATTTATATCGAAGTAAAGCCTCGAGCTTCGTGTTATAAATTCAATTACTTTATTACCTTCGTTACTTACACTTCGGTTAAGATATTAAATTTCATTTCTATACGTTCAAATGACTAATCTTTACTATATAACATTTTCCACGTCACACTTCTACAATTAAAGAATGTTACTTGCCTTTGAAGAAACTTGTAAATATTATCGAAACACGATTAAGTACAAGCGTAACTTATACAGTTTCCTTGTAAAGAGATGCCAAAAACGATCTAATAAAATACGTTTTGCGGTAGAATGTTCCCTTAAAACTCGTAAACTATCTGCTTACGAGCGAGTCACACACACATAACATCACCATAAATTGAGCTTATTCAGAGGTAAATAGCAACGGAACAATTTGATTAAAGAACGATCGTCGCGACATCGAGAATTACAAAGCGGCATATCTTCGAAGCGGAGTAGAACAACCGTTGGACGATTATGGAAATACAACGCGCGTGACGACAATCGACACGTACCGGGTGGTGAAATTTGGTCGCGAGCGGAACACGCGCACCGCCGTTCGGCTACGCCTTAATTGAATGTCAAATATGAGGAAAGGGGCAAGAGTTATGGCTCTTAATGACGCCAACGTCCGTGCAAAGCTTCGTCGATCGATTTATAGGTCATTGTTTGCCACCGTGTGCGTGTAATTTTTCACGTTCGCGAGCCACGTCGACGCAGAACCCTTCCTACCCAACCTATATATCGCGTTCACGTAAATCATCGAGTAAATCGTGCAAACTTAGATCGGTCTAGACGTTGCCGGGAATGTCCAATCGTTCGAATCGGACATAAAACGAATTTCAATCACAGGGACATTAAGTTCGACCGCGGTGTTGGTTAAGAGACTTGGAAGTTAAATTTGGTGTACTCGTGGAATGGCTTGCTCGTTGCGTTGAGAAATGTAATTGCTCGATGATAGTGTGTAACGAGGAACGTTAGTCAAATGTTTGAGATCGCGCGCCTGAGAAATACATCGCACTGGAATCTAATAAAGAGCACGTGGCGCGCTCGTGGGACGATAATATTCTATCTTCGAGTGGCAGTTTCAATCCTTAACGTCGATGTAGTTACGATTATGGTTTGAAGTGCACAGTGATTCATTGAACATATGTATATATTATCGACTACAAGTATGTGCACATTCTGATCTATTTTTTTAATGTCTGATTATTGATAAGAATGTGTATATATGAATATATATGAATTGACGGCAGACTAATGACCGAAACCAACGTTTCTCGTGGAATTCTACGTCTTCTTGCGAAATCAGAAGTTGTATATCGTAAAATTTAAATCGTTTAAAACCTTATCAATGGTATATTAAATCATCTTCTTTATCAGAAATTGACGATTCAAGCATCTCAAATGATCAACATGTTCGAGCATTTAAACGATTTTGTTCGCTTTGACTTAATCGAGATCGCTTTAACTTCGCTTGAGTTTTCCACACAATTCACCCGAATCTATACTTTAATCTACGTACAGCAATTTTAAGTTTCGTCCGTTCTATTTCATTTTCACTCACAAATTTTTAAAATCTACTTCTTTATGCATAAAGGAACGATCGTTTAACAAACCAAAAATCCGTCGCTTTCCACTGGCATCGTGGGTGAAAACCAACGAAAAAACGTGTTCCCGAGAACGGATAAAAGCTATGTTATACACATGACGGCTTAATAATTGTATGCGCCGTGGCTCAGAGTGGGCTCGGGTGAGCCCACGGGAATCCGTTTTACATGGTGCCGCATAATTACTATGATCCCGCGCTTCACGGTGCTCCAGTTCTCTGCGTGAGCGAGGGACAGCCGGATTCACGTGACCCCCGCCAGAAAGCGGCTCAAAAAGCGCCGCCACGAAAGAAAACCTGCAATCAACGCGTCAAAAAGCAGAACTTTCACCCGGCTCGAACGTTGTTATGGATCTGCTTGTTGTTCCACCATTCTCCGCTTTGGCTTCCATGAAACGGTGCACCGTATCTGGAACAACGTCTTCTCGACTTTTTCGATGTCTGTTCGATGTTCGATGACTCTCGAATTGGGTGCACTTTTTCGAGGTGAGATACACCTTTTCGATAGATGATACTTTATTGTGCCGAGTTTCGTTGATTTTTATCATTTTATCTTCTGATTAACGTGGATCTTTAGTCTTTCTCTGTTTCCTATTTTTGACTTGTTGGAATTTCAAATTGATTTAGCGTTCTCGACTGTAAATCGTTTCGTTTAAATTTTGAAGATATCGTTCTGCGTACAGTCATTCCTCGAGACGTAAAATGAGAAAACTAGAAAATTTGAAACGGCGAAGTTGAATATATCGTTCGTATTACACGTGTCTTCTAACGTAAAGTACAAAATAAAGAAAATTTGTTAGAGTTTTTTAACAAATGTAACAAGTAGGTATCCTAATATTTATGGCTGCCAGTGTACGCATAGGTATCTTCTTCATGAAACTTTACTTTTCTACGTTTATCCGTAATTTTGTTTTAAAATAATTTGTTGCGTAAGGGCAAATCGAATTGTTATAAGTTTGAAGACAAAGTATATAAACTTTCGAATTCGCTGTATTACACCGAATGAGCACAATGTTTTAGAGTCGGACTTTTGATCATCGAATATTGATGCAGAGTTATTCTCCAGAGTAATTAAAATTTGTCCACCGCATGATTTATATGTTTGCGGAGCATGTAAAGTTAAGGAACACATATCATTTGCCAGCGTGGAAACTTGAATTTAAGGAACAGACGACAAAGTTTCTGCGTCTTATACTGCCTCGGAGGCTATAAAACAGAGGAAACTTTTCAGACAAATGTTTCATGGCTTGTTACGTAAATTAACGTTCTTCGAGGCATCTACGAACGATCGAACGAGAAACGTGTTTTTTTCGCTTTTATTAAAAATTTAACGATACGATATTTACATGCGCAAGAACGATTTTGAAATTGTCAACTTTTAATTGCATAATTATTGATGTTTCCAACTAACAAACTAAATTCTACCGATTAACATGTTGAGGTTAAACATTGCCAAGTTTCGATACACGGAATAATAGTAGTATTTTCTATCAAACACAAACTATAACAAAGTATATGTATCCATTTAGTGGTTGTCAAAGTCAGTAATCTGTAACTCTCAAAATTTCTCCGGTATCCGATGTCCAGAAATTAAGCTCTCACGAGTTAACAAGTTAGAGCTACAAAAGCTACATTCTAAGTAGCAACATACAGAATAATAGTACAGTTTTACATCAAACACAAGCTAAAATAAAGTAGATCTACCTATCTAACTTTGTCTAAAGTCTGTAATCCTCGACTCTCAAAATGTCCCTGGTATCCGAAGTCCGGATACTGGAAACCATTTACTCCACCTCCCTAACGTCTCCTACGAGCACACTGTACTTCCCTCGACGAGACTACATGCCTAACCGAATCAACAGTTCCGTCAAAACGCATCCCAATCGTCCTCGAAACTTTCAATAGCAAGAAGTCGGACGCCATTCATCCCTTGAACTGCACTCGAAATTTCCTCCTCTTTCTCGAATATGCTCGAGAGCGAACGCGTCGTCATCTACTCGGAAGATCATTCCGCTGCAATCACTGGCCTCTCCTTTGTCCGCTTGGTGCACGACGGATACACGAAGCTGGGCTTTCATGCTCGTACGTGCCTTGAGCCAACGTTCTGGCTCTTTCGCGACTGCATCCAATTCAGAGGCAATTGAATTCACGATTCCGACCATTACGGGTGTCGGGAAAGGATTACGGAAGCGTGGAGATCGGCGCGCGTGCCGCATCTGCGAGCGGACGCGGACGCAGACGAGTGCATCTCTCTCCAGCGAGTAACGGGAACCAAGCTGGGAAATAGTCTCGTAGAGATGCTGCACCGAGATTCGTGCCCCTTAACGACCGATTCTCACTGGTAATAAGCACGCTCTCGGCCAATAATGTCGCCGTTATCGAGTTAATTATGGCGTGGATCCAGACGATCTGGCGACCAGACACTGGAAATTCTGCTGACTTTCTATGAACTTGTTTGGGATCCTAGTTACCACGATTATGGGATTTTCTTGCCATTTCTTGGAAACTTGCTATGTTTGAGATTTCTGGAAGTTTTGGATTGATAGTAATTAAAGATGGTTAGAAAATGCTGGAAGGATTTGGTTGGATTTGGATGGTTAGAAAGGCAAGCAAGTGTTTCTATAAATACGAAAGAGACGAGATTGTTTATGGTTGAGGGATTAACTTCTTTATCAATTTTGATAACAAAACACGAAAAAGATAGAAAATTCCTAGATAAAGAAACCATTCCACCAGACGAAATTGATCACTCTGAGTTAGCGAATTCTTTCGTTAACGAAATAGCTGTTCGAAATACTTAAATTGAAACTTGAATTTCATAAAATCTATACTCTGTATTGTGTAATGAAATGAAACTTAAAGTCGGGATAGGTACTACATAGTAATACAAATTACTTACCAGTTATGAATTTAGAGAATTTATACAGGGGTTGAATACACGCGCGATGAAAATTTGTAAATTCTAATTGGATAATTTTTTGAGGGATCGTGGCACGACTAGACGAGAAAGGCTCGTAGTTGGTGATTTGGAATGCAAATTGACAGATGGATGTTTGAAGATGCAACATTTCAGAACACTTAACACGATAGTTTCTGTTACGCAGGATGTAGGTGATGCAGCAGCCAGATGTAGGTTACCAATTGACTGCTCTGAAGACCCATTCAAGGGGCGTTCGTAGTGAATAGAGTGATTAGAGTGAATCTAAGCGCCTCACCACCCACTTAACTTTGCGTGTGTAAGTAGTCGGTCGTGCGTTCCTTCTATTTAATCCCGACAGAAATAACTAATCTCCCTTTGATAACCCTCCTTCCTAGAAACAAAGGAAGAATTGAAGAGAAAAATGGTACGAATATCAACATTTTCCATTTGATGAAACCTAAGTTGAAATTATTTTAATGAAGTTTCAAGAAAGATGAAATTCTATTCTTCGTACATTATACAAAATTTAAGTCACATTCTTCTTTCTTATAATAAATTTTATAACCTGAACGTCCCATTAAAGAATAGTAACATTGGTCACCGTTCTGTGAGGAACTCTTTGGCTCTTAATTTTTCGGAAATGCACTCGTTATCTACTATGATTATATTACACTCCGATTACCTTAATCTTGCAACGATCCTTGAATATTTATACTTCAATCCTATTTTTATTTCGATAAACAGAAAGGCTTTTAATGTTTCATGGAAACAATTTAACATAAAATTGGATAATAACGGTACTTTCATATCTGCTTCGAGTTGAGATGCTTTTTAACATTAAGGAAATACGATCGGGTCGATAACGGCTAAGAGAAGGCAGCATAATTAGTTCTAATATACGATGCAGAAATTTCAATTTTGATTTGGAATGATTCATGATGGTTTTTCTCTCAGATTCTTCAATTATCATTTTTCTTTTCATTCAACTATCTTATCATTTCTTTATATAATTAAATTCTAAATAATATCTCCAACTTTGAAGTCTCTATTTGTTTCTCCATTCTAAAAGATCTTCTAGCATAAAGGTATCAAACGATATCGCGGATCTAATCTGGATATACATAAAGTTGTGACGCAGAGAAGGTTCGCTGATTCTTATCTTGAGGATAGTATCGGTCGAAATCAATTTCACCACGGCGTAATAGTAGGTTCTAACTACGATCGTTTCCGATCCAACATAAAAGATCGCGATCGAATTATATGTGAGGAGACACATTGATCACAGTCTCCGTGTAAAAATCGCGGACCATAATTTTGCCTCGTTATATGTGCATGCCATACCCCGAAGAAATTTTAAAGAGAATAATGGATTCAGGAAGATTGAATTGTGTAATTGGCGTACAACGATCCTCGAAACGTGTGAAATTTCGCTGGAACTTTCAAAAATTTGTCACTCCCTGGACGCTAATGAGGATATTCAAATTGGACGTACGATGAGAACCTATTGCGAGGGAAATTATTGTGTCTGTTGGAAATTCTGTCACTAAATTCATATTTTTAATTAACGTTGAATCGATGTCTGTGTTCCTTCGTGATCATTCGATTTTGAAACATTAGCAATTTTAATGAAAGTTAGAACTACTAAGGTGGTTCGATAAATCCAATTTTTTACAGAAATTTTATAGATTTACAACGGTGTATTTTTGCGTTTTTCCCTGCATTACGTATTTCCTCGTACACGTATCTTTCGTTTTTATTCCACTTACGCGTTTTTTGTTCTACTTCAGCCACTGGTAGTTTTTTAATCAGAATAGAAGTCTATTTGAAGTCAGATTGAAGAAGATTCTTAGAGCATATCACGTATGAGTCAAATTATGCAACTTCCATATATCTATGAAGTCTTACGAACGTCGGAACAGCGTATTACTTCGATCCGGCTGAATTTACCGATCGATACCTCGAGCATCGAGATAGTTTTCTTCGGTTAGCGAGCAAAGGAAACACCCCGCTGTATTTATTATCAGTTTTGTTTTGTTTCAATGGGGAGATAAATTAAAAAAGATAACGTGACATAACGTAGGCACGTAGTCGTAAGCTGACACCGTGAGCTCATCGTTCTTTCAACCCGTGAGACGGCTATACCGCCCACTGCGAGACAAAAAGGACGTTCTTCATTTGATGAAACAAGTAGAACAAAACTGGTTTTCGCAGAGAATCTCATGCCACAAACGCGCGTTTCGTTTATTTAATAAGGACGCTGATTTGCCTATTCACGGTTCGATCATTTCTTACGGAGCCATTATGCGAACAAAGAGGATCTCGTCTCTATGCTTACACAAGCTTAATAATTAGGGAGATTCTTCTCGACCGTGGATTTCTAATTAAGAACAGTTCAGTTTGTTTGACGTGTGACGGTCTCTGATTATGTGCTTCGAAAATGGTCATTGTAACTGAAGCTTTTGTTGGAATTGCTTGTGAATTTTTAAAATTGTTGATATTAAGTAACTCGTTTGAATAGGTTTGAAACTAGTTGATGAAGGTAGATTGTTAATAAAAGAAGGAGGAGTGTCGAATATAAATGAAATGAAGTGAAGCTAATTGAGAAAGAGTTGGGCTAGGTTGCAACCAGATAATTAAATTTTCTCTGAAAATTTCCTCAATTAGAAAACTTCGATAGCTCGTCATATAATTTCTCCCAGAGTGCTGGTAATGATTTCCTGGTGGAACTGTGTGTTCGTCAGAAAAAAAATAAAATTGTAAAATAGTTATCGAAATAGTACAACTGTATTACAAATGATCAAAGAATGCTTTCTGTAATAAGACAAAAAATTAAGATATACGAATCTTACGCTTGGAAAAAATAAAAGATACTAAAAATTTATAATAGCCGCTCATATATCTCATACTTTAAGGAAATAAGATAGTACACGGCAGGCTGCGATGGGTGGTAAATTATTTTTTAATGGTTTTCATTTTTCAAAACTAAGACTTTCAAGACGTGGAAAAAAGATGTATTTGCATTTCTTTTATAATAGTTACATTTCTAGACAAAATAATATTGTAAAATAAAAGGAAAGCACGTTGAGAGCCACTGATTCCTTATGTCCTTATTTCTTGGTCGGAGGATCCGCGAAGAGGCGCCACGGGGATGTCGCTGAGCGAGCTGTCCTCTCGTCTTTCAGCCACTCCCATTTTCAGCTACCGAGTTACTGCCACTCTGTCAATCTCACCTGACAGTCGCGTCCAAACGAAGATACACTCCCGACAATGAATAACCCTCCGAGTCGCCATTCACCTTGTCACTGAGAGGAAAAGTTGCGTCGTTTGTATCCCACGATATTGCAAACGCGATCAGTCTTGGAAATTAGTTCTACGAACTCGTTGAATACTGAATTTCAATGCACTCGCCCCAATCGAACGAAAGAAGTTATACTTATGGACAAAGATATTCATGAATTTCGTCTGCGTTAATACAATCGTAATTATGATTTCTTTTCCATTTCACAGTCACTACGGGATTATTATACAGAATGCATCGAAAAGGGTAATACCCAATTTTGAAGAGAAAAGAAGAGAAGAATAAATCAATTTCTGTTCGACAATATTTTTTCGAAATTAAACTGTTTTGCATACAATTTCCATTTATAATAGTTATGTAAATGTGTAAATGCATTATAATTGTTCTCCACGGTTCTGAAGAACGCCGTTAACAAAAGTAATTTTGCATTGAGATGAAAACAACCAATTTTGTTGGATAATGAAAAGAATATTTGACGATGTTGGGGACAATTGGAATCCTGATCATGTTGGTATGTTTATTTTTTTCCCTACCAAAAGATTTCATCAGCCTTTCTAAATCACTTTCGATAGTGTGTATAAATTACATAACCTTCCAATTCACCCCCTCTCGCACCAATACGCTCCAATTAAATTTCACCTTAATATAAAACGATCATAAAACCAAAGGAGAAAATTGCACCAAATAATTCCCCGATGTTTCGCCGATAAAAATACGACTTCAAGCAAAACTTTAAAGCTTCGAAAACACGAAAGCCTTGTCCCTAGGTGTCTCATTTGAATAAGACAAATGAAGACATCCGGGAGACACACGGCGAGAACGATGAAGCTGATAGCTGAGATTGGGCCAGGGATCACCTACGGCGTGTATACGAGGCATCGAACCGTACCGATTGATTACGATCGTTACGAAGACAATGGTGGACACGGGCTTATTCTAACGACGACGGCTCTAACTTTGGAACCGGGAGGATTACCTTGAATGGTCTGCCACGGTTAGCAAAGGATCGAGTTTTGTTTGCTGAAAACCGATCTCCTGTCTACTACCCACGCCTTGATATCTTTTACTATTGCTCAGTTTTTCGATCTGACGATCTTACTATCTAGAGATAAGAAACTGTCTATAATCAAAATTCATGGCTTTTCATATTTTTACTCGGATATTTACAGTGGCGGACAGAACAAAGTTTAAAACTGACACCCGTGTATATAATCAAAATTTCTATCAACATCTTTCTTGTCGTTTATTATATTAATTTATATTAATTTATAACAATTATATTATACATTCACTATACTCGTCACTTATAATTTATTTTTGCAAAATTATAATGTTTCTTCCGTTTTATTCTTTAAAATTTCTTCTGGATATTACTATGTATATGTATAAATTCCTATTTATACGTATGAATATAGTTAACCGAATAGAATCTAAGCAAACCATTGTTCTACTTATCAAATATTATAACAAACACTGTACTTTGAATATTTTATACAGGATATCTCAGCAATTATGGTAGCGACTGGCAAGTCAGGAATGTGGAATAAATCTTTTTCATGAGAATTTCAGTTTCTGAGAAAAGCTTATCTGTTCAAACTCTATTTTGAATCTCGGAAATGAGGACTTAAATAGAAAAATTGTGTTCTACGTTTTTCACTTATTTACTACTTGTTTACTCGTCCAATACTTTGTTTACTCATTTGGCAAATACCAATTATAAGTTACCAATTGGTAAGTTGCCAAATTCACGTATATTAAATCTTTCAAGTACTATTTCATCGAAAATGAAGCGTAGTATGAAATATGTTTATTCTATACTTTTGATTCCGATATAATTACTGGCTCTCTTTATATCTTTCTATAAAATACATATTTGCATTCCGTGTATACTTGATTTTTCTAGCTTCAAATCAACATTTACATATAAATGTAAGAAAATGAAATTACGCTATAACCAATCAAACCCATGTTATCATACCTTCGTATATTGCTACGTTTTATCATGCAAATCGAACCGAGTAACCGTAAAAGCGAGCGTCCTTCGAAGCTTAATAAAGCATGTCGAATAAAATCCTAAGATTGTGGCGTCACGCGAGAAGATCTCGTTTTCGATTCCCGGTTTTAGTCTCGAACTACTTGATTGAGCAGTTGAGACCGATCGAGACGTGTTGGGGATCGTTTAACTCGTGGTGGATCGAGGTTGCAGGCGGTTTGCCACAATTTGTCTGGACGGCGAAGTAACGTGTTAACGGGCTAGAAAGTGGCTGCAGGTGCTGTTAGCTTTCGTGACTCGACGCGTTAACGGGAGCGTGCCGTTTTCGCGTGTCGTGGCGCGCGCGGCACCTTCGTGTTGCGAAAGAGTAACGTTTTCTCGAGAGCAACGCGAAAATGTATGTAATCGAGGAACGGCGGAGATTCCGGTGGTTCTATGCGTTTCGCATAATAGCGGAACGTTTTCCAGCGAACGAAACTTCCTATTGAGGAAGGACTAGCTCGAAGGAATCGAGAGGCGCGTTATCCTGGTGACTGTGCCTCGTGAAAGGAAGAAAGTTTGCTTACGAAGCGTACGCCGGCGTTTTGTACCACGGTATATGAAACGATGTTTCCCCTAACTTCTCCATTTTTATCCTCGATCAGAGGAAATTTACATAAAGCTGTTGTAATACTAGGTTCTCGAAAGTACGAACTACGGAAACTACGGCATCTCTAGAGGGAAGGTAATGATATTGGGGATTGAGAAACTACGCTGACAAGTTAGGTTAAGGGTAAGTTAAGTTGTTGTCACCCTCTGAAACAAGATATTTTAAAAGTTTACGGGAAGTAAGTGATTACAGAAAGTATCGATGGGTACCCTTACTTTTCAATGAAGCGTTTTTTATCGAATTCTATACATTTCATTTTTATAGTATCAAATTTTTGTAGTCATATGACGATGCCACCTATTATCAAATGATACAAAATTTATATACATGGACTTAATTAATTAATTAATCTTTCTTATAGTTACCGTAAAGAAGAGAAAATTGTGGGTAACTGAATATTTATAATTTATTCGAATCGTACTATATTCGTGTCGTGTCTTTACATCATCTCTAAGCAACTATGCCAAAGCCTACATCATTATGTCACAGACACCTATTCGCTACGACTACCACAAAACTTTCTTTTCACAACTGAAGCATTAAAATCCAACTCCAGAAATATCTTACACCTACCGTAAAACCATCTCTCCGATACTGGGACCAGAGAAAATACATGTTACAGGAAGTTAACACCTCGCGATTCCTTCGCCTCCGACATATGGCAAACAAATCTAACAAATATAAATGGAGGAAGGAAGGAGATTTGTCTTGATCAGGGGAACATATTCGATACGGTTCTAGACGCGCGGCGAATGAATCATGTTGCCGACTGTAACCGTGTATAAAACTGTATCGAAGCCACCCCCTTACAAGAACGTATAACGGTTGAAAAAGGGGGGGTGTATGTGTCGGGATAGAAGGGGAGGATGGCACGTTTCTGCGCAACTCCGAGGGCTTTTCCCCTGTCCCTCGCCATCTGCTGGAAGCTGCACGAGTGAGGAGATGTATTGAACAGGCTGAATGCGCGTGCAGAGATGCGCGAGTATCCGCGAATTCCCGGCAGCACGGGGCCGCAGTCCGCACAATAAAGAAAAAAATTGCCACAGAGTTAGGGGAACAGAGAGGTGGCGAGTGAGACAGAGACAGAGACACCGTCCTAATCCTCCTGGACGCCGAAGAGGCAGACTCGATTAATAGTCACGGTCGCGAGAGAAACGACGTCGTCCTCGTGCGCGCGGTGCCTCGGGATGAGACTGCTGCTACTTTAAGCGGAGCTTCCGGAACGGAGTACCGTTCAATGGGCCACCGCGTCTGGTGATCATCATCTCTGGTGAAACAGTTTTTCAATTTGTGTCTCCCGTCTCGTAAATCGTTCTATCAACGCGTCGTTACTCGCGAGTTCAACGAATAAAACGAGCTGTTCGGTCGACGTCGAAACGCGTGTGAGTCGTTTTGTCCGGAAAACGAGCAGTATCGGACAAACGCCTGATAAAATGAGACCCGGCGGCTTCCTTCTGTTGCATCTTCTGCTTTTGTGTATCTTTTTCCTCGCGTCGGAAGCGAGACTCGGACAACAAGCGGCTGACGACGACGACGACGACGACGACGATGATTGGGACGACGAGGACGACGAGGACGACGACACCGACGAGCAGAGTTACCAAACGAAACCGGAGGTGGACGATGACGGACGCATATACAAGAACCCGAGGAATTCCCCGTCGGCGGCGTGTCCGAGAAACGAGGGACAGGCGGAATTGCTCGGTCAGAAGTGTCTGCGAAAGTGTTCTACCGATGAAGATTGCAAGAGCAAGAAGAAGAAGTGCAGATGCGACGGTGTTTGCGGCATGTCTTGCATCAAGCCTGAGAGAGAATGCCCGGCGCTCAGTGATATTCAGCACGGTGTGAAGTCGGAGACTGGAAGATTTTTCGGCGATCAAGTCCATTACACTTGTGATCCTGATTATTTCACCGTCGGTGTTACCGAGAGAACGTGCAGGGCCGACGGTAAATGGACCGGCACGACGCCTTCCTGCAAGAAGGATGTCACTTCCTTCTGTTCTCAGCCGCCTAAGGTGAAAAACGCGCGACACAACGCGCTCTCCGAACAGACCACTTTCGACTTGGACAACGAAGTTCAGTACTTTTGCGACCATGGTTACACGACCACCGGTATCAGAAAGGCGAGGTGCCTGTTGATGGAAGGTATTGCTAGCTGGTTCGGACCTGACATCACCTGCGAGCCGCAGAAATGTGGACCTCCCGCGGACATTGCGAACGGCGGCTACGCCGGTATGTATCTTTTTGGTTTTAGGAGTGCTTTGTTACGGTTTAGTGGGAGAAGATATATGATATAAGAATAACCGAATCTTTGTCGAGAAATTAAACCGTTAGGAGGATATTCATTATTTGATATTACGAGAGTAGTAAGAACGACTCACTCGTAATGACTTCTTATATTTGGTATTATGTGATATTTTTACAGGTTTTATATCATAGTTGTCGGTATTTAACTGCTTCATTCGCAAATTGTTTAACAGACAGTAATGTTTGTTTGACAATTTTCTCTTTATTTAGAAACGCGCGAGGATTCTTTACGCGTGGAATAGAATTTATTTTGGATCGTACAATGGTGATCGAATTATTCCGATTATGTACTTTCATGTCGTCGCTTGCTGCATGGAACAAGAACGAAGAGAATAGCGAATATTTAATACATAACAAGGATTTTAAAATTCGTCCAAATTATTGGAAATTTGGAATATAAAATAATTTTACCATATTCAACGATAGTAATATTCTACTTCATAATTGTATATACGTTGTCATAGAATTACATCCTTGAAACGCTCATTACCACCGATGGTGCAGAAGCACCGTTGACAATAGCAAAGTAGTTTTTTTTTCGTATGAAAACTGAACAGAAACTGAAACGAGTTTCTCTAAAGAAATAATTATTACCTGTTAAATACCGATTAAATCTTTGATCTCTATTAGAAATTTATCTTTTTTGAATATATTTTTAACTTGTAGAAACCCATATAAACAGACACTTGATCCGAACCATTTTCATCTCATATTATTGTTTCAATTATAAGGATTCCTACGCGAAATCGCAACGTTTGTTTTCTGTTCAAGGCGAATGTTATACGTACGATTGCAGTGTGTCGTATCACTGTATGGATGGCTACGAATTAGTTGGCAAAGCGGAGAAGCTATGCTTGGCAGATGGCACATGGACTCCTAAAGAATCACCACAATGTGTGCAAGTAAGAGTTTTCAGCGACACGTAAAACTTGCTTCTTCATGTTCCGTTCATTTTTTATTTGACCTTCTTCATCCTTTTTTAACTGGATGCTACAAAAATTTAAAATAACTATATGTTCTATGGGATCAACGAATCTAAGAAAATGTCAACTGAAAACTGAACGCATTAAAGACTAAACGATAGTGTGTCGTAATTTATTAAATTTTATATAATTGTAGCATCTACATATTTGGAAAATATAGCGACGAAAAACGTATTAAGCGAATTTTTGAAATTTCCTTCCATACACACAATGTTGAGAACCAGAATTTGCTTATGTAAACTGATTGAAAAGAAATTGTAAATGAAATGTCGCGTTAACGTTGGCTTCTAGTTAGTCAAATTTGTATCAGCTCAGAAAGCGTTTTCACAACGAAATTTATGGAAATAAAGATCACAAGTCTTACGTCTCTTACGACTAATTAATAATTAATTATTCTTAACACGTTGACTGTCACGGTGGTAATCGGTGACTCACGTTTTATTAAAGTTTTTACGATGATCGAAATAAGATAATTTTCATGGACTAGAAAATTTTCAACAACGTGAATGACTTGCAAGATATTATCAGAAAAGCGTGCGCAAATACGATATAATATTTTGTAAAAGTTAAATATTATGGTGTAGTATATTTCAATATATCACAGCTTCCAGGGGAAAGAATATAAAATTCGCGTGATAGTCAACGCGATAATTAATCATCTTTAAATTTAAAAAAAAAAGAATATCAATTTTGTATGAATAACAAAATTAGAGAGATATGATATGATATCTAAATAAAATTGAGAAAGCGATTGCAAATTTGTACAATAATGGCCAGTAGTGTATGTGTACGCACGTTTCGAAGCAGGAAATATTTTCTGTTCAGGTTACAACGGTGCAATGCCCGAAACCGGAGAATCCAGTGAGCGGGAACGCGGTGTACACTTCGTATGCATACAATTCCATCGTGTCGTACGAATGCAAGTATGGATACACAGTGGTCGGCGCGACGACCAGGCGTTGCGGGGCAGATAGAAAATGGACCGGAAAGACACCTACCTGCCAGGAGATTAATTGCGGTTCACCTGGTGTTCTGTACAACGGTTGGATTGAGAATATCGAGGCGGGTGAGTCGCACGATGGAAGAGCGGAGAAAATTCTTCGCCGTGTTTATTAATAATCGCGTCGTTACGAGAATAAACAGTAGTAGAAGTTTATGAGAATATTGCAACTATTTTGCGGTCGAAACAGTACGATACGCAGAGAATATCGTGGAAAGGATTTTGTACGGATATTGGTTTGGCGCGTGTAGGATTTTTATTCGATATAGAGTTGATAAAATATTACTCGAGACATACTTATTCTAGTAATTGAATATTTGTCTCACTGTTCTTTCGATTAATATGGAATTATTTTTTTCGTAAGAAGAATGACAAACTTTTACATTTTAATCCCTACATCATATTTAAATGTTAATACTTAATTCTATTTTAAATGAAGGATCGTTCAAAATGAATCTCTCGCTCCATCGATATTCCTTTTTACCGGTAAAAGCTTTATTTACACAAAACTATACACCGTAACAAATACATTTAAACATTTACAACAATGGATTAAGCATCATTCAAGCTAAATTTCCCATGTTGCTGCTGTTCTTTTACTTCCACAATATCCTAAAATTCTCCTTTGTTCAAAACCAACCAAAATTCCTATGAAAATATCCGATCGGTAAACTGTTAAAACTGTTGTTTCATATTTTCAAAAATAACGAAACCAACGTTATTGCGGACTGACCTCTTTATACGCTGACTCCAACAGGTACCGGTCTAGGTGCCAGCATAATTTTCCGCTGCAACGACCACATGAAGCTCGAGGGAAATACCTCGTCGGTTTGTCAGATCGACGGAAAGTGGCGTTATCCATTGCCGCAGTGTCTTGCACCTTGCGTCGTGCCTCAAATAGAAAACGGTAACATCACGGTGGCCAGCCACGATAGGGATCACATCAACAACGTGACTGTGGTCGAGCATGGCGAGAGATTGCTAGTTTTTTGCGAAGAAAATTATGAATTCGCGGCGAACAACACGCCCGTGGTTTGTAATAATGGCACGTGGTCCATCGTGCCCAGTTGCTCGCCAGCCAGGTGCAAGCAATTGCCTAAATCGCCCAAAAATGGGATGGTGATAGCACCCAAAACCGATCACGGAATGAAAGCGATATTCAAGTGCAAAGATGGCTTTGAACTTGTCAAAGATGGACCAGACAACATCACGAGGTCGGTGAAATGTCAATATGGAAATTGGATCGGAGACATTCCTCACTGCATGCAAGTGTTTTGTCCTTTCCCTGGTTTCATCGAGAACGGAAAGGTCTTCTTGATGGGCAATATGGGAGTCTATGATTATAGGCCGTATGTGAAGAAAGTTGTGAATAACAAGCAGATTATGTACGATTGTGACAAAGGATACGTCCTGGATGATGGGCCCACTGGAGCAACTTGTGTTGGTGGAAGCTGGAGCCCTAAGGAGCTGCCCAAGTGCATTCCTGGACAGCACCCTAGGCTCAGATGGAGCAGACGTCGAAGATCTGTGAATGAGGAAGATCTTACTATGAATTACAGGTAAGTTGAAGATTTTTCCATTATATTTATGAATGAAATTGTAGGATTCAGAATCGAATGTTGATTTAAGAAGAAAGTTGATCGACATGGTAGCCATTGAGGATTGGTATTCACGCTACAACTATCGATCCTTAATATGTACCTAAATATATCATACATTAACTGGAATTAAAACATCATGAAGTGAATAAGTATACGTAAACAAAAATAAACATTAATGTGATCAAAAAGCACTTGCTTCTCTTTAACAGATAATTGTAGAAACAAAAATTTCTTAATGGTAAAAAGTTTGATTAAAATACTTCCATTAAATAAACGATCATATATTCGTATAATTTTTAATGTTTCCTAACGATATTTCGGAGCAGTAAGAAATTCTCTAACTATAAAAACTGACGATTAATCTTGAAAAATTGGAAAGGGGATACATGTAGTAGACTTCATTTTGAAATATTTAAATGTTCCTTGTATTTCAACTGTGGGTATACGAATTTTGCATTTATGATTACATTATTTGTATTTCAATTTTTATATACAGATAAAGTAGAGAAAAATAGGGAAAATGTAAGAGAATTGGAAGTTTAATTTCTACTGGGATATCTGTCCTTAGGAAGTGGAACTAAATCTTTTTCCAGAAAGTTCATCGAGTTCTTCCGCAAGATCGGTAAGAAGCTGCTGCATCTCGAGATGAACAAGAGCAAAGAGCACTCGAAGCATAAGATCGAGGCGAAGAACTCGAACTCCAGCCACCACGACAACGGCACTGAAGCTCTATCGTGGAAGAAGCATCCAGGCCATGGAAACAGATCGCGTCTTCGCGAGGAGAAGATGATCGACTTTCTCAAAATCGTCTATCGTAAGCTGCAACGCATAGACGCCAGACAATCTAACAATTCCACCAACGGCAGTATGCACGATCTTCTAAACGCTATGAGTAAAAACTTCTTCCATGTAGATTTATCCGAATCTCGGAGGAATAATTCCGGCAGAGGTCGCTCGGAATTCGAAATTCGAAACCAGAGAGAATTCATCAAACTTAAACGAGAGTTCGAGAGGATCATGCGATTTTATAATAAGTCGATGCGTTGGAACGAGAAGCAGAATCGAAAGGATTCAAAGAAGAAAGGCCAATCTCACGGAGAAAAGGGAAAGAAATCAAAGGACAAGAAGAAGCATCGTAAAAATTATTACAAAGGATTCTACGAATTCGTGAACAGTTACGTAACCGAAAAACTGTCCATGTTGGAGGCCCGGAACGCCACCGAGGAGCTGATGAAAAACATGAAGATCGACAAGTTCACCGTGCGAAACGGCACAACGTTCACAGTAGGTGAGATGTACGCGTTCTTCAAACATATCATAGAGGCTAAATTAAACAACACGGAGGACACGACGCAGGGGGAACCGTCGACGACGGCGTCCTCCTTTTTCACGAGCACGTCCGCCGCCATTGGCAGCGGCAACAGTAGCAGGAGTACGGTGACGACGTCGAGCACGTCGACGACAAGCGGCACGACCACGACGCTGGCGACGCCGAGGGAGATCGAGGCGCGCGATAATCGATCTTCGACGATGGCCAGTAACGAGTCCTCGATGCTGGACAACGAGATCCCAGCCAAAGAAGGAGTGCCAAAGCACCGCAGCAAGCGAATACGAAACGCATCCGAGGACAGTGGTCCTCCGCGTCAGAAGAGGAGGCTGCTGTCCCTGAACGAGCTGCTGATAGCCAACAAGAAGAGCACCAACAACATTGCCGGCTCGTCGTCGTGGAGGAGCGAGAAGCAATGGGCTGCAAAGAGGTTCAGGGCCTACGATGACGAGAAGACCAGGCTGTTTACGTTCAAAGAGCTCGAGGCTCAACAACAAAGCCGCTCCAAACGATTCCTGCCACCGTCTGAGCTGGATAATCAAATCTTTTTAAAAAATTTATATCTACACGCGTACGAAGACGAATATCGGGCGAACGTGAAACGTTCGATCATTCAAGGAAATCACACGAACGAGCAGCAGCCGACTGTGTACAGGAGGCGTAAGGGCAACCTGGGCGCGTACGAGATCAAGTGAACGAAAAGCGGAATTAATTGTGTTGTGATATTATTGACGGAATTTACTGAGGTCATTAATACCGATATCAATTCGATTTTAGGCGAGTATACATAATATACGATAGGATTATAATCGTTGTCCCTCGTCGATGCGCATTGTAAGACGTGTATCGCGCTTTTTTCAATGAATCAATCTTTTTCCATTTGTCGAGTCTCGGTGTAACCTGGTTTCACGATGAGGTTCAGTCATTATTCGACGCTTATTCGCCGCGATGCGAGCTGATAGGATTTCAAGGGTTTGTTCCAGCTATTCCCTTTTCTTTTTTCTTTCCTTTCATTGTGTTTTCCTCGTCGTGATAATTGATGGTTATTCGATAAGTCGATGATTATTCGATGTCTTTTTATCTATTGAATGCGAAGATTAGTGCACAAGCCCCTTGTCCAGTTGAAATCGTTGCTGAAAGGAGAGGGTTAAAAGTGTGTTACAGGGTTTTTAATCCACAACGTTTAAGACTGATCAACTTCGAATTTTTAACGTAACTTTTAGGGTTTCTTCGCTTTCTTCTGTCCACGACGGGTAAATTTTCAACGTTGAATTTTTGAAAAGAGATTGATGAAAAAATGTTTGCCAAATTTCCTTGCTTTTATTAGTCTGTGATACTACGGGAAAGCAGTAGTTCTTCATTTAGTGTAACGAGCATATATCGTTAATAAGATAAATATGAAGAACGAAAGAGAGAATCAAAATGGAGACGACGTATTGACTACAAGGGGTGTAAAAGTATTTTAGATATGGCTGTCGCTGAACGTAGAGATAATCGCCAGCACAAGAGCGTGTCCTTCCGTTTTCAAAGTAGCCAGCTCGCATCGCAAAAAGTATTTTAAACTCTTCGAAAAATCGTATTAGTAGAAGGATATGTTAAACGTATTTTAAGTATATCGTGGAAAAGGCATCCAAAAAAAAGGAGAAAAAAATACAACAAAGAAGAAAAGGATTTAAGAAAAAGAAGACGAGTCGAGAAGGAAAAGAGATGGAACACGTTCGGAACTCGTTCGATCAAAACGATCTTCCGTTGTATAATTGATTAAGTTTTCACGAACCGCGAGGCTGTGTTTGTTAAACTATTATATCGATTAAAAAAATAGGTTTTTTAACTGTTATTATCGAAAGGCATTGTAACGTTACGACGTTGTATATAATACATTCACGTTGATTTCACGTCTTTCTCTCCTCGGTTTGATACCAAGACGATAAGATATATATATATACACATACGGTCGTATCAATACTCCCGTCCTCGTCTCTTCGTAATTAACTTTTACTTGCGAATGTTTCAAATCCACAGTACACGCATACATATTTGAAACCATTTGTATCGGTCGATCGATCGATCGACCCTTCTCAAACAAAGAAAGACACTGCGAATCAAACCATACACCACTCGTATACAGACATTCGTGCATTTTTATGAATGACAAGTCATGGACAAGTATCATTAGTGAATAATAAGTATTATGATACGAACAATATCAGTAACGTGTACGTTATTCTTCGATCTCCCGAGTTAATTTAATCAATCATTTGTTTCATTCTAAGTGTTCAATTTTATGTTTTTTATTCACAATGTATAATTTTATTTCAGGTTTCGGTTATGAAGTTTCAGAAACTGGCAAGTACAACGCATCTTCATCCTTCGCTCTTTTATTTTAACCCACTGAGAGTTTAGTAAATTTCTTTATCTCATTATTTTGTTGTATATTTTGTATGTTAATCAAATAATTATATATAGACGATTGATTATATCTATATAAATTTCTAGTTAATATATAACAGATGCAATATCATGGGGATCTTGATGGGTTTGACACTGTCGACCAAAATTTCCAATTTTCATGGATAATCAGTAGTTCAAATATCAAGCAATACATATTGGACTAAAACTTCCGGATGATAATGATCCACGGATGAAGCAACACATTCACCTCCATTTCTACCATTCCCAAATTAAAATATCTTGCATCAAATATCTTAAAACATCCTACGACAAAATATTCTCCCTAAAGAAAAACAAACCAAATCAGAAAAAAAAGAAGAAAAAGAAAAGAATAAACGAAGATCGGCCAATTAGATGGTCGAATTAACTTTATAAGCGGAAGCCATAAACAACGGATACCATGAGATTTTTTCCATTGCCAGTTCCAGTGAATTCCTCGTACCACCCATATAATTTTGCGAATAATTTAAATCGGCGGTGCACGAAACGGGAATCAGGTAGCTGATTCATCGATGAAAGGTACGTGTACGGTGGTAAAACGACATTTGGCGCGTATTCGATATCTCCGTAGATCGATAACGTCCGAAAACGGGGGTCTGTGGTCCCGATCGCTGATTATGCCGTAACATCACAGGTAATTAAGTCTGAAAATAAGCGGAGCCTGAAAAAAAGGGGCGCGGTTCCATGCAACGTGCGCGTAATTCGCGTTGCTCGCGTCTCGCCCCGGCACTGCTCCACCTGTCAATAATCGAACAGTGTCATTAATTACGGACCAATTATAATTCGGTAGACGGCGACGAGAACCGTGTCCGCGATGTTATCTGGGAACCGCCGCTCGTTAACACATCCGTCGCCGCTTCGAGGAATCGTGTTAAATCGATTAATCCCCGACCAACACACACGGTCGTTATGATAAGAGCAACTTGGATCCACGGAGTCCACGTGTGGTGTGTGGTACGAGTGTGTAAGTACAGATCTGTACGCGCGATAGCACAGCACCGGCAATAAAAGTGCGAGGCTACTCGTCCACGAGCCGGATTGAAGTACGCGATGATTGGTAACTCATAATTGGGCCGGACCATCCACCGAGGTCTGACGTATGCGAATCATCTTTTGCTTTTGCGAATACATTACCGGGATAAGATACCTCCGGATTATTATGGGAATTTTTCGATTTTAATCGCGGGGATTGAGGATGATCGGCTTCTGAATTATTGAATAGCTACTTGATTTCTTTTCTTTTTCTTCTTTTTTGGGTTGTCATTATTTAAATAGTTCTTAAGGTCCTTTTTCCTTGTTGATCTCTTCTGAAATACATTATCGGCTATGAGCATTAGGACACCTGATATTTAGTACAGATCGAATGCTTTTTACTGTTTTTATTTTCCAGTTATTTTATTGTGAATTTGTTATATTGCGCATTACATATATTTTATAACGTAAAATATTAAATGAAGTAAAATTTACTTGAACTTTTCAATAAATGTAACGAGAAGTGTCTTAATATTTATGATCAGCGGTATATGTTTTTGGTTGGGAACGGCTTTCTCGATTTTTAGAGAAATGCATGATCCTGTTTTTTTTCTTTTTCTTTCAAATTAAACTTTTAAGCACAAAAATCCTGCTGACCTATTGTATATGACAATTGAAACAAAGAATCTTCTCTTCTCTGTTTTTAATGTCTGTAATATTGTGATTAAAAAGAGACATAAATACAGCTTGCTTAGAATGTCGAGGTAATATTCGAAAACTCCATCAACTGTTTCATCGAAGAAACAGAAAATTTCTTCGATCGATTACTTGAAATCTTCAAATTGTATGAATCGTAAGCAAACATTTGCAATGAATCAAAAGATAGTTACATCACAAGGTGGCCCAGTTTCATGCTTATTAACATCATCGTTTCTCTTTCAATACTAATGAACCAGACCATTGAACATCTCGTCTTTTATGGCACATATTATTCGTATCTGAAACGATAAAATTGCAAGAGACTTATGCAGCTTTCACTGCCACATTTATGCCATATGGTGCCCTGACATTTTAAAATATGTTCCTTGATAATTGTACGTACGTATGCCAATACTTTCTTAAAGATGCAGTTCCTTTATTTTTTATGTATTTCTGAGGTAATTAAATAAACCCAAATATTCCTACCTTTCTTTCAGGAAATTTTTCGTAACCTACACTGCGGAATGGCATAAATAGATAAAATCCTATTCTCAGGCCGAGGATTACGTGGGTATACCGTGATAATATTCGACAGAACAGAGTATACGGTTTAATAAATCTGAATTTTCATATTTCTCTTTCAGTAAATTTGCTATATATTTTTATTCCGTCTGTTCCTAAATGTTTATATTAATTTTTGAATTTACATTCAAAATTTTTCATGATTTATTCTATACTCTATTCAAAATTCAAAGGTTGCATAAATACCATAACGATATTTTACAGAGTACTCTTATAGCATTTTTTACCAAGTTTTCTTTTACTTTCAAATTTTTCTTTTCAATTCACTTTATACTCCATTCAAAGGCCGAGAATTGTACATATACCACATTCGGTACATAATACTATTTAGAGTAACAATTTCGAATCTTCTCATTTTCCTTTCAATAAAATTGAAAATTTCCCACCCATATCCATGGACGACATAGATAGAAACAGCTCGGTCCAAAGGCTAAAGGTTACATAGGTATACGGTGACAATAGGCTACAAACACAAGGACCTCAAAACTAGCTTGAAATCGATAAACGTGTGGCAGTGTGCTTGAACAGACTACCATTGGTACGCCTGCGCCTAACGAGAGGTGTGAGAAAAAAGAGGAAACGAAAAAAGAAGAACACGAAAGAAGCACGGTATACTAATTGATTTAGCAAGGAACGTGTTCAGTCATTATTCCAGTTCATACGACGATGATTATGCGGTTACTCGATCAAGGTGCTAAATAACGCTAAAAACAAGGAAGACTAGCGATAAATGGCTACTGGTGCTTCGACTTTGTACTCCATTAGAGCCATCCCTCGTGTCTCCTATGTAAACCGAACACGGCAGTCTCGAAAAGTAGTGCTAATGACGAGTAAACGAAAACTGAGTCGAGAAACAAGAAGGTTCAAGTATTTCGCTCACTGCCTCCAGTGTAATCTATTATCTACTCCTCGATGGATTTCGAGAAGCACGAATCGGAATCCGTTTATTAAGCTTAATTAATTAAGAGGGATATTAGAATTCAGAGTTGTTAACTTCTCTGAAATTTTGGTAGTTTCAGTTCGCCTCTCGGGAAGACTGAGAGAATAGACTTTTTGTTAAGGTAGTTAGAAGTTTCTAATTGATAGAAAGTTATAGCAGTTTCTTTTTATTTCTTGGTATTACGTTCCGTCTTCTATTTCATTTCATTTCGAATCTAATTCGAGTTCTTATTTTTAACGTAATATTCGAAATTCCAAAAATCTACAGAATCAATATAATACACAAAGACGTATAAAATATTTTACATAAAGCACTTATCATAATTTTTAATAGAAGAAACAAATTTCTATTTAGATTTCTATTAGAACGTAATTAAAAAATAAAAGCAACTCAATTTGTGCCAAACGTTATTAGATATGCCAATACTTTTGGTTGGCGGTTTACATACATACATTTTTCTAAAAATCTTTTCTCTCGTCATCCTCGTAACTAGCGTACCTTGAAGCACAGAAATGACGCTACATCAGATCCAAGAACGTTTTGTACGCTCACCGAATAATTCTCTAACAAACCCCTCGTCACACCTACCAAAGAAAGTTTCTCAAAAGAAACTGCCACGTCAGCTAAAAATCCCAAAAGTAGAAAAGTTTACTCTTTACGTTAATTGTACTCGAAGCATTCGTATCACCTGGCATGGAAGATCCACTCGAGACGTCGGTGAACGGATCGATGGTAACATAAAGGGTGCTACCGGAGCCACCGTTTGACGAATCGAGCCCTCGAACGTTTCTAAACGCGACAATGCAACCGAGTGCCCAGGCTAGTCTGTTGGAGGTGGCCGGTGATAATCTCATTGAGAGACGAGAGTTAAGCGGCGCGGGTTTCCTGCCAATTGAACCGACCAAGCGTCGCCTTAGAGCAGTCAATGCCGCCACGAAATTGCTCGGTGGCTTCGGCTCAATGAAACCCGCCGGTATTCCACCGGGAGGATTTGCCTAGATAACGGAGTATGGAGGACAGGCGTTGCCAAGAGTTACCAGCGGACCATTGTACTTTTCTAGCGAGAGAGTTTATGAATGGATAGTGGCTTCAGAACGGCCGGACGTCACCAATGAGTCGGAAATGCGGGGAAAAGGGCACCGAGTCAGCTTTGAATCGCACAGAGAACGGACAATCGCGCTCAGGTGGGATTGCTCCGTGAGCAAGTTTCTTGGAATTTGCTGTTCTCGCGAAAACGAGCAGACCTCCGAGTTTTCGACGTGACTTTTAGAATGGCAATCTGCAAGTAAACGACGCAACGAAGGTATGACAGTTCTTTCAATCTTCTGGAATCTATTGGGAACCAAGGTTTATCCTTTAACCGTCTAATTCTGTCGAAGAAAGTTTTAAGATTTCGACAATTTTTAATTGTCATTATTAGATTGGTAATGTGAAATGGTAATGGATATGAAATGTTTCTCTGAATAAAACTTTAACTGAAGTATCTGCGAAACATCATATATATGTGGTGCAAAATAATTTTCAGTTTATTCAATACATTTTTTCTGGTTTGCCATTTACTTATAATTAATCCTGAAATTGAATAAGGAATAAAGATACGTGTAGATTTATTCGCGACTAACGAATAATTTTTCGTAAAATAAAATCGTTATTTTTTATTCGCGAATAAATTTTGGCAATCTATTCGTTATTCAAATAAAATTTGTCCAACTATGCTCTCCAGAGACCACAATTAAATAATTTATTCCGTAAAGGGAGGCCGGCTTTGCGATCCAAATTACGCGATGTTCCATTAAAGCCTCTCTTCCCCTTTAACGCCTTCTGCTGTCTTTCTTTACTTTTATCGTTTTGCTGGCTATCCGTGTTACACGTTCCAGCGAGCATCGTTTGCACGTGCTGACAAATTAACCAGCTGTTGTTCGGCAAAGCCTGAGATTATGACACTGTCTCTCGTCACAGGGGCTCGATAGCTCGAGAACCTAAGCGTTCAGACATCTGGCGACCTCCTATCGTCGAATTCTGTTACAAAAATGGAAGGATTTTCCCTGGGAATCCGAGAGGGTTCCAAATTGTCCTCTTCTGACACTTTCTCCAGGATTTTTCTTAATATTGTGTTTATGTTGACTGAGGTCCATGGTAAAGAAAAGCAAACTGCAGTCCATATTGGTGAATTGGTGAGTAGAAAGTGCACAGAAGCGTTACAAATGGACATTTTGATATATAGTGTGTCTCGCTTGAAATATCTTTGTTATTTCAAATAATAAACGAAAATATTACTTGCAAAAGTTATAGCATTTTAAGAAAGTTCATGATGCAATACCAATGGATTCTTTACAATTGACGGCGTACAGGAGATTTAGAGGTCAATATTGCTTTAAATTAGAATCTCCAATTTTCTATGTTCAAATTTAATAGAATTGCGGAACTTGAAAGCTTTTTACTGGACTTGTTCAGTAGGAATAGGAAAATTAAGCGAACTGTATTTTCTACGTTACTGATTATATTGGCATACGATCATTCACGAAAGCATTCGCTGCACCTTACATATGAACCCTTTTTTATAAATAGCGTTCCAATTATTTGTAAACATCGTAGTATCTATCGTCCATTGACAAATTATCATTTATAATATTTACTATTTGGCTATTTACAGTAGCTAGAGAAGTAAAATTTTTGCACGCTGTCCTAATTCAATAGTCTGTATATCGATCTATCTAAAAATTTCAATGTACCATTTCCACAATGTTCGCTATTCACCAGTTTGCGTTAACGATCGTATCTCGAATAAACACAGTTCCCGATCTATTCAAGTGAATACTAGTGTAGGCAAGGGAACCATGAGTTTCATCGGTGGCTTCGAACGATCATAAAATCGAGTATGTCTCATTAGCCAAGCTCTATTGTCTCAGTCTCCTGAATTTCTACGAAGCTGGAAGCAGAATGGAAAGCGCTCGTGAATTTCGCGCCTAATGACCGCCTGCTGCGAATGCTTTTTGTCCCATTCTCCTCTCTCTCTCTCTCTCTCTGTTTCTGCTTCTTCCACTGTCTTAAGTAGTCGCCGCTTGATCAAACGTAATCGCACGCGTACGCTAAGCTATGGGCCCGAAGAACAGGTTGGTAATTAACCGAAATCGAATAGAAATACCGTCACTTTCAGACCGATAATGAGGCGAAAATGCGGCGGGATTCTCATATGCATACGAAATCAATAAATACGATGGTGTTATGCGCGCCGTTAAATTTCGACTCAGGCTGGATTAAAAAACTCATAAAATGGTAATTTTAAGGCCGTAGCGGTAGTTGAATTATGTTCCGATTGTGTGCAATACGTATGGTTAATATCGATGGTTGCTTGCTAATAGAAATAAACAAATAAAATAATTTGAATTTATATGGAGCTTTTGAACAAATTATTATATATTATATATTGTTTGATAATTAAATTATAATATTATGTATAAAACATTATTATCCTTTAGTCGATTTACATGGAGTATATTAGAAAAATTCATACGTGAATTTTATGTAATGCAGTGATCATATTTAAGAATTCGTTTCGATATGAAATCAAAAGGACTGAGTTGATTTTTATTGCTTTTTAGTGACTATACTGAATGAAATATTCTGCTTTGCGACCATCTCATTAACGAATTCCCTTTATAGTTAAATTACACAGGGTGATTGAAAGAATGCCACTAAATGAAACGTCTTATAATTCTAAAACAAATGGACTTTTAGATTCACATTTTCCAAAGCTTCTTCGTTCAATTTAAAAAGTACTATAAACTAGAAATTTCGGCACAACTCTTTAGACATCATATAATTCACCTGATGTCGTTACTTTAAATCCGCTTCCTGAATCATAGAAAATTTAAGAAAGATTTGTGGAAAAAGAAAAGGCTATTAATCGACAATGTTCGAAAAAGTAGCAATCAATGGGCGATAATTAACAACCACGTGCAACTTTCTTCAGCAGCCTCCTTTTTATCGAACATCGAATAATCACGAAAGACGTGGCAGGGTATTCTGAAATTTAGAGCGATGCCTCTGCAACAGGAAGGATATAAAGCGGAGGAAAGCGACTGGAAATTGCTGGTCGGTTATGTTTCAGCCCTCTTCGGACACAGATTTATCGAGGCGTCGCCAAATATGGCGGTCAGAGCTTGCCAGCGCCGCTTCGTTCTACAAATGGCAGATTTCGCGGCTTCCCTCGCCGGCCGTTTAAGGCGTCCAACCACGAAACGATTACACGCCGGTTAATTTCAATAACGAGGAGAGTCACACCATACCTGGTAGTTTTAAGTGAATCTCTGTAGGCCACCAGCAGAAACAAACGTTCGATCTTTGCGCGAGCCGCTTCCACTTTTGGCTTTCTGTGAATGGGGGCGAATTATCGACGCTGTAATCTTCGATCACGGTCTGAATAATTGACCGATTTCTCTCGTTGACCCTTTGTTCGATACCTGTATCTGTGTGGCCGAACGCGTGAAAGGCGATTTTTTACGATCTGTTGAAGATGAAGAGGAAGTTTCTTTGAAATATTGTTTCGAGGGTTGCAAGTGGAGTAGTAAGAACAAGTGGAGAGTAAAATGTGTACGTATCTTGTTCCATTTTATCAATTCTCGTCGATGAATCGAAACAATTATCAATTTTCAGAAATATATATATGCATTAAAATGTATTTCAATATTGAAATACATATGCCATCTTCCAAATCTTTTTATTCATCACTTACTACGTGTTCGCAGTATCGAGTAAAATGATTGTGTGATAATGGCATAAAAGAATAATTAACTTCCTGGAAAAGATTGTTAGAAAGCGTAATCACAAATCTGATGATCTTGATAAATAAATCCTTTACAAAGTCACATATTTCACAGTTTAATCGAAATTTCTTCCCGGATTAATCCTGCAGGAAGAATGCTCGATGCACGTTCTATTAATGGCAAATACCAGACGTTATAAATCGCCGTAGAGCGAGAAAATATTCGAAGATAAATGAATTGCAGCGTGGCATTATCGAGTCGACGTTGAATCGCTTCGAGCGAAATAATTCCCAGCCCCTGCATCCGAGAGAAAGTCGCACTGGACCTGTAAAAGTCAGCGTCATTAAATTAATTCCGAAATAATTGACACTCGTTTCAATTCCCATGTCCAGCGTGGCCAATTCCACGGGACCATTTTGCATAATCGATGAAGTTGTGCGACGTCGAGTTCCTTGCGAATTAAATCGAATAATGAGTTTTGACTGGCACCGCCAGGGAAGGTAAAGGGAACCGCGAAGCGGAATCCTTACCGCTTGGAAACGGTATTTCGCGAATGACCATCGCCGATGCAGTTTTTAATCGAAACGCTACGTCTTTATTCGCGCAAACAAACGACTCGATAATTGTCCAGGGAGCGTTAACTCTCCACAAAACAAGCCTGGTCATCGTCCATTTAATTGACTGGATTAATGCTCGCTTGGGTTGAATCAATGGCAGTCGTGGGAAAATGCCGTTTCGAAATTAGTTTCGTAGTAGATTTTACGATTTAACGTTGTGCAGGCCAATGAAGATACTTCGATATCAATTTCGTGATAAAAATTGATAAAATAGGTGATAAAATTTGGTTCGGCATATTGGGCTAATTTCGTGGAATGTTTGCGCTTAAGAGAAAGATGTCCTTAGAGTTGAGTACTGTATTAAGTATTGATCGAAGGATCAATAAACAGAAATTTTTGGGATATGAAGAAGATAAAAATTACGATAAACCATACTACTTTTTTGTAGGAAAGAAGTTTTTTAAATTCAAAGGTGTACATTATCACATTATTATTATTTATTATACTATTATTTATTATATTATTATTTATTATATATATTATTATTATATATTTATATTATTTATTGAAGATGTACTTTTTTAATTTACTTACTTACTTTTTTAATCGTGACTAGGATATGTTATTTACCAAGTGTTATCAATAACAATATCAAACATCATGCTACAATATTGAACCAGAATATTGGGATATTATGAAAAACAAAATAACTCTGTCCATTGTATCTACCTACGAATAAATGTATTCATACAGTTTATCTTACTATATATCTAAGTACACAAAAGCTTTCAGAATAGCTAAACAAATAAAAGGCTTTATTTTCCGAAATGACTCACCTACTTCATTATATGAACCTGTATAAACCAGGAAGGTACAAAAGTTAAAAAATTTCAATTACCAGAAATAAATTGAAATCCTTTCAAAGACCATCAAACGGCTCCAATTTAATTTTCCAATCCGAGTCTCTATAAAAAAAAAGACATCCTAAAGAACTGATGTCTAACACCGTAAAAATCAAGAATTGTTGGTTATCTGCTTTAAAAAGATATTTCAAAAGAGACGATTCACCATCGGTTCGTGTGACCGAGTTTCTTCGATTGCAATTGAAAATTCCCACGATCCGAGGAGTCGATCGATTCGTCACGTGTCGATTATCTTAGAAGGAACTCGATTCGATGGACAAAGGAGAACGATTTTTCGATTCGAATATATCCAGTGACCAAAACGATTTTCTCTCAGCTGGCTGGACTTCTCATGGGCGGCCTCATGAATCATGGGATTTGTAGATGAATTAAATCCCATTGCGTTGGACCCGTTTTCAATTCGTGGCGCACGGTCTACTACGACGAAAACGAGGCCTACACGGTGGTCCTAGCCTCGCGTCGTAGTAAAGTACTGGTCATTGTTAGTGGTGAATCCGCTTCGCCACCCTTTGCCACCCCTTTCTTTTTTTTTCTCTCTCTTGGCTGGCTCGTTGCTTCCTAGGTTGCGTTGCGTCTTTTTGTAGCCGGGTTTAAGGATGCACAGGTGGCACGGACGCGCTGCATGGCCAATGGAAATGAAAAACGACTCCCTTCCATAGGACAGATTAATCTGAACTGCCTACGAATTAGACGGTGCTTGGACCTCGTTGTCGGAGATTCGTATTCACTCGCGAACTTTGTACTGGCGTGGCTTTTTATGGCTCGTGAATTTCAGATTTATTAGGGGAAGATAAAATGGTACGTTTATATTATATAAGAATGGTTAAAATAGGTACAGCTACTACAAAACGTACTTGTGTTACTCTTATTTTCCAATGAAGCGTTTTTTTATGAACTTCACATTTCACTTTCATAGTGTCACATTTTCGTAGCTAGTTAGTTCAAGATATGCTAAATGATACAAAATTTAATATACTTGGACTTATATGGATGCCATAATAAATACAATGGTGTATAAATACCTTTTGTAGCAATTATATATTTCTGTCTATAAGTTATTGGGAAATTTAGTTCTTAAGTTTAATCTTCGATTGGTATCGTTGAGTCGTAGATGGCGCGTTTGAAAAAAAGCTTTAGATTATGTTATTTAATTTTAATCTGGATTTTATATTTGAGGTAGTAAAACATAGTTTCTATGTTCACTTATTTCTATAAGTACGAAAACTTGTTATATCTTGAGAAGAAACAGAAAAGGGCTGGAAAGAACTAGAAATAAGGATACAAAATATTTATATTTTGTTTAATTTAATTTATAGATTACATTTGTCAAAAGTAGATTCGTGTAGCTTTTGTGTAAAAGTTTGCGCTACACCATAGATTAAATTTACCGTGTCGCTCTTATACTTTCATGGGATCAAAAGACAAAGTTAAAAATACCAGCAAAACATAGAATGGAAGCTTCTAACGCCATCTTAAATGGAACCAACTAGAAAGGAAAGAGTATTTCCATTACAGTAACTCCGATCTCAATAGGACCAAATTCAAAAGAAAGGAATTCAATCTGCTCGAATCACAGTGGGTCGAAAAAAATATAAACCAGCCTATAGGATAATTACATTCCCGCTCGACCCAAGTTGTCGAATTTAGAGGAAAGAAACAGAAGGTGAAACGAAAGAAGGAAAAAAGAAAAACTTAAAATTGTAGTGGGTATCGATTTAAAAAGAATAACTCCATTATTGGAGTTTCCAATCAGCGTAAAAAGGGAATCGTGCATAGGGATAAATTCAACGTGGCTCATTTTCGAAGAAAAGCCACTCCCTGGTGTCCGTAGTTCTCGAGAAAAAACATCTCTGCCCGGCTTAATTCGAATTAGATTGGATCCAATTTATTCCCAATTAACAGAGAAAGACGTGGCTGGTCGTGGCGAGAGTGTAGTATCTATTTCACGTCGAAAGGGAATCTCATTCGCAGGAATTGGTCACGACAGCCACGGTATTTCGATTTGATCCGGCCTGTCCTCTCGATAAGTATCCTATGGTCCACCAGTCGTGGACCATTTCGAATCGGGAGTGGCTCAATTCCCGTTTCGCCTCGAAATTGGATGCTGGGCAGGTGTCCGTGATTCTCATCAAATGCAAAAGGGAAGCGAAAAAGAAGAGAAGATAAGGAAAGAGGCTAAAAAGAAAACTGTGAAAGATAAAAACTAAAAGGAAGATTGTAGAAGAGAGTAGTCTAATCTTCGAACGAACTGGGCCCTGCGTTTCTTTTTCGATCGAAGGACATAATGATGTCCTTGTTGGACGCCTCTCGAACGTCTCTCGTGATCTTCGATGAACCCTAACCTAAGCTAAGCCACAACGCGATCCTCTGTCTCTATCGTCGAGCTGGATGACTGTCCGCCCGGCTGCTGGCCGGGATTGCGGCTGAAAGGCCGCGTTGTTTTAGCCAACGAATGCGGCCCGTCACCGTTCTCGATGCTCTTCATCAACGGATAATGACGAGTCTTGTACCTTGAGACAGCCATCCGATGAATGGACTGTTTGTGATGATGCTCCGACCGCGTGAGATCGCGTTCGTTACGCCACCAACGGACATTGGATGGTTTTGTACGAAATACGAGCGACAGGAAGCACCAAAGTCATCGTGAACCGGAAAGGGTAAATGTGTTCAAGAGAATAATGGAGTTTTTGATCGATAACGGGAAGGTTTGAGAAGATTTCGCTCTTTGAACTATACTGTTGGTTTCTGAGATAGTTTCGCTTTTAGGAAGGTTTTTAGTTTTAGTTATTTTTATTCAACTCTGCTGCAATTTTCGGATCATTATAAGTAGAATGAAGCGCAAATGCTGTCTCAACCACTCTACTATATCAGTTACTAGCATAACGAATGAACACATATTATATGACAAAGGAATAGTAATCTTGGGAAAAGTGCAGAATGGGCATCTAACAGCCAATTGTATATAATATTAAGAAATATTTCTTTCGACAATAATCGGATATTAACGATTTAAAGCCGCGATAACCTCAGAACTCTTCGTCCGTCGGTCACCTGTTCCGTTGCATAGTTCTGCGACGTAACACGGTTTCTCAGCTTTCGTCAAGTCGCTAGAACTTGATGGGGTTTGATTAACACTTTCGATAGCGCGATGGTCCCTCTTTAATGTCATTCGCGACACGGCGCGATCGTTGCCGGCGCGAAGAAGGTTTTACGATCGGAACCACGGGAGATACGTTCTCTGAAAAATTTAAGGCTTTATCTCGCGGCGGCGGACCAAGGCGCCATGGAATTCTTTTTCGAACTAAGCCTTCGACTGCTCGTAAAAAAATCTCTCCGCCGTCCGGAGGGCCTCGTGTCACGTCGTAAAAACTAAAACTCGCGTCCCGCTGCATTTACACGCTCCAAGGTATTATGATCTATTATTACAGGCTCGACACGATCTCGTCGGTTCACGATGGGAAAAAGGAGCCGCGTCGTCTACTCGATACGCGTCGCTTCCTGTCTCTCAAACCTCGAATTTTCGGTGAACCGGCTACGGTGGTCGTTTATGGTCTCTGACGAACGGAACGAAAGTGTTTTAAAGGGAGTTAGTTCTTCTATGTAGTGCTGGTAATAAGGTGAATTTAGGTGCCGCGGTGTGATGAAATAGGCGGTTTCTAGAGGTGTAAGTATGATAAATGGAGCACGGATTGGAAAAGAAATTCTTCGGCTGTTATGGTTTAGATTATCTCGAGAAAAATATAAAAACGTGCTCTTTCTTCCAAAAAGATCTCCAAATATAAAAACATATTCTTTCTTCTAACGAATCTTCAAATATAAAAACATGATCTTCCTTCGAACAAATGTCCCAACAACTGTTGCAAATAACGATTGTCTAAACTCATGTAGACGACAAATATAAGCGCAAGGAAACTTACTTTTTTCTATACAATTAAGAAGATTTTTCTTATTATATTGAACATATGAATTCAATAAAATTTAAAATTCCAATCAAGGTGAACAATCCTCGAAGACTTAAAATTCGATTACCCGATCGTTGAAGCGAGATATCGAACTTCCACTTTATTTGGTCGCAACCAAAATAAGCATTTCCCTTTCTACTTTTCAAACCTTCCAAAACGCTTTAACAAAGTGCAAAAAAACTTAGCCCCATCGTTGAATCGTCAGGGTCCCAATTAACAAGAACCGTCCCGAACAGGGCGCAAAATAGCACAAAAGTGCCTCGGTCTTCTGGCCTGTCACGTCTTTTTCTGCGTGGCTGCATCAGGTTGCCGGTGTCCCTCTCGTCCGGCAGCCTCGTGTCGTCGTACCTCATCGTTCAAATTATAATTCCTCCTTCATACAGCAGACGACGACGATGGAAGATGGGTGAAGAAGGGCGGGCGGTGGAGGCTGACGCGCACGCCTCGAAGAAATCCTCACAGAAGGACAAAATAGTCGCTACTTGATGGCGACTTAAGGTGATTTTGAATGGTGCCTAACGACTTGGAGCCGCGTCATGGGGGCCCAGTGTGCGCGCACCGTGCCAAATAATACGGAGTCACGCTGAGCACCTCGTGTCCCCCGTGTCCTGACGGTGAACCAGCGACGCTCAAGATAATATCCTCCCACACGGCCGTCATTCCGCTATTCCTTGGTCCTTAACCTCTCAACCCCGGCGTCCTACGTTTAATCCGACGCAACAATAAAGCTTCGTCCGGCCTCGCGTTATCGCGAATTAATGCTTTTTTTCTGCTCCTCGGAGAGAGAGACGGCCTGGCTCGATTCAAACGTCGCGGTACCGGGGACGAATAATCGCGACATGGGGCGCGTCATCGTCGCTTCGCTGATAAATTGCTCCATTCGCGTAATGAGGTAATGGAAATGGCTTGTTCTGGCAGTTCAGTGGCCTGGTTTCAACGTTCGCATCTTCGTTGATCGGGAATTGATACACCGTAGGCTGGAACGAACACTTTCTGTGATTCGTGATGTATCGTTTTTTGATTATGAAATTTAGTTTTTGTAGGAAATTACTTTAAATATTATTATTATAATTACTTTAATTATTTTAAATATTATGGGATTTGTGAATAATTATTAAGAAAGAGAGAGAGAGATTGTTGTGCGAGCGCTGCTGATCTTCTTCCATAACTTTTATTTATTTATAACGTTAAAAATGTATGTTACGATAAACGATATGAAGCGTTAGAAATCAGAATATTCTGAAAGTTCCGGAAACGACTTCCTGTTCTTCGCTATTTAATCGATACCGCGGATATCGTTGAGCATTGATCGTTTTCTTTATTTTCTGCCACGGTGCACATAAGTTTTGACGTTCCAAGCTGCGACTGTCAAATACTCGCAACAATATTATCAAATTATGAATGAATATTATAAGTATTACGAAATTATGAACATTAATCATATAAATTTTACCAATTTCTGATAAAAGTTTTCAGCAAGTGAAGACATATTATTTCTCTATAGACTTTTAAATCTATTTAATGATAATCTTAAATACACGAAAAATGATCATTGATAGTCTTACGATGTAATTCGAAAGAAGGATATCTCGTATATTGCCATAGAATTCATGGAGGACAGCCCGCTGCGTCCTTATGGTTTCTGTAAATCCTACGCGAAGCCATAGAGGAAAGGAAGGAAACTTCAAATCCTACTGATCTACACTTCTGTTAACCATACCCCTAAGGGAGTTAGACGATCGATCTATTCACGATTCACTGTGTCCATAATCCTTCGATCGTTGGAATTACTCAGAGATGCGGAAGATAACGGTTGATGGTGGTAACATATGAGGGTGGATTGTGGTGGTCGAGAATTTTTCGAGCAAACGCAAACGCAGGGAACCTAAAGGACGTAAAAAATGTCTTTCTATACTACTGAAGCATTGTGAGAAACTGAATACTTCGCAAGATTGAAACTTTTCGTATATTCTTGTAGAAAATAAATGAAACGTTTAACTATCTATTGTGTTTTAAGTATAGCTCAGGCGTAGATTTCAGTAAAGAATCTTCAGTTTTTATTTTTGAAAGATACGTATTTTTGAAAGATTGGTTCCCCTTGCACAATAGAAGTTCTTTATTCTATAGATTCTTGATAAGAATGACTTCTACAGAATTCGCCGTTCAAAAGGCTATTTTCGATCATTTCCCAGCGGGAAAATAATAAAGCACACCTGGGCAGAGATGGTTTTGGAATTACAGGAAATAATTCCGCGAGACAGGTGTAGATACCAGACTGGAATCATTAATAACAGAGATAATTTGTTGAAAACAATCTTGGGTTTGATGCATCAGTCAATGGTTGAAGGCACGATTCTGCAGAGTCATTCATCCTATGCTATTTTATCGTTAGTACCTAGTTTCTTTTCTTCTTCCAGGTTTATAGTTTTTAGCTATAAAAATATCTAAAAAGTATAAGAGATCATGTCTTTTAAAATAATTTTATAATATATTTATATAATCGCAAATTAAAATTCTTGAACATAAAGCGAATATAAAATCAATATAATATAATACAATGAATGTTTCATTTTATTGACGTTTTCTCTTTCCATTTTCCTCTTTCACATTCGAAGATGAATGTTTGAAAATAATTCTACAGTATATTATACTATTATATTTTGAAACTCATAAAGATGAAGATAACGTGTAAAATTAACAGTCAATTTTTTATTTCCCGCGAATGTTTTCGAATATACCACTTTTCTTAAATATCTTCCATCGTTATATTTGTATATTCCAAATATTTATTTCTGTGGGCCAAATAGATTGCCTAGGAAAATCGCACTTCTTTTTGGCAATTTGTCAAAAATTGAAATTTGTACGGTGGTGGTACGCACAGTTTGTCACAATTATTCCCCTGGTCGATTTAGGTTATTTCATGTACAGTGTCGTCCCGCTTTACATGGCAAAGTGGAAGATCTCTCATGGTGAAAGAATAACGAGTGACAGAGGGATGCTCGCGTGACGTTGCACGTCGGGGAACAGCGACGTCCGTTTCTATTGTCTGGCCTACGACAGAGACTCTCCAGGATATCTACCAGCAGGACCTCACGCCGTGATCGAAAGCTTGTCAACCAGTTTGTCGAAGGACGAAACGTGACCGGGTCTTCCCAACTAAGCTATACAGTGATTGATATTAAGGTTCACACTGAACGTTCATTGCTAATCAACTAAAATGAAACATCTTCGTACATCATACGGATATATAGATAACTAAAGTGACACAATTAGTCCTATCTCAGAATAAATACAGTTTACCAAAAAAAAAAAAACATCCCAAAAAGATCCGACGAAAAATAAATAATTCAAATTCTAATGGAATTGGATCGTTGATTATTAGTAATATATAGGAATGAGAATAATAATATTTAATATTTAATAATATTTAATAGAAGGAACCAACCAAGTAAATATACTATATATAGGAGATCATAGTTAAAGTACTATGATGGAGATTAATAAAGATGAACATACAAAATTAGAAACAAGAAACAAGTTTTCCAGATAAGTGTAAAATAATACAAAGAATAATGAAGGTACGACACAATTCTTGGAATTAAATTTCTCCTAAACAACCAAATTTTTGAGGCAAAAAGAACTTCTATTAAGACAAGATCTATTATTCATAATGTTCTTATAGTATTTTGTAACCTTGATAAAAAAGACAAGAAACAAAATTTCGAGAATTGTATAAACAATTCAAGCTTTCAAATAATTTATAATATCCTAACAGATATTTCGTACCATCGCTAAAAGGAAGAAAAAATACTATTCTGAGGATTGGATGAACAATAGAAGTGTCGAAATAATTTACAATACTTGAGTAGTAGTTAGTATCATTGATAAAAATAAAAGAAGGAAAAATAAAATTCTAAAGATTCGGTGAACAATTGAGGTTTCAACACCTACAACTTCGGCTTAGACGTCTCAGCGAAATCGTGAACGCGAAGTCTCGCGAGCTCGTCGGCATTAAGATGTCATGGTATGTTAAATTGACAGCGCACGGCCCACGGCACGTACGACTTTTGTCGTGAGAGGTAAGGACGATGGAGTTGTTTTAGGATCTCGAGACACGGAGGTAGCCTCGGTGGCAAGGAGGAAAGTGGCCGACGATAGACTGGACGAAGTTTGTTTTTATTCGGCTACCGACGGAATCTTCGTTCGTGTACACTGTACACGATTCTTTGACGGATGGTGGTTCCTCTGGCTCGTAGAAAAATAATATCGTCCCTCATCGACGACCAAGATGACGAGGAAGATGACGAGAACGGAGTCAAGACTCGACTTGTCCGAGCACGTCCAGTTGTCGACGGTTTCTGAGAAAATAATCTTACTTTCCAGTATTTACGAGTATTCCTTGAACAGGATACGTCGTGTATATCCTTCATAGAAATCCTGCGAGCCTGCGTGGGGCTCGAAAGTTTATTTTTCGATGAGAAGTCAAGAGGAGCCGCTCCTTGTATTGGCGCAGCCACTACGTGACTGCTTTTCCGGCGAAGGAGTTTTCTGCTGGCGGATAGAATACTTTGGGCCAAGTTCCAAAAGGATTTCGAAGATCCAATAGATTTTTTGGTTTATTTATTGTGCCTGAATTGAGTTGTTGCTTTGTCAATAGGAACAGGACGATTGGGGATTCATTTTGCAATGAATACCAAATACAAAGTAATTTTGAAAAGCATAGTAACACGAATATGCTCGTACTCGTTGCAGAGTTAACTTTCTTTTCTAATCAAATTTATTTTCAGAGATGAAATTGTAATAGTTTATACAAGATCTCGAAGTTTGATGCAATATTCCTGATATTTATATTTTTATAGATCGAACTTAGTATATAAGCTATAGATATATATCTTTACAAACATAAATAAAGAAATGAAATTAAGACAAAAATTTGTTTCACCCAGTAAATATAATAACGAGTACCACTATACTTCGAGTGTTTTACATATTTTTGCATATTATGTGCATTCTGTGCACTTCCGAATCTTCAAATTTTCTATAAATGAATAAAAAACCACGGCTTACAAATATATTCATTGAAATTCAATCAAGAAATATCTACAGTGTCCTTTTTCCTGAACAATACTTTAAACCGAAAGCTACCCGATCATCAATAACTACTTCTAACCAAATCCAACTTCAACATCTTCACCTGGTTAAAAAACAGCCGAACCAAACTCCATAATTTATCCACATTGAATACAAGTAGATACATACAAGGATCGTCGTTTCCCATTACTCCTACAGAACGAAACAATCGTCCAAGTTGTCCGACGCCCGTGCTCCAACAGAGTTGGACAATACTCGAATCTCCTTTGGACAAGGAGAAAGCAAAAACTGGTGGGTCGCCACGACAATAGGTGTGCCCGATGTTGGTTCAACTTCTGGACGACTGAGTGAATCTAATTGTCCATGGTGCCGTACCGGAAGATGTCTTTTCGGCCAGACTTTATGTTAACCGCGTGATGTCTTCTTTGACGCATGCATTCACAATGGACGATAAACGACGATCAGAATGGAGGTCGCAGCGGGAATTGGAAACGCGTGCCAAGATTTCTCAAACATTTCACGTTTGCAAGAGACGGTTGTCGATTGCTGGCCACCCAGCAGGTCTCGTGAGACGAAACCCTCTGTGAATTTAAAGGTCCAGACGGATGTAGACATTTTTTTTCTCTTCCTCGTTGGGAACGTTGGAACGGAATTGTTGTGGATTGGCCGGAAGCCAAACGGCGCAGGTTAGCGTTATGGAGTCGGACAGAGTTTGTTCTCTCGCGCGGTATATTCCTCTTTGCTTAATTGCTCCAGTGTTAGATTATATCTGAGTATCGTGAGTAACGTGGCGCGAGAGATTATTTCACGTATAACACGTGGTCTTTTAATGCTATTCGTATATTATTGTTAGACTGCGGATGTTTATGCAAATTCAGATTTGGACAAACGCAATCAAAGAAATAGAAGTTAAAGGCTTCTTTCATCATGGTATTTAGGCTTTCAGAGGAGTTTTATTTATAGTAAATTTTTCATAGTTGTATAAAGATCCAAAGTTTAGACTATAACGACTTGCATTACAACGTTTAAATAAATTAAAAAATAGAGAAAAGTAGGGATATCGGAGATATTATTTTTCAAAATTTACCTTCGTATTTGCTGTTATTTATGGCATCCTTGCGTGATAAGTGAATTCGTGGAATTAAATCATTTGATTAAGCAGTAGTTTCTTGAGAATTAAATGGAGCTGATTTAATAGCGAAATTGTGAAATTCAAAAAGCAATTTATCTAGCGGGAATTTATCCTATAAATTCAGATTTATCTTTCTTTCAAAATAAATAACGAAAATGCTACTCCCTCGTACAACAATGAATGCATTGTTTACTTACTGAAGACCTCGGATTTGAAAGATTAACGTGAAATATTCGCAATGAAGATTTCATACTAATACGTGAGCAAATACGCGAATTTCGCTAAATCTGCGAATATTACGCGTTGGTCTGAATGTTCCTCGGAACCAACTACATTTTATCGAATAACAAATAACGGAGCAGTGTGTGGGTGCTCAGAGGATGTTGTCCCATTTACGTAACGAGATGTCTTGTAAACAAAGTTGCTTGGACACCATTAATCTACCCTCGTGCAGCGAGTACAGCCGGTTGATAAGGCTGTGAACCTTATAAATAAATGGTCTGGAAAGTATAAATATTCTTGGCTTGCATTGGCTTCCTTTTGAATGCGTAAATAACGCCGTGGATAAAAAAGAAACCGGCACAAAGTGATTCTTAATTGCCTGTCAACATTCTTTTTTCTCGCTGTCTTCCTTTTTGCAATCTAGATTTACCCTGTAAACCATCCACGTGTAATGGGGTGGATGTGTATAGTTGGGGCAGAGTCGTGCTCGATGTATCGATTGATTCCAGAAACTGGGACAAATACGTGGAAGGTTGTTTGCGAACGAGGACAAGGAATTTTGTGTGGCATTTGTTGTAACGGCTAGGTTCATACGGCATATTTGTAGGCTTTTGTAAAGTATTGGAAAAATAAATACGATAATACAAAATGGCATTATAAATTCACAACATTGTAGCAGAGAATTTATATGCTATTTTGGATTGTAACATAGGAAAAGATAGTTTAATCGTGAGCACTGATAAGAACACCGCTGGTAGATTAGATCATTGAACTGACATATCATTAAAGAAGTTGTTGTTTTAAGAAATGGAATAAAATTCAAGTTCACGTTACAATGCACATTCAAATTGGATCGCATCATGGTTAAACCGAAGCGCAGAGGCGTTCCAACGGAACCCAGCTGATAGAGCGGAAGTTCGACGGAACCAGGTTGCTCGTTTTGCTCCCATGTTTCTTTCGCCAGCTGAAGGAACGTTATTCCGATCTTTACGCTCCATTGCTCCCAGCATATTATAGCGTACTTTTTCAGCAATTTACATCCTTACTGTTTCTTTTGCAGCCTCACAGTAGCTCTCCTTTTACGATAATAATCTAGAACGTCTTTTATCCTCTTTCTTTTTCTCACCCTCTTCTACAATTTCAACTCTACAACGATTGCCAAGTGTAAAGAAGAACAGTAGATATAGAAGACGTGTTCTAAATTATAGGTTTCTAAATTGGAGACACGTATAATGAGTGGTAATATCAGCAATAAGATTCGCGTGAGGGTAATAAGATTAGCGTAGGAGGAATTTTTAATTGAGTAATTCGAAGATTAAGCCCGCTGTGTTCTTTCGGTCAATATTAACCCATTTGTAATTTCTTAGTGTTAAAAAATATCTCAAGATTGAATAAAATATGAAAAATTAATGTGTATCGCTCCTCGTTTAAATCTTATATTAAATCTCCATGAAAGATTAAAAATCCTTTTTATTTGCTAAAATGAGAGCAAGGTTGAAATATAAATATTTGAGAACTGCAGCAGGATTAAAGACACGTGAACACAATGTAAACAAGGGAGAGGATGTTAATTAAAATTCTTGTACCACAAAAGAACAATTTTCTGTTATCGCACGGTTGCCACGCGATAGCTACCCTCTTAAGGATCCTGGAGATCGCCTGTAATCCTCTTTCTTTTTTTCTCCCCGTCCTACAATTTCAACTCGCAAAGGGCCGCGGAAATGTTTGTTTCGAAAACACGACAGAATTCTAACCTCGATACGACGATCGCTTCGCGATTTGTTTCGCGAACGTGCACGGTTAGCAAGTCGACGAAGGAACATCTGCTGACTGTCTAGCGGTTGCGGGTACAACTACACACTAGGGAAACTCTAGAGAGGCGAGCATAAAGGAATGAAGATCGTCGCTGAGAGATTTGCATAAGGAGACGAGCAGCCTGGCTGGCTCGTAATACTGAACGTTGTAAAGTGCAACGCGTCGCTTTACGAGTGCGTGTTTGCAGTAATGGCAACTATAAAGCGAAGAGGTTCGTTGATTTGTTGAACCGCGCCACGCTCACGATCGATTTATTAGATAGCGTAAGGAGTTGCTAATAAGTTACGCTGGAGGATATAATTTGTCTAATTTAAAATGGAGAAAAATCGTAGATAGTTTCTGTATGTTGGTAACGAATTTTGGGACATTAAGTTTGTCAGAGGTATGGACAATTTCAGTATTGACAGTAATTGGAAATATTAGCAAAAATTGCAAGAGACTTTATCAAAGGCATGCATGAATAGAATCTGGAATCGTCAGCTTTCATTTAAGATTTTCTTACTCATCTCAACGATTAGTACATATACTATGATTAAATTACTTTTTCTTACGTATTAAAGGTTCGAACATTTTCATTTTTACAACACTTACCTCAAACGAATGTCACACGATCGCAATGTATATAAAATTTAGAAAATTATCCAAAATTTGTTTACTATAATCTTGAATAAATAATCCTTAATTCGTCAAACCTGCATTTCCAATTCCAACAAACAAAAATTTCCACACACTCTCAAATACATAAAAATCTCCACGAGATCGGCAAGAATCGCACAAGAGGCACCGATTACTCCACTCACGACTACCAGAATCAAAGAATCCAGCATCGGTACGATCACCCAAATGCTTCTACTTCGTCGACTCATTCACCACCCACGTGTGGTTCCCAGAAATCCAAACCAATCTTTGTCCCGAAGAAACACTCCGATTCGATCATTTCTATCTACGGAACTCTGATCATAATGACGTCATCGATGAATCTCAATCGATCGAGTCGTTGCTCGACAGTCGTGGCACGCGGCAGTGGCAATTATTCTTGTACTTTTTCTCTCATTAGCTGTGCACCCCGCAAGAAGCTGGTCGGAACGGAGCAAGAACGAGAAGCATGCCGAGTGTTCCCCTCCGGGGGATGACGCGAGGATGAGAAAAAGACGAAGAGGAATAGCCGCGTGACCCCACCAGAGCGTGCAGCATCTTGCCAGCGCCGCTTCTTCTCGCGCGATGTTGCGTCGCTCTATTCTTAGACTATGATGGGACAGGTGGTAGAGCCAGGTAGTACGCGTGCACCTCGCTTCTCCTCTTTGTACTTATCTCTAGTTACGTTCCACAACCACGCTCTCAGCGGCTGTTTCTACTAATTATGGATCACAGCTAGCATTCCTCGATCTGTTATCTAGCTTCTGGCTAACGCGAAGCTGCTCTTTGAGAATTGCTGTCAGAGAATGGTTGGGTGGTTATAATGTGCGTGGGTCTGTAGAGTAGACGTTTGTTGAAATGAAATTTTATTTCATTTTCATTAACTTCCTTTTGCTCGTTATTTATCAAACTTTAGAAATGTTTGGTAGTATGTAATAGAGAAATATAGAAAGTAATTTAAGTTTAATATATTCTAACGTGTTTATTTCTTAAATGAAGTTAGTTGAAAGTACAGATGGAATAGCGGAGAAAGTACTAAAAAATTATAGTCGTCCTATTAAATTTTATTTGATTTGGTCGCTAAAATTTTCGATTTTTATCCTCATTCCTTTAATTGAAAGTATTATCCGTTCTTTTTAACATACAGAATAATTCCATTGCACTGTATTAGAATTCGCATAAAACAACAAACATGTACAAGACAATTAAATTATACGACAAATACTTTTTATCTTAATCTTAACTCTCGGCCGAAAAAATTCTTCTCCAAGAACAGTAAATCTCGAATGCAAAAACGATACCTGAAGCTCGAAGAGGAATTAATAAATCATCGGTTGCTTCCACATCTCGAAATCGATGCTTCAAATTGAACGCAAAAATTATGCAACTATTATGCAATTCCACGACGATCAACGGCCTCGAAGCAAGCGGAGGAACAAAACGAGAGAAAAGAGAGAGAGATGCAGCGGTTGCAAAAGAACGGAGTATGCTTGTCTTCTGGTCGGTTCCTCGGCCAGCACCTGCCATGACTCACCGACCGCTCCCCCGCAGAACTTCAACGGATTATAAAGACTTAAATACCGGTCTTCTGCCGAATATATAGAGCTCCGTCTTGGACTATATGGCGCTGAATGCACGCTCGAGTTCACGCCAGTGAAAAAAACATCTCCTGGGAAGAAAAGAACCGTCCGTAAGAAAATAGACGCCAGTCTGAGAGATCAGCGACTCGTTAATGTTATGGCTCGTAAAATTTGTAAATTTTTGGTAGTTCCTCCTGATGTCACTGAACTATTCTACTGGATTAAATTCGTCCATGATCGTATACTTTTTTCTGTAACTGAGATTTGTAACTTCTATTTTATACGCAGATCTTCGTTTCAAGAGCTTACTGTGATTGTGATTTGATTTATGGGCGAAAGAAATTGGAAATTTGGAAATCGTAATAGTTGAACGTTATTCTGTGTTTGTAAAGTGTGGCCTTTGCGAACTACTCAAGGCGATCTTTGAATTTTAAATGATTACTTCGGATCGATTTAAATAGATCCAAGTGTGTCTACCATTCTTCCAGAGAAATAATTGCAAGATAATCTTTATGCCTACTTTAAGACTTCTGACTGACACGAACTTTCTGACTGAAAGTATTTGGTTTAAAAGTTACTAGCGAATTGAATCGTTGGTCTAAAATTATTACTGCATTAAGTTCACTAATAATTTCTAAATTTCTACACAGATTTTACTACATGTTATTTTCTTTTCTTTAAATACTTTCGAATAAAAGTTCAAGAAATACGAGAAATAAGAGAAAGCTTCCAAAAAAAAAAAAATTCAAGAAATAAAAGGAATGGCACAAAATATTTGTCGAATTTTCTCGAGTCACTCGAAAAACACTCACAACCCATTGAATTTTTCCATGGAGAGGTTTCTCGCGTCTCCACCGCGATACCCTACGAGAGCTTGCGTATAAATAACAGGCTCGTGAGCGGTGGGCCTCGTGACAGGAAACAAAACACTCAGTCTCGCGTTGGTTCCTAGATCTGCCGTTGATATCTTCACTAAACGAAGCACCACCCAAGGTGTTAGTCGAGCTTAGAGATGGTAGTGCACGATAGGCGTCACCATGCCCGGCGCATTAGCCATTTCATGGTGGGGTGGCCTGATACACCTTGAAGGAAACAGGGTGAAGGAAGATAGGAAGCGAAAGATCGTGACAAGTGGGTGACAACAATGGCTCGACAGCCTTGGAGCCGCGGGTACCACGTTGGTGGTCTGTGCTACACGATTGTCATTCAAAGTTTTGCAAAGATTCGCTCGAAATCTTTAAATCTCGAAAAAAAAGAAATAAATCATGCGAATGGCGTTGATCTATAGTCCTTTTCTGCAACTTTTACTCAATTTTAACATTCAATACGCACAATACGTTCAAAGAATGGAATATAACCCTGGTAGAGTTATATCCAAATTATTGGATAATATAATGTGATTTATCGATGGAAATAAAAGCTTCAATTTGTCGGCGAATAAATCAAAGAATCATTGGTCGACGGTACTGGTTTCGTTACAAATGCAATAAAACGTGTAATTAATCTTCGTAAACGATCGTTTACATACGCCCATCGCGCACCGCGGTTATAATAACCGGGTATTCTTACGCGCGAAATTTATTGTCAGCGACTATTATATCGCGATCGTAGGTTACCGATAATTACCCATGGTGTGCCGACGCCTCGATGCAATTTGCACGGATTTATTATGGACATACGTTTTATCCTCGGTATGCATCTTATGGATACGGCATTGTAATCGTCGTCCAGGCCTGCCACTAGATTGCACAACGCACTATTTACATTCTCCAGACGCGGTCTGGAACGAGACATTTAGTCGGTAACTAAATACATTCTGCATTAGGATGCCATTATCTAATAGTATTATAAACCACAACTTTACATTAATTATATATATAAATATATATATATATACACACATATTTACGTAAGTTATTGACATTATAATAAAGCGCAGACTGCAAAGTTCAAAGAAGAATGGTGAGAAACGTGATATAAAAGACGTGTCTGAAATTACAACTCAGAGACGCGTATAATGGGAAATAATATCAAAAATAAGAATTGTGAGAGGATAATAAGATCGTACAGTTCAGATCAAGATTAGTACAGAAAAAACTTTTAATTAGCAAATTGAAAGATTAAAGGCACGTTAAAAAATGCCAATTAAAATTCTTGTACCATAAAAGAACAATTTTCTGTTATCTTTATGACACTTTCCCATCTTCGCATGATTTCCACTATGCTTCATAACGAAGTAGACACTCTTGAAATTGTTATTTTCATTTTTGACAAGGACACGAAAGCCCTCGACTAACTCCAGGATTAAAAAATTGTTGTGTAAGCGTAACATTATTGGGAAACAAGTTCATTACATGATTCAGGGATATAATAGATATTTCTGTGACTTGTAAAACGACATTTTATCACAGCGATGTAAGCAAGTACATAGAAGTTCCCTCCATCGTCACAGTGTTAAAAAACAAAACTCCAAAAACATAGTGGATCGATTGAAATGAAAACTGCCAAAAAATTACTTTTCCAATACCCAAAAACAAAGATGTAACGGTTGCAGTAATTAAAGCGGCGCAACGTATGCGTCAGTGGCAAAGTTCGTCGGCTTTCATCTGAAGATGGAACTTAAAGTATAGGTACTACTAAAACAAGGCAATCGAAAGGGGACAAATGACATGTACTTCGCTTTTATCTCATCACAAATCATTCGATCCGCGCGAAGAATTTCCACCGACGGCGTGATGTAATTATCGAAGGAGCCAGGACAATGAAAGATCGCGCTTGATCGAGAGAAAGGCTGTTGTTGCTGAAGGGGGGGGGGGGGGGCGAGTGGAGACGGTAGCCGCAAGAAAAGGAAGAGACTGTACACGGTTTCAGGAGCAAAAGAAGGAGTCCAGGCACAGCTGCGGCCTCTGACGCGGTGCTCGTGCCACGAGCGAAGCGCAATCGTATGCACACGCCCCGACGTGATTGTTCCGAGAACGGGAGGCCTGACCGAAGAATGGAAAGCACGAAGAGGAAGAGAGAGCAAATGAGACCGAAGCTGGAAGAAACTCGAACGAACGGATCCAGTGAGCAAACTGATCGGAATGTCCTGCGTGGTTTCGTTGAAAAAGCTTATCCTTTATCTTCTTTTTTCTCCTTTTTTTCTTTTCACCTTTCTACTCGCTTAAGCGTATACGTATTGATTGTAACTTAACAATGGAAATGGCGCGTTCGATGATTCGCGATATAGGTGTCCAAGTTTACGCGCGACCTTTTACATTGGGTGAGATGTTTTAGCCTTTTCGCGGAGGAATTTATTTCTAAGTGAACTTTCGTTGATGGAAATTGAGTGGCGATGCCTGGAAATCCGATGGAATGAAAAGGTACTCTTTGAATCGTTTGGTATGCTATTGTTCAGGATTGAAAAATTGATAATAGGTGGGAGGATGTGGTTGGTGCTCGTGCGCGGTTGATAGACACAAGTAAAATTTAATGTGAGGATCTGACGAAATTGAAACACGATTTTTATGGTTATAAACGTCTTATTCTGTAGGTATTTTAATACCAATAATTTAAACATCTAATAAATTATTAAAATTGAGTAGCAACTTTAAAAATAAAGGAAACTTTCAAGGAACATGGCGTTCTGGCTACATAATACATTGCTTAAAACAATCAGAGGACTTATTTTCCGTATCATGTTAATTTTTATGAGAATTCCTTATACCCGTATACTATCGTATGAATAGCAGATCGATTGATCACGTGCTGTTGAGTGGAATAATAAAATTGTACATATTAGCGATTAAATCAGAGATTACCAAACATTTCTTACTCTAAAACTCTAAACCTTTCACGCCAGACATACATTCACGTCTATTGTGAATCTTTCGCGGTCTTTTGAAAAATATGTTTCGAAATAGAAAATTCCATAGAAAATCTGTCAATTCGTTTACGTTTACGATGAGATGAAAATCGTTGATGCAAATTTTTCACGTTAGACTTTCAACAATTATTCCACCATTACGCAAAATCAAAATCCAACAGCGTCAGAAAGAAATTCGACTGATCCCATCAAGCAGAAGCAGCAATCGTTTTCGCAGGAAAAAGGCTGGACTGGACGCAGCTGCGGTGTCCAGAGCGGTCGTGCACGATCGTTGGCGTTGGAACGGGCCAGGATAAACGACCAGCTACGTAGTAGAAGGATGCTGAAGCAGGATGGAACGAAAAGGAAAGGGAAGATCCGTGAGCAAGAGCAATTGCAACTGTGTCTTGTCGTGCGCTCGATTGAGCCGGCGAGCCTGTAGCAAACGGCGAACTCGTGTAGCCTTGGAAGTGTGTGCTCCGAGAGTAAGCTGAGTGAGAAAAGGACGAGGAGAGAGGGGAAGAAGGGAGGGAGAACGATCTCGAAGAAGTTTACGAGGAACGTGCAGAGAATGCCGCGCAAAGAGGATTCCTTAACCTTTGGCACGCCGGCTTGGCGCGCCTTGCCGCTCGATTACGATCGATCAGGATTCATCCTACTATCGTTCCGAAGTAGCGGATCTCGTTCGAAGTACGTGCTTCCTCTTCATGAAATCGTCCTACCGTCACATCCGCTTCATATCCTCCTCGACTATACCCAGGTTTAGTCGTACGTGAGCAAGAAGCTGGAGATGGGGCACCTTCCTATGGGTGGTAAGTTCGAATCGTTTTTGGAGCAAGTTTCCTGATCTGGTTGAATATTTAGTGGATACGATAGGATGGAAAATTTGATGAGATCGTTAATTCTGCGAAAATTATAGTTTCTAGAGTTACGTAGAATCGAATGGAAACTTGGAATAAAGGACATTTAGCATATTTTGAGCAACTGCGATTTTTAAGTTACGCTGTTTCATAAGTTTCAAACATGTGTTCTTGCGTATAATGTGCTTCTTAAATCCAACATTACATCCCCTTCTGACGAAATATCTGCAACTTGCGTGTACTGGAACGATCGATAGACATAACCATACTTGACTGTTAATTCAACTTTGACCAAGCGTAGACACCTTGTTCGTTTAGAAAGGACAAGAAAAGTTCTCTATTCGTAATAAATTAAACGGAGTTTTATTAATAAATCATAATCTAAAAAAATGATAAATTAATTGATTGTTTCATTTGACATAATATTATGAAATTAAAGAACTGTTTGTATAATAAAAGTACAGTACAAGTATACTACAAGTATACAACCTAAAATTTGCAGCTTGTCAATATATTACGTATATGTAAGATATAATATGCAAGAAGATTAATTTAAGTTATTTTACTAAAGGACCGCCATTTCTTAAATGATATTCGAGAAAGTATAGGAACATCAAAACGGTTCTGAATTACTGCTTCCCAAGTTGTAGCTATGTGCAACATTATTACGAACTACTCCGCAACTTCTTGTAACATTGCTACAAACGACTAAATCACAACGTACCAGTTTATAACTTATGGTTAAATCAACATGGTTCTCTATATTACAAACGGCCCTGTGCAACTTTATACTACACCATCATAAAGCTCCAAATTGCAGCGAAGCAGTTTGTAACTGTTTGAAACTAGCGCAGTGCCCCGGATTAGAGCTTAAGGGAGTAACATAGTGTTTTTTAAAATATGGAGACATATTGTGCCGTTTTGTATTAAATAACTTAACGATCCTTGTGCAACATTGAAAGTAAAAATACCTGTTTTTAATATATGATCATTAGCGAGAACTTTGTAAATGTAATGGATAATGTAATATAATATTTAGAGCTTTTTACCACTTTATATCAAATTATTTATCATTCAACAACATCATGCGACATTCCTGTAAAGTTTTACAATATGACATAGCACTTTTCGGTAGTATAAAATGTTGTCACAAAGTTTAGGTTATTATGGAACATCCCATTAATATCGTGTGTGTTGCAACTACATACGAATAAACCCTGTCGATTACATTTCACCCGGCTTTCAAACCACTCAAAGGCGGCAGGTCAACTCCACCTTCGTAAGTCTTTTCAAATCCGTTTTCGAATTAACCCCCATTAAGCTGTGATCTTGCAACGGGCTGGACTTTGAAACGACCATTCATTAAGGATGAACAGAAGAGGTTAACGAAGGTAAGCGGCGCTCGTGGCACCTTTTCGCGAAAGGGAAAAAGGAAGACGATGATAAGAAGGGAGGAAAGGAAGAAAAGACGATGCGTCCTTGAGAAAGCGAAAGAAATGGAGCGAAAACGAGCGGAGCTCCGGGCTACGAAGCAACGGAACAATGAACGAAGCCGCTCATGACTACCTTACGTTCCATCGCTTTCATGATGTATATACCATGTGACCATCAGGGTACTTAAAACATTTAGTTGTTTAAAATTTCGCACAAAAATCAAACGATGACATTGTATTTCAAAATTCGATAGGAAACACTATGTATGTACGTGATATCTTTTTTGTGTCACACATATAATTTTTTTTTGTATATTTCGATCGTTAGAAGTAGGAATTTTTCTGCTCGAGGAAATGTTTCCCAGTAAAAATAATTAGAAGTAATAGCACAACGTTTTATACTTCCACTGTTCCAAATAAAAAAATTTGTCAATGTTCGTAAAAAAGTTCCCGAGTTGAAACAAGTTTTATAACTGCTGAGATAAAGAATCAAACGTTTCAGAGATTGTAGTGATTGCGAAAGATACGTAGTGGATACTTGGAATATAAGTTCATGTTGCAAAATATGGCGTCCTTTTGTACTTCTTACTTGATACACTTTCTTTTGTCCGCTGTACTAAATTATTTTTGTATTATATACGTCTGTATAATTAAGCTTCAACATTCTGAAGCTTTTCTCACATTTGCTCGTTAATAAGTAGTCTGATGACCACCCAGTATACACCTCGGCCAGAAGCCTGCAACAAGATGAAGTCCGATTGCACTCCCGCGCACTCTGCATGACCATTACAACTACTGTTAAGCGGCAGCTGTTCGGATTCGTGTTTTTAGCTCGTAGTTGCGCGGATGATGAACAGATAGAGAAGATATTTAAGAAGATTTATGAGCTCCCGGTAAGACCCTGAGGTGTTCTCCGGCCGACCTGGACCGAAACGAATGTCACCAAGTTCTTTTGGTTTTTGGTAAGCCTCTATTGGCCCGTACAATTGCCTTCTTGATTGTGTTGTCTTGGTTTGAAATACTTTTTTGTCGTGTGAATACAAGTTGTGAAATTGAGGACTGAAGTTTGCCGGTTTCTTTTCTCCAGGGATGGTTTTTTGAAAGTTTGATAGTGGAGGGGGTTGGGTGAAAGTGTTGAAATATTACAGACGTTGTGAGATGATCTTTTCTCTTATTATTATACGGGAAATTTTGTATATTTCTTCTGCAATTTAAATTTTTATATCTCACTGGAGAATACTTCATTTTTCAGTATATTTTTCTTCTTTTATTCCAACATTTTACTATATCTTTCCGCTTACATTTTTCATATATTCTTATTCTATATTCTATATTTTCCATAGTCCAATATGTTCGATAAAAATACATTTCTAATTTACGTTACGTTTCATTTCTCATCACATCCCTTGCCATCGATACATATGCTGCGTCCGTTCTATTATTTCGACGGAAAGACTTACGAGTGTAGATAAAACAACAAGTAGTATATTCGAACAATAATTATCACTTGAAATGAACAAATTTCTGACGAAAGGAAATATACAATTCTGAAAGAAGGATAAACATATTTCAGTAGCAACGAATGTATTAACTACAACGCGTCAAGTGTTACTAATTCAGTAATTCAATCGTCTAACTCGTCTTATCATCATCCCCTACGGATGTCGTTAGTTAAACAAGTTCGAAACACGGCGACAAGTTACGTAAAACGTATTACATTCGACAAATTGCATAATGTACCTACGCGAAGGAAGGTCGGAGGAAACGGAGACACATCAAAGGTAGCTGGTTCTCCCTTTGTGAAACAGATCGGTCGCGGTTGGTCGAGTCTTGGCCGCGTAATATAAGCCACGCGAGGACTCCTTCATCGCTTTGGTGCTTCTCTCATTATCCCAGCGAGGGAGATCGTCCGAGTGAGGCCTTAAATCAACGTCCCTGCGACAATTAACTCGCTCGTGTGAGTGAATAGGGGTGGTATAGCTAGCTCGAAGCGAGCGACCGAGTGAATCACGTGTACACCACCTGCCGGAGCGTGACCTCTTAATGTGCATGCCGAGAGATGAGGCCCTATGAACATTGGCGTAGACATCGCTCGATTCTTTCGACTTTTATCAACTTGCGAACATCAAATTTATTCCGATCGATAATTGCATCGAATTTCTATTTTATATTCTTTAATATACTTTTTACATTTTCATTGGAATGTTTCTATCGGATCTTCCTATATTGAAATACTATCAGATCCGGTTGGCGAATATGGCGTACTTCCAATTTTATTTATTGTGAACTTTCCGAAATTTACCAAGTGACGAAAAGTTTCTTGTTGAATACTCTAAAGAGTTGCGAAAGATAGTAAAAGAGGTCCATTACCGGAAAATAAGGACAAATTTCTTGAAAAATGTTCATCAAGTAAGATCACTTTTGCAATACTGCAATACTGTATAAAGAAAAATATCATTGAAATGGTAATTAAACAAAATGCTAGTTCTGAAAATTTTCTCAAATTTCGCAATAGACTTTCTAAACACAACCTAATATACTTAATTCAAAAAATAAATTACGATCGGAAAAATGTTCTTGTCTATATTACAAAGGCTTATTCTCTAACTTTCATCCTCATCGTTATATTGTAGAAACTAAATCCCTTTAGAAATAACTGAAATCATCGACCTGAGAAAATTCTCGACTCATCCACCTTACAAAACAGAAGTCATTTATCCTTCACATCATTCAGCTTTTTCATTTTATCATTTAAAACTGATACTGCTTTTGCCTCACTCAACATGTTCTTCGCATCAGTTCATTTCCTCTTCAAGCCAGCAAGAAGAAACAAGGTAATGGAGAAGAAATACAAGCATCAGAGATATTCCTTTCTTCTCGCAGTCGACACTAAGCTTCTTTTCCAACCTTTAGTCTCTGCCTTCAGTCCGATGTCCGAATGTAATAGTTGGCTTGCGAACTATTATGCATTAATGTAAAATTTAAGGGTGCGGAAGTATATACAAAAGAATGCACGTAGTACGTGAAGATACATAAAGTATACAAAATGTGCTACTTGTAATATTCGTAGATTGGAATTTTTAACTTTTATGGGAAATTTGAAGATACGAAAATAAACAGATCGCGCATAATGTGCAAAAAAAGTATGAAGTATATCAAATATTAATTATTATCTATAATTTGAATAGTTTATATTTTGTTTCGTATTATTAAAGTTTCCTATAAATATTTAGTACGTAAAAAAGGGCTTTGCTGAGGCTCCAATTTTTTAGTTATGATGAGAAAAATTTGCATCTGCGTAAATGTCCCCAGTCTATTTATTGGAATTCTGTACTCACATTTCTCTCTTCCTATTTTGTTGGTAGAAACATGATTTTGCAGAAATATTCACAGTCTAGTAATAATCAAAACAGACGTCGGACGTCTCTCATAATATCCAGACCAACGCGAAGGCGATGCTTAGAGTCTGGGTCTGGGAAAATGACTGGATAATCGGCATACTACTATAAGCTCCCTTCGACGCATCGAGCAGCCTCTCTATCTCGAACGCGGTCTGGGTCATGGGTCGCCGCTATAAACTCACCGATGTTATTGCAGGTGTACGAATCGCACAAGGCTCGGAGCAACGTGACGCGCCGCGGCAACTCGTTTGCGGGAAACGCATAAAATTATAACTTACGCTACATTGACTCACAAAGCGGCTGCAAATTATTCTCTCCTCCCCCTATACTGCTAGCCTAGCGACGCCCGCGACTCCACGATTTTATGCAGCCCTGAATATGCTCTCTCTCTCTCTCTCTCTCTCTCTCTCTCTCTCTCTCTCTCTTTCGGCGCCTAGTGCTACAACATTTTGCTACGTTGCAGTCGAGCGTCAAGGAAGAAACGGGGATCGAGGCTTGTATGAGTTATGGAGAAACGTTTCGCGAGATTTATCGAGCGTTCGAGGATATTTCCCCAGAGGAATAGGAGAATCGCGGTCGAGAAGGTTCAAAGTTTGAAATTTTGCTGAGAGTAACGGAGAGAGGTTGACGACGGACTCTCGAAGAGAAGGTGAGTTGTAAAGCGATCACTGGGTGTATCACAGCTTTCGAAGATATTAACGTCTTTCGTTAGAAGCCAAGTTTTGTAGAGTTTCTGTGAATCGTCTCATATTGAATACTTTTGAGTTTGAAATTTCGACGAGGAAATGGAGTGATGGCTTTTGACGAAATTCTTGAAGCAGGGGTGAGTTGTAAAATGATCAGCGGATGCATCAAAGTTTCTGAGTTGGGATATTGCTGTCTTTTGTTAGGAGTCAAGTTTCATAGGATTCTACGCATCATCTCATATTAAATACTCCAAAAGTTGAAATTTTATTGGTACGAAAATGGTAAAGTGGAAGATGTCTTCTAAAATGATTGACATATTCGAGCCTGTAAGCTAAGATATTAGCGTTTTTTGTTACGAATCAATTTAAATCGAATACTTTGAAGTTTGAAATTCTATTGGCGTGGAAAGTCATGAAATGATAGTTGGAGACAGAATTGCTGAAACGATTCGGTATATCCACGTTTCTAAAAGAATAAGGTTCATGTGTTTGATCGTGTATTTGATCATGCACATATTTAGATACATGTATCTAAATCATTTCTACGTTATTTACTGTTCCACGTGTTTAAAAGTTTGAAGCATCTAGCTATAACTAAACTAAAATGTGTCTGGAAGAAATATACGCGTCTATGCTTTAATATACGCATCATTTTTCCAAGGAAAATAAGACAGTTATGGACAGACGCTCCATTCATTCGCTTATGTGTTTACATCCTGTACTCTAGTAATACTAATACGTTCGAATGCGCAATACAATAGTGTTACATATCTTCTACATGAGATAATATTGTTATTTTATCGAATTACAACTTCATGCATTTTAACGACATCGTAATGCATTAACTCTATGTCTATTCTGTGTCTACTCGATGCAACGTCTACTCAAACTTAAAATATGAAATACTTTCCAGAAAAAAATACAAATTTTATTTTCACACAAAATCTACTTTCGCAAGCTAAAACATCCTCTAAATAACGTTTCATAAAAGCATTCAGAATATCCAATCACTCCCAATTTCTCTTGAACAATCTCCTCATCAGAAACAAAACTTCTTTATCTTGCCAAACCACAATGTGTCCCCGGTAATTGGACACGAACAGCGTCGACTTTGATTCCCAAACACCTTATCAGTAACAAGTATCTTCTCCATACCCATCAAGGTCTATCTCTCGATCATCGATCACCGTGTACATAGCCAACCCTCCATCTCGCTCCTTACAGAAGTAGTACGTAATGGGTTAGCCAAATAACACGTATAACTCGGGCATCGCAGGCGATAGAAACGCGATCGAGGAAATATACACATCGTGTTGAAATATACACAGTGACAACAGCTCAAGCTGTAATTAAGTAAAAAGCTATAATTATAACTTGACTGACTTATAGCTTTTACTATACGGAGTGATATGATATGGCAGATCGTTGAATTTCTCTCAACATCCGCTATCATACGATGAATAAAAAAATATAGGGTTCGATTTAGAAAAGTTAACTTGAGATCCCCTCCTAAATACAAATTACTTATACCACATAATGTTTTCGATAACTTCGATCCCTCGAGAGATATTCTACTGTTGCCGTTTAAACGTAACACTCTATATATTTTACGTTACTGTAACACTAAATGTTCTTCTCTATTGTAGCAACGAAGGTAGTAACCTTAAGTATAACATTTACAATCATTCGTGTTAGTGTTCTCTGTAACCAAACTTCTTCGAAAGACGTCGTCGGTGTGCACAAGTCCGAGGTATCTGTTCAAAGGCTCATCCGTCATCAGTCGTCCAATCACGACGGTCTAGCGTAATGTACCTCGGCGAGTGCCATCGGCGTAATCATTTACTCCCCTTCGTTGATTAATGACGAGTACGGCGTGCGTCTTGACGAGTTGAAACGCAACACCGGCAACTCCTGGACGTGGCGAGATCGTCGCTTTTTGTAGCTCCTCGTCAGTACGCTCAAGAGCCTGATGGACGTGTTCACATGGACAAAGGCGAGGACCGACATCGTTTCGACAGTGCTCCGTGTTCGTTTAGTCCGCGACTAGTCGTACGTCTTTCGGTTACATACAGACATACGTAGACGGTTGGACTGAGACGACAACACGCATCGTGTACGAGTACGAAGGTTAATGGACACAGAATGCCGATCGATCATCCGACCACTGGTATAGGATATGTTATGTTTTAGGGGATTGAGACAGCAGAGATGGGGCGATAATGGGCATTCTGTGTGGAGTATATTGTTTGATTACTGCGAATTTTTATGAATATTTCTCTTTTTATAAACTGAGAGAAACGGAGTTTAATTGTAAGTAGAAATTTATTTCATCCATATAATAAGCCCATAATATAATAAACATAATAAATATAAAACCATAATATAATGAATCAAGGATTGAAAAAGATCCGAAAATAACTGTTTCAAACTGTTATATATCGGTTCTGGCTGAAACGGTTACGGGGAAAGAAAAAAAATGTCGTAACTGTTATCGGAAGCTAATTTTGACCTAATATTAATTACGGTTGCGGTTCTAATGTCGGTTCCGATATCGATTTCATTTCGGTTCTATATTCTATCCATTTTATTCACCAGCAATGTTAGAGAAAGGAATTCGCAAGATAAGAGACAGCATAAATAATTTTAACGATGGTGGTAAGTAAAGACGTAAAGCAGGAAAATTAGATTATCCATAGTGGATGTATGCGTCGAATTAGTGACAGTGCATGATAGACCGCACTATTTAATAGATGATGACGCGTTTAAAGATATAATTAAAATGATAAGTTTGTAAAAAGAAAAAGTAAATTCACATAAACTTATTAAATAAATACTATACTGCGTTAGATATTTTGTATATTTTTACATATTATGTATTATACATTTTACATATTACATATTATACATTTTTGCAATTTTAAATTTTCCATAAATACATAAAAATCCGCAATCCAGTGATTACAGTTGAAATCCGTTTATCTGATTTACTTGTCGGAGGACAAACAGTTTATATAATTAAAGTTCATATAGTAGGAGCTCGCCAATTTTCCTCGTTACCTATTATTTTTTCTTTCTCAATCTTCCTTTATCCTTCGATAATCACTCAGCAGGTGTGCCAGAAGCTCAGGAACTTAGAAGTTCCCTAGTAGTGAAGTGAATGTTAAAAAGTTTAAATATTGGAAACAACAGATGTAAAATAATAAAAAAGTAAAACGTTGGAAGAGGTAAAAATTTGAAAAACTCGGTTCACAAAATGAGAAAATAACAGGGTTAGGAAGTTGAAGAAAAAAGGCGTGAGAAAATTAAAAAATGAAAATATAAACAATTAAACAGCTAAAAATTGAATTGAATCATTTTAATCAACTTCACATTCGCTTCTATATACGTATCTTTTCATTTTTTACTATCACATTCAATAATATGGCTATCGAGATCATAGCATTTTGATTCTTATCAAATGACAAATTAAATGTTACTTACTACTATCAAAAAACGATCCCTTAAACAATACACCATCACCACCTTCAAAAAAAGTTGACGTAAAACTCTTTTATCCGCTCCTCCGGCATCGATATCAAGGTACCACAATTACAGACCGACTGTACAAGAAATGGTTCTTACAAGCACCGAGGAAGTCCGTCACGTCCGATTCGTCACGGTCCACGTCAATTCTCTCGATCGATTTCCCAAAAAGTTCCGATATCCGAATTACCTACACCGATCTTGCCGACAGGTAAAAAGTGGAACTGCAAGAAGACGACACAAGAAAGGAAGAACAAGCATGTAATATATGTATACATTCACTCACAAAAGTATTCGGGCGCTTATGGAAATCTTTTACAAACTGTAAATTCTAAAATTTCACGATAATTAAATAACATATTTCCAGTTTCTCGATTTTTGGTCGTGTTTTTATTAATACGTTAGGTCTTGTTTCGACATCTCGTGAACACTCCAGTTCGCTTCTTCGGGACAGATACGAAAACTACATATTATAGGAAACATTCTGAAATTTCACTAGCACTGTAACGGAACACAACTATTACGATTATATTGGTCAAGTTTGAAACAAATCTGAAAATGTATGTAGAAACTACAAGACATTTAGCGCAAGTATATATTTCGCAAAAATCATAAAAGTATTTAAATAGTCAATTATCCATTACATTGGTAAGCCTAAATATTCAATGAGACCATCTTCAATGCTTATTTGTGCTAATTTGTCACTAAATATACGTCTGCAGTAAATATATCGTAGCGTCTATATACGTAAAAGTTTTCTATGGTATTTGTTCTGATAACATATTTGTCGTCCTTTGGGTTTCCATCGTGTTTCTAATAATGTTCGTGCTTTCAGTAGTATTCATTTCTTCGGAGCACCACAAATATGTCATCTAATGATGGTAAAAATGTAATATGCAAAAAGTATTCAGATTCTGCCGTCAGCCAGTATAAGTATGTAAGTACATGGCAGATCTTTATGTAACGGAGCACGAGATCTGAACGCGTGTCAGCTCCGCATCCGGGCGTGCTGCGTGCATTTGCCCACCTGCTCGTTGGGCCGTGACCTCTTCTTATTCGGGTGAAGGGAAGGAAACGCCGACGAAGCAAGAAGAAGCGAAGGTGGCTGAAGAAAAAGAACGAACGAGTGTCTCTCGCTGATTGACGAGCGCCAGAGTCTCCGAGAGTCGAAGCAATAAAGCACGTGCGCGCATAAACGCCCGAGAAAAGGATCTCTGGTGCATCGAACACCTGCCTGTCCTCTTCGTAGTGTTCGTCGAGATTGGTGGTCATACGTACACAACATGTTTACTGACAAGTCTATGACTCGTTTCATGAGGGAATTAATTACTTCAGCGAGAATCAGCTTGTAAATGGGCGATCGAATGACGAGGTCGATGAAAGATTATTAACGCTCTTGAGAAAAAAGATTGTAACTCGCACGAAAATGTTCAGTGTAGTGTCTTATAGAGTTGTTGAAGATCTGAAGTACTAGGTACGTTCTTATGTATGTATATATGTATGACTATGACTTGTTTGAAAAGGGAATTAATTACTTCAACGAGAATTAGCTGGGAAATGGGTGATTGAATGTGAAAATTTATTAACATTCTGGAAAGAAAAATTGTAAATTGTCCTGAAGCGTTTATTGGAGTTTTTTTTATAAAGTTATTGAAAGTTTAAAGCATTGGATGTCACGGAACAAGAAAGGATTTTTATGAGAAAAGTATATTGTTCTCTTTAGTTAAGATGTCCCACCTACCATTTCGATATCGAAGAAAATTAAAGTTTTATAAAAAGGCTAGCATAAAAACCAAGATTGAGTTTTTTGGTTTTCCTGTCTCTGTCGTTCCTTGATTCAAAAAATTGGAATTCAATTTCCATCATCTCGGAGAATTTTACTTATTATACTTATATCTTATTTACATGTATACACCTCTTAATTTATAGCGATGGTTTAGGGGGATAAAGCGTTATTAAGGCTGTTGATATCGAGTCATATTTTTACTGATTGAAAAGAAACTTAATTTCCATCCACTGGGAAAGCTTCAATTAACCCAGTTCATTAACTTTCACTCGTCGGGTAAAACTGCCTCTCTTCTCTTTAAGCAAATTGTTTATTATTCGATAAATTCTTCCCCCTTTAATCTCAATTTATACGGAAAGATTTATACCAAAAGCGAAAGCAAAACATCTGACGAAGTAAAACATCTACCAACAAAAAATGCTATGTACTTTAAAAGCAAACTACGAACTATGAAAATTCTAAGAGCGTAGTTAACTTCTTGCCTTATGACTTTTGGAATATCTACTTTGGTAAATCTTAGTTATTCGTTATTAAAACAAAATATATGAAATATTGTATACAGGCAACAGATGTTAATATAAAATTAATTAATTAATATTGATTTACACTAATATGGATTTCAATCTGCCAATTGAAGCTAGGATTAAAGGTGAAACTAAACTGCGTTGAATTAAGCCTCTAATCCATCACAAACGTTATATAATATCTTAAAGCAAGGGGTTAACACGTGGTACGCGCGATTAGGCGCGTAAATCCATGGCTAACGAACGACGTTCTCTAAACTGTGTGCGTTATACATAAATATGCATGTATATGAAACGTTCTCGTGACTATTAATGTCTACATAGTTATTGACTGTTACGGTGCTGATCGGTGACTCACGTTCTATTTTGTTAAATTTTTTAGGATGATTAAAATAGGATAAATTTCACGGAGTAAAAGACGTTCAGCGATGCGAATGATTTATGTTAATGATATCACAGCCAGAGAAAAAGCGCGCAGATACGATATAATATTTCGCGAAAATTATATGTTAGGGTATAGTATATTTCAATTTACGATGGCTGCCAGAGCAAAATATATAAAATTCGCGTGACAGTCTGTATTAACGACAAAGCGATTATCGCACGGCCGCAGTGACAATCGTAAAAGTGTGCATTAAATGGCGAGAACGCGCCGTGATTCGGCTCAATGGCGCGGGACAGAAGGAAAACGAAGAGAAGCCGCGAGAGTCACGCAATCGGACGCAGGTGCGCGCTCGATCCCAGAAACAGAGTGGGCCACGCGTAGCACGATCCACAGCGCGTGCGCGTGAAAGTCGCCACTGGTACTCTTTCTCTCGGCCTCCACGGCTTCTTCTTGCCTCCCTGTGCAAACTACCGATCGCGAAGCGCGAACGGACGCCGATTAATTAGATTAATGCGGCTGCCTGTCATCCCCAATATCGCCCTTTCGTCCCTACCACAGTGCGCCGTGCCGCGTCTCGTCGAACAAGTGACGGGAGCAACAAATACTTTGAAAGAAGTGCTTTTAGCGTAGCGATCGGTGAGCATGATACGAGAGTCATCTGATACATCGTGTTCTTTCATTTTTCTTTCCTTTTTTCTCTTTTTGATGTATTTCCTAAGAGATATTGTAGTTGCTTCTTTGGGTTAAATGCAGGTTTATAGATTTGGGTTTGGAAGAAAATGAGATTCAGTTTGCAAAGGTGGTTCTCAGAATCGATTATATAGAATTATTCATTGAGAATATATTATCAGAATTTTTGATTAGGAATATAAATATTCTTAGTGAATGATAGAATATGCAGATAGTTGATCTCGATGCGATCATTTTTATTTTCATTTCGCTCTTCTGCTGTATCTTAGTATCTTCTAAAGTATTTCTAATTCTAGGTGATGACTTTTTAAATGTTTACTAACATCTAAAAAATATAGAGAAATTTGTCTGACGATCAATTTCGTTATCGAAACGTTTTATATCAAATATAAAAAGTACACTACGGATTTTTCAAGTATCTATCCTATAAAACATTATTCAAACGAAACCACAAAGCATATTAATCTTCGTCAAAACTGAAAGCCGCAGGAATCTTCACCGATATACCGTCGCCCAAGATACCAGAGATAGCAGAAAAAATGTTTATTAATTGTTAAATTAATTTTTTCCAGCTTATCGAGAATCTCCAGTACCATGTTCGACTCATCGTCAGAACAGAAATAAACGACCCACCGGGATAACATCGAAATGCCGCGTCCGAAACTCACAACGCAAAGGCGTGAAAATTACGCGGAAACATAAATGGTATCTCGGTTACGATATCTCGGCGTTGAAATCGAGCGTAGAAAAATCAGTTTATGCTGTTGGGTTGCAAGGTCCGTGCCTGCTGAGAGTAATTTGCGGCTCGGCACAGTAATTAATGGTGGCCCTTATTAAACGTCCTTCGTGTTAATGATCGCCTCGCGCGATGCATCAACTGCAGCGCTCGCATAACGTATATGGCCGTGGACAATTACAGTTTCGTTAAATTGAAATTTTGCTGCTCGTTTTCCGTCGATGCTTTAAAACGTAAACGTCGCCGCAACGAGGGGGCCGCTGCGTATTAACGACCAGCTAATTAACTTCGCCTTATTGAAACCGGTTCGTCCCGTTACCACCGCGACGCGACGCATGGAATGCCCACGGATCGGGGCTTACATATAATTATGCTGAAATATTATGACCAAACGAGGGCGTTATGTCGGTACTTAATCCGGCTTGCCGCTTCTTTTTTTACAGCGACATTCGAAACACATCGCGTTGTTAATCATCTGCTTATCGTTCTCTATGGATTCAGATACGTAACATGCAGTTAGGAACAATTGGTACATTCGAGATTTGTTTCCTGTAGGCGAGAAAATACTTGGAAAGTGAAATTTTTATTTAATCCTTAATCGATATCTTGATTTCATAACTTTGTTTGTAACTCTTGAAATTTTAAACCTTCGATGTATATCCTTTTCCCGTCTTAATCGGTCAAAAATGTATAATTTTTATTCGTGGAATTTTGTTTGGCTGTATAATATTTTTGTCTAATATAAAATACCTGATCTATGTCTTACGTGTTTAATACACTTAGATGTGAAACACAGAATAGGAAACCAAAGAAAGCAAGTAATTTTAATGATCACGAAAACGTAATTGTTTATTAGTCCAAAAAACGTGTCAAAAATTTGCGAGCTATGCTTATGCCCTGTACAGACTTGGGTGTAAAGATTTAATTTATACCGTTGATCTGACCTAAATGGATCAGCTGCATCATCGTTCATAATTTAGACTGTGGAAACTACATTTAAGAGAAACTGAATAAAAACTCCGACCCTTGATCCAATTATGCCTGTAATCTATGTAATTCCATTGTAACAAGACTTTATACGATATTCGATATTTCGTAGCGCGTGGTAAAAAAAAAGATACGAAGCCAAGGAAATTGACAGTACACAATGGCGAATTGTAAACTAAAACAGAGAGGCGACCGCGGGAATCCGGTTGGAACGTTTCTTTCGCGTCCACGAAAAAGTAGGTAATATCGTGAACCTTTTTGCGTGCAGCCAAGTTATAATCGAAAGCGATCCTTTGATCACAAGGCCCTCGCGTTTTTCGCCCTTAAACGTGTCTTGTCACTTGTTTCGAGTCATCGTTGGTAAATACTGCAATTTCGCTTTTTCTTCGTACGTCTCTTTGGCGTCGATGCCTAATCATAATTCGAGCCAGATAAACCAACGGTCTGATCCCGAATTGAATCGCGGGAACACGTACGATTTTCTACAGGAAATTTGCCGACAGTTTGGGTGCCCCTTCGCCAGTTACTGTCCGGCTTACTTTAGCGGCGACCGGTGAAACAAATTATTCGATTGGAATAGCAGAATGAATCGCAATAATCATAACTTGTATATATCACGTGGAAGTTTCTGCTAATTTCATAATGATTTTTAATAACGATTGTGGTTATTTAGTTGAGCAAAGTCGAATCTTGATTTTAATTTGAATGGGCAATTGTTTTAATGGACACTTCAATAGAAATTGATCTTTTAAATGGATATTAGCAACCGCAAAGTGCTTGTTTCGATTGTCATTAATCAGATACGATCACTTTTAGTTGAGAGTGATCTGAATTTTTGTAGGTTTTTGTAGATTGATATATTAGGTATTTTTACATCAGCAAAATATAGTTGTTTAATCTTAATTAATTAATTTAGTAACTTGGTAATTAGTATAGAATATTCCAAAATGTCGTATTCAACATCGAAATAAAGTTATTCGATGAAGAACAAAGTTGTATGCTTTCACGTCCGTAATTTACAGTACACGATATTTCAAATCGAGATTATTCCAAAACTCCCGAAAAAGAAAATATACATTTTATTCGTAAAAGTACAGAATTCACCCCTACCTAATCTATATATCAGTATGCAACTTTAGACGAGAAGAATTCGAAATGAAGGTTATTTTAAGCCGACAGAAACTTAATTGTCCCGGAACTAACCCGAGGAATTCCCAAATGACTATAGTACGACTTCATTGAAGGAGCAACTTCCATTTTTGTTGCCACGTTCGAACTCTCTCTTGATCGCAAAACGAAAGGGCCATTTTCCTTTAAGAGCAACTGGACAGAGTCATAAAAATTAACGCAATTTCGGTGCGGCCCATTTGATATCGTCGAATACGGCGATGACCGGTTAACCAGAGCGAATTAAGAACCATAAACCGAGTAATTACGCCGTCTGATCGCGGTGACGAGAGTGTCGAGGTAATTTTTAAATACCGACGCCGTCAAATCGTCGCCCTGAAACGGAATGCAGGCAGAAGGATCGTGCCAGGCATCTGGCATCGGCAATTGCCGTGTCACAAAAGATGCCTCCTTCGGCAACAAGAAGAACGCATCTTACACTCTTTCATGGTCGCCAAACGGTTTTTCGTCGAACGAGCGTGCAATTGTTTGTCGCATCGCCGTCATTCGCAGAAGAATTCCGCGGACGCGCACGTCGCGGCCATTTTCCTTACGAATCGACCTTAAATTCGATTTTATGGCATCTTCTTCCTTCACACGCTTGCGCAATATGCTCAGCTTTTTTCGCGTGAAACGTGTAATTGCTTTATTTTCATTTCCAACGATTGAGAGACGTAATTGGACGTGATGGTTGATTGCGGATAGTGAAAAAGGGGTAGATGTTTTGAATTGGTCGAATATTAGGTGTGTCACAATTTTCTAAAATAGTTTCTTGGACGTGAGCGTTTTTTCTTTTTTTTGAAAATTATTCGTGTGTTCTAAAAGTAGACAGAATAATTGTTTGTTCTATATTCATGAAATTGCTGTAACAAAATACAAAATGAAGAGATAAAAGGATAAATTTTACAAAATAAAAGACATATATATGTATGTATATAAGATATAATATACGTGCATATATTTGAGAATATACTAGAAAGTAAAGCATTGTTAGATATTTGCTTCAAAAACATGAATTTTATAAATTCATCGACCGGAGGGTAATCAAATTGTTTGAACCATATCTTTGCAATAATTTGTCCTGTCTCCTGTATATTTTAATTGGAGACATTATAGTTCCTAAAACTATTTGAAAACCCTAAATATATATGACTCTTCGAATCTTCGAATACTTTTTTAATTACAAATTTCAGCGATTCATCAACTGCCTCGATTTAAAGAACGCAGGGGGTTGAAGATTATCTCGTTAATAATAGAAGAGAAAACTGTGAATTCACATTCTTCACTAGGAAACACCACTTGGGGGCATGAATCTCGCTTTCACCGAATAAAGGACACCGAATAGAAATCCCTAGAGGAGCATCCTGTCTCCTTAGAAGGAGGCAGGTGTATATCCTCCGGTAGAGCCACGGTAATTTCGCTTCGATCTGCTGCATGTTCGCAGGTCAAGTTTTTTCGCGTTCGAAGGCGTATAATAGAAGTCTAGCGAAGGCTGCTTCTTGGTTTTCGGATTCGAGAGCTATCATTATCCGGCGCGAACCGGAAGCTCGACGCCCAAGGGGGATGCACCACGGGATTGTGAATCATCGCGGTGACTTCCAAGGGTTTGGGCGGATCAAAAAGTCGTGGAAATGGCAGAGGGACACTGGCATTCCGGTGTGTGGTCTTATAGTCTAGTTTAATGAGAAAATTGGTCCATTCGTGGCAACGAATCTCTCATATATTTTTTTTTTTTAAATCTTGCAAATGTTCATTCCGCACCCCTGGGTCACTTTCTTCTCCCCTGTTCGTTCTTTTTCCATCAGACTGATGTCTGTATTCGGAGTATAATTGCAGAGGGTGTTCCACGAAATTCTGAGAATATGGGATGATGGATTAGATGAGAAATTTTGTCCGAATGATGTTCTTGGATTCGATCAAATTGCGTTTCTGATCCATCTGCGTTTAATTAGAATGAATAGTTTGCTCCATTTTATATAGATAAGGATAGAGAAGTAAGTATTACTTAAAAAGAAGATTCAAGCGTGGCATGTCGGTTTTAACCAAAATTTGTATAGTCTAGCCAAATAGATTATGATGAATACTTGAAAACTTTTTTAAAGAAACTGTCGATAAAGGGATATTTTTACTTATAAAAAAAAAAGGATTCAAACGCTATTTCGGTGAGTGATGCCAAAATTCTCAGAATTCTCCAGCCGCTCGGCATATATCACGCGAGTCAAGAGAATCGATTAATGTCCACCTTTTACGAATGAAAATAAAAATAAAAATAGAGAAGTGGGAATATTTCAAGAGTAAAAGGATAAAGTTTAAAGGTTCTTCAGGCTTTAAAGGAGGATTAGAACTTTATTGCCGTGGCTTATTTAATGTTTCTTCGAAACGACGAATTTTTACGGCCGAATTTCGTTGATTTGCTTTCTGGAAGAAGCAGCGGGAAGCCTGCAACGAGAGCGAACCGAAAACCAGGGATTCGCGTGTCTACCGATGATTTACACACGCCCACGTAACGAATCTATTAATTATTTATGGGCATGCGGAATTTATTTGCTGGCCACCGCAGGGTTCCTCTGCCCTATGCCCTGAAGGACCGTCTTCAAGAAAGCCAGCCTAACATAACGGTGCTTTCTACGTGCTTTATTCTCCTAATGCCTTGTGGAATCTTCGAAAGGATCTTCCTCGAAAATATTAAAATTGCAAAACAACTTTATCTCGCAGATTCACCGTATGATATACGCTGCTTTCTCGACTTCTTTATGACCAATCCGTGCTACGGTAGCCTGAATCGTGTTAAATTTTCTGCATCCTGAAACGGTCAGGCTTATCCAACGTGAAATCTACCACTGAGTTTTACACAATTTTTACTTATATCTTACGTATTCTTTCTAAGTTGATTAATTTATTAGTAATTAATAGACTGAACACAATTTTTAACATATTACCTGTGTGTATCATAAATCGTTTTTAACGGACAAAAATTGTTTTCTTGCAATTGGGCAATATGAAAATTAAAACGTAACGAAAGAATAATTTATTTTTTCTTGCTTATTATTTCTCGCTTATTTCTGTTGCTATTATTATTATAAATTAATGTATTTATAATATATAATATTATAAATTAAAATAATTATTATAAATTAATAATAGCAAGCAAAATAAGCGAGAAGCTGCCTTTGTTTATTTAGAAATAACCTTAGAAAAATTTGTTACGTGATAAATAATCAGCTACTCTATTTCATTAAATCAAGAAAAGAAATGGAATTGATATGTGTTGTATTTTCTAAGAAATCAACTAACAACTTTGTTATACCAACCTTATACATTGATATCACATAAATCCTAATATAAAATAAACTAGAGAAAAATCGCTGTTTCATTTTCCACCACACAAAACATCTGGGAAACGGAATCCATAATCACAGAAGGCTTTCACATTCTAAAGATCGGAGAATCATTTCGCAAATTGTTACCACACCCCTTGCTACCCTTTTCGGCGGCGACTTCACGCTTGATTCGACTAATTCGACTAATGCAGAAGGAAATAAAGGAAGAACATAAGGTAGAATTTCTTCGCAAGTTTCGCGGAGACATGTGGTGTACGAGATTTTGCGGCCGAGTCATTCCAGAATCATTCACTGTAGGCAAGAAAACCTGCTGTGATCTCCACCCCTTTCTGTAGAGAATCCAAGAGTCTCCGTCGAAATTCGACGCGCTCTCGGGTAATTACCGGCAGCCGACAGTTTTCTGACAGTTTTTCGCGCGGTTTCTCTGCTTTTTGGCGACGGTTAATAAGAGAGCAGACTGAGCTGGAAATCAACTAATTGGAAAGAGGCACCTTCTAATCATCGGCTTGTAACCTCGCGCCAAAGATGACGGTCATCGGGGGCGACAAGCTGGGCGTTCGGGTCCAAAGATAATTAGCCTGTGGAGGTGCTAGCGTAATTATGGCTGCCTAGAGCTTTGTTGGAAACAATCGTTGGATTCTTGTGATCTTTGACACCGGCAGTGTCGCGTTTGTGACGAGCAAATAACACTGTTTCTTCGTGGCAAATTCGTTTAGGAGTAAATTGAACGATTGAAGAAAAAAAGATTTTGTTTATAATTGAATGTTTGATTTAATGATGTGGGAAGAGTACGAAGAATATAGAATAATTGAATAATAGTATAGTAGAATAATTGAATAAATCAACCTGTTTTAGTTTATTTAAATCTGGATTATCAAATTTATAAAAGAAAATTCTTCGAAAGCAAAAACTAATAACTAAGAGGAAAGAACTAAGAAATATTGAGAAATATTATTATTTACTAACATATAAAAATATATGATATAATTATAAAATAATATAATAAATTACGTAGTCGCAAATTTATAACTTTATCAGTGTCTATCTCTTTCGTTAAAAAAGATAGTCAAATTTATTCTAATAAAGAATAATGAAGAATTTCTCTATTTATATGAATATACCTACTTGTACTTTATCAATATATTCTACAGTTTCCTCAAAGATATCGTCATCCAACAAGTGAAAAACCAATGACGAAGTTGGACAGGCAGGGCGTATGTTGTGACAGGACAATTGTCCTGCTGACAAAATATGCTGAACGAGTTGTTCTCGATGCTCCGCTAACGACTAACCAGATAATCTCGAAAATTCATTCTGAACTCGTTTCTTCACGGACGAATTCGTGAATGGTTTCCCGCTGCGTTTCTCGTTGCGGCTAGTTCTTGTCGAATTAGAGCGAACATTCAGAAGGAAAGGATTTGGCCTAATTCGCGCACAGAATCCTTTCGAGCTCGTTATTGTTCGATTTGGTTGACAATGGTCGGTGTTGGAGGTACGGTCGCGATACAGCTTCTATCGTTTTAAAAACCACCACAGATTCCTTTTTGTCCACGTGCTATCGTTCGCCATCCGGTTCGCAGATTCGACGAAACCTGATCGTTCCAGTGCCCACTTTGGGGACCAACCGGATAAGAGCATTTTCGAAAACGTGTTGTGATTCAATCGGCGGATTAATCCTGCTCGAGAAGCCGTGCACTGTCAGAGACAAAAGAAACAATAAAATACAGTAGGGCCTCTTGCTTTTTATTCGATATTTGGGGTTGAAAGATGCTTCGTGGATCAGACGTTGAATGATCTGTACTTTTTATTTATGTGATTCTTATCTGTTGTACTGATTTGGGAGATAATCTCGATGACGGTTGAGAAGCGGATATTCTGTTTAGTGGCTTCTGCAGTCTTCGTTAGCATAAGAATTATCGAACCGAGTTAACATTAATTTTCAGAAAAACATTTGTATGTTTTTGGTAATTGGTAAAACAAAAGTTTCGATGGTAGCATTATATATTCAGAAAATTTGCGAATTTGTTTCTATCTTACTAAATCATGTACTTTTTAGTGCTAAAATTATTTATCAATTTCGATTTTTGAATATTTGTCAAGATTGTCTGGTATACTGTGTAGTACGAATGTATCGAATCTGATTTAGTAGAAGACGTTGCATGAAACTAGTTTCGGTTCTTCGTCCTTATTCTCAACGTTACACGTTTTACAGTTTCCCATAAAACTTGAGCGTCACTCAAAAACGAATAAACGTAGCGATGTTTTCCATATTCCTCCTCGAGTACAAGCAACAACTTTTATTCTTCTTGGAACGTAGCCAGTGTTACTTCAGCTTTTTTAAATTACGTATTTTATAGAGGAAGATTTAAAAAAATTTTATTACCGAACTCTAAAAAACCTCGTACTTTTACACACCTGGCGTGACTTATATTGACGCAGAGCCATTAAGAATTTCACCATCGCTAAAACTCCATAAGCTCATTAGTGTTCTTCTCTTTTCCATAGACAATATATTACCAAATGGTATAAAACGATCGACAAAACTATAAAATCATGGAGATGCAGGGCTGAGATAATCGTGACAGAGAAAGACGTAAAAATATCGATTTGCAAATCAAATAAGAGGTCTGGCTGTCTAATCTTCCATTTCGAGATCGCGCTGCGCCAATCTCATTTTTAATGAAGCTCGATCGTGGCTTCAGTGCAGACAGATTCTTGTGTGCATGTGTTGAACAGCGGATGATCTTCCACTACGAGCTCAGCGAAAATCCGTTGCACTCCAAATTGCCAAATTTTATGGTCGCTTAATACAACGTTTAAGATGTTTGCAATTTTTTAACGCAGTTTCGCTATCAACCTAATGTGTCACACTTTCGTGGAAAGAAAAACTGGCTTTTTCTTGAAAACTTTTGCATACCGGAACCCGTGATTCGAGAAATCCGCAATTAGATATATGAAGAATTATAAAGAAAAAATGCCAACAATGGGAAATTCTGCACCGTGCCCCGGGCAAAGTGTTTTATTGAAATTCTAAAACTATCCGTGCCCAATGATTCGAATGGCGGAAGCCGGAGTTCCACTTTGAAATATGTGAATATCGGAAATTTTTCGGATTTTACCCAAGCAGTTAAAAAGAAAATCGAACTTTTAATTTCTAAAATTTAAATAGTAAAATTCAATGTATAGAATGTTGCTCGTTGAATTTATTAAAAATTCAATTTATATTTATTCAACTGTTTTACTTATATTTATACTTATTAAAAATTAAAAAATGGGAGCCTTTTTATTTATATCTATATTTATTAAAAATTCTTGGAGTATTTATTAAGAATTCTGATAGGACTGAAAATCAAAATCTGGAAACTGTGCAATCTTCGATAAACAACAATATAATATTCGAATAAATCTAATAGCAACATTATACACTGTATATAGAATACACTTAACCCTAAATAACAAACTAATTACTAGACCCCGCATATTTATGCAAATACATATTTTCGTGCATTGAATTGACAAAATAGAACCCAGGTAGACGATTGTCTTACTTGTGAAATATTATAAAGAGGGACTTACTATGCTGTAACTATCTTATACCTTTTCACATTTCTGCACCATCAACTTTCTGCGGCTTTCAAATTTCTCTTCGTTGAATAAAAGTCCTCAGTCTACTAATTATCTTAAAATATATCTAGACGACCAAAAGAAAGTTAGGAATCACGTAAAAACTATTACGTTCTCAAGAATTGCTTTCAATCGCAGTCATTTGTCAAATACGAAGACTTCTCCCGGCATGTCACGCGTTCCATTTCAACTTCCGGTTAAGCACGCTAATTCCACAAGTCTGACAATAGGCTGCGATGCGTCAAACCAGCCACTTACCTTCCCCTAAAATCGCAAACATCCGATTTCCTTCTTACAGCAACCTTACGTCACCATTTCGATCACGAATGTTCGACCGATTTTCTCTTTTTCTGTACACGAAGTAAGAACGGGGCTCCATAAAACGCAGCGTTTGTTATTACGGTATTACGGATATCGAATGTCCTTTTGGTACTTCTGCCGCTTCTACACGTTCTTCCTCTTTATCTGTCTCTCATTCTATCGTTTTCTATAATAGCTGGCCCATGAGCGGGGAAAAACCGAGTCCTTGTATACAATGCTGAAGCGCAGGCTGCAGTTCCGCCCACTTCCGGGCACTGAATGCATTCTCGACTCGTCTAACTACCCTTAGCAGTTAAGCCATGCGAAGCGTAGTACAGACGCGTCCTTTCGCTGGTAAAATTTTCCTTCTCTCTTTCCTTCCTTTCTTTCCTTTCTTTTTTTTTTCCTTCGTCGATCGCTTTCAAAGAAATGCTACGGGTATATGGCGTACTGAGAATAAGATTATCCCAAGTTCTTCTAGGGCACTCTCGAGTTTCGAGAAGTTGTAGTTATGTAGAATATAACGAACTTGGTGCTGAATAATTGGATATTATTTAAAATAATTGAGAAACATTCACAATAATATGCTCTCTTGGCAATTAACATTAGAAAGGATTATTGGAACATTAGAAATAACAAAGGATAGAATAAACAAAAGCGTGTATCTTTTATTAGCGACTAGATAATATTAAATACAAAGGATCATATTATTAGTATTAATGTAATAATATTAATGATTAGTAGTAATGATTATTATTGTTATTATCATTATTGTTGTTGTTATTTATCATTATTTAACTTAATACTGTGTACTAGGATAAAACATAACGCCTAGCACAATCTTTATGAATTTAAAGTAATACTGCTACACTGATAGATGATTAACTTTGAAAATAAATTCTAATATATAAACATTATTCTATATATTTTTTATATCTTTTCCTTTCTCTTTTAATAACACAGGGGATGAAAGCAAAGTTCTCACATATAATTATCAGAAGAATTTTCGTTTCACCATTGATTTTACTCCTTAATCTCGCTATAGGGTTTGGGTTTTCATTCGATGCGACTATTCGAGAGTCGGTAGAAACGGGCACACCCCGCAACACCCACTTCCCTTTCGACTTGGATACAAGATACCCCAGAGCCGTAAGAAGTTAAATGGATATATTATTTTCTGGAAAGGACACTGGACACTTTTACCATGGCGAACACGTGCGATGGGCGTGGAAAAAAAGACAAGGCACGTGCTGGTTACGTTGTTAAACTTGGAAAATTATGTTCGCGATAACTGGTGCGAACAAACGTTCACTACTGTCTCCAGATTTGTAGAAATCTTTAAAAACTCTATACGCTTATTCTAATCTCCTATATATTTTATATAACAAAGATATCATTGCATAATTCTTTCTGCCTTTAAAATAAACGAACGGTATTAAGAATCGTAATTTGAAATTAATACTGGAAACGAGTTGATAATGTCAATTATCCACCATGCAACCGTATAAACCTATTTTTATATCTCTGTAGTACAAATTTATTTTTATGTCTCCTCAATTACTGCGTTTACAAATTTATATTATTATCTTTACAAGTTTCTAGATCTACCAATTATCGTATAACATTCTTGCTCGCATTTTTGTCAGTTAGATGTGTTTACATGGAGCTTCCAGGGAGTTTCGAGTAAAGTGGAGGAATTTCAATTACATTTTCGAGTCACGTAATTCGGTAGCGAATGGAATATGAATAAATGGAAATCGTAAGGATAAGCGATCACGTACTACTCTCATTGACTCTGAACGCTTTGCTGTGAGCAGTTGCTGTTTATGAATCTACTTTATTGCGCGATATACGATAACTGGGAACGTGTTCATGTCTTCAAATGCAAACCAAAGAAATTCTTTTGTTTATGGAACGAGATAAGGGTAGTTATTTCAAACACAAATAATTGAAAACTTCATTATTGTCGCGTATAATTTTCTATAAAATTCTCAGTCTTTCATCGAAATTAATACTATCCTTTTGAGTACGAGAAACAGAAATAGAGTAAAATATCTTTTCCACGATTTTAGGCAACCTGGGTCTAAATTCTGTACTGTTCCAGATTCTTAAGCACTAAAAGTTCTGAGACACTACTGAACATTTCTGCTACATTACACAAGCATCGGTTAAATTAATAAATATAAAATATTCTTGCAATAAAAATTCAAAGATCAAATTTCGGTGAAACCGTCCATCGTTCGATTTGCCAGCGTTTGCATATGGAGAGTTAACAAAATTCTTCAACAATTCCTAAACGTAAAAGATCAGAAAGGAAAGAAATCTATAGCTATTCGTTCAGGAGCTGCTTATATCTGACAAAAAGCCACTCTGGTTCCCGTTAAGAAAATAAATTACTGGCAGAAGCACGAGAGAGGGTCGAAATGAAGGGGCTTTTCCTGTTCGGTCCAGAGCGTTTGCATACGATCGTACTAAATCATTGCCATGGAAGAGGGTTACGCCCTCGAATCCGCGGTAATCTTCGATACGACGTCACGCGACGATGGTTCGCTAATTAACTGTAAGATTGTCCCTAATCGACTTCCGTCAGTAAATCAGTGGTATCGAGCCAAGCTGCGCCAAGTAACCGGATAACTTCACCGCCCTTTCCAGTTCCTGTTTGTTGTCGAACCCCACACGGTTCGGTGTTTTGTTACCGAGACCACTTGCCGGCCAGAAGTTCGCCAGATAGTCGCAAATGAGAACAAAAAGTCGCCAGTCCTGGAAACCTTCTCTCTCGACCATGTAATTTCGCCCCTTTTTCCCGTCTTTCACCCCGAAAGATCGCCAACTGTCGTGTCGTGCCAGAGACACTATCCAGAGATTGAACTGTCGACGGTGGTTCATTAAAAGCGTTCGAACAGCACTTGCGGCTTTAACCACCTGGTTTCCTGTCCAATGGTTGCATTAGGAGTGACGTAAGCGAGGGTAAAGTTACTTCTCTTTAAGAAAATAAGTGAAATTAGTGGAATTGATGAGTCCAGTTTGCTGCTGTCTTTTTTTTAGGAAATATCCATTTTATGAATCGTTTAAATACATTGTAAATGTTCACGCATTTGTAGGAAATTTACAATTAATTAGGAAAATTTTTGTACGCCCTATAAGAAATACATTTTTTATTGATTTAAAATTCTGTCACACTTTGGCACAAAGCTAGCGTATTCTTTGCCAACACAACCGGTTAGGAGCTACGTTAAGATCAGAACTATCGGCCTGTAATATGTACTTGAACATTTTATATGTCGGGTTGGCATTAGAATTAGGGACGTCTAACGGTTGTCCACTCGAATTGGCCATCGCTATTATTACTCGGGATGTCGATGGCAACGGACTTAGGTTTCGATAACGAATCCACGGTCCGCGGGAGGACGAATCTGATTTCTTTCACGGGTTAAGTAATCTCTGTACCTTCCTCGGGTCGATCTTTGTTTTTAAGGAGAGATATTTAATTACTCCGTACCTCTGTTAGGTCATGTCCCTCCCGTGACCGTGGCTACGTTCCGCGACCCGTTACGTCGCTACGGGGTAGTCCCCTTGACATAATTCCCGGGCATCCATAATCATAAACAACCATTTCTCAATTTTACTATTTAAGTACGATTATAATAAAAAGTATAGACTAAAGTATTGGGGTCCTTCCCAAACATTCCAAAACAAGCAATAAAAACAGAAGATTAATAGAAAATTGTGCAATCTAAAAATAATTACCAGACCATGTCAAATTTGTTAATCCGTTCCTCCTCCTCCTTGGAAAGAGCGAAACCAAACAAAAGCGCCAGAGATACTGCAAATCCAAAAAACCAGTGTCCTTGTTCCAGTTGCCGTTAATCGAGCAAATCAGGCTAACGGAATAATTCGCCAAAAGAGTTTCGCGTGACAAGGCGACTTCCGTGACCGGAACTACGTCCGAATGTATCGGTAAGGTCTCTAATCCGTATCAGGGCCTTTTCCAGGATCTGCACCAGGCTGTAGAATTATGCTGGCTGGTTGCCAGGGAAGATCCTAAATAAACACGCGCACAGCCACACGACCAGCATCCCCTCCTCTTCGGGGATTCTCTTCCGTGACAGCCCTCGAGCAAACAGCCAGCAACAATGGCGTGTATTGTCGCGGAAGAGCGAGCGGCAGGTTCGACGCAGAGAAAAGCAGGAATCGCTGGACGAAGGTGGAAAAAAAGGTGCTACCCACACAGCCGTCGTTTCCTAACCACGATGGACGTGAATGTGCCCCTTTCATAGTACTCGTTGTTATGTCACGACCTGTCTACTTTGGATTCCCGTGGGAGTACGCGGATAATGAAACGAGGGCAAAATATCTGGGCCCAGCTTTTGCTGGCTGCACGCTATGATGGATGGGGATCTGGGACAAATCGATTGACAGGCAGCGTGTCTGTAATCGTGGCCACGCTTCCGAAATTTACATTGCGTTCTCGTGGAGCTTCTGCAGTCGTTCCGTTGGGAAATTTTCTCTCTTCTGTTCTGCTAGCTTCTCTGCTAAAGAATCCGCAGACTTTATTTGGAAAAATTGGGAAAGATTTTGGAAAAGGGTGGTTGGAACACATTTTATAAGAAAACGTAGATTATTGAACTAATTTCTTTTTTTATGAATTTTCGAATTTTATGAATTTGAAAATATTACTACTGGTCAAGAAATTAGAATCATTCTCTTCGTTATTATTCGATCAATTCAAAATTATTTTCTGCTGAAATTAGAATGCTTCCAACTGCGTTACTATTTATTACTAGCCAGTCGGACTCGTGATTCAAGTCCAAGAGCTTAAAGGAACGGAGTTTGAAACTGATTTTCTTTCTTTACGTTCTTGAGTTTTATTTTATTTATTGAATATTCTTTAATGCTTATCATTTCCATTCAATTTAACACCTTCTAATACAGAATCCTTCACAATGCAAATTACTGTATTTCTTTCTACCGAATAACATACTTAAAAAATTCGCTTACCCCATCATCTTATCTACCTCAACATCTATATTAAGAACCCATTATTCACAAAATTGCATCGAAACAATGATATAACACCTGATACCCTCCTCGTTATTCAAGTGGAACTTGGTTCAGCAAATTGCGTTGCAGCAAATTGTCTTTCGCCTGCGAGACACATCTCGTGAAGGGAAAAAGCCTAAACGTCGATGCTTGAAGTACCGTTTACCATCACAGGTTTGATAGTTCGCGTTGTTAGTGGCTTAGCAACATCCTCGCAGCTGCTATAGAGAACTTCGATCTACCGAAGCCGAGTGTGGTCTGTGGTCGAGTTAACGTATATACCAAGGCGACCTGATATATTTTACCTGTCGCTGATACACGGTAGTAGAAAACCACATGGAAGGAGACGTTCCTCGAAGCTGGCACATCCAGTCGGCACACGTGACTCTTCAATCTTCCTCAGGCTCCATTAGCGTGCCAATAAAAACGATTCCAGGACGTCCCACTCCGCTTTCATTACTCCGAATTATACTTCCTGTCCAACAAGGGAATCGTTTTAACGCGTTACCAGAGAAAAACGCTAATCAGCCGCGGTAGAAATTACCATACGCGCGAAAAAGCGGATTTCAGCTAACCGGTATGAAGTTCCATTACGCAACGTGTATTTTTCGCCGTCACGGATCATTCGCGAGACTGAACGGGGATCAACTGGATGGAAATAATAACGTCCAGCGCGAACATGTTACAAGCGGGATGATCGTGCGTAACGAGCTCCAATTATGCACATTTTGCCGTGTGATTCGTTGAAATCGTTGCTCGAGCTGGTCTAATCGAACCAGTATTTTTATATTCGTTTAACGTCAGAAGGATCACCGGGATTAAAAGGCATGCCATCCTTTGTTGCTTACTATACCTAAATATATCCGCATCAATTTTTTACTTATTCGTCATTACAACATTATCATTCTAACATTAAAGAAAATAGTGTTTCTTTTCCAAAATTTGTATCTCAAATATCAAAATATATAAATTTTTTAGTGTTTAAGATTCAGAGTTTGTATTTAAAATCATTTTTTCCGAAATTAACTAATGCTAAGTCTACAAACTAACACATACGCAATTTGAAATCTCTTACGCTGAGCCAGCATAAATCAAACCTTCCTCTCAAACGTCGCAGATACAAATTAAACAAATACATACGCGAAATGTTCACCTCCCACAGCCAGAAAGTCAAACTTCTAACAGAAAAAGACATAATCATAAATTAGACCTTCCCCAAAAATTTTGCATGAGATTCGCCCAAAATGTACAAAAATGTATAAAATAATCAAAACATGGTACTCTTCGTAATATTTAAGAAGTAAAATAATTTTTTAAATTATATCCATAGAAATGTGAATTTGCATAAATATCAATTTACTTATCATTTCACTGTCACTAAAAAAGCTGCCAGAGTGGTATGATTAATTTATAATTTTTTATAAAAGGAAATTCGACGGACTTACTACGATGGATATACGAAAGATTTTTTATAAGATACAGGGATAATTTTTATCAACTTTTGTATAAAATACGTATATGAAGAATTTTTACCAATTTCATGACTAGAAATTTATATTTTCCATTCTGTTTTCGTTGAAATTGTACAATCTTTTAATGCCATAGAAATCTTAAACATAAACGTAAAGATTTACAAAAAGATATGCGAGATACGAAAGTTCGATAGCTTTCTATATTAAATTCGTTTCATTATTTTCATCCTACGGAACTCCCCAAAAGACGGACAAAACAAATTCTCTTCAAAGGGAAACAGGAAACGAAGATTAGAAACACGGTTCCTGATCGAGATACCATTTCCTAGTCCATGATCAGTGATCACCAACACGATCTTTGTTTGAGGATCAACGAATCTACGATGATTCTTTGTTCGAATCTCGTTGATTCCACGAGTGACCCTCGAAAGAGGACCAAACGAAACAAGAAAGAGATACAGATTCGTGTATCGGATAAGACTAGTCGCAAATGGCGAATCGATGCGAGTCTCTCTCCTTCTCTCGTCCAAGGAAACATTCGTCGCTATTACCATTGACCGTTGGTCTTCCGAATCTACCCATTCTGGTTCGACAGGAAGTGGGCCGGTCGGATCAAGGGCCATGCTGGCCTTTTTCATTTCACGACCTTCCATTCAGGTGTAATAGTCAGTTAAAGACTATCCAAACATGAGATCCTACCGGCTGCTTCGACGAGACCTTCCGTACTTTCTCATGGTAAACTTTTGTTAAGAAAATAGAACTGACCCGTGATCAGCAGTCGTTTTTTGCATAAACGATCCCGTGCTTCCGATTTGTCTGGAAGAAGAAACGTTTTTCGGACATTTTTAACCTGCGAGAAGTTTATTTTTCGCTGTTTTGAGACTTTGAGGAGAAAATTTTATATACAGTGACTCGCAAAAGTATTTGCATACTTTTAGAAACTTGTTATGCACGTATTATACAAAAGATTTTGAAATTTCATTAGTACTGTAACGAGATACGACTATTTGTCATTAGATTGGTAAAATTTGATTTTATCCTGTAACTTCTATAGAACAGTACTAACGAAATTTCAGAAAGTTTGGTATAATGCACATAATACAATCATAAAAAGGATGTTGTGGTAAGTGTTCGAATACTTTTGTAAGCGACCGTATGTAGAGGCTATTTTTGGAAATTGATTTCGTTTATCGGATAACAGATTTATTTTATTAAATTTCTGGCAACTATCAATTTCTGTCTGTATTAAATTTCTCAGCAATTGAAATCGAGGATTTGATATTAGAGAAAATTTAATTAAATCCCATTTCACGATACGTACAATGAAAATTGTTCGAAAATAGAAAGTATTGCTAAAGTAAAACGTAATTTTGATTTCAAATAGACTTCGGATGAAATTGAAAGATGGATATAAAAGAAAATGTAAATCTAATATTACGCGATAACAATGCGTGAAATTTAATGCTTTAAAAAATTATTAACAATTATTTGAATGAAATACGTGATTTCTCTAAAAATATAGTTTCGACTTAGTCTACTTCGGTAGCGTTATTTCGCTAGGTGAATTCGGAAGGAGGGCCACCCGCGATTCCCTAAATAGAGGAATCATCTCGAGTATATTTATCCACGTGATCTTCCAACAACAAACGTAGAAATCCTTAAATCCTAAATCAACCTGCAGCAAAGCCGTAACCGAAGGCAGACTGTAAACAAACGGTGGTAGCGGGACGTGAGGGTACCGCAGTCCAATCTGGCGAAAGTCAAATATTAGGTGACTAAATAGAACGTGGTTTTGCGGGCCATTTAAGTCATCGCGATTTAATGGCGAGTCATGCCATCCTTTTCCAATCCCATTTTATCGTCGATACCAACGTTAATCTTTAAAAATTATCTGCTCTAGAGACACATTTAAGAAGAATTATCCACAAAACCAACCCTAAGAATATTGGAACGCCTTATGAGAATAATTTATCGTAAAACGATTACTTGATCATAGCGTTACAAATACTTCAATTTCTTCAAACTCCGTAGAATTTTAGATTCTACAACGGAAGGAGTTTAAATATCGAGGATCTAGGATCTGAGATCTACGAAAAGAAACAGCGATGAGGAAATACGAAGCAGAATATTTTGGAATACCCTTTCGTAATCGCAATCGGAGAAAGCAGATTTTAATGCTGTAAATTGCATGCAAAAATTGCGAATGAAACGCTGTTTGATTGAAGATGCAACCTTAATGGATAAACTAATGTAAGATTAACGTACAACACAATTATCGTAATTCTGTTCGATCTAACCGGCCAAAGATACAAAATTCTTTTAACGGAGTTGTTTTCTGAATATATAATAATACATTTTTTGTAATTCTAACATTACGTCTTACATTTTTAATACAATAAGGTACAAAACACAAAGCAGGAAGTGAAAAGAGCAAGTATTTTTACAAATAGGAAAAAGAATATGACTGTTTGTTAATACAAAAAATATGTTTAAAATGTTTGATTGGCTACGCCCGTGTCTCACACACAGACATGGTTATTAAAGGGTTAAATAACTTAACCCAAACTATTTTAAGCCATCCGCAGCTAATTTATAACAACCGCGAGTTAATACCACTCATTCTAAATTCAAGGACAAGATATTTCCCGTTTTTAAATCTCTCGCTACTTAACTCGATTCGAGCGCAGAGAAAAAGAACGAGAAAGCAAAAGAAAGAGTAACGGAGCTCAACGCTGTCGATTGAAATCCAGCGAAAGAACTGGAAGTCGAAATAGCCGGGAGACGAAGAGACCCGGAAATCGTCTGCCAAACGTTCCGCGTCTCTCTTAAATCAACCGTCCCCGCGCAAAGACACCTCAATCGTGGGGTGTCGTAAAAAAATGCTTTTCGCGAGAGCCCGGGGGAAGCTTTTAAGTCGGTTCTTATCTGAAACGAGCTGCCTCCTTGCCGCCTTCGGTAGCGGTGATGTTCAACTCGGGAGCGAGGCAACGGGAGAGAGAGAAAGAGAGAGGAAGAATGGAAGCAAAAACGGAAAAAGGAAGAAAACGACGCTGGAAGAGAAAGGGAGGGCAAGACAATGACCGCTGTTCAAACAGCGTTGGACTTCAAACGAGCGCCGCGTTTTCGTGCTGGAAAAGAAGAGTGCGTCGACGCCATTGCGATCCGAGCGGCTGCTCCATAAGGAACGGAACGCTTCTTATCCCTCCGCGTGGCCTTAAGGACATCCGGCGACTGGAATAACAAATATTTGTGCCACGGAACGTTACAGACTCGGCGAACCCTTTCATTTGTAACGACAAGTCGAAATTAGCGACCTTACCGATGGCAACAAGGTTTTCTCGAATAGAGAGGATAGAAACGAAGGTTTCCAGAAGTGTTTTACTAGGATCAAAGCAGAAGTAGAACGGCGTGCCTCGTGATAGACCTTGAAATAACCAAGTCTTTGCAAATACAGGTGCTACGTTGAATAATAACTGGTTCGAGCGTGGCGGCGGCTTTTCCGACGTATCTTTCGCTCGTTACATCAATTGCGAGCAGCGAAACAAACTGACTTGGTAATGCTCGCGAAAGTACGCGCGCTTTTTACTCTTACTTTGTAGCACCGCACCAACGAAAAGCAAACAACGTTAAATGTTCACAATCTAGAATTGCATATTTCACACTGCTTTTATTCGGTTCGGTTATGTGTGGTGGATAGATTGCGTGGAACATATCGCGCAGTTTTTACACGGCATGGAAAATTCTTTGTTCAGTTGAGATGTGTTTATTTGGCAATTGGTTACTGTGGTTACAGTTTTGGCTCGGGGAGGAAAACTAGATCTCGCTAAGGTCAACCAGGGAAATTTCATAGAAGCGGTAGGCAACGAAGGCTTTGTTTCTATAAAAAATTTCTAAACTGAAATTCCTTGTAGAACATAAGCCTATACAATATTTGAAATTAAAATAAGAGCGGATAAATCTAGAGGCACCGAATTAATTTACACACCTACGATTCTGTTCGATACCAATTGAGGGTTAAATAACTTGCTTTTAATTAGATCTAGATGCTGCTGAATCCTGTCTTGTTACAAGTAACCGAACGAAACGTTTGAAATAAAAGAACAATCTCCGGTATCTTGCGTCGAAATCATCGAACCCTTCGAACACATCGAAGACAATACGTACCCCATCTGCATACACGCCAGAAACAAGTTCAGCATTTGACTGACGAGCGCCGCCCCCTCTTAATCGTTCGATCGGTAAAAAATTCACAAAAAGGACGCCGATGGGGAAGAGAGGGTGGCAACGCGGTGGTAACAGCGTCGAAAAAGAGTCCTGAGAAACAAACTAAGACGAGACTGTTCGAGACCGAGCACCGCCCTGGCACTCCACCCATCCATCTACAGCTTGCATATATTTTTGGGCAGCTAGTTTTTTCCCCGAGGGAGATTTATCACGTCCCTACGCCTCTTTCGCGGCCTGTTCCATCAGTGCGCCGACGTGTGGCAGGGAATAATTGGCAGGCTCGAGGAGTGGTCGTGTTTAGGCCCGGCAACTCTCCCTCTCGCGAGAGATTGTTCGGAGAACGGTAAAACCGTCGCGAATCGGCAAAGTGGATGGCAAAATCTGCTGCTTCAGCGTTCTTCTCTTTTTCACTACCGTAGATAGAATGAAAGTGTAGATGCCGAGTAACTACGGTGAAAAGTCGCCAGTGGAACGAGGATTTAACGAGTGGCAGAATTTTTCTGTTGTTTCGCACTGATTTTATTGTAGAATGGCAATTAATCTGTGGCGCGTAATTTCTCGTCTTTGAAGTAGCACGGAGTTTCCTTTCTCGAAAGTCGTTGGAATTTGCGCTTGTTCCTGAAAGGAATATTATTTTCATAGGAGAGGCTGTAGCTAAAGATAAACTTGCATTTCCAAATAAAGAGACGAATTCAAAACTGAATGAAAAAATACAGACGTTCGATCAATTTAACTAAAACATAACAATGGTCAATCAAGAACCGACAATATATAAGAATCTATAGTATAACTTAAATATAATTATATGACTTAAAGTAGATACGTAAAGAAATTTTGCGCAACATTATCTGAAATTCTAATGTGAAACAGGAAGGGGAGGAAGAAAGAATAAAACAAATAAAAAAAAAAAGGTAATTCCAATATTCCAGGGAAAGAAAGAATATCAAACATATATAGGACAATTCAATATATACTTTACTATTCACAAGCATAAAACCGATTCTCACTATTTCAATCATTTTTCAACGCTCGAACCAGAACAATAATCTTCGCTCGACCTACTATCTATAGAAAAAGGATTTTTTCAGCAGAAATATTAATTCGATCTCCGATAATTACAGACAGACGGTAAATATACATTATTGCATTAATTCATACGAATCTTCTTTTCAATGGCAAACCAGGGCGCATCTGTTTCTCTTTTCTTTCTCCTTTTCGTGATTATCAGTGGAACTGCTCGATGGATTATCGTGCATTCTCGCAACAGATATAATCGATACTCGGTTAGTGGTGCGGGCGAGGAATCGTTCTTCTCCATAAAAGCGAAACCATACAGTTAACAGTCACTTGTAACCTGGCTGAATCGCGCCTCGGCCAACGTTCCTGACGCTAGCCGCTACAGAACGCGATATAATCGACCCACTTCTCCCGGTATTTCTGCAATTTTCTCGGCAATTGGCGCGGAGCCGAGACACGTATCAGAAAATGACCGCGATTATTCCATCTTTGGAGTAAACACCCGATCGGAAATTTCGGAACTGTCTACTTTGAAACGGGCCGTCCCGCAGCCGTTCGAATCGTACGATCTGGAAACAAATTTTCTTGACAGTGAGAATCGCCCGAGATAAATTATATCCCTGTTCTGAGGAGCTTTTGGAGCAATTTATGTAGCAACAACGCAGCCTGAAATACTCTTAACAGCCGTTAAATTGAGACTAAGGTCGATCGGAATGGAATGATCTTAGATTGCATCTGACCGCTGCTTATTTTATAGGATGTTGGAATTTATCCCGAGTATAAGACGGTAGTTGTTGGAATTTCTTTGGAGTTTATGGAAGTTGTTTTTCTTACTGTAGCTTGTTAAACCAGAAATTTTCATAATATAGTTCTTGCCACTTAGCAAATATAATTCGTTTTCAACAGAAAGAAGAGTTATGCAAAACAATTATTAAATAAAAAAATGATCGTGTTACAAATTTGACAATTATGACGAAAGTTACTGAGAAAGAAATGGAAATTTTACACGCAAGTTTAGAATGAGAGACAGAAGAAAAATTGTTCTAGTTTCGAAATAATTTACCTCTGTAAAAATGGTAACGCCACGAGTAGTTTCAAGGAAAACGCTCGACTTTTGCGTTTCAAATTCTCATATTTTTCAGCCAATACGTGAACTAACGCTCAACCTCAAGATAAACAGCAATCTGTGTTAACATAGAGCGGCTTGTCAGACCGTTCGTCAAACAGAAGGGAATTAGCCAGAACAGGGGCCAGTTGCTAAAATGCTGGAGAAATATGAATAAACTCTGCATAGGCTCGTCCAAATACAGTTGAATATACAACATTAATCTTTTTCGCCTGTTATCGTACCCCTTTTCTGTTTGCATGAAATTTGCATGACTAAAGAAATTACATTTCAATTCCCGAAAAATTCGTACATATATTCAATCCATCAAAAATAAAGCAACATATAGTCTACAATTCATCTCATTAGCTGTTATGATCACGATTTGAAGATTATAAAAAAAAAGAAATTTTTAATGTGTTGAATGTAATTTTTAATTTCATTCTATGGATCTGAAATTCAAATAGGAATTTTTTAAATTGAAAATATATAGGTCCTTACAATTTTTCTCGAATTTTCGTTCCAGTTGATCTGCGGGAATTTCGTCACTCGCTATGATGTCAAATCAGTAAATGTAGTATTAAATCAGTATTATTTCAATATTTTAACGGTAAATTAATGGGATACCACGTTTATCCATATTAATGGAAATATAAATTAAATATTAAATTATACTAAGTATATTATACACATATCACATCATTATATACGAAATATGATATCGAGTCACACTCGACGTAGGACCACAAAGGGTTTAAAACATTCTTCTTATTAAACTAAGAAAGTTAAGAAACATACGATGCCACTTCATAAAAATTTCGAGAAGTCGTTAACACGAGAGACTGAGAGATTTATTAAATTTAACGATTCATGCATTCTTTCCGTCGGTATATACCGTGTTTCATCCCTTGAAACAAGCGTATACCTTCATCCTGGATAAACGATTTCAATATCCTTCCATCGATTTAACTCCGCGCACCTGGGTAATTTCGTACAATTTTCAATGAACCATCGGAACCTTTACCATCCGCGTCGATGAAGTTGCATCACCGTTGCACGCTCATCATACACACTTTCGAAACTCGATCGCCTGTTCGACGTGGGTGAATCGACCGCGGGCGATGCTCTGAATGATGCATTTTCGTCGTTCTTATTCTCCCCTTTCTTTCTCTTTTCTTCTGTTCTTTTTTTCTCAACTTCCCCTTTTACATCCCCGATTGAACACCTTGCACATACGTAAGTGCACCGTATAGTGCAAGAGAACGGGCAGGCGAAAATTGTTAAGGTCCGGCTCGTTGTTTGATCGCGGACTGAATTTTTGCCAGAAGCGTAGCCCCGAGGTAACCGTGGCGATCCGCGCGCAGATTCTGTCAAGACTGGGCGTGAAGATCGATTTTCTCTGTTTCATGATTTACTGCCGCGATTTCGTGTACCGCCGCGTCTTAAGATTTTAATCGGCCGGACACTGGCACCGCTTCTGCACGATTCATCATTCCTGTCCATCACCGCCGGCAAAAAATCCCCGCCGTTTGCCGCGAACCGCGCTAAACCTTCGCAACCAAGAAGCTGTTCGTCTAGACGATGATTTTTTATTGCGCATGCACAGGGTTTAACACACAGTTTGAAATTTCTTTTCTACGAAACTGACGAAGAAACAACATCCGCGTAACATAAATCTTTTATCCTTCGCGTGTTCTGCACCTAAGCTTGGTGTATGCAACGCGATTAAAGGCTCGTATAGTTGGGGATAAAATAAGTGAATAGGTATACAAGTATCAATGAAAACCGACTGTTTGTACTACTAAATGATTTAGTTTAGAGAAAGCGTCCAGAATTGGAACAGCTGAGTTACAGATGTAATTGGTTAGAAGTGTTAGAGGAACTCTACTCGTCCTGGAAAATCTGATGAAACAGATCTACTCGACCAAATTGTTTTACTAAACTACTCAACTAAATTTTAGCGTCCATACGTTAGCAAATTACTTGCCACTCAACTAAATTACTCTGTATTAGCCTTAAGAGATGTAGAAATCAATTCTTTGGATGAAATTGTAATCGGAAGTATGTCTTTCAAAGAAGCGAACCTTATATCTCTAAAGATTTTAAGAATATTTTTGCCTGAAATTGTTGAGAAATTTGTAGTGTGATGTTTCTTTAATTCCACCCCTATTCTGTTCGACAAATTTGATTTTAATTTATACCATGAAGAGAATATTTCTAAATACCTAGCAACGTCTGAGTAGCAATTTTCTATTATACAATAATGCAGAACCACGATTTAGCAGTTAATTGTAAGCTGTAGAATCAACCTGTCTTGCAACTATAGTCTATCTTCTTAGACAAAGATCAGATAATCTAAAAGAACCGCCGGTTTCTGGTCATGGATTGACGGATGATTGATGAAGGCCTATGGCGCCAAAGCACCGCCCACGCGATTTTTATAATTAGAGGCCGCGTTGCTAATAGTTAATTTGTTGACGTAATTTAAATAACGCGCAAGATTTACCACGCTAACCGTTTCTCGGAACTTCTGACGCTTAAACAGTAATTAAACGAACGAACTCGATATAGATACTTTATTATTCAGAACGTTATTAACGTCGGTTGATATCTTTTATCTCGAATGTAAATCGCATTATGTTAGCCTGTATAATTCCACTAGAATATTAAATAATTCATTAACAGTCCAACGTAACATACTTAAATAGATTCTCATCAAGTATAGAATTCCAAATTAAAAACCAAATTTTCTCTCAATCAACTATAAAAATCACACGCGGAAATAAAGATATTCCGGCAAATGAATTAAATCGTTAAATAACGAGAGCCATTCGCGTGTATCGGCGTGTTGTGTTATCAGCGCGCGGCGATTCGAATAATTTCATTAATGTTAATGGACAAACGGTTTTTCTATCGAGTCGCCGGCCATAATGATACGTTCCATCGACCATCGTTAATACGGACCTGTGATCAGCGCGATCCAGCTGCCACTTTGTCCAGAAACGAATTTCGCGGCGCGTGTCTTTTTGCCACTTGGAACTTCGCCCCTTTCCTTCCTCTCTATGCTCGCGATGGACAAAACGAGCCTTCGCTTTTTAATCCTTTCTTTTCTCTCTTCCTCTTTCCACGGTGCAAAATACACGCATCAAGGTGCGCACACGCGGCCCACTGCGGAAGACGTTCCCGAAGACAAGCAATTTTGCCGCGCAAAAACAAATCGCATCTTTCAGAAACATACTTGAGGAAGGGAAGAAGCGTGGCCAATTTTAGGAGGGCGGGACGTTGGAGCGCGTGGAGGCGCGTTCCGCGAGACATTTAACACTCTCTCTCTTCTTTTGTCCCCTTGTCGTGGGAAGATGGATCTTATAAATCATAAAGTAAACCGCGTTTAAAGGCTCGAAACGAGAGGGACTCGGTTCGTTGACTTCAAATCGAGGCACCTGCAGCTGGAATTTCGCGGGGAATTTGACGATTTCGTTGACTTTTTATCGAGTTGCACGAGGTGCACCAGAGAATGGGGATATGAGGGTTTCGTGACGTTTGGGGAGGGTAGATTACTCTCATTTGTCGCCAGAAGAATTATTGCGATGATTGATTGGAGAGGATGTGGAGGAAACGGTGGTAAATTAAATGTGATTCGGGGTAGTCACCCTGACTCTATTCGTACTGCATCGAATTAAATGTTACAGAATTTATTTAATATCTTAAAGTGCAATTTTTTTCCTCTCGATCGATCAGAAATATATAAATTTTTCCTTTTTTTTTTTTAGTGGAATTTTATTCTACGTATTATCATTATTACATATAAGATGCAAAACGTAATGGGAAGTGAAAGAAAACAAGTGTTTTTATAAATACGAAAACGTAATTGTTTGTTAATACAAAAAATGTGTTAAAAATGATTTATCGGCCGTGCATTTGTCTCGCACAGACACGAGTGTCAAAGAGTTGAAACGATATTCTTGTTGGATATTAAAAGAGTGGAAATAATTTGGACATTAAAAGTATTATTATATTATTGCCAATACATTTGTGTTGTTATAATCAGTGAATATGAAAAGTGAAGCTGATAAACTGATCAGAAATTTGTATAAATCAAGAAGTGGACTAAGCGCGTTTGTGAGTAAAGTATCTAAATTTGAGAAATTCAGTTATTTATACGTGTACACTGAATACGAATAGTACCAAGATGCTTTATAAAAATGAATCTCATTTAACGATTTATTTTATGTTCAATAATAATCCGCTATACTTAACTTGCTCAAATCATTAAGTCATTTTTACCTCCGTACATGCAACATTCTCAGGCACGGTACGCCCGAGATTCAACAAAAAAAAGTTAATCCTCTTGATTCTGGCAAGCGATGCCTCTCATTATGCCTGAATAAATGAATCGTTCGAACGATCTTTTTCCTTAGCCTAAAACAAACTCATTGCACGAAACCGATCGAAATGTACTCTCACTTACCTTCATGAGGTTACTTAAACTCACGAATTCGAAACTCGAGCAAGAATCGAATCACGCGATCGAGTCCGCAGACGGTTGCACGGTGTACAATTTGGCTGCCTACAGCATCAGCCCACCCTGACACCTGTTATCGAGACGCACGTTCTCTATGATTCTCATGCAAATTCGAGCGTACATTGTGCAGCGGTAGCAGGAAAAAGAAGTTGAGAAAGAAAACGTAGCCTGAGCTTCTGAAATCTTATGAGGCTCATTGCGCGTCAGCAGGGCTCTTCACGTGTTCCAAGGAAACGAAGGAATGAAGAAAAGGATAAGGACGAAGAGAGAGGTAGCAAGGAATGGGTGGAGAGTAGGGAGCATTCGAGATTCGGTAAACGGCAGTTTGTGGTATCCGGCAGGGTTCCTTGAGACCGGAAAGGCATCGACGGGAGAGAGATGATTACACGTGTCTTTTTAACACAAAAGGCTCGAAAACCAACACCGTAATACGATGGGGTGACGGGCGCCCTGTAATTCGCTAGGTATAGAGTCAGAGTCGAGCTTTCGTGATGAGACAACCATTCTGAAAATTGCGATAGTCGCCCCGAAAATAAGGCGAGATTGCTTCGATCTGACTGGGGCAAACGCCGCTAACCAACGGGCCTTCTCCTGGCCGAATTATTATTTGTTTTTGCCCTGGGCGACCATCACGGTACTTATCGAGTCACCGTTTGCCTCAGCTGCAACGGTGCGTCACGCCCAATCCTCTTCCAGGTAAAATAAGAGCAGAGGAACCAGCTTGTTCCCCGAAAAAGCGTGGGTGCTGGGACCTGGTCCACCCGTGGAGAGGCCATTTTGTTCCTCAAGATCGATGCCGGGTTTTTGGCGAAATTTATTACGTGGAATTTTGGTGGAATAGGAATTTGGTGATAGGATTGGTATCGAGGGTTAATTGAGAAGGGTGATTAGTAAAATTTAATGGTAAGCTTCGTGCAATTCCGTCGGTAACTTTGGGAATTCTATGTGAAACTAAAATTTATATCAGGAATTACACTAGAACCGTAGATTCACAGAACCGTAAATGAACGATGTTGACATTCGCAAACACTTGTTTCAAAATGTGTTCAATAAGAACAAAAATTCACGTTGCGTGTAACGAAGCGTTTACTTCAAAACTTCGCATAACGATCTTTTCTTATATTCGCTTATGCATATATCACGCTCCTATTCTTCGCCTAAAAAAATCGAAAGCACCGTGTATAATTTTGCAAAGAATGTGCATTGTGAATATTCCTGCATTTTAAAATTTCCCATAAATGCATAATCACCCGCAATCTACTTATTACAAATCACCTTCGGTAAATCAAGACCGAAGGAATATCCATCGAAAACGCCGAAAATGTTCCAGCAGAACATCCAAAAGAATTCTCCATCGGCCTGAAAATAATATATAGTCTCTTTATTCAAAAGAATCCCGTTCTCCATCAGACAACGGTGGATGGTGCAGTGAAAATTAATCGCCGGCTGGAAACGAATGTCAGGAGACGGTGGATTATTTTTTGCGCGGCGTCCGATTGAATCGAAGGGACTCCGGAGCCGTGATTCACCGGGACGATCGATATAGAGGCTAGAGAAGTCTCCGCAAAAAAAGTCGTCGAAGGCGCGAATCGAGTAAATTGGCGGTAGAAGTGGGCCGAAAAAGCCCGGCTGCAATTTCAGCCCCCGGGGCGAAGCGCGGCGCCTCTGGAACGATAATTGATATCACCTGCCATGTAAATATCGGTTATCTGCACGGTCCGGTACCTGTCGGTGGAAAAAGGGCCGCCGGGTTGAAAATTACCGCACAACCGTCGGCGAGATAATTACGTGTTGGTTTTAGAAAAGGGCCAAGCACCGGTTAATTCCACGCTGCGCGACCCGCGCGAAATGCCGCCCCAAGGCCGATTCCTTGCTGATCATTTTTCCCTCCGAATATCCATGCTCCTGGACCGTGAGCGTTGAATCGCTTCGCCTCTGTTTCGTCGCTACATTGTGGTGAAATGATTTAGACCGGAGAAGCAATTATTCTCTTTTGTGTTCGTTGAATTATAATGCTTCGATGGGGTCTGTTATTGGGGTGGAATATTTTTAAGTTATGTGAGGTATATAGGTACAGGAAATGTAAGTGGTTCGTAGGTGAATTTGTATGTACGATTGATATTCATTCACAATAATCGTATTTAATTGCGACGTGTGTTTATGGAAATTTGAAAGAATCGGTAAAAAATTTCGACGATCGAAGACGGAGAATCAAAATTGTAAAAAGTTGATTGTTCTTGGATTAAACGAATTGGATATACTGATTTCGAAAACTGCGAGTTATCCATCATATCGTGGTTCGTGTTCCGAAATTTCATATCAAAAGTAACTAACGAAACTTACGAATTTAGAACTTTCAATCATAATACTTGTACCAGAGATTATTTTTAAGATTAAACTGCTTTCCAAAATTACTAATGCTAAAGGAACTACGTATTTCTTAATCAGAATGACTTCAATCGGGTAATGATACTTATTATTAGGACATTATCTCTCCCTAAATTGATTAAAATAATACTACCAAATTGATCGATATCTGGTTACGTGAAAACACAGTCTCGCAACTTCTTTACACTTAACGAACGTTTTTTTCCATCCAACGGAAGACAGATTACACGTAAGCAAACCATTTCAATTATCGATCGATCTCAATTACATCTGTAAACCTCCAATAATTATTTCGAACTACACATTGACCCAAACCACAAACGATTTACTATCACGGTACGCAGCACACGCGCCAGCACTCCACCCTTCTTGTAAGTACACGCATTACGTGACCGCCGACATTGAAATAATCACAGCTTAGAGACCATCTTCTCGTATACTACACTCTGCAAACGGTGCATCATCGAATCGTAAAGGATGATGCAGATGGGTGCTGCACTGGCTCGTTTCTCGCGATGATTTGTGCCCGACCGATAAAAGGAAACCACGTGTTACGAACGCCTACCGTTTCGTTTGCTCGCGTGGAACGCCTATTCATAACGCAGCGGCCTCTTAACACCTCGCGGTCGCCTCGTATCTCGTCGAAGACTCGTCCGCTCCGTATCTCGCGCTCTCAACACCTTTCTTATCGATGCTCCCTTTTACGCTGCTCTAATGACACGTTTCGCGATCGCTGCAGGCGCGCCGTTGAAAAAGTAGACTGGCAACCGTGCCGTTTGCTCGGCAGCCGGATAGATTCGCTCGACAATCACCGGTTTAGGCAAGTTAGACACCTTCTTTCACCTTCCTCGTGAGAAACTGTACTTTGAAACGCTGCCTCTACTGTGTGTTTAGAAGCTGCAACTGGCAGTTTTTGTATCTTTTCTAAGCAAAGTAAGTATTGGGTGAGGCTCTAGTGTGGATTGGAAATTGGATGACTAACAAGGAGGAGTGCTGAGGACGACGGGTGTTGGTGGGGCAACAATTTAACGAGAGAAGGAAAGAACTGCTGGGATCGTGTTTGGTGAATTTTGTAAACGTTTAATAGAACGTTTAGTTAGTATTTGGTTATTAAAAATTATCGCGGTTAGTTCATTACTGCAGTCGATTTATTCGATCGTTATCGTCGTTTCGTTGAAACTATATTAATAGAGGTACGCTATGGCTGTAAATACATCAATAATTTTGAACGTAAAGTGTAAAGCAATTAATGATACTGACTTATTAATATATACGTCATAGATGATATCTAATATTAATGCAACATAATATTCATAAAGAAGACAGCCTAACATTCGTTTTTCCCTTATTATCTGAACTAATCTATTGTTTCCTCAGAAATTGATCGAATGGTAAAGATTCGATACAATGAAAAGACTATCAGTTAGAAATCTGAAAATTCTGTTATTAAAGACAAAGGAACAAGATTTCTGTATAAATTCACACGAATCACGAATAATGGAAAAATATGCAGGACATAGTGCTCGTCGAATTATGTCGTCTCTGGCTGCAAGAAAAACAAGAAATCACATATTAATCAAGAGTCCGTACTTGAATTTTCATTGATAAACCATTCACTACCGTCCTCTTCGCTTCCGAATCAATTTCTCCTCTCGAGTTGCTCGATCAATGACTTTATACGATAAAGGAAATTCCACGTCTATCATTAGCTCTACATAGTAAGCTCTTTTAATCTTCCCCGATCGCAGCAATCTATTACCATCTACTTACCATCTGAGTACTATTTATCGCCTCTATACTTCGGTCAACATTCCTCTACCACGACAGATAAACGCTCGAGTAAAAACGAACCCTTTCTAAGCTGGTATCTCTTAAACTGTTTCTTATTGCATGAATGCCCAGAGCGGAGGCACTCACGCTCTCGTTCAAGGTCTCAACACTTTTCTCGCGCGCTTGCGGTTCCCTTCGTGGCAACCTTTGACCCCGGCATAAATGCATATTCCGGCGTGTGTGTTCGCAGCTGAATTCCGCGAGCCAATCAATTTAATTGCAGCTTATCACGGTACCACGAGAGAAAAGGCGCGCGTGAACGTTCACAATGCAGCTGCAGCCTGCGAACAGAAACGAAAATCCTTCTCTTTAACGTCGTTAATTACAGACTACCGTTCGAGCACTTTCCTTATCGATCGCTCGAATCGGCTCCTTCCTCGACCCAAATCAAAACTGACATCCGTGACGTTCCAGACCTTTTCATTCTATTTCTCGTCAACGTGAGAAGAAGATAGAACGACCTTTGTTTCAAGGATCGATCAATTGTCGGGTTCATCGTGACAGAGCTTTTTTCTGGGAAAGCAGCCACCAGTTCAACGAAATCTACTACCTTCCTTGATTATTCGCTATTGTCAGCACCCTGTTACTCATTCCTATACCGCGCATATTAGTGTAAATTTTTGTATTCTTAGAAACATGGATAACACGTTGATCGTCACGGTGGTCATTGGTGACCCACATTACTAAATTCTTGAAGAATGATAAAATAAGACAAATTTTATAGACCGAAGAATACTCAACAAGGTGATTGATTTGCACATGTATGCGAAACTGCAATATAATATTTTGCAAAATTTAAACGTTATAGCTGCTTCTAAGGCAAAATACGTTTAGAACACGCCTAAAATACATGTAGTAGTGAAAGAAAGAAACGAAGGAAATGGAAACTATGTAAAGATTCCCATATACTTTTTGTGCATAATATTATGTGCATTCTGTGCATATGAATTTCGCTATGGAATTCGAAGATTGGCAGAATAGTGAAAGGATATCGAATGAGAGACAAAATCGAGAGAAATCAATCAGCGAATCTAGAAATTCTCAGTTAACGAACAAAGGTAGTTTTCAAGGCATCAAGAAATTTTTAATCAAACGATTTTGACTTAATTTTAAATTACAGTGATTTCATAAATTAGAGATAGAAAAGTTAGTTTCCACATACGAAGAGATGCTACTTTAATGATCGAATTGAGTTTAACAGAAACGCGACAAAACTTACGAAACGATCCAATATTTCAAGCTTTCATCATCAGACATGTAAATTATATAAAAATATTCAGCACGTTATTAAAACGTCCATGTGAGATGAGAAGTCGGCCACGGAACCCGAAGAACATATGAACGTGAAGAAAAACGGACGTTTCGCTTTCCCTAAAAGCGAATTGCCTGCTTTGCATATTTATCGAAACTCGTGTCACACGCGCGTGGAAAACGAGCGGATCGAAAGCAGAAGGGGACTGAGGCGAAATGATACGTTGCCAATCCGTTATAATAGCCGGTTGTACCGGAAAGTTGTGCGTTCATAGGCGATTTTCCATTAACGGCTATCCGAGATCGGCGAGAATCGACCGTGACATAGAAATTCTCTTTGGCTTTCAAATCGACCATGTGACTATTAAATTCGCAAACTCCGAAGTTTGAATACGTGATATATTGAATATGCGATATCGAGCCTCGAACTTTGCATGCTTAAATTTATGCAATATTTTAGACAAAATTGTAACGTTATCTCGTTTGGAAAAAGAAACGTTCGAAATTGATCACTTCCAAATATTTTTCTTGAATTTTACGTGCCTAGATATCAATAGACTCAATAGTACTGTTGACAAAATTGTAAATTGTTGAAAGATGAAACTTTCGAAATTAATCGCTTATAGATATTTTCTGTAATTTTGTTTAACATTCAATTAAACACAGAATTTAATATTTAATTCGATGATTTTTCCCTTTTTCCAATAAGCAAATTTTTGCAATTTGTAAATCATTTTCATTTGAAGATAGTAAAGCGTCTTAAAATAGTCTGGATATCTTTGGACTTGATTTTACTATAAAAATGTAATTATTCGACTATAGCGGATATTCACGCGTGAACAAACATGGTCTAAGTGCTAAAAGCAAAGAGATCGTTCTTTAAAGCACCGACCGAGTCAGTACGATGATTTAGGGACCATAAAAGCGGAGCTCTTTGTTTAATAGGCGGAGCAGGGAAATGCAAATTCCTCGAGTTAATTCTCTCTTTCTATCATCTCGTTCGCGGATGTTATAAATTAAACAAGAAATCGGTAGAAGGATCGGTTTGCGAAAAGGGATCGACAAGATGGGAACGTTAATGTATTCATTGGTTCGTTACGACGTTGAAATATGTTTTTAAGCGCGCGTTACGTGGCACGGTTAAGTGTCAAAAGTCCTCTTTCAACAAACACGCCTCCGCGCGAAACGAACCTTCCACGAGTATCAACGTCGAAGAATCGTTCCCCCCCGTAAGAAAGAAACGAAAAGAAAAGAAAGGAAAAAGAAAAGGAAACATGTGGGAAACAAGAGAAAAGAGAAGGGCGATAGAGTCCGCTATTTATGGCAACCTAATTAATTCCTGTGTATTTTCGACCACTTCTCATGCAAAACACCATCACCATCCCTCCTCCAGTGTACGCGTGTTTTTATGGCTCTTCATGAGATATAAATGATCCGATAAAATGCTTAAGCGGCGCGCTGAACATCGTACCGCCGCCAATTCGTGCCGCCAGGACGCTATTATTATAGAAAAATAAAAGTGTGGTAAAGCCGCGGGAGACACGTACGCAGCCTCCGCCACACTGCCGATCTCATGAATATTCATAATCGAGCGAAACATTCTTAGAACCGCGTGGTTCGATTCGCTGTTTATTTTACGAAACTCGAACCAGGCGTCTCCACCTCCGGTACGCGATATCTCGATCTACCCGTCTATGGTAAAAAGGCGACGCGACCGTGCGTTCCAGGAGGGACCAGCCTGACTTTTTATTTTTAATAAACGCCAGTGGCCGGCCGAAATCCTTCGGGTGGATATTAAAACCGAGGGCAGACGTCGCGACGTTAATCAGACCAAATTTTCGCGATGCTCGCTTCAAGCTATGGACATTGATTTATGTTCTAAGGGGTTTGAGCGAGTTTAGGGTTGGACACTACGGATTTCAGCCACGCTTTGATAAATTACCATTCTGTACCATTTCTGAAATTTACTTGGGTTAAGGAAGTATCTTGGCTTTTTGAAGCGATAGTCAAATAGTTGATGGAACATTGTTTTAACGCAATTTTAACTTTGGCTCGAATGGTAGAACTTATTTTCGTCAAATCTTCTAGATATTGCAGAATTATTACGAGATAAATGGTATAAAACGGGATCATTAATTTGTATAATATTTTCATTCGCCAATGTCTACTACGTTCATTTGGGATAAAGTTACTTTGCTTAAACTCTGGAGCACTAAATATTGTCCTAGATCTCCTGAAATTCCGAAATAGCATCGAACTCCAAACTCGAGCTTCAAGTATTTCAGATATTCGTTCCAGGAACCATCTTCATGAAGCTCGACTAAGAGACAGAGAATCGTGCGCTAAAGCACCTCTGATGAATCATAATTTACATTTTACGAGACTGAAATAAATTTAGTCGACGTGTTCGATTTCACCTTACATCAGAAAGCTTGAGATACTATATATGAGTTTAAAAAATATAATAATTCATTGCTTCTAAATATGGTGAGTATCGAAAGTGACTATACACCTTACAAAAATGAGATTCGTATAACATTCACGTACCTATGTCTTCTACCATTGTATAATTTATATTCTTATTTATATTACCATTATATAATTTCTATCCTTAAACACTTTATACCTTCTTTTTTTTTTTTTTTTAATAAATTTCGTGGCTTCGATCTTGTCTCACTGTACAACATCAAAGATATAAAATACCTCCAAACAACAAAGCCTTCGAAACATGCTTGGTAAAAACCACTCTCGCTGAAAATATCATCTTGACCTCCACGAAACTCTTTCTTCCCATAAAAACCACCACCAGCATGCTCTCCTCATCTCCACCGAGTAAATCACGGAGTATTCAGATTTCTCGGCACGATATGCACCGCGAGAGCCGCGTAAATCGCGTGGAGAGCGAAGCACGGGGTCGTCAGGAATTAAGACTCTGTCCATCCTGATGGCAGGTTGTCACGCAGGGAGTGCGTAGCAGCGCGTTGCACTGGCTCGATCGAGCGGAGAACGTTCTCACAATTATTGCCGGTTTTATTGCGTAACCACGTTTCGCGCGAGCTCCGGGGAGCGAGGCGTAGGAGCGGCAACTCTCGAAGGAATCGCATAAAATTAGCATTTCCATCGGCGTACGCCGCTTCCCACGGTGCGGTACGCGCGCGGCCACGCTTGACCGTGTGCAATGTGCATACGTGTGTCGGGACTTAACCTACGTGGAATAACAAGGAGCATCAACGATCGCGCTCCTTCCTCGAACCGAGAATCGAAACGGAGGCCCTCAAAGATGGGTGAATCCTCTTGCATCCGCGTCAGCAACCGCGACCCGCTTCGTGGTTACACGCACGCATCCCTAATAGGCTTAGCTACGCCGGCAGATTAAAGACCGTAGGATCTCGCGTGGCTCCTGCCGCTATCGTGCCTCTTAACGTTTCGTTAAATAATTTAGAATTTCCCTCGAGTATTATTACTCCATTATAAGTTCCTTGGCCAGTTTTGTTTCTGTGTGTTATGGCTACAGTACTGTGCAAAAGTCGTGGATCATGTACTACTGGGCATTTTTTACACAATTGATCTAATATCACTATTCTTTTATTTTAGATCTAATATTAGTTTTAATTTTACGAGTCACAAGTGACAAATTATACCATGATACATTTTCCTGTATGATAATAACAAGATTGGTAACGAACCAGAGGAGATTTCATAACGAAATTTTATAAGTTGCAAATTATATGATTATCTTATCGTAAAATTGTAAAAGAGAAGTTTATAACTTATAATTTGTAACTTTTGTTAATTTACTAATATTATTAGTTGGTAAATTATTGTGCGAGAAACACCAAGGCATTAATATTCGGGTTTTTTTAATGAGAGATGAACATGTTTTTGAGAAGTGTTTTTTCTGTAGTATTATTTATTTTTGGTTTTACACGACTCCGGATTGTCTTTTTTGCTAATCACGTAGTTAAATGTCGCGAAATATATGTAATATCATTTATAAACAGCCTACAAAAGTTAATAATGTAAATCTGTCTTTTTAAATTCTTCAAATATTTTGATCTGTCATTTTATTGGCCTTTTGAAAAAAAGGTACTGGTTTAATCTACAGAAGAATGCAAACTCAACGTTGCAAATTCATGCATCGAATTCTACAGGAGACTTGTTTCCTAATCTGCTATGACTTCGAAGTCATTTACAAGCTGCGATATATTATACGATTCAAAAATGCTGAAACAATTTCCTAAACGCACGCCGTCATATCCCAAAATGATAATTTCTTAATACCGACGAAACATAAATTACGAATACTTCAACGACGTAACGAACCCGAATACATTCCTGCATTAAACACCCGAGTTTAAATGTGACATTCCCGAAGTGCCTGCATGATATCTGTAAATATCAAACAAAATTTTACCCGCACGTCGTAACAAAAATGTCACAAGTAGTTGTAACAACAAATAGAGAAGTAACATTTTACCAAAAAAGAGAAAAAAGATTATCCACCTAAGCCCAAACAATCTTTTAAATCACAAAATCAAATTCTGCAAACCACAAAACTTCGAACGAGAGAACTCAACGATAAATATCAAGCATGGAATAATCAGAAGCAAACGGAGCGGACGATAAAACACAGTGCTTATCTCGCGCAGCCACAGCCAGCTGCATAATCGGACGCGTTCATTTTTTCCGCGTTAATCGCGCAACACGTGCGCCGCGGGATCGAGCCGCCGCCGTTAATTTCGCAATAATTCGCGTCGCACGGCGGATTTACGAGCGTCCCCGCAACGAAGACGCGGAGTGTATTTACCTGCGGTTCCAGTCTTGCCGCTTACCTGTTACCTCTTTGCCTGTTACCTCTCTGTAGGGACACGTGACACACGCGAGTGGCACGCGCGGCGCGCGCTCGCCTCTTCCAATGGTAGAACCAGTTCTCCGTGGAATAGAAATAACGTTCTTGCTTCTCTCCCTCCCTCCCGCTGATCTTACCGCAGTCTCTTTCTACTGTTCGAGCACCTCGTGCAACCGCGATGACCCCGACGAGACGGCCCCTTCGAATCGGAGTTCTAGGTAGTTTAATTGAACAAACTTCCTATTAACGATCGTTATCGGAACCGAGTCAGGGACTATAAAGTAAAATAAGGAATGGAATGGAAGCGTGGATATTAGAGATCGAAACTACGTTTAGTTAGCCTCCTGTTTCCAGAGGAAATTGCTTCGACAGAATGGTAAAGAGATTTTGGAAACAGTGAATTGCTCTTTCAGCTTGAGATAAGAGTTTACGAGAGCTTTGCAGGAAATAAAGTTAAGGAGTTCTGAAAAATAGGTCTATTAGTTGCTACAAAAGGAATTTTATATATATTATAAAAGGACATCGGGCCTTCCTTTTGGAATGTTTGGGAAGGACCCCGATACTTTAGGCTAGACTTTTTATCATAGCTGTACTTAAATAATAAAACTTAGAAATAGTTGTTTATGATTATGGATGCCCAGGAATTATGTCAAGGGACTTGGACCCGTAGCGACGTAACGGGTCGCGCAACGTAGCCACGGTCACGGGAGGGACATGTACCTAACAGAGGTACGGAGTAATTAAATAACTCCCTTTAAAAACAAAGATTGACCCGGGGAGGTACAGAGGGGAGTATGTAAGAGCAGCTCCACTGGGACCGAGGACTCGTTCTTTCAGTTAGATACGTTCTACGGGCACCGAGTATCTTTACGTCAAGAGACATCGCCGTCGTGAATCAGAATGTTGAGTATTACTTCGAGTGAAGATTTGTTGTTGTGTATATATATATTTTCCAATGAGTGTTTTTTTTTATGAGGCCTTACATTTCATTTTCATTGTATACACTTATTCCATATTATTTCATAATATGAAAATCTAACCCTAATCCTAACCCTAACCCCAATAATAAGTGATACGATGCTTCATATAATTGGACCTAATAAAAGATAGTATATAAATGCAATAATAAATGCGGTGCTGTACGAATAATTTACGTAGCCACTATACATATTTTGTACCGAGTGAGTTGAAATATCATTTTAAATTTTAATTTTTATTTATTTCGTAGATGAATAAAAAAAGAGCAAGGTTCTTTAAGAATAAAGCAAGTATTGTCGATTCGCATTCGCATGCTATAATTTAATTTCGAAGCATAGAATGTCTGATGCGGAAAAATTTATTGTCAAATAGAGAATATACGAAATATTTCAAAGATTTGCTCGTGGAAAAAATATTTTATGGGAAGAGATTTAATGGAAGTTAGAGGAGAGAGTTTGCAAGTTGATTAATTAGAAATTTCCACGTTTGAAACTACGCGTGAAATTTGAAGTTTAAATTTTGAGTGTGAAATGTTAGTTTAGATAGAATTGAAACTTCAAATTCGAATTTCATTTAAATTAATTCAAGGAAAATAAGGAAAGTAAAAGCAACGGATGAATCGATAGATACTAAATTTTCCTGGTAGTAGTTTTAAACTGGTTTCGAGACAAACAGCATGGTCGCTAAGTGGCCACTGGAGATTTTCATAAGAATACAGCTCATTGTTCCTTCACTTGTGAAAAACACAATAGACTTGGAAGATCTCTCAATGGTATACTTTAAAGCAACTACAAAGAAATTCTGCTTTTGGTCATTACACTTTCGTACATCGATGATCAGATGAAAAAGATTCACTGGGTCTTATTTAGGAAACTACGAAACTGTTGGTTACATTTATCGACGATCTTCTTTTCTCAAAATACAATTGTATACAATCGGCATACCATTCTTTTCGCCGGAAGCACGCATCATTTTTCTCTTTTTTCGCATTTATGACGTGTGGCACGCGAGGCTTTCACTACTTTCAGGTTTTCAAACCATTACTACGGTCTTTCTGTAAAATATGTATCACAGAAACGTTTGTTATCTTCCACAAATCTTAAATCTTGAGAATTTTCATAAAATTGCCTAGAAAATTAATAATGATCGTAACAATAACATGCATAACAATAATGTAATACTGCATATTGACGTAATATCCAGTAGGTAATATTATATTGATAGAGAAATTGTATCATTGACATCGTTAAAAAATTAAAAATAATAAAAGAATAAGATAGTTTTAGATACTTGTGTGTTAGGAAAGAAGCAACCAACGTTCATTAATCAAAATTTATTTAAGAAGCGGTATGTGTACAATGAACCAAAGAATAATTCAAGTTCATTATTATGTATTTGTTAGGCATATTATATCGCATTGTATAACCTTTCATTCTTTATTTGTGATCGGTTCTAATTTAGTAACGGAATTATAGAATGAATAACGAACCCTCAAAAGCTATCAACGTTCGCTGAAGAAAAGTAATAATAGTGATCACCGATTTCCTTGATTGATTTTTGATGGATTTTCTGATTGCTGTACCCCTCGATCGGTGCCCATTCGTTTTAAAACAATCTTCATTTCCTTTGTTACGAGCTACAGTATCGTGATACATGAGGGTATTTTGCTATACAACATTCATTATAAAACATTCCTACATTTCGAAATTGCGAATTATTATTGTTTAGTACCGTTCGATATGGCCAATAAAGGTACGTTTATGGTTGCACTGGCTGCGTTTCAGTTGTACTTTCACGTTGCATCAGAGATTCTCGATCTACCGAAATAATAATCTTAAGTTGCGTATAATTTTTCTCTTGCAATCAAAATTACGAATCTCCATCCCTGGCTTAAGTGCTCTCGCAAATTTATGCTTTCTGCTTGAAGAGAAATATTTTTCCCTTTGTAATATCTACGACTATAGCTACTTGAGTTTCGGTCATGTGTTTTATTCCGCCATAACGTTCCGTGTATAACGATTCGTATTTCGAATAAGATATTTAAAGTGTAGTCAATTTTTGAACAAAACGCTTGGAGTTCATTACATTACAGAGTATTTCCATTTAATTAATTACCAAATACGATGATCGAAGCCTGGCAAATTTCCAAATATAATATTCCATGTGTTTGATATGTCTTCGAATTTAATATTTGGAATAATCAATCAATTCAGTATCCCAAAGTTACCTATCCTGAAAGTGAAATATTTCAAGTTCTATGAACTTCTAACAATATTTGCTAAATACCGAGGTTTGTATATTAAAATTTCACAAAATTAATTTTCGCTTTATAAAGATCTGCGTTCTTAAAAATTAACGTACAACTAAAAAAGTATTCACGCGTCACCCCAAAATGACTAAATCAGAGTACTGAAATTTATTTTCTAACAAAACAAGTTCGGCCCTACAAAATTCATAGTCATTAATACTCTTTAAAATTCATAGAAATAAAATTGTCGCGATTTCGATTGACAACTTAGTCGTCCAGGAACACAATGAACAACAGATACAAAACCGATGGCGGACTTTCTCTTTCCTCTTACTTGACACTTTCTATCGATAAAGCGATTTGATTAGAGTTAAAGGAAAAAATGGTGAAGGGGAGAGATCTTGTGGCTACGTGATCTCGAACGGACGAGGAACATGCCCCTTATCAGATACGATATTATTACATTGAAACAATGCTACGGGACTCGATATTAACAAAGCAAACTCGTTCGAGCATAACGAGAGCACAAGCGTATCTCGTCGAGCCAATTACAGGAGAACCGAAACGAAATTAAAGATGCGTATCGATCGGACATCTGTTTAACAACGTCGGATTAACACTTTCTCCGCAACGTCAATTAAACGATCGGCATCGATAAGTCGATTGGCAAATTCAGAAGCGTACGTGACGATCAACGTATCGAGGTTCCTTCGATGATTAGCAACGTATACGATCGGAGAAACGCGTTTCGTACGTGACACGTTTGGTGTGGATATTCCGACGAGGAAGATTATGTTTTCACTATATGAATTACTTGTAGTTGTCTATATTAAGTCGCGAACCTTGCAGCGTGAGTTGCGAATTTACGCTATTTAATTTTATTTTCTTAACACAATCAGGAGCTTTTACTTCATTGCTAATTGTATTTAGTAAGATTATTTCTCTGTAACGAATGTTTTTAAATTATTTGTGATTTGTTAGTGGCGTTAATTACTTCATTTTTTTTTATCTTTAACCACTAAAATTTTTCAAGTTTCTTTAAATGTCGAGCACTAATTCCATCACATCTGTGATCGTCATCACTTTGTCCAAAACTCGACAGTTAATTAGTACTCTACAATCTTACGCCACCTTCCACAACCTTTAGGGAGCCGTGAATTGGAATGTTATTTCCTTGAAATTACTTGTTCAGTAGCAGTTAATTTTCCACACTCTCGACTTCGCTCCTCGAAGTTAATTTTTCACAAGATGCCTCGGCGAACTATTTATTATGAGACTTCTAGAACAGTTTCCCTCAAGTTTGAAAGTGCAGCTGACACTAAACAGAAGCGTGCGTAATGCAATTCACCGCACGTTTTCCTATAAAATCCAAGGTTCGCTTATGAAATATTACAAATGAAGCGCGGTTAATTTGTAGGCTTCCCACCTTAATTATCAGGAAATGGATCCTCGTTAGCACGATTCGTCGAGAGTCTGTGAAACATTTCGTCCAAGTATAAATTATTTGCCAAAGAACATGAACGCCTACTGTTCTATAACACGGTGTTTCTAATTGCGCTGTATGCATAGCTTTAATTAAGGACTCGGTCACGTGGATGTTTGATGAATAGTCTCGGTGGCAAAGGCCCAGGAACCGTGCATCGATTTCATCCCTGCCAACCGAGCATCGCTGGTATAACCATTAATTCTCAAACTTCCGGCCCGCGAAAGTAGCAATTACACGAATTATCGAATCACAAAGGTTAGATTTTGATGGAGATCGTCACCTTAGATTACGGGCCTCTCCCAAATCATTGCCACGACTTACGCTTTACGATTCTCTCTTAGTTGATACAGACGATCGCAACGAGCTAAATTATTCGAAATCATTCCTGTGTCAAGTATTTTCTGCTATGTCGGATACCGCGTTGAGATTTGGAATCGTTATGGATGTCTTCACATCTGCGTGTTATAATCGACGAAAGGTTAAATTGATTTTTACAAAGCGATGGACAGTCAGATCAAGTATTATGTTACTTAAAAAATATGAAGAAATGTTTAAGATGATAGTTGTGCGTATATATTGAGAGCTCGAGAAAGAATGGTAGTTTTCTAGATTAATAAAAATAATATTAATGAAAGCTTTGCAAGCTCCACGAATTTCCAAGTTTCTCCAAACACTCTATCACTCAATAACAATTCGTCCAAACTAAGCTAACAATAAAATATCTCAGCACTAAAAATCTCTCGTCATCTCGTTTAAAGATATAAATTCTGCGCATCATCAAAACCTCAAAACCTGAGAAAAAATGGTTGAATGTAGCGGCGTGCATATATAAACCGTCAGTGGTTTTTTCTTGTTTCGCGGTGGGACGCATTCTCGGTGATTAATCGAGATTCCCTGTCGCCAGGGGTAATTCTTAATGCGTCGGCCGTCAGGTTAGTCGGCGAAAAACGAAGAAGCCTGGACGCACGTGGGAGTAAAAGGGGTGTACGCGACCCAGTTCCAGACCGGTGTATCGGTAATTTAAGATCGATAAACCACGATCTATCGGCGTGATCCGGTTACGGGGCGGCGCGGCTGGGATTAAAAAATATATAGCCGTTCACAGGGTAATCCCTTCTTGCTTGGAGAAATAATACGGGAATCAGCGGAACACGAGAGCCTCGATCAAATATTAAGTTTCCTGGATCGAACCGAATGTGTACTTGATATTCGGTAGAAAAAGTGGATTAAAAATATCATGTTCCGCGATATTATACCGCATGCAGCCACGGTCCATGCACCGTAACCAACTGTCTACCAACAGTTTACCCGAGCAATCTTTCGCTTGATGCTGGATATGTCCACGATGGTTAAGTTTAAAATCCCCTTTGCAAGCTTTTTCACGGTTTTACGTTTCATAAACACGACGATGTGTCCGAGGGAAGATCAAGTACAAGGGGTTACGTAGAGGGGGTTGAAAGAAGAGGGACGAAGGGGAGGGAACGACGAGAAACGAAAGGCTTATCATATTTTCGTACTATGGGACAAATCCCTAAATCTTGTTTACAAGCAAATTCCACAATACCGGGTGTAAGGGATATAATGCGACTCGTGGCCGATCTTCGCGAAAGCCTCCTTTAAAAGTATAATTTACTGCGAAAGGATTATTCGCCAGACCTGGACTGGAATAGGGGAAACGCGTTTTGTCACGGAATGTCTGTCAAACACGTTCTTTACGCGCTCACAAAAGCCTGAATTATTCCGATGCCCACGTATCGGTCATGTTTGCTATTTAGCATTCCGAGATTCTCTCTGTGTATGCATAGAGGAACGGATCAAGAGGAATTCGACTAGTTCCCTGTATGTATGTTTTCCGCTAGCTCGAGAATAGGGAACTCTGTTTATTGGACGAAAATCTGAAAAGCGTTTCGAGATTGTTACCTCTGAATCATACTTTTTCGGAGTTTTATCGAAAAACGTGGATGTTGTGTGCAAACTAGACAGGTAGGATCAAAGCTTTATAACATGATATTCGAACGGTAAAGGTAAATAATTTTGCTTTGACTTTATTCGGAAATCGAGAATAAAGCAAATATGAAGAGTTGAAAAAATGAAAAAATTCAGACATTTGAAAATCTAAACATTTTGAAGATGCAAATATTTGAAATATCTAACATTTAAGTGTGTAAATATTAAAAATATTGAATATTCAAAACCCAGAAATTTTATTATAATTGAAGCTTATCGTTCAAGTTGGATACAATTCTCGTGCAATCCTGGTAATAGCTTGTCTCGGGCAGATCTACTCGATGATAGTTACGGGCAGAACCTATTTTGCGATAAATCGAGTTGGCTTTAACGTGGGCTGAGATTGGTTGGTCCCGACTGAGAGATGGTACCCCCTTTTTCTCCTCCCAGCAGGGTGTATTCTGGCCAGCGAAGCGTCTCCTAACAGGATTACTATGACGCGATTGTGTACGCGTCAAGGAAATAGAGCGGTATTGTGGATCTCGACGACTCAGATTGGATGCTGGCCAGACTGAAAATTAGGACTGGCCCTTTCACTCCTGTATATTAAATATTTCTTATGCCACCGTTTTGTCGGTGGACATCTGCCCCCTGTATGCAGTATCGAGATGTAGATTATATAATCGTATAGAAAATATTTTCTAAGACGAATCTATTGTCCGTAGAAACGTACACTCAAAAATTAGAAAACAATTTTTCTTCCATTTTTAACATGCGATCAGTTACAATCCGTTGTAAGCAATTATCAATTTATCAGCTTCGTAAAGATTCTCGTGAACGGAAAATTACATTCAGCGATATTCTTATACGGTAAGATGTCCTATCACTGAGGAATAAATTCAATCAAAACCGCTTTCCTGATTAAGATATTCCGCAACAAACGTTCTGAAGCCCCCACGTTTGCCATGGGTTTATAAACGAACAGGGGACAAAAAGTTACGTAAGGCGTCTAAGACGCCTTAAAAGACTCCAGAATAATTTCCTCATTTTTCTCTTTGACTTAGGCAATTTACACTTTCGATCTAGTACTAGAAGCTTTCCTGCGCCCGACGACAACCGAACTTACGCCATTACGGCAAGACAGACTGCGTTTCAACGCCTACCACTTCTTAAGGTGCCTCGCTTGATTTAGTTGTGTCAAAAAAGGCATCGTGACAAAGTTGGCGCGATTTTTCAGTCTTACCAACGCGTTGATAGCGGATGATAGGTTTTCTTGAGCGAACTTGTTGACTGTTATTCGAAACACCAGACATAGAACACCCCATTTGTCTGATCCCTTTCGGTCCATTTATAAGAAGGGTTGAACGCATCTTTCGGTTATAAATACACCGGAAATTGCCAGCAGTTTATTCATGTTCTCGTCACCCTTTTCATGTAAGCTCGCCATCATAGGGGGCGGTCTGTTACACGCCATTTGAAATCAATCGTGTATTTATAGATTCTTGTACAACTGAATTTGGAGATTACTTAAAAACTTTTGCTTCTCTCAGTTATGGAAAACATTAGTTTTAATTCTATCAAATGTTTCCGCGAATAAATTGCAAAGAAAAAATATGGCGATTAAAATAAAAGGAATTAGTTTTAGAAGCTTCTTGGAATTTTAACAGTGGAATTACCAAACCAAATCGAAAGTGCTGGAAATAATTCATAATTTCCCATAACAATTTAATAAAGTTACAGATGCATCTCCTGGAATTTTTTCATATCTTTTGTAAACTATATGGATACAGGCTTATTTTGTCCCTATTCCCATAATATCTCTCATTGTTATTTCTTTGGTAAACATGTTATTCTTTAGTTGTTTGCAATTCAGGCGTTAAAGGATTATTAACACCAAATCGTTTATACGAATAAAGAAGACTTCACGGAGTTTCTATACAGTTCCAAATATTTTTCTAAGGACGATACCATTGCAAATATATATCCTGCGACAAGGTAAACAGCGCTCGAGAAATCTAACGAGCCGTGTTGTAACGTCGGAACGCCCTATTAGACCGGATTTCGAGTTTTCTGGCGGCGTGTGACTCTGCCACCCACGCATTCATCGTACAAAAAGCAGCCCTCCGTTCTCTGGACCGTCGATTCTCTCTTCGTAAAAGTTGCACAATGTCCCGGTATGAGGTCCAAAGGTGTTCCATTCACAATGGGGGAAAACGCGGCAACCAGAAGAATTCTTAACGGAGCGGCTTGGGAACCCGTGATCCCATCGATTCACGGTTCACTTAGTTCGAGCCTTCGTTCGACATTTGTCGTACAACTTACTACGATGTTGTTACATAACAATTCCGCGTGTTCATGACGCGAACCGCCCGTCTACGACCGTCCTGTGGGAACTGAGATTCCCTGGTTGCTCTTTGTGAGTTGATGATTAAAAGCTTCTTTCTCGTGGTACTTGGTCATTCTAACAATCTATGGAGACGTCGTTTGTTACACTTATTTTTGTGCAATAAACAAGAAATATTCGTTTGAAAATCTACAGTAATTACAAAAGTATCTGCGCATATCCTTAATTAGTGTTAGCGAACACGATGCAATTGGAAGCTTTTACTAAATAATAATATTAAAAAGAAATCTTGCGTCTTTAGGTTTACAATCCACGTACAATATATGTTTCAAATTGATATCTTTCGATAAATTTCTCAATGTTTAAGAGATGGAAAAGAATCAGCGACAGTGATGAAGAATATTTTAAGAACTAAGCTAATTTCTTTAAAATCAGAATTGAACATTGACAGGGAATTTTAGAAAAATAAAGTAATAATATCGAAACGATATTATTTAATATATGTATAACTGTAACTACAATGAAAAAAATGCAGTGATGGAAACTGCACGTGAGAGGATGTTTGACAATTGTGAAAACATTGGCAGCTGTACCAACGAAGTTTCGGCAATTAATATTCGATGATCATCAATCATTTCCCGTTTTTCGAGTGAGCAAAGTGTGGGTCATTAAGAAGGGTGAAATTCCCTGATGAATTTAACACGCGCTACAGGTCTGTTTTTACAGAATGCCTAAGGAAACATTTCACGGACTACTTCCTCCGGCAATTAATCAATCTCCTCCTACATCGAGGAAATCCTTGTTTGATTTTCGTTTTTTGTCGTGACAGAAGCAATACTTGTTCCCAGAGAAAGTTTACTTGACCTCACTCGACGACTCAAGTAGCTATTTTTCAAAATAGCGATCTATTCTCCATTCGACAATTTTATTTATCATTCGCACTAAAAATATTGCTCCCACAAAGTACAAATCATGCTACATTACCACGCTACAGCCGAAATACCTCACTGGAACTACGATAAATCCATTCATTAAGAAAAATTCTAATCCCCTAAATTGCGGACTACACAACTATAATCTCTAGCCTTCTCTTATGTTAAAAATCGCACTTCGCACAATCAGAATTCATCGATGCATCCTCCATGGAGTTTTTTTAGAAGGCTTTCCTAAACTCCACAACGCGGTTAAAACCTCTCGCCAGATACATTTCTCGTTGCAATAAATTCATTCTTCACGTCTATTGACCAAATTCCCCCTATTTTCCCGCATCCTGTGACCAAAGCGACCGAAGACGAGTGCACTTTAACGTCAAATAAATATCTCTGGTCGCTGGAGCCGTTGGTTTGGAACGAAAGGACCGCGAAGCTTCACGTCCCGAACGACAAGAGCAAACATTCATCGTGAAACCGCCCGCTCGTTCATGGCCGTGGAACACGTGCAGTCACACGGCAATAACTCTAAAATTTGATTGCACTGGGCATCGGGGTAGTCTTACCCCGAAGGCAACCATGGTAATAGGCGCTCAACCCTTGCATCAACACCCACGTGTACGCACACCAGCCTGTGGCGTCTCAAGGCAGCGCCACATCGTAAATAATGGCGAAAATTGTTGACCGCCTGCCTTTCGGCTTGGTTTAAGCGTTAAACAAAGGCCCACGGTGATGTCGGTCGCCGTATCTTTGATCTCTGTTTGCCAACGCATGCATCAGCCCGCGAGATAATCGGGAATAATTATTTGTTAGATAAATACGATCCCAGCCGGCGATAGGAAGCCAAATTTATGATGAACCGCTTGCACCGCTTGTAAATGACGCGGAGGGAACCAGCTCGCGCCGAATCTGCGCGATCCTCGCCTATAAAACGTTCCGCGTGTTTAAGCGCGAGAGGGCAGGCACGATTTTTCAGATGTTGGCGTTTATCTGGCCCTCGTGCGCAACCTCGATCAGCATCCGCTTGTTTATGGGACCATGGCTCGTCGCGATTTGAATTTCTAATTAATTCCAGCCTTGTTAATGATCTTTTTGGGAGAACTTGGTTAGAGGGTTAGAAACTGCGAGGTATGTGGCCGGGAAGCAGTGGTTTGAGAGGTTTTGAAAGTTGTAGGACGGATGGAAGTAATGGTCGATATCACTGTTTCTTTTCTCGGGGAATTTATGCACTGTTTGTAAGATAAATGGAGATCTTATAAATGTCTGCTACGGATTTAGATACTTAATTAGATAAAAGAATATTAATTAAGATAATTAGAGATATGATCAGATATAATAATATCAATTAAAATAATTAGGTAAAATTAAAAAATGTAGTAATCTAAATTTAAAAAACATACAAAAGGTAGTAACTTAATGTAGATCTAATACGAATTTAATCTATACCATAGTTCACCTGTAATATTCTTGAGATATACATATTAATAATACCACATGTATCCTCTTATTACATCCTTTGCAATCGCTCTAATACATCCCCAATACAATACCCAATTCATCAAAGCTATCAAGCTATGCTTATCTCAGCGCTATGCCAGCTGAAACGTTATAGAACACCTAGTTATTTTCTCGATCGACGTATCGCTTCTTAGATCGATCTAAACCATTCCAAACCACGATCTCGACCAATTACCGAGAACATTTCTAATTACACAGTTTTTATCTTGCTCGTATAGTATGAAAGCCGCGGTACGTGAAATCTATGCGAGTAAGCGATGAAAACGTTGCGTGTTGATGCTTGCGTAACGACAGGTTAGCCTCGATCAACCACCCTCCCCGATCGTGCCTCTTTCTTCATAGACGATCTTTAATTCTTCCCGCCGCACCGCGCGTAATTCTTTGGAACGCGATACACACGAGATACTTAAGTTCGCTTTTCACTTGAGTACAAGGAGTTTCAAGATTATATTACCAACGTATAATGTCTCCAATATCTCGAATTTGACGTTACATTTATCCACAATGTTTTTACTTATGAATGAATTCTTCTTATTTCAAAAGCAATTAGTAAGCTGTTAAAGTTTAGTTAAGTTGCTATTATCGTAATCACTAAATTGCGGATATTTACGCAAATTTATATTTTTATGAATACAAATAAAAAACTAAAACGTAGATAGAAAGTTATTTGAGCTATTAAATGTTACAAGCAGTAATTAATACTTTAGTAATACTATCCTTGTATATTACCTGCATTATCTGCATTTTCGTGCCTTCAAATATCGCATAAATGCTTTTCACAAATGCTTTCACATAAAAATTTTCACCCTACCAATCACAAAACGATCATTCATATTCTTTGACAATCGAAAAGTTTTGATCGTGATTTTCACTTAAGTCTGTCTTTCCTCGGACACCGATGAAAATCGAGCTTTAAACGATCGAGGACGTGATCCGCTCCCGTATACCTTGTGAAATGTAGATTGTGAAACATGCGCGGGGATGCGTCTTTCTCACGGCTGGATCCTAAACCGCTCGAGCTACCTCGCAAGATATTGCAACTCTTACTGGCCTGTCCGTGTCTTAATTAATGCGTCAGGCTGTATATACCTTCACTGTTTCAGGTTTTCTACTGGACTAACAACGTTGTTTCATGGAACATTTAGAAAACGAAAAGTGCGGGTTTTCAAAAGATCGATACGCTCTGGCGAGCCTTTGGCCGCGATCGTTCGGCTGTGGGAATGGTGGCAATAAAATTTCTTGCGCGAGAAATAAAATAAAATATATATGATAGTTATAAAATAGTTATAAAGGTATCACTAACTTTGGAATCTTATAATGCGTTATTTTAATATAAAGAGCTTGTCAATCGTACAATGTTTTTCTTTATACACATTCCACCCCTTATTCTCTAAATATGTATTATAATTTCATATTAGACGAAATTTTTTTATTATCTTTGAAGTTCACATTAAAATGAAACAGCATACGTTGAGAGAAACATGAAATTACGTTAGTCATTTCATCGATACAACACTTTTATGATTTTGCCGCTACAAATCTATGGCTTTGTGGTGAATGCAACGAGTACCCTATTTAGATAACGAGTTGCACGATAATATCTTGAAATGAAACATCCTACGAATTTCTTTATTTCCTGTAAAGAAAGGTCTTATCAACTTTGCTAGAAGTCAAAGAAACTATGCACATATAATATATAGGAAAAATCATTTATATCGCTCATATTGGATAATTTAATTACATACTTTCGTATCAAATTCGTCCTACTCAACACTTGATTTTAAATCGCCCTGTTCCACGATTGGCAAAACTTGCAAAAACTTCAAACCATTAAACTACAAAAGCAACGCTTCATCTCCACCCTCTTTCCTCACGGTTTCAATCTCTTCTCGGCCAGCTGAAACCGTCAGCGGTATCCAAAGAAAGAAAAGGAACGCGTTACTTTGCAAAGCGTTTACGGGTCGAAAAACAATCCAGTCTCGCGCGAATCTTCCGAAGTTTCACGCGTCCGGCCCGGTGCACCGTATCGTACATCAACGTCCCGCAAGAAGGTGGGCGGACGTCGCGTCAGCGTGCTGACGCCCCGCGAAATTGAATCTAAAGGGGTCCAGGGGGAGAGAAAAAGAGAAGGCTGGTCCCGGCGTTCCTTCCTTCGAGCGTTCCACGTTCGCTGCGGGGAGGTCGCAAATCATCACCTCACTACGTTTACAACGTTAGATAGCCCAAGATTACGGTCGTTTGGTTTCAAGCCCGAGAAGACACCAGGAATTCTCTCCATCGCGTCTTGCCTCCCTCTTTTCGTTCCCTCTCCACCTCCTACCACGAGGTCCAGTCGAGCAACTGCTTATGGCGCCTTTCGTTGAAACCGATCCAACCGTGGTTGGTACTCGTGGATGCCCACTTACGCGAAACAATGCGGCTGCCTTCTTCCCTCGTCGTTATTTATCCGCCGGCGGAGGACTAATGAGCCCGTGATTACAGGGACCGTGCGAGAAGGGAACTTCTTGCGGCCGTTCGTGCGTCCCCGCTTGTTCTGTCGTCGCGGATCAGGCTCGTTGTTCGCCGCGAATGCATATTATCAAGCGCGACGCCCACGCGCGACTCAAGATTTCATTCGCGAGTACACACGAACGCGCATTGTTTCGCTCGAAGCCTGTTGGGCTTGATTGAGTGCTTAACGGTGACAGGGGTCGGCCCGAGCTCGGATCATTGAAATGCCTCGCGAGTATGCTCGATGATGCTACGTTCGCGTCGCCATAGCTTGGAGGAGTCTTTCACTTTGCTGGGAATCTTCCGAGTTCGCTGTAATTGCGGAGTTCGCAGGATTGAGATTTGAGAATTCAGCGGTGGCGATGGAGGATTAAAAAAAGATGAGACATGGACATGGTACGGTTATTGTAAGATTCTATTAATCTTTTCATCGCTAAAAAATGTTAAGAAGCGATTGATAGGAAACGGTAATGTTTAGATGAGATGTTAGAAGTGGGCGTAAGTATGTGACAAAGATGGAAATAGATCAAGTTGTGTAAGATTGAAAATTTATAAATTGAAAATAAAAGAACATCGAAAAATAAATTGAAATTTCTTGTTAGTTTCATTTTTAGAAAAATTTCAAGTTCGTTAAAAGGATTCCAGAAAAGAAAGATGTTAAAATTTTAATTATTCTGTGCTACACAAATTCACGATTAATTTCATGCAGCTACTAGTTGCATACAGCTCTTGTTCGTTCATTAATTCCAAACACAATCCATTTCTTCCTCAATTACCCCACCCTTCACGGAATCACAATGAACATCGCGTAGCTAGCCCTGCTCAATTTATATTCATTCACAAGTTTACCTTCATTCACATAAAACTTCAACCTTCCGTGCAACCCTGCATAAATTCTTAACCTCGTTCTTCCAAGAATCTTAATGTGTATCTTACTGTAAATCTTCGTTCTACGTTCAAAGCCAAGTAACCGTCGGTTCTAACATCACACGACAATTCGCATGTGAGAGGAGAAGGAGCCAAAACTTCGTATTCTGCTCGTTTATTCCCATAGGGCCTCGAACCCCATATGATATTCCAGTCCTGTATCTCCAACCTCTTCCACATGGCCGATGTCCTCAGAACTCCATGCTCACCTTTGCGGATGTTTCTTAAGTCGTTTCCATGTTTTTACACGATAAACGAAATTCTCATGACGTTGTATATATTACGTGGTTCATCTAAATGATGTCATTAGATATACTTAGGAAGAATTTTGTTGGCGTCCCTTTCTAATAGTTGAACAGCTCCCCGAAACAAATTCGACGGCCAAGGGGATGACTGATCATTGGTCTTGCTTATCATTGCTTTTAAATTTATTTTTCGTTTAAATATCGTAACCACGTGAGAATCTTTTATGGTCTTTCTTATTGTGAGTTATTTCGTGGCAACTTTCCACGTGAAACTGGACACGCTTTTATGGTAATCTTTCTTATGACTTTCTGGAAAAGAAGGATTAGATATGAATGCTTGTGTTGGATTTGCAAGCCAGATAGACTTACGCAGCGAGTTGCATAATCGAAGCTTCTTATCACTTTCACGATATGAGATTTTGCAATAGTATGCAGCAAGTGACAGTCATTTAGAGGAGACAAAATATATTGCAGATATAGAATTTTTAATGAACGTGGTACTTGTTAATAGAAGAAACTCAGATCTACTTACATAAGACATACTAGATTCGATGTATAAATGTAAATTAATATGACTAAATCACGAAGCGCTATTTCAATGTGCGGTAAAGTGTAGTATACATTATTACAGTAAACCTTCATTTCAAGTGATTACTTTTCTTCTATATATATATAGATATTACAAAATTATTGTTCAAATTGTTACATAGAAAATAATAGTATTGGATGTTAAATAAAATTAAAAAAATATAATTTGGCCCATGAGGGGATCGAACCCGCGACCTTCGCGTTATTAGCACGACGCTCTAACCAACTGAGCTAATGGGCCGCTGTGGTGACTGGTGTATTTCTATACCTAATATTAGAAATAATATAAGAAATATATTTTATGAAATGTTAATATTTTGCATATGCAATAAAAACTACACTGTGCTGTCTCTACAATTCTGTCAGTCCCTGACTACAACTTGATACAGTAAATTCGCTGCTACAAAATGCGCGGTTCTCGTTGCCAGGTCAATGAGACAGATTCCTCCGTTGTTCTTCGTCCGGTATCCTATACCTTTGTATACAGGATGTTTCAAGGTAGTGGACTCTTTCCAGATGCCCTCGGAAAAGCCTCAACATGCGGACCGATAAGTAGAGAGTCACTGGTTGACTCTGAGAAATATTTTATCCTTACATTAATGTCATCATCAGCACCAAAATACATAGAACACCATGAAATTAGAAAATAATAGAAAAATCTATCGTAGTGTAAAAACAAATCTGAAGATACGTGACGTCGTTCAAGAGATAAATTCCCTTCTCAAATTTCGTGATCAAAATTCACAAGTATAACTATTCAAAATGCCGGCAGAACAGCCAATAGATATGTTAAATGATACCTTGGCAGAGATCGTTTACAGAACGAAGAATATGTCAAGGTTCAAAAGATTGGCACGCAATACGCACTTTGATGTGAGAGAAGTTGAAGGTTAGAAATTCATTGTGCCACAATTTTTCCTTTATTGGTCTGATTAATTTATTGGCCGATAGCTTTGTCAATTATCCATCGTAAATGCGTGCAAATGCTGGGTCCGATAAGCAGATTAATATTTCGAAACATTTTCCACGCTGGTTTGGATTTCACTGAAAATATTCGTCACTTATTGATCGACAGAATGTTTTCCGTCGTCGACAAACGAAATGCTTTGCAGGTAAACAACTGTTTAAAAGTATTAAATATCGGTTAATTATTGTAAACTATAATTTAGATACACTCTGAACAATGGATCGAAGGTCTGTCGGTGATTCTTCGCGGAACTTTAGATGAAAAAATTCATTTTGCTTATAGAGTATACAACCATCTTTGTACCGCTTCCCTCAACCAATATTATTCCCTTAATTAATTTTCTTACCGTCCTTCCCAAAATTCAATACCAGGTGTACGATATCATGAGAACTCACAAATTAAAAAAGGAGCATATATTTCCCATGATGCGCGGATGTTTGATTAAATTGCAGAATGATGAAAACCCAGAAGAGGCCGTGAAGGTATAGTAATATCTATATATGCATAGGTATTGTACTAGAATACTTTAATAATTGAATCACAAGAAAAATTATATATTTTTCTATGCGAATTTCAATATCTTTTATATTTTCCTTAAATTCTCAATAAATTCTCTCGATTCAATCCCATACGTGTAATATATTTTTCGTTTTATAGGACTTGATAGATTTGTTAATAAAAAAGCTAGACGTGGATCGCGATGGCGCAGTATCAGAGGAGGATTTCAAAACCGCCGTAAAAGAGAGAAATCAACTTCTTTTAGAATGCATGGGTCCAGTATTTCCTTCGAGAGACGCGCGTCACGTGTTCCTGACTACTTTTACAGATCGTGTAGGAAGATACTGACAGTCTACGGAGCCATCCATACCGAAGAATAATTTCTTAAGAGGAAATACATCGTTTATGTATGTATCTTCCAATTCGTCGTGAGATTTTGTCAAGCATGATGCTCGTCGAGGAAAGCTAACAGTACATTCCGAAAGCGGAGAGGAAAATGTGCCAAATCAGACAGAAGAGATCCGTCTAGGGCCTGTAAACGGTTCACTAAGTTTTCGAGACTGTCTGAACTGAATTCCTCACGATTCATCGAACGCGGAAAATTGACTTGCTGTTTCTTACAAACAATCGCTAATGGACCGCGATAATACCATCTCGTAATCGCATCAGATGTAAAGCGTGACGCAATCGTCGATAGGATGTGATTAATTGCTCAATTGAATTTCGTGAGCTCAATTTCAGTCCATCGCGCATCATCGTTTCATTCTTATTCAAATTGAAAAAAACATATGATAATACGAACGCCGGCTTTTGCTGTGTAAATAATTACTTGAATATGCTAACATCTCTTAATTATTACGATTTATATAACATTCTGCAAACTGTATGAGATTTGTACTTAATAAATTTGTATCTTCTTAATTGTACATACTAGTAATGAAATAGCAGAGAATTGAGTAAAAAATTATAAAGTTCAAGATCTGTATTTTAAGATATAATATGTCTTAATTGCAACTGTTACTAAACTACTTCTTTACTTTCTAAGTGAAAGAATCCTAGGATATTCAGAGATATTTAGATTATTACATCATTAATCGCTTAGTATTTTCAATCTTTTTCCTTAGGCAGTGCCCACATTTCGCAGTTTCCTCCCACACGCACAATAGCAACCCCATAATCCGCCTCGTATTCCCTCGATTAATAGGACGATTAGCAGGGTGGTGAACGCGGTGAAATACAGATCTCTGCACAACTGGAGAGCAAACAGGGTGGCGTGCAAAAGCTGCAATTCTAGTCGCATTGATGGATGTGTTACAAAAAAACATAATGAATGTTTGAGGATCGTAGACTGAGCGAATGGGCTGATCTGTGCGTCTCAAGCAGCTATAACAACAAATTAAACAAGAAAATCTCGAAGCTTTCGTCGAAACGTCCACCCTGCCTTTAGGCTCGATTCACAAAGCGTAGGCGTATGTATGTATACACGTGTAAAACACCGACATGCACATGATCAGGCCGAGAGTCCTCCTTTTTCTTCCTTCTCTCCGTTTTCTGCCTTCTCCTTCCTTCCAAAAGGGAGAAGGTGGAACGATATTCTGTAAAGAGTATAATAACGTGCGTATGAAAGGGCAGATCCTTTGTGGGTAGCCGACCGTGTCTTGAAAAGATCCACCAGGTCTGCACCATAGCACGGAAGACGGGGAAAGGAGGATCGTTCGAGATCGAGAGTTAGGGCACCAGCTGAGAAAACATGCCCGTGGCGTGTCGACAGCGAAATGTTCGTATTTGTGTCGGCATGGATGCGCTACATGTCCAAGTGGAGGGAAGATAGTGGTAGTCCAGGATGTTCGTAAATTCGTAGGTCGCGCACGCGGAAAGTGGCCACATGCATTGCTCTCCTCTTTGCTATATGTAGTTGTATAGCAGTTTGGTGAGTTCTATGGAATATAGTCAATTGTAGTGGAAACATTAAAAGCTACTTTTAATATATTTTTTCTTCTCAAAGTAATATTTATATTTAATATGAGTATTCATACGATTGAACATTCCTCCAGTTTTTCCATTAAATAACGTATTTTAATTAGAGAAACAAAGAACGCTTTTCTAGAACGATCTTCTCATTTAACATCTTTTATTGAAATTAACTAGCGATAACTATGTGAATATAATTAAATAACGTATTATAATATTTATATTAATAATAGTTATTGCTCTAATAATAGTTATATGAATCATAGTTTTGACAGTATTAATGATATTAACAATTCCTAACACATATGGATAATAATTACTAATTATAATAATCAATACTTATGAAGTATATATTCTGGAATTATATTATATAAAAAACAATTTCTTGCTTATGTTTTTAAAGTTAATTTTATGTGCCTTTATATATAACATTTCTAAGCGTGCGGAATTTCAATTCGGCGCGCGGTTATGTTTAAGAGACGCACCGGAATCTCGACCAATTAAAAGTTCGTATAGTGACGCCATGATGAGGGGCATCAGTCACGTATCGAAAATCGGGCCGATAGGACGTATTGTTTTGCTCATGCTACGTGACATAACCTAAGGTAACTTATTACATATTTAAGTGTTACTTCCCTTGTTATTTCGTTATCGAGTGTATTTTATTATGTATTAGCTTCGCTTCATTAATACGCGTTTATTTGGTACTTTATGGAACATTATCGTAACAATATCAGTCACTCGACCTTTTTACGTTCTTCGGTCATAGATCGTTTATTTGGTGGCCAGAATCCTATTTTCGAGACAAGATTTGAATGAGATTATTATTTTATATTAATATAATTGGTATCAACATTATTAGTTCGTTTTCAATTCTTGATTTTCTTGCATAAAGATTATTGCTGACATGGATGATGTAAGGAGGTTAATGTAAGAACGCTATGGGGATTAACGAACACCTTGATGCTTTTTCATGGAGATTTGGTAATGTTAAATTTATTATAATAAATTCAGATATACGTTTTCATTGGAGCATTGATAATATTTGGTATACTTTTACTATTTATTTCATGATATTGCTGACATGGATGATATAAGGAGCTTAATGTAAGAATGCTATGGTGACTAACGAACAGCCTGATGCTTTTTTATGGAGATTTGGTAATGTTAAATTTATTGTCATAAATTCAGATATACGTTTTCATTCGGGCATTGATAATATTTGCTATACTTTTACTATTTATTTCATGATATACATGCATGCATACATACAAACATATGTCTGTCAAATCAGTCACACATCACACAATCACATAATATGTAAGTTAACTAATTATCATAAATAATTACATAGTTCATTGAAAATACCAAGATGAAGTTAGAAAAGATCTCAAAAAAGTTTCTTTGCATTAATTTTAGTACTAATATTAATTAATTATCATTAATTCATTTCCTTATATCAAATAGACTAAACGTGTTATTTCATTGTTTCAATTTATATTGTGAAATTCTAAATATGTAATTCGAAAACGACTCGACTAAGAAATTGAAATAAACTTCACATTTCCATTTACGTTTCGGTGACGTTTTTGTTGTAGATTGTCTAGTAACATGGTTCGTAAATATTATACATAACCTCTTTCTGCCATGGTTGGGAGGAAGCGCGATAACATTGATTTCGAAATAAGGTTAGAGGCGAGTTGTTTGTGTGGAGTCATTACGCTCAAGCATATTTAGTGTTTTACAAGTATTTTCGAATATTTATAAAACGTTACGTAGTTTATTCTTACAAAATGTGCTTCTGTCTTTGGTAACGAACATTCACGATATAATTTTTGCAAATCAGTTCAATTATATTTATTAAACCTAAGTTTATTTATTAAACCTATCGACTAGTTTAGTTTCATTTTCAGAAAATTTTTGTGATCGCGCGCAATGCGATCAGTAGAGTCAGTGTTTGTTGCGCAATAAGTTCTTAAATATTTTTCAGAGTGCAATAGCTCAATTAAATTACATAATTGTTAATTATAATGATAATACGCGATATTAAAGTCTTTGTTCGTCAATTACAATGTAAACCTAAACGGACGAGCTTGTAGTCTTTTATTTTTCTTTTTTTTCATACATATCTTCTTTTGATATTCGTTTTCGGTATTACAGTCAGTGTTTTCTCAAGAGGATAAAATCTCTTTAGGATACAAGAATATGTAAGTATATCCGTGTGTCATACTTCAATCAATTCCATTCTAAGAATAAATTATAACATTTCCATTTTGTTTAATTTTATTATTCTTCTATTGAAATGAAATTTAGAAAGCGCAAAATTTCAATATTAAATAATAAAATAAATTGATTTCGAATCTTTATTAAAGTTTCAACTTTTATTATTATTAAAATTTCAATTCTTATTATTGTTACTAATGTTTCAAGTATAATAGACCTCCACTTTTCATTATCTCTAATTTATTAAATGATCAATACTGTGCTTTGAAGAATAAATTATAATATTCCATGCGTCGTTATAGATTTTCTACAGTCTCCATTTCTACAATGGGGTTCTATAGTTCTTGCTCGATAAAGTTCTTTGCGATGACTTCCTCTAGTCTCCTGTAGCATCGATAACATTATAATATAACATAAATTTTTGTTCCTCCGATCACTCAATCATTTTATAGGATCCGAATCGATACGGGGGAGTGTTGTATTATTTAAAATTTTTTGCGAGCATCGTGACCTCTGCTATTTATTATACCCGTGATTAGTAACTAGTAGTAAATAGTTCAGAGTATTTAGGGTTTATTAGCTCTTCCTGCACATTGCAGTTTTAACAATTAATTTGGATATACATACATATATTTGATTTGCGAGAATATATTATTTATAAAATTAAATTATAAAGTCAGTGTAAATATTTGCAGAAGACAGACATCCATATGAATATATCAATATGAATTAATGAAACACGAATATTTCAATTAAAGTAATAAATATTGAAATAACCTCATTTCAGCATTTCGTAGTGCAGGAGTGGTATGTCCTCTGACTTCGTTGCTATGAAAGCTGCAATTATTACATAGTCATAATGACGATACAGTGCAATACAAATTATTTATTATTAATTATTTGTCATGCATATACTTGCATATAAACTGCAGTAGAATTTAAAATGTATCGAAGAAATAGATACTTCCTTTAATATGATTAAACGGAGAAATAATACTTAAGAGAAGATATTTATCTCGATTTGAGGAAGATATACGGTATGTAACAATAAGTAAACCATAGCAGGGATTCACATTCTACATACGGTAAAATCACGACTTATGATATATTGCAACACGATCTCGAAGATAGACTATTTTGCCGACGACGGAAGCGTTTCTGCCTGGGACCGGAATAAATTATAATCAACGTCGGATGCGCGGAATAACCCAGATTTCTATGGAATATCCTTTCCACGAGGTGCACGCGCTGCACGATTCATTGCACACGTTCACGCTATTCATAAGACAGCGTCTACGCTACGGGAATTAACCGTATATATATTGCGAAACTTCCAGAGCGTGCTGGTTAGAACGTAACCAACCGCTTCGTTCAACTTTTAGTATCGTGTTTAATTACACGGTTTACCATACTTAAGTACTGCAAGGATGGCATGAAACAAATATGTCAGTTAGCGATAGCTTGTGAACTTTTAGAGAAGATTAAATCAATCATGAGTTAGATTCAGGAATGTATAATTGGTCGGTTATGTTATTACCAAGAGCTAGTCATTTTGTAATCTTTAGCAAAACAACTTAATAATGATTTATAAATCTTCGGGTGAAAGTGAGTCAATCAAAATTTAGATTCAGAGAGTGACGACTTTTCATTGCTTAATTATTTAATTACAAAGAGAAGGTCATGTTATATTCTTTATTAAAATAAGTAAGCATTTAGCAATAAGTAAATTTACTACAACTAATGGTCTTTCAAAACACCCAATCTAAAGGAATTTTATTTGACTGCAGCTTCGATTACTACCTACTGCCGTTTCAAATAAGAGAAATCGACGTGTAATTATATATATAAAAAACCGTTTTTTATGGTCGAAAGTGTTGATCACACGACGGAAGCCGACAAGGTCGATCGAAAAAAGGGCATAAATTATAATCAGATTCGGTTACGCGGGATGGTTGTGATTCGGACAGAACGTGATGAGATGACGACCGATTCGATTTGCGTGGCCCACGCCTACGCATCAAAGGAGCCGGTATCGTGATCCACGCCAAAGGATTACGAGAATATCCTACGAGCCTTTTTTCTCGGCGATAAATCCAACCTGGTGAATTCGTGGAGAGGCACGATCCACGTCAAATTCAATGCGTAGACCGCATTCACGCATTCATATGCGATCGGGGAGGGTTTAGGAAAGGTGAAAGGTGAGGAAGGAGAAATAAAAATGTTCTGCTTCTCGTTCGCGCAACACGTGACCTCCTGGCCTTCGAATCCTGTCAAACGCGCAATTTGCGAAGCCGAAAATCGATTTTGTTCTGTGGAACATTTGGAGTATTTTTAAGATACTTTATTAAGGATTAAATGTTTCAGAAGAAGAATCACAGTTTTTACAATGTTTGTGTAATAAGAAATAAGAATTTTGTGCTTCTGTGGAAAAGAAAATTGGATGCAAGATATATTATGTATGAAGAGTACAAAGCAGAACTTTACAGAAGATTGAAGTTTTAGGAAGATAGAATTACAATTTTTGTGACACTTATGCAAATATCCATTTCGGCAGATAGAAAAATTAGACAAATTTATATAAAACGTATCATTCCTTATCCTTAACTACAAAGCGGTGTTAAGGTATAGAAAGGATTGGGAAATACAAATAGTTTACTTTATTTCACGCACAACAGCTATACATATATATATATTACACTCAGAAGACCTCGATAACCTACTTGCACGCACGCTCGTTGTCAACAGGCTCTCTGGATTCTTCTAACTGCTTCCAATCGCCTTTTGTCTCAACTCAGACCTGGACACCCTCTGACGCTTACACGCACATTCGCATGTACAGTGTAAATGTATCATCTACCTAACAAGCGGTACAATAATTTCGTGTAGTTATACTTGTCATTTATCGTATTATTGGTCTTGCAAGATTTTGGATCTTTGATATAATTGATCTAAATTCTAATAATCGCAGCCTGTACCAAATACTCATCTTTGTGCAATTCCAATTACCCACAATAGTTTCAAAGCCCTAAAACGATCTGGAAATCTCCCGAGATCGCTCCTCCCACGAATTCTACAGAAATCGGGACTGCTTAACCGTGTTCATCTAGCGTTAATTATTCGCTCGCGATATAGAGACACCTACGAGGGATCAGCAACACGCGATTGGATAAATCGATAAATCAAGCATCCAGAAATTTATGATTGCCACGTATACAAACGTGGGGACACGCGTATGGTGGAAGCAGGCGAAAGGTCGGCCGCCGTGCCACCAATAAATTTAATTAAAGGATAGGGGAAAGCGTGGACCATGAGCCGGCCGATCGTTCGCCAGATTGTTTAGTTGGCCAGAAAAATCATGGCCAGCTTTCGGTCTGCGTGTACACAAGATCCATAAATATCGATGCAGCCGTTCTGCTCTAGCTGAGTCGCGGCGGGTTGCACAATGTCTCGCGCGCAGAATGTTCAATGAAGCGTGCAGATGCGCGTACCACCGGTCCCAAGGGAGGAACGAGACCGTCGGGAGTCGGTCTGCTACTCCGAAGTAAGAGAAGGGACTTGAAAACGACGAGGTCACCCGCTCGAACACGACACCGCGTTGTCGAAACAGCGGGATCTACTCGACTGACACAACTGCCGGACAAATGGATTCAGGAAGATTCCGCTAACGAATCCGCTGATTTATCGTGGCGGACCCATTTCCTTGGTAGATTGTCAGTTTCCACGTACGGCGATCGGAGAGCAAGAATTATGGTCCACGGAAATACGAGAGCGGTTTGTTTCTGGCGGAACGGATGGTAAATACGGGTACACGGCCGGATTGGGAACAATGTCGAGGATTGTTGCCGGGATTAGGCGGTGATGAGTGTTTGCTGATAGAGAGACGGGATGAAGGAGTGGTTTGTTGCTACTGTTACGGGATAGAATGGATTACAGGAGCTTCGTAGATTTATTTCTAGGTTCTTCTGTAGTTTTTGTTATCTACTCGTTAGCTTTGTTGATTTTTCGGTTCTTACTTCTTATAACATTGCTTTTTTTGTGAATAGAATCGAGTATCGAGAATTTATTACGTTCATTTTTCTGATATTTTGCAATTTTTATGGTTTATCCTTTAGTCTTTTTGCGTTCTGAACTCTTATTTCTTATGGTATGGTTTTTATGTGAATAGAATTGAATATCGAGAATTAATAATATGCTCATATATTGGTTATAATAATATCTGAAAATTAATTATTGGATGTTGTTAAATATCTACATATTTTGTGACACACTGTATACCCTTAACAATGCTAAAGCACAAGGGTTTTCATTTTATACCTTACACGGAGCTTCATCACTTCATCATATTTTCAGAAACACGTGTCTCTAAGCATCGGAAACTGTTCCTTTAACCCTTTAACAGGTCTCGAGCAAAAAACAGGGACGCTAAAGTTCCTTGTAAACGTTTCTCCCGAAAATAGTACTACGCTAGTCGGAGCAGGAGAGTGAGTTTCTCATTTCGCGTGGCACGGAGTTAATTAGCTCGGCGAAACGGGATGAAGGGAACGTCAGACAGGAACGATAGGATCTTTGAAAGGCGTGCTTCGGGTAACGCCCGCGACTTGCCACGCGACTAGACAGATTTCCAAGAGGAAGAGGGGAATCTGTCTGTCACGCGTGGCCTCATCTCGTCGTATAAAACACGCGTCGTGACGGACGACCACGTTAAACCATCCCGCGTCACTCAAACTGTTTGTTTCTGCGTTGGCCAGATTCAATTTTCTTCCGGACGTCTCACAAATCGAGCGACGACCGAAATTCGTACGCCAACTGCCTGCCTTTCTGCCCCATTGGCGTCGTTGGCGGTCTTCGTTTGAATTACAGGCTTATCGCGATATTGTTAATTACCGAAACGTGTCTTTTAATGGTGGTATTGAATTCAGGTTCGTGAAAAGAATTCGGTTTATTTTAATTGACGAATTAGAGGATAATGCAAGTACAAGGTCTACGTCTCGAGACATTTGAAAAAATAGTATAATAGTTTCCGTATGTCATTAATATTGCCCATTGAAGAGTACTGCTCTACGATGTTAATCCAGATTTTTCTTCATAATTTTTCAATAATTAAAAAAGAACCTTGTTCAATCTATTATCGATGCAACAATAAAAGAAACAATTTTCATATTATCAAATTTCCTGAGTGGAAATAAGATTAAATTTTAAATAGCTCAAGTAATCGAAGTATTATCTTGATGTTATCTTGTATTTAACGATCTTTTTCTATTATGATTATATTATGGTTATGTTATTCTTTTATGGTTATCAAATTACTTGATTTAATTTTGGATCGATATATATTATGTTATGCTGTTTGTACGGATATCGAAATACAGTTAGGTAAATGACTTTTGAGAGTGTTGTATGAAAAATATATTAATTTGGATGAAATATTAAAAGTAACTCGAATTGAAGAGAGAAAACGGAATTTAAAGAAACGCGTCCTCAGATTACGCACCTGTCGAAGAGGCTGGATGAACATGTTCAATTTTAATTCAAACTGTATCACATTGGCAAATCGGAATATTTATGAATGCATGTTTAAAGATAAAATGTTCCTTAAACACTTTGGAACTTCCGTTTTCGTTTCGGGTATACGAAAAGTTCTCCATACAAATTTCTACGAATCTCTCAAAACTCCATTGTCTCTCCAACGACACGTTCCTAATTAATTATCCGACGCAAATGAGCGAAGCAGTCGTTTCCTGTATTTGGTTCCATCAAGATAGCCGCGAATGTTTTCCTTCAAATATTTATCAAATCTGACCGGTCGTACAAAGGAAGATTAATAAGGGACTGAATAAAAGGAGCGTAAAAAATGAACGACCGATATCGTGGCGCCTTATTGAACGCTCACCCTTGAGATTCGATCGGCGTCAGCAGATAACCAGGTCAATTAATGAACGCGAGAAAGAAGAACGCGCGAGATTCGCCTCCGATACAAAGGCTTGCCAGCAGCAGCCTGTTCGAACGAGGCGCGCAAAACTTTCGAGACAAGCGGTATGAGATAATGGCGAAGCTACGTTGGATCCTTGGCTCAGGATCGAGCCATCGCCATAAACTATCTGTAGGTGTCGAGTTTGTCACGGTCATGCGAGACCGAGTTTTCAAAACAGGATTAGGCGTCGCGTCGACCGGATCTCAGCGCCGTATCTCTTCAGGCTGCGAAACGTGCATCGTCCATTTTTCAGCGACATCCTCTCCTCTCTTTTTCTCGTTGCTCGTTTCTTCGTCTTGTTTTCTTTCTTTTTTTCCCCTTCTTTTTCCTCATCCTACTCTCTTCGCTACGATTCGTAGCCGTGGGTAACCAGAGGGATTATCCACATCCGGTCATTTCTGTCTAATTTTTTTTCCTTTTGCTACCCCTCTTTGGTGTCGAACGTCTACGGACATTCGAGGGATATCGAGAGCGGTTTAAACATCCAGTGCGCGGCCATTCATTCACAAGGAGCGAGCTAGACTATGCTTCTTCACTGGCTTTTCGCATTGTTCCCAAGGGGAATCTTGGGAGAGATCGTAAGAACGATCTGATTCCAACTGCACCAGGATTCTCGGGTCTTTTATTTTCGTTTTTATGTGCTTGAAATTTTTTTCCTGTCTCGTACGATGCGCATTTCTGCGAACAGTACTCGGCGAGACGGTGCTGGTATATTTGAGGAAACTTTTGTTTGAGAAGCGGAAGTTTTAAATTTATAATAAATGCTGTAACGAGGCGTTTGAATTGCTGGATCTTTGTTAATTATTTTTTAATTATGTCCACTATGTTTAAAAAATATTCAAAATAAGAAGTAATAATATAAAAGTATTTAAAAATATTAAAAAATATGATGTCGCGCAATGTTATCAATTGTTCTTCGAAATTATATTATAAAGAAGGTAGATTTCTAGAAACTATTATTTGCAGTAAAAATATCCCAAACAATCGCTATATCGGAAAAGGTAAATTTATAGCGAACTTTGATTTTGATATTTAACAGTGAAGGAATTAAAAATATTATTTCTACTTTGTAAACCTTAATGTAGTTTTACAAAAATATCGTTCTTGAAAAAAAGGCAAAGGAAAAGATTTTAATTTATCTTTACAATCTCTGATCGATTAGCAGAATCTTATTTAATTTATTTTCTCATGAAATCCAACGATACTGCTGCATAGTATCGTGTCAACTCGTTTTTCCTCGTTTCGCTGAACGTAAGCCGATGCTCGCAGGATGGCTCATTATCCTGTCAGGATACCCGCGGGGAAAATGACAGGTCTCCACAAAATAGGTCGCATAGCTGGCATGAAATTTAAAATACGGTAGGATTAGCATAATTACGGGGATAGAGAAGAAACATTTTGACTCCTCAAAAAGATACGGCTGACTTTATCCTCGGTCGATCCTCCATGTATAAGATCCAGCTGGTTTCGATGGACTTAGCCAATGTCGATGTTAACAACTTTCCGCGTAATATGGTGAAAGATAATCGTCGGTTCTTGTTCTTTTCGTTTTAATAGCAGTAATAACGATTGCATCGTTGCGCGATTACCAAGAAGATTTGCATAGTGAGACGAGAAACTTCTTGTATAATAGAACAGGTTAAATAAATGCCAAGCTGTTTCTTTAACTTTTATCTTCTTCTGCAGTTATTACTTTTAGAAAGACAGATTTATCATTGAGAAATATATTAGAAATTAAGGTCGATGATTATCAGAAGAAAAGAAAGAGTCAAGAAATATAGAAACCATATCAAATTGAAAAGTGGATAAAACGAAATAAATAAAAACCACAGATCAAGAATGTGACAAGCAACCTTAAAATTCAATAATCAGTCCTCACGAGCTTTTATAAAATCCATTGATTTCCATTTTACTGTAAGTATTCATGCAAAACTTTTTCGCTTTAATTTCCATTAAATTTGCGAATTTCCACTGTTATACTTCTTTTTACGGTACTTAGATTCTTTCATCATTTTTGAATATTCGTAACGAGGGACGTTGAACTTTTCGTAGCAATGGCAACTGCTAACGAGCTTCTTGCTTGGAAATAAATGTTCTTAATTATTCCCAAGGAATCTCTTACTTAGAAGCTAGTATTCCTCCGTGTAATGCACAGCCGTGACCACCTGTGCTTTCGCCTCCGCAATATTCCGTCCGCCATTTACGATAAAGTACGCCGGGAAACCGAGTTTATCCATCATGCTGACGTGCGCCATTCTTCACGCTAAATACCAGAAGTGCGTTTGTGCTTTTCTCGTCGTCACTGGCTCTCTTCGGATCCGCGATGAAGCTGTAGGTACTTACATTAATCCAACTTGAACTTGATGGTAATTATATAAGGACGACAATAACCATTGGAGCGATCCTTTTGTTCACGTCCCATTAAGTCTTCCAAGTAAATTTCTCCTTTACAATGAAAATAATAGACTCTAGCTAGCCCGCTGGAATATTTATTGGTGTATTTAGGAAATGTTGTTACATTGTATTTTCTATGAAACCGGAAGGGTATTAATGCATCTGATTGTTCTTTATGTTTTATGAAGCTTCCCTTATTGCAATATCGTAAACCATTGAACGATTTTTAAAATATTTTTGTCTGTCATAATTATTGAAATAATGTTTCTTGAAAAATTCATTTGACATACGAGCTTCCAGTTACACTTTGTGATTCATGTATTAGCAACGAAGAAACTGATTTCTCTTTCTTTTAAAATCGCTTCTTTACTTTTTAGGATTTAATTTGGAACAAGTTTTATCAAAATCGAAATTTCTCGAAGAATTTTCAGGAATAACATCCACTCGCCTCTTCCGTTAAATTCACGTGGTTCCATAATCACATCCTAATTATAACAGCCTATTTACGTACCAGCATATCGGTTACGAGAATTCCATTTCACCCACCCTTTACGTCCTTACTTTCTCACCACGACATCTCGTCTCTAATTGGCTTGACCCCGTGCAGCTGACCATTGTGCAGATGTAACCGTTTGAATTTGAATCCGGGAAGAAGGGAAAGAGAGGATCGTAGGAAAGCATAATTTTTCACTTTAACGACCGATGACCATCCGTGTCTCCTCCTTTCGAGAGTGAATGTACGACAGCGTGCACCCTTTGAATCCTCTTTCCTGCAATGGTCACACCTCCTCTTGCTTCTTTGCCGGCGCACGTATGCGCCACTAATGATGCGACGAATTTGCATATCAATCGCGATTTACCAACCTCCTCGCCTTACGGCACCGGTAATGGTTGTTTCGTATCGTTTCGTTGCGAACACGACCAGATCTCGCTTTCACCGTCTTTGACGTAGCAGTATGAAACCATAGCAAAAGTAGGAACCATAAAAAAGTTAAACTATAGACGTTACTCTATTTCAAACAATTTCGCTGCTTTATTATGGAACAATTTTGTAAATGTGGAATAGGTAAGTAGGAACTATTTGTTGGTAGAAGTTGAAAGAAAAATTTTGCAGAATCTGAAGAGCTTCTTGGAAAATTTTATAGTAATTCTACTATTTCCTATTTTTTTTCTTGTCTTCCATACGATAAGTTATGCAGAATGAAAATTAAAATACCTAAACTAAGGATTTTTCGACATAAATAGGCAAGTAACTTTTTATATTAAAAGATATATGATTCCATTTGAGAAACGATCAAGATCTTAAAATCTGATAAAAATATGCCTTCCAGGAAGAATGTCATTTGCCATTGCATGTGCATTTCCAAGAATTGTGCTCTGAAGTTTTTCATATGATCGTTAATAACAGAGATATTTAGGTATTTGCACTTAAATACTCCATCCTGTATATTTAGGATAGACCTGTAGGTTATTTTTATCAAAAGTTTCTCAATTTCGACCTTCCTGAAAATATTGTTTTTTCTTTTTTGAATTTTTAATTCGCCTATTTTTGCTACATATGTAACTGCCATATCGAGTATCTTTTTTAAATCGTTCCATTGCTATAGAATAATTTGAATTTGGAAAATTAAAAAATTTGAACGTATTGGCAAAGGAATACACGAATTTTCCCTTGGAATTATTTGTTAATTTTTCGTATTGAGTTACGAAATAGCGTCGGATTGCTACGAAATGTCAGGGGAAACTGCGGAAGAACGTTAAAAACGTTAGACGGATAGAGCCTCGCTCTGCGGGAAGGCGTCGGAGCGTCATTTGCCTCGAATAACTACACGACAGATGTTGAGTCGTTAGTGAGCCATTATACGAGTGTCGTCACGCGTTTCAAAACTCGACTTTCCATGTATCCCATGGAATCCACGAGCCTTCCACGCCGACAATGAAATCACGTCGTTTGCAAATATTCTTGTAAGGCCATTGTCGTCGTCGTTGTTGGTTCTAATGCAGCACAGACAGTCGAATCAAAGAGGATCCGCCTGCACGATCCACCGCTTTCAAATTTTGATATTCAAAGTGTGTTTTGAAAATATTTTCTGTGCTGACTCATGAAGGTATAACGGAGGTAGTTTTGTGAATACGACACTGTGTCTACATATCGTAAACCATTGACTGTGTTAAATTCGTTATTGACATATTTTTGTTGAAAATCGTGAGACTTTTAATTTCAGAATTTTCTTTATTTCGAATAGTATTCATAGAAGAATTGACACACCGATACAGATTAGAAACACTGCATTTGCAAAGTCTGCACTAAATCTGAGACAATTTGTTTACAATACAATGGTTGAAAAACGAAAGAATTTAAGTCAATTACTTCAGATCTAAGTCGGCGTTCTATTAATTATTGTTTATTTACTTTTTAGAGATTTTCATGCAAATTCATATTTTTATGAACGTTATAACGAGTGCCATACTTTGAATATTCTATATATTTTCCTGTATTTCATGCGTTTCTTTTATCTTAAAACTATATATGCATAAACATCAGAGTCTCTTCACGTAACATCTTGCGAACGTAACGTAAATAAATTCCTATTATTCTAATAAAGTAGAAGAAAAAGATCGGTAAGATGATACATGTAACTTAATTTTATATGATATATGTAACCGACTTGGAATATTCCAACTCTCAAGTAGAAATTTATCATCCTGACAAACCAAATCTGCAACTCTGGCTCTTATCTAACACACTTTCCACCATATGATACATCACGAACATCGAAGCAAATCATAGTGAACGTGCAGCAGTACGAATTGGCGTTGATTTTGCATTAACTTTTGACCCGGCCGGGCCAGCGGCGCGGAAATGATCGATAATCGTTAGGAGTATGGCCGATGAGTGTATACGTTTGCCGGATATCGGCTATACGTGGGTAGATATTTATCGATACGGATCGATAGGAGGCTTGTATATAAAGATATCTTGATATTCTCGGTGAATCTTCGGCAACTTTGCCAAGCAACTGGTACCGTGTGGCTGAAGGCGATACGAAGCCCGCGAATTACTTGATTACAATACACGGGAATCGACTGGTCTGTAACGGCGGTCGTTATTTAATGCTCATTATTACCGCTGATTTGCCGCTGATCATAGTTACCGTGAATTACGAACGGATCAATTTCCGGACGACGATGAATCGCTGACAGGTGCGTGCTTAGAGATAAGTATTTATGGCTTGGAGGAGTGTAACGCGAGAGTTCATGGGATATTTGTGCCTGCTTGAAGGTGGCTCGATCTTTCATTACAGACGATGATCGAGACTCGTCTAGTTTGCATACTTGGTCGTTGTAGATTTATCGACTTTTCAACACCAGACTACTTGTCCTCCTTATGCTCGTAGCTAGACTAGTGATTCGATGAAAATGAAACTGTATCGGTGTCCATCTATTATTAGAAAGTGAATAAAGTTTTATCTCTTTCACGGTTTAGAGAATGATGCGACGAGGAGAGAATAGCCTCGAAACTAATTATCTTTTTATTGTTAAAATTGCATAAATCGCGATGATGGTGCTCTTGTGCACGAATTGACCAACTAATAATAATATAGAATTACCAAGGTATAAGTTATAGGATATAGACTTCTGTTTTATGATCTTATCATTTTTCGCTAAATAGGATAATCGAACAGCTCGTAACTTGTAAAATATATTGGTCAAATTTCATTTACTTCGTCGCTAGACTCGTACCTGTTTTACAAGAACCTCGTAAAATTTCACTAACAATATTAAATCAATGGAGCAACACGACTGAGATCATAGTAAAATATATTCTTATATTATCTGCTTCGTTACTAACGGCGCAGTCTACATTGACGATGTTGCATTCAAAGCATATATATATTCAGAAATTTTATTAGATTTGCATCAACACTTTAGCCGAGGGGGAAATGACCGGTTTGTGTAAAACGATGCCGAGTTTACCATCACCTGATACATGGTAAATAGGGGGCACGATGACGCAGGTGTCGGCTTCGTAGAGCGAGAATTCTTCGCGCGTGATCGTGTGACTTTATTAACTGATATTCCATTGAATAACCAAAAGGTCTGTACGCGAAATTGTACCTCTCGGTCGCAAATTTCAATAATAACTAATAATTTCCCAACTGATATGCGGTACAGTACCACACGTGTGTGTCCCCAGTCGTGTCAAAATTCCTATGTCTTCTCGTCGTAACCGCCATCCAGAAAATTACACGGTGAATAACGACGAGAAACTGACAAAGAAAAATGAAACGCGTATCTCGAATTTCTTTATGTCTTTAACACTCTGCTTCGAGAAGATGGATTTATATATTTTAATGCATGAAAATTAACAGCAATAAAGATGAAACAGCACGGCGACGGAACAGGTGTACGAAAAATTATTATCATTCCACCGAATGCAATCACCGTCACGATGCAAAATTACATCCTACCTTCTACTAATTCAATAAACCAATTATAAAAGAAGATACAACGAATACTTTCATCGTTGGGAACGAGCAATAAAGAACCTGGAGAACCATTAACCAACCGTTTGCTTGTAGCACGATACTCGATCGAGAATAATATGAGAAAGAAGAACCGATTGAATGTTGGACCGGCACGAAACGCTCGATATCTCGTCCATCGTGTAATTGCCGCAATAATATCCGTGATAATCCGCCATTAAGATCGGACGAGCGACTCGTGTGGCGAATTCCATGCTGACTTTCTCGCGTGGACGCGAAAGTCCGACGCAGAACGGTGCGCTCGTTCACGTGGGTCGCGCAATTTTTCGTCTACAAGCTGGCCAGGATGCGGTTTCCCGGGATTGCAGTCGGCTGCAATTACTTGCAGCCTGGCCGGTAAGCCGAGGCGGGACGACCCCTAACCCCTGGGCACTGTCTGCTGCCACGGAGGCTGCTGGTAATCACGTATCCTACCGTACCCTTCGTGCACGCTGCGCCGAGCAAAGGGAGGAAAGGGACAAGTTTGCGAAGGAAGGTGAAAGATGAGGAATGAACGAGGAAGGAACCTGAAAGGTCATGGTGCAGAGGGACGAGGCAGAGGAAATTGAAAGAGGGGAAGGAAATGAAATCGTTGGAGGGAATGTAAGGTAAAGTAAGGATATGGAGGCGTTGGGGAAGAAGAATGAAGATGCGAAATGTTTGGGGAAGTTGAGTCGTGGAATGGAAAAGAGAAATGTAAAGGTTGAATCATATGTTACAGCGAAAATTTGTCTTTCGATGGTTGTACGACTAAACAAAATCTGTTTGCAGTTTGATGAACTTGTAAATAATACATGGATATGTGACTAACGCGTTTGATTTGAAAAATATCTATAGTTGATAAACGCGTCTTTCGATGGAGGATAGTTTAATCTAATTTCCACTTGTGCTTTTTGTTGAAAATGTTGTTAGGTATGCATCCTATTTTTCCAATAATTAAAGTAACATTTTTTGACTGATATGAACATACAATATGAAACAATGAAATGAAATCCTATGGAATAATACGAAAGGAACAAGCAGTTTTTAACAGGAAAGTGAAATAACGAAGAGATTTTGAAGTTGAGGAACATAATTGAAGACGAAGGGAGAAACTGATAGGGAGGGTAGAAAAGGCTGCGGACACTAAAAGAAGAAAGCAATTTATGCGTGCGCTGCACGACGCAGTAACGTGCAATTTTATCACATGCTCGTGAAAATAATCGTGTTGGAATTGATACTGCAATCCATGGTACTTGCAGGATATAAATTAAAAGTAAGAACGTATCGCAAGTGATGGATATGCAGTTTCGTGAAGTGGAAATGCAATAAGTTAATCTTGATGGAGCGAGTGAAGAAAACTGCTCACATTTCGCCTTCAACCACATTTCAGGTAAGACCAGTTTTAGTTTAATATAGAATTTTGACATTTTATATAAAATATTACATCAGTCGATGTAATATATTTTTCATCAGATTACAAGTCAGTATCTTTTCATCCTTTGGATTACCTTAATTAATCCAGTATCCTTTCGCCTGTAAACGTTCCTCTATGTATGCACTTGAACAATTAATTTATCCAATGCCCTTTCGAAGACACTCAACAATTTTAATTAGTACTCTTTATATGCAGACATCCTGCACAATAATTCCGATAATTGCTTCACCCATACATCTTTTCATTTGAATGTGTCTTACATAACACTCATTTCAAGACTCAATTTAGATAGCAATCTCCATTTGAAAAGCATAGATATCAAATTACCCAACATCGCTGTATTCATAAATATTTTATACAATCCTGTGGGAGAAGAAACCAATGTCCCATGTTGTAAAAATTCTCTTTATACTAAAAAATATTCTCTCCACACCCACGTTTGAAAAATTCTACGAAGTTAAATGTCATTTCTTCGCACGTTATCATCGGTTATTTCACGTAATAAGACCTTCCCTTCCCACCAACACTTTCAACATTGTAACGATTTACGTTTCCTGCTGGCACACGCGTGTAACGCGAAATGACAAAGTCCGGGGAACCTACCGGGTTTGACCATCGGCATTTATGACGCGGCCCAGTCGGAGAAGCAAAAGAAAAAGTAGTCATATGCGGTTTCGCGCCTCTGTTGTCCGCGATTCTTGTCTCTCCCATTCGGGTCAGGTAAATTTACGCCCGTGTGAACTTACGCGAGTGGTCCCGCAGGTCAGACGACTTCCTCATTGCCGTCTCGCGGTACTACGCAACGGAGATTCGTTATTGACAATCGTCTCGTGTTTTTAAACTGTCGCGCGTTATCAGTCGCGGCCATCGCTTGCGCGTTGACGGGCGATGTCCAATAAATTTTGTTGAAACGACAAATGTTCACGGACATTATGCACGGTAGGCTTGTCTACTGGAAACGGAGGAACATGGACGAAAGGAATTGCACGATAAAAAGAAATGTTTAAAAGAGTGCACCTACATTCGTAGGCGTAATATCAAGCTGGTTTCATTTTGTTTGTACCCCTATTGGATAACGATCCGCAGTGAAGGGCAAAACTTTGTAAAGACCGAACAATTTGTAAGGATTATAGAAGAATTATGTGTCGATCTTTACATTTGCTAAACTTTATTGATATAATTTCTGATAAATAATTGATTATTTTAAATAATTGATTTTATTATGATACGAAAAATATAAAATTCCGAACAAGATAGAAATTCTGAAAAGTTTTCCTTATTTTTCCACAAATTTCTCAATACTACTGAACGAGGGTGTATATTCGATACAGGATATTTTGATTCTGATTCTTCACGCTCGATCGTTTCGAAATTTAAGCTTCTCTGCGTCGTTTCAATTTCTCGAAACCTGGTCGAGGACCTCTTCTCGAAATGACACATTTCTCAATTTAGAACCCAGCTTCAAACCAGCCCCGAAATTACGATATCCGTTTCTTTTACTTTGAAAGAATTTAACGGGTCGCCCTCCTAAACGGGACAATAATGGTTATTTATGAAATCATTGAATAGCCGTTGGATAGCCGATGTCTTCGACGTGGAACATTGCTCAATATAGCGGAAAAGGGACAGAAAGCGTCAGCAGACATTGATCTCGAAAGAAAACTCAGGTTCCTCGACTATCCCGATGAAATGACAAGAAATTTGAAATGAGAATTGCAAACTTACGAGCCATCTTAGTATAAGCAGAAACCTTTTGATCTTTCGAGTGATTTTATGAAACGTCCAACGTTGCAGCTGTTTCACGGTGACTTTGTTCGATAGGTAATTCCAGCGATGATACAAGTGGATTGAGTTCTCGAGGCTCTTCTCTGAAAAAATCTGTACGTGCAACGGCGAGCTACATTGTCGATGGCCAAGAGATGAAACACAGGGTTGCTTGGTACCGGAAGATTATTCATTGGTGGCAGATAATGAATTACAAGGCACTGTGGGTGCCGTGGGATCGATCCTGCGCGCTTTTTTTCTTTTTCGAAAGCGATCGTTACGATCGAAATGGAACATACGATCATCTTTCGCGAATGAAAACGGCACAGTGTATACGTGGCGCGATTAAAGCAGTTTCAGCCTTCCCTTTGTTATGCTTGAGGACTTTGCGAATTATACGCTTATATTTTATTCGCTTCCTGTCGTATCTTACGTCATTAAGTTTATGTTCTATAGAAAGTGATTAATCGGCTGATTATCTGCAATATGGTATACGAATGGTGCATTAGGATGTTCCAGGAAATGTGCAACTGTGATCACTCTGTAAATTGTTGAAGAAACTTTCTTCGTTAATGACGATAATGTATATCATTCAATTGTACTTTCACTGTTCATTTCGTCTGACTAAAACACATCAGATAGGTATGTATGTAGTCGTTTCGTCGTCCATTTCGAAAATCTTCAAGTGCGAATTCTTACGTAATATTGGATTTAGTATGTCGAAATTTCTGCAACTTTATAAATTATAGCATTACATCTTTAATAATAATCTAAAGCACTATAATTACAAGAAGAATCTTGATTGAAAGTTGTACGCATTAAAATGGACGATAAGTTAACTAACGATATCTCTCAATCAAGAAGCAACGATCTTTCTGTCAGTGACGCACAGAAACCTGGTGAATCGCTCTGAAACCTGATTGATTTATTCACTTTAGTGGCCGTGGCAGGTTCGGTGGCCGAGAGTCTGCTTATCGATTCAAGATCGCGCCCAGTTTGCCGGTGAAATTATCGTCGAAATTACAGTCAACGGTTAATTTATTAAACGCTCAAGTACATATGAAATTATTTCAATTACATCGGGCATTATTTTATGAATTATTCGGGAAATTATAGTCCTGGTCGCGGCTTTTAAATTCAACCCTCTCGAAACAGAAACGCGGCACCGAACGTACCACGATAATGATGATGATGATGCTGCCGTTGCTGCTTCTGACGAAGGTGGTAATCATGATTACAACGATGAGTACGCTTAATTGTACATAGTGCGTAATTATGGTAATAACCGAGGTCGCCTCGTGGTCTTCATAGGCGTCGTCGCGATTTTTCATCGAGAAATAGATATCGAATACGTCGAGAGGAGATTCGACGAGAACGGTCAAGCGACCAGTAGTAATTTCTTGGGAATTGAATGTAATGGTAAGATCGCAATTATATACATTGTTTCCTGCGATTACTTTTATCTTTTTATCAAGCGAGCACGCTTTATCAAACGAGATACTTATTTGCAGTATTCAAACATATCTTTATATCAGTTGAAATAACTTGGATGCTGCAAAAGAATTAATCTTTATCGTGGACTTGTTATCAAATTTTGCTTTTTTCTTTACACTTGATGCAATTTCCTTTTTTCGATCATAGTATATTATTAAACGATTTCAGGTAATAAAGAATACGATTTATTAATCATTATAAACTTCCTGTACTTGATTGCATTAATATATTCTTCATCATTTGTATTCATAAATATAAGAACATCTACTGTATGTAGATTGAGGTGAATGTGGTTGTAGTAGATCCGTGATAGGTAATGCTGCTGGTACTGGTAGCGTAGATGGTGCTGTGGCTGGGGTACTGCTGATTTTCTTCTCATTTAAGAATCGTGGAAGAAAAATCGGACTACGGGCGCCAGGATCCGAACCCGGGTCCCGAACGTTCGTAACCTAAGGGGGTATCGAGTGGCTAGGTGCTTGTCGAGTGCCGCCACAAGATAATTCATCAATTTCTCTAAACTTCTTGGTGCAACAGAAAATAATAACGATCAAAGGATCATTTGTTCTTTTTGGTGAATTGTAAAGAATTATTATGTCAATTCTTCCATTTATTCTCGATTTATTATGTTAACTATCAATTTTATTCGCATTTGGTAACCAAGCTCTCCACCTCAACATACTTTTCCACCACACGATCTCGTGTGATCACGGTCGACTTTTCTCAAAGGATCATCTCCTCTGGAGGCTGCGTTCGCCTGGAAGGCAGTCCGAGGTCAGGCATTGCAATAATGCCTCGCGGCTCCACAATAACGGCGGTATCATCTCGCGCTCCCATTACACCATTATAAATCATGCCTCCTCTCATTTTCGTGGTCCAAGGCCGGGCCTGACTCGACGTACTTGACGTGGAGGGTCAACAGGTCGCCAGGCCAGGTGAAACGTTTGGGAATCACAAGTGCAACAACGTCGATGGGCCGTGTCGATTTGTTCTGCACCGTAACGTATCTTTCGATGCACGTGGACCGGCATGAGATACCAAAACGATACGAACTCTCCGAGACTCGTGTTGTAAATCGAACGTCTCGTGGTCGTCGTGGCAAAAGTTATACTCGACGAACGACGGTGTAACGACGCGGCAATAACGAAAAGCTGCCACGTGAAATTGCGTAGAAGTGGGTCGGCTGAATTTACTGGCGGTTCGCATTGGACCGCAGAAATTGCGTTGACCGTCTGCGACTGATAATAAACATAGGCAGCGTTGGATATCGATGGGAATAAATGCACCATGGGTAACAGTCGTTATTGCACGCTTGAATATTTTAACGCGCCTCTGGGCATTCGCCGAACCGATCCCAGAAAATGGGTATATGCCTAATTTGCAATTGGGAAATTGTGTATTGGCTTTTAAGTTTGATTTGAACGATTGACGGGGTACGTGAAATTTGTAACCATTTCTTGATTTATTGCTTTGTTTTTTGATAATTTACATTCTATTATCTTTGTAGAGCAAACTTTCAATTTTTGTTACATAATGACTTTTCACACTAGAAATGGTTTTGTAATATTATAATCTGTCGAATTTTACAAGAAACTTTGAGTAATGTTTTATCGAACTTGTGATATCTGATACGTATCCACGTATTAAGAATTGGCTTAAATAATATTTAAATTCACGTTAGTTAAAATAAGAAGTAGAGAAGAGTCCAATTGATTATTTTCGTTAATAAATCAAACAAGTTCCTGAATTAGAGATAGCACGACTGCTCGTGCGTGCACCCGGTTGCAGCTTCCAAGGGTGGTCCTCTACTACCAGAGTCAACCTTCTGGATTCAAGAAACCCCATGAAGAACATAAATTCTAGTTCCAGAATTCTCATACCAAAGATTCCCAATCGATAACTATTAAAGGCGGCTTCTCTGTAAGTCCATGTGTCCACGCGCTCAGATAAGATCCAACTGGTCGTAAGCTTTTAATCGATGTTATCCTGTTAAAACAGAATTTATGAGATGTGTCTTCGATAAGTACTCACTCGCGCGTACACGCGTATACGTGATCAGTTTCACTTTTAATAGCAAAACTACGACTTAGAGGAGAATGTGTAATGGATTTTTAAACGTTACGTGGGTTGTTAGTTAAAGGCTCGAATGGCGTATAACATTGAGGAAAGTTATCTAGTTTCTTGAGCGAGGAAACGAATTAAGAATTAAATAGCAATGCTTTTAAAGGTGGAAGAAGCGTTCGGTGATATTATCAACCGTAACGAACACGATATAAATCCTAGACGTGACTTTTCCCTTTTTTGTTTTTTTACTCGCATCAAGATCAAGTAAAGGAACTGAAGCTTTGAAAAGAAGATGGTTCATCGATAATGGTAGTCACGGTGTTTCTTACATCGGCATCACGCGGGGCCAACTGAAAATTAACGGGCATAAAATTTTAATTAAGATTTCCTAATCCAAGCCGCCTCGCCCCACCAATTGTTAATTACAATGAAACGTTTAATAATATCGGCTTCGCGCCGAGATTTACACTTCGTGGTTGGGGCATGTTCCGTAAAATTTCAATCACCATAAAGTCTGCTGTTTGCCCGCGCTCGGGGAATCCCCTCGGTTTTCATGATTTTTACGAGCTACCCAGGTAATTTCAGCGTCGCCCGGCCAGCCGCCGCGCCGCTTTAATCGTACCTATAATCTCATGGAATCGACTATTTCTGAATCTTGACCCCACTTCGAGCCATTTTGCACTCCGCCCTAATTTTCATCGGCGCCTGATCGATAAAGGAAAGGGAAAGAGGTATGCTCGAGGGAAAGAAGAAACGAACTTTCGATCGAGTAATCTGCGAACAATCACGAGTGAAGTTTCTTGAACACGTACCTTTCGTACGGAATTACATTTTCTTTTATTTCGTTTTAACTTCTTTTATTTGTAGTATTGAGTACTTGATTCTACAATTAGAAGCGTATTGTGCATTCGTATTGGATATTTTGACAACTTTTAACATTTTTTAATTTAAAGACACTTTGGGAATTTAAATTTACGATGTAGCTGAAATATTTTATACTAAATCTTGTGAATTTGTTATAGAAATATTTAACGAATAGATACATTTTATTAAGTTGAATTCTCTTTGCAACCATTTAAAATCATAAAAGAAGGAAGGTATCTATGTTAATGTTGTAGCTATAAAATAAGATCATCGTCGTTGCAATTCAATGCTATAATCGTAGAAAATACCTTTAATATCGGAATTCCACAAATAATGTAACTGTCAATATCGAAACTCGCAAAAGTTTACAATTACAGTACAAAAGGAATCGTTTACATAGGAATTCAATTTCACACTAAGAGAAAAGATTGCCTCGTGTTATCGCAAATTGGATCGATTATGAAAATAATTTGATTTTCACAATTTACGCCGCAAAAATTTCTCCTGCTGCATTAATGTTTCCCAAATGTAAGAATCCAACCTTCCACGGTTACTTTCGATAAACACGCTACCAAATTTCACTTATTCCAATATACCAATCGCGTCTTACTCAATCCACACACTCACCTTCAGATCTTTCGGCATCTCCATCACGCCGATGGCCAAATAATTTCAGGCGGATCCTCTCGATCCTTGCACGTTTTACGGTCATTTTGCGGCGAGTACAGATTCAACGCCCTTTGCATGCTCTTTGGAGATATTTCAAGAATTGCATAAGCGTTGCGTAGAGGCGCGTGGGTAGTGTGCATCGTGTTTGTCGAGTGCATGTGGTCGGTCGGCCGGGGTCAGGCAGGTGCGTGCCATGGGGTCATGCAAAGGAACGTTCACTGTCACGTTGCGGATATCACGCTTGCTCGTCGACGAGTATACGCACTTTCACGCGTTGCTCCAACGAGATAGCCACCATTAAACAGCGGATGAAGAACCAGCGAAAAGAACATGGTTTGTTTAATTACCGAGCCGCCTTGATTATCGGACATGATGAAGGTGTGCCGATTTGCTTTTAATTAAAGAAAATGGAGAACGTGTGCTGTTTCTTTGGTGACGAGGAGCCGAGAGGTTTGGTTGGTATCCAGTGCAGTGTCCAATATATCGTTGCGTTTCTTTTGAGAACTTTCTTGTCGATGTGGGTGTAACGAGTTAGTGTTTGGTTTGAATATTGGATGCGCGTTTAATGTTAGAATCTCAGATGCGATTGTTACGAGGATTATTGCGTTCTAGTTTCTCGTTAGTTTCGAGAATTCGGTATTCGAGATTTTTTAGACATCTGTTAAAGCGTTGCGTCTGGGGATCTAGATAGTTGTACCTTTTAGGAATCGACACGATTATGTATGAATTTTAATAGATGTAAAGCATCGAAGAATGTAAACAAGTAGTGTTTAATCTATATATTTTATCGGTTAAAATCGTTATTTTTTGTAACCTGATATTAAGTTACTCTGAAAAATGCGCATAGAATGGCAATATATCCAATATTACAGTAAAAACCGATGACATACCACAGGTGTATATAATGTAGAAAAAGTTAAAAATTCTCGGTCAATAAAGGAACTTTTATAGCACAAAACCGTATCGGTGGTAATTGCAATTTAAAACCAGTCTTAAAATTGGCGAGTGGTAGGCAATTTAAAAGCAATTTGAAAATTTCCGAGGTTCACGTTTGCATAAGAGAGAAAAGATTCAAGGTTCTTGAAATTACAACGGTGATGACCGGGTCCGTTGTATTCAGGCGCACCGATACACGAAACAGACGTAGCTCGATCTCTCCTTTGAAGCACAGCAAAAATATCGACCGCACTGAAAGTAATATATTTTTTATAACTCAATTACGGCACTCGTGCGATTCTTCATTAATTAGATCTTTGGCAGTCCAATGTATTAACTTTTTCAAAGCAATGATATTAAAAGGACTATAAAATTAATCCAAGCAACAAACAATTAATTTCTATTCGATTCGAACAAAATGCGGATATATTTATTCGAGATACTTGTAATTCCTTAAAACGAGATATCGAACCGAACAGTCTTGTTTAAAGGCTGAATATTCAACAAGGTTAGCCAATTTGCTTGGAAGATTCTCAGACGTCTAAGAACGTTGCTCTTGAAACGTCATATTTGGAGTCTTCTAGAAATATTTTTGCTCGAGTCAGTTGGCCGTACATTTTAATTACAACCGCACGATCGGATGGTATGTTGGATAAATTTTAATAACCCGGTTGGTTGAGGATCAAGGCAACATTTTTCAATGGTAAGACAATCGTACGCGAAGCGAACCGTAATAACAGAAGCGAAGCATGCCCGAGTTCCGCGCTCTTAATCATTAGTCTGCTTGTAAAAAACGAAGGAATCCCTTTGAAGGAACGTGCAACAGCGAACGTTCGGCTACCCTTATAGCCGCGAGTAAGGAATTAAATTAATATTAATCTGGAGCACATACCCATCAAAATTCCGGGTTATGGATGGCGATCTGCATAATTTCAGATTTCACAGATGCCCCCTTTTTATTTCGGCAAATCCTGCCCTCTCTGTGTTTTACTTTGCGCACACGAAAGAAGAAAATTCTCTTCTGCAGAGAATCTACATTTTCCGATTATATAAACCGATTACGCGGTTAATAAGTTTACCGGTTAATACGTGTTTTATGAGTAATTTTTATTGGCATGTTTTTTGTAGAATTTTGAGAATATTATAAATCCGAAATGATAAAGATATTAGGCCATAACATTGGAGTAAAGGGACATCTTATTTCTTAAACCTGTCACCAGAGCGCGTAAGTTCTTGGTGCAGCTTATTATTTTTTTCTTTTAATACAGGGCTACCTGTACTTTATCCTTATGTTATCACCATTTAAAAAGAAAGCCCGACGAGTATTAATATTCATGATACGATGGACTACTTTGCAAGATCTATATACGTCCTAAATTAAAGATACGGTTTGAATATATCGAGAAGATAGTAATATTACAAGAAGATGAAGTGAATTAGAAATAAATTTTCCTCCTCCCTTTAATAATATTACGAAGTTTGGAATTTGTAATTATGATTCTAATCTAAATGAATTTTCTTTCAGAAAGATAAATTCATTTCAGTATTCTAATCAACGTTCAATATTTTTCTCGATGTTTTTAAATCTTAAAAATGTTAAAACATAGAGATAAATTACTCTTTCTCCTTTACGAAGAAATAATTCTATTTGAAATTCTACTTGAAATTCCACTTGAAATTCCACTGGAAATTCTACTGCTTTAATAAATCCTTACAACAATGTGCAAAGAAGGGAACAGGAGAAACGTGCAATTAATCTTCCAGTACTTGTCCGAATTAACTCGTTCAGGCACGATACTGCCTGCGATACGGGAACGTTCCTCATACTGGAGCTCTCGGGCTCGTAGAATGTCAACGACTGGTCGCCTCTGTCTACGCGGCGGAGATTATAATTGCAGATCGATATTGGTGTTGTGGAACCCTGCGGCGACGAGATTTACAGACGAATTTCGCGTTCTCCAGTTTCCTACGCCTATCGGCGTTTACACCTGCGCCCCATCCTTCTTCGTTTTCCACGAAGAACACGCGCCTGCAATTCATTCTCGCGCGGCGATCGAGTTCTTGGTTTATCGCGGCCTGTATCGCCGTTAATTTATCGCCCGGTTTCCAGCCGCGGCATTAGAAAACGAGGAATCACGCCGCCACAAATCATCCCGCGGGGACAACGCGTTGTCGTCGTCGCGGCATTAAATGGATCAAATACGGCGGCTTCTCCGCTTTAACGTTGAGTTATCGTACCTGCGATAAAGTACATTTCGGTGGCTGCTTCTTGCATTCAAATCGAACACAATGAGCATCTTTCTTTTTGCGGAGATTCAGGTAGTCAATTGCAAATGTGGTCCGTATGATATTTTTCTTTGGTTGTCAACTCCAGATTTATTAGCCGATAAGCCGACACGTGATTTAGGGAAGAGTTTTTCTGCTTGTAATTGAAGCGTTAACCGAGTGGTAAAGAGTGATGTAGTGTAGGAATATTTTTATGCGAAGACGTTGAGTGATTGAATTGTTAGTCATAAAATGAACTTTCGAAGAAGTTAAGTTGGATAGTCGTGCTCGTTCGGAAATGATAAATGTGTAATCGAGTATATGCTGAAAGAAAGGAAGATTTAGTTGAACGTTTTCCGTGTCTACTGTAAAATACTACTCTTAAATGCAATTTTTCAGCAACGATTTATGCTTTCTCTGATTGTATTTCTTCGAGGAATTTCAAACTTTTATAAGTTTAGTTTTAAAGTAACGAAGGAAACATCAAATTATATTCCAGTCACTTAGAAAACCTCCCTTAAAGTACGTCGAATAAGTTAGGATCGAAAACAGTCCCGACACGCAATTAATCTTCAAACCAGATACCCACGATAAGAAGAATCCACGTTTCTCCTGTTCTTTCATTCTTTCTCCTACTTTCTCCATGTAACCTCAGAGAACACTAAACGATCGATACAACCTTATCTCGAAGATCGAGATTTTCCGGCTGAAATTCCAACCGAACCTTGCTTTGATCAGGCTCGTTCGTCGCCACCGATCCATGATTCGGGACCACCATCGGGGTTTAGTCCGTTTTTCGAGGCGGTAGAAATCGATTCGAAGCATCGTCGGCCGATTTTCACGGACCTCGTGCTGACACCGTGGGAGAAATAATCCGACTATTGTCACGGATACGTTGCCCTCGGCCGTGATTCCGCTCGCTCGATTCTATAAGCCTCGGTAGTCACGTAACGTACTTGTGGCGTGATAATCACGATTCCCAGGTCTGTGTCTCGAGATTCGAGCTCGATCGTTTCGTGTCTTCCCTTAATTGGAACGCTCGAACGGCACATCTGACTTCCAAGAACGAGCGACAACAGTTCCGAGGGCGTAAATCGAGCATTCGAAGTTAGGCGACTGTGTTAACGAGACCCGATTATATCTCATTCGATGAAATTTGTTCGAATCTGTGTAGGTATTGGGTTCAGATGGTGTCTGGTATACGATGTAGAATGTGGTCTTAACTAAGCAGCTTATTCTGGGATAGAAACTTCATTTTTACTATTTATTTTCAGTATTTTTATTTAGTTAATGGATCGTAAATATTATTAAAGACGATGGTACCAAAAGAGGCGATAACCACGTTGTCAGTTCATCAATTTTTGTGCCCTCTTCTTTTCCTAAATCTTCGATGAAAAAGTCAGAGAAAGTTCCTAAGAAAGTTACTCGCAGAACCTCTTCATCAGAAGCGAAACCATAAATTTAATTTAAAGAGTACTTCTAATCACGATAGTCTTCGAAGATTCGACGATTCTAATTACCAGTTATACTCGCTCCAAACTTAAAACTTTCCAACAACCCGCAATTGGAACGATATCGCGCGTCCGCGAACGAATAGCGATTATCAATCACATCGCGTTTAATAGATCCCCCACGCATCCCGACGCGAACTTCTTGGAATTGAATCACGATCATCAATTGCGAACTCCAGGCTGGGAGAAACGTTGGTCCTCTTTTGTACCCCGGAGGATGGCACTCTATTGTATCCGGTCGCTTGCGCGTTATATCACCGGTGCTCGTGGATCCGTGCGAGAGTCCTACATCGCATAAAGTCACGTCCGCAGGCCACCCGCCTGCGATGCTGGACCAACTGCTGCCCACTCGTGTTCACCGAACCGAGTCGTGACTTCAACTTTTCTCGCGAAAAGTTCAAACCGGTCAACGAATCGACCCCGTTCGCGCGGCCGATTGCGTTCCACGTGAAATGCTATTTGCCCGCGGAACTCTGTGTCTTGTCCGTCGGTTGAACGGACAGAGAAATGTTTCGAGGACGATAAAACAGTGTGGGCTGATTCGTATTCAGGGATTCGTAGTTGGATGGAAGTCAGCGAATCTCGTGGTAATATCGAGTAGGACAATTTGATTCGAGTTTGGTCTTAATGAAATTTATTTTCAGATGGGTGAATAGAATTTCGGAGTTTCGGCATTCGATAGATTGCATAGCGAGAAAGTCGGATTATAATATTGTAGACTGGGGATATATTTCCTGTAGAGAACATACTGGTGGATTAGTTAGTATGAAAGTCGTTAGTAGATTGCGGATTTCTATGCATTTATGGGAAAATTAAATAGTAGACAGGATACACATGATATATCTATTACTCTAATCTAGTTATTAATTACGACACATACATATAGATTAGTGTCTATCTTTGGATAATAGAGGTTGGCTATAGAATTATAAGATTGTTTAAAAGCTTGAATCTTTTATAGAGTCCAGGTTTATTGTAGTTCATTTTTATTTTCACGATCAAGGAATTAATAACAGTCTTCATAGTGCAACTCCGCCTTGGGAAATTATTAGAAAATATTCCTTGTATAATTTTTATTGAAGTAACGTATCCTAAAGGAACAAGTGTAATATACGTAAACATCGCTGTATTCTAACGCTGACTCTCTTAAAGCTTCGACGCACAAGATATTTTTCATAATGAAAATTTGAAAGGAGTATCTTCGTTATCGTGAAAGGAAACATAATCTTGGAAAACTATTAAAAGAAACGTTACCGAAACAACAAAGTACAGTTATATTACAACATCGTAGCGGCAGCAGGGAATCACTTATTCTCCTGTAAATTCCCAGTCCGTCAGTGCGCATCGAAGCGTCCGAAAGTTTCACGGAAATATATTCACCTTTAAAATTTCAATATACAGACGAGTGTGCGCGTTACGAGGCATACGACCACGATGGGACGTCGCGTCGGTTGGAAATAAAATGATAGGGACGCGTGCAGAGGAAGGTTCGCTGTCTGGGCAAACGAGCTCCAAAACTCCTCCTTCCTCCTTGAATAAGAACCATCGAATCCGATTTCTTTTTTGCAGATTCCGCGTTGCGTGCTCATAATGTTCCACGAGCTGTCTTCGCTCGGTCGTGTCGACCATTTTCGGGATCTTGAGTGTCGTTTGTCGAGCATCGCAGCGTGAACTCGTCTACATGCTTGCGAATCTCTCGTTTCTCCGTCACCAGAACGAATAAAAGAGGCGCAGAATCTCATAACCTGACGAATTAATCGCGGTTGTACGCAACCGTATCTTGGCGCGAACATGCGACGTCCTTTCTCGCGCGCAAGTTTACGGAGTCATCGCGGTCCCTGTGCCCGCAATTTCACGTAAACGCGCCTCAGCTTCCTTCCCTGGCCGCGCCTTGTTAACGTAACCCCGCATAATGAGGCGTAAATTGCCATGGTGAATCCTCGCGACGATGGAACCCACCGACCAGTGGCGTAACCTTCAACGAAATCGAAATAAGCAGGTATTCTTACAATCGTTGGAAAACGAAATTAAGAAATTGTTAAAAAATAGAGTTGATCCGTTTGGTCTTCGAGAGACTCTTCTGTGTACTAGTTTACGATTTCTATGTTAAATTCCTTTTTTCTAAGTCAATCGTGTTTGCCAAATTGGGACGAATTTCTGAACAACGCGAAAGTGGAAGGGAACTCGTAAAATTGCGAAAGGCCGCGATTTCATCGTGTAGACTCTTTAATTATTTCACGTTTCGTTTCAGTTTCTTCTTTGCCTCGGAAGAGATACGGTAAATTGCGGAATGTAAAATTCTTAGCGAAAGATGAAGGCGCGGCGCGAAAGTTGCGCGCATTATCCAATTTCGCCGATTTATAACGAGACAAACGAGATTGCCGTGTGCCAGATGTCACGACACAACGTGGCGATCGGTCCGAGGAGGCGGCGATACTTTGATGCAAACTGGCCTCGAGTGTTTCTCGTGTCACGCACGTGCTCTCCTGACTTTTTTTACACGAACGATCTTCTCGACCATTTTGGAATTTTAGTTGAAAGGCAACTAAAATGTTGTTTAAGAATGCTAAATTTTTAAGAATAATTTTATCCATTGGAGAAAGTATACATACTATTAAACTACGGAGTAAAGTTTCATAAATCAAATATTCAAAAGTGGTAACTTTAGTTGTCCGATAAAATAGTCAGGCGACCTTAAGACATGGTATTAAAGTTATCCAAAAATTCGCTTGTGCGTCACAAATTACCCAATTCGCTCCGTGCAAATTTACCTCGACTCTCCTTCGTAATTGAAATTTTACGACCACTCTATAGCAAATATCCTCGGGAGACTCTTAAGCGTGTCGAGTTAAAAGGGTCATAAACGATCTTAAAGATCATTTTGAAGCGTGTGTCAGTCCGCGCGTGATCACGATTTTTGCGAAATTTCATCGTCGTTTAGTGGGTCATGCGGCAGAGTACGGGACTTGAATTCCGGAAATCGTCGAAAAAACACGGAGCCGCGAGGGAGAAATCGGTCTCCCTCGTGGCATGCGTGCGAATCTCGGGTAGCTTGGAAATAATTTTAGAGAAACACGACTCGCAAATTAACCCGGCACCTCTCGCGTGATTCGGACGTTACCTTAATGGCCGATTGGTCACGCACCACGAACGTGCCACGACGACGATTTATAATGCCACGTCTTAATCGTGACCCGCAAATTATCACTTTGCCAATTTACCCAGCGGACGGTCGATTGTTCGCTGAACAATGGGGCTTCGCTCTTTGCAACCTGCTTCTTCGTTAAAATGATCGTTTGAGGACGGCTCTCTGCCAACGTAGTTACGAATTTCCAGAGTTTCGTTTGAAATGGAAATTGGCTCGTGTTAGCAAAGAAACGGCGCGTTACTTCTGTGTATTTTTGATCAAATTTTAACTTTGTTTCTTTTTACGAGTAGAATTTGTTTGGTTTCTTGCAGAAAGATACAATTCGTTGATGCTTTATGCAGTTATACTTAGTTAGTATCGTTAAAATTAAAAGGTGCGTAGTCTGGACACGGACTCGAAGCGCAGAGCAATAAAAAAGGAACTGATCTTTCAGATTTTTGAATAAAATACTAAGTTCGCCAGCGATTCCCTATAAAATTCGATTCGATTCCAGGTTCGCACGCTGAATGTTAATTCGCTAATTCGCAACTCGATAATTCGATAATACGATAATAAATAACGCCAATAATATTTCGAAAATAAGAGTATCAACTACCAGCGTTGGACTAAATAAATCACTATGGATCAACGGAGTCTATAATCATCACATCGAACGTTGATTCTGCTAGAAGTTTCCGATATCGAAAAGCAGGGCTGTTCTTCACGGAATCAAAGGTGGTATGTCGGTGCCCGGAGCGAGAACCTGCAACGGCAACAAGTAACCTGGCAAGATGTTGGCTACCCTATGCATACAGAATGCTGCTACCAAGCAGCCGGGAGGGAAGAATTTATTATGTGATCTAATTTAAAGCCGCGTGATATATGAACGTTAGCTTCGCCTTTTCACATAACTTCGGCACCGACCGAGCTTTACGATTCCTTGACTCGGCCCGCGAGGCTTTGAACCACTTTCCAGCCCCATCGAATCTCGCGTTTCAACCTCGCATTTCCATAGAAACGCAGCTCAATCTTAAATTACGAAACATTTATCACCATCGAGAAACTTGTACCTTCGAAGAATGTGTTCACGATTTGCCACAGGAGTGACACGATTAGGAAAAGTGAAAATTTGTTGGTCTATCGAAGTGAAAAAATTATTAATGAATGGATCATTTAGTAATGAAACTATTTTATCTTCTTTTAAAATTTGGATTACAATCTTCGAGTTTTAGAAGTCTCTGATAAAATGTTCTTTATGTATATTGCTTACTATTAAAACATTAAATCTACTTTTCAATCGTGACTTCTTGCGAAAATATCATATTTCGACTAGGTAGATTAATGACATTACCATTACAGAAGATAATTAATTTCTCTAGTATCTCAAGATTGAAGATTCGTTAAAGGCGTCGATTTTTCAACAGGGAACATACTATGCTCGTTCCTATTTTGATCTGTAAATGTCGATGATTAATTGTAACCAATACTGGAGATGCATGTGTCTTATTTGTAATATCGTATCGCAAATGATTGCGCTCTCGTTTTCTGATTCGATTAAACCTATACTTCTTCTGCTATCCAACTTTTTAACAACGAACAATACACGCAGGCACGATTCTTGTATCTGTTAAGTGAAATCTCGAAGAAACGTGTAATATTTCGCCACGATTTCGTATGTATTAATGCATTTTACGCTTTCTGTTTGTACAAGACGGCAACAACTTTTCATTTCGTAAAAGAAAAATGTTATTCCGCCTGAGGTGTATCGAACCTCGATATTCATTTTAATTTCATTCGTATATTCGCGAATCCCGCAGCGAGATCGGGCAATTCCGAAAATTTGCGGGCTGGCTCCGCGAAATTCGTGCATGAAGACGTAACTATGGCCGCTGGGTGGAAGAGCCGCGTTCGACCGATGCATTCCTGCTGGCGACGCGGCCGGAAACATTGCGTAATTGCCCTGTGCACCTGAGCACTCGACTGTAGCTGGTCGAAAGAAGGCAGCGCATCCCCCTCGGAGCAAACGAGCTACATAAATTTTCCTGGGACCAGTGTTTACAACGCGTAATTAGCCAGAACTCGAAGAATCTGGTAACAGGGGCGTTGTTTCTCCCGTCCTTCGCAAAATACGAAAGCTATCGGTTCGAAGCGATGAAACGAATGGTGGTAGGAAGCGGGGTAACATCGCGGAACACACAGGATGAATTCCGATTTGTCGGATTCTGCTCGATCTTCCGCTCGCTTGATTACAAATCGATATCAATGGTTCACGGAAACTACGGAACATCTCTAGCGTGGTATTTGTTTGTTGATTTTTACGTTCTTCGCGGAGGGTGTCGTTTTATGCGCTTCTTAAGAGATTGTGGTAGGAATGAAAGATAAGGTATGATGAGAGCATATATGTGACGATCTTTATGATGTAAAGTGTAAGGTGCTTTAATATTATTTTATGTTGGATTTCGATAATCAAAGTGGGAATTTATTTATATAATTTTTGAGGAGTAATAAATTTGTTGTGTATATTTACGACTAAATACAATTCTGTTCATCGGATGAAATATTGGTTGGTTAAGATTAGATCAAAAATTAAACCATGCGGCAATATATATATATCTCAATGTAGATGACTGACACGGTGAAAAGCAATCTGTATAAAGTTACCAATACACGTATACAAGTTGCAGTTTTTAACTTTCTTTCGACCATGACTGTATATTCCGTAAGTAACTCGTATAGCGTGGAGTTGTCCATGCAATTACAGAAGCGAACAATTAACGTTGGAGTTTGAAGATCTCCATCTCGATGACGTAGCTTGCCTGTTACGAAGCGAAACGAACGTTGGCGGAGCTCAATAAAAATATCACGATAATCGCCGTACGTACTCGAAGCTCCCTCTAAACGCATGCTGGTGAATGCTTGGGTAATTTGCTTTGGAACGGCATACTGTTCGAAACGCCGTGGATGGACGGACTCAAAAAGTAATTTTACGCACTGTTTACACTGGCCTCGGTACGCAAGTGTGCAAGGGAAGAGGAGTCGCGCACCGAAGATCCAAGAAGCTATCAACGTAAATCAATAACGGGAGCACTTTGGCGGCGCATCGGCCAGCTGCTGCTGCTCACCGCCTGGCATTCCATTGGCTATTGCTTTTTCGAGGCTTCTACTTTACAAGGAATCACATCGACGACGCTGTAAATAATAATCCTCGTGTAACCACAGGCTTCAACCCGTAGCCTTTATACTTTCACCAATTAACCAACGTTTTGCGAGACACGCTAACCCCTTGTTCGGAGAACATCGTATGCTGGTACTTCTCGACAATGGACCATCAAGGAAACTCGGTTCTGTTACAAGCCCACGAACTTTTATCGACCAGACGAGTAAACTTTGTTACATTGCTGCATGCGACAGGGGAACCATTTTGGGGACGTTCCAGTGGAAAGTTCGACATTTTTGCAAGTAGTTAACGAGACAGAACCTCGGTTATCGCGCTATATTACCTGACATACTTTTGGAAGATTTTTGGGGTATACCGCTATTTTAATTATACAGAATCTTAGCATGAAAACTGCGAGTTAAGGTAGAGCTGATTTCATCGATACTTAAATCTCGAGGAACATCAAGAGGATGGTAACATACGGATATTTAGAAAATGTCGGTCTATCTCTGACAAATTGATTCTGTTGCTTTTGCTTCTATGTATTTTTCATTGCTCGGAAGCGCAACACCTGCGCGATAAACAGAGCATCACGTGATACTTCATTAAGCCGGAATTACGCCGGCTGAAACGTCAACGAATCAAACGCAATCCCTCGAATCGGATTGCGCTCGTTTCAATTCAGAGTATCGCAAAGGGAAGCCAACGAGAGCACGCGCACGCTCTTTTTCTCCGCTACAAAACACCGATGAGAAACAAGAATGCGAATAGGAAGGATCCAACGGGTCGGATAATGGAAGATCAGGGGGAAGAAGCATTGAAAACTGATATTGAAATTACGTTAATCGATAACCATAAAGCATAAGCCGGGACGTACGAGTGTGACGCCGGGCGTAATTTATCTTTCGTATCCGCGCGAATATATTCAGTGATTTCGCATGCTGGTTCTCACGTCCAGCTGTGCAAAGAACAGCAGCAAACGAGATCGGGCAAAAATGATTTAGCTACGACAGCCGCGCGGGGCCCGATAAATTGTGGCTCGATTTTCTTTGCGCTGGCAATCATAACTCGCGATAAAATACGAGACTTTTTATACTACTCGGTTTGACATCGTTCAACCACACCGAGTTCTGCCTATGCGAACTTGCCGCTGCTTTCCTCTTATAGTTCCTAATCGTTCTTTTGTCCATCTTATTGTTCGTATCGAAACTATGCGTTGCTTTTGAAAGAAATATAGCGTAGTCGTAAAGTCGGACAAAGTATAATAGTCAAGGGGATGAAATACTATACTTGTTGAAAATTTAAGTCCATATTTCCGAGTCTCTGAATACAAAACTATCGTTATTTTCTTACAGAGAGGATTGAACATCATATGTTCAACATTTTATCGGAAGTTGTATTTCTCAAGCTTGATGCTTCTATATATTTGACTACAGATAAATTCAAGAAGCTTTCCTCACGTTTCTTGCATAAATACTCGAGTGCGTATAGCCAATATTCTAACACGCAACTGCAAAGAAATTAAAAGGTCGAAGGCTGGGGACTTAAAAACATAGCCAGAATCGCACGAAAAATATTTCTTATTTTTACTTCAACTTGCGTTGATAGGTACAGCCGGGAATAAAAATAAGGGGACAGGTATTGGAACAGGTATTAGTGAAAATACGGTTTGTTTGTACAAAAGAGTAAATATTAATTTCAATTATTTACTTAACGATCTATGCACTGTAGATACGATTTGAGTAGTATATATTCAGTAAAATGAAGGTATATAACTACTACTTATTTATTTCTGTCTTCCATTGTATATCTGAAATTATACACGCGACAGTAGATCGACGATACAATTATTAGAATAATAAATTCCCCTGCATTCTTCAGAAGTGTTTATTATTTAAACTTCACTCGCACGCGTGCATCTTTTGGGCAAGAAAATCGCTAGTTATCCTCTGTTCATTACGTCAGTTTTACGACTTTTGCGGAAGAGCAAACAGCCCGAACCTCCTGTAACATTGGTGTAAAGTGCAACGCGCTGCATTTAGAGTTACAGGGATCGGCTGCATTAAAATTCTTGGCGATAGGATGGAAGCAGAGACGGTGGAGGAAAGCTAGTAAGTCGCGATCGACACGATGGAAGCGTACGAATGGCGATTTCTTCGTGATCGTATGCTTATTGACAGGTACGGCACAGCGTTACACGGTGTCGTACGTGTAAGATGGCTGGCGCGAAATCCACGATAAAATCAGCAAGCGCTTTGCGTCCATACGTGATGTCACATAAAGATGCTAATGCCATGGTATTATCATGTCGAAACCGGCTATCGCTTACTGTGTTTAAAGCCGTCATTACTCTCTGACAACAGCCACCGCGAGAGTAGTCGGCGAGATTATTGCCATTTCACGAAAATCCTGTTCGTACGTAACCACAGCTGTCGTGGACAATTCAAACAAGCCGCGTAAAATGACGTAGAATTATCCTACGTGTGGCGGCGCAGGAATTCGTGAACATGCCGAGGCGACAGATCGTCGAGCAACGTGAAATGTACTTAGGAGCGTAATTACCGTAATTATGCGTATATGTTGCGACCAACGAGTACACTTCCTCCGTAATAATGATATTTCTACGTTGCTGGACGTCGCACGCGGCTTGCATGTACAATTAACTAGAATGTAATTTACCCGTTGTTTGTGCTAACGCGCGAGCTACAAGTTGAAAGGAAGCACTGTTTAGCCAGGTTGAAATTGGTTTCTCGGTCATTTAGCTAGCTACGATATTATTGCTAGTTTAAATTGATTTAGCCACTGAATGCATATTAGGATTTTGGTTACGATGTTTCTGTGTATGTCATGGCGAAAGTGTAAAATTTGCTAGATGTATATAATGATTAGTCAATATATGCATTACGTAAGATTTTAAATGTGCATATTATTCGTAGCCAAGATATATTCGTTTACAAGATATTGTAGTAGGTATACTTCTGCTAATAAAAGTTTGAATTTCATTATTCGTCAAAGATGAATAATCGCAATATAAATACACTTGCTCATCAAATTAATATGTACGTGCATTGACTGGTAAGTTGGCAGATATTTATTAAGGTAATATATTTACTCTGTCGCAATGTTGTATCTGAAGTTCGCTTCTAGCGAATAACCCACGAAATCCAACTTTCGCTACACACGATAATACAGTTTACAAAATTGCTCTCTCAAATATCGGTTTATTAAAACGTATCGACAGTCCTACATTTTAGTATAGTTTAATAATCTTTCACAGAGAAAGAATATTCGTCATATTCGATCACGATTAATCGAAAAATCAACGACATGCTAATACATTGATCATTATACACGTCAGTAACAAAAATCGAAATTCTAAACGAGACCGTTCCGCAACACCCCGATCTGCGAGCAACCTATTTTATGCACGCAACGTCCATCAATTTCTGCATCCATAATATTTCGATATATTTAAATTCCAGAGGCCCTAGCTAGCCGCTCGACACCTGTTGAAACGCGTGCACCGCGTTCTCCTGTCGTTAGCCAATATCGCAGAAACAAATTGCTAGGCGTTGGTCTACACGAGCGATGCCTGTGTGGCGTACCTTGGCCAAGATTGATACAACGTTGGATGGAAACGTTGGCGACTCTTGCGCGCCAACGTTAATCCGCGTGGGTGAGCTTTACGACTCTTTTTACGTTTTGGACGTTCATCGGGGAGGTTGGGATGGACATTTTGTTGTCTGGCGTGTGCTCGAGTGTAACGATCGCGACCGACCAAACGGAGGAACGTTATCGAGCCACGGGGTTCATGCAGAAAGGATCTCCGAAGCTCAACGAATTGTCCAGCGAGCGAAAAAAATTGAACGGTCCGACGCGAGTGTAATTGGGACAGGTATAAATCTCGTTCAGGGACAATAGTTTTTCTGGCCTCAGTGTATTTACAATGCATCTTGGTATCTGCAGCTGCCGCGTACGTCTCATTAATTAAGCCTCTCCGTTTCACCATCCCATCGTTCCTTTCTGTTTCTTCTTCTTTCTTCTTCTTCTTCTTCTTCTTCTTCTTCTTCTCGTTTGGTTCTTCATCGTCTTCTTCTTCTTCTTCTCGGTTGGTTCTTCTTCGTCTTCTTCTTCTTCGTTTCACCGACAAGGAACGTACAGACTCTCCGCCTACACCGAACCCACTGTTCACCAATACGTTCGAGCAGTCCCTTTACAGGCTGCTCTCGATCGGCCCGTGATGCTGCAAGACCCTCAGCCCTTCGTATCTTCCTTCGGATTAATTAAAAAATTCCTTTAAACTCGCGATACACGTGGAAGACAATTATCAAGTGGAATGGTGCTTCTGGTGGAGCGTGTTTTGTAATCGTCGCTTATTCTTTGTGTGGCGCGTGTTGCGTGAGGCGTAGATGAGATGTTAGCGTTTTTGGGGAATTCAATATAAAGATCGTGTGAATAGGTATAACGGCGGGCATTCGAAGCTTATGAAATTGATATCCTTTTGAAAATTAAAATACATTTTCGCTTATTGGATTTCTTATACAAATTTCCTCCTGGAATCTCTATATTATATATTATGTAGGATATTAATAATTGCATTATTCCAAGAAATTTGCTAGATTTTCTCTTCCTGTCGTTACGAACAAGTAGAGAAAAAGTGTTTAAAAGATAAATTTTGTAAAATTGCTTCGATACTTAAAGAGGCAACCACCGCAGGATAACGAAAGTAGCGATGTAACACGTGGTCAGGTAAGATTACAACGAAACCGAAAGAACTTGTTAATCCCGTTCGGAGGTGCACAGAGCCCAGAGCAAATTCGAGATTAAATTCATCAAAATCCAATTCTGAGCGAGTCCCCTTCAGGCTGCATTACACGAATGAATAATGCATAAGTAGCGTGCAACGTCTTGTCCTACTCTTCTCCTCATCATTCACCGGGGGTCATCTTGACGTCGACTGATTAGACTTAGCGGGATGCTTTTAGGAGGCACCATCTTGTCAGCTTTAGCGGGGGTGTGTATCATAATCTGAAAATAAAAAAAAAAGTAAAAAATAAAAAGAAATGTATGGAAGAAATCTAGAGTAGAACGGTTTATGACAGAACGAAATGAATCCAAGCATCTACTGGTAGATTCGAAGTGAGTGATTGTAATTATGAAACAGTAGCAAGACTGCAAATCGAGTCGCTCGCGGCTCGAAGAAGCTGATGCTTTTCTACGAGGGTTATTCCTCCTTAGGCGAATGCCTGCAATTCGGAAGTTAAGCACACTGACTGCAGATTGCCTGCACGTGGTTGATCACGTTACAAGTATTTACTGCTCCCCTGTCTTTTCCCCGAATATTAAAAACAAATTAAGCGATCCTCCCACCGCGCTTAACTGTTTTGCGATGCTCTTTAGTGCCCGGTTTTCTGCGAAAATCTTAAAAACGTTAATCTATATACCGTTTGGTGTGCGATCAAATTTTCTATATATTTCGACATTCGCTTCTTGCCTCGTTTGTAAATTAATCATGTTATTTATTTTAGGTTTCATTGTTTATCAAAATGTTTAGCATTCAATGACTTTTGGGCAAGAAATTTGATAAAATATTTACGTTGGTATTAGGAAGAATATTTTACATACTCTTTTTACTTTCAGGTATTCTACAAATAAACCACACAGGAGCTAAATTGATCTACTTAATTTCTTTAAGTTTCTCACTTTCAGCGTTAAAGCACATAATTGGTATTTAGTTCTTCAGAAATCAAGCAATTAATCTCGATTCTATACAAATAACTCAAGTAGTCTGAGATAGTTTTCGTGGCTTTCAATAAACTTTTAGTAATCTTTCAATTTTTCATCTACACAATTTTAATCCGAACTGTTCCCGTACCTAACTCTCGGTTTATTCGATTCTTAGTTAGTCCATAGAATTTCAAAATCCTTTTCATAATATATCATCACTCTTCGCAAAGCACTCAAACATTCCTGCAAGATTAAACCTACATATGCGCATCATCCCTCCAAATGCTACGAATGCTCTCATCAAGCCAATCGAATATCAACGCACAATGTTCTCTTGAACGATGCCAATTGCCCTCGTCGACGACTTGTACCTCAAAACACAGTGATTTTCGCCAGGACGGTAATTGGCGCAGCACGCGTCCATCGAAATGACCGGATTTAAGAAGGCGCTCGTTTCAGGAAGGCGAAGAGGCGTTTGCTTTCGTTTGGAGGATCGAGAGGCGCTCGTGGGTGCCCCTTTGCTCTTTCTTCGGTTGAAGAGCCGAATCAGCGTGGATTGTATGCAAATTGCGGTAGCGGCTACTTGAGGCTGGCGCATTTAAACGGCTGGTGGAAGGGCAGCAGCGCGTTTCTGCCCTGGCAGAGGCCCGCGGTGTCCCTGAATAAAACATCTCTCGCGAGGAATTCCAGCCTGTGTGCGCCGCGAGGGTGAAGAGAAAGAAAGACGACGCAGACGCTCGCGGGTTCCTCCACGGCGAGTCGTAGTTGTTAAGTACACGTCGCACCAGCTGATGCTAATTAAAATGAGACTCACTTTGGCTGCTTGTTCTCTCGGTTCCCTTTCGTCCGTTTCGTTCCTTCTTTCTCCCTCGTCTTCGCTGCTTTCATCTCTCTGCTCGCGCCTCTGTTCTACCGTGTCTGGCCTTTCTCCTTCGCAGTCGTTCACGTCTCTCTGCCTTTTCTGAGTCGCTCTCCCATCGGGGCCACGTTCTCTGCCTCACGGCTAGGAATATAAAGATCCTACTTAGCCGTTATTACGGAACCACCTCTACGTGGGCAGACCATTCCGTGCCATTCCTTCTTTTTCCCTTTGCGTGGCTCGCGATTCGCAGGTTCGCGCCACGCGAGAGGCTTTACGGTAGCTTGGGAGGTGCTTACAAGTGGCATTGAAAAGCTCTTTGAACTTGGCTAAGCGATGTGTGTTGAATGTTTAATTCGTAGCCAGAGTATTGAGGAAATATTGATCTTTGAAAGAGTGGTATTTATAGTATTCCCTTATAATTTCGAAACCTAAACCTAGGTTAGAAATTCATCCGAATCTCCACGCCACTAACCTTTTGGGCAATAGCCTACAGATATCAAGGTTCAGGAGGCGCCACATGTTAGACTTTCCCGTCGTTTCCGCAAAATAACAAAAGCACTGGAGGGTTGAATATATTTGAAGTTAGAAAGTATAGAGGAACACACCGTGTTGCTCAAAGTCTGTACTGACGTCATATTTGCTTATAATCTCCGGTAATTGATTGATAACAAATAATAATTTTAGCGTGCAAATAAAATGCTTATTGTACCATTGAATGTAAAAGTAACATATAAAATCTGTATTGAACTGTGAAGTCCTTCCGTGAATAGTTAACCATAATATCCACAATATTACATTAATACTTTCCCATTGATTATAGCCCATAAAAAGGAACGAAGATAATTATCTCTTCCTGGCCTTGATAAATTTTTGAAGAGGTTCAGTTGTTTTGTAACGAGTTAAAGTGTGAACACTGTAATAAGCAATGGAAATAATAAACCGCTTGATGAATATTTAATAGACAAAAATTATCCAAGATATATTTCTTTGTATTTTAATAACTGCATGTCAGGCCACAAAGTGTGTTAGAACAAGCTTGAATGACTCGGTTAATGCAGATCGTTTGAAAAATCTGAAGGGCAGGTGTAGCTTATTGGCAGTCAGGTTGATTCTTGTACCTTTTACGACTGGAAAACGAGGCTCTCGCGTGATGTCGAACGTTGAACGAGACAAGTACGTAAAACAACAAATTGGTCTTGGAACATGCATGGTTACTCGGAATCACCAAGTCTATAATATAATTGAATATGCTCACTGACATATTACTAGAGAATTCGCGATTTTCTTTATTAGAATCTATTAATATCCTAGATCTACTATATATTATATTAATATACTAGGTCTATTAAGATCTATTAATACGTTAAATTCATTCTTTTTCAATTTCAACACAATCTAGGATAACACAAGGAGAAGCTCGATGCCTACAACAAGTATTTGCACATACCTTTAGTTTCCAAAGAAGTGTATTTTTATTAGGTTTTATATTCCATTTTCATATCAAATTTTTGTAGTCATATGTAAGCGCCGCTAAATGATACGAAATGTCATATACTTGGAACTAAATGATTAGCGCGCAAATAGCACTGCATGTACACAACGCTTCAAAAAATCAAGCTAGTCAATTAAAATGAAAGACCAAAACGTTGGTCAAAGTACCTGAAAGAAGAAGTTAATCCATCGATCTTCCCCGCATCTGCTTCTCCAAAAAACTACCACGAAGCTCCGTAAAGAAAATTAATCGCATTCGCGGGGCACGGATGTAGAATCAGGATCGATCGACCTGTCCCTTTGCCGTTAATCCTTTGCGATCGACATCGATCAAAGGCTAAGAATGAGACAGCGAGTGAGACTCGTTGCTATTCATCATCTACGTCCCGATAATCGATCAAAATCTTTCTCTCGACGCGCGATATCTCACCGATCGCTGATTCGATTTCTGTTGGACGCGGTCACTACGAGCGGTAGCGCCGCGCCGCCATTGTCGTCCGCGCTGTATCCTTGCACTTAGTTTAGCATAATTGACGGAGGTACGGACCGCCGAAAATACTATCATTCGCCGATCTACCGGTGGCTCGGTTGACATAACCGCTTATTAGCGAGCAAAGTGCACGGCAATGCGTCTTTCTCCGGGGACCAGTGTGACTGACAGACACGACGCCCGTTAGCGAGCGTCCACGTCACCGTGGATTAATATTTTTCACGCGTGATCGCGCTCCGGGACGTCTTCATGCGTTCGGAATAACGGTCCAGCTCGCTGTGTATCGTCGATGCTACCTTTTTTATTCTCCGCCTTCGCCAATTTCTAACCGTGACTCGCGGTTTTGCCCCCTCGAACATTCGCGGCTATGCGACTTGCCCACCCTCCAGCGTATAAAAGGGCGTTCTTCTTATTTCAAAGGCATTGTTCTGCTAATTTTAATTAGGCACGAGCCGCACGGTATACCCGTTTTAATTCGCCCATCCTGGATGGAACGGCGGAATTGGAAGCCGCGGTATTGTTCCCTGGGATCTTGATTTTGCTCCTCGTTGCTCGGGCCGGATTTATGGAGTTTGATATTAAAGTTTTTGTTAGGAGACTCCTTGATTTGTGAAGTTATCGGGTGGAAGAAGCGCAACTATTCTTGCGAGAAGATAAGGGAAATTAATTGTTGGTAGAGGGAATAAGGCGAGTAGTGGGCATGTGCTGGTAAGATAATTAGAAAACCTTATTTAGAGGTGCTTGAAGTATCGATTATGTCGTATATTGTAACAGTAGGTTGGTATGGGCATTATTCATCGTGATCGCCAAAGAATTTTTTAAGAATTATTATTAATACCTTAATGTACAATTTTTTTGATCTTTTCACTTTATACTTTAATCGATCAAAGATGAACAACTTTTTTTCGCGGAATTGCTTCTTCGCTATATAATAATATATCTTTTTATAATTCCAGTGCTATACACCTTACAATTCAATTTAATATAATAAGATGCAAAATGCGTGGCAGGAAGTGAAACAAGAAAGCAAGAGTTTCTGTAAAAAAAAGATGATTGGTTCGTGTCTCACGGGCATAAGCGTTAAGGGATTAAGAATTTTCTTTTTTTTTAAAAAAGACCTTGTAAAGTAACAGCTTGTTTGTATCCTTCGGTAAATTGGGGGATGTTTTAACGAAAAGACGTAGGAGCCGAAACTGATCGAAGAACCGCACCAGGTTTAATTGGATCCCAGATTAACTTATTCGAAAAACAGAGCATTCGTCGCTTTGCCTTGCAATTATGTATTAAACATTCTGACAGGATGATTAACGAGCGCGAGCAATTTCGATACGAAGAAGATATCGATTACGTATCTGAAGTATCAAAAACAAAAGATGAATTTCTCGATCGATCAATGCCCAAGCATCTCATTTTCACCCGATCGATCACTACTTCCTGTCTCCATCTCACGCTTGATAAAGACTCGCGATATTGTGGTGCACGCTCGATTATCCGGTCCGCTCCGCTGCTATCTTCCTTTCGATTGGATCGGCCGATCCAACATATGTCTGATCGCTGTGATAATCTCCATAGAAATGGTATTTTTTTATACGATTATCGGAATTTTATTAGACAATGCAATGATAAAGTGGAATAAAAAGTTTGAAAAAAAAAAAAAGAAAAAAGGAACAGTAAGAGTGCATCGGGTTCATTAATTATAATACTGACGGGGAATATTACGCTCACCCCCATCCTCGTTTAAATTTTTGATCCGTTCGATGGCTATCTAAATTGACCGCGATACGAAACACAGTGCATCCTGGATCGAACAGTTTCACACTGTTCCTTTTTTTCGGCGGCATCATTAATTAGTCGGCCAGGCATATATTTAGGCGTTCGCCAAGTGTCAGGTGCATAGGTACTTACGAGCATTGCATTATGCCCATTATGTCTATCTCTTGGTGCGATCTAAACGATCAGTAAAGCGATTTTTGTTGATTCTTTTTATTGTATACTTATTCCAATTCATTAAGTACATGGCTCATTAAGAATGATACATTTTACAAGCTAAATTGATCTAATCACGTGTGAAATACCTACTGATGGTTTTTGTAAATTGAAGGGTGAAAGAGTAATAAAAGATTTTATGCTTATTTTCGTACATATAGAGTTGTTCTTAAGATCTTGAAACCATTTTAGACATTTTTGATCTTTATTCTGTAACGTTTCTATTTGTATGAATTTGTATGAAATTATTATTTCGTTGTTTCATAAAATGAATATAGAGATGATAAAGATCATCGACTTTCCAAATATTTTTAAGAAAATAGTTCTTCTACAATATTCTTGTGATAACGAATAACGTATTTTATAAAATTATTTATAATAATCATCTCTTCTTGCAGCTATTCATTTTTAAGGAAATTTACAAGCTTCCTTTATCAAAAGAAACTACCACTAAACTCCAAACTTAAACTGAAGGAAACAAAATTTTCGTTTGAATTTTTCAAATGTGTCCAATCATTTCCAAACGAAATTTGCAAATTCTACCGCGTAGTATCGATGAATACAGTAATCTCCGACTTCACCAAACTGAAATCCCAAATCCAAGAACACATTCACCGGTCATCCTTAAACACATTTATTGCCGTACAAGACGCTGAGCAGTGCAAATCATTAAACCGTCGTAGCATCCCTTGCAATCCTTTTGATATTCCGGAGCAGTGGCGGAAGGCAACGTTTTCGTCGAATGTTGGAGTGTTTCAGATCTGACAAATCCTCCCCTGGGTGGTGGCAGGGCAGGACCATTCGGCTTAATGTATGCCGTCCGAATGGAAACTCCTTAGCGCCTAAAATCGTCTTATCGACGATCGATAGCCGATCGATATTCCACGGCGGGTAGATGGGATCGCAGAGGGGCCGAAAAGCGCGCAGATCGGAGATCCCATCGCGTCTGAGGGAGTGAGAGGGGAGGGAGATAAAGAGCGGTCCTATTGTTCTTCCACAGGGCCACGCCTCGTGTCTGTAATTACAGACAGGTCGCTTCGAGGGAGCCCTTTGATGTCCGCGCCCGAATAAGCGCGCCCTTCGCACAAAAGGAAGGACCCCGTAGGATCTCGTCCACGATCGATCCTAGACGAAACCGAGGGGGCTGGCGTCGATCGAGTCGAAATTAGAGATTCGCGATAGAGTTGCCGATCTAGGATGCGTTTTCTGCGCTTGGCATAGGCGTAGAGTGTAACAGACGTATATTGCTTGTGAATAGATGGCGTTATTGGTGGAAAAACGTAAATTGGAAACATGGGGCGATAGCTATCGATGTAGCCAGATTCGGATTTGTAAATACGTATATTACTTGTTACCTAAAAATTTGAAGTTTGTTTATCAGCGAAACACTCTGAAATAGGGAATTCTACTTTCATGAGATCGAAATAGCTTAGCTTTTAACACGACATTTGTCCATTTGTCGTACCATCATCTCCTGATTCCATGATAAATTTTCTCTTCTCAATGTTCGTAGAAATGCCGGAGTGTTTGGACCGACGGAATACAAAGTATAATAACTAAGTTGTATAACATTTATATTAGAGTCATATAGTACGTAAAGAGTACAAGCTTCCAACAAATCGACTTTAGCCGGTGTCTGTCCCATTTCTGCTTTATTAAAACCGACATTGTAGAAACATGTTAATTTTCGAAACAAACTTATCTTCATCTCGACAGAAAGACGTTTCTATAGTGTAAGGAGTGACACTTTAATCAAAGATCCGTTGCATCCGAGATTCGTGCTTAGATTAGACTTTATCGCGAATCTTTAATTTAAGTCGATCGATCTTCGGGCCAGTATCTCGTTCGTCTCGAAGATCGATCTCTCGTATACTCTCCATGCTCATTTTACGTGATCCTGTCGCAAATAGGTACGGCCGATAACATTTTACTCTTTCAAACGCTATCGAATAAGGAATTTTTAATTTCAGAAATTGGCGGGTTAATAGTTTCACATTAGGCACGCTTTAAGCGGCCTCTTTATCGACAACTTTTAATCTTCGATCGATCTTTACCCGCTCCCTTTGATCCCCTCGGACTAATCACTCTAATGATTCTGTAGTTTCTGTCATAACAGAAGCTTCATTAACTCCTCTTGGCAAAAATAGTTTTCCCATTACCTCGTTCTATCCCTTCGGAAATAGCGTATAAAATAATCTCTCGATCTTCTCATTATTTATACGAATTCTCGAGTTTATTATTCCATAAACTGTAACTTGTTACCCTCTTCCATTATTAACAAATCTCGCATCCGCCTTCCATAAAATTAAAAACCAATTCCATTTTCACAGCTGTCTTTCCAAGGCACCAGAGGCTCCCAAATTTATCTCCTCGCGCGAAATTCTATTTCACGTCCTCCCACACCGTCTCGTAAAATATCCAAAAAGAACGCGGGAGAGAAGTGGCGCTACGCGAGGCTCGACTTTCTTCACGAAAGCAACTTTCACCGGTGACCGTGTAATCCATCTGCTTCAGATTATTTTCCAATAATCGTACAATTGTTACGACGAATAAATTTCAAGCGTTTGTTCCCGGCCGGTTTGAATTATGTGACGTAAACGATGTGTTTTCACGTGCACGAGGCACCGTCGGAAAATTAGAACGGCTTCCAAACAAAGCGTTCTTGTGCTTTATGGTGACAACTAATCGTAGCTGCGGTCCAGCAGCGAGGTGAAATGGCATACCTGCTCCGCTCGAATCATAAGTTTTTCGGCGTAAGTCAGTTGGCATAGGCGTAACCGGTGCCGGAGGTAGAAGTTATGTGCTAGGAAAGTGGTGGGTACCCAAAAGTATCGTCGTGTTATGCGCGTTAAAGCGTGGCGAGGCGTTTCCAGCCACACAATGGTCCAGAAGTTGCTCCAGGAATCCTCCTCGTAACTCAGACGTGGTGATCGAAAACGAGTTAAAAATACGGAGCGTTCGCTTTCCGTGATTTTCACCTAACATCTGTGATTCGTTTCTTAGCTGTTTGAAAATTTGTTTGGTCGAGAGATTGCATTCGCCAGTAATGGGTTCGACAGTGTTTTTTGACCATCTGGTGAAGAATGATCGACTTTGGCTTCGTTGGTTATTTCTATTGCTCTAGCGTAGTAAATTTTTAAGCAGTATACACCATTTCGTTGTTAGAGAGTATAATTGTTTTTTTAATTATTAGGTGTGTTTTTTATTGTATAATAACGGTAAAAGGTTTAGTGTTTCTTTTTCTCGAACAGGTGTTTCGCATAAATAAAATGAAGGCATCTAAAATGTTAGACTTGGTACGCGTCTTTGCCTCATTCACTGGCAAGAGTGACGACATATTTCGATAGAATCACTCTGTCAGAAATCTACTTTATATTAATAACTACGTTCACTTAGGTATCGCAAGAAATGCACGAAGAACGCCACTTAACATGCAAAAAATGTAACACCTTGCGTCTCGTATTCTATGAACCCTTTCAATCTTTCTGAACATCTTCGAAACAAAAAACCATCCATTTCGTTTAACACTTTTTTAACTTTTTTGTGTCCCAACCCGATACGCGGACATCTTTTCACGAGCAAATAAAGTTACCGTGCTTGGTCGCTTCGTCTATACGATGAAACACGATCGAGAATACCTTGGACGGCAAGGTAATGGCATAATCTACGATGGAACGTGGCTTGAAAGGTATCGGATTACCTTGACCTACCGTTCCAGACTTCTCTATATATCGAGCAATAACCAGTAGCCGTTAGAGGATTATCACCGAGACGAATCTTGCGCTAAAAACTCATTCCAGCAACAAGGCCGGTGGCTAGTACAATGAAAAAAAAACATATCCGCTCGCAATCACCTTGGTTCGCTTGCTTTTGATCGGAGACCGCCAATATGCAGTCGACTATCGCCGCTAGACACATTACACGGACTAATAGGCGCGTCTCCAATTTCAGTCGATAGTTTTTTGCGATCGTAAACGCGTCCCAGATTAACTTTCGCTCGTCCGTGTAGCGCAAACCTAATTAAGAGTCAGTCGTATAACGCGTGCCCTGTGACCTTGAACCGGCTTCTAAGTAGGGAACGGAACGAACTGTCACGAGAGAACGAATTCCTTCTGGTTACGCGTATTAACCCCTGGCATTAACTCCGGCTGGCCAAATATTCCACGATCTGTGTTTAACATTTTTCTGAAAGGGCCACGAAATTTCCCAATAATTTTAAGTTTAAAATTTACATTTTTGTCGTGATAATTAGATGACATACTTTCAACGTTTCATGAATAAAGCACAACGTGCTAACAAAAACATGACTGAAATCCGAGGAACCATAAATAAATAATGCATACGATACAGTTTGTAAAATGCTTGTTGGTGTTTTAATGTAAAGAATTTGTTGAAGAATCCAGTTTTATTTCATGCAATTCATCGAAGTAATTTGGAGTATTTACTACATTACTCCATACATGCAGAAGGGTGAGGAGTATTAGAGATTTTTTGAGCACAGAAGTTACTTTTCTCGATAAATTGTAAATATTTGTTAAGAGTGATCTGTGGAAGGTAAAGTATAGAATGTAAAGTAATAACTGGATGTGGTTTGGGATACCATTAAATGTCGAAAAGCGAAAGCTTCGAGCGAAAGGGCCGGGCTAATGTTTGGGGACTTCAACGACCGCAATAACAGTGTCGCAGTAGTATAACTATATGATTTGCCCATTACACAGATGTCGATTGGGAAACGTTTCTCTATTCGGTATTCTTCATTACCGATTAACATCTACACCTGAATTTATTATTTAGCAAATTCGTTGATTAATTGATCGAAGATATCCTGCAAAAAATATACGAAAGAAGACAATTATTGGGAAATACGTTTAGGTGAGATACTACAATAGTGTACTTAATACGAATGATGAAGAAACAAATTATAGCCGCAAATTAATTTAAGGAAAAATTCAGTATATTTTGCAGAAATTTACACATGGTACATATATAGGACGGTATTATTTTTTTCCTAAATATTGCTACACATTTATGTAAAAAGAGAGATTGGTTGACTTGTTCCGAGATTGTGGCACGACTCGTAGCTGTCAGTGAGGATTGCCGGTGGGGTGGTTTTAAGATTGGCCCGACCTTTTTGGCTGGATGGAATCATAAAGATCGGCGATCGCGAATGTAATGGCATTCCCTGCTGAGCATGCCTCGTCGTAATCTGTGGGAAACCGGGGTCCTGACCCTACCACGGACGGACGTGATTCTGTGAGTGCATGGTCCTCGCGATACACGGTTTCTTTTCACGAAAACCACGGCAGGAATTGTTTCGCAAAACATCACAGCCAATAAAAAATCACCACCGCTGCAATACCCATCGTTTCCTTTTATCGCAATCAGGAACCTAGCTATACATGATAATTTAATACATCAGCAATCCACCTAGAGAAGCAATAATATCATTAACGAAAACTTTTGGGGTTTAGAATAAGAGAAATTGGCGGAAATGATAGATAAATATGAAGAATAACAATTGATATAATTGTTACGCGATTAATGATTTTTTTAATTCAGTATCTATTAAATAGGAAGTATTTTTAAATCGAACGATACTGCAACAGCCAATCGAGAACGTGTATTAGATTAAAAAAAAAAAACTTTACAGTGTGCTCACAAGTAATAGTAATGATTCTTGACGATCATGGGAGAACATAGATGACGCGTCTTGAAGAATTCATGGATTACCGGGTGTTAAAATAGTACAGAACTCTTCATTGCAAATCTCCATCCGATGTAATTTCGAGCAATAAGAAATAATTCGAGCAATTTTTAATTTTACCGTTCTTTGCTGGAACGATGGATCTTCCTCCTTAGTTGCTGAACCGCTTGCATGTAATGTAATCAAGTGTCCTTTCTTAATTACCCAAATCTGATATCCCTATAATTCCAATTAGCCTTTGAATTGATTACGTAAGGCATATTCCGCCAATTAAGGCGCGATCTATAGGAACGTGTATCGGTGGCGGGCCGTTCTTTAAGGATGTTTTATTACGGCGGCAGAGAAAGAGAGAGTCAAAGGTATGCAAATGAGATATTTTCGTACGGCACTTATCCTTTTCGGCTCGCGTAATTTTCTGATTTTTCGAACATTACGGCTACATGGATGTTTACACCCTGAAATTTGTGTACACTCGAAATTTGCACCCGTTCCAAATATTTGTCTACTGTCGCTAGAAAATTATACTTTAGAAAATATTTAAATATACTTTAGCAAAAATTCATTATTTTACCTTTTGTTCTAAAAATAGCGAAAACCGTAACAGATCGTAAATAGATATGTTACTTTTAGACAGTAATTTAACATTGCGTATACGTTTCCGAATATCTTTTAATTTGTTTGGTTATGTTTTCGGAGTTATTAAATTTGATCACTGTTAAGTTATTATGAGTTGCTATGATAGTAAAAATAATTTGCAATTAAATAATAACAAACGTTCTATAAAGCGAATTGAGAACCTCTGTCATGGTCAAAGAAGCCTAATTGAAAGTCAGTCAAAAGTGCCTACCATGTCCGCTCGCATGTGCAACAGCTTCTATCTTCGGCCAGTGATTCGGCAGTACCTTCATTAATCGCAACATGGACCTCCACCAGAGAGCGGCGCATTTGATGACGTTGTGACCTCCCCGTGCAAAATGATTTCTTTAATGAAAACACGATTGAACGCGATAGCAGATGGTAGAAGCTGATTGCTTCGCAAATTTCGACGTTATGTCTGTTTCCTATAGAATTAATAGTGGCTTTGACAAACTATTCTTTTCACAGATTTAATATAAAAATCGAAGAATCCTACTATCAACGAAATAATATTTCCTACAGTTCATTATGCAATCTAATATCTTCATCCATTAATATTTTCAATTTATCTCGGAGAGAAAAACGTAGCTGAATTTTATTATTTTCTCAAGGCAATTTGCACATCTATTAAAAAGCCATTGTGCTGTCTTACGAGAAACGAATATCTCGCACCTGTAACAGAAAGTCGCGTGTTACAATGAAAACCATAGTGATTCAGCAAAGCATCGACAACGTCGGATAATTTTCTTCATCATACCATATTCAGATACATGATTTCTACCTGAGTATCGGAGAATTGAATGATAATCGCGTCGAAGTTATTTTGCAAATTTGACAGAAAGTGATTGATGATCAAACGCGCGTCTGGATTCCTTGTTCGTAAAATAAAATTCCGTCTGCATATTTGCATAACGAAATCTTGACGCACGATCATCTTCCGAAAGGCATTTGTTACACCTATCTCTGTTTATTAACACAGACCTCTTCGGTCTTTGGAAAATAAGACATTTTCGTGTCGCTTGATTGCTATTAAATTATGATTCATTAGCGATGGGACTCGATTCGTGTAATGTCCTGGTCGCGCTCGAATATAATGAATAGGCGATTCTGCAGATGGTTTGGAACGTTCTCGACGGCGAACGGAACGTTCTAAGATCCTACTGGTGACGAGGAGAACGATGATGATCGTCTTATAATTATATGCGCGCGCGTGGATTCTGGTTTCAAAGACTGGTGAACACCGAAGAACAGCGATTTTGCTTTGCATAGAGAAGTAGCATCTGTCTTCAGTGATGCTCAAACGTGAACAATAAAATTAATCCATTATATCCATCCAGAATATTAAATCTTAATTATACTGCATCCTTCGGTTAGAGTAAACGCAGTCCAGCCATTAGGTTACCTAATGAACGTTATCACAAGAAATACTTGTTTGATAATTCTACAGGAAGATGTATCAATTAATGTTTTTCCTACGTTATTTTCAGTTCAGTTTAATACCCAAAAATGAAATAAATTTCAATTATACGTCCTGAAATTACTAAGAATCCGGTTTCGTAATGGATTCGTGATTAATTAATAATGATAATGCCACGTTGACGACTCGTCATTCTGGACGATTGTACGTTCCAAAGGTACGCCTTTATGACTGTGTACTGTAATTTCGCGATCGTACGACATCGAGATTTTCAAGTATCGAACGCGAACCAGCACTATAATAACGTATGCTTGCAACCAACGATGCATCAGCGGTAATGCAGTAATAATGTAAGGCATGAAGCTTGGTCGCGAAACATTTCATCGAAACACGCTTTATGATTGTGCACCTGCCTCGCAATGGAACGTGAAAAGAATCCGTCCTGTTCTCGCTGTGCAACCAATATGACGTAATTTCATCGGTTTATCGAGGATATTTACCGATGTAGCCTCGATCGTGCATGATTTCAATGCCGCAATTAAGAGTACCGTATTTCGAATGTGTTTCTTTAACTTGAACATTCTGTATGTATCTCAAAAAATCCATTGGATTGGGATAATAAGCGACAAAATTATTTTCTTGTTGAGTTGGGAGAATACCGAATAACACGATATTTTAAAGTCTTTAATTCCTAAATCAAAATACGAGGTGTATTAAATTTTTTGTTGTGAGTGAGGAATTATATACTTTTTATGGGACTAGGATTATTTCAAATTGTACTTTAAATCCTTATATCAATTTCGATAAAATTAAAAACTGTTGAGACGAGAATTTACAATAAATGGGATCAGAATTTATTACAACTGTCTTTTGTCATTACGTCTGGAGCTGGCCGTTATTTCGTTCAATTTGATGTAAGAGAAATGCCAACGCAAATTCAATTAATCCATTACAAAAATATGAACATCGTATTGATATCTATAAAGTTAAATTTTCGCTTAAAAGTTACAAAAAGGATTGAATTTGAAAAAGAGTTTCCGAACAAATTAATTGAAATTTATCGAAATTTACATAACGAAAATTAAGATTTGCTATATTCTTCTCGCAAAATGAATCCCTACAATTTCAATATAAATAATATTGCGAACTAGCTAGCAATTGTGAGAACCTCTGCGTACCGTAGCGTAGGTAAGCATCGCGCTTCGTGTGGTCCACATTGTCCGTGGTCAAATTACATGGAACGGAGTGCTTCTAATGGCAGTTCTCGTTCTTCTGGAGAACCAGAGAGGGATCAAGGCACTCGCCACGACAGAGAACGGAGCACACGAACTCATGCGAAAGAGGAGAAGACGCTAGAAAGAGTCTGGAACAAGGAAGATCGGAGTTACATGTTCTAAGATAAAAGAAGAGAGAAAAAGGGAGCAGAGAGGGTTCTTCGTTCGATCTCTGAGGAAGAACAGAGACGGAAAACGAAAGAAAAGAGGAGGCAGAGAGCCGGTAATGCTTGGAGTTCGCTTTGGTCTCGCCTCGACCCCACTTCTGCCACGCGACGACCGTGAAGGAACCGACAGAAACACCTGCCCGCTTCGTTGACATGCAAGGAAAATTTTCTGAGGCAAAGACGCCCGCGAAAACAATGTACGAAATAACGCAACGCAGCCTGAAGCTGTTTATGGCAATCTTTAATCGTCTCGATTACGAAAGCCGAAGATTCTTTCAAACCAGATTAAGATTGTTCTCTGTCCGCTTGCGTAAGGGAGGTTTCGAGCATCGTGAAATAATAATTTTAATGTAACATTTGATATTTAGCATTGAAACAGTTTCGGGCGTTTCGAGATTGATTTTGTTCAGTGGATACCATTTGTACAATTTAATGGCAGTTGTTACAATTAAATAAACCAACATTAGAAGCTTGTTTGTCTGAACGTATTGTACAATAGAAATTCATTGATACTTTCATTTTATATAATCTTTCGTATGATAGAACTTTACGTTGAGATAAATATGTTCAATGAGTAGATGTTCACTTTAGGAGGGCGCTAATTGAAATTTGGGAAAGATGGAAGGAACTAAGATGAAATAAAGTCTTTTTGGAAGCTTAATCTTTTTAAACTATTTCCGAAAACTTCATATATATATCGTGCATGTTTGTTGTGTATATGAATGACTTACCTATTGGATGTAGGATGGAATACTCGTATTGATGGAGACCAAGTTTCGTTGGAAGATAATAAGAACACGCGCGAATTTCAAAGAGAGATGTAAAAATGACGAATAACCACAAACTATTTCCGTGAACTGCCACTTAAAAAGTTATGGACAACATGGTATGTAATATAAGATAAAAGTTGCTGGGATGGGTTGACTACGAGATTTTCTGAATTATTGGGACAGGTCGGACTTTTCATTCGCGCTTCCCAAACTCAATTTAACTTTGTTACAATGATCCGTGAAAGTAGAAACTATTTCGAATTGAAACTCGACGAAATTATAGAACCGCGTCGAACTCGTTGATTTTATCACGAAAATTGATAGTTTTCGTTAGATTCCGTGATTACTCTTCTGAATCGAACTAAAGAATCGTTTCTGTGGAAGGAATCACGAATGTTAAACCGTTCCACACATATTCGATATTAGCGAGAAAGAAACCGATCAACAGTATCCTTCGATGCAATTGGTCGAAAGAAACACGGCGAAACCATTGGACTCGTAACTACCATTGCTATCCAATCATTATAAGCGTGATTTTGCGTGGTATATTAACCTAATACGATTTTCAGGGTGGTCTGTGTAGCAACTGCGGTTTCGAACAGTAACCATACCCCGGTGGTCGAACATAAGAACATGCGAAAGAGACATATCCATGAATAATTCATTATCTTATCTGACTTTTTTCGCCAGGTTCATTCTGACGCAAAAAAAACCTGTCAAAAATTTATTAATAAATTTTTCATCTCACTGATGGAACTGAATTTTTAATTGATTAACTAAGTTCGTTTTGTATTTGTTGCACATTTTGAAGCTGATACCTTATTGTGTTATACCACAGTTTCTGTGTGGTCTGTTTGGAAGTTCGCTCAGACAGATGACATAAGAGAAGCAATTTTTTAATCGAGAACGGATTAAAGTTTAAAGTAGTTTTCCATCGAGTCTTTCGACATTTGGTTCTTATCTTTATGCATTAAAAATAATTATTGAAGATCAATCCAGAATTATATCAAACAAAGAAAAATATTCATTCATTCATACACATACAAAATGGAAAGGTTTCAGATTGTTATATCGTGAATAATCATCGCTAACGAATTATCCGGATGTAATTGGACTTTCTGCAATTAAAAATAGTACTTCCATATTCGGAATCAGATAAAAGAAAATACCTTTTATTTTGATTTTATCCGGTTTAGGCATCGCAACGTGTTACGCGTACCAAACATTTTTAATTGTTTCTTTTGATTGCATTAACGGATGAGTGATGCCGATTAAAATTAAACGAACCGATATCAGCCGTGGCGATCGTCAAACGAAAACCGCCCGTTACACGCGACGATACCCTGTTTTGTAATCGGCACGTAGTAATCCGTGGCAAGATAAATCGGCCTTTTAATTAAAACCAATGGCACAGCGGGGGTATTACCAGCTATACAAAACGTGCACTTACGTCGTTATCGAGTTTACATTGACTCGATATCGCGTGCTGATCATAAAACGAAACCTTGTGTTCCATATCTGCTGTTTCAACAAATTGTAAAGCTGTGTTTTTCAGTTCCACTGCTGTACGAAAGATGTAAAACACCAAATTTACACACAGTATTAAATTACTTATAATTTATTTAATTTTCGTTCATTGTTATTTACACAAGAATTAATTAAAATTTTATTCTTTATCTTCGATCTGATAACGTTCTTTCTACAAGACTCGTGTTTTGTTTTGTAATGTTATTTCTATAGTCTTTCCAATGTTCGATCGTCATTTCTTTTTCACTCATACATTGTTTTAACTACATCGTATATATGTTATTTGAAATTGAATTAAATTTGATTAAACATAAGATATCTCGCATCGAGGTAAAACATCGGGAAAATACGTAGAATATGAAATATAAATGCAAACAAACAAATACGATTGAGTTAGGGCATGGTAGTGAAAAATATTTGGTCAGTCAAATTTCTGCTAGAAATTTTTCCATGCTGAGTCCTCCAACCCTGGAACAGGATAAATTTGAATATGCAAAAATTCACCTGCAACAAAACTGGCAGAAACTGTCTTAACTGTTACGTACCACGTACTTCTTACCAGTAGACAAGTAAAAATTTTTCAATGGAGCTAGGTCCTTATAAAAATGGTGTAATTATGTTTCAAGCATGAGAGTCAAAAAGGGAGTACAAAAAAATGAAAGGAAATGTAGTAACGAGATACTGCAGTCCCTACATAGTAGCTTGCAAAATACAATTCCACGTAAAACTGTAGTTTCACGTAATGAGATTCAAAAATGTTTCATATAACAGGCACAATATATTCATAAATGGTTGTTTACAAATGTTCGAATAGCTTAGTCGGTCACTGTAGATTGTTCAAAAATTGCTCATAATTAGACTTTTAAAATATCAAAGGAGCAAAAATTCACAGAATATGCATAAAATATACATAATATGAAGAAATATATGAAATACCCGAAACGGAATACTCATTATAATATTTAACAGATAAAGTAAATGTCTGCGTAGGATGGCGTTTATATAGAAATATTAATTCGCATAAATATCCACCATCTATTCATAACCAAATTTGATAAATTATAATGTAAATTACGTATTGTTAACTTAATCGAAGAATTCTTCTGATTCAAATAATTCTATCTTACTCTACTATCTGAAGTGATATTGGAGGACTCACGTCTAATGATCATCGCATCTAAGCACTCTGCGCTTCAGTATCATTTTCCAAGAACACAGTCCGTCACAGGATACTCTGAAATTACTCTGTCCTTTCCCTTTCTACCCCTCGTTCACGGTTCGACCGTCTGCCCGTGCTTACTCGGTTAATAGGGCGCATTAATTTTGTAATTAAATCGTCGCAGATAATAACAGAGCACTGTGGCGGGCATCCCGATCAGGCTCGCAGTCTCAAGTCATGACGAGATTATTAAGAGCCAATTACTGCGCGTTTTATTGGCGGATAGAACGCGCCACGAGTTTCGCCTGGACGTCGATTACCGCCCTCTACTTACCTCGACAGTGATTTATCGTGACGCGAACTTTCCTGCCAGGGAATTGCTTCTTTATCGGGCTAATCGATCGTAGAATTTTGTTAGGAAAACGTGAAATTCGTTCCCTCCTTCTGTCACCGCATCGAACGTCTCGATCAGGTTCTGTCTCATCTTCATCGTTAAATTGTTACGGCTGCCACGATGTAAATGCTGAAAGATGTCCCGAGGTTTTGACGTTATGATCGTGCTTGTTCAAGTTGTATTAAAATTCTCTTTTTGTGCAGCAATGTTTTATTTAATTACGGTTAACGATTACCTACTTCTTTTTATCGTTGATTGCTCGTATTTATGGAAACTATGAAACAATTTCATTGTGGAGTAATTGAGGCAATATCTAATTGCTTGAATATACTTGTAGAAAGTTAATATTATACCACTTCGTATTATAAAAATTCAGTTACGTCAAGTTATCAGTTAAGAATAGTACAAATATTTGTAGAGATTTCAACAAATTATGAAATCAATAACTAACTATAGACCGTTATGAAAAATTAATTACACTTTCTTGTATCTCGAAAGAGTGAAATTTTTAAAAAGAATGAAAAGACGAATGCAAATTTCGTACTGATAAAAGTCCTTTGATTAAATGCCTTTTTGTTATAAAAAAATGAAATTCTTGAAACAATCGTGTCAAAAATTCAATCTACGCTAAATCGACAATTTGAACGAAAACAGTTCAGCTTTGCCTTTCACCGTTTCTATCGCGAGGATCTATCGAAGTTCCAGCTGGTTTGCTTGACAGCGTCGGAATACGGGATTCAATTGCGACAGTTGAACGATTCGACCGGTGATTCGAGGATAGTAAAAATAATGGACGTCTCATTACTGAACTTCCCGCGATATCGTTGAGGAAATTTACGAGGCAGACGTGTTCGATCGATCGATGCAGATGCATTTGACGCCTGGAGCTCGACCAGCGTTCCGATTCCCATGATCTCCCTCGATCGACGATCTCCGATCATTAATCGTCTTGTTTCGCAACCTTGTTGCAACGATCTTCTAGCCGTGTTCGCGATAGCTCGCGATCCTTGAAGTGGACGATTCTTGATACAAGAAGTCTCTTACAACAACTTGCTGTTGTAAAGAAGATAAACGTCGATCTACGATATTTTTCACTTCTAACGTCGGATAACATCAAATAATTACCCTGAACTATTCATTCTGGAGATGAATTAGCGATATTGATAGAGAAATTTAAGTTTCGGTTTATCGAAAAGACGAGTTTTGCACTTTCGCGCCAGTGAATGAAGGAGAATTTTTCGAGCTGAGAATTAATCGCGACATTTTACACCTGCCTTCGTGGCGTTCTCGGAAATTGGATACCATACGCCTTTCCTGGGCAACTTTAATCCAAATGGTTTCCATTGCAACCACGAACAATGTAAAACATTCCGCAAAAGCTTGGAACGCTAATTCAGGACGGAAGGTGAAAATAATATCTACGTTGGATGTAACAAAGTATTACAATGAATTTCGAAGTATGGATCATTGTCAGAAGGGATTTAATATAGTGCTTTTGCAAACAACCTCTACTCTTAATTATACCGATGCAAATGAGATGCAGTATAGAGAGTATACTCATACACTTTAGCCACGTACGTCGCATCTTTATGACTTCGAAATAAATTTGAGAGTTTTCTACTTTGTCGATAAATAACATAACCATGAAGGCAATAAAAAATCAATTTATGACTTCCTTGACATAGTTTTAATTATTATCTTAAGTGATACTAACATGGCCACGATAACTTTTCTATTTTTCATATGGCCTCGAGCATCGATGACAAATTTTTAAACAGCGTTAATGATCCGAGAGCAACGATACCTCATATTCGAATGATCTATCGGTGCCAGTAATGCTGCGTCAGTCACATCGCAGAAAATTTATCTTCTATGATTATATTTCTATTAATGATATTTGTTTCAAGTTGAAGTATTGCATTTTCCACATATTATTATAGCGTGATATTAATATCACTTGACTCGGCTTAAACATCGCTTTAAAATTCTATTTAAGTATTCTTACAGAATAACCAAACTCGTTGTATATTATGAGATGCTATCAATCTTTAATGTATGTGATACATATATGTAATATATGCGTAATGAAAAATGAGGAAACATTGTATACTTTAATTGCAGCAAGAAAAAAACACCAAAAACGAGAAAATTACTCGAATAACCCTATGGACCATCGAGTTTGTAACTCCACGACTGGATTTTTGGCATACGCTATACAGTTGCGCAATTAGACGAAGTTGGAATAAATAGCATGGCATCAAAGGGCGGTCTGAAAAGGTGCAAAACTACACCCCGTAATTACAGCTATTAAACGCGAGACTGCTGCGAATCCTGTGGAATTAAGCTGGATTTTATAAATTGCCTTAATCATGTTATGCCGTGTATTCCCTCCGTGGCTGCGCGAAGCCAAAACGAGTTGACGATCAACAGGTGATCAGGAAATTTCGCTTTTAATTAAGTGGCTGGTAATTACGAGCACACCTATCTGCTGCGAGGAAAGTAAATTGATGACACTCGCTCGGCAGAAGTTGCTTCGTATACTTAATCGGATTCCTGACATTGATTCCGCACTTATTAACTCTTTACCAACGTGTACAAGCCATGAATTTGAAGGAGCTTATCGACCAGTTTGTCAAATATATTTCTCAAAGGAAGTTATGATATTATACTGTGGAAAGTATCACGCGCGAACGAGGTCCGAGATTATAATCATCGTAATCTGACAATTCGATGATACATCAGTGATTTAATCAACAATATTTATACCATGAATATGCAACGGGTATTTGAAATTCTAGGAGAAAAACATTCTTTAGTTTAATACAAATATGTCTGAAATTTTACAATAATTAAAAGATAAGCCGAATATATTTCTACGAATTTCTATCAATACGCCAAACTCAAAATCCTAAAAACGTGGCTTATTTTCTGATGTCTCGTTTGTGATACATTAATGATCTGAAATATCTAAAGTTTCTAATAAGTATCCTGGTTCTTACGTCTTTGAATTATCGAAGGATGTAGAATTAGAATGAGTTGAAACATTGCATTTGTGGACAAATATAGTGTCTCATTTTCTAATAAATTGATGACAAAGAATTTCTAATTGAGATGATTAAGATTAATTTGTTTAATATTTTCTGATAATTTCGTTCTTAACGGAAGATTACGATTATTGAAAGACGAATTTCGAAACCTTGGCAGAGGTAAAATTTTCGAAAGAAAAAGAGGAGAAAAATTCAACATTCCCCAACGTGGGCGAAACTCCATTCCTTGGCGAAGGGAACCCGCAAAAAGTGAACCCATGGAACAGCTGGGGAACAAGAGATGGAATATTTTCAGGTGATCGGTGTACAGTAACAAGAAGGACAATTAATTTTAATTGTCTTGTCCGAACAGAGCGTAGGTACGTGTGGCACGGCGAAAACGGGCAGAATATTTCCCGGCAGGTCCATTAAAAGTCGCTGCTTGTAATTGCACCGCCTTCCAAGGGCCGATGCTTTCCTTTCTCGTTCGTCTCCCTCAGGCTCCTTCAGATTTAAGTACTCTACCGGCATGTCGCTCGGCCACGCTCACGTACTTCACTCCTGTGCGTGGTCGTATCGCGTTCCACGTGCTCCAATTATTAAAATCCCACAGAGGATCCGGATGTTTCTCCACTGCCCAGAATCCTTACTAATTGCGAGCTTTTAATCTCGTGCGCTAAGTAACTCTGGTAACGATGGTTAAATTAACGAATTTTAAGTGGAATTTTAAAAATAACAAGTGCTTGATGGAAAATTTATGGAGGAAGTTGGTATAATGTAAATGAAAAAAGTATATGAAAGCTTTAAATATTTAAACGGAAATGTGTTTATGCGATGACAGATTTGGTATCGTTTTCATGATCACCAAATTATACATCTTGTGGCCCAAAATATTTTTGTACCTCTAAACATACATTTAATGGCTCATAGTAAATTTTAAGCAAAAATTTTAGTAATGTTGAAGCGGTCAATACTTCTAGAAAACTCTACATCTGGTCTATTTAGTTTTCTCAAGCATTTGAAGCCATCGACAGCGTATAGACAATAGACTAAGACGAAGACAGACCATAGACTATAGATAGGCGACGATGGCTTCGGAATTTTCAGTTATAGGGTAACACTGCTAGCGTGCGGATCTGGACCAGCTCAAATTATATTCCTACTTGCACTTACACTTCTCTATTAAAATATATTTTCTACTTTACAATTTATCCACGAGTTCCTCTGTTTATACATCGAATAACCTCAACAAGTAAGTTCTAAGACAAAAGAAAAAGAATTGACATGGTACAATCTAATAAGAAATAGTACTTGAATTAACACACTGTATGTTCTCTATACATACTGAATTTTAATATAGCGAAGGAAATTGTGGAAATTTTGGAATAAAATTCTGTGCTACTTAAGCGGAATATAGAACACTTGTGCAGAATGTCAAGAACTTTGAGTAACCTTAAGCAAAGAATACTGTTGAAAGTATTAAAAGGCGTCGATGTAAACGCCATATAAAGAAAAGAAGCATCACCTACGGCAAAGATTGATGGCTGAATTAGGTTTGCTGATCGTTACTCCTTCGGTTGTATGCACAAGGTGGGTTTCTCGTGTGTCAACAGTTGGAGGTAGCAAAAGGCTGTATTTATGTTGGAAACGTGACTCGACCGAGGTGTCTTTCACTTGGCGAGTACGCGATAACGAGGCCGGAAGCACAGTATGCCGATTTCACAAAATCCTTCAAAACTGATCTCTTTAGAACGTGCCAGAACATCAGAATGAAGCGTTAGGGACGATTCGACATATATATCGCCAACAATGAACGCTAATGATCATCTCTGAACGTGCCAATACCGTATTTTGTACACAAACGTTGCTATACAATGGGATCCCTTGGTGTCATGAGAGAAAAGAGGAACTAAAACATGTTACTTCGGTTCGTTTCGACACGCCTGAGCTGGAATGCATGGCGAGGATTATGTCAGGATTCGATAAAAGTTAATAGCGAGGCAAACACCAAAAGAAGCCGATGCGAAATTATTATGACGATATGAGAAGATATTAACACGTGCTTCGTCAATATCGAGTAAAGTATCAAAACTCAGGCGTAGGTGTATATGGGAATTAAAATGCAGATTTGTTGTAACGTGGATATTTCATAGTTGGTTACAATATTTGTGAATCGGTAAAAAATGTGATAACTTCGATGCACCGTTGATATTCTCCTCTGCTTACTAAAAATATTCAGAACTTGGACGCATTGTTATAAGACCTCAAGATCTTCGCATAATTTCAATGAAAAGAATAAGATTTAAACAATGGTTCTGATTTGATTTACCAGAAATTCTTTGTAGATTTTTGTGAAATATCATCGAAGATTTATAATAATCGATCCGGTCTGTTATTAAAATTACAGTGTATCTTGAGAATAATATTATGGATGTTAATAATTAAAGTGTCATTTGAATTTAACTTCTGGCAATGGTTGGAACCTTTAACAAGAGTAGCAATGCTACAAATTCATGGAGCATACGGAAAACAAAGTCAGATAAGTAATAAAACCGAGATGATAACGGAGGGGACACCAAAAGTCCCTGGAGCAAATAGATGGGTGGATGTCGTAGATCCAACGTGGAGGACACGGACAACCAGAAACGATGTAAGACGCGAGGAATGGTTACGATGAAAAATTGTTAGTACAGGGGGCAGGTGTTTTCTCGTGGAGATTCTTAAGGAATATCGTTGTCCTACGGCATTCTTCGTGACCACCCATCAGTCATCTCGGACACCTTTCGGACTCGGAACAAGTTAGTTGCTTTCGCAGGATGGAAGATAAAAATATTTCGTGACACCTATAGAAATTTTACGACTCCATTAAGGCTCAATTCTATCTCTCTCAAAAGTCGATATCTGACTTCAGACTTTATTTGGAATAAAAGAAAGGTGACAAGCGGTTTGAAAATGACTTCTGATCAATAATGAAACTTTAAATGCCACTAAATTTCGTATAGATACTCTATAGTTAAAATGTGCGAGATTAATTTCCTATAAAACTCTATTCAACCCCTTAGAAGTATTCGTTTACGACTTCCAAAAGGCAGTATCTAATGGCAACAACCATTCGAACTATATTACCTATACGCTGTTTACGAGCCAATCAACTCGAATGGAAGCAACATAAAGGTATAATTTACAACTAATCCTTGTGGAACGGTCGAAATTAGTATGCAGAGGAGCAAGCTGTCCGAAACAGCAAGCTTTTATGATTTTCCCCTGATCCTTATCTCAGTCAGTGAACGGTGTCCGTGATGATTGGTCGTCCAACGTTTTGACGTGAACGTTTAAGGGTTCAGCTGGAAAACGAGCAGTGTTACAACGGTTCTTCCGCGTCATCCATTCCACCCCCTGCTGTAGCACCCTTCAGTCCGACGATAACGATCAACGCGTTCAAATTATTCCACGCGCTAGTCATAATTTTCGAATTAAAGGTACGCAAGTTAGGTTACGCGTGATTTCGACGATGAAAAAGAGAGGCGTGCAGTGATGTACGATGACCGTCCTGTGTGGATGGAGGAAAGAACAAAATGGAGAAAAAAGTATGAAAAGCTTAATTGGTCGGGCGAATTTACATAATTGGCGTAGATCTCGCGACGAGACGTTACTTCATTCCTCGTTGCTCCCAGCGATCTCATCAACGACGTCCGGGATAATTACAAACGACGAGGTGGACATTTTTATAAAGGACAGGAATATGCTACTTGGCCCACGAGGAAACCGGGACACGCTGTTTTCGCGCGTTTAAAAACACCTGCGAACAGACCTCGGTTAATTACGGATACCTAAAGTCCTGAAAATGTGGAAGCCGTTCTCTTTATGGCGGGTGTTTTCAGGATAAATTTCCAAGCTAACGGAGATCGTTTGTGGCGAAGCGAGTTGTGGGACGTGGCCTGTATTCATTACACTTTAGCGAAAAAATTCTGCACTTCCTCCCCGAACAAAGAGAAAATTTACGCGAAATTGATGTCTCTGCAACATACGTTGACTCATAAAAATATTTGAAAATTTACCACAGAAGTGTCTCATGAAACGTTTTGAAACTTCATTAGCGCTGTAATGGGACCCGACCGTTCAATTCCTATATTGCGTAAATTTGCAACCGATCTGAGAATGTATACAAAAATTGCAGGGTATTTTTATCTGTTACGAACATATATGTACGTAGTAAAAATGTAATACTCAGTATAAATGACTATTTTACTTATTTTAATGAGCGTTAAAAATAGCTTCAGTGTATATTGAGATTATATGAGATAATTAATTGTTGAAATGTTTTTGTAACCTTTGTGAAATATATTCTATATATTTTAGCATATTTGTTTCAAACTTGACCAATGCAATCATCGAGAATCGAGTCTCATTATTGCAGTATTAATGAAATTAAAAAATATCACATATAACATGAAAAGTGTCTACAAATGTTCGAATACTTTCGTGAGCCTGTGTATCTCAAATGAAAAAGGTCGAAGCAATTTCTGCCTCCCGCAACAGTTAAAAATGTTCGCATCTCTAGCAGAAGAAGAGGTTTTAGTGTAAAACTATTTAAAATGTAAATATCACATTTCACGTTCGCCTCCCATTCGTTCACGACAATTTACCGCGTCGCACGTCGAGATGAGATATTCCAACGAGGCGTTTAGTATGCCCCGACAAACCGATCCCACCGTTTCCTCGTCGTTATATTACGGCGCGATACATTGCTTCCCGAGGGAAGCTGAGGCAGGAGGTCTGCACGCGTCTCGCAGGAAGCGTTCCAAGTAAAACAAAACCCAGGGAACCGTTCGAACGTCGGACGATTTCTCATGTGGTCACAATGGAAGGGTTGAATGCTCGTACAATAGAGGTACAAGCCACACGGCTAGTTTACACGTGGATAATTCAGCCGCGATAGTGATCTTCCATCGTTGATTAATTATCGAAAGTTGACGGAGAATCTAGCCTTTGGGAACGCGACGCGGCTACCGCCTACGACTAGGAGCGGTTTATCGTGTCAAAATTGCCCTCTCGCGACACTTCTTTTTGCTATTTTTCTTCGATTTTTTGGTATAATATGAGTGATACTTCTCATCGAAGGCTTGGTGATTTTTTAAAGAAATTTCTTAGTGTTGTTTAGTAGTGACGATTTCTTTAAGAATCTTCTTCTTTCACATCATTTTAAGTCTTTAAATATTCCTTCACACGCTCGTTTAATAACTTTTTGGACATTTTCTGAGTACGCTTTGAAAGATTTTTCTTCGAAAGATTATTTTTTACAGCTTCTTCAAGTATTTTTTCTTTTAAAAGCTTTTCTAAATATTTGCTACACTTATCATTTACTTGTACTACTTTGCCACTTACGACGTCTTTCGCTCTTTAATAGTACATAATTTAATTTTAAGTCTATGAGCCTTCTATCTACTAATTCAACAATTGATTAGCTTCCTTTTACTTCTAGAGAAGGCATAAACCAAAAAGTTCCAGCTTCCGGTATTCTTGAGTCAAGCAGAACGAAACGATATTCATCATCAACTAACGTTTAGCTCTTACTTATGTAATAACAATTATACGATAGAATCTTTCAAATAAAAAAGAAAAAACAAGTTTCGTCATACGATACGAAAAAGCTGCTGCTTCTATAAGAATACGATACGATAGTATCTCGCAATATTCGACGACCCTGCAAATACCACATTTGAATCATATCGATTTGCAACTTTAAAAATAGTCAATGACTAGTTGATGATCGTCTCGTGTACGAACCAATCGGTCCTTTAATTAGAGACGGACGAGTGGAAGGAGGACGTTAATTATTCGCGTCGTTTCTGACAGACAAATGATACCTGTCAATCTTTGTTGGGACCGATATCACTGGGGAAAATATAATTGCTCGGCGTGTAATTGTTATTCGAACGTAGTAACATGAAATAGTCGGACACCCCGCTGGTTGGTAATAACTTCTCCTCCTCCAAAGAAATCTTTCGGCTTGGCAATTTAAGAAAGTCTGGCAGGTAGGACGGAATCTAGAAATCTTTGACTGTTCGTCTGTCGGAATAAATTAGATTCAACCAGAAATATGATACCTCGACCGTTCTGTTCCCGTAAACTGTGTCGAAATTTTTAACTTTTCTGGTTCTTTAACGTCAGTCCATACGATTAACTGACATCGAAGCGAATTGTTATCTTCAACCTAATTCACTTTCCACCTAGAAAGTAATCTTGAGCATTGTATTCAAGACTAGTAGATTATTTTTCTGTAGGCAATAGCTTTGAATATTATATATTTATAGAGAGAAGCCTTTGAATGGATTATTCTTGGACCAAGTAGAACGAATTTATAAGTTCGTATAATTAAAAATACGAGTATTAAGTTTATTTTCACGAAATAACTTTATTCTTAAAATCTTGGACGGATCGAATGAATCTGTGCTGTCGAAATTAATGAATAATTTCGCATATACTGACTAATACCAATAGATTATTTAATATGTAATTTGAATATATGATAAGCCGCGGTGAATTATTGAACATTGGACAATTATAAATTACAGCAAAGCTTCGTTTCTCAATTTAATCGTTAAAACCGAGATAAATTTCTCATCAAAATTATATCAATTTAGGTACATATAGCCTCCACGGATAATAAGAGAAGCGCATAATAAGATACAAATTTCCAACAGCCAACCAATAGAGCTCACCAACGAACTCTCCAATCTAACACGAAGCTAGAACGAACCAAGCTTCTCTCTTGATGAACGAAACGCCGCTATCCTATCGCAACCACAGGATCAGATAAAGAACTCCTCGAGTTGGAAGACCGTAAAATCGATTTCCAGTAACGCAACACAATGCATCGTACCACGACAGTGTTGCATCCTCCGATTCGCATCCTCCGGTTTCCATGTTCGTTTTTGAACCTCTGGCGTCTTTCAGTGGAGTCGATCGTCTGCACGGTTTCCATATAGGTAACTACTGCGCTACTGCCAGAAGAGTGATTGCAACAATTAACGCGAGAAGCTGACTTCTCATTCGTGCACGGCCAGTGTGTACTGTTGCCCGATTTAACGATCGTGACTGCCTTGCATGTGGCTCGTGTCAGTCTGATTGACACCAAGTCGGCTTACGTAAAGATCCGACAGCGGGGATCTCTCCGAAATAATAAGCAGGCTCGATTTGAAATCGAGTTCACCGGGCTGGTAATGGTACCCATACCCTACCGTGACCAACTCCTTTGTGTACCTTTAATAAACCGCGTTTACACGGTCTGGTTAAGTTTAGGGAGATGGGAGAAATCGAGGTTAATTGGAGATAATTAATTTAATTGGAGTCGAAGCAGGGAGCGATATTCGTGTTGATTTTTTGGCGAGAATAGGTGTGGTACTAGTTTATGGTGATTTTACCTAGCAGATAGTACACTCGTTGTTAAATTTGTTCTTGATCAGTTTATTAAAAGTATTTAAGTACTGGTAAAGAGTTTTAACTTTTCTCTGATAAAATAGAATCACAAAAAGTTTGTGCAAATCTATGCAAGGGATATTTCCACGCCATGTGTAAGTGTCACTGGCTGTTCTAGTTTGTTTCTGCAAGATTATACTAACATATTTTCTAAAACTAAAATAGATATTTAGCAGGAATTGGAGCCAATAATTCGTGATGCGTTCACTGAAATTAAAATTAGTAAGAAATTTACAAATATAATGAACTCACTTTTCACAATTGAGCACTTTGAAATGGAATCGGGGCAAACATTGCCAATCTGAATTGAAATTATAATTTCACATTTTTATTAACTATGCTAAGGAAATATTCGTAAGCCTAAGTTTATAGGACATCTTGCTTTTACCTTTACATTCATAATTACTTACTACAATATTTACATTTATACCATTATACTCTCTGAACACTTGTGCTAATGCATATCTTTAATTCTGAACAACTTCTTTTCAACAATTTAACTATAAAAAATGTTTTAATCAATTTTGATTGAAAATTTCTGCATTCCCTTAATGTAAATCATCTTCAGAAGGTCTGGGAACATCAGATCCTACATCCAGTAGATTGACAGAAGGTTGATTTGGGTCGATATTTCGTGGTAAACCGGTGGTAATTAGTGGCCAACCAGAAGGTTATTTAGTCTTTGAGGCTGGCTAAATTACATCGGCTATTTAACCACCCCGTAAATCGGTCCATGGATCGCAACCGGTGGCGGTTGTCCCTCTATATACTCGAGGACCGATACCAGCGACCTGATTTAAGGCACGTATTCGCGGAATACTTGGGCGTATGTCTTTGAAACTTCTTGTCACGGCGTGCGGCCACTTTCGTAATTTAGTATCCGGTAGCCCGGTTATTTGATATTCAAATTTGTTTTTCAGCAGCCGATCAATTTTGCGGCAACGGCGTGAAAAATGTCACGTCGATTAAACATTGGGCGGTGCAACGGCACTGACTAAAAGAGAATAATTGTTTGCGGATTGGAAAATCATTTCGCCATGTTTAAATTAGTATTGGTTATATTAGTTATATGAAAAGGTTGAGAGACTTGTTCAAGTAATTTACGAAATTAAAATTTCTATTATATCTCTACGTTTATCTGCTTTACATTTAGGGTCAACCATCAAACTATATTCGATCATAATCGAATTCAAGCTTTAAGTAAAGAAACAATCATTCCTACAGCTATAGTTGATGCTGCGTCGTATTAACTTTACAAAAAGGCTTATCCTTATAAAATTTTCAATGATTTCACCGTTCAAAATCCACTAAACTATTAAACTTCTATGTTCAATGATCATCAAATTCAGTTCCAAATAGAGGAAAAATCGCTCAGACGGACACAGTCTGCATTTAATCATTATTTTAACAGAGGAATGTACCAAAAATTCCACCATTCAGATTATTCCACTAAACTATCAAACTTCTGTACTCAACGATCGCCAAAAGTCGGTGGTCCGAAATAAAAGGACAGCGGCTGAAACGGTGACGGTCTGGCGCGGAATCGTTAATTTCTCGAGGATTTACAGCAGCACTGATGGAACACAGCGCCGGGCCAAGAGAGACAATCGGCTGGCTGTTCGCATCAATTAAATCTCTCCCTCGGCGAGCGAGCCTCTCGCTTTGTAATCGAAACGACGCGACGGCGGCCAGAAATTAAGCCCGTATTTTCGATAAGGCCCCGACATAATTCAGGACGTAGCAGGTTTATGGGTGACGTTTCGCTAGGGAGACAGACCGCCGACGAAGGAAGAGAAAAGCGTATACGGTGGTTTGGTGAAGAGGAGAGAAGGTACCACGACGTGGCTACCTCGATCGATCGGATCCCTTCGTGTTTCTAGGAGTATGTAAGGGGATCCAAGATAGCGGGCTAAAAGCATATTAAATAACCTTTAATTCAATTAAGGAACACACTTAGCATGCCTGCAAAAAATCGCCTTCTCGGTGCAGCCGCGAAGTAATTACCTGCGACGCTGATCTTCTTCAGGCAACACGAGAGATATGTCTCTCCGCTTCTTCGTACTCTTCTACCTTTTTTTCATACTTTATATTTTCTTTTTTCGACCTCTTTCTTTGTTTCTCTCCTTTTTCCATGTTTGTTTTATTTGATCTAGCTAAATTTCTGGTGTAGTTCTTGTGTGGGTTGGTGGTTCTTTGGTGTCTCGAGATCCTCGCTGTACCGCCTACTGGCCATAAATCCGGGTTTTTGCGCGGCTTGTTTCTGATTGGCTCCGGTGGGAAGACATTCGGGGATTGAGAAAGCGCTGTGACTCGTTTAATTAGCGTTAATAGGGAAATTTCGTAATTTTGAGACTTAAATTCGCATATCTATCGCTATAATCACTACTAATTTCATCTCTGTTATCGCTTTTTAATTTTCTATTCTATCTTTTCAAGTTGAAATTTTCTCGATATCGATTGCATACATGTATCGTTCTACCGATATTCAAAATTCCATTACGATTCAATAGAAATGTGGTAGTGTTACAAACTGGTACGAATTTTTAGGTTAATCTATTCAGAATTAACTTTATCACTTATCAACTAGATTACGGTTATTTATCCTAATTCAGATTTTAATACTAATACAATCAAAAATCTCGTACTTACATAAAAAATTATTTTATCTATTAAGTATTTCGAAACTTCAAACCTGCCCATGATACAAAGCAACAATTAATCGATTTACCTAAATCTTGGTGTAATAATCTCGACAGGGTATCTCTACGTCGGTTAGCATCGAAAATTGGATCGGTCAATCAAGCGGAGCCACGAATTAGTCGCGTTCCCTTGATTCACTGAGCTTCGTCCATTAAGCAATGACATCGAGGTGCACGGTTCTCCAGGCGAGGGAAGCAGTTCTGATTGATTCCCGCGGGAAAAGCCGGGAGCGGCATCGCCGATAGATGGTTGCATTATTCCGAGACCCTGTTCAATTAGCGTCAACAGGAGAATGTTGCGCGTTGCGCTGCGGGATCCTGCGTCGTTCGAGAATAAATAATGAAGGAAAATAAAATTTTAACTGGTCGCGTAAGAGGCTTAATAGCGACCGATATAAAAAAGACGAATTTATTGGACCCGATCGCGAACAACCAGGGGAAGGAACAGAAGCTGCGTGGATCCTTCGAATCGGCCTTAATTGGCCTTCAAAGCGGAATCGCCTGGCAATTCTGTTCGACTTTACAACTAACTTAATAGTAGCATGAACAACGGGAGAAGAAGAGAAAAATTTCGACGAGGAATAAAGTCGAAGACAGAATTTTGCTCGTGAATGTGTAATTTTTGGTTTGAAATTTTTTACAAATTTCTATGGAGGGACATTAAGATGAAAGATAAAGGAGAATTATATTAGTAAAACTAATGTAGAAATAGAAATAGACGGAGCGGAGAACTTTGTGAAATTTTAGACCACTTTCCGGGAATCTTTCTGCGTGACATCAATGTTTCAAAAGAGAAATAGGAATTTTCAAACAAGGTTCAAGAAAAATGTGTCAAGAAGGAATGTTAAGAATGCGAAACTCCAACGAGATTCGTCGAAAAAGAAATGCACAAAGACAAATTGAGAGGATCGTGCACAGTTAGAAAGTTTAACACATTCAATGCAGCATACAAAATGAAAGGCGATCCCTGGAGACGAAAATCGACTTTTCTATAACGTGTACCTAGGCGTTATTCACAATGAAATAGAAATTCCCGATGACAAGTATGTTTACGTCTTCCGAATTGTATTCAAATTGTTACAATTAGTTAAGAACATGAAACCTACAATCATGAAGGAAACGTAATAAAGCTTAATTACATTCAAGTAATTGAAAATTCAATGGGGCATTCTAGTCTATACAGATTCAATAAAAAGCTGTTCTTAGAAAGAGATCGTATTATAATAATAATATAAAAATAATTGCATAAATAAACATACTAACTTAATGGCAAAGATTCATAATTATCTGAAACAAAACTGTCTTCGAAACCTTAATTCGAAGCAACACATACAGTACATAGCAATACACAGCAATGCATACAATAGTACACGTTATAAAAAGTCAATTCAATCAAATAATTATTCACGAGGTAATAAAATGTCTCTCCGAAGCAAAAACCTCTGTGAAAGCACATCCCGATTTATACAATACCTACCCTAATTACACTGGGGTAATCAATTCAAACAGCAGACTGTGCCCATTAACCGCACACTCAAATCGAGCCCCGGTATTCTTAATCTGAAAAAAGTATAGTAGAGGTGAAAAAAAAGGAGGGTGGCTGAAAACAGGAGGAGAAGCAATCCCCTACGTGCCATATCTGGGATTTAGGAACGTGTCCAGCGCAGGTTACTCGCAGCAGGTGGTACCCCTGGCAGGTTGACGGCTGGATAACCGAGCATCCGGTTAACCAGCGGCCATGGAAGCGCGTAACTCAGCGGGCGCCATTAGCGCTATCTCGTTCGCGAATAAAAATGCTGGACGATCGAACTGCGTGAATCACCAGCCGGCTGAAAAACATGGAAAGAAAGAAAGAAGCGTTCAGCAATCTTTCGACTGACGCTCACAGAACGAAGCCTGTTTCTGCTCTCTTTTTTATTCTTTCCCTCTCCCTCTCTCTCTCTCTCTCTGTTTCTGAAAGATCGTTTTCCAGGAAGGTTGACAGTCGGCTCGCAAAAGTGGCTGTTTCACGCTGAATTATCTGCGAACTCAACTTCCTGTCTGTTCAAGTTTCTGAAGTTTCGATAGACGAGCTGCTTGAACACGTAGCTCCTGACAACGAGAGATTGGAGGGAGTAGCTCGAATTCAGAAGTTGAAATTATACGAGTTTCGCTGGGAGGGCAGAGGGTGTTATAGTTTGTACGAGTGATTAGTTTTGGGGAAAGGGAGATGAGTTTCAAAACCGAGGAAACGTTCGGAGTAATTGGAATTTGAAATGAAAAAAGACGAACTGGAAGATTTATTATATTTTCAAACATTTCTGACAATATATCGCTACTCGAAACTACATACTAAGAGAAATATTTGAGTGGGAAAGTTGCATTTTTGTAGTTCTATGTTCTTCAAGATACTTTGACGTTGCAGAAGATACAAATGAAATGATTTTTCCATCGTCATTCTTCATCTTTACGGTTCAAGTTCGTTTAACTGGTATTTTATTTCATTCGTCTAAAAAAGTTAAAACAATAATTCAGAATAGGCGAATCTTTTTCTGATATTAAAATTCTTTGGTCTATGAGATATCAAGCAAAATGAGAGACATTAAAGCAACTGAAATTATACGAACACCCGCTAGACTACAATAATCCTGATGAGTCTGTGGTCGACATACGGCTCTCTACATCTCGTTTTTACACGGCAAGAAGTATATTTCCGGTCACGGATGAAGAAACGCCGATAGCAGCGAGACCCGTGGGATATGAAGAACATGGTCAGTGAAGGGAGACGATAGTCACCGCAATGCTCGCGTTTATCTCGATGGAAACACACTCGGGTCCATTCGATTCCCCTTTTTATTTCTCTCTTCCGTTCATGAGAATCCATTCGTGTTTGCACGTGTAAAGTAAACAGGAAGAAAGTAAATGTAGCCACGTGAAATAACACTTTTTACCATGCGATACTTGTGTGGTTGTAAATGTAAAAACATGTAATGGATAATTTATCGATTTCCTGATAATTGACTCCCATATTGCAAACTTTTCTTATGCTCGAAAAATCGGCTTTCAGGCTTGGAAGATTAATATATCTAATAGTTATCCAGCGTGATTCAAATTTCGCTGACTTTTTAAGAACTTTTTTACTTTTTAATTAAAAATTGCAATTTCAAGATTACGAAAATAATTCGAAAATATTCTAATACTGCGAATTATACAAATATTCCTACGCTTCTGATTATCAACTTGGAAGAAATACTATTCTTTTACGATGTATTTTCACTGATGAAAATTTTGATGATGATACGAACACTTCTGTGTATATAATCTCGTTTAAAAACTTTTTGCAAAATTCTCTACCTTTAAACTTCACCAATATGAAGTAAATACTTAGATTATTCCAAAACTATTTCGTGTAGGTCGATTCTTCCAGAATTAGCTGACTCTACGAATTCTGGAGTCTAAAACTTAGCGCCTTGATCCACTAATACAACACACTGGTACCATCAACTTACGCAATCACCGCCAGCAAACTGAACTAGATTTAGAGTTTGAAATCCATATCAAGGACGGTGCAATTTAACCACCAGTCGCCGAAATTACCCTGTAGGCTATTCGCATAATAGTTTATCCTGAAAACGATATAGTCGACGAGTAGCGTATACAAAAGGCAACACGAGGTGCATCGACAAAAGGTAGAACACAACGGTGTAGAAACTTCCGGGTGAGTAAGTCGAGCGAAGTCAGCGAGAATATCTCCGTCCGACTTTATTGGATAACCCCGCGTCGCGTATGGAAATTTCGACATGTCGCAGGCAGAACAATGGGAACACAAGGTCCGGCCGGATGTCGTTGCTACGTTCATGAATCGAAATACAGAAAGAGAGAGAGAGGGACAGAGAGAGAAGGAAAGAGAAAGGAAAGGAGAGAGAGAGTGAGAGAGAGGAGAGAGAGAGAGAGACATTGGCGCATGAATACGCGAAATCGAGGTAGCCGCGAATAATTTTCATAAATTTCGTCCAACCAACCTCGTAAACATCGCATCGGGAATGCAGCAGCCCGATAACCGCGCGCCAGCTATTCCATCCGCCAACCAAACTCGTACATACGTCTTTTTCGCCGATTTATTAGATTATTGCCGCGGTCGAAATTCCTCTGCAGCCCCAGGATGTACCATTCTAATGACGTTGTACGTGTGCAATGTTGGTCAACAGGCAAAAAGCTTGATGACATCGTTATACAGAAAGCCTTCCAACAGTTTTGCTCCCTTAGATCTTGTGTTGAATGGTGTACATATATTTACGATCGATTGCATCGGTGGCTCGAAATGTATTACCACGACGTGATACAGGTTTTCCAGAGAGCCTGTAAATGGTTATATCGTGAGTATTCTCACTTTTGACGGAAATAGCTATGGAATTGGAAATAGGTATATGCGAGAAAAGGGTAATTTGTTGATATACAAAAGGAATGAAAAAAAAAGAGGTAAAACACATCCACGGAACTCTCTGCCGATAAATACTAATTTAATTCTTTCGCGTTGTAAAAAATCCTAATTTCGTGATGAAGAAAGATTGTGAATTGATGCACAATAGAGTGAAAAAACGGGAAGATGATACACGTACGAAATATTTTATAAACACTTTTAAATAGCAATTTAATTCTTTCGCGGTGTAGTGTGAAAAGACTTGAACGAATCACCAAATATGGCGATTTTAAAATTAATATTTACGTCCTATAAAAAAGTTGAAAGTACATATTGTACCAGAAGCACAAGGAATATTAACCAAATGGGTGACAAAATTGTCTATAAAAAGCTACTAGTCGGAACTCGAACGATTTATAAAGACAGCCCGGAACAGATGGTTAAATCCCGAAGCACGGTTTCATAACTGGATTAGGGGAGGTGCAAAATGCTTCCTGAAACCTCGAGCTAAATCTTCGAAATGCCGTGACTGGTTGCTGTTCTCGATGGCGTACGATCATGCCTGGGAGCCACTGTACATCGTCGATCCTTCAAGATGTTCTCTCGTTGCACACACTCTCTTCGTGCAAGCGTTTCTTCCTCTTTGGTCGGGCGCCCGCGCACGCCATCCGATTTATTGGCACGATCCTGCCCGATTCCCCGAGGGATGGTGAAACCATACGCCTCGATATCATCTTATATGCAGACGAAGCGGCGACGCTCGCGAAAATGGGATATTGTATGAAAAATCGGTGAATACGCGATCGGCCAGCCTACGCCGGAGACCGTCAATTTTTCGTCCGTTTCTTGTTTTGCATTATTTACGCGTGTCTGTTTATTTCCATTCGTTCCCTTATTCAACAGTCCCATGGACATGCTAAGTGGTCGCCATAAACATGACCGGTATTATCGTTGGTCTTGGTGAAAGTTTTCGTGGGAGTCCCATTGTTGCAGATTCCACTTATTTTTCTCTTTGCTGTACATTTTGCAGCTTGTATTTAATTTTATAGAAATTGTTGCTTTCGTGGTAAGCGTATTATCGTCGACTATTTGAAAATGATTCTAACGGAAGTTTTTTTAGCATAAAGTATAAAAAAAAGTCTTTTTCGGGAAAATACAGATTATATTGCTAATTATTAAAATATTCCGTCTCGTCGTGTAAAGTCTTTGCTTATGGTCTTCATTGGTCTATCAATCAGATCATTCTGCAACAAGAAAGTCCTATAATCACGCAGGTTGATCAAATTTGTTCATCAAAGAGTCAGTTTTCAAGCAGATTGTCTCAAATTGATATGAATACGAAGATCCGCAAATAAATAGATTATTACATTTGAGAAATTGAAAGTCTGAAAATGTCAAGTTAACGTATTACTCCATTCACAGATTCTACTCACCCTTCCCACAGAAACTAGTAACTCTTCCGCAACTTTTATCTTTAAAAGAAGCTATAATTTATTAATGAAATACACGTTTTGGCCTTCATAAAGGCAGAATCTACTCGTACGGAGAAGAAGGTATAATCTGGCTCGTATCTAGCGTTTCCGTCGCGATGCAACTCGATTCAGTCGTGTATATTTATTATGGTTGTAGGTTTCTATGCGTACGGACACCTCCAAGGGAGACTTACAACCCCAGTAACTCACGCAACGTTGAAATACTTTCTATCGGTCGATGTAACTACAACGTTGCTGGACAAGCTGATATCGTAATTGTATCGTAGATAAGGTTACTCAGTGACCTGGCAACAATTTGCTTATCCTGATGGCGCGAGTTCATGCGGAAAGCTTGTTAAGAAGCGTTTCATCGACAGAATCGACGGGATCAATAAATTGCCTGGGATCGTTGCAACGGATTGAAACCGTTCTGGGTGGCCGGTAATTCGAGCCTCGATAGCTCACTCCAATTAGCGTTGTTGCAAGAATCAGTTCTCGAGGAAGTGGTTCAGATAATTTAGGATTAATCGAAGTTAGCACCGCGGCTAGAGGTATTGGATTTCAGAGTGCTGGTTGTGAAACTATTGGACTTTAGAAATATAGTATACTTAGTATACTAGAAACTTGCACTTTGTGTAAACTTTTCAAATTGCTCGATACTTGATTACCCTAATTAATTAAAGGAGTAGTTACTTTATAACTTTATGTCATGCAAGAGAATCTAGACGGCTGGAATATCGAACTAACATATTCTACTCGTAATATTTGCACTAATGCCTATTTTAAAATATTTAACTTGCTTCTTTCAAGTTCGATCTACGCTACGTGTCAGAATTTTCTCGAAAGCTAAGCTGCCAAACTATAAATACGAAGTCTAGAATTCTACTATAAATTCGGCATTTCAATTTCTTACGATCCTCCATCCCATTTTCGTCCCCGCGTTAAGAAAACTTCCCCTTGATCCGAAGTTAAAGATCTCATGGTCAACAAATATCTTATGAAGATCAGCTTCGTAAAGTCGAGTATCGCTTTGCACCTGCTTCCTATACTCGGTTCTACGCTCGTTTCTTAACGCAACGATATTCTTCGCGATAAGGCAATTCTTTCTGTCACCTCCGATAGATTTTTCAATTTCATGGAAACACAAACAGATATCGAGATAAACGAGGAACTCGAAGATCGAAATGACGGAGAGGAAGGCGTAATGAGGTGGCAGCCGGAGGGTGGATTTTAATCAAGAATCGATACATAACACCGATTCGTGGGTTGGCTACCGCGGACTGCGCAGCATCGAGCCTAATAAGGCAGCGTCTATTGGAGCCTCGCCTCAGGTGGCAGCGGGCTCAATTATCGGCCGGCATGAGCCGCCATTAGATAACGAGCCGGCAGATGCGCCACTTCGCGGGCTTCGTTCGTCCCTTCTGAAAAGGATTCGTTGTTTACGAGCGAGGAGATGTCTGCTTCCTTCCACTGGCTTCGTTCCTGATGCTCCTCTCTTCTCAACGATCGCTGCCGGGCACCGTTAAGGAACTTTACGTAACACTTTCGGTGGAGCAGTGAATGGTTGCTTCTCGATGGAAGGATGGAGAAGTTTCAAATCGTTCGATCGGCTATTGGCGGTTAAGCTGAAAGATGGCGGAAGAAACAGAGATCGATTTATTTATTGAACCGTAAAGTGTGATGTAAGGTGTCGGAATTGGCAGAAAAAGATGGTATACAGTGCGAGGTATAAACTGTATAAATGTAAGGAATATAGATGTGGGTTGGACTGGATATTGTTTCCGTCTTTGAATGGTGATTATTCATCCGTCTTTTAGTATCGTTGCAACAGAGGAAAGTAGTCAGTTCTTTTGTGAATTTTTAATAAAAGCTTTTAAATGTTGGTTAACCGCAGTCTTCTCTACCAGCTTACTTACTGCAGAATTTTTATGTAAATGAGAATCTCTTCAGAATATATGACACACATAGGCATAAACGTCAAATTATACCGTAGCAATAATTTCCGATCCAAATGTACCTACAGTCTCGGCAACAAATTTTGTTATATAACATCATTGAACAAATACGATCAACAATGTATCTTCGCTATATCGTTGTAAAACATCAAAAAATTTATTCAGCCATATCGTTCGACAGATGTGACCATTTATGCTTTCAACTTGCATGACGCAAAATTCTGTACAAAGCTTTTCAGAAATCTTTTTCGTAGCACTTGACCATTCGTACAATCCACCCGTAAAACGAAAAACGTATTAATACAGCATCAGGCACTGTTATTCCCGATTTGCCTGCAGGAAGGTACATCCACCCGTTAAAACCGCATTCATGCTAATCTGCGCCACCGCTCCTCGAAAGTCGCAAGTTCGTGGAACGATGCTGGCATGACATTCAGCATTTCCTTTTTATTACAATCGGCGATCCCCATCGACACGATGAATTCCATCGAAGTCACTCCTCCCTTGTCTCCTAGGGCTATTCGAGATAACCTTCCCTCTCTCTTTCTCCCTGGAACTCGATCCAAACCATACCGTGAAACATTATTTCGGTGTTCGTGAGTCGTCTTCTAGACCCGTACAAATTGATTCGTAACGTTTCGCGTCGTTGACACGCTATTATGAAGGATCACACCTACGAGACTTTGTAGATGAAAGTTTCCTCTACCACGGCCGCTTTCACGCGTTTCACGACCTTCGACAGAGCCAACGAACCATCGGATCGTGATTTGCGCTTTCTTCCTTTCCTTTCGAATAGCGAGCGGACCAAGCAGAGGGGAAAGAAGAAAGAAAAAGGACGAAAACGTTTGGAAGTCTTTGGAAGTTGCTCCAATGAACTTTGGCGTCATCGAACGCGAATTTTTCGAGTCGGTAAAAGTAGGAGCACAATTATTACTACGGTCGACGTATCCTTAATCACAGTCTGTCGTTTCTCTCTGGGCTGTTAATTAATCATACACGCACAACGAACCACACCAGGCCAGGTAGAAATAAAAACGCGTGGAAAAGCGTACAATTTAACCAGTTGACGGGGGACGCTTAATTGCCGACTGTCCTGGTGAAAAAGTCCGCTTGAAATAATTAGCGAGCTGGGGGCCGGTCTTGTTTTTTCCCGCGAAGCCCTTTATATTTTTGAACGTAACGCTCACATGATAAACGTAGTTCTTTAACCGCATAAACGGAGAACTTTATGTTGCAGAATTAAAAGAGTATTTTGTGCTTCGCGCAAGTAACTTCTGTATAATATGATCATTAAATTCTTTGAAAAAGACTGTTTTATGAGAATTTGTATTATACGAAGAACTGGGACGGGAAATAAGGTTAAGTTCCAAAACATAATACAAGTACTTACGCTATTTTCGTTTTATTATTCACCAATACTAGGCGTCATTAAGTTGGATAACTGACATTTATTGGTTTTGATTTATTGGTATATAATTTATTGGTATTGGTTTGGTATTTATTAGTTTAAAAAAATGTGTTTCACAGGTATTTCCTTTTATCAGTACTCGTTCATATTTTTTTAAAAATCATTAAAATTATCATTAAAATGATGATAAATATATTTGATTTAGTATCTCGAAAATTATTCGAACTAGAGGAATTCTTCTATTGTATTCATATAAATAGACAAATTTGATCTTAATTGAATTTATTATTTTTTGATATTGATTATGAATAGGTCCTCCTCAATTCTTTTCACTCGTATCGTAAGAATACCACCTTATAAGAACATTGTATATATTCATCGTGTAAATGAAAAAGTAGAATTTTCGATGTCCGGCGAAACCAATTTCTCTCGAAGAGATTATTGCGTTCTGCTCATGAGACAGTGGCCACATCAAGGATCGGAGATATCGATCGTCACAGGCTGAACGAGTAATTTCGATCCGAGGGTACAATAACGAGGAGATAAATCGCGCGGTCCTCCTAAATCATCGACCGATTTGAAGTCCGTAGATTAGGCAGCCGTTCATTTCACCGATGATTAACCCTGACTGCCATGGTTCTCCCCCTCGATGTACTTAAATCGTCTCTGAACTTTCATTTCGTTATAACCATGCAACATTTCGTCGCCAACGTGATGCAATGTCGTGAGACCGATTATCAATCACGGGCAAAAATATGGTGAAAAGAAATTAAGTCGCAACCCCGGTGAGCGCGCAGTTATAATAAAGATGAATCACCGGCGAATAATCTCACATTTATAAGTAATAAATTCACCGGGCAATTTGCATGCTTGCGTGTAAATGTAGACATTACTTTCCCTCTCGGGGGCCACCTGCGGCATAATTTGCTCAAGCGTTTGCGAGTATTTTTACATTGCGAGGCATTATGTCGCGGAGCAAACGGGGAAGTAAAAATAAAAACCGCGACGAGCGTACAACATCCACAGTGGAGGCCTTATAAGCCTGAATTACCTTATGAAATTTTCATGGAACGCGTCTACCTACCGAAAATTGGGACAAACCAGAGTAACGGGACTTGGAGTAATTTTACACGATCGCTTTCTTTCTAAAATACGAGTATTCTGAATTACGTTTATTTCATTCGTGGGATGGATGTAGGGAGTTAATTGGAAATGTTTCTATATTATTGTTCTTTTTATTTTATTTATTTAAAGTCGCGTAGTCCTCTGAGAATTATTAGCCACAGTATACAGTTGTATCGCATAGACTTGTACAATACTATGTTAGGCTCGGCTACTATTCAGTAATCGTAGATATAAACAATATTTACATCGTTAAAATGGTTATATTACGTATTTATTACAGATGTAAAAGATGTTTCACTAATGTACTTCTTTCTTATTTAAGGTCGACTTAAAATATGAGATGCTATATCGTCGTTCTGTCGTTATCTATTTTTCTTTTATTTCGTTTCGTCGTTGCTCCCACCATTTCAACTTCTATTTTAACTCATATGTAATTCGCTCTCTCCGAAGGAAGATTCACCGTAGCGATGTGACCAAGAACTCGTTTACACCTGCGACTTTATCATGTCTGAACACCCTCTAAAAGAAATAAAGAAGCAGAAAGAAGCAGAAGCTTAAAATACAAGGAAAGATAAGGGTACGAAGTAACAAAGACGAGATTCTAAGGTAATATTTCCAAGCGGGAACGATCGAATCGTTACGAATCTCAGAGTGAAATTATCATTCCATCGTAATGCGGGCTTATTACGCGGTCCATGTGTAATGCTATCCGCGGCGGTTAGTGCGTCAAATGTTGCTTTGTTGCTTGATTAATGCCCTCCTCGTAGCTGACACCTCGCGGAGTTTAATTGCACCTTATTCCGTATGAATATGGATGCCTGCCTCCCGGGCCACGGGGCCCGCAGAAGTGGCAGCAACAGCAGCAACGTAGCACACACGAGAGGAGAGAACACGGTGAGGAACGACGAGAAAAGGAGGGGGGATACTGGTAGGCCGCGAGCAGGATAAAAAATGCAATTACGATTTTGAAAAATGGGCCAGGCCGTGACGGGAACGAGCAGCCTTGGCGACCGGTTCCAGGTTTAGGACCCGGTGGATCCAAGCGTTCCTAGATTAGATCCGCTTGATCCTTACCCGTTTGATATTCAGTCGACGTTCGCGCGAAATCTCGACGTCTACTGATCGTTTAATTCGACACTAATTAATTTTTATAGACGACCACTAGCGAGTAGATTGGTCGATAGTTTGTCGAAAGAAATGTTTCTTTAAAGGTTGATGATGAATGCTAAAGTAGATGATATCTTGTATAATGTGAATGATAGGACTACGTGTATCAAGTAAATTGGTAGATCGTAGATTTTTAGATCCTTTTAGATTCTTCCAAGTTTCTAACCTTTTAGGTTTGTGAATCCTTGGAAGTTTCTAAATATTAAATAACTTAACTGCGGATCTAGACTCAAATTCATATTTCAACGAATACGACCAGAGAAATAAGATCCGACAACACAGAAATTTGTTTCAATCTGTAAATATTACAACGAATACCGCAGTTTGGATATTTTATATATCCTTGCATCTTTAAATTTTGTACAGATGCATAAGTACCCGTAGTTCATGAATGGTATATCAAAGCTACAAAATGAATTTTAATTCCAGATTTAATTTCAAAAAGCATAGTAACAGAGTAGCAGATACTTATAACAGTGCAATAAAGTAATAAATGTTTAGAAAAGGAAAGGTGTATTAGGAAGTAGGTTTCGTGTTTGTAACTTTATTACCCTTAGCGATTGAGCTTACTCGATTCATTCTCGTTCGTCCGTTCCTGAATCGATACTAGGAGATTTCGCTTTTTTACTCGCACGTAACGATGCATGATCTGCCGGAAATGGCTAGCACGAACTGTAGCTACTACAATGATTCTTCAAGACGTAAGACCAGGTTGTGCGTTATCACACGATCATCGCTGTCTTCACTATGTAACGCCCGGCAGCACGTACAGCCGCTTACAAAACCTGTTCTCTTACTCGTTATCTTTAAAGTGAAACCGAGCAAGAAAGCGATTTATGTATTCAGCCACGTCAAACGCCATTGACATTCTCAGATTTTCAATAAGAAACACACTCGCCCTCTTTTACTCCGGCTTCGGTGGCTTCTTTTAAATAGCATCTTTTAAATTGATTCGATATCTTGATAAAGTTCTACCGGCTGTGTCTTGCACCCGGTTGCAGATATAGTCGAAAGGCGATGCAATGAATAATAAATACGAATGTGAAAGTAATCTGATTTTTAAGTCGTGAATGATAAATTACTCTATTTAGTATTAAAATATTTTCTTTTTCAGTCTAGTGACCTCGAGTTTTATTTTATCGCATTTCCTGCTATTTTCTCAATAATTATTTTTCACTGTCTCGCATATACAATTTTCTCCTATTCCTTATTAAATTATGAACAGTTTCCTATGAAAGCCACTTTCCTATCACAAGATAAAAATCTACTAACACACGAATAGTCTGAGATGAGACTTCTGACGCGGTGAAAATACAAAACAGTTAAAAGATCAGGTTGATTACGCGTCTTTATTTGTATCGTGCTTTTTTCCATGTAATTGAATCTTATCTACCATCTTGGCGAGGATAGTAGGGCCCATGCTCGTAGCTTCCGTTCATTCATTAGTACTGGCATCGCGGCAGCCCGCAACGCTCATATGTTGTCGGTGAAATGATTCTCTTTCAGGCCGTGATTCATGTTCAGAAGAGAACGGCGAGAATGACAGATGAAGAACGCGACACGGTATGAAATATCGCCACCACACGAAATCAATTTACAGCCAGGATGAAAAAGGACGATGGCCTTGTTCCGGGGATCGTTCGATATTGATGCCGCTTCGTGAAACTCTTTCTTTACATCGTATTGAATAACACAGCCAAACAAATGTTATATACTTTGTCGTTTTTATGTCGTTATCGTGTAATTACCATCTTTTTTCTGGGATCTTTAAAAGGGAGCAAAAATTATACAATTGCAATTCTTTATTAAACTTTCGATTGGAAATAGTTTATTGCAAGATTACTAAAATTACAATTATTCATCTTAGATTTTAAACTTTCACGACTACATATTAATGGTTACCTGGGTTACGATCGTGTCTTTTAAATCTGCTCCGAACAGATGAACTGGAACGTTCCCGAATGGAACAAAGCGCGACATATTGTTGTTACAAACACGATCAAAGCCCGAAGGATCACAAATATGTCACATAACTATTTATGTTACTTAAATTAGTAAAGAATTAGAACAAAAATGTTCAGTATGAAAATTAAAAAGCTGTTAACGTAAAATGTGAACTGTGCTGTCAGAAGTCGCAAAGTACAATATGCAATTGTGGAATATCAATATTTTCAAATATAAACGGCCGTCATAGTTATCACGATCATTAATCCGAGGACAATTAAATTCCTAATCGCGGGAAATATTTATGGAACCATTGGACGTTGGTCAGGTGTTTATTAGAAACAAGTTTAATCGTTTGTAATACTTGTTAGTATCATCGTTCTTTCTAATTTATTGGACATTAACGATATCTCATCCCGTTGCTGGCCAATAATTATCGCGAGAGCTTTTGTTTCGATATACCACTGAAAGCATTTAGCACCTATACCTGGGCCATATTCACCTACCAATCTATGGCCAATCATCCGGCGAATGGAAACCATAAAAATCTGCGTGCCAGCGTAATCATCGATAAAGACCTAATTACAATCCGTGCCAATCCATAAAGTTCGCTAATAACAGACCATAGTCTTGGAATTGCTCGAATTATTATGAACGCAACCAACAATCGAATTTTCTCTACGTGGGGCAGCGTGTAATTTTAAAAGTACGATTCCTTCGTGAAATTAAAGTTATTAAGTTTAATGAAACTTTCGAAGATTATTGCTGTTGCCGACATTTCGTACTACTGGAAGCTTATTAAATGTTTAATTGGACCAGCTCATAGTACGATCACGCCTCGAGTTAAGAAAAATCGAAAGTCCATGGCAACGAACGGGAACTCTGTTTCTTAAAAGGAAGAGAATTTTTCTGTAATTTGTTGTTGCTGTTATTGTTATTTAAAGTCACATCAACTGCTAAGTTCATTAGTGGCCATTTTTACGTCGAACAACATGTATTATGATGGTATATCCATACAAGGTTCTGTTACTCTAACGTCCAAAGACCTTTGTTTTCGGCACTAAGATTTGATAGTTTAATACCTCATTGCGTACACGCAGAGTGTGCAACAAGGAAAAATAATTTTGGAGCAGACACAATTTGGTATCGTAAGTTATAAGCTAATTTAACACATCGTAGATAGATTAAGAGGCATTGTATGACTCGTATTCCATCGTTGGCAATATCTTTATAATGTCAAGCAGGAGTAGTTGTAACTTAATAAGTGATCACTACATGTTAACGACGAGAAAGGTATGTGATTTAAAGGAAAGAGGAGTTAACTCTACGTCATCAAAAATGTATAGTTCATTGATGAAAAATCAAATTATTCCAAGTACTATATACAAATTCGACGAAAGGAGAATTTTATTATTTCGTCGACTATGTGAAGTTTTAATAGATGACAAAGTTAGTTCCTACAAATATAGAATCCTGGAGTCGCATAACACTGCATAAATTTCAGTTCCTTTCACGTTATACTTCAAACCGTCAAGCAGATGGTACTTGGCGTAAACTCAAACTTCTCCGTCACAAAGTTTCCATCACAACGCTACGCAACATATGATCCGCGTCAAAGGCAGAACATTTCCCAGCTGCTCACCCAACACGACGCGTAAATTCTTCTAATGATAACTGGAATTTCGCCCAAGCAGCTTTACGAAAACGAGTTTACGGTAGTCGAAGCTACTAACGGCTACCTGCATTCGCAATCGTGGTCAACTCCACCATGCTCACAACTGCAATTCGTTCCACGTTACATACCCGTGTCGAGTAATCATTAAACAGCGTGCGTACTCGCGTTCCCCCGACTTAATTGAATTTACACTCTGCCGTAGTCTCAATAAAAGTTGACAGCACGAAGCCTTAACGCGCGAACGCCGTCTCGGAGCTTCTCAGTCCTGTTTCCACATCTTGATAATTTATGCGCGGCCGAACACCGCGAAAGGGGATCTCCATGAACGGCCAATAACTAGAAACGAGTTGTCGTAGATCAAAGATATACATACATGGGGGCCGGGCCGTCCGTCGGAGGAAAGGGAGACCTACGGTCCGAAAACGGCGAATCACCGTTGCCGTGGCAGCGCGCTTAATTTCCAATTAATTTCACGAGCCACGAAAAAATATAGGAACAAGTCGCGACTAACACCGACCGCTCGTGTTGCTATTCATCACAAAGACCTCTGCACGCCGCTGTGTGGCATTAGCATTTATGTTTCGCAAATGCGACAACTTTACGAGTGCTTAAATCGGAGATTCAGATGGGACGACGTCGTGAGACGAGTACATGACTTTGGATTCGCGCGAAGAGCAAATTGGTAAAGATGTTGGAAGTTGAAAATGTTTGGGGTCGTTATACGAAATTAATGAGTGTTTGATCCTTGCCGAAGAATTTGTAACTTCCGTGCGTATTTCGGGTCATTTTTCATCGAACCATATCTTTTTATCGGTAGAAGATTTTTCAAGTTTAAAGAATATACGAGGGAATCGTTATGGATATGCCCGATTTTTCGTTTCAAATTCTATGCTGAAGATTTTCTTTAACGATTAAGAGTTCTTTTCTCCGTTGAAACGAAAGTGAATTTGAGACACAAAGAATTCGATGATCGCAACAAGTTTAAGAAGAACGGATGAGATGATATTGAGATGAGAATTAATTCATCTACCTTGAAAGAATTCGAAGTTTTTAGTATTACAATCTACAGCAATATTTATTACTGTGTCTGTTTAATTTTTAAAATATCATGTCATACATTAATTTCTTTGGGACTTACAGAACCATTATAAATATAATGTCCACTGACAACATTGAGTACATACGTTCTTTTCACGTTTAAGCTTGATGAAAACTGTGTACTTTCCGAAATAATTTTTTCATATCCACACTTGGCATCGGTATAACAACATACGTATCTTCTAAACCAGTTTTCTAAAAATCACTTTTACGACACATTGTACAGATCAATTTTGTAATAAGTATTCCTTTCGTTTCTGTATTACAAATGCATCTCGTACGAATTACGACTCAGAGATGAATGTAGGTAGTTATTTTATGCGGATTCAGCTATTAAAAACTGACAATGTAAAGCAATAATCGCGCGCGAATTTCGGAGGATCTTCCGAATGGCGTAACAAGAGGATTCGCAGCGCGAATTCGACGGCTATAAAGGTAGATTTACGACGTTGCACCACGGGGAAGATGGAAGAATGTGTATCTGGCCTGGCCGTAGTGCTTATTCCACTTAATAGCCTTTAACGACATCTGAAATTACCCTCGTATTTCATAGCCGAATAAACAATTATAATTATAATGCCAAGCTTCGTGCTGCCATCAGCTGAAACGAAGTCATTCCTTTCCAGTTGCGGAGGCCGGGATTTCTGCATTCGTGCATGCCCATTTCTTTATTGTAGCATTCGAGTTTCTAGATATGCATATACCACGAAACGATGTATAACCGTGACTTCTATGGATGCTAAATATTTAGCATCACCGAAAACGAGAAATTTATTTCATAAAATAAATTTTAGTTTAATCGGTCAAATTATTCGGCAATAAAATTGAATTTATACTTAAAGTATAATAATCGGTGCCTTCCATATTTCTTATAAGTGGCATTTATAAAATTCTTTCCAATTCTTTCAATGTTGTTTTCAGTGTCTTAAAACAATGAAATTATATCCTATATATAAAAAGACTTATTTCATAGAGAAATGATATGTAAACCGCAGCCCAACTTCACAGGAAAGCGTTCTATAAGAAACAGCTCAACTTCATAGAGAAACTCCCTGTAAGAAACAACCCAACTTCACCCTCGCAAGAAACATGAAGGTGTAGGAACATCGAGTTTCTCCACCTCCAGAGAAGAAATCTCATCTCGCCTCTCGTTAAATCATCCTCGAGAGAACACGTTCCCAGATCGAGGCAGAAATTAATTCATTAAAAAGAGCAATCCTACCGACGCATCGAGCATACACGCGGGAATCACTTTGGTGTTTCCCACGCGTTTCATCACGGCTATACCGATACCTATATTCTCCTGCTACCAGGGGAATACGATAAACCGCGGTGATCCACGAATTCTAAGGACTGGAACCTGGTTTTCACGATATCGCGGCCGCGAGTGCCCTCGGAATTTGTTCAGAATTCGCATTAAAGCTGGCGTAGAAGCGGCTTCCAGTGACCGGTAGACCCAAAGCGGACGGCCACCGAAGAAGATACTTCGATAATGGTGCAAGCATGTTTATGGTTATTTCATTATGTTGAGATCGTTTTGGCCCTCGTGTTGCAACGAACAGGAGGCCTGGTTGGGAGGTCGATTTTGAGAGACCGGTGAACTGATAGAGATCACGATGCTGTGGCTCGATATCGGTACCGAACGAAATCGATAATCTTCGGTCCCGCGTGGAACTTAATGAAGTGGTGGTGGCCACCCTCGGAAAAAATCGCTTCCTTCAATTACGCCCGTGGCTGACCGCAACCGCGCGCATGCATAACTTCGATTACACTGCGAGACGTCTTACTCCGACAGGGAGGCTCTACTCGTGTGCTTTTCAGAAGAGATTTGATGGACGTGTGGTACTCGTGTTTGTAAAGATGAACCGTGAGATGCTTCTTCTCGTCGATCGCTTCTGGTACTCCTAACTTCGTCGACTTTTAATTGCAAAATATCGTATATCGAATAAACTTTTGCACCTTCAAAATTCTCCAAAAAGTTCGATTTCACCACGGAACGAATTAAATCGCATGCTCTGAAAAATTTCCAATTAAAACTCAGACTTTATCTACCATCCTATCATCGTATTATACAACGTTTTATATCCTCAAAAGCCACTTGTATTCTCCACTGGAAGATCCTGGCGCGAGCGCAGCCTCTTGCTGTATTTCAATTAAACCATTAACCACGAGCCTCAGCGATTCTCTAGCCCTTTATAAAAGAGACTTTCCGATCGATACCGGTCGCGTCGAACGAGATCGTTCAGTTTATTATTATCTCTCGCGGCAGACAGGTGATCGCGCGACGATACTATATCCGACGAGAAGTTTCACGCTGATGATAGTAATGTCGTGAAACCGATGAGACCGAAACGTGGCAACGGGAAATGATGGTGGCTCGATCCGATTTTGCTCGGTCGATCGAAGATAGCCAAGGCATAGCCGGCGGTCAAAGGCGTCTGCAAAAATGCCGACACGCGGCCTCATCGGCATCACCTGTTTGACGGGTCAATCTCATCGGGAACTCGGATGCCGAGGTCTCTTTTAGTGGCGTCACCTTCGTTTGATCGGCAGTTTAATGTAATACGTTAATTAAAACGCTGTCTCTATCAAGCTCGCGAGCTTAATTACGATCACGGACAAAAAGAGTCTCCGCGGGAGAGCGCCGCTTCGTAATGGCTACTCGATCATTTCGTTCGCGTATTCAGTGAAAAATTCGTTGATCTACGATCCACTCGATAATTGCAACTTGTTCAAGGCCGCCGGGAAGAGAATACCGAACTGTATATTGGGAATTTGCACGGATGTCGGAGTAAAATATTCGTTTACCGCAGTAAAATTAGTTTCGGAGTATCTTCAGAGATATATGAATATGTACTTATTCTGTGGACGATGAAATACTTGGAATACTTATAAAAAGGATTTTTTTAACGTATTTTTACTTCTAGGTTTGCTTACAATTCTCCTTGAGGTTTCTTTTCGTAGATAATTTGGTTACTATTTGGAAATTATTTGGAATGTTTCTTTGACTCTTTAAATACGGCTGTGCTCAACGGGCGACGATATGCATCCATCGTATAATATTCAGCTCTGTTATTTTTTTGCATTTGGAGAGAATCATTTATGAAAGTACATATTTTACCCGTACATATAAAATTAGATATGTTTAGTACAAAATCATCAGCATATACTTTTGTCAGATCCTATTATTCAGCGAACATTTTGATAATAATTCAGAACGTATCTCTTTTAGAATCTTAAACTGAGAAGTTTTAAAAATTAAAAAAATTACAATTTCTTAAGACAAAAATATTCCACATTTCTACCTTTTCCGATATACAATTTTCATTTTGTTTTTTATATACGCCAACCATCCTGAATACGGATTGATCAAAAATTACTGACCGTATTTCAGGGCCAAATGAAACGATCGGCACGTTAAATATTTATACGCGATGGCGTGCACGGACGGAGGGCTGGCTGAATCGAATCTGAAATTCGATAATGCCTTACTCAGAACGGTCCTGCATTCGCCCGGAAGCCGCGAATTATGCCATGAGTCCGGTCGAGCAACTCACGCGTTATGTATTATCCTGTGTATCACGTGCAAAAGCCGCACTGCAGGTGATATTCTGTGTGGTCCATCGTGTGTACATTTCGCGGACGTTCTGGTAATCTCGTGGCGCGAGCGAGTACTCACGCGTACAACATTGATACCGTTCGCGCCGATTGTAATTCGCACGCGAACGTCGACTCGATGGATACGATTCGTAAAACGATGCAGATGACACATTTTCTCGCACAATTTCTAATATTTTTATATAACGTTGTTAACTATGCTAATAGGAAAATCTGGTTACGGAGCCTTAACTGAAAAAGATATTTTATATAAATAGGATACAGGTTAATTAGAAAAAGGTTCTGTATTGTTTAGAGAATTTTGTTAAATGCAAAGAGCATAGTACCTTATCTCAATCTTATCCAGAGTTTTAGAATAAAAATTTTACACTTTCTTTCAGTTAAATATTGTCTACTAGTACTTTCAAAATGTAAAACTTTCACGATTTGGAAAGATTTCAAAGAACATTCGTTGAAAATTAAAATAATTCTGAGTTTTAACATAAATTTGTCCTGTTTTTAGATTTATTATATGAACGCTGAAAATAGAAGGAATACACGTCGCAATCTAATACCTAATTTTTACATATTGGTCAAACCAAATTTTCTTCGAACTATCCAACTATATTTATTGGAAGTCGGAACAAACGAAGTTTCTACTTTTTAAAGAAATAACATGGAGAGTCTGTGTAACATCGTTTTCATAGTCGTTAATGGTACAGATTAAGCGATAGCAATAAAAGAAATAACTTCAGATACGCACTACACTATTTCGTCTGTTTCCCTTATCGAGTCCAAACCAGTTAAGTTTGTATCTTTAGGGTTATCGTCGGAAAGAACAGTCTCTTCGATTCGTCCTTCGCAATGGAACAATCAGCAGGATTGTGATAATGGCGACCAAGTATTTTCACTGAAATCAAACGAGTGTTTCAGGATCGTGCTCCAGATTGTTGTACACTCCCAAAGAGCTTGAACGTTTACCTTCAACTTTCAATCTTTTTATCGCGTTTTATTTTAATTTTAGACATTTTTAAGTCAAAGATCTAAAATATAGACCTTTAAAGATATTTATTTTTTTTTTTTTTTCTTTAGTATGATGGTGTCTTTTATCTTTTAAGTAGAATTGGATATTATGGTTTTACTTTACTAATTCTTTAAAATTTCTTGAGCCAATGTAATTTAGAAAGTTCACTGAAAATATTGCGTCAACGATAAAATCTTTAATTCGAGAAAACTATGGTGGCAGTTGAATCCTTGTAGAGAAATATAATTTTTTGAAAAACATGCATTTGTTCTATCGCGACCATCGTTTAATTAAAAAAAAAAAGATATAAAAGTCGTGAAAAACTCAAAGATAGTAAAATTGAGCTGCATTCCCGAAATTAACGAGGAAACGTAAACAATGATTTTTAATCAGCACGCCTATAAAAAAAAAGGCAAACCATCGTGATACAAGCAAATTGAACACTGAAATGGCATATTTCCTACGAACATTTTAGTCTGCAGGCACTGTTTGATAATTAATTCCAACGATATCGATAAAATTCGTCGAGTACATTCCGCTTCTATCTAAAAAATTCCGCGAAAGAGCATTCTACAGAAGCAGCTTGAACCAACATATCGCACAACTAATTACTAACAGCCATGGTAATTTCGAAAAAGCATCGTGTGTGGCACCGTGCATTCATCGTGCCGCTATCTCCGCTTTAAAGTAAAAATTTACCGCTAATAATAGTTTTCGATTCGACAATAAATAAGATAATCGCGAGGCAGAGTCTATGCTCGCCGCAAATACGCGGAACCTTGTAGATACACACATGTATACGCGTTTATATGAGTGAGAATATTTAACGATCTAATTATAGCAATCTTATTCATGTCTGTATCGATGTTCTTTAACGAGTTTTTGATTCTACATATTGTTACTCGTGTGGACTTTAATTTTTTGATAACAATGATGCTTCGTTTGCTCGATAACAGATATTTGTTCCAATTCTTAAAAGTATGTGCGTGAAGGTAAACTGTTTAAAAATTGATTGCATGGGAATTAAAATTTTTAGCCACCTATTTTATTCCGAAAAGAATTATATTCTGAAATAATGAACAAGTTTTGAGTGAAAGGTTCGAATATTACACAACTATATTTACATCAAATAAGTTGATATATAAGCGACGTACAATAGGAAAGATTTCTAATTATAGATTAAGAAGTATCCACTGAATGCGATGTTTATCATGCGATATATTTGTTGATGGAAATTATTCAAAGAGGAAAGAGCGAAGAATTTTCAAGTTAATTCAAAAGCAGAATAAATAGGTGCCAAGACGAAGCAGACAAGCTAAGAATTCAATTACAAGAAAAGAATTACGTGAAACTAGAAGAAATAAAAAAAATCATCGCTAATGAACTAATTCCTTGCAGCTATTGCGTCGTACTCAAATAAACTGGATATACAATTATAGAGTAAACTTGCCTACCAAGAGGATGGTCTTGAAGTTCATTATCGACATAGCGTAATTCAACCTGGAATATCAGCGAGACTAGTCGTAAAAATGGCGAGAAATAAGAAGGAAATAAAAGGGTTAAGACCTACATATAACCAGTTCCCAGAAGGTGGTACACGGAGGACGAGGTTCACGTAAAATCTCACCCTGTGGGAGTTCATAAACCCCTCGAGCCAGTCGAGATAAACCAATAAAGCAGCGCGATAGTCGGCGAAGCAGGTGCAACGTGGGCGGTGAGTTACCGTGCGGGTCACAGGTCACCGTGAACCCAGCATCTCTGGCAATCCTTCTCACACACTCTCTGCACGCTCCCCTTTCACCTTCGCCTCTCTCTCCGTTCTCGTGGTCTCGCTTTCTTTCTCGTAGCATCCTTCTAACGACGAGGTCCCGCAGAAAACACGGATTGGCTCGCCTTGGATCTAGCGATGGGAGCAAGGTGTACTGGAATTCGAGTCAAGTTCTTCGCTTGTGGAAGTATCAAATATTAGTAATTAAATATTAAAAGTTAGTGGATTCTGTTACTTTGCTTGTATATTTAAAGTAAATGGAGAATAATTGTTTTGGTGGGAGAATCAAATTTTCATATGATTTTGTTTCCGTTTACGTTTTAATTTAGAATATTTTTATTTTTACTTTATTTTGTATTTTATTTTACGTTATTCAATATCTTTTATTAAGGCTAGCGAGACGACATATTAAATTTTATTTACTACAAATTCATATTAACTATATTCAATGAAATCCCTTGAATTATCCATTGCACAAAATTAATTATGCTGTACGTTTATTAAATTTTACGGTTTCGCTATTAAAGAAATTGTATAATTATATCCTTAATTTTGAATTTTTTAAATTTATCATTAGTTTTGTAATTCCTACCCGGATCTTCAAACTTCGAAACAGTATGAAGGAAACTTAAAGAAGGTTGCACAGAATGTAATAAAATTCATTCATCCATATGGTACATTCCAATAAACTTCAGTTTTTCAGTATCGTCGAGGTATCGACATATAAAAAAAATCTTAACTGTGCAGGTGGACAGAAATCTCCGTCGTTTGCATCTTCGAAGATCTCCCCGATTCTGGAAGCAATCGATATTTTATTACCTGTGGAATGTGTACGGTATGGGTATCGATAAATTTGATTGAAAATTCTGAGGAAATCGCATGAAATGCCCATCGCTAGATGCAACGAGATACAAGAGGGTTGCACACTGCGGCAATGTGCTACGAACCTCTGACCACGCGGTACTTTATCGAGAAGCACTGTAGAGACTCGAAGGCAATTTACGTTGTAAAAGTTTTTTGGTGTAAAAGCCGGACCGGTAAGGTAGTGACAGGTACAACTGGTTCTTTTCGTGCTTTCTTCCGTGGAAGACGCGACACGGGTGGTTGTTAATAAAACGCGCAATATTTTCTGAAATTTTATTTCATATCGATAAATGCAAATATGTACGCATCGAAATTTTTCAGACTTAATGAAATATTGAATTGTTCGATACTGAGCGTAATTTACAGAGAATTAATAACATTCTTCTATATTGTGATTTTTTTTAAATTAGAATCTTATGGTAGTCGACAGATGGCAAACAAAATCTGAAATGTAACAAATATTTTATATTCTAAAATGTAGCGTAATGTTCTATGTTAATTTATTTGAAATATAATTATATTTCAATTTCAATGAGTAAATTAATAATTGCTTATGGGTGGTTGAAATAGAGTAATTAACATCTTAAAAGCGTTTTATTACGTAGATATGTACTTCACAACGAAACGTTTTATTAGTAAAACGATTCCATAAATCAATGCTCTGCAACAGGAATTTATTGGACATCCCTCAAATTTATTAGAGATTTTTTCATCTTGCTAGGCGCAAAATTCTCAAAGCACCGTTTCACAAAAGAACCTGTCTAGTTTCTAGAACTCGTATTCCTAATTAACGTTCGTCCTAAGTAAAGTCCAGTCCGTTTAATTCAATTTTAGCACAATTAACCGAGCCGTTTCAATCGAGACAGATGAAAGTAAATATCAGCGATAACGATCTGCGAGATATAAATCGACCATAACGATTCGATTGCCGATGTTGCAGGATCTCTGTGTTCCCAACAGACTAAATTAACTCCGAGCAATCGTACTCGAGCTCTCCGATTGGAAAAAGAGTATACGAGAATCGTAAGATTCCTAGATGCCAAAGATAACTTTACATCTGCCGGTCGATTGCGATAATTAGGCTCGCCGTGGAGATTGATCGAAAGTCGCATTCAACTTCAATGGATCGGATCATTACCTAATTAAGCGGATGGCAGTGCACACGGTTGCCCGCCCTTATTACGCGAATTAATTAACTCGACGCTGCAGTACGTGGCTCCCGTATCTTCGGCTTATTAGACACTTAGATGTAACGAACAATCCTGATGTTTGTTGAAAAAGTCGGTCCTGTGCAAATTTCGCGGTACTGGTTGAAAATCGACCAACTTTAAGCTGATTAGCTGGATCCGTGGCTATCGAACGAGAGTAAAACGAAGGATACGAATCGTTTCTTATATCGATACAGAATATGAAGATTTCTTTTATAAAATATATTTTAAACATATACAAACTTCTAAACATTCAATTTTTATCGTAAACAAAATTAACGTTTATTCTCTTCTACAGACTCCGTGTCTGTATTTGTATCATTATATATAGTCAATAAAATATAGGAATCTTTTAGGAGCCAAGCTGATCAGCTTTACCTTTCATTCGCTTCTTCATTTCATCCACATAAGGACACGGTCAATATTTAATTCTAAAGAATTTGTAAATTTAAAAAGCAATGTCTGTAACGTCACTTCTCTGTATTTTCCAATTTATTACGGTGAGCATGTGGCTTCTAAGCTGTTCATGTAATAATTTAAGAAAATAAATTAAGAAAGGATAGGAGTAATATTTAAATTTCTTGTCGCAAACGTATTTTTTAACTATAAAACTATCTGCGAATTCTTAATATAAATTTTGTATATAAGAACCTAATTTGAATGAGAACATTTATTCTTTTTTGTATTGCCGGAATAGGTATGAGTAGACATTAATTATCTTCGAGCATCGACAAACATATGTAAATTAGAATAATATCAGCCAGAAGAAACAGTAACAAAACCAAATTGTCAAGGCGCAGCTAGCGACGCGCGATAACCGCGAACACCCCCAAAGAAGACAGACCGTCTTGGCGCGGAACAATTTATTCCTCGATGTCTGGAGCTGTTTCTCGTACTCGCGAGTAAATTGAAATTTTTTCTCCGCGCGCCCGTTGAACTCCCGGGTAATTACGGACGAATTTTAGAGCCATTATGCGCCCCGGTCCATTCAAAACTTCGTATCCGTACACGCTTTGATCCGCCAGAGGAACAAGACTGAAAATAATTACGAAGAATCACGGCGTGCGGGCCGGAAAGCGGCGGTAAATCGTCCTTCCTCCCCCTATAGCGGCCAGATTCACTCATGGCCCCGTTCAGAATCGCCTAATGAATTTAAAATGACCATACGCGGTTTTTCGTCGCGTGCCCGACCGGCCCCTCTTCCCAGACAAAAACGCACTGCCACAAAATTTCGGACGACACCCGTGCATAAAAATGCAAATCTCATTGTCGGGTTCGCGCGCGAGCCTCCTGTCTACACGGTGCCTCGGTTTTTTCTCTACGCTACCGTCCCGCCATTTCGTCTTTTTTCGACCACGCGCCATTATGCCCTGCTTTTCACCGGGCTCCAATCTCGACTAAATTCACTTTTAATGACCGGGGCCAGCAACGGCGTCACGTGAAAATTTAATTTGCACCGATGAAATTGGTAATTCGTCGTGACCAACGAATAGGAAAAACGGTGGACCCCGAAACTGTTTACCTATGGAAGTTTCGAATTTGGGGTGGGAGAGAGAAACTTGAACAATTTTAGAAGGTTTGGAAATTTAGACACACGTTAGTAATAAATAAATTATGCATTTCTATGCATTTATACGAAATTTAAAAGTGAAAATATGTACAGAATGCACATACCTAATACGCAAATATAGATAGGTACCTATATAAAGTATTTGAAGTATAGTACTCCTTATAACATTCGAGGATGAAATGAATCTCTGCTGAGATTCCATATGTTTAATTATGTTCATGATTCGCATAAACGTTTGCAGTCTAGATGTTCGTGGAAACTCTGGGAAAATATATTTCGGTTTCGTTCAAGATAATTATAGGGTTTAAGTGGAATAGATAAGGATGTATTTTATCGAATGTATCTTTCGGGACAAAAGGGGGTAAAATAGGAAACGATAAAAAGTACAGAAAGTTAGAAAAATGCAATGAAGGTAGCAGCTTCAGTAAAAATGAGTCAAACGAGCAGTTGATTCTCTCTTCCTATCAGAGCTACCTAGGGTGAAGTAGTTGAGGGAACAAAATCGCAACGACCGTAAAACATGAAAGACGACGAGATGCGTAATTGATTTAATTCGAGCCCGAGGGACAACAGCTGTTGCAAACAAACTTTTCATTTTGCCATCTGTATTCATGGAAGCGGTCGATCTCTGGGGAACGTTAATCAACCGTTCGGGGAAGAGAGAAGAAGGACACGAGGCCTTCTCTTCTGCCAAAGTTTTCAACATTTTCTCCTGTCCGAGAAGGACTCGAAGAGGCTCCAGAACGCTGACATTCTTCTTCTCCTCGTTCGGAGAGTTGGAGGATTTCTTTCGCACGCGTAATTCGTGCACTGAAATTGCCACCGCTCTAATTCCAGGGTAATTGCTCTCTTCTGTTCCTTGAAAGCCACCGGAGTTCCCTTTGCATTCCGTTAAAACTGCGCGACCAATTAAACGCGAGCATCGGACTAACATGGGGATGAGGCCACGAAAACTGTAAGGGAAGAAACTCTAATTGAGACGTAGCTATTTGAGGGAATTCGGGGCAACCGACTATTACCGCGGCCAAATGCACTTATAATCGACCGATTTTAATTATCGCGTGGTGAACTCCACAGAGCCGCCCCGCGATTTATCATCTAGCGGGCAACGTGTGATTCGCAACATTCGGTCTCGTACCGCTCCGATTTCGATCGTTCTTCATCCGTCGCTCTGGGTGTCATTAAACTGACCCCCTGGCCGAAACACTTTGACGGTTATACTTTTATCTCTTGGTGGAGATGAGGTCTTTTGTATATATATATATATGATTTTTGGTGTCTGAATGGGTTCTACAAAGTGTTTCTTTTTGCTATCTTTTTAGTTCTGGAATATCTTTCTGATGTATTTGCCCTGTCATAAATACACCAGAAAGAAAATTGCTGTTGCAATCTCCTTTTTTATGTCGTTGCATTGCTTGTTGTACTGATGTAACATCTTTTTTATTTGTTAATGTAGTGTGGATTCTTTCATTGATGCGATCTCAACATTTTAGCGTTTTTACTCTTCCGCTGCTTTCTATATTATTGGAATCTCTTTTTCATATGTTCTTTCGCTGTTACCTTTAGTTACCGAGGCTGTCTTTTTTAATATCCTTTTATATTGTTCTCTTTTTCGTATGGAATTTCGTGGAAATTGAAATTTTCCGCCTTTAAAGTTGACCTTTGAAATTCAACATTGTGAATTGCTTTTTCAAGTGTAAGATTATCAGATTATCGGAACTAGGAAGTTGTATTTAATAGCGTAGAGGAGCTTTAGATACTTTGATAATCAAAGAAAAATTGAAAACTCAGGGATTGAATTTTGAATTAAAGAATACTTAACCTGGAGGAGTATCCTTCAAAGGTCACGCCTTTCTTTCTCCGTTTTTCTTCCCGCCCCCTTTTTGCGCTTATTGCCGCATAAAATTACAATCTTGAATACAATAGCTGATTTACAATAACATAATAATTAGCAGAGAACTAATGGCTTAAGAACTGAGCAATTGTAGTCTCTATATGACAATGTACATAATAACGTAAGTGTCATATCTTATAGGGATTGGAGGAAACCGTCACTGTATCATATCTCTGCCGTGGTCAAATCTAATGCGCGCTGCTCTACTTTCACATTCGGGTCCACAATTTTTTAACGAGATGCGTATATAAAGATATAAGGATATATTGAAAACAAATCTTTATTAAGTTTAGATCGTGATTTGCACGTATTACATGCTGCATCGTTTAAATACATAATCCAGCGTTGAAATTTATCTACATTTGTGATCGAAGTTCTATGCTCAGAATCATTTTCAAGCGCATAGAGATCTATGGTTGCGTAAGGTCTTCTTTAGAAGAGGAAACAACGGAGAGATCGCTGCGATCGGCTCGTAACCGACTGAAGGATCATTTATCTATGTAACTCATTTTGGCAACTTCCTCTTGAGTCAGTCGTATCGAGAACAGAATGGACGTCTGGCGAGCGGAATCCGCTCGGTAGGATCCTCGCGACGCTGTAGAAATTATACGGTTTCGAACTGTGTGCCGCGGCGGGCTCCGACAAGAGGAAAAGGCGCGAGGAGAAGGGGAGGGCGAGGGACAGTGATAAATCACAAATTGCACGAACTCGTTGCGGCCGAAGACAAATTGGCTTCGCAGTCATGAGCTACGCAGCGGGTAATAATATAATTATAGGACTGCCAGCCTCTTTCGACGTTTCAGTTTCAACTTCTTGCCTTCCCTTGCCTCTCTACGCGAGACACCGCGGATCGCGTAAGCGCACTTGATTTACGATCGCCGGTTCTTTCTTATCGTTTCCCCTTTTTTCTATTTTTCGCTTTCTTTTTTAATTCTTTGAACTGTTGTTCATGGCCCGGTATTACGTGGATGGATTTCAATAACATCGGCACGGTACTCGATAGCAACTGCTTACGAAGAGGAACGAGTTGCGCGTGACACGTTTCTCCAGTTTGTAATAAACGGAAGCAGTTGTAGTTGTTCGAAACCAATCAGTGGACTTTGATTACTTACTATTGACAAAACGGATTCGCCCATTCAGTGAGGAAGTGTTTAGGATACGTTCCGATATTCTAATTATCGTGAAATCGATTGGAAAATGACACTGTGAACAATTTAATCGCGAGATGAAGAGAAAGTGAGGACAGATAGGATTGAAAGAACATCGATATTTCGGTAGCTGCTTGAATGTTGTAAATTTTTAGTCTTGGATTTTTCTATGAAAATTTTCTATGGAAATACCTTTTTAATGTTTACATTGAAACTTTTCTGCTAAACTAAATTGTGACAAAAAGAAAAAGGTGGGATATTTTATATGCTAAATGGATGTGATTCTTCAACTATGGAACCTTTTACTTGAAAGAAGAAGATTTCAGAAAAGTAAAGAATAGATCAACGAAATTAGTATTTAGAACGAACTAAAATATTTCTCTTACTTCTTGAAGTTTTGCCAAATATCTAGACTACACAAATTTTAACCATCACGAATTTAATTACACTGCTACTCTACATAAAAAACATTTTTACAGGTGGTTTCATGAAAGAGGAACACTGTAACTGCGAAGATCAGAAGCGTAATCGGTGGTGGAGTCCACGCACGAGGCAAAAAGGGAACTTTTTTGCCGCGGCCAGGGCACGCCAACTCCGTTGCAATTTCCATTCCCAGCAAATGATCCGTGGCAAGAAATCTCTGTTGATCTCTCTGGAGCCGGCGGATAAAGAAATTAAAAAGTTTGCTCGTAATCTGGGAAAGTAAGAAGAATGGACGCAAGACGGAAGAAGAAGGGTTTCTACGTGGACCAAGGAGAAGTGGACATGGCCGAAGATTGCCACACAGGAGGCTGCGTAGATAAGGGCTGCATGCAAAAGTGGATCATTACACGGGCATAAAGGCGAGGCAGCCGGGGCTAGGGCAATAAATACTTCAATCAGTGGCCTCTAAGGCGTCAGTTAGCATCGCGGCGGTGCGTCGCAGACAGCAGCGCAGCGGCGGCTTCGCAAAGAGCCTGAATCCTTCCACTTTGGTCCCATTCGACTAAAGTATGCCCGCCCTCTCTGACAGCCAGCTGCAGCCGTTCGCCAAACAGGCACCCCTTTGTCGTCGATCTGCATAACTCTCGCGCGTCAGGCCAAACGCCACTTTTGACGACGCGGAAACGCTCTATTTTCATCCAACTTTAGTTCTGGAGAGACTATTAAAACTTCTGGTTATGGACTTTGGCCTCCTAAACCAGCTTCCTCGCTTTATGCTTCTTTTGCATTTTTGAATTTTTCAATTTTTTAGAATTTATTCTTTTTCTAAATATTATAACAAATACTTTATTTGAGATATTTCAGATATTTCTTATTTTTGGCACATTCTTTCGCTTTTAATTTCTCGTAAATGATATAATAAATCGTCCGCATCCACCATAGTCTACTGCAGTCTACCGATTACATCTACAATGTGCTACAATAAATATGAATGTCTCTTTTCATTATTAGTAACTATCCTCAGCAGGTGTTGTGAAATTTAACAGAAAATTTTCTCACGCAAAAATATAACTAAAAAGCCGGTACACTTATTCACGAATCGATAATGTACTTCTTGTATGATAGATTTAAAAATATGCATAACACACCCTATTAAAAATTACATAACAGTACTGCGTCGTCGTCATCTAAATGGAATTATGACATCTGCATACATTATAAAGCTGCCTGTTTTACTTAAACAGCGTTGAGTGAAAGGAATCTTGTCTATTTCGAATTAATCTGAACATTGCAAAGAAAATGCTATGCGCGATCACCATAACAACTCCCACAAAAACCCGCTATAAGTTAGCGAACTGCAGCTTGTGTAGCAACATATTCTTCCATCAAACGCAAACTTCCACCGCTAGCCTCTAGCTAGCTGTAGTTTATCGTCGGATATATCTTGTGTAAAAGCTACCACGCGCGTTCCCTTCATTAACGGTAGCATTTATCCAACCATTCAGCGTTCGCACCAATTATCTCCATAACCACCGGTCGAACAGCATTAACAAATTAATCGTACATAAGAGACACGCCCTGCGTTTCCAGGAACAATCCTCTATCTTGTCGTATACCGACAAGTATTCAAGCGATAATTGCAGTTACGCAAAAGCCAATCGAGTTGAATCCAAAGCGATAGGTCTGGAAACCACATCGCTGGATCTGACTCTCCCGCTAGCTACGGCATTACGAGTTAAACTCTACGATAGAAAATCGCGATCGAGCAAGAGACTATCGAGACTCCAATCCATTGGAGCACCGCTGACGAGATAGGTATCTGCGTCGATCACTCGCGTGACCGCGAAGATAGTCCAGGCCAACCGATAAATCACGTCAATTATGTATTGTTTATGATCCATTGCGGGTCTGCGGGAATCCCGAGATTCGATCGAATCGCTTGGCACCTACGGCTCATAGCGTAGAAAGGCACGATGTTTGATACGGTAGCGGTCAAACGCAGAAGGTTTAGTTCTACGTTGTCAGACCCGCTGATAATTGGGTGAGCAAAGCGACACGACTCCCTTCGAGAGCACACCGGTGGATCCAGTGGATCGCGTTGGTCCAGGAGAGGACCCAGGGCCGTCGTAAAGAGTGGCTGCCACCATCGGGCCATCAGGAGCCCTCAGTCAGGGCCTCGTCTGAACAATAAATCTGGCCGTTCGGTGGGTAATTGGGTTCACTCGGTAAGATCAATCCGATACTGTCTGCCTCGTGTCCGTCTGTCCATCCATTCGCCGCTTTTGCCTTCTCCTCTCTTTCCATCCGTTCTCCGTCTGTTCGCCGTCGCCGGTTCTCGCGCACGCTGCTCTCTCCCTCTCTTCTAAAGTCCCTCGCCGCCCAAACCACGTAAAACATTCGAATGCCGGCTCGAAGAATTCCAGCCGGCTGTCACTGCTCGTTTCTCGCGATTGTTTAATTATTTTTATTGCTCCCTGGCAATGGGCTTGAACGAAAACGAGTCAGCCTCGTGTATCGTGCTTTCATTGCGATTAGAGGACGTTGCCTCAGCGACAAGGTTTAACGAGTTTGCCCGGTTTTTAGGGGACTCCCGATGGATCTGCTTTCTCTGTCGATGGTGGTTCGCTTAAAGTTTCGTGTTAGTGTAAATGGTTTAAAACGCTCGTTCGAATATACAGTATGTCGTTACTACGGTAACAGCGTTGGAATTGTAGCAAGTTTGCGGTGGTACACACAGGATATAAGATACGTGGGATTGTTCGTTCAGAAAGATCAGCGAGACGCGTGTTCTGCAAAAGGCAGGCACAAAGATCCGGCGCGAGTCGCTTGTTATGCGCCGCTTTCATTCGAATCGAGCGAAGATCGTGTCGTATGCAAAAACGTCGAATTTCCAAGGTTCTCTCTCCTCAAGGGCCTCGCGGCCACTGGAGACTTTCGCAAAGACCTGCCGATCTGTGGGAGTCAGTTCGAGTCTGGCTATAAATCTGAATAATAAATGAGTCTCGACGGCCTCTAAGAAGTCTCCGACTCAGCGAGAAGACGTTGCTGAGGGTTTAAAAGATGAATTTACGAGTATACCGCTCATGAAGACCGGCCATGAAATAAAAAACACCGTTCGCTATCTTTCTCTTTCTTGCCGGATAAAAAATTCACGGAATAAGGGGAAGATAGCCGCCAGTTACGTGGAACATCCTGACCTATTCCGTTTCCCGCGAAATCTTCCTTCTTTGAAAAAAAATCATATTGAATATTCTTGTTCTAATATTCTTAATTAAAAATCGTTGTCTTTGTCGCTTGTTACGTGTAAATTTTGAGCCATAAAATTCTTTCTAAGATCAGATTAGACATTTATTAACGGTATTGATGAAGTTAATTCTTGTCAAGTTTGAAGACTAGATTACTAAATTACTCTGAATAGATATTTATTTTAATTGAACTTATCTATAAGTTATCCGTGGTTCGTTGAATTATTCTAGTTTATCAAAGGTGATCTATTTGATGCATCTAATTAACCTATATAGTGGATAGACGCACTTAATAAAATTGATTTTTCTAACATGGTAATTCAAAAAATTCAGCTAATTTATAGGGTATGTTTTAATTACTTAAACATCCCTATTTATCTGGTCGAACTAATTTCCTGATATTATGAGATCTGTTCAAACCATTCGGATCAACACCGACCCATTTCTCTACTAAAAGAACAGTTTCGACGTGTCGAAGAGACTACAGTTTTACGGATTGTATTGCTTCGTTATCTAAATTTTTCTCTCTCCTTATGTGTTCTTACCATGTAACCGATGCCGAGAAACCGAGTGATCGTCATTTTGAAGAATTCTCTGGATTCCTACGAGCTCGACGAAAGGCTTTCCCTTGAAAGGTTCCTGAAATTGTAAATCCATCCTGGAACCACGTGGTCGTCCGTAGCGAGAAACCACGCCGACACCTGCCTTTGTCCGAATGGGCGTGGAAAGGTGTACGAAATTTATTTATGCTCACGGACCTCCCTAATGAATTTTCGTCCACGGTGTGAAATTTCGTCGATTCCGTAATTGGCTCATCTATCTTCTCCGTGTAAAATCGGCAAAGCCAAAAAGCAAAGAGCGGCCTCGATCCTCCTCTAGAGAGACTCTTCCCCCTTGACCCTCGTAGATCGTAATTAACCCCTTTGCTGGAAGTGTAAAAATATTGGACTCTCTCGGAAAGAAAAAATTGCCTCGTGGCCACGTGTAATTTCGAGAAACTCATCAGCTCTCCGGTCCACTAGTGACGTAATCCTTCCTCCGATTCTAACAAACTTTCACGAATTAATTACCGCTGGAATGTTAATTAAATGTATGTTCATTTAGGATAGGGATATCAATTATAACGTGCGTACAATTGCATCAAAGCAATCTGTGTCGGCTGTATAAGATTACATCTTTTTTAATTGAAAAATTCATTATGGTTGGTAAAATCTGAACCACCATATAGATTCTTTATCTCTTTCGTAAGATACGATGAAAAATATCAGAAAGTAAGGGTTAACGAACGATATGTATTCTCCAAAAATTTTTATATCGATTCTTTAATAATGTGCGATACTATTACCGTTCTATTAAGTAATGTAATTGCACGTTCTTTTTGATTTATATAAATAAAACTTTACTATTCGTAAGAGTGTATGTCTGTTGATCGAAGTGCTGTTAAAATCGTAATAAATTATCTCGTAAGTTCTCTAATAGGCGGATGTGGCTCTTTGAGTAAGGTTCTCGATTTTTCATTTTTTATCTTTTTTATAAATGTATACTTTTCTGATAAATGTATTCCCCTTACTTCAACGTCTACCTAACCTAGATAAATACGCGATTCTTCCACATTTCCCTACTTCTTAGTACCAAAAGAATATTTATAGGAATCGTTATCATTCCTCCTTCATATCGCTCATAAACATTCACCTCAACCCTTACGTTCCCCTCTCCACATACATATTATACTCCCAAATTTCCATAAAACCAACCATTTTTTTTCTGAACACGATTTCCTACCGAACCGCGAATCAATTGGAATTCACCGATAACATGGAGGATCGATTGTCCCTGAAGTTCTCACGAGGGCCGTCCCGGAAAGTGTCGCGCGTATGTTACGTGCACGGAACGTCGATGATACTTATGATGAGGCGTATCAAGATGGAGAGCACGCAACGAACAAGCGAAACGCCGCGCGAAGCCTCAAACGGCGCGAAGAAAGCCACAACATGGTAAGGTGTATAAATATGATGGAACCAGCGATATGGCGGCCAAGGGTGTTGCTGATCGTGCGGCATGGAGCTCCTGAAGCCGAGCACCAGCTCACTTTTGTCTCTCGCCGACAACGGTTACCCACGTAACTCACGTCACCGGACTGCGATTAGATCTTCAGACTTTCTTTCATATTTTTTTCTTTCTCCTCTCTTCCTCTTTGTTGGTTCTACCGAGACTTTTCTGTGAGCCAGGAAATGCCGACAACTCGGTTTCGTATGCCACGCTGATCGTTCCTGCTTGTAGATATTCATAAACTATCGATGGTCTTGTAATGCATCGTCAACAAGCGGATTGTAATTTGCTGGAGGTGAATTCGAGCTCGTATTTTGAAATCCAGGTTTCAGAGGATGTGTATTGTGTAGTGAAAATTGGAATCGAAGGAGCTATCGGCGGTAGATGAATTATGAAGAATGATAAGGAAATTTTGGGGATGGTGGTAGATAGGAATTATTGTTTCTTTAAATGTTAATCTTTCCAAGCATAAATTTATCGAATTAAAAGAATGTAATTATTTCTTACTCTTTCGAAAGAAATAATGTAACGCATGTATGCTTAGAGATATTTGGTATTTTTTTATATCTATCTGCCAATTATTCCGTCAATCTTTCTATAACCCTGTTCTAATCCTACTAATTAATACGAAGTAATATTTCAGAAGTAGATACTCATCAAAATATTCTCAGTGCAGTCTGATAGCAAAAAGATTAGAGATTTCATTAGAAGCTTGTTTTATCGATAGTCAATACAATTATGTAGCTCCCAATCCGGAAGGATGGATATATTATATACACAGTATATATAATAGATATATCAAATACATACGTATTCGTTTAATCTAATCCATTTAATCGTATCACAAAATGAGAACCAAACGTGACATTCGATTCAGCCAAAGTAAATGTAACGATAATATTAGCAATGGTAATTGACGCGACGATTGTAGCGGTTCTCGTTAATTTCATTAAGCACTGAATTGGACGACGTTTATCGATATCGTAGCGCAATAAAAGAAAAACGAATTTTGTGTGTTTGCACAGTGCTGGGATAGCGGTGAGGCGCTTTTTTTGTAAAATCAGGGTAATATCGTCGGCTCGTGTATTCAGACATCGTGGTTTTGCTCTTTAGGGATCATTAACCTCGGTTCCCGCGGCTAATTCAAATTACGATTCTCTGGCAGGTTCACTGTGTTTCTGCTCATCAAAATACCTGGACACACGGTAAGATCGCGACCTGGGCTCAGCAAGACCGTGAGCTGGACCCGGCAAAAAGTTCGAATTAACTTTTACTACGGGAAAAAGCGAGCCGGGTCATTTTGAGCGCTGCATGCTATCTCTGTGAGACATTCGCGACCGCCAGACAGAGCCGTTTTTCTCCGTTTCCTTCGATAGACGAGCCACAAGGGAAAATTGCATTACGTATACAACGATGAAGAAATTTGGATGGTATTTTTAAACTGAAAAATTGTAGATGAACTAAAGAAGGAAGAAAATTATTTCAACATTTTCATTCAGATGAGAATAAATATATGTGATCGATTATTAAAAATATCATTTATTTCTTAATCGGACCAGTTGTTCAGGAGCTACGTTAATCAACTCCATAAATTGTAAAGTATACAAAGGTAATGGTTCTAAAACGTGGTACATTTCAAGTTTTCTTTAGAATTTACCATTGTTTATGTCATCTTCTTCTGATGAATGAATTAATGAAAGTGGTTTACTTGTTTCTTGAGAACCAAATGTTAATTATATTCTTACGTAACGAAATTAAGAAAACATTTTCGAAAGAAGGAAACTCTCCCTTTAATCCTCAAAAGGCAGAACTCCCCGATTTCTGACTTATTTCCCTTTATTTTATAATGAAGCATCAGGTTTCATATTTCCTTTCCATTCATTTTCGTAATATGAGAGTACTATTAAATGATATGAAGCTTAATACAATTGAACTCAATTAATTGTTATATAAATACTGTAATAAATCGAATGGTGTACAAAAACGTTCTGTAGCCACTGTATCTCATAAATCTTAAACCACCACTCCACAGCGTCTTAATCGTAACAAATTCTAACATAGTAAAAAATTCCTCCTCAAATTTCCAGCCTTTTTATTAAATCTCTGAAGATAAAGCATTGAAGCAAAACTTTCTTACGATGGAAGCGCGAAGCAGGACGTTTGGTTCGCTTCCCTGAACGTCTCCAAGAGGCCGCCACGGAACTGCAGGAGTCCAGTGGTCATTTCGTGGAATGCAATGGATCCCCTTCCATTTCCATCCGTTATACGGGTTCCCCCACCAACAAATACCCGTACACGCGTGGCACGCTCTCCACACGTGGATCGTGCGTTCCTCTGGTCGTTGGTACTCGGTAATTCTCGGATTTGTTCGTGAACCGATGCCTACCACGTGTTCGGATCCTGCGGAGCAAGTCCCACGCGCTCGCCCCGTGCGATTCTCTCTCGAGAAACAGCGAGGGTGAGGTACAGCACCGCGTCGTGCAATTAAGGCGAACTTGTTAAACACGCAACCGCTATGAGTAGCATTAATTGCGTTCGTGTATCTACTCTTCTTTTGTTAGAGCACTGTATGCTGGTATTATACTTCCTGCGGATCTAGCTGATTTTAATTTATCGCCACGAGTATCCTGGAAGGTGTACTCGAACGGGGGAAATTAACATTGAGAGGAGAGAGCGTAGAAAGATGCGAGGATGTTTAAATTATCTTAATTGAGAATATCTTTTTTGTGATTTGTTGAATATGATTTAACACGTTGACTGTATATGCGAATTTTGGTATATTAAAATATATAATTATGGACTAAGTAATATGCGAGGGAAAGTATAATAATCATTTTTATATTAATAAATAAGGCAAGCAACGTGACAATTATTTAACTGTTAGCGTCATATTTTGACGAATCGCAATTATTGTATAGATGTTTATATTGCTTTTACATGCTTGAAACATTATATTATTTAATTTTAATCTCGTATTTACAGTTTTAAATACTATATTAAAGTGATATTTTGTTTGTATTTATTAATTACAGAAAAGTAGGCACAGCAAGATATTAGAATATCCAAATCAAGATGTCTCACCTCCATTGTGATTTGAAAGATTTTATTGTAAAATCGTACTTCATTTGGAATACTTTCTTCAAATTTCATTAGGTCGTAGTAAAGAATTTTGAAATAAATGAAACATATCATAAAAGTACTAACTTGATATATTACTATAATTAGTAAATTATTTTGTATAATTTAATGTATAGCTATACGTTACTTATGACACAATACGATTTAGCAAATTCGAAATACTCGAAGAAGAGAGTGATGAAGAAGTCTGACGACTCTGGACAATGAATGCTTATCGATTTTTAAGTGGAAATTCTGTATTCGGTAGTTTATAAGACTCGAAAAGGACAGGCAGTTTATCATGTCCTTAGAAGCAATTATGAGCCCTCCTCCTTTGCTGAAACCAGAAGGTCTAATTGGACGCGCAGTATATCCTATTAATTTTCCTTGTGCCGGTCCATTTGACTAATGAATGCTTGGTAGTTGAAGTTCGAGGAGATAACCGTGAATTTTCAAGAGGAGAATAATCAAATACATAAACGAATATTACTCGATAAATCACAGGAATATAGGTTTATTCCTTCTAGAGGATATTTCAATGTTTTTTATGATTTCTATTCAAAAAACAGGAAGCAAATATTGTCTATCTTCCAGGATATTCGCCCCAATTACAACGCCAATTATTTTCTCCTACCTATCAATTTTTCTAAACTCGGCTTAAGGTGATGTTAATAAAAATCACATTTAAACGAGTCAAAAATTGTGTAACAATCGGGGTTAAAATATCAGTTAAATAGGGAGGAAAGAAAAACAAAGTATCTATATAAAATATAGAGTATGAAAATCCATTTGCTAGGTCGTAACACACGCCGTGAATGGTAGGGTTGTTCTTTTTCGGACTTTTTTCCGCGAATTACTCTGTAATAGCATGGCATTCGTAATTTTGCTCGGTTATTACAATCAATTTCGGTGATTCGGTGAACGGGGGAGAGTGGGAGAAACACGGCACGGTCCGTATAGTCGCAGTCCATAAAACGCTGCAACCGATGTAATTACCCTGGCCGGCGCAGTTTTAGAGCATCGAAACTATAGTGGCGTAATTGGCCACGGAATTACGAAAAATAACGGTTGTTGGAGCTAGATCGTAAAATTGGACTAACGAGGAGAGCGGCGAGCCAGCATTCGTAGCACGCTATAAAAAAGGGAGCCACGAGTGTGGCTAAATGCGACGGATATCCAGGAGGATGCAGGTTATTATGTGTTTAATTTTCGACCACACACACTCCTGGTTACTTTGTACTGTTTCTGAGAAAACAGGCCGTGCAAATACTTGACGTATAATTTCACGGAAAGGGCGACGAAGTACTTTTAATTATCACGAAATGAAAATTGTAATCATGGTGGGCGAAGTCTGCTATTCGAAGTACTCCATTCGAACTATCAATGATGATGCTATTTGAATATCATTCACGAGAACCGAGCAAGATTTCCTTTCGGGGGTGATTTAATTTTTTTATGATCTCCTTATTAAAAAGAAAAAAAAATGTAACATATAATAAGGAGAAAACATTCTGATCTATTTCATCTAGTAGGCGTTGAAATTACAAAAGAAACTACTTTGATTTATTCGATTGATGCAAAATGATACTTGAATGATACACAAAACGAGGAAGACGAGCTCATAATTCGCTGGAAAAAGAATTGCTACTTTTCTGAGAAGTCATCATTTATTATGCAATTTATTAAGAATTTGTAGAGATCAAAGCATTAATCTTCATTCTTCTCTTGGAATATTTTCCTAAGAAATAAACAGCGAATGGGAATGAATGGATATTAAAAATAGAAATTTCATGGAATGGATATTAAGAATTGATGAAAGTGTTTAGTTGTTAGAAAGAGATAAGTGTACATATTACATGGGATGTCTGAGAACAAAAATGTCTGTTTCCTGTACATATGTCGCTGTTGCGACATTGGATCAATTGTGATAACTGCGGGATCACAGCAGGTAAAGAATTTCATAAGAAGCTAACTGTATTACATAACAGGATTTCTTTTCCTTGAAGTGCATTCCGGAAGCTGTATGCTCCAGAGTATGAAAAGAATTCCTGTGATGCGTTTTTAAAATGATGCCTTGCGTGCGTTATAAAAAGGCGTTGCTTCCGGTGCGAAGATTTACAGTTCTCACATGCTTTTAGATTTCGTGATGCGTACAGGAAATTGTATTAAACATATTACTTCGAGACAGTTTATACAGAAATGTTATACATTTTTCGCATTTCTATGAATTGGCAGAATTTTTATGACGGCTATAAAGAAGAAGAATACATATGTGAATATATCGAGAAAAATATGTGGCTATATCCGATGTAATTGTTTAAGACGTAGTCTTTCAATCGTTATTGTTTTCTTATTAATTTTTATAAAGGATTTGAAACGTATAATTAATATATTTCTAAATGAGAACCACTAACATAAATTCGATTTGACACCTAACGGAGAGCGCTTGAAGCTTTATAGAATGCTACATCTTCTTCAGACCTACAGTAGGTAAGGGATAGGGTACAGGAATAGAATGACATTCAGTGCTCTTTCAAGTTGACGATCGAACCGTATTCGAGTCCTACGTTTTGAGGATCACCAACTTTACCACAGACGAAGTACAGAAAAGGTTCTGTACGTCGTCAGTGATCAGGTCTATCCTATCAGTCCTTAGTCAATGTACTTTTATCTAGAAATACTAAATTACTAACAGGTGATATAAAAGATTTCGTCTAGATAAAATATAATTATCTTAATTCCGATTTATTCCTATTTATCTCTAAAATCTTACTTTTCGGGCTATTATCAATTAGAATACTAAATTCTAATTCTACTTGTAATTACACTGAATTATCCTTGCAATAAGTACATATATATATATATATATATAAAACATCTACATTAATTTTATAGCGTATGACCTGTGTATGTCCAGTGTCCGTAGTTCCAGTTCCAACCACTACTAGCGCCACAATCGTGTTCTATCCTGAATCGATAAAATTGAAAATGACACTAACATGGAAAGGTGTTTTAAACCTAGAACGAACAAGACAAAATGTATATTGGATGGTAGACCTATCTTGCACCTTATCTATGAAATATTATTTAACAATTTCATTTACAATAAGACGTCAATCTATTTCGTAACACTTATTAAAAATTGAAATATATTAAACTACACCATAACTATAGTTATCTAATCTTTTTATAAGATATTTATACAAACAATAAGGATCATACTTTGATTATACTTCGTAATAACTAAAAATTGTATTGATCTACTGTATATTTATATTTTTGAACAATTAATCATATTCAATGCGTAACACGCCTCTTTAAAACGAGGCTCATCTAATAACATCTGTCACAACGAGTTAAACTATTTGCCATGTGCGTCACCGACCCACCGGACGTTATTAACAGACAATTATTGTCTATAGGGACAAACGTTGGAACCTACCATTGCGACCGGATCCCGGCTTTTTAAGGACAAAACTTTTCCCACCTCGACCGCATTCTGCCAGGTGTTGAGGCATCCATGGGAATTGTGCTGATAACTCATCGCGCATTCTCACGGTGGTCCAACACACGATGTCGTATGTAAATGTGTAATTATTTCTCGTTAAATATAAATTAAAGTCGCATTGTGCTACCTGCTGGTTCAAAAGCACACTTCTCGCTTCTTTATGGTCCTCGAACGAGCAGAATTAATTGAAGCGACCGTAAACATTAAAAAAAAAAAAAAAAAAAAAAAAAAAAAAAAAAAAAAAAAAAAAAAAAAAAAAAAACAGAAAATGTGACCATAATAATTAAAATTTAACCAGTTAATGGCGTAATAAAATTACGTGAAATTTTTGAAACGATAGGGTTGAAAATGATTAAGAATTATTATCAAAATTTGTTGCATTTTTTAAATAAATTCAGATATAAAATTACATAGTTTGACAGTACAATATTTCACCGTAAAACTTTTAAATTTCAAATAAAATTTTTATTAAACTCCGATAGCTATTTCCAAATAGCCCGGGCTCGTAGCTTTGTATCATTTTTGACGAATCAGTTAAAAAATATATGTAATTGATTTCAAATAGTTTTATAAGTTTCATTATTTTACGGACGCCTGTAGATAGCAAAAACAAAGTTGCTTTTGTATCTGAACCGAAACATTCCCATAACGATAGCCTCGCAATCATGCACATGTCATGTGTATGGTAGAAGCACCTGGTATCGAATTCTCATGGCGAACGATTTCAATATAATAGCACACCGGCGATACTTTAATGATCGAAGATCTGCCATGATAGCCTATTAATAATATTTAACTCGGTATCGAACATCTAAGCTCGTTAATTTCTTTCTCTGTGGAAAAACAGGATTATCATAGAAAATAGTACTCTAATTATCGAGTAAAGAGCAAGACCTCGCGTCTTTAGATGCAAATGCATGTGCCAGTTAAGCAAACTGCAGAATATTCCGGCATATTTTGCATAATCCTAAATTTAACAATAACAAGTCCGCTCTGCCAGCTGTTGTACGCATCCTGTATGTCGAGAAAGATTAACCTACTCTTGAAAAATACGAGGGCACATAGAATCACTTCACTCTTTGAGCACAGATGCATAGAATGCTCTTCGTCTATATAATAATCACCGCAGCTTATTCTCCGAGAATATTCCAGAAATATTAGATTGCATTGCATTCATGTATAATATGATCATGTATAATATAAAAAAAACAATGGTAACTTAGCTCTGAAATGACTCTCATTCAGCTCGACTAAACTCTGAACTCTGATTCGCAAACAGTGTCGTGACATAAAAATTCGTTCAGTTTTCATCATTTTCATAAGTTTTCTAAATTTTTAGTTGAAATCTATTTCCAACTATACAACAATAGTATGACTTGGTTTTATTAGCTACCAAAATACACCCGCTATTTCAATATAAAATTGTACGTAATATAATGTTTGCATTTGATGTAATATAGACAGATAGAACAGAGTTACGAGCGAAATTTCATTGACCGCCTTCGATAGAAAGCTCGATAGATAAGACGCTATCGTCTCATTATGTACCATTTCAAAGAAACGAAAAATGAAACTTAACGTGTGCGATCTAAATATATCTTTTTACCGATTTCACTCCGAGTTTGTACATAAAGAAGAAATCCCTCGATTTGCAAAAGTTACGTAACATGGATCTACTTACTAAACTCCTCCGATTCATTACATCCTACCCCAGTCTCGTTCTCTTTATTCCTCCATTCTTCGCTTATTTCCAAAATATCATAAAAACGTCGAAAACAGGAACAAAAACTCGTTCTCGCCAGCTTTTGCTCGGAATCCCTCGGTGTTTCGATAGCACACGCTTCCTCCTCAGGTACATACGTAAGAAACACGTATCAAGACGCACACGTGCTCGTTCGCATCTGTCGTACATTACATCTGCAAATTTCAGGATCCCACGACCCCCAGGGATCATCAGCCTGGACGACTCTCGAAACCAGCGAATAAAGGAAGAAAGGGCAGAGAAGAAGAAAAGAATAGAAAGAAACGATTACCTCGTGTCCCCCTATTTCTTACGTCACGCGAGTTTTCGTGGCACATGCTCGTGACGTCATGCCATGCACACGTCATGTGGCGTGACGTCGATCGACCGAAGGGGGCCACGAAATCTCGAGCACATCTGCAGGCTGTGTATGTGTATGGTCGTGGATCGAGGGGGAAGAAATCACATCTCGAAGAAGAAGCGGTAAGAAGAAGGAGCAAGGGAGATAGTGCGAGGAGAATGAAGTGGAATTGCGCGGGGCGCACACGCGAGGGGTGCACACGTGGGAAAACGGCACGCGTTCTTCTTTTGGCCCGGTGTCACTTACACCTGGAATTTTTCGGGCATTTATCAGCACGGCCTCTGATGCGTGTTGGGATTCCTTCGTGTGACTTCGCGTGGCGGCCTCGAGAATCGATCAAAGAGACGATTATTGCGGACTGCGAGGGGCCATTCAAAATGCTAAGTCCTCTAGTTTCGTTTCTTCTTCGGCTTCTTTCTCTCTTTCTTTTCTTTTTTTTTTCTTTTTTTCTTGTTCGATGAGAGGAAATTTGATTTGATAGGGGTTTGGGAAAATTCGAGGTAACTGAGGAATGGCAGAGTGTGGTCATACGGAATTTATGCTGGGATAGCAAAATTGAAACGTGGTTTGGTTTTTCGTATTGTTTTTGGTAGTGGAAGCTAACCTAAGTTCTTGACTTACGAAATGTTCGATTGAAACAACATTTAATTTTCTTACTTCTGTAAATACAGAATAAATAAAAAAGGACACAATTTGTGTAATTTTGGAATTAAAATATCTTTATAGTATGAGGAGAAGCAACTGCTCCTTGGTCTCAAACGATGTCTGTAGGCATCACTATACAACACTAACAGTTAAGACACATGGCATCTCAAGTATAACTTCTATCATCAAGGCGTTAATAAACAGTGAAGAAGATTCTTAAAAGGAAACGATCAAGCGACAACGTCCCAGACAAATGACATTAACCCTTTTAGAACTACTACCACCTCCTCATGATAAAACGCCGTTCAATCACATTTTCTTACATTTACGTTTTACATTTCAATATTTTGAATACACAATGAATTTTCGGATAAAACACAAAATCCTACGAAACAAAGGTTGAAGGGGCAGAGAAAATTTTTAGCGGACCATATGTAACCTGGAAAGCAATTTATTTGAATCGTAGCAAGTAGTAGCAGGTGCACGGAAACGCCTTCGGATTTCCAAGTGAAGGTAGCGCGAAATCACCTCGAGAAATCCCACGAAACTTAGTAGAATCTCAACGTTTCTGCCATATGTCGTCCAGAAACAGATAACGACACGAAATCGTTTCGGTCCGCTGATCGACGCAAGAAAGCACGACATCGCAGCTGCATGTGGAAGAAAATCGATACAAGGACTTGGGTAGGCCGTAGAGAAACGTAGGCAGGTGACGTTGGTCGCGTGCCAGGCGATCCCCTTCCTTTCACTACCGACAAGAAATGTATTTTGCGTAACCATTGTGTATGTACCCTTCTTCGCTCATGGTTTGTGGTCTTCTTAACGTAGGGTCGAAGAAGGCCATGGCACTCTTCTTGGACGAACGTTGTTAAGAGATTTCCCTACAGGTCGGGATAAGAGGCAAGGATCTAAAACCTGGGTGGATAGCACGTGCATCTTGAAACGTATCCGTGTATCCCGCTAAGATTGACTTTTGTCAGGATTTCTGGCAGTATCCGTGCAGGAAGAAATTATTGTCGAGGTTAGAGATATTTTTGTTGGGTTATTTAAATGCTATGTTTCCTTTGAAAGCATATTTTATAAGGATGCTTATTTGTTGTAATTAATATAAAATTGTAGTCATGAACTGGAAGACGTGATACTTTTTATGAATAGAGCTTGAGGCTCATCATTAACGATAGTATGAAATTAGAAAATTGATTGCTACGATTATATCTACATTAAAATTGCTTCCTGTTTATTAATTGCATGTAAATAATAAATTCATTGTCAATTCTAAATGGAGAAGCTATTTTTAAGTTCATAATGACGCCTATATCTCCTATATTAAGGATGACAAAATTTTTAATAATTTATTTCTAACAAATTTTCCGCGCGTTTCTGTTATTCCCGTCCTGAATCGTGATACAAAAATACATAATTAAAAACGTTTTCCTAGAATTTTACATAATCGAATCAGGTCAACCACGTCTTCCTCGTGCGTCATCAGTTTCTTCGCTCCAGCTGCATTCCGCAAATCAATAAATCTATTGCAGGCAGACTTCTGGCGCGTGCCGTTATTTTTGGGAGCCGAAGGCCATTTCGAATCGAAGATTGCTGTAAGAAGGACCCCTGCGATTCCTACCGGATTGATGCATTGTTCAACGCCTCAGACTGGAAGCAGGAGAATATTTCCTCCAGCTGATGCAACCATCTTTGTTAGCATCGAATTACATCAAGAAATATCAAGTATAAATGTTCTGACATTTCAGAGACATAAAGATTTATGAGAATTCTTCATTCAGAATTATCTTGTATTAAGTTGGCCACCTATTCATCTTTCTATTCCAAGGGAAAAGGTTTGGGCTACTATTGGGTTTCCGAACGTTTCGATACTCACAGTTATATGCCGCAAAACTTGTTAATTCCTTGCTTTTTGACGCAAAGATTATTCAAAAGTAATTCCTGAACTTATCATTGATTCTTGTTGAAAATTAATTATATTAAGGTATTGAGGATACTGAAGATATTGAATTGAAAGGTGTTAAAGATAAAATTTTGTACTATACGCAATATTAAAAAGGAAAACTATTAATAACTTCCGTATGTATAAAGTAACGATGAATTAGTTTAGAGTGTACCAAGGCAGTCTGCTATTTTTAAACTTATTAGCATGAAGGAATATTCTATACTGCAGAAAAGTTCATTGCAAGAATATTCTACGCCGCAGGAAAGTTTACTCTCAACATAGCTGTACCATTAATACTATATTCTTCGCCGTACTCACTTCGCTCCAATTAGACCTTCGTGTTCCAAAGAAGGCTTCGCAACATCGAATAATGCACAGCACCGAAATAAACGAAGCTGCTAAGACCTAACCCAAAGCAATAGAAAGGCTACGCTCGTTTCTTTTTTCTCTTTTTTTTTTTCTTTTTTTTCAAACGAAGCAGCCTTCTCGCATAAACTAAAGCGTAGACAATACCTCCGTTCTCGCTGCGAGACAAGCAGCGACGATTTCTCCGGGCCTAGTAGCCGGTTTACTTACGTAAACTAACTCGTCTAAAGTGACAAATTTCACCGAAGGTGCCGTGTCCCCCAATGGGACGTCCTGGAAAATTTGCATAGAGCTGCTTTTCGAGTAACGGGACCTGTCGATCGCCGCTTCAATGAACGAGCTATTGTTGAAACGCCGTGTTACATCATCGTGGACAGCAGATGCTTGCATAAGGAACCATTCGACCTGGACATCGTCCTTTTTAATTGCCGCCTCGGCTGATCCTTGGACGCCTTGAAATTCAGAGAAATAAGGGATATAATTCTCTCTTAACTACGGCTTGGGAATCCTTGTGGATATTTAAAGGGAATTTCCATCAGTTAGCATTGAAACTGAGTTTGTATTAGGTCAGTCGTTAATGGTAGATTATTTATGCCTTAGGAATAGAGATTGCTAAATATAGAATTTCCCAGGAAACATGGGTGATTGAACGGAAAAGGATAACGTATACTTGGATTATGATTCATTAAGAATAAAGTATTATATGTCTAAAATAATTAAAAAGATATATATATATATATATAGATATATATATATATATATAGAGAGAGAGAGAGAGAGGGAGAGAGAGAGCAGCAGCAATGAAATTATTCAAATCAAAGGGAGGAATTACATAGAAAATTGGATCTCAAGATATTTCCACATTAAGGAAGCGAAGCAGCGCAAAAGGTCATTCAGTGATCCAAGAAAGAATCTACAGGGCCATAAATATCTAAATCCAGGAGAAATTAATATTTTATCCAAATATGTATGTAATCACATCAATGGAAATTAATAACATAAAATTGTAAATAATAACATAAACTCCAGCAACACAAACTTCCGATTCTACGAAGAATCTGCTACTTTATCCAAAGATATCTCTTCAATAAGAAGAAGTAAAGTCACACAAACTGTACTATCCCCAAAAAGCTGCAGCCCAAAAAAGAGAATCTACTTTGAAATCACAAACTTCCATTTTCTAAGGAGATTCGTCTAATCCTAAGACAACACATCTGTCCAAATCCGTTCTGGTGTAAATTAACCCTCCCTGCTTTCAACATAGGACGCAAGGATCTTCATGGTGCAACTAGTTGCAAAGCTTTATTGCGACATCTTGATCGTTGGCGTTTGGCTGAGCAAACAGGGGCCCGACGAAGCTGCCAATTTTGAGCAACAAAAAGGCAGACCACGGGCCCATCGTGTAGAGGAGTCCAGGCGCCGATATCGGGAACCCAAAGCCGAACACGTCCGAAGAGATGGACGAAGACTGCCGAGAAGGATGGTGGGAACGCGTGGCGCGGTGTGTTCTCACCAGCTCTTTCTCTCTCTCTGGAGGCGCCTGACTGCGAGGAGCGCCTCCACGAGGATCGAGGTTGTGCACGTCGCCGCTCTCGTTGGCGCTCTCCTGTGACCAGGTCGTAGCTGACGTCGCTGTAGCAACCTGCCGTGAGGTTGCGAGTCGACCTCGCTGAAATCACGGCAGACGACAACCGGCTTCGAAAGCGGGCCCAACGTGATATCCTTCGCTGCTTTCGCCAAGTCCTTTGTCTCTCGCTTGTGCGATCTACTGCTCATGACTTTTCAGCTGAGGATCTACAGGAATGCTAGAGTCAGCAATGTCGTGCTATGTTAAGTTTAAAGATATTTGCTTCAATACAATGGCTCACCAAAGTGTCCTAACATTCGCCACAGAATTTTGTTATGGATATATTATGTGCATCGTGTGAAATTTTTAAACTTTCGTTAGCACGGTAGATACACCATCGCCATCATAATAGTAAAATTTGAAATCAATCTGAAGATTTATATAGAAATTATAAGACATTTAATGCAGATGTAAATTAGTAGATAGTTGAATATTAGTCTTCAAGATACAATTAGCGCTAAGAATAGTCTGGCACATTGGGTTATTAATTAATGTAGTTAATAATTGACTGTTCCAATACCTTGGTGATAATTGCAAGGTGAATGCTTCCAACTAATATCTCGCGTCTTCCGTATGTGTACATTTTTAGATCCGTTTCAAATTTTAAAAATTATAAAATAAGACGTATACATATGCACCATGTAATTTTACAAAGTGGAATTTATTATATTTAAGAAATGTTATTATAATATTGTTGATCCATTACAAAACTTCTTTTACGAAATATCATTTACGAAAATTCCTAAATTTATTTCTTCCAATGTAACGAATCGGTTCTTCTTCCAATATTATAATAAACTATTGCCTTTTAATCACCAAAATTCATAGAATTCGCAAAAATGCACTCGTCATGTTTATCACGTATGGCCTTCATCTATTACTAAACTTAAAAAGAGATAGCTTGTATTGCAAGATCATGCTCATTAGCAGAAACGTAACTTTCGTTACTTCCGGTTGAGATTCTCAGTTCAGAAAGGGATGACTTAACCCTCGCAAGCAAATCGTAATATTCTGGGAAGCGGAGGCAATTATAAGAACAATACGAAAACAATCCACGTTGCGGATTATCGTTCGTATGGTTGGAGCAGACAGTTTTCTGCTCCTGGTCCCACGAAAAAACGACAGGGGTTCATTTTCAAGCAGCAAAGACTAAACAGATCGTATTTCCTAAAGATCGGCCGCCGAATGATTTTAACGGGCTCGTGAACAGATTCTCAATACCGTTCACCTCTCATGTTTGGACCCTGTGGTCCTAGTTGTGCCGGATGCGTTGAAAAGATTGAATTACTATACTCATAACAATCTCAAGAATTCTTAATCTCAACTTCATCATGGAACGATACGAAGACCAATGATTCATTAACGAGAAATATTTCTCGGATGATTTGTGGATAGTCTTCTAACTTCACTTTAGAATTTATATAGCTGGCTTCTTACTTTATCATATTTCGAATATTATTTCCACGACATATACTTAGGATCGTTCTTCACATTATTATTAGCTATCACTGCGATTAACTGCTTTCTAGGATCATTATTTGTCTTTCATTCACGCAATACTATTTTGCAACAAATTTTATATCTGTACATTCCTATATAGATTTTCTACATTAATAACATCTACTCACAGGTACATACTTTTAACATGTTGGCTGCCACGATAGTCACCTACCATGGAACGGTTTTACTCAATTTTTTAGAATTATTAAAATGTGATAAATTTCATGGACCAAAAAATTTTCAACTATATGAATAACTTAGACAGTAGCATTGTTACAAGCAAGTGCACAAATACAATGTAATATATAAATACAGTATACAACAATATAATGTATATAACTTTTTGCAAAAATTAAATGGTATTAAATGTATTTAAGTATATAAAGTATTTATATATGCAAAATATATATAAAATTCCCGCGGCAGACAACGCGTTAATTAATTTCGCAAACTTCCAAATGATCCACTTTTTCCTCACAGACCTATCGTCAGGCCAAAGTTGCCAGAGAACATGTCATAAAACCATAAATCGAGAAACGAGCTTATTGTAAGCGTCACTCGTTCACCAGGCAGGTATCCTGAATGGTATAAAGTTTATAAAGGATTCCCACAAGGGTCTTGACAACCTCCCACGATCCTCGAAGGGAAACTGTTAACGCTACGTCTTAGGGAGGTCATAATGAAATTTCTGCCTTTCTATGCAAATAGAATACCTGCCCGTTTGACGAAGCGATCCCGACTTAGCACCATTTTCTTTTTCCCTTGCCAATAAAACGCCGGCTCCCTATCGCAAGTCCCTCGTGTGTCAGCCACGCGCACTTTCGTAGCGGTCAGGGCCCCATAATGGATGCACGAGGCACGACTCGTTTTCTTTTTTTCCACTTCCCTTCTTTCCCGCTCTCGTCACAGTGTTCCTCTCTTTTTCATTTCTCCTTTCTCTTTTTCTTTTCACCGTTCCTTCCCCCACCAGGTGGAATCCCCCTTTTCCATCGTGTGCGGCATTACGGACGCCCGGAATATCCCCCGGCAGGGCCGAGGACCAGAAGCGAACGACGGAATATAAGGCGAAAAGGGTGAAGCGAAACGCGAATCGCAGAAACGTGGGAACCCAAGCCAGGTGATTCCTTGCGCCACGTCGAGGAGCCAGCTACGAACTTCTACGAGCCAACCGAGCTGAGCATTCTCCGGAAAAGGAGGGAGTATACTAAGAATACGGGGTGACTAGGTGTGCACAGAGATGCAAAGGGGTAGACGTAACTGCGAGAGGTGGACCAAGGCAGCAGAGGTTTCGGATGCACGACATTTCCTAGGTGATTTGTTGGGAACGCCATGCAACCGGATGCTCAATTACTTTGGATTTTATCAATGAGCTTTTGGGTGGGTGATGTGGACTTTAGCGAGAGATGAAAATTCATTTAGCGATTAGCATTTTAACACTATGAATTTTTGTATAGTTGTGAAAAATATTAGCATAAACGAAAGATATTGACATGTTATTGCATCTATCGTAAAACTTGCATTATAATTCATTAAATTGAAATATTTCGAATTTCGTATTATTTTTATCATATATCTAGAAAAATTTGATATTATGAAAAAGAATTTGTACTAATACTTTTTATAGTCACTGTATACAAGAATATAAACAATATTCAATGTAAAATACTCCTTAGAAAATTTAGACGGTGATCCAAACATCTAATTAGCTTCCATTTTTTCATTTATATTCATAAAAATGTTAATTTGTAGAAACATCCGCAATCTATGTAGTTGCTTCAACTATGTATACATTGAACAAGTACATCTTGATAAATGTTTCTGAAAGAGTTTGTTTGATTTTACTTTGTTAAAAGTTGTAAAATATGGTACGAAAGCGGGTAACGAGAATTGAAAAAATTCTTTAAAATCAATTGTGAAATTTGTCAGGCGTGTGGCTGTTGAACGGGATTTGTTTCGATACAAGAACGGTTCTAGTACTTCCGAAGATAACTACCTCCAACATTACCTGACTGAATTCGCTATTGTAATCGTTTTCCTTGCGTGTGTCCAGCACACGACCCAATTCCCAGCGGCACGGCACACTGACCTAATTCAGTTGAATAGGGTTCTTTCGATCTACGATCAAGATTTTTAGAAGCATTATACGATAGGTCTTCGATTCTCCTTGCAATGAATAAGATGACACTATAAACATAAACCTTAAAGAAATTCAATATTCAGAATGCCTCTTAGCTATTAAAAATTATATTTCTATCACCTCGTTTGAATGAAATGTGTAGAAGAAATCTTTGATCGTCGAAATGTCAGAAAAAATATCCTGAAGTAATTTTAGCGCATGACAAGCCTGAAAACATATGTAAAACAAGCAGACGGTTGATATTTTTTATTACATGGGTATTTCACCCCACCCGTTAAAACAAATACCCCATGGTTATAAATGGCACCGTCTGTCGCGCAAACGAGACATTTTTTCATTGAACTCCCACGGAAACGAGTTATATTTTCCTATATTTCACAATCTAAGCATTTCCCTGCGACGGTAATCCAGATGTCGGCTAAAAACGACGCACGCATTTCTTCAAACAGATCTTACACTGCTGCTATGTAGAGTTCCGCTACTAACACACTGCTTTTCTGGCACAATTAAAATTGTATCCGAGTATTTTTTTGTAGAATAAAGTGCTGCGATACACGTAAAAAATATGACACAATTTATCAATCATTAATATTTCTTTGATTAATTTTTGAGAGATGAATCATTTTAAAAATATCAGAGTACATATTGAGATCATATCAGAGTCGTATATTGACGAAAAAACCTTACTCCTTCATTAATGCTAATATGAAAAATCTGATAAAATTTACCAATTATTTGTATTCTCTATGTAGAATGTTTCTACGATTTCAAAAAATTACTATATAATTTTCACATGCAAAAGATGCCAAAAAGATAATCATTCACAGTTTCCCATACATTTAAACTTAAAAATTTGCGAAATTACAGCAATTTAAGATATTTAAGAAATAGTATCATATAGGAGGTGTTAGATTTAAATGAGGACGGTGAAAATTTTTTTCTGTAAGCATAGTAGTGGGGAAGATATGGAAGACAAATTAATCCTATTGTATTGAAACCCTCCATCTTTTTATTCGTAATACATAATACGTATGTACATAAAACAAGCTAGAGCAATCTTATCATTGGCTTTTACATCGTTCAGTATTTTTTACGTGCAATATTCTCAGCTTAGCATCCTTTCACACACCACGAAACCTTATATCTTTCGTACAAAAAACGGTCTTTTTTGGCGACTCTCGGTTTCACTCAGTCTTCGTTCACACTCTTTATACTCAGCTCGATCGATTCGCGCGTACTTACATGGCCCCGACAACCCGTAAGACGATCGTAATACAGTCGGGATTAATCGTGTGAAAGTAAATTAATTTTAAGACGGTCGAGGGAACAGGCTCGAAGAAAGAAATCGATTAAGTGGATCCCTGTGAAACTAGGAAGCTCACACTCGGCCAGCGGAAGCAAAGATTTTCAAGATTCTAGGGGACGGTGTTGTGCTTCCTTCCTGTCGGATCTTTCGCTGCAGGTGTATCTCAAGATCGATTCTCGTAACAGAGGGTGGGCGTTCCAAATTTAGACCGTGGCTTCGCCTTCTTGATCTTCCTCAAGAGGTTTTGTGGTCAAGCGTACCACTCCAGCCTCTTGCCTCTCTTTCTCTCTTTTAAGCAGCCTGTTGGGGTTAATGAGGAGGTCGCGACATCTGACCGAACGCCTTCCGTTATGACAGCTAGCTCCGAATATTTATGGGAAACTGTGGATCATGGGAATGAAAATATATTTCATGCTGGACGATGAGAACTTTTTTCTTCGGACTGTCTCAAGTTTCGAAAATTGTTGTAGCATGGCTTGTGATTGTCGCCATTTCGGTATATTGAGTACATACTTGGGACATACATAGCACATGCTTGGGAACTGGTTTCTGTAGTTGGAATGATGAAGAAGAAAATGCTTAAGGATGAAAATACATATATGTAGTGATTCTGGGTATAAATTTGTTTAAGTTCGAGAGTTGTAGTAATTTTTCTTCCGTTATATGAGGTTTCATTTCGAAAATTAGATTTGTAGGAAAGCTTGAGACTAATTCTTCTATCTGTAATTTTTACTATTTTGAATCTGCAGAAAATTAACCTGTAAAGTTTAAGGGAAATCTTTCAAAATCGTTATAAATAATCTTCTTAAGGTTTTTATGTTTAAATCTGATATGTTGATTCAAATCAGATCTGATTGTTGAGCAAGTACATAACAGCTCGAAATACAAAGGAACGATTCCAAAACAAAAATTATTGATGACTTTATCTTCTTCCTCTGTCTTCTTACGCAACAACGTTGTTTAATCTTTGTGCGCGATAATTAACTCATAATATCACATTTCTCGAGTACGATTTACAATAGAACGTATCATCATTTGTCACAATAATATACTTTGTTGTAGACGCTTTAGTATTTCCTCGATAACCGATCTGGTAATAAAACACTTAGTAAGAAGTGCTATAAGGAACGTTAACGGTAAATTGTGATCATCGGTCGTGACAAGAGAGACAAAAAGGTTAAAAAAAAGAAATTCAAGGCCGCGGCCTGTTTTATTGTAGAAGCCAGTCTACCCTCGTCGAAACTTCCGAGTCCAGAGTTTGCAGATGCAGAATTAAGGAGGGGTCTTTACTACGGCGTTCTTACGGCGTAACTCAGGGGGTCCTTCATGGCTACCCAATAATATACCAGTCCAGGGACAAAGCTGCAGTTTAGCGTGGCGCATTATACATTTATTTACTGATGGTAGGTACCTGAAATAAAATCGTGGAATACTCTCTAGCTAAACTAATAACCTTTATTTTTTAGTTAACGTTTAACTTCAAAAAGACAACTGGTTAACATTCACAAGACTATTTACTAAAGCAGATGACGTAAATGAATCAAAATTTCAAGATAAATTTTTTAAAGTACCTGTAATTTCATCATTTATTTTCTACCTTTCAATGTGTAAAGCTAGCTAAATTATATTAAATTGAGGAATTTGTTCATTTACGTTTTCTTACAATAGCACGTCAACTTCTATTTCCATATAAAATCTATTCAACAAAGGAGTAATTTATTTATCCCATTTTTCTATAAATTGAAATATCTTTACAGTTTTTGTGTAATTCTTATGACGTTCTTGCAAATATATATCTACCGTACATTAATGAGAAGCGAACGAACTTATTGCTCCACTTAATAGTTTCTAAACAATTCATTTGCAAATGACTTCATTCAAATGTGGAATGTTGTATGTGAGATGCAAACATAACAGAAGACTTTGAAATTGACAGTTCGTATGCCATAAGATCATAGAGAAACAATTTTAGCAAAGGAAGCTATAAATTAAAATTATGTTTTATTCTTCGAAAGACTCGATCAAAATCTGATTAATTTCCGTTCGATGCAGAATTCTACAGCATAGTCGTACGTGACTCAAACAAAACCGCAAACAAAACTGCAAACAAAAAAAAAAAAGAAATACACTCGACTCAAAACAATCTCCACTATCACAATCAGGCGCTATAAAACAATAATTACATCACGAAATTTACGAACCTTCAAGATTTCATACATTCCCCCTCGAATATTTTATCGCCGATCTGCAAAAATTTGAAAGCGAGTCGATGACCGACAGACTGAGAAACAAGGCCGGCCACCCCGTTTATTTGCAAAGAAACGTCAGCTTTTATTCGTTCTATGATCTCATCGGGGTTGGATCTTGATTTTTCGATCTGGAATTGCGCGTAAGAGGTTTCAGATTGGCTAGCCGTTCGTGCATCTGCTTTGCACGCACGTGTATAATACGGTGGAGCAATGTTAATACGGAAGTTCGTGGAGTTGGGGCACAGCTGGTTTCGAGAACCGATTTATTATCGCGAAACTATCGCGTCGCGCGCGCGCACACACACACACACACACATATATTGTGACGCAATGACGCAATTGAAAATTGTTCGAACCGTAGCTTGCTTATCGCGGTCGCGTCTGGAAATTATGATACATGAACTCGATAATTGATTCGGGAAGCAATAATGACGAACGATAATAAATCCAAACGATGACGAATATCTAAGCCATTAATAAATAAAAATTTTATTGATGCGAAGAAATAATATGGATTGTAAGTCATGTGTCCTGACAGGGTATTTCGTGGAAGATAAACGTGAATGGAATTTCAAGATAAATGTTCGAACATTGATTCGACAATGTAGGATCTCGGTAAACACAGCCACGTTCTGTGAAATTCGGCCGAATATCGAATAATGAAAAGCATATTGAGCATGCAAATTTAATTCTTCGACAAATATCGCGTTGGTTCGTGTGTCTGAAATTTGTGTGGTCGCCATTGCCGATGATCAGTGTCCGGGAAAATTTTGATGCGGGTTCGGTGGAAACGTTCGACCATGAGAGAATTTCATTTCGAATAAACTGAATTATTTCGTGGGCAAAATGCTTGTTTCACGCGTGAAATAAAATACAGATGCTTGATAATAGATACCTGTTAGAATCTCTAGATATAATAATCGATAATAGACAAATATATTTTTTTATACTTCATAGGCTTATATTCTTTACTGTTTTAGATTTCAGAGAGTCCTGCGAAAATTTGTCTCAGCTCTGCTATTAATTTTCGTCAACTAGCCTTTTATATATCTTTTACTATTTTACATTTCAGAATGATCCGAGGAAAATAAATATTTATATTTTGTTATATTTCGTCCAATCGAATATTTGAAACTTTCCTTGGTAAAAATAGAAGTAGGGAGGAAAGTAACTCGAGAATTAAATTTCTCTTGGATCACCAAACTCAGTTTGCTCGCAAAGAATTATTAATAAATGAAAATATGTAACATGTAAAGTGCTTTTTAAACTGGGATATAAATCGTGTATCTAATGAATATACTTCCGTATCTATTCTAAAATCGTTATGGATTACCTGACGAGAGTTAACGAAATAAATCAGCAGTCAAAAGGACATTTAAGTAGTGTAAAGTTGGTAAGCTGGCAATGGCCAGTCCCAAACCTTTAAAAGTAAAAGTTTGCTTACGGTACAATAATCCTGGGTCGTAAAGGTTTATCTGTTTATTACGGTGGTCATTGCTTTCTGAAACGGGCCGTAACTGATTTTGCCAGCGAAAGAAACGTCTAGCTTTTATTGTCTCCCATCTATGTGCTTGCAAGTTTGTCGTGAACAGCCTACGATTGTCCTAAGACTTTTTTTTTCTTTTACAGCTTTACTCGTATTAAGTTGAGATTCTTTTCAGTCGACCCTGAGTTAAAATCGCCCATTCTGCAATATAATAAATATAACAATAATATGGATTATTGCAGCACATTCGGAATTTTCATAATGAACGGAGTGTCCTAAATTTCATTTTTGAACAAATATATGAAACTTATAAATGTTAACTTTCGTTTAAAAGGATGAAGCATTTTCAATCTGTATATTTGATTTTATTCACAATGGCTACAAAGTATTGACATGTACTCTCATTTTTTAACGAAACGCTTTTTTTTATCAAGTTTTACGTTTCATTTTCATAGTACAAAATTTTTGTAATCATATACAAGTACATCTAAATGATATGAAATTTAATATCACCTACATACCTACTGAATAGTAGTTATACGCTGAAATATATATAATGGTGTATAAATACTTTTAGTAGCTACTATATGTATTTTTGAAATGTGTGGAGAGTGGTTGATCGTTTGGTTTAAATGACGAGACAACTCGATGTTGAACATCGTCAAATATATTTTAAGATAATAGATGCAGAGAATGTTCGCTAAGACGCTCGGTACTAACTGATTCGCTAAGACTGTGTATCGATCGCTATTAAAATCCCTCGAGACCGAGACTGAAAAACTGGTCTCCTTACGATCGTGTTCGTTTATTTATACTGGTCGGGGAGTACCGGAAAATTTAAATTTGTCTTAGTTTGACGGTTGCACGTAGCGGCGACATTGCTTTTGCCCGGAATTTATTTATTATTACAGTATGTATGTCCTATTGATACTCCGAGACAAGACAACAATGCTATTTGAATTGCTCTCTAGCTCGTGTGGTGCTACAAATGTTCCTATTTAGAAACAAGACATTCTCTGATCGTCAACCCTTCTTCCATTGTTCTATCTAGTAATTATAATAGTTAATAGACTGTGGACATTTATGGAAATTCATATTTCTAGGAATACATATTTAGTAGAAACTAAGAAGTAGGATTTAAATGGAGAATTGTTTTACCAATTAAATGTTATTATACTTTCAATATTTTATATAAGTACTTTCTTCGCATTACATGCATTCAATGCACTTTTGCGCTTTCAAGTTTCCCACAAGTACAGTCATCCTGCATCCGCAGTCCAATAATTGCTAATACTGAAACGAAGACACTCTCCATTCTAAATTACGTTAACAACGCTACAAAAGTACCGTATTTCATAGAATACTCCAATAAAACATCTGCAAAATTCTCCAAAACTCTTGTTTCCTCGGTAATAAAACAAGTATACTGCCTGTCAAACGCACTGAAATATTAGTTGTCTCAAATTTCTAAATTAGAGATGAGAAAAGATAAGCGAGGCTCTAAAATATGAAAAGAAAAAAAGTAACCTTGTCACGAAGCATTTGTAAGAGGCCAGTCGATTAGAGATCACGGATCGGCCCTAACTCTGTGCCACGTTAATAGCATGTGCGTGACAAAGAAACGATTGAACAGAGAAGGGAAAAGGTACCGTGTGCCGGACGTGTGTATACGTGTGTCATAAGCTACGCTGGCGTGCGCAGCGCGATACGCTGCCAACGATGCATACAGGAGGATGAGGGCCCTGTGTGAGAATTCTTCTGAAACGTTAAACAGTGTTTACTCGCCGGGCCATGCACCGCGAATGCTTTTGCCCGCCGGTTTCATCAATGAACTCTTTCTTTTACGCAATGACCCTGCGGAGAAACGCGCGCGTCGCGCACGCAACCCCATGGGAAAACACGATATCGTGCACGATTACCGGAATTGCGCGCAAAAACCGCATCGGTGGGATTTCGACCAAAGATTTTGAATTTCCTTGATAAAATATCCTGATTTAAATGAGAAATGATGACATCGAGATTTGTGGGTGGTTAAAAATTACTCTTCTGTAATTACAATTAAAACATTTGTTAGTTCGTACAACTATTTTATAAAGATGAGGAAATAGAAAGAAAATTTCTTGTAATTGCTATTGAAATATTTGCAGATTTCAACGATTATTTTGGAGAAATCCTAAAACAGGAAGAAGAAAGGTTCTAGCAACGAAGATGAGAATAATAGTTTGAAGATTCTGATGTAGTATATTTTTTCAATAGCAGCAAATCTTTATCGTTACTATGACCATTACTATGACGCTAAAAACCACTGCAGTATGAATGGTTTTCCAGTCGAATCATGAAAAAGCATACTTTATATTAGATTCTTTATATAAATTTACCTGGCACTTACAAACAACTCATTATTACAACTGTCAGGTAAATTAAATATGAACTTTACAATATATAATGCTGATCATTCTCCCAAATGTTAAAGACTGTAATGTGAAAGAAAAGAGGTGAATGTAAGAGGACGAAAGGAGCGCGATAGGAGAGGCTGAAATTTCGAAGGAGACGAAATCGTTGCGTCCTAGGGGACGGCGTGAATTCCCACACATCAACAAGTCTCGGTAGGTCCGTAGGCTCCCCTCTCCAATGCTATTCCGGAACCCCACTCCAGAACGCACTTCACCCCACTCTAGACACGGTGAGTACATCGGCATGCGGTCTTCGGAATCCAAAACGTCAAACAGTTACCCTCTATACCCCAAGAAGGACGTCGTCAGTATTGTTGACGATCATCCCCTTCTTTAAGACAGTCCATCATTTGGAATTTCATCATTGGGATGTGCACACGAAGAACTATGCAGAAATATTGTGAATACTATTCGTTCTTAGTACTTTGAAAATATAGTTTAGTTACATTTACGTGAGTGTGATCTTGGATCGTTAAAAAGACGAATTGGAAGACGTTTTAAGACGTGGAATTTTGTGTAGTTTGTTATAGTGATTTTTACTGCAGTGCATAAATGGTGGATTATTATAAAAAGAAAATGTCAGGCAGCGAGGAGGAACCTGAATCGCACACGCAACCAGGGATGACCAAGGCGGAGTTAAGAAGGGTAAAAATTAGTTGGAATCTCCGCTATTTTGGTTGTTGCGGAATTGTGGGAAAAGAATAGGATAATGGGAGATTTCGTTGGTGGTCTTATTAAAGTTTTCTTGTTCGTATTTCCGTTATCAAATCATTATTTTTCAAAATTTTGAATGGTAAACGATATTTATGGAGGTTAATTTAATGTTTTTTTCATTTATTATGACTTGAGAGATATTAGATATATTTTGGCTATTTTCTTCAAACAATAGTTAATATTAATATTGATAAGACAAGCCATATGTCTATATTTTCTTTAAGAAACCACGTGCTATAGATTTAAAGTGAAAAATGATCTAAAATTTAAGGAATCGAGAACTTTCTAAAATTGCACGCTCCTACTTATTTACGCGTATAATTCTAAATCTTTTCGCTGGAATCCAAAATAATTTAAATATTTAAATATCGTAAAATACAATTTCAATTAAAGAAACGCGAATTCTCACGCGAGTCGTTCATAAATCAATTACCAAAACCGCAACTATCAAAATTACAACGATCATCGAACGTTTCATAACTGAAATGATTCTCGAACTGCAGAGCAATAAGCCCATCATGGAGAAGCGGAGGCGTGCTCGGATAAATCAGTGTCTGGATGAGCTGAAGAGCTTGATACTCGAGGCGATGAAAAAAGACGTGAGTAGCATTGTTTTCCATCCGTCGAGCGCCATTTATCGGTCTGTTTGATAACAGTGATTTTCGCGCGATCGATCGAAAAGTCGTACCAATTACGCGTCACGCGAGCAGACAAAGCGTTTTAATCGCTTAATCGAACTAAACCCGACAGGCGAAATTTCTTGACGAGGAACGAACAACAGACATCAGCAGTGGTCGCGCCTATACGCGTGATTTGAAGCTAGCGCTCGTGGAATCCACGTTGTCGCCGGCGCCCGAAACGTGCCGTGGAAAACGTGACCGGTACACGACTTATCTAGCGACGTGATACGAGTTTACGGGAGATAACACGAAAATATGCGCAGCCTCTCTTGTCGACCGACACCGAACGCAGATTTTTTTCTCGTTGCCACTTAGACTGATGGGGTTTTGCGCGTGTTGATGAATCCTGATGAGAGATCTCTCGATGATATTTGGTAAATTTAGAATCGTTGATATTCGTAGGCTCGGCAATCAACAATATGTATTTGTAGTTCTTTTTTATTCTTTTGGATAACGCATTCCGTTTTTTATTTTGCTATTTTTTCTGGTGTTTGGTCTTCTTTTCCGATATGTTCCATTGTAGCGTGACGCATTGACAATGTTTCTTAAAAATATCTTTGGAATGTTGGTTTCATTTTAGATAACATGTTTTAGGAAGATGAACGTGGTTGTTTATATTTCTAAATCAATTATTTTGTACTCTATGATACAGCATCAGTTGCATAGGATCATTCGTGGAAACTGAAGGAAGATTTAAGCTGCTGAATAATATTTCAAATAATAGTAAAATAAATAACTATATTCAGAATACATATTTTACGATAAAATATTTATAATACCTTTATGAATCACGAGAGTGTCTAACGATAGTTGGTAGAATGTATAAGATGCAAACGTTGAAGTTAAATAACTCAATAGCATTATCTGTATTAAATCACTATCAAACACGGTAATTATGTATGAAGAAGAGAGAGTACACCTCGCCGATTTTGATGAATTTCGAATATGTTGTTGAGGTTAACATTCTAAACAACTTTTTCCTATGCATATAACCATCGGCTTAATTTCCCAGATATTCATAAAAATACTTTTGTTACCTCTTTTCCTTGGCGCGGGTTAGCTTGGGTTAGTTTTATGTACGGGCATGATGATTTTATAGGCGTATTCGTGCTGTGATGCGTTCGTACGTCTTACGTTTCAATTTGTAAACATAGAGAGATAAGAATGGAACTCAACTTAGTTTAACTATGCAAGAGCCACGAATACAGATATAGTACCATCATGTCCGTACATAAATCTAATCTAAACTTGACTCTAAACCTAATTGTAAGATAAAAAGTAGCAAGAGTATTTTTATGAACATATTTCAGAAGCTAAAGTCGAGCGAAGATTATGTGTGTAGGAAAAGTTGTTCAGAATCATGCTTCCGACCAAAACGGGATTTCGAATCATTGAACGATATAAACAAACAAATTTGTACATCGATTATAACAATTTTAACCTAACAGTCTTAAGTTTGTCGATAATTCTAATTCGTTTAATCATTTATCGTAATGTAATTTAGATTTCTTCTAGTTTTTCTTCGTATTATAATTCACACGTATGGTCAAGTGACAATTGAAATTGGCCGAAATTATAATCGGCCACATCGGTCATATACGGGGCATCAGCCGGTCGAAATTGTTTCGGTACTGTCAGCCTAAAGGTCAAGAGTCGATCTTTTAATTAAACTGATAGGAAGAGGTCATGCAGCGGATGTTGGCACAGAAGTGTTTGAACAGGCCGCCTCCTTTTTCCCTCGCCGCCTTCCTCTTGCGCGATACGATTTGTTTTTCGACCGTAGGATCGAGACTAAGGTCGGTAAACTAGTGGTAGCAAGAGGTGGACGGGTTTAGTTTTAGTGTTTTAGATGCCTGGGCGTGGGAACGGATGGTGGAAGTCCTCTCTGCCAACGCGTAATCTCCACTGGAGACTCTACAATGGCACTTGGGGTCTATTCGGCTGCGTACCTGACCGGTGTCAGCCACATTCCACTTAATTCCCGTCTTACAGATTTTAATTACGTTAGTTTCGAATAACTGCGAAACTTCACTAATTGGCTAGTATCTTTGTTAAATACTGTGTTGAAACATCGGAGCATTGAGTTAATTTCAACAGGAATAGGAAATTTTAAGGTTGACAAACTTGGCTAACAAGTTTCCAAAGATAACAAACCATCAAATTTGAGTAACGGAACAGTAGAAAATTTAAAAGGAAAACAACGTAGGTTTTGTAATTAAAAACGTTCATTGAGCGTTACTGATTATCCAGAGTGTTAGGAAATATGAAACCTGTCTTGGAAAGTAACCATTTCTAGTTCCAATAACATTGTTTGGAACATTAAAAAAATCTAACAAGAAAATAATGTTTTCAAAATTTACTACGTACAGTACGTAATAGATTAAAAAGTTTAGAAGCCAAACTAACTTCTAAGTTTCGAATGTTATGTGGCAAATAAAAAATCATGGGATCTAAAAAAATTAATTTTCGATAAAAAGTTCGATTGGAACCGCTGAGATTTCCTCTCAGCATCCGAGGACATAAGTACGCTCCTCACCGCGTAACTCGATCCAACGAGATTGATTTCTCAGGCAGAGCCATAACGAGAGAGCGAGGCGCTCTCACCGTTCTCTCCTCCGCGTCCAGATGACTTCCGCTACCTGCTCGCTCCAGTGTCCGTCCCGTTCGCCCGTACGAAACGCCCCCCGCGTTCGTGGGAACCTCGAAATAATTATTACGAAGAAAAAAGAATCTCATCTCGGGTTGCAGCCTTCCTTTGTTGACCGTATCATCTTTAAGGATCCAACTTCGCGAAGACGGCACCGATCGCTGTAAAAAAGAAAAATGAGAAAAAAAAAAAAGAGGGGATGTTGGACGCCTTTGCTTTTAGTTGCTCTTTTAGCAGGTGTCTCGTTCCTCTGATCTTCGGTGTCGTATTCGCCTACGGGAAAATCGATTTCCGCATCGATTTTCTTCCTCTCAACCTTTGAAAGGTGTTTGCTTGTAGCACGAACCTCACAGGTGAACTTTATTTTACGAAGACGTCAAACATTTTTAATCACTTTTTATGGTTTCTGACAGCATTCGATAAATATATTAAAATATCAGTTTTGAATTTAGAAAAGTTAGAAGGTTTGTCAATTGTAATTTCACATTAAACTGAATCCTGCGATAGTTTTATAAATGTATCCTTTTGTACCGTGTCGATGGCTCTTGAAATTATTCAATCAATGAAACATTATTGTTCGTGGACATAACGACTGAAATTTTTATATCCTACTCAAGTACCATAAAGGATATGTAAAGATCGATTAATATTTTTGATATTGCAAGAACAACATTTTTAATCATGGATAAATATAATAATTTCTGTTTGCAATGGAAAGGCTGAACGGTGCGATTTGCCGTTTCGAATATAGTTTCAAGACTCATTGTTGTTCGTCAACTTATTCTCGTTCGAATAGAAGCTTATTCAAGGGAGAATGGGGGGAAGAGAGAAGAGCCTCGATGTGTAAGCGATCTCTTCTTCAACTCCCACGCCTATTTTAAAGGTGACCGCTAGTTTACCATAAAAATACGAGCACTCGGCTGATCCTGGGACGAGGATCGTGGTACAGGAAGGGCACAATAGGATTTCGCTGTTGTGCATCGGTATTGAACGATCGATCCTCCGAAAGGTAGGATTGCCTTGCTGGCAATCTGAGAAATATTGAAAGGGCTAGTGTTGTGCTCCGTGGAGAAAAAACTTTCGAAACGCTTTCGAATTTCTAACGGGTTCCCACGGAAGATTCAGCTTTTTCTACTTGCTACAGTTTTCCTTCGAGAGGAAACGTGCGTCTCGCAAACGTTTCCCCGAACGCGTTTCTAATTTATATGAATATTGCACATCGTAAAGTGGCTCTATTTGGTCGTTTAGAAAACGATTTGTATGCAGTCGATAAGAGCGACGCAAAAGTTACGCGATAGGGAATCGCAATGAAAAAATTCCCGCTGAATGTAACACGCGTGGCCGTAGGCTAACTACAAAATTGCTCTACACTAGCTACCGAAGTTGGTAGTCTATTATTAAGGTAACAGGTCGTATCAAGTCAATTACGTGGGCGTTACCGAGGCGTCACAGATTTCTTGAACGAGCGATCGGTATTAATGCTCGCTTGTAAAGGCTAGCCCGAGGTTACGGCTCCGATTGCTATGCTCTGAATATGTTGGAAACGACCTTTTCATCGTACCGGTTAATTTCTTGCTTTCACCGCCTGTCGATAAAACAGATCTCCCCCCTCTCGACCGTGCCTTGTCGAGTTCCTGCATTACCGACTGCGTTCGAGATTCGTCTTTTACCCTGGCATCGCGTCGTATTGTACGAAAAATTTTATAGAAAGTCGGTGTACGCGTATGAAATCGAAATCAATCAATGAAAATATATTCGTAACTGGAAAAATAAATTATTAACGTGCGGTTCTTTTCTTGTTACAGCCGACGAGGCATTCTAAACTCGAGAAGGCCGATATCCTCGAGATGACGGTGAAGCATTTACAAGCGGTACAGCGTCAGCAATTGAGTACGGCGGTCGCTACCGATCCGGTGGTGCTAACGAAATTCCGTTCCGGATTTTCTGAATGTGCTACCGAAGTATCGCGGTACGTCAGTCACCTCGAGAACGTGGATCCTGTTGTGAAGCAACGACTGGTATCACATTTGAACAATTGCGTTAGCAATCTCCAGCAAATGGCGCCGTTCTACAGCCACTACGTGCCCTACATGCCGGAACGGCTCTATCCGGAGGTGAAGGTCGGTTTCCAGAGTGATTTCCAGAATGGCGACGAGAATAATAATGCAAGTGCCAGAATACAGATACCAAACGGTGTTCAGTTGATACCTAGTAGACTGCCGACCGGAGAGCTAGCTCTTTTGGTACCACAATCGGCTGCTATTTCGGCAAACTTTCCATTCTTTCCACCAGCACCCGAGTCTGTCCCTAGAATTGGAGAGTGTTCCGCCTTCACAACTATTCATAGGTCACATAGTCCTATGTTGAGTCCATCGACATCCATCTCGAGCTACGGCGAAGAGAGTCAACAATCTGAACACTATCCTCAAGCGCACTCTCCTAATGAGCAGCAACGTCGATTCAAGATTCCCGATCAGAGTCTAGCTTGCAAGAGCTTCTCTTCATCGCCAGACACTCAGAAGCCACAGATTAGCTCAACCAGCGATAGCAAGTCGCTAGTACCAATTTTTGCGGAACCTAAGTTATACACGAGTTATACAAACACGAAAGAATTTGCAGAATCTTCTGAATCGTTAAGCGGCAATGGACTGGCGACGTACAATTTAAGACAACCCCTTTCAGTAATTACGGACAAAACGTATAATCGTACCGATTCTATGGTGGCAAAGAAAGAGACAATCAAGAGACATAGTTCGGATTGTCTTTTAGTAATCTCTGATAAGAAGGCCAGGTACCAAGAACCTATCAGCTCTACCATGAATTCTTCTAACGGTCCCTTAAAATCCGGAGAAGATCAGCCGGTTTCTGTGGAGGATTTGTCAAGTAGAGCGATTTGCTCGGCTAATAGAAATTCTAATCCTAATCCTATCAAATTTGTAGCGGTGGCTGGTCCGTCTGGCGTCAACGGCGATATGTGGAGGCCCTGGTGATTTAAATATATCGTGCCTCCTGATTCTTTTTTTTAATTTCTCTTACTTTAAAAAAAATGTTTTTCTTTTTGAACCGAAGTGGAGGAATTCTTTTTAAACCGAAGTACATAAAATTGACAATAATTGGTTATTAAAAAGAAGTACTACAGAATTGAGATGTCGTCAGGTTACGTCTCAGTTTAAGACGATTCTCGGCTATATATTATGATCATTTATATCGAAAATTGTGCCTTAGAAGAAACGGTTTATGTGGAAGAAATGGTTTACTCTTCAAACATTTTAGGACATTATTAAAAATAGTTTTACAATGATTAGATATAATAAGGATCACGACTGCTTAGTAACCTAAGTCTTTCTTGAGTAGTTTTAGTAATTTAAAGAAATAGTATTTAAGAAGAAACGCGACGACGATTAATTAGCTGTAACGTCGATAGAATAGGAATATGCAACTTGTATCCTCGCTGACAAAGACTTTCAAGCTTTAACATACCTTATATTGTACGATAAGTTTTTCACTGTGAATAGTCATGTAAATAATCGTCGATCTTATTTAATTTGTATGCTAATCTAAGAATTTAAAAAGAGTGATGTGTTTTTTCAGTCGATATAATACTATCGTTACGAATTAAGTTAATTATCGCCGGTTTTTGTGATAAAAGCAAAGGGGAAAAATAAAAAGGAAACAGAAATGAAACGAATTTTTTCCGTTGTTCCTCGTATCCCATGATTCACAAGAAGAGAGCGATAAAAATCGTCGCAGAGAAACGAATCTCTGCGTGATATATAAATTTCATTAAGTGTAAAGGAGAGTAAAAAGAAAAGAGGAAAGGAAAAAGAAAGAAAAATCGTCTGAGCTGATCTTTCTATCGATATGTCCCGTAGTCTCGTAAAAGGCTGAGCAATTTCCCTTGTTGAAAAAGCCGTCGGGGCCGCTTTATCCTTTTAAGAAGCGTTAAACGCGCTCCGATTCATAAACTGGAACTTATTCTTTCCTTTTTTGCCGATAAAGGAGTAAAAAGGCGCGGCGAATGAGAATTTCAACCACCTGTTACACCGCAAAACCACCCCCTTTCTCATCGGCTGAATGCTTAAACTGATTTATCGACAGACACCGTGAAATTTGTTGAATGCCCTTAGCGTTTGCTCGACGAACGAGCGCGTCTTCCCTTCTAGTCGCTGAAATTCTTAATTTCGATCGTGATTTATGGGACTAATGGGGCAGTAGGAGGAGAAACACCGTAATTTTCTCTAGACTCTAGACCTATCGATACGTGGGTGAAGCGTCACGTACGCGTATAGCTCGTCCATTTCGTAAAATTAAGTTGGCTGAGAATTTCTAGAGATGTATCGATTACACGGTTTACGACGGTGGACTAAAGGTGAATGTATTTGGAAAAAATTTCACGCGATTTTTTTATGGCTAGAAGTTCGTTCGTGTTGGTCGAGATGGCACCACGATAGTATTCGGAACAAAAGCTGTTGGTTCGTGTCGGTGTTTTTCTAGAAAATTGCTTGACTATTAGTCAGACAACTTTCTAATTTTGCTCGTCGATGGCTGCCATATTAATTGAAATTTATCTTAATTGGGAAGTGATCTTATATTTCTCTCTGTTATTGCCAATGGATAGCGTAGTAAGGTCTAGCAGCAATAACTTTAAAAGTAAATCTCTGAAGTTAATACATGCATGTAGTATGAAATATTTTAATATTGCCTATTTTTATTTAAAACCTACCAGTTTTGTTAGGACGACATATCGTAACTATTGCGACATGAATAATTCTGCTTTCAATTTCGTTTTATAGTATTCAAAATGGACGAATTGCTTAGAAGAGTATTTAAATTTATTGTAAATACAAAATCATGTTACATCACCGAAAATACTTTCTATATCGCTTATTTTTAGTCTGATCAAAAGCGGAAAAAGCAACGAAAACGAACGTTACTCTGAAAGTGTACATTTCTTCAATAAAATAAACTTACGTATTTTTTTAGTCTTTTCAGAGACGAGTTTGTTAAGGTCCGAAAAAGATAATTACTTTTTAATTTCTGTTTTTATTTGTTTAGAAAATGTTTATAAATATTCTACAAGAAATATAACATTGAAAAAATATTTTCTGTTGTCTGACGAAAATAATATGTATACACGTTAGGTAGCTATTATATTTTGCGTCTTTTGGGATTGTGTTTCAATTAAACAAAAACGAAATGTACATGCATCAAATATTTATAATAATACATGTTACGTAACTTTTACCAAAACGTGTCAATTAATAACTAGAAATTAGTTCAGTATCCTTCAAGATGTCAAACATCTCGTCGTTTTCTCTACAAAACATCCTAATAATGATCAATACCAATACCGAAATACACTAAAATACGCTAAAATAGATTATCACGACAACTATATCTTCCTGTTCATCTCACAAAACCTCGATACTCGATCACAGAAATTTCCATCTGCGGTAGAACTCGACGTATCTAAACTCCATCTATTGGAACGAAATTTTAGTTAACAAAACTCCTACCGATTGAATGTACTTATCCGTATAATATATGAACTTTTATTATTCCAAAGAAAAATGACGGAAGTAAGAAGAATTATTAAATTCTCACCTTACGTGTGAATTGTTTGTTAAACGTTTGATAAACAATTATCGAGCAATCTGTTCGTAAACTTATTTGCGTCGAAAGAGTTTCTTCGCGATGAATGCGAGCGAACGATCGGCAACCGACGAAATAATGCTCGTTTATATTTTCATTTCACTAAAGAGATGGAAGAACAAGTATTCGCTTGCTTGGTCTAAACGCATTTTTTTGAAAGAATCGACAAATATTTTTGGAGTATAACGACGTTTCGATGTTGGATAAAGACGGAAACAAGATAGTATGGAAAATTCATTTTTCGATATGTACCAAAATTAAACTTATATCGTTTCAAATATTTCACGCAAAACTTACTTTCCTCTACTTTCCTCAAATTTTTACTAGATAATTTATATGTAATCAATAGAGATAAAATAAATCCAACTATCTTCACACACGTGAAAATGATCTTTATTACAAAAAGTAGTCGGGGAATTGCACATCACCAGTTTCTTTCCGTCATTCGAGCCGAATCAAACACTTACAAGAACGTTGCATGACATAATTCGCTCACTGTTTCCGCGGTTATCGAACCAGCATTTTTGGAGCATTCTCAGAGTATTTTTAAAGTATTTGGACATTCGATTTTCGATTCGGTGAATAATCGTGAAAACAATGATCGAATGCTCATTTACACTTCCATTCTACTAAATCTTACTAAAATGGGAGACAATCGATCATGTTCTTGCTTCTTTCGATCGCACCATTATATTGCACTGGAACATCGAAGTAGAATAAGTACGACACCAACGGACACGAGAAACGGCGAGTAGCAGTTTTTCCTTGCGCGGCGGATTCCGTCTTGTCTGTGGCGCGAGGCATCGAAGTCGCCGATTCGTCGGCCGTACGGCTCGAGATTAATATCGCGGGTTCCGCAAGAGGCAGACCCCCTTCTCGATATTCACGCTTCACAATTACGTAGCATCCGAGAGATACGGATACCCCGTGGTAGGAATAACCATCTCGTCGAAGAAGACAGACGAAGACAGGGAGGCGAAGAAAGAGAGAGGAGAACATCTATACGCTGTATCACGTGTATAAATAATTACTCCGGCGCGCAGCAATTACTATAAGTTATGGCCTAGCCGGCACAATTTGCAATGTCAAGACATAAACACTGCTACCGCTTACATTTGAATACATTAAACGGCGGAACGGGAGGAGCTGATTGGCCGACGAGAGAGTGGTGTACATCGGGTCCTGGTATCTGTACGTGAGCTACGATCTGGTTGACGATTTTTATTACGGAAACGATCATCCCGCTTGGTTACGGCCAACGATGCCTTTTCTCTGCTCCACTTGTGCTAGCCCTCCCCCTCCGCCATTTTACTATTGCGCGCACGTTGATGGATGCCCATTCCCATTCCGTCCTCGATCGGTCGCTAAACTGGATTTGCGATTTCCGATCGATCTTTGAAGTATTTACGACGCTACCGATCGCGATAATCTCCCCGGCCAATTGTTTTATGACAATCGAAGAAGAATCTCGACGACGAGATGGATCGTTCGAACCGCGATTGGATCGAAGTTGCAGTTACTGCCTGATTTGGACTTTCTCTGCCTTCGTTGGTTATTTGCGCATTGGGAGGCGGGGCGACGTCTTTGGATGAAGAACGCCAGATCTTGGGTATATACGTTTACGGAGACGAGTTTGACGTGAATTTCTCCAATTAGAACACGAGTTACAAGATTTTTATGGCGAATCAAAGTGAATAATTGGTAAGATGTTAAATCTCGAAGAACAGGAGAAATGTATGGTACTGGGAAAGCTTTGGGGAGATTGGCTTCTAAATTTGATCCTAGTTTAAGAGACGGAGAGTCGATTTATTCCGTCGGTTGTCAATGCTGCGATCTACGACTTATCGATTTGAAGAAACGAAGTTGACAGTGTACAGAAGGTACAAGTACAAAGTACCTGCGATATATTCTTCAGGATAGAAGTCGATTTTTCAAGCTTGATCGTCGATAGAATGATAAGCCTAAGCTTTAAGAAAGCAATTATTCTTTGAGAGTAATTTCATTTCTGAAGAACAGAAAATACTCTTCTGTGTCTTCTGTTGCAAGAAGAAGAGAAAGAAAGGAGTGTCTCTTTCAAAATCTCATCAATAAATAAATGATCTGCCGAGGCTCAATTTACAAAGAATAAATCTACTGCCAATGTAGGTACGACGAAGAAAGACGCCCATCGGATTGTACAAAAATTTCTCCACTTCTTCGACTTTAAAATTTTCCAATGCCAAATTGCCTGTTTCAATCAACCAGGGAGATTCCAAGAAACGCTATAGTACATTTTCACGATAGTTTTCACCCGCGAAAAATACTTTAACCAAACCCACGATGAACGATCTCTCCACGAGCGGAGTAGATCGAGGAAAATCACCGGTGAAAATCGTCGGTGCAAGTTGTTTCCGTTACACAGTGGTCAACCGAGGGCGAGTGTCTCGGCCCAGCGGATATAGCAATCGTGGAGTGTTTTTCGCGTTGTTATATTTCGGCCCGACTGTAACGGTGTCCGATGATCGGGATGCACGACAGAGAAACGCGCGTCCGATCCAGAGACGAAGAGAGGGGCAGAGAAGAGCGGTTTAGTCCGCGCGTATGTGCGGCTGCCAGGCCATTTGCCTCTGCGGTCTCTTGATTCCTAGCGACTAAATTTTCATCTGTACTCATTCAAGTTTTAATGTGTTTTTGCGGCATCAGTCATTCAAACTTAATCAACAACCAGTTACGCGCCGAGTCCGCGCGAGGCCGAGCCGCGAGCGCGCGCGACGTATAACGGCTGGTTCAACCGTTCTCTCTCTCTCTCTCTCTCTCTCCTTCTCTCTCTCTCTCTCTCTCTGTCATTCGTGACACGGGTATATAGGTTTGAATGTATATTAAATACGTGTACGTGGCGATACGTGTATGGGCGCGACGGAATATTGGTCGGCCGCTCTGTGACGAGAGCGTATTAATTATAACTCTGGTCAGAGGAACGTCAAGAGATGCTTTTGCAGATACCTACGATAAATTGTCGGTTTACCAGCAAATCTCATTTCCAAACCCCGCCATTTTTCCGCTCGTTTGTCCACGCCCATCGGCCGAGAACAACGCTACGTACACCACGGGCTCTCTCTGCTCTAGCATCGTGGTATTCGCTTTCCTTTCCCGCACTTCCTATGTCCTATGTACACGTGTACACCATCGTCCGTGAACACCGGAGACTGTCGCGTGCACAACGCCCGCTATGACAGCGAAAGGGAGAACGATTTTATTGAATAAAGTTGATACGGCTAATGGGAACGTCGGCGTTCGCTGTCTTCTTGTCGGAATTAACGGCATCGCTTTTTCGTTTTTATCTCGACGGCTTTGATAAAGTGTAGTCTTTTATGAGGACGTTTATCAAGTTTCCGAGTTGCATCGAGCGATTTTTAGAGGTCCTTGGATCTTCTTAGTTACGTAAGAAAGTTCGACACCTTATCTTTTCACTCTTTCTATTGTTAGATGCCTGGTTTTAATATATAGCTATTTTGATGCGGTATACAGGTAGGATTAGAAGATCATTTTTAAACTAAATAATAATATGAATAAATCGATTCGAATAATTCTTAATGGATCAGTATAGTTGTATTAGTCATTGAAACAAAAGGGACGATATAACGTGACTTATACTGTAAGTTTCGATTCAGCTATTTCGTGCTCGCGCCCTCTACGCAATATTTATTTTCCTTGTAATTACATAACCTCCCTTTTATACAGAATTTAGACAAATTATGCAGACGTATCCTCGAAACACGCTCAGTCATGCATAGTTAAAATCTTGTATTACTATACATTCTTTCTTTGCTTCCTCGTGTGAAATACAAATGCTTTCTCTCGTACCTAATATTCAAAACTACCAGTCAGTCATTCATTATGTACGTTCACGTCAAATATTTTCCCAGATGTACAATGTGCAGTTAAGTACAATGAGCAGTGTGCTTTCTAGGTGCAATGTAAATAATTTATGGAATGTGAAATATTAATGAAATGTGATGCAATGTAGATAATTTAAGAAATAGTTCAGATTAACTTTACGATTTAAAACCAAGATCGAATTTTATTATAAAATATAAAACGAATCTTTGTCACAATCTTTGACAATATTTTTTTATTGGATAACAGTTTTGGACCAGACTTGATACGCAAGCTGTACTGCATGGCAGTAATACATAACAATGTATGAAACATAAAAGAATACAATATGGGAGGTTCACAATTTTCTTAGAGTTAATAAGCAGTCTTTTGTTGTTTAACTGACGTTAAAAGGCTAGAATCAATCTTACTTACTATCGCTTCATCTCTGGCGACCTTGGACCTTTGCGATCAGGAGATGACAATCGAGTGATTAAAATAATTTTAGAACTTTTCGCCGCAAACAATTTTTCCCGCTATCTGATCTACGACTACGACAGGATTGGCGAAGAAATCGAAAAGATGTCGAACGAAGAAGAAATGTAAAAGAGATTGACTAATAAACTCGATGCGAGCGTAACGTAAATTCTCGTCACAACATACTTGACGCGGGAAGAATTTCAATTATCCAGCCGGCCGTAAGCTTGGCCAAGAGTCAGACCGAAGGGACGTCGTAGGTGTGACGAGCGCACGATCCCCAACCCTCTCTAGAAACGAAAGAGAGGCGGAAATAAAATCCGGACCAATTGTCCAATCTCCAAACATTCCCCAGTGGGGGCTGGTTACGAAGTTTTACCGTGTACGCGTGCCGAATTAGCCGAGTGTAGCGAGAGAGGAGCGAAGCGTCGGGGCAAGGAGTAGGAGAGACATTTATTTGGCTGTCGCTGGAGCAGTTGGAAACTTCTGCATCGTGCTACCGAGGGAGGCAAAAGAGGTTTGGTCGAGCCTGTGTGCAAGTGGAAGGAGAAACGAGGGACGATAGACGAGGAAGAAAGCAACCCCCAAGTATGCGGAACAAGAAAGACAGAGAGAAACATAGGCATACAACGAGAGGGGAGCAGAGAAAGAAAGGAAGATAAAGAGACTGGTTCCCGATGCGGTGCAAAAACTCGAAAGAGAGAGAGAAGGACCGGTGGAAAGGTGTTGAAGCGTGACCAAGGGAAAAAAGAAGAGGAAAGGGAAAGGAAAACAGAATGCGACCGTGTAAAACGTGGATTTGTGTTAAAGGCGTGTGTGCACTGTATGTGCACGTGTGTGTAGTCCACGAAGAGCAACGTGTGTGTGTTTGGCCGTATGAGAGCAACTGAGAAGGGGTTGCGGAGGATGAGCAAGGTCCGAAGAGCGGGAGGAGCGCGAGCATGTTTTATTAAGTGCGTCGCGCGTGGAAAAAGCGCGAGGCAATTTTCAGGTGCTAAAGGGAGTGCTGATAACGCGGGACCACATTTGAAACAGTCCGTTACACTTTTCAACTCGTTATTTTCTGCCGTCTCGTGTACGCCCACAGATCTCTACTTAACGTATCTGGATAACGACCTCGGTGGCCTTCGAGGGTGGCGTTTGATTTTTCCTGTTCTCTGTTTCTTTTCTGTCGTTCGAGTGGAAATAATTGTCCGTTTGCTTGCTCGTCGCTGCTCTTTGCTCGCTAATTCTTTTTTACTGCTTTTTTTAAACGTGCTTTGATCGGTTATGACGATGGGTTTGGCTGCACTTTGAGTTAAGTATCCTATCGTCGGTTTGGTTTGGTTTCATACGAGACGCAAATCCACGAATGTTTTCAAAAAAAGTAAGCTAGGATCAAATGTTGAACCATTTCAAGATACACTGCTAGCCATAAGTATTTGAACGCTTCGCGATGTTAACTTACTTTCTCCCGCTTTTATTTCCTCGTTATTTTATTATAAATCTGTTAATTTATTCGTGTCATAATATGCCTTATAATGTACAATTCCAAATAAAATAAAATTTAATGGAATATTACGATATCGTAACGAGTGGGTGTCCTAATATTTGTGGCCGGATTTTTAAATCAGATCTTCGATCTTTCATCGCCAAGGATTGCCAGCTAAAAGACAGTTTTAAGCATCACCGTATCTACAAATATTATACTCTATATCTACTAACTCACTATAGCAAGAGTATTTGCTTTGAATGCAAAATTGGCGAAAGATTTTACAAAATCTACGTTCCACGTCCTAATCGGCAGTACAAAAATTATTACAGAAACATACGTCGATTCTGCTCCAAGATGAACGCACCGAACGTGTCAAAAGACACCGATACCGATAGATTTTCCCAATCGTGACTATTATTTCAGCCTTAAATCTCACCGATCTTCCACGATCACATTTTTCACCAAACACAAAGCCATATACATATTTCTCCGCGAAGGGTCGTAATATTTCACGACAAATCGCACGTTAGATTCGCCGTGCAACCGTAACAACGAGTTACAAAACCCCCTTCCGCGAAGCACAGAAGCTTATCCGCCATCGGTTCATCCGGATTCACCTTCGTACACGTCCCATGATCAGCGTATCAAACATTTTTCTCGGTCCTTAACGCGGCATTAACGTTGTCCGAAAGACAAAAAAGGATTGCATACATCGTTAACGTGCAGCTATAGCGAGCCGAGGAAGCAAGCCATCTATTATTTCAGCCGTCAATGAGATGTGTCAGCGGTGACGGGTATACGTCATCCGCGGTGTTCGTCCGGCGGCGGACTCGTCCGCATCGCATGCAGAAAGCAAAGGGTGGGAAAGGGTGGAAGAGAGAGGAAACTACTAAATCGACGGAGAGAAACAAACTTTGGAAGGTGTAGGTGAGAGAGAAGGAGGCAGACAGATCGGCGGGCCGAGAAAGGGAGAAAAAAATAGGCCGGGAAAGTGGAGAGGCGTCGACAAAGTGAGAATTAATATTCAATCGCATTAACGAATCGTCGCTGGCGACGCCATCGTTATACCAGGAACGTACGCGTACGGCTGGCTCGAGGACGATGGACGCGCGAGAAGGGGGCCACGGAAAACGGGCTAGCTGAAACAACCAACCAACGAAACCCCCCTCGCGCCTCTCGTCGAAACTTGGAAGGCCCCCGATCGCTCTTCGTTCGTCGCACCCCCGCCGTGCGTCGTTCCATCTCGCTCGAAGCGCGACGCCAAATGAAAATACCGAAGGACAATGGAAATACTAATGATTGATTGGATACGAAAAAGAATTATAATTGAAAAAAACGCGGAGTGCTGACCAAAAAAAAAAAGAAAAAACGAAGAGCGAGAGCGGATGAATTGGTCGAAGCAAGAGGGACGTACTGAAAGAGGAGGGTGCGAGGCCGACTACAAGAAGAGGAAGAGAGAAGGAGCGCGAACTATTGGGAATAATATATCAATACCCATCGAAGCCACGCATACGAATGCGACGCTTTCGTGGAGCCATTTCGGGGGCAAGGGGCGAAGGGGTTCTCGGTCCGTGACTCGGGCTAACAGCGAGGGGCAAAGGGGCGGCCGAAGGGGTGGCTGTTCGGAAAGAGTAAAAAATATTACACCCTCACACACTGGCGCCGACTCGCGGATGAAACGGACACTAACCAATACCAATAACGGGCGGCACAAAAGAACGGCCAGTCGGTGTGCGAAAAACAGACCCACACACCGAACCACCCACGATGCTTCGGTGGCATTATAGCTTTTCACGTACCCGGTGGCTTCTCGATACGCTACGGGCCAATCTGCACCCGCTCGTGCTTTCCTAGTCGGTCTGTACCGCCGTCGATTCGTCCTCGATTTGCCCGCGCTTGTCGTCTGATAGCGTTTGTCAAATAACTACACGATGCGAGTCGAGGAAATTGCTGATAATGTTCGTCGTGTCGGTCAGCGACGATGAAGACGGTCGCATTTTGAGCTGGTATTTGAAGAATGCGTTGGACGAAATTTTGGGGGATTCTTGGGTTAGTCATTGTTTTCAAGATTGAAAGTGTAGAGGGAAGGAAGATGTTTTGAAACTAGGATGAAACGTCGAGGATATAATAATATTCGTTGTCAGGGTTAGGTCAGGGCCGAGTGCAAGGCAACGTTTGTTGAATTTCGAAGATCGCACGAGATATATGTAGTTTCAAGAACCTTACGTAAATTTGGAAATATCAGTGTACGATGGTTCATCGTTTCTTTCAATGGAATTTGAAGATTTCTTCTTCGTATATTCTCCATACGTCTCTCTCGATTCTTCTCCATTCTCAATTAATCCCGCAATGCTCCAATATTTTTGCCTATCTCCAAAAAACTTAATCTGCAAAATCATTCTGGTCTACTGCGAGATATCTCAACATACATTTTCTCCAGGATCTTGTGAAAACATCCGATATATCACACTTATACGTTTTAAAAATCTCTTAACATGTTGTCTGACTCTGAAGAGGGGATCGGAAGATTATCCTACTCCATTACAAGATATTTCAAGAAGAAATTCTCAATCGTCATACGTGTTATATATTAACACATACTTCTCGCCATTTCGATCATTTCACCTTATTATTTCAAATCGGTTAACTTGAACGAAATAAACAGAAGGGAAAATTAATAAAATTATGTGTACAAGATAAGCATCCATCAAGTGCTTTAGCACAAAAACTTTTAACGTTTCAGAAAGTGGATTTATCACCACTTTGACCTGTGGCGATTAAATTGCAGGCAATTCTACAACTTCAAGAACCAAACGATCGTCCTCGTTCTTTATTAATCTGCACAACCCTTAAAATCCTCGACTATAGAAAGAATCTTTTTACTTCACCCCACGAGTCAGCAACGCGTTATGAATGCCATACAACGAGGAAGACCAAAGGATCAGCGGGTCCCGGGCCGGGTGTCGCGACGCGTCACGCCGACGGGCGTGCGTCGACTTCCTCGTTCGGTACGACCCTGTAGATGCCACACGTAACGGCTGGCACACAGGAATGGGTGGGCACACGAAGAGCGCGTTTAGCATTTGAAAAAAGCCCTCGGCCGGCCGGTCGCCTCGCCCGAATCTCCCATACACCCGCACAAACAAAAGGCTACATTTAGCATTAAAAAAGCACGAGGACCGACGCGACTGTGGCACGAAGCAGAGGCGAGGATAGAGGGAACAGCAGAGAAACTAGGGGATGAGTTGAAGGAGGTGGAGGAACGATGCAGCCCGATGCCAGTTACTCTCATCTCCGCGGCCGGACACGCGGCCCTCTTCCACTATTGTGCGACTATGCTCGTGCCAGTAGAGGAAAACCAGTTGACTGGTTAAAAAGGGATGAAAGAAGGAAGCTCGTAGGAACGTTGGAGGAAGACAGAATGACAAACGTACATAACGTAACGTTGTGCGAGTGGCTGGATCGGGACAGAAGTGGTTGATGCATTGGGACAAACGCATTTGCCATTAAAACAGATACGACGACATGCATGTTCCGCGGAAACGGCACTTCTTCCTGCGACAGCCGTCTACCAGCTGCGAGGGGCGTGTGAATTTGAGCGAAAGAAAACGACATGGGTGGATCGTTTCGCGCGGACGCGTATACATCGCCGCTTTATGTCTTTTCCTGAAACTTCTGTTGCTCTGTTAACGACTGTTTCTTCTTATTTTTTCTTTCTCTTTTTACTTGTTTGTCTGTCTTTTTGGGCTTTCTCGCTTGGACCCACCTGTGAAAGAATGGATTCGTGACAGACGTCCCGGCGAGAAGGTTTTTATGGACTCGCGTCGCGGACCTCTCCGGTGATTGATGATTGGACTCTCGGTGATTGACTTCGTTTGTTTTTTCGAGGAACATGGGAAATTGGAGGAATATCTTTCTTTATTTTGGATACTGGTAGTTGGAACGTGAAAGGTGAGGAATTGGCGGTGAACGATTCGGATAATGGATTAATCCTGTCAACGGATTGTCATCGAATTTGGAACTTTTCACGCATTCTTCCAAACTCTACAGCTACAAAAAACGAAGATGGGAATTCTAAACGACAATTTGACGCTCATAAAAATCTTCAGATTTTTCAATTCTTCCTTTCACAAATTTTCAACAAATATGAAAAATTCTCCTGCTTGTTGAAACGAGTGTATATAAAACAATATATATATATATATATATATATATAAGAAGTCCACAACTTTGCTACTCTATAATGTTTTGAACATTTGTTATGCACGTCAAAAAATGAAAACATTACTCAAACCATTTGATTTATAAACCATTTTAGTAACTGAATTAATTTCCTCGCGCCGACTATTCTTCAGAAGTAAAAACATCAAGAAAACAATTTACTGGTGACCGAAGCCGTAAATTTACCACCAATCATAATTTTACCACCCTGTACCAGTCACTCGCCAAAATGAAGACATTAATCAAACAATTTAACGATCCACCACTGTTTCACATCCCTCAACTCCACTCTGAACCTTTTACATGCCATTTCTTTCTGCGATCACGAATCAAACGAGTGAGAACGTTAAGAAGATGGCGCAAAACAACAAAAGCATAAAGTCTGATCGGTGATTTCGTCGAACGCGTAACCGGTGTCCGATTCACGCTCGCGACGTGTCCTCGCCTCGTCACCATCGTCGTCCTCCTGGTCGTCCAAATGCCACTGCACGGCCCGGGGCTTCCATCATTTTTTTGTCGGCGTTACTGCACTTCTATTTTCATTCCGCCTCACGTTCTGGAGGTCCGCCCGGTGGTGGAGGAGAAAAAATGCGTCCCCCGAACACGATTGATAGGTACGGGCAACATGCGAGCGTTGCTGGCCGTGGGTGGCACGCGTGTATGCGTGAAACACCAAGCAGACACCGCGTTGTGTACGTGCGGCGTGCAGAAGGCGACAGAAAGAAGAGAGACGGTGGCTCGGCCGAGGAAGCGAGAGCAATTGCAAAAATAGTGGCGGTCGAACGGCGGAAAAAGAAGGGGCGCTCGTTCCGTAGTACGTGTTCCGTTGCTGCGACGTTATTGCTGCCGGATGGAAATAGTTATTAGGTATAGTTTATTAGTCCTGCGACGTGTGTTGTAACCAGAGATTTCTCTGCGGAGAGGTTTGCGGAGGAACGTTTGCAGGGGAAAAAAGGAGAGCACGTTACGGGGGTTACAACGCTCGGAAGAACTAGGTAACCGTATTTTTCTTTTGGAATCGTTTCCGTCATTCTGCTCGCTGGCCGAGGGGTGAGGTAATGGCGGTACAGGAATATTTAGTAGATTTTCATGTTTGTTTCGATTTCGGATCGAAGATTTATTAGGAGCACTAAGATGGATTTCCCAGATCCATCATTAATAGCTGAGAATCGAGTTTGCTCTTATTAGATAAAGATTTTCGATATTTTTCGAATCTACATATTTATTCTGGAAATGTTACGTGAATCGTACGAAATGATGTATGAAACTTAAATCGTGTATTTAATAATTTCAGGTCGTTTTTATTCTTACACGCGATGCATAGCTCTTGAAATTTAAAAAAATATAGACTCAGCAGAGATAACACAAATAACTCAATCTATCGTGGAATATTTAGAAATTAAAAAGCACGAAAATATTTTAGATGGCCACGTTAAATGAGATATTCTACACAATTTATGTGATGAAATGCACGAATAATATACAGACGACACGTTCGCTGTGTTATGATTTGAATTCGAGTTATATTTACGATACGCGTATGCAAATTAAGTGCCGCGAATTTTTAAAGAATCTTTTATTACAATTTATCCAAAGTACACACATGAAGTCTTATAATCTAGAAATGTTTTGTGAAATACTTTTCTCGTTTTTACCCTCTTTGTTACAAACAACTGGTCACGGTAGAAAATTAATAGAGTATTCAACTAATTAATTATAATTATTATCGAGCATTTCCCTAAAGGCTTCAATGTTTTCAGTCTTTCATTGTGCGTAGTTTCATCGTCAAAACTGACAGAACATGACAGGATGCGATAGCTCAGCGTGGCGAACAAGCGTCGAAAAGAGAATCCATAATGCGTACGCTGATTTTGCGCACGCTCTCCAGGTAATTTTACGCGTTTTTGTTGTTTTTGAATGCCTTGCAAACGACGACTTTAAATATATGCTCAAGTCAAACATGCGCAGGAGCCCATGGGAGCAAAGGTGACACGCGGTCGAATAAACAGGCGAAGCATCGCGGAACGAAATTCGCAAATTGTGCGGTCGAAATTTAAACGCGAATGTATTTCGAACGAGACGAAACCCTGCAAACGATCACGCACCGCCGAAAGATTTTGTTGATTTGGTCAATCGAACGAGAGAAACGGCCTGATATAACGATCGCAGCTTTTATCGCAGCATACCATCAAGGTTAATCCCTTATCTCGTTATTTATGGCCATAGGATCTGTAGGTCTAAATTACCGACTCGATATTTATGAGGAAATTTTAGAGTAGAGAGTCTGAAGAAAAAGATTTAACGGGCTACCTTGTTTTTAAAATATTAGGTACGAATGATTTAATAGTTCAATATATCTGTGCATTAATTTTAATACGACTCACCGTTTGTGCGTGTGTTTAACAACAGTTATAGCCCTTTATGTATTACTACTACTTGATTATTATGAATCACAGTATACACTTGTGATTCATAAATGAAGATATGCGTTATTTCTTCAAAATTCCTGAACAGCAAAGAACAAGATTTCATTCAATTTATTGTCATAATGTCATAAATGTCAGCATATATTAAATAGTTTAAAAAGGATACGTTTCTGAAAACTTGTGAATTTTTAAAAAAATTAGAATTTTAATAACTTGATCTCATTATCTCATGGCCCGAAATTATTTATACTTCATTAAATGTCGGAACATTCATTACGAACCACTATATATACTAGTGTCATATATAATGTGTATCGAAGAGATAAATCTCCTCGCTCCTCTAACTTCCTGAAAAGGTTAAAGAGAAGTAAGAAAGAAAAGACTACAGCAGAAGCAGCTAGTAATAAAGTATCTTTGATCGAGAGAGAGAGAGAGGGAGAGAGAGAGAGAGAGAGGGAGAGAGAGAGAGAGAGAGAGAAAGGAGGAGAGACAGTGAAGAAATCGGAAAAAGGAAGAAAGATGAAAAGCTCGGTAGAATCGGAAGAACGACGGAGAGAGGACGGTAGAAAGGAGAGGGTGATCGGGAGAGCCGCCCCTCTCTCGTCCGGTAGATAATTAAAAATAGTCCCCGCGGCTCTTTACTCCTTTTTCGCGGCTCATTAAATCGACTATAAATTATGCATCGAAAATTACGGTCAGACCATCCGAATATCGGTACGAACAGAGGAGGAAGGACTACACCCCTTGGCCCAACGCGCCACGGCATAATAAGCAATTTGTAATCAAGAGGCGTCGTACGGGTGTTATAGTTAGTAAGAAATCCAATGGAAGTCCCGTCCCATCCGTGGACCATGCCGGGCCACGACGTCGTTCGTTTTCAAGAGGCTTGTACAACAGCGGTGGTTGTGATGGTGGCGAACGGTGGAACGGGGTGAGGTTGGAACGCGTAAAAAGAATTGCAAATTGCGAATTAGCATTATGTCCCGACTACTCAAATCGTTATTATCCTCGGAGTTCTACTCGGTGTGGCGCGGGCTCGACCCTGCCCCCGGGGATGCGCTTTGTCGTGATACTCGGCGCAAATCGGATTCACGTCGCTTCGAGTACTGACGCAACCAGTTATTACGCAGGAACAGGACGAAAATTAAATATCGTGCGTGCGCCTGGCCGCGCCTCGCCCTGCGCCTCGGCCCTGTTCCCTCGAAAAATAGCTGATAAACCAGGAAAGAACCGCATTGTTTCGGTCGGGGTTATCGAGGACTCCGACCCACCTGTTCTCCCTTTCTATCGGTTTTTTGAATGCATACCCTATCCAAAATGGGAACTTATATATGTATACGTACGCAGATTTATGTTCGGGTCACTTTCCCGCTATATTTCGCCAAAAGGTTGATTTCGAAAGTTCAAAAGTTTCGCGCGGGTATGAAATATGTATTAATGTATTTGATTTTATTGCAGATCAATTTTGTTGATTATGTGTTGAACTATTGGAGACCTGGTACTTCGAAGTTGTTATAGGAAAATTAATCTTTCGAGTTAGTTTTAACTCGCAAGCATCATTCGGAAATATACACGAGCCATACGCGTGTATATTATTTTTGTATATTTTATTTATTATTATTTTGAATTTCTTTTTCGAGTTTATGTTTATCATTATTTTCGTTTTTCAATACCTATTATTTATTTCGATTAATGTTTATAAATTTGCTTCGAGCAAATACAATTAAAAAACAACCAACAAATGAGAGCTGTAAAGAGGAGGGAGGGAGAAGGAAGAGAAGGAGGAGAAGATGTTATTGAAGACTATACGAAGAACATACGTACGTATGCTATGAACTAAAATTTGATGATAGTACGAATAACAGAGGCTCAGTATCAAGTTGTTGGTTATAACCGAGCAGTTCCAATAATACCTAGATGTTCACTAGATAATTATCCTGACAAGCCCTTCGCATTATTGGATTTTATTATTCTATTATTATTAAATATTAGTATTTAAGTGTTACAATTTTAATTGTCCCTTCGTTTACACGTAGAATTTGTTTCGGATAAAAACAAAGGACCAATTTATTAATATACTCATTATAAGAATACCTGCTTATACGTGTACAATCGAAGTTAAGGTCGATCGTAGTTCAGATAATACAGGCTCAACATTAATTTGTTGGTATAAACGAGCTACGGATAAGCGAGGTTCTAATCTATCTATTGAAGTAGTTGTTCTGTAAACTGTCTTCGCACGCATCTTATTACACGAAAGAACGAAAAAATGTTTGCTACAGGTGTGAACGGCACGTAGGCGCGATCAATTAAATTACTCGTACACATTGCATACACGCGTCGCGGTTAAGCCAACAATGTTGTATCATCCGCATTATTCCATCTATCCGATCGATCAAACGTATCCGGGCCGGTTGATAAACGCGCAGAACGCGCGATGAAAGCACTTCCAGCCTTGGTAACAGTCGGTTGTTCACAGTGGGATGAAAACCGGAAAGATTAAAAAGACGCGGAGACACGCAAATTCGATCGCGCGTAGGACGCGGAAATCTTGTGCAAATCGCACGGAACGCACAGACCGCGTGTCTCTCAACCGGCCGGACCGCGAAAATTTAAATAGCGGCCCCGTTGGTCATATTATTGCATTAATAAATGGAATTAGCGAAACAGTAAAGTGCTTTTAACGGGCTGTGTCTATCCTGACTTCTCTAATATGACAAATACACTACGCCGCTTTACCGGTTTCGGCGTTCTTGCATTCATTAAATGACGCCGGCAATGCGATGCCGCGCGCGCCGAGGTTATTAATGGCACCGCATCAAAATCAATTTTCATTTGTTGAATACTTATGTACGTTGCAATCCAATTTGCACGGCCACGACCATGGATCGGCGATCTCTCACCCTCTTTCGCTCGCTTGTCCTCCCGTTTCATCCTTCTCTTCCGCAACTCCCCCTCCACACCCGTGAATTTTACTATAATTGAAAGTCCTCGAACATCCACAGACTAGATATCAAGATGTAACGCAAGGATGCTCGGATACTTGGCTAGTCTTCAGCGAATAATTATTAAGTTTATCAAACTACCTTTCTGTCCGAAGATATTTTTCTCATTGGAAACTCTGGATAGGACGCCGTTTTCGTTTGCTCGAAACGAAGTTACGTCGAGAAATAAAATTATACGGACGGGCGGATCTTTTTTGAATGACCATTGTAATTTGGTTAACAGATTGATAGCCTACGTTATAATTGCTTCAAGTATAATGCAATTTATCGGTGATCCGTGGAATTTCAGTTTAATCATCGCTTGACCTAGTATTCGTTCGGCGATCTTTGTTGGATTTTCGCGTTCCGCTATTGTTAAAACCGACGCTGGATGTAAATTAATCGAATAAAGAAGCCGGATCTGATATTCAAAATTGACCAGGACACAATTCTCGCATTATGAAGTCGGAATAAAAATTAATATTGCAAACAGAGAGGATTCTTCAGCGTGCTTGAAGGAACGTCTATAAAACACTTTCGTTTAATCGTTTTGTCACTTTTTAGCAGAATTTATTCAATTTAATTCTGTTTAAAATACACTTGGTATTTTTACATTAGGATCTTCCAATGTGATAAACTTGACAAAAGTTCGACGATCCATAGCCGTTTCTTGGTTCACGATCCAAAGGTCACGGTGAAATTAATAAATATCTGTCGGTAGAACAAGATCGATCAATTAACGAGAAATGGAAGGAGCCCGTAGTTAAGGGGGAAAAAGTCTGAAAAGATTTCCTCGGGTAGAAATGCATCTTGAGCCGGATCTTTTCCCCAGAAGTTGCGCGTAGTTGACGAAATAAAGGGTCCGCGGGAATAATACCGCTACCTGGAGCCTCGACGAGTCAGCGAAGCGGCTGGAGATCTCGAAGGAACCTAATTAACTCGGCGCATTCGAATGAAATTATTTTTGCGCGATCGTCGTCGAGAAGAAGGAAGAAGAAGAAGAAGAAAGAAAAAGCAAGTAGAAAGATACGATAAGAAGAAAGGAGAGGAGGGATATTACGAGTGAGAGACGATCCAAGGAGAGGAAAGAAAGAAAGGACGAAAGTTCGACTGAGAATCCACACAGACAAAGAAGGAGAAGGAAGAAAGGAAAGGTGGCCAGGGTGAGAAAGTAGCGGACGTCGAAGGACGCGAGAGGGCGAGATGAAGAAAGAAAGATAGAGGGCAGGAGGAGAAGTAGGTGGAAGGGCCGAGTACGCCGGCTTGAAACTACCAAACTACTTTTCAAGTTGCCCCCGCGGCCCTGGCAAGATTATAATTAAAACGTCGCGCGGTGCTGGATAATAAATTAATGCATAATTAACATAGCTAATTATAATACCGGCTGAAATTTTTCTCGTAACTCGCAACACACTGGTACACCTCGCATGCGAACCCAGCGCAGCCCGGTAATTTATGATCGGACATGAAAAATTACCGTCTCGGGGGGGTTTAATCATCCTCGAACCAACCCCTCCTTCGCCTCTCGCTCTTCTGCATCGGTATCGTCGACCTTTTGCCAACCAACGTTGGCTACACGTTCCCTCGTCAGCACACCCTCCCCTCTCTCAAGATCCGGTGGCTGGACTTAATAACTTATTATAATTCGAAGCAACGTCGTGAACATCATCTAGTAGACGTTGGCCATTTTCGATCGTCGTTCACCGTGAACCGACTTTTTAGCTTCGAAACGGTGTTAAGGCCGATGTTACGGTTAGATTGCACACGTGGACACAACCAGCGGGTCCGACGCTGCAGGTGGAACGTTTTATATACACGATGGTAATGTAGATTCATTGTGAGCTCTTTAAACGAGGAATAATGTGCTCCTTTGTCTTGGCCAGTTTACGCTGCAGTCTGATTGTCCGATGATGCCGTTAGCGCGTAAAAAATTTACGCGAAAGTCTGGTTCCTGTGATTCGTGATAAATACGTGGTAAATGAGTGGAAGATGGTAAAAGAGACTGGCGAAAATAGCGAAAAATAGAGGGTGAGATATTCGAGGGGTGGCTGACGGTCAGAGAGGCAAATCGAGTTGACGAATGATGAATTTTAAGAGAGATGGGTAGATAATATTTAGGATTTCATTATGGTGTAGTGGAATGTAAAATGAAAATCGGTCGGATTTATGAAAATAGACGATAGGTAAATCGGGATGAATATTACATTCTAACCCTCACGCATAATAAAATGTTTGATATTTAGAAGGTCAAAATTTCTACGGAGTATCTATTAAAATTTATTTGGAGATCCTCTATCTCCTTACCTACTGTTCCGTTTTTAGTAAAAATAAATAGTAAAATATTAATATTTACAAAAACTAGAATTCATCTAACTGAAATTAATTTATATTCAACAATCGTAAATTTGTAAGTATAGAATCTGTAGTTAAAACATGGCTAGGGAAATGACAGACGGATAATATTACAGATCGACAACTCGATCACAACATGCCCCTTTTTATCTTCTAAATCTTAATAATTCAATGATAAAATCTCACAAAATAGCTCACAAAATAATTCATAGTCGTTATCCCTTAATAAATCGACGAGACTGATTCGTTTACTCGCGATTACATTTAACTACCGCAAACTTTTATATTCGCTCTCGATCAAATCCGTCTTCTTCAGAACTTTCTATCTACATAAATCGATTAGCATTTCATGCGCAATTCTACGTGACACCTAAATATGTTGTTCGGAAAATACATTCATATGAGAAACAGTTTGAAACCATCGACTTTTCAAACGTCGGAAGATGAAAAGTTTCGAGATTCGTCGGCTCGCGATAATAGAACACGGCGCGTCCGTTAATTGACTTATAAAAAGCTTAAATAATTAAATTAGCATTAAAAGCCGCCGCGAGCCGGCCCTCTGGCTATCCTATAATTCAACATTGTGCTTTATTTTCCTCGCAGTGGCAGTAACGTGAAAGCTACCGCCGCTGCCTCCGTTGCCACCGCTGGTCTTTTTCAAAGCGGACATACCGCACGCGCGTTAATTCATTAGTCGTCGCTATACATCGTTCTCGCGGAAACTTGCCCGGTTTTTAGATTCTCTCTGTCACGGCTTTTCGAGAGCGATCCATCCCTCCGCCTACCGAAACGGCTGCCTGCCGGCCCCCAAACCCCGATCACGTCACTTGGCCGCTTGAGCGTCGGCCGGTCGTTTCCTACGTAATAATTTACACTCCACACGGGCCGCTACTTTCCCCGCTCTTTGATGTTATTTAGGCGCGGCGATATCGGTAAACCGTGGAAGTAATAAGCGCGGCCTTTTTATTCTATAAATATTTAGGTGGCTGCGACCGACCAGGGCATCTCTGTGCCCATAAATCGATACCGCGAATCGATGCCTTGATACATTGGCAAGGGTGTTCTCTCACTGTCTGTTGGTCATCGACGTGGTGGTCCGCGCTCGCAAAACCAACAATTTCTATGAAAATTTATAGAAAACTTCCATGTTGCCTATTATCGTTGTCAGAGTGTATACTTTATATATATATATATATATATATATATACATAAAAATTGGTATACATAAAAAAATGCACGGAATCGAACGATACGAGGAGGCTATGTATGCAGGCTACGTAACAAAATACTCCCCCAGCGAGGGATATAACTTTCCTGGGACAACGGGGTCGCATCGTTTGTCGGAAAAATCTGCAAAATCGCCGCCCGTTAGCCGGTTAAAATCGCGCAACACGACGATCGCTTAGGCTAGACACGCCACGAATGCACTAGCGTCGTAGTAATTTGTCCGCGTTATTCGAACCGGTCGCGGGGACGATTTCTCCCTACGCCTCCTCGTCGAGCCCCGTCGACCGATGTGTGAGTGCGTGTATGGACATCGAAAAGAGAGGCAGGGGAGAGACAGGGGCTGGAGGCGACGGGCGGATACGGCGAAAATGCAGACAAATGAGTTAAAAAACGCAGGTTGCATCGCCGTAGTCGGCGTCGGCAGAGCGGCGTTGCCGGCGATTTGACATTGTCGAAAGTTAATCAATGCCCCCGTAGCGGGCTGCAGAGAGCCGAAAGAGAGCGACAGAGAGAGAATTAGGGAGCAAGAGTGAGAGAGTATAAACCGAGAGAAGGTTAGAGAGAGTGGGATGATAAAAGAGGAAGAGACAAGGGGGGAGAGAGAGAGAGAGAGAGAGAGAGAGAGAGAGAGAGAGAGAGAGAGCAGTGGTGTGCAGCTCCGCCCGTGTGCCGTTCCGTCAATTTTTTAAAATTAAATCACTATCTGTCCTTGTTAAATGCATTTCCCGGCTCCCCCGAAACTCATCCCTGGCCGGTAGATCCCCTCTCACCCGATGCACCAGCACCCCCGCAACTGCCGTTGATGCTGCTGGTCGCGCGTTCGCGCGCGCTATTGTGCCACTCTTCCCCCGTCGATCCACGTGCTGCGTCTAATGACAGACAGTTGGCCGCGAAAAAAAGTGTGTAAATCTGCTGGAACGAGACAGACAGAGATACACGGATCGAAGTGCGCGGCGATCGTCCATGCACGAGTGAAGGGGGATCAGGTTGGATAGAGATAGACGTTGGAGAAGGCAAGAGACAGATAGAGGAAACAACGAGCGGGACCGAGCAGAAAGAGTGGCAGTGGTAAGAGAGAGGAACCGCTTGGCGATGGTGAGGAACAGGACGGGAAGAGAGGATGAGATACGAAAGAGATAGAACCGCGCCATCGCGGCCTTCATATATAGATGGCGGTTGGTAGGTACGTTCTGGTCTGGCGGCGGAGCGGACGCGCGCGCGGCCATTCCGGTAAAACGCACCGGAATAAAAATAATGGCTGGAAATGGACACGGGGGTACACCCGGCACCTCGTCATTTTTTTCTATTAGCCGAAACTTACAAACACCCGGGGCTTCCGGCCATTTCGGAGCGCCGCGTTCACCGCCAAACTGCTCCGCCGACCGTGTCCCCGCGTCCGTGTATCCAACGTCGAAATTCGAAACGCCGCGCCGCGCACCGCCGTGAGTTTCCCCGGCTGCAAAAATCGTGGCCATATTTTTGTTCGAGCTTTCCTGTCTTTTCCCTTTCTATTCTTCTTTGCTTTTGCTATGCCCAGTTTTATTTTTTTCGGTCGCCGCTGTTTTTGTTTCTGTCATACGCTCCGCACTCCTCGTTCAGAACCACCCCCTGCCTCCTCTCGGGGAAATTCTTTTTTTTTTATGCTATTGTTTCTTTACTTTAATTCTTTTTGTTTGTTTGTTCGTTAATTCTTTTTTCAACGCGTACAGACAGAAGGAGGTGGAAAACTCGCGACAGTTCAACCGCGCGATTAAAATGTCATCCGCGCGCTGCAAATGACGACACTTTTTTTCCCGCGACGGTTTTCGAGCCGCGCGACCAGCCGCGAATAATTCAGTCGCTTCATTGTGGTTATTAATTTCGCGCGTGGCCGCCAGGAAAAAATGTGGCCGCGCAATGTTTCGAATGGTCCCAACTTATGCCCGCGTACTCCTCCAAACGCCGCTGCCGTTACGTGCAATCGTCCTGTCACCCTCGATTTTCCGCCCGTTCAAGGGGAAATCAGAGAGATGAATGGCGGATGGTCGACGATTTCGAATGGCAGAAACGCGCCGGAGACGAATTGCCCTGCGTGAATTTTCGTCAACGTTATGGCGAAGGAAATGGAAATTTAAGAAAGGATTAAAACGATTAAGTAATACACGAAGAGAAATGGATATATTTTGTGAACAATATACTTGCGACACTTTCGATCGCTATAAATATTTTACGAAAAGAACTGATTTACTTATAGAAATATTACATTCATGACCTTGGATAAGCAAAAATTAAGGAATTCATTACGTTACGAAGAATTTTGGTAAGAGTAAAGAAGCTTTGAAGATGATCTTTTTTCTCCCTTTCTTTCCTTTCTAATGAGAAGAGGAATTTAAAAGCTGCAGAGAAATGTATTTTTCTCAAGGTTAAAATTGTGGCAGAGTTGTAAGACGAAGCGTGGGAAGCTCGAAGTGGGAAAGGTAGAGAGAGAGCTTTAAACTCGTTGAGGACCTTTGTAAGTAATTTACACTGCTTATACTGGACTGTTGCAAAGATCCTCATTGTTTTAAGGAAACTCTACGAAAAGAATATAATTCTAAATTAATAAAAACAGAGGTAATAATGCTACTTTATGACAGACAGAAGATCAGTTTAAGAATTTTTAGAATGTAGTTATGATTCATTTTAAGCCTTTACTTTATAATGCTTTTGATCATAGCTTATAAGATACTAAGATGCTGTACATGGTCCTTGATGCAACAAATCGCAACTCCTTCAGTCGTGTTTATAAAAAATATGAATTTGTATAAGTATCTGGAGTCCACTCATACATACGTACATATACCAAAACCTAAAACTTTATTCTGTTACGAGCATCGAATTGTTATATTTTAATCTCGCTCTGCTTTTAGCAGGCAAAAAGGATTTGCGATGTTTCAAGAAGATTTTAATATACGCTTAAAATGAGAAATCACACGTATGAACTTGAGATGAATCGAAAATGATCGAAAGAACGAAACAGGTAAATGTGGAATTTTAGAACGAAATGTTTAAAGTGCGTTAATGTATGAGGATAACACAATGATGTGTCTTGTGGTATAATAAATTATAATTATAATTTGATAATTCGTTGCCGTTGCTTGCCTTTTAATTTTTCAAGTTTCTCCTTCCACTTTATTTTTTTATGTGGCATTTATTTGTTGCGTGCGGTAATTTACTTGAATATGTTTCAAAGTAATGCCGTAAAATACAATTTTTCAAAATACAGTGATATAGAAGGATAGATCAAACGAATCTTCGTCAAACTATTATCTATTAAATAGCTGATGTTAATTCGTCGACGTTGTTTTTTCATGACCATCGAAGATTAAAATATCTTCACTTTCTATTCCAAGAAGACAATCAAACCTAACAACAGTGATATAAAAGCAGAAGAGATGTAAGGAATACGAGCGTTCCCCATCGGGATCTCGTTCCAACTCATTCGTATGCGGGCCGAAATGCCGTAAGACGTAACGTACGTGTTTCGTTAAGGCGGATCAGGCGAAGGGCACCGAGGAAATTATGCACAATTAACGTCAGTCAAGTATACTTATGTTACCGTCGCGTTGACCGATACTTTATATACACCGATGGTATTCCGTGAATTTGATCGTGCACGGATACATCTTCCATAATCATATACGACGACGTTGCCCTTAAACGGGTGCAGGATAAAGAATCCTTGAGATAAAATTAACGATGTTCCTCGAGAACGTGATGGATCTGACGATCGGACGTATATTCGCCCAGATTATTGACCATTCGTATCCAGGTTGTTCCATTGTAATTCGACTGGGTGCATAACGTCGATTAACTGCCAGCATGCATCAATGCTCGTGCTTCGGGTTAAAGTGACTCATCAGTAGGAAGTGGTGCATCGATAGCCACCCTCTTACGTTCGAATCGTCGTTAATATTGTCCGCCACGAATGCAATCAACCGACATAATAACCATTCTGTCGTCCTGACAATTCGTAGATCGCGCCGTCATAGAATCCTATTCGTTTCACGGTTATTTCATCCGATATTCCCCTATATACCTATATTATCAGATACGACTATTGGTAGAATAGCCACGATGTCTTACCTGTTATTTTCAATACAAATCCGATTTTGGAGAGAAACAGTTTTTAAGATTATAAATTTTGCAATGAAATGAAGGCGGAATGTCTAGACCTAGGAATTGTAATCCTCGCGGATATTTGACAATTCAAGGACTCTAAGAGTAGATCGACAGTATTTTTATCTTTTGCACTTTGAAAATTTTCATAATACGATCAACCAGGAATTCCAGCAGATTCTCGTAGTTGTCGAAACTAAGTTTGAAAAGGAAGGCTATAAATATCTTTTCTGCTGTTTTCATTCTTCGTCAATGAAAATTGTGTAAAATTTAAATAGTATTATCTGAAACAGATCAGTTTTAAAATTCGTGATTCGTCGTAATCATCACGTTGTAACACCATATGCAATAATGTCCTTCTTGAAAGATAATCTTTCAATCTCGTAGTTCATAGAAAACCTTGTAGTAGCGCCGACCGACTCATCAAGCTATAAATATGTTTCAAAAATCCATCGTACGCGTCGATCGTTAAAAATCCGATCAAAATAAAAGGATTACAATACAATGTCAGAATGCATAAAGAGCGTGGTTGTCGCGCGAGTACGATACTACAATGAATCTCAAGAGAGGGCCCGCGGAGGTTGCAAGAGTCCCGTCGAGTCGGAGAGCAAATCTGATTGGCTCATGAATATTAAGTTCGGCCCGCAATTATTATCTGCGTTATAAATCGGGCGACCTGCCTCGGCAGCCTTCTCGAGAGCCCAGGCGTTATTATCCGCGTTCGCACACTCGGATGAACCACAGCCTGTGCACGGTATACACGATTCCGACACACAGAGAAAAACGAGCACACAGAGACGTATAAACACGATTGCTTGGTCGCTCGTGCTGTATCTTCACGCAACGCTCGCGATTACCCCCAAGTGTTAATTACTAATCTCGCCTCTGCTAATTATAATTAACGCCTTTCGGCTTGGAATGGCCTCGACAGCGCCGATGGAACGATGCAAAACGAAAGGACAGATCGAGAAGGATCGACGGTGCGCGAAGCTTAAAGGAGATCACAAGGATTCTTCTGCCGAATCTCAGTTCGAAGAGGCAACGAACGTATTTTGGACCGGTTTCCAAGTCGATCTCTCGACGCGTTTCTCGCGAGTTTCGCGAGCCTGAAATCCAGATACACGAGTTTCCACGCGTAATAAAGGGGCTGTTGATCGAACACCGATCATAATTCGATGAGGGAAAATTTGCATTCCCGGGCAGGAGTATTTCTTTGATTAAGTAACCTAAGCGGTTTACGAGTTCTTTGCGCGCAGACGATTGAGTTAATGCGCTCTGCACGAGATAATACTTGTCTATGCTTGAGAGAATCGTAATCTAGCTTTATTAGCAAAGTCCCTTGTTTATTGCCACGATTTTTAACTCCTTCCCAGAGAGCCTTTCATCGCCTGTGGGAAATTGATTCGTGTTGCTGTTCTGCAGATCGATCGTTTCTCTCGATATGGTTCTTCAAATGCAATAAATTGTAGCGTTTTAGAAATTTGCGTTTAGAAATATAGTTTAAAAATTATATAGTTTAAAAGTTTGAAAATGTATTAGAAAATCATCTGAGGATTATATGAAGAATTTTGTAATTGATCGTAAATGATATTGTTTGAATTTAACTTTAGAAGTTAAACAGTTTTGGAACTATGATGTATTGTCTTCATAATATGATATTTACTTCGTCATATTTATATACGTATAATGTATTTGAACATTTCCTTGTATTTGACAAAATATAATTACAAAATTATGGGTATTTACTGTAATTACTGTATAGAGTAGAGTAAAATTCATACACCGTGTGTATGTGCATGTGTGTTTATCTAAGTAAATTGAAACGTGAGAATACTCAAATATGATGATGATTGTAGATAATGCCGTGCAAAAGATATAAATCAATTAGAATATTTTATTACTCGAAAATTTGCTGATAACATTTGCCTTAATTATTCATAAACCAACTTGCAAACTATATACGTTCAAAAGAAAGAACTGATGTATTGATAGAATCCTACAACTTAAAACTTCCAATACTATGGAAAAGAGCAACAGTATAAAACAATAAAAGAATCCTGGCCTCATGCAGTTTCAAAGAAACAAAGCGGAATCACGGGTCGAAAAGGGACATTTTCCAAACTACAGAGAACGGTCGCGGTCGTTTGAAGCACCGACAGGAGCGCATTTTCGCCGTTAGGCTCCCCATGTCGCATTATCATCGGCATTTGAGGTTGACGTTAGCCAGGGTAAACTGAGGGCTACCTGCTGCATCGTCCAACTCCCGCGGCACTCTACGGGCAGCGCCTCATTAAAATATGCAAATACACAGCTCTCGGCTCGTCCGTTCTGTTTCCTTGCTTCCCCTGCATGCCACGTAACGCGCGTGAGCTCTTTCGCGCCAGCGTTCGCGCTCCCTCGCTCGTCGAAATGTTTACGATCACGGCGAAATTAAAAGTACCGCTAAAATATTGCCTCAATACTTATATGTGCTCTGTGAGAGGCCGATAGGTGCCCTCGAACCTTCTCCTTAAAGGCTCCTACTGTTCGAAGGCTAGCACGCGGAACGATTACATCGGATACAGGGAGGTAGACTTGAAACGGCGTGAACACACCACGGACAGTTCACTTAAGGGACTTTCAAACCGTTTAACTTTGTTACAACGCGGCTCGATTCGCCTCGTTTATTCTGCATTCAATGCAACCGAGTGATCGCATGTCCGTCCAACTATTCTTCCTAACGGAATTGCAAACTTTGATATTTGAAGATTATAGAAGAAAGACACGACGAGTCATATTTTTCTTTTTATCAAGATTATACGAACGCATTTTATTCGATTTTGGAATGAAGTATTTTTATCACGCTCCGTCCATATAAAATCTTGTGAATTTATACAGTATGTTGTTTCTATATTAACTACGTACTAAGATACACTTTTCTTTACTTACCAAATAGGTAATGTAAAATTCAGAAAATCGTGCGGCCTTCATCTGTTTTTCATCGAAATGTACGATACATTTTTCTTTTTCCATTTTATGTCGTATCTTTTTATGCGAGTTTTCAAAGGAGTTCTTATATTTTTTTATGGACTGCGATTTGGTATATGTTTGTTTATTTATTTATGGATGTAATATAATTTCTTTAGTGTACATGAAACATGTGAGGCGACTTTGTTTTACATGGCCATTGATTGCAAGACTGTAAAAGTGGTATGAGAACTGAACTGGTCAGACGTCTCGCTGAAATTATTCCCATTAATAATGATGTAATTAATAAGTGTAATTAAAATGGCAATAACATCTGAGGTGTGATTCTTATAGTAGGTTATAGTGTTTTTGCAATTACGGTTATGTGGGTATATTTAATTTAATTCATGGAATTTCAAGACAATAATTGGCGACATACAATATAAATTGTCAAATAAATATACGAGAGACAAGTTCGTGTTGCTATGACGAAAATAATATCAAAGATTCCATTCGATGAACTTTAACAATGCCAAAGAAATTATTCTGAAAAATTCCATTCGAAGAAATTCAAAAATTCCAGAGAACTCAATAACCTATCCTAGATCTAATTAGGTTCAAAAATTCCAAAGGATTCAGTAACTCTAGTCTCAAAATCTAAATTCGTATCAACCTTTATAAAAAGATTTCGAATCGCTTCTCACAATCGCGAGACATCGATATTTCGGACTCATCAGCGACATCGCCTCGGCGTCACCTTATCCACCAGGTAATCCGCGGCAACGAGCACGAGTTAAGGACTTAACCGCGCGCGACTGACGGCCGATCGCGATAAACAAGTTCGTATGGATTTACGGAAGAGGTATGGGCCCAGTGATGTCGCTCGAAGGAGTTGCAGTTGACGAGCAAAACGAGCTTCTTTCGGACAGGTCCTCCGGGCGGAGCTTCGCTTCTGGGCGCATTCGCCGCGTTGCTCCTCTTCGTCTCGTCGCGATACCATTCGGGTCTCGATTGGCTGACAACGAACGCAGCGCGCGTGTATGCCCTGTTCGCGCTTAACCGCGATGATTTTTACGATCTCGATCCGCTAACGAGTAGCCCAGCGCCTATTCCATCGGACCTTATGCGACGATAATTCTTCATTATCGTACATTGTTGCGAACAGTTGGACCATGGCGGCGTTTCACATCCGCTCGTCTAAGTCATCGGATGAACCGTACGCAGGAATGATTTTTTACCGCGCTGCTTGGTAATCAGCACGCATTTTAATTGCCAATTCGTTTTATTACTCGCTGTTCTCTTTTTCATGGTGGATAATTTTGACGTTTATGGGAGACGGGGTGACTAATCAGGCTACAAAGTAGTCTGGCTTCAATTTGGTATTCGTTAGGCCGCCGCGCTTTGTGTTCCGTTGTACTCGTTAAGAAGACGAAAATGAAACGCTGGATGATTACATGAGAATTCAATTCTTGTGAACGGTCCTTTAATGCGCCAATGGAGTATCGAAGTCCTGGCTGATCGGTCAACGAGATAGCATCTTCCAATTGCCGTAATCGCGGAAGAGTTGTCCTCTTGGTGCCGTAGTTATTAACCTCTCGCTTAATGGCATCAACAAAGTAGCGGGATTTGATTAGCTCGCGCTCGATTCTTCGCGATGTGGCACTTAAATTTATTGGAAATAAGCCGTGTGTTTCTAATAACATAATAATTACGTTTGATGCATTCTTGTAAATATTCTTGTGACCATTTTCTACAATTCGACACTTATTTTCAGTTGTTAAATATTCTTAATTTCAATGTCGTATACCTAATAAAATTTTTGATGTGGCACCATAAGTAAACTTTCCTGAATTCAGAAACTCGTACTAGCCAAACTGATATTTCGCCATGTTATATTTCACGAATATTTAACATTATTTCAATAGAAAATGATGCTTCTTATAAAAAATGTTAATCGATCTTATAGATTTATTTTATAAGTGTACATTCATTTTTTTCTAAATTGTACCACTAGTTTGCTGGAAACTTGTGATGACTTGCTACATCTTAAATTAGCATAATACTTAAGAACATAAATTACATAGTTGTTAAATCATATTGAATAACTACAGTGGCTACGAACGGTATTGATACATATCCTTATTTCCAACGAAGAGTTCTTTGATCAGGATCAACATTTCATTTTCACAGTGTAATATTTTTGCAATTCTGCGAATCTTCTCGTATCAAAATACGATTAAATGGTACGAAATTTAACTATTTTTATTTATATTACTCAACTATTTGTATTTGGGACTAAATAATATAATTCTCGTGTAGATGTTATAATAAATACAATGGTATTAGATACCTTTTTCAGCCATAGTGTGTAATTTTATATAAGTCAGTGCAAGGCACAAATCAATATCGCAAATTCGTATAAATCTTAACGAAATTTGGAATATCGTATTTGGATATCGTGATACTCCTTTCAAAAGATCAGTCGCATCTTACACCTGTCGCCTTTAATTTTGATAATTACGTAACACTAGATCGTAAATCTCTTAGACCATCCAAAATAATTTCTTTCTCTTCTATTCCTCGACCACAACAGATAAGATATCCTCTTCCTCCTATTACTTGTAAGGTACAGTATCCTTAACAAATTTTTCTACTACCCTTTCAAGAATTATACAAGCTCGCATAAAACGATCAGAAAGTCTCGCAACACCTCGTGTAGAAAGCAACAATGTTGCAAAAAAGTAGCCGTGCAACGTCTCAACGCGACACGAGAATTAATTACTCGGCTCGAGTTAACCGTGGTGTACGGCCTACTTGGAGCGGGGTATTTTACTTATTAATGGACACGGAACGAATTTCTGAAGGTGTGGTCCGAGGACAGCTGACCGTACTTTTCGCGTTACGTTTTACGAGCATGATTTATTACCCGCGCGACTTCTGCGTGCGTATAATTCCATCGCGGCGGTAATGGTATCCTCGCGAGGTGGAAATCATCCTGCACCTTGCGAGACCGAGCTGGACAAAGAACCGGGCTTCTTCTCGACGTGCTAATTATGCGAGACGAGGCGCAACCTTCTTCGTGTTGCGTTGAAATTGGTTCACTTGGACGGGTTCCCAATTGCCACGGCGATATAAACGCCAACGATGCGATGCGATGGAAGGATACCAGCCATGGCTTCGACACTCGTTACATTAATGCGCAATTTTATTGCAGAACCATTTTTAATTGTGCCTTTAATGACAAGCCAGATCGTTTTAAATTGTTTTTATTTGTCCCCGTTGTTGGTATTATATTATTTGAGTTTCCTGCACATTCTGTTTTCGACTGAGTAAGGATAGAAACCTGGTTTCTTCGAGCAATTGAGTATTTAATTAACGTTGCTAGAATTTTCTTGCATAATAATTTATTAATTAATTGACATGTCGCAGGTATAGAATTTTGTTGCGCAAATAGTTTCCATTAAGTGTAGAAAACTGTTCTGTGCTGTTGGTTTTACAGTCTATAACATAATTTCAGATTCTGAGATATTTTTTAAACATTGCTATGATGGAATCTGCATACTGTTCGAAAGATGAAAGAAAGCAATTAACATAGCAATGAGGAATATTTCAGAATGACGGAGCTTATTTAAATATGTATAAAATAAAGATTAGATTTTTTACCGTGAGAACTACACAACCTTCCTTACAATTTTACAATTTAATAATTTTATATTGAATGGGATAATTAATCAGTCCAGGAGTCTGCGAAATTCACTTGCAAAATATCATTCATTTTTTTGGAGCCTTAATATTCAACGAATCATAATAATTTATTTGTATAAAAGGGGCGAGGTTTCTCTTATAGAACATTTTTAATCGCAGAAGCTTCTTCCGAATTTTTTATCCATCTTTTCCTAGTTGGAAAGACATACGGACTTTTCAATATAATTTCTTTGATAATTTATTTCAGTTTAAAACGTACATGCTTCTTAAGGAATACTCTATTTTACATAAATCTTTGGACGAACATACAAGGCACTTATTTGGTATTTTTAAAGATACTTAACTGTAATTACTGGTAGAAGGAAGATTGACGTAAACGTGGGTACATACATACAACTGAGCAAATACTGGAAGGTTAATTCTTACACGGTGAATAATATAATGATGATTTATAAGCAGCCTCATTAATCAGGACTCGTAATTAGCCGGTTACACGGATACCCGGAGAATTGTCGGACTTGATTTCCTTGAAATCACCGTGAAACTATCTTTCTGCCGAATTTTTCTCATTTATGCCATAAATTATAGTCTGTTCTGAATACCATGGATAAACAAGATTTCTTAAACATGCTCGTCTATCAAACAACTTAGTTAAGGTATATTAAGCAAATATTTCGATCATGATCTCGTAAAAAGAGCCTTCAATTTACATATGTCTGTTCGTAGATCACCGTTAATTTACGCGGCACGAATTATGTTAATGTCTCGTTACTTAAAGGTACCGTTAGTTGAGAACGAAAACGCTTGACAGATAAATTACCGCGATAAAGGAAATGGATATTTGCACGCTTCCCTTCGCCATGATCCTCTTCGCATACCTTCATCGTTCAGTCAAAAAACAGGCTGGCAAGTATGAATTAAAACGTAGAATACAAAATATTGCGTAAGATTGTACATTGACCTATCGAGAAGTAGCATTAACAACGTCTTAGGATTATTTCAGTTATTTTAACTATTTCACCAATGAATATTTCTTAAGCTATGGGAAACAAATTTTTTGGTAATTATTCGTAGTAAACAATATAAGGGGCAATGTATTAGTGAGTAATTGTCAGACTGCAAATTTCTATGCATTTATGGGAAATTTAATGCTATAAGAAAACGTAGAATACACGTGACATGCAAATATATATGAATATAAAATTTCTAAAGTACTGTTCTCGTTATAATATTTAGTAGATGAAACAAATTCTTGCCTAGATTCTAGTCTTTTAATTGCATTCATAGGCGTACGAATCTATATAAAAATCTGTGGTTTTAAGTTAAATTCTAATAGTTAAAGTCTAAAAATTTTTAAGAACCATTTCTATGGAAAAATCCAGGATTCCTGTGTCGATCGTTGGATTCTATACGCCACCGTTTTCACGGAACCGATATAAATGTTGGTGGAGGTTGCAACGCTGCTAGGTGTCTTGTACAGCCTCAAAAGCACTTAATCACAGTTAGCCTTATTGAGCTTACAGATTTATCCACGCCCAGTAGCCTCAGTCCTATCATACCGAGCGGATGATTACCCAGCTGCGTGCCGAATGACGCGAAAAACCGGCCAGGAAGGTGTACAATAAAATGCCGGCAGGCCACTTCATTATGCGTTCTCGTAACGCATTCAAATAACGCGTAATAGCAGTATAGAGCCTTGTGGCGTCTACTTGGGGCGCTCCTCTCAGTAAAAATAATAATAAATAAGTCAAATAATATCAATCGTAGAGTATCACGTATGTGTGATTTTCTTCTGGAAGATCGAATGGTCGGTTCAGCTTCGAGAAGATGGTCTTTACTTTGTTTTTCTTTCATTATTCTTCGCGTTACTTTATTTAGTATCAGAATTAAAAACAATTTTGTTACGATGGTGATATCTTTGAATAATTTGTTGGAAAGAAAAATTAGAGTTTCGTTCGAAGTTTGTAGATTTTAATTTGCTGGTAGAACGTGACCAATGCTTGGTATTCGTCTTGTAGAGATAATTTTATAATTAATATGCGGGTTAAATGGTATCAAGTTCTAGTCGAAGATGTGGGAAAGTTAATTTTGTTGGAGGTAGAAAGTTTATTCCTGCTAATTTAATCAATTTTCTTTTGTGATGGTTTTTCATACATCGTAGGTTCTAATCGTAATTAAAGCAATTGGTTTTAATATTCTCAATGAGAAAATCGAAAGAACCTATTCGTGCTCGCTGCAAGTTGGTGCGGTCTTATTTTTGGAAATTCAATTTTTCCAAACTCTGGAAGTATATGAATTCAAGTCGAAGGCATTTATTAATTCTCATAAGTTATTGTAAGTTGCATTAAAAATCCCAATTACAAAAGAAGAAATTAATCCTGCAGGATGAAACTGGAGAAATCATTAACAGTTCTGAAAATTAAGGGTTATTTCATTCTATTATTAGAGCTAAGTAAAGTCGGTGTATGTACATTAAGGGATGATCTGATTACGATATAACCTTCTAGAATTATAACTTCCTATTTAACAAAGGTGTAAAATATTCTCTTCATTTCTATCGACAAGGACCAATCATCTAATACCTATTTCCTTTGTCACTAGTACTAACTAAAACTACTATATACCAAGGATTATTTTACTTACAGCATAAGTCCCATAATAACGATTTTTAATAAACCTACAGACCGTTTTATCAAAACAGTCTACCACAAAATATTGTCTCCATGGCAGTTGCCATGACAAAGTCCATTCCTGCATAGGATACAATGTACCCACCGCCATAAGAATATTAGCCATTTAGAATCCAGGTCCCGGAGTAGAGCGAGGATCACATTAAGAATCGTTGCACCGGCTTGAAAATCGGAATTAATATCGCGTCACCATTCATCTTATCTCCGGGCAATTTATCCCCCTCCGGGCGGAGGGGGTGAATAGCAGCGGCGCGGATTTTTGTTAATGCGTAATTGAATTTACGGAGCGTGTCTACTAGATTGTATCTCTGCCCTATAGATTTCAGCCGGGCGATAACCTTGGGAAGGCGTGGACGGTGGTTCGATTCAATTCCCATTTATAACACCGTCACATCGAAAGTGGCCGCCGTAAGTATGTTCGCCCGGCCGACTACTAAATACACACACAAGTGTCCCGCGAGCCTTTCCATACCTGTATATACCGATACACACGCTTAACCCTCGCCGCGTATTTCTATACGATGTATTCGCGTGTATGTGTGGCCGCGGGTACACGAGGCCGTGGTAAAATTCAATCAACTTCTTGCTTTTTATTTTTCTCTTCTCTTTCTTTCTCTTTCTCTCTCTTTCTCTCTTTTTCTCTCTCTTTCCTTCTCCCTTTCCAGGTTGGAGGCTCGGGACAACTCTAGATCCCTCGTCAAATACTCACGGATACCTGTTCGCTTTCTGATCATGCAGTAAAGAGTAACACGTCGCCCGGTTGCTTGGCCACTCATTAATATTCGTTCTCTAATTGATACGTATATCGATACCGATCTCAGTGCCGATGGAACGAGCCTCTGATCGTCTTCTACCCTTCTGATACGGGTTAATAATTCTCGATAATTCGTCGGACTTAACTTTTTCGTAATGAGAGTCGAAACGAAGTTCGAAAGATAATAACTCGCGAGTTTTTGCCCGGAAGCGGTGATAAAAAAAATGCCACTTGTCCCCTTGTTTAAGTCAGAAGGGGGTTGATTCAAGGCGAAATTAGCGGGTGACGCAGCGGACGGAGGAAAAATAAATTCCCTCTAATCGTTATCGAACTAACCGAGTTTTTCGTCGGCGCCACCCCGATCCTCGATATGCATTATTAATACGCCACTGTATCATTATGCAATTTAGTTGCCATCATAGTTGCTGTAATTTATCGATGTATCCGGAATGTAACAATTAATCTTGCCCCACCGTAAGGATATTCAATTCCGCGGTGGTATGATTGCGATCGTATAAGTAACGCGATCGACATAAATCGCAAAACTTCTTGTAATTTCGATCGGCGCTTGTTCCGTCTGACGGTTCATTTTGTTTAAGTACTCGATCCCCTTCTACTTTAATGACCACTTTATTCTATAAGCGTTCCATAAATTTTACTACTCGCCGGTTTTCGACCGTGTTCCTTATTACTGAATTAAATTGTTTCTCGAATGCACGACGGAAAGTTTCAAGCTTAAATATTTCTAAAATTTAATTTTATCGAAAGTTGTGAAAATTCTTTCTTATTCCGAGGAGTATTCAAATTCAAATCGATGTCTACGCGAAACGAATAGAAAAGGATTTCTTTCCTGTCAGAAGAGTATCAGAAAATTCTGGAAATTAAGAAACTTTAAACCCCAAATAGAATGGACATTATTTTGAACATTTTATATTCAAATCAAACAATTTAGAAAATACGTCTTAGGTCCATTCATGGGCAAATTTTTGTAATATGTCATCTATTAATAAAAATATTTATCCATAAGCAGCCAATTGAAAATACCCAACTCAATTTTCACCATTACATAGCGACAATCGTAACATTCAACTTCATTTACTCAAATTCGAACAATTATCAAGCAACAACCTTAAGATCCTTGTATTCCATTTATGTTTCAATAATCGATCGTTCAAATTGAAAAGACGGACGCGACGGCAACGGCATCGGATGTCTGACAAGAGCAGGCAGTATTTCAAGTCAACGCCTCTGATTGTCACTTAACGAGGTAACAGCCCTTAGGCAAATTGTTAGGGCCGATCGGACGAGCGTGTTAAGCTGGCTGGTAACGCGATACCGCGTGGGCAGCTCTACACGAATGTTAATTGTTTACCAATGATAGTTTATGAAGGCCATGATTCAGATAACCGAGCATTGCAGAGTACCTGCAAGAACATCGATTCGACATTTTCTAACGAATACACCTACCGCGTCGCGTTCGGGATATCGCAGTATAGCTCGCGGACGTTTTACTTCAAAATCTCGGCTGATCCGGTTCGAGGCTACCGATCTATTTGTCTTTCGAACACTGAAACTCGAACGCGATCACTGTTAGGTTCTAGGATGTTCTCATTTAATATGAGTTATTCTAATTCTCGCTAGCCACGATAATGGCGTTTGGGATTTTTTGAAGGCTGACCGAAATTGATCTGAGTAGGATAAGAGAAGGATAAATGTTTAGTAGATGTAATGTTAGAAGCTATGGTATAAAACGAGACGCAACTTTCAGGGCGTAACGTTTATGGCGTATGTTATTGAATTGGTTGGGTGATTTAGTAGTTAAGATCGTGTTTCGCGTGTTTATTATTTTAGTAAGCAAAATGGTTGTTTGAAAGTTGAAGTGGTTTCAAGGTTTAATTGGTGTAAGCTTGGTCTTGCAATTAGCTTCATTGATCGAAGCACAATTTTGTAATGGAAGTTTATAACGGAATACTAATATTAATGTAAAGCTGTATTTTCTGAGGATTCTGGAAGGCGAGCAACCACAGTGTAATTTATAGAACCCTAACTCTCTGGGTAAATATTAGATGCAAATCTTAGATATCATCTTTTCAATTATTTACCAGCATATCTGAGAAGGATATTTTGTTTTCTCTCTTTAGGCTTTGTAATAATAAAAATATTCATATCAAACCATAATTCGTCTTTTACTTATAAATTCTATTTTAGTCAACAGATTTTATGAAGGTTTCATTCCAATCTTTCTATTAATATCTCTTCAAGACTATCCATCGACAAAATTTACGACTTTCTCACAATTTCAATATTCCGTGGTTCAGAATTTAATCCCATATAAGTTAATAAATTTTATAAAGCTTAAGTATCAACCATTATGGCACAGGTCAGAACGTTGCGCTGATAAATAAGAAATAAACAAAGAATTAATCAGTAGAAATCTCAGTTTACGACCGGTTTTGCATTGACATTAAAGGTATTGAAGATAATCAGCGAGGAGTGCAACATTCTAGCAAGAGAAAAGAAAGATGTATAGAAAACAATACAATATATATAATTTAGGTTTGGAAACTACAACAGAACTCCATTTACCAGGACTTGTAGAACGAATAAACATAAACATATAAATTTTCCTCGCTATCTATATATTATTTTCGGTTCACATAGTAGTAACTCACGCCCAGATAAGTGAATTCAACCAGCAAAAGTTTAGTTAATCCGATACTAACTAAAATTTCGTTCCAATAAATAGAGATAAATGAAGTGCTGCAATACTCTAATGAACGAAACTTGCAAGAAGAACAACCAACTACTCATCAAAAGCGCAATTCTTGATAGAACATGAAAACATATGGAAAGGAATATATATATATATATATATATATATATATATATATATATATATATATATATATATATTACATGCTAAAAATCGTTTCAACGGATTGAATCTGCAAGAAGAGCAACCAAGCAGCAACGGTACCATCGAAATTTCTGAATTCAGCCGGAGATGGTTGGACATACATCCGTCGAAGAAATTCGTTCCGACGCACCGGCCAATTTCCCAAGCAGTATCACCAAGACATATCGAAGTTCTAAATTCACGATTTGCACCAAAGTTCGACACTGTTTGTGCAGCATACGCCACGGTTAGTTTGCTGGTGGTCACGTGAGACCAGGTCTCACGTCTTGTACCGGTACTACAGCTCACATTCTGTTGGCCGGACACTTGGCGACGACCCATCCCTCATCCCTGTCGTAGCTGTCCGAGCTTCTAGGCGCTGTCCAGTCACTGAACTCTCGAGCAAGTTCTGTTATTATAAGTTAACCCCAGCCCCCGCGCGCGCGGCCAACTCCGCCACCAGCCCGCTCAGATTATGGCCATCAGCCAGCGACCCGAGATCTGGGTAACGCCGTACCTCAACTTCGCTTCGTTTGTATAAGGAAGTGTTTCAGGTCATCCGAAGAATAACACGTTCGACCTCTTGTCCGTTCTTCACTCGCTGCGTTCGCCCGTTGCATTTCCGCTCGATTCAGAAGGGCTTAGAACTAGCCAGAGGGTTCAAACTTCGAAAGTAATCGTCATCCATTAAGGTTCCTTCCGTAGGACCTGCTAAATATGTACTTCATTAATGGCAAGGGTTAGGGTGTGTCTACTTGGGCGAATGAAGGGAATCAGAGGGATGATGTAAATACTAGGTGTAGAGATTTTGTAGAGGAATATTGGATAGTCAAGTGGAATTGTGCTTTAAGGTTTAGTACGGAAATTGAATTTTATGAGTTAGGTAATCGCGTTTGTAGAGACAGCAAGATAGGAATTGTGAAATTAATGACAAGGTAGATTCTTTTGTAGACGATGTACTAATTAAATCGTGGAATGTCGTTAGAATATTTTATCATTTCAAATGACTCGAATAGTTGGTAATCGATGAATAGTTTTAATTTTAGGATACTTCAGGATATTTCAATTTTATCTTATAATTGTCTTACATTGAATAATTAAATTCTCGAAAATTCAAATTAAATAAAAATTACACGCGAATAAATACAAAGCAAAGATCGTGATACACGCAAAATCATTGAATGACGGTTCACACATTAGCTCTTCGTTATTATTTTCATTTCATGACTATGTGTATATATCATCGACGTTCAAATATTTGCCAATATTTCACTTTCACCTCGAATTTTCAGAACCCCACATACAGCGACCGTAACGCAATATTCCATTCAAAATTCATAACGTCATTCGTTTACAATTAAAACGAGTGTACGAAGAGGTTCAGAATTAGGAACCTTAAGTACTACGGTTATGGACACACACAAATTTGAATAGCTAATAAAGAAAGACCTTTGGCTTAATTTAATACATACTTTATTAAAACGGCCTAAAAAGTTTTGATCTATTCTATTAATTTATGATGATACTTGAAAAGTATTATTACCACTAGACTGCGGATTCTTATGCAATTGCATGTTTGTATTAACATCACTAAAACACTTAGAACTTACATAAAGATTTGCTTCACTTTCAATATTTTTTATATTTTTGCACTATTACGTTACATTTTGTACATTTTTGCGCTTTTAAATTTTCCGTAAGTGTTAAACTCCACGGTTTAATCATAATTGCAGAATGTAGTATCTGAAGAATGCCATCCCAACCGATCAAAAACAACAGATAACTTTTCAAGAAGCAATATGAAAATGATACAGAACAGAGGAGACAATAATCACATAATTGTCCAAAAATTGTACAAGTCCTCGTGGCTTTTTTCTGCTCGAATCTTTACGTATCACGTCTCCGATGTCTCCAGAATAGTCGAAACATTCCATGACGCGTTTACCCGGTCCGTTCACCTAGAAGAAATCTCATTATCCGTTGAACGAGTTTTACACAGGTTGTAATTACGTTGACGCTAACGATGTTTTGTTTGGAGAAAGAGGGGAGAGGGGGATGTTGCAGGGATCAGAAGGAATTATTCGAAGTAATCTACAGCGTTAAAAACCGGCGACGTGTTCAAGCCTTGAAGGACGGGGAACGTTTTTCGAGCGCGAAAGAGATGGGACGAGAAGCAGCTTTACGAGAGCAGAAAGTTGCTCCGGAGATATAAAGCAACCCAAGTCGCATATAACTTACAATCAGCCACGTTCCCCTGCTTGCCTTTTCGTTTCACTCCTAGGTTTCTTCTCGTCCGGCTACCGGCACCGATTTTTTACCATGGAACCTCGTCGTGGCATCGCGCGAGTCTTCGACTTAGTCAACGAATTTACGACCGCCTCGAACGCTACCCTAATTTAATGGATTCGCAATTTACCGTACGCGAGACGAGATTTCGATAAACCCTGAAAAACGTCACGCGAAAAGACTTTGTCACGGAATAATTTACCAAGATCGGTATTGTCATCTTTAGCTCGAATTTTTAAGATACATTTGCTGGATACTCTATGATATAGATTTAGGATGCAGATCGAATTCGATTTGTTTTTTTTTTCTTAGAAGCCGCAATGATTTGCATATAGAGTGGCTATAAAAAGTATTGAAATATCATTGAATTTACGTACTAATTAATTAGGTTCATGTATATTAAATTTCGTACCATTTGATAGTACTTTTATACGACTATAAAGATTTGATACTATTAAAATCGAATGTGTAGTACCGTATGTGTAAGACTTTTTTTCAATTACAGTTAGAGTATAGATGAAAGATGACAACTTTTGAAATATATATAAAATATATGTAATAATTAATATAAAATATACAATTTTCCATGGAGCATTAACATATAAACCTGCATAAACATTTATAGCCTACTTGCAATAAATGGAAGTGATAGGAGTTTGTGTTATGTGACTCAAAAATATCTGAAGTAGAACGATGGGTGTATGAATGAAGAATACTTACAAGCATAAATTTTAGTGAAATTTATTTGAAAATGTCAAAAATATGTTTATTCAGAATAAGAAAACTCATTTAATATAGTGATATAATGATAATACTATCAGATATCGGAATAATTTACAACACAATGTAGACAAAATTACGTTAACTCTGTCGGAATTTTGTAAAAAATTTCGTGACCGCGAACTAAGCTGGAATAAATGCAGTCCTTTGTAGCCAGGGCCCTCGATTTAAATATCCAACGCGACCTATGAATAATCATCGCGCCACCGAGAAGACGCTAATTAGTACGAATCAAAGTTCCCTTAACGGCAACTAAAGTGTCTCGCTTTAGCCAATCGACGGGTTTCTGTTCGCGTGAACTCGTATCATAGCCATCGCGTGATTTAAATAAAGGAGAAAGAAAGATGTTCGTAAGTTCGCTGATATCGGGATTCACGAGTATGCGTCTCGATCTCATCAACATCGTTTTCCTGCGGACGTTGAGTTAAAACATCTATGTATCCCCTTCGTTGAAACGTGACGAGCTACATAAACGTTTACTTACCGGCTAAGGGAGGTTTTACGGTTGGACAATGTATAGAAAATAAATCGATAACTTAATTAAGCCGGCCCGGTCCAGCGAGAATCGCGGTGAATCAATTCGTAGTCGGTACCCCTGCCGTATTGTACGGATACGAATAACAATTCCTTGATCATAAAGCAAACTATATCGCCTTCGATTTCATTAAACCGTCTTCCTTCGTTTCGTTGGGCGATGGTGCGTGACTGGGACGAGTAAAATCGGCCAATTATTGTGTCCACGTACGTACATACACTACCGGTCAAAAGTTTGGGATTGCTATCTGCTCCGCAGAATCCACAGATTTATAAAGGAACATCGAATTTGTATTTTGGAACAACTTGGAATTCTGGTTATCGCTCCTGGAGAACTTTTTGGTTGAAAACCGATCGGAGGGGATTGGTATCAGTATTTATTTTTAGTAATTATTTATTTTTTAATAATTAGATTGTGAATGTTTATGTAAATCCATATTTTTATAGAAGACTTATGTAGAAACTTGGATAGAAGTATGTCTTTTGCTATAAAATGTATTTTGCATATTTTTGCGTTTGTGTTCATCTTTGCATGCTTTCTGAACCCAACTGCTAATTCAGGGATTAAAAAATCCAAAGATAGAGATTTCTCCGCAAGAAGATTACAAATGCCGATTTTATTATCATATATTGACTTTTAAGAATCAATTCAATCGTATTATAATAATCTGTAACTTGTATCTATGATGATGATAAAGAATAAAATCATTATATTAGTTTGAATAGTAAAGTTCATTTATGTAACAGAACGCATCAAATGTTATTACTTAGAAGAAATAACTTATTTGTATTACTTTTTAGAAATTGATAACCTTTCATAAAATGGTACGTGTATCTTTACACTTTCTAAATAATTTTTATAACATTCTCCGAAATGTGTACATCAGTAAAAGATGAAGAAATGAAGAAATTTATTGTTTGATTTACCCGTAATTCGATAATTAAAATGCATCTTGTCAAAAATCAGGATACTTTCGAGCGATAGTGTACGAATGCGAAATGAATCGGCAATTTTTACTTTCGGACGGTGAGGTCCGTCGAACTCAAGGGCGTCGTTAATATTCCATTCTCGATACGTGTATTTCCTCGACGACCACGAAGATCCGGTAGGCAGCATTTGGAAAAAAGAATATATTCTCCAGGAGGTTTTGTTTGGCACGGTTTAATCGTCGTCTCGAATGTTTCGAGGTAAATTGCAGTGTTGCGACGCTTTATTACAAATGTTGGATTGATGTAATGATACCTCGAGAAATTGCTACCCTCTCGCTACCGCATGTCTCTTGCCTCTTTGTTTGCTGACTTTGTATGCCTGATTCCGATCGGATAAATGGAAATACAAAGGTGTATTCCGTGTAAAGATTACCGATCAAGAAGTTGTTGGCTATAAGCTGATTATTAGTTACGATGCTTATATTACAATTTAAGGAACTTTCATGGAACAGTTGGTGAATTTATAGAGGATGTGGAGGTACTTTGCAACGTGGACTAGCTCCGTTTAAAAAGGTTTTCCGAAGTGATACACATTTAAGTGGATATAGAGAATCAGATTATAAGCTGTGCCTGACGACAAATGACTCGTATCTACTTGAAAGTTTCCTTACTTTTTGCTTTACGTTATTCCTTATTGCGTATCGTTCAGTCGAGTAAAAGTGACTTGTCTCTGTTACATATTGAACATTTCACTCTTTTCAACGACAAATATTTATATGAGATGTAATAAACATACATATTCTGAACAAAAGTTCTTCGTGCGAATATCAAGATATCGATAGATATTCGAAAATATAGATCTCTTATTAGATCCACTCAAATCCGAAATATACAAACAATTTATAGTATAAAAATAACTTAACAATACAGGTTCTTCACTCTAATTTTCTTATAAAATTAGATCTACTATTTTGTTTCACGTCGTTTATCGTTACGCTATTTATACCGTAATAAAGAACGCGATAACATGTCCTATCACCGTGAAAGCTTGAAATGTAAAACTCGGATAATTAAAAGCGAATTACGACGTATCACGACAATCAAACCGAGCGCTAACCAACAAAGAAGCAAATCCGAAGGAAGTTCGAATATTCATACGAAATTACTACTTTCAATCTTCGATCAAACACGAATCTTCCCATGATTATCCACATGGTAGTTGCCACTTGCGCAAGAACGATCGAACTCTCTTTATCGCAGAATCTCTTGGCAGAAACGATCTTGAAACTGGCCGAGCACGTGACGTAGTTAGAAGATCCTTTCGCGTAAGGTGCACGAGATTGCGCTGTGAATATAACACGGTAGTTAGACGGAGATGACCGGTTATATCCCGTTGGCAAGGGCGCGACAATAGATATGCGGCGGACAGTACAATGGTCATTGTAAATCAGGGCATTTTAAAAATCTGACAGGATATATGTTGACTCAGCCTCGTATATCGTGTCACACACGGCCTGCAGTGCCTGCCCATTAAATACAGCATTATGCTACCCGGCCAGCAAACCAACTTCAGGCACGTAATGGTAATTGCCGGGATGTATTCCCAACGCCATTTTCGGCAACTTGCCATTCAGGGATACCAACCGTGTATCCTCCTACACCGTTTCTCCTCCCCCTCTCCTCTTTCTATCCTTTCATCGACGGTTTTGGCATTTTTCTGAAAGGCTAGTCGGGGAATCGCTCGATCGACCGTGCTCGAATGATCAATGGAACTGTATGGTGCGCGAGACGAACCGCTTTTCGAGACGTTTTATGCTACCTTCGTTAGTGTGTATTTGAAAGCTATGGGTTTGCTCGGATTGTCTCTTATTGGAAGGTTGTTTAAATGGAGAAAGCTGGCGGATATTGGATTGTTAAAAAGAGCATGTTGTAAAGTTTGAGACAAATTGGAAGGGAATGCCTTTTTATAGAATTAATATTTTGTCGAATAGTATGGTTGGTTCCTTTTGAATAGATCTCGTCAAGTATCAAGTAGCTTCGCTTTTATATGTTTTTAGCAAATGGATGGGAATCATGATTTGAGCGAGAGAACAGTCGAGAATGTTCTACTCAGTACAGGACAATACGGAACGTTAAAGTTTAGAATGAGAATCAGAGTTGTCAGGAAAAGGTAAAATTACAATTTTTAACAATTTGTCATAGCGATACTTGATCCTGGTGATAATTTTATTTGAATCATTATTTAAGGTTTCTTAAATTCAAGAATCAACAAGTAATTTTCTTCTATTTTATTCGATAGCGAGATGCGAGTAGGAAATAGGAAATGGAAGGAATTAGTAAGGCCATGAAAAGTTGATAGCGGAAGAGATAAAGACGACGGAAAAAGGAAAGAATGAAAAGATCGGGGCAAGACGTGGGTTAGGTCAAATAGTGCAGTTTAACTGCGACCAAACACGCGACAGACACGCCATAATTTCTTCCAAATGTGAAATAGGGCCCCTTGCAGCTAGCTACGGTTAGACTTTTAGCACCTCCCTTTCTCTATATCTTTTATACGAAACTTTTTACTGTTTCTAGTTTTTCTCTTTAATCAACAAACCCATTAATTTACTATAGACGCAACATTTTTCCTCGTAGCGACAGTACTATAATTTTATTATTTTATGAAAATCATTTCGGAAGAACTTGCTTTATAAGCGATTACAGCTCTTTCAAATAATTTCTAAAAATTATACATGCCGAAATCTTGAAAAAATTTGTCAGCAATTATTACCAAAAGATATCTGAGGAAAATGTAGAAACATTTAGTTATAAATCAAACATTTCAAATCTACAGTGTGACGATATAAAATTTCAACCTATAAATTACAATTATTACAAATAATTAACAGAATAATTTCCCACGATTTACTCAAAGAGGATGTAGAAACGCTCATTTATAAACTAAATAATTCAAATCTAAACAATGTGATAAAATAACTTATCGATCTATATACATATCTCGACAATTCAACAGGTAATCAAAGGAGCTCATTGAAAATTGTTAACAGAATAATTCCCCGAGTACTCAAAGAAAATATGAAAACACTCGTTCACATAAATCAAATAAATTCAAATCTCACCAACGTAATAAAATAAACTTTCAACCTATATTTCTCAGCAGCGAACCAGATAATCACACGAAATCATTCTCTCGATTATCCTTTCGTCGTAGAACGAGCTAAACACACAGTGTCGCCAGTCGTGATTGACCGGGCAATAATTTTCTCGCGATTTGACCGGTTTTTATCTGGCGTTACGAGGAAAGAAGCGAGCCTTTCTCTCGGTTGCATAAACCAGTTATCAGAACACTCGACCCGAAAAGGATATGCCTCGTGCTGATTTCTAACACGGGCACCGTGATCATAAATTTTCGCTGTTGACAGGCCAGCCAGTCTATATCGCGATCACAAGGACGTTAATTAACGGACGACTAATATATCGATTACTTACTCCGATTGCGATTACCGCTTAATGCGAAATTATGGCTTCCCGCTCTACAGGGTTTCATGTTTCGCGCCCGTTTTGCACGAAGAACGCTAAGTTTGTTGATAAGCAGCAATCATAAACAGGTAATACGAACTACACGCTCCAGGACAAGCCAAGGATTAATCCTCTAGCTCATTATCCCTCGTTGCTCTTCGAATCGTCGTTTTTTTTCAAGCCCGATGAGAAACTAACGCCATATCTTTGGCAACATTATCAAAGATTTGTGTAACTTTATTGAAAGTGACTAACGATCGAGTAAATCATTTATTTTCTGGATTATTGCAACGGTAATTTAAATGTTCCTAACAAAATTTGCATCTACGATTAGATTCCTCGAGGAATTATATTTTATGCAATTTCTTTGCAACTTTATCGGTGATCATTATAAACGAAGTAAATTATGGATCTGGAGGTTCGATTTAATGAATGTTCTTTGTAAACGTAGAATGTGATTTATCGCAAAGGGTTCTAACAAAAGCTGCATCGAGTAAATTTTACGTAATAAAAGTTCATTAATCGCAAACAGTATTGCAGAAAGTGATTCAAACCTGACTATCCCGTTACAAGGTTGCACCCTTTAAGTCGCCATGTATCTGTTCTGTTCTTAATAATCATTCACACGTTTAAACGCAGTTCCTCGTCTTGTTCTCGGTTGTCGTTGGAAATAACCGACAGCTTTGCAAATTTAACGAAACACAATCCTTCTTATACGCGACGGTAAAAATATAAAAAAGAGAAACGAAGACAATAAATATAGTGGAAGAAAGACAGAAGGAAAAGGGGGGAAGGATACAGAAATTGCGTTGGTGCGATCTGAAAGCAACACAGTATGGTGAGAGCCACTGTGTTAACCACTGTGCAAGCTAGAAATCCAAACGGTAACAAGAGGTTACGTTTAGGGGTAGTGAGCGGTAATGTATTCCGTCCGGAGAAGTGAAGCATGCATATTCTAGATATATTATAAATAATTACTCAATTATATCTTTGGAAAGGCAATGAATAAAGATGTCTGTTGCCGTAGTTGCGCGCGCGAGCAGGAGAGAAACGTAGAGGAGCGAGGGGCAGCAGGCTAATAAAAAAAGGAAGGAAAGAGGAGGAGAAGGAAGAAGACAAGAAAAAACACACAAGGGAAGGAAGAGAGAAGGAGAAAAAACTTGCGTTGAATATTCAAACGCAACAAACTAGATACAACGGAGGGTGCTAGGAGGTCGGTAGAGGGAACCGGGGTGAGCTTATTTCAAATGGAGATCCATATTATACCCTCTTCTTACGGGAACGTACTTTTGTTTCCAGATTTCGCGATTTTTCGCTGTGCTCGAGTACGCCAAACGAAGGGAAAGAGACACTTGAATTTCCAAACGGTCCTTTATCCGCTTATAAATGTTGCAATGAAAATCGACCCTCCATCGATGACTAATTATAGCCATCGATGTATACGAAAACTCGTAACAGAATGGGAGTTTACGTCCGCATCAGATTCGTATCGACGATTCTTCGATTCACCGCCGCGATCTTTCTGAGGACGTATCGTCGAACCCTTCAATTAAAAAAAAAAAAAAAAGAAAAATATAATAAAAGGAGAGGAAATCCTTAAAACCCCTCGACGATGCGTCTGCGTGTCTCGTATGGAGTTCGCGTCGTTTCCATATGTCGTCGATGTCGACGGGGAATGCTGTTACTCTCTTGTGTCCCTTTCATAGTAATTTTTACTTACAGTAGTATCGTTTCTTTCTCTATACGCATTTTAGCCAACGTAGATTCTAAAAAGTATATTATTTTACTTTCTTTAAATGTTTATTCTTTCATGTTAATTTTTTTTTATGTAATCGAACAATTTATATCCACCTCTCTGTAATTATAGGGTTGAAAGAAGAGAGAATTAAAGATTGATTAAATTTCTACATTTCTTCGTTTCTTTATCTGTGCACTGACAACTTTAATAAAAAAGAAAAATGATATAGTACATTTTATCCAAACGACAAACATACATGTCACCGGAGAACGCATAAATCGGATTCATAATTTTCAAAAGGTAGCCGAAAAAAGGAGGAAACTTGTAGAAAGAGGAATAAAGCGTTTAATGATTCATTAACATGATGCGTAAACCCGATTTATCTCGTGTATACACGCGTTGCCTCTTCGTTAGTCTTTCGCGAGAGGTCAAAAAACTTTATTGAGGCATAAATTCGTGGCCGCGAGACACGATAACTTTAAAATATTACGGAAACGAAAAGCTTTCGCCGACGCGTGCAATGTTTGCCTCCTTTTCCGCGAAAGATAATGCAACTACTGTCGAGAAGGGGTTGGATGTCGGGAGTTTGAGGGTGGGCCGGATTTACGGGACGTTGTTTTGTAAGTGGACCTTTCTCGTACGCGAAAGATACCGTGAATTTAAAGCCCGTTAAGCTACTTTTTCTCACTTGTTCTGCGGCCGACGTAACGCGTCGCGCGTACTTTTCTCATATTACATAGGGAACAGGAAGGATTTAAGCACCTCGAGTGAGAGCGTGCCTGACATTTGATAACGAAGGATAAGACGAAGGCAAAGAAGCTTACACCCCCCGCGGCCACCTTACACACTTACGTATGCGAACTGATTTCTACGGAAACTGGAACGATAATGTTCCTCCTTTCATCGGAATTAACGTTATTCCTTTCCACGGAATTGTACACTGTTTCGCGGAAGCTCTTTACGTGCCTTGCACGGTCATGCTGTATTACTGTTTTCTCGGCGAATTAGATTCTCTGGGGATTTGGGTGACAGCATGTTTTCTGAGGATGGTTTTCATCGAATTTTTGTAATTGGGCATATATATGTGAAAATATTGTTAAGCAATGAGAATTATATTCAGATTTTTAAGATTCACTTTTTGCTTTTGATGGCTGTAAAATGAAAATATTCGTACAATGATGATTGATAAAATGTACAAAATTGTTTTTAACGTATATAATTGTTACGTAATTATACGTACAATGTAATGGGATGTTTTGGGATTTGAATTTTGCTGATTTGAAAACGAATTTCGAATTTTGGAATTAATTATAATCACGCCAGTGAGATTATACGAGATACGAGATTATTATTATTTTTTAACGACGTACATATCTATTTATTTTTTATGCATTTCGTAAGTCCCTAAACGATATAGTATATTCAATGTACGAATTGTAATAGTACAATGAATGTATTCAATTTGATGTCTAATCATTGATCATATATATGTATAATGCAAGGAATACAAGATTGTACTATATTTTGAAAATCTTGTTATAACGAGCGTTTTCTATTACGTAATGAAATTGCAGAATAATTTCTTGGCTAGGGTTAAAATTGCGTTAATAAAAATTACCGTAATGAAACGATTAAATATCAATTATACAATTTTATGTATTATACAAGGAAATGACTAATGTGTTTTTGATACACTCAAAAATATGAAACGACGATCAATTTCAAATATTTTTAGTAGTTATTTATTTTATCATATTTATTTTAATTATTTATTTAATTAGTTTATTTTATCATTTATTTAGCTGTGAAAATAAATCAAAAGTTAGGAAATATTTCCTATGTCTTCAGAGAAACCTCGACGGTAATTAACTTCGTTGAATTACAAGAGATACAAACGAAATCTATACACAACAACGTTTTTCATGTAAGGCATTTCGACTAGTTCGGAATACGGTGTTGATTTCGAGCGCCGGCTGTTCGACTTTCCACGACCGAGACTCAAAGTCAGTTCTGTCTCAACCGTGTAAGCGATAGGTTCTGTGTTAATATTTCGTAATATTCCTTAAAATTTTCTTATAATTTTGTGCGTACGTGGATTATCGAAGAGTCATGGTGTTTTTAGCACAATGTTGGTATGCTCTCTTTATTTATCTTCTCTTTTTAATAATTCATGAAAGTAATCAAGTTTAAAAGGTTGAAATTAACATTGAAAAATCTGGTATTGATCATGAGATTAATTTTACAATTAATTTATACAGTTTCTTCTACATTTTGTTGTTAGAGTATCTTTCGAACATTTATTTCCTTCGAATTAATTAAATGTAATTATCAAAGCTACATTTCTTTCACATTTTTATGTTCTTTCGCTCTATAAGTGATAGATTTTCACAATTATCAATTCAATCGATTATAAAGTTATCCCCCTTTTCTATCTTTTAATATTTCTTTATCATTTTATAATTTCTCTGTTTCAGATCCACAAACGAACTTCGTATCGCGTCTTATCACGCAGCCATCAGTTCTCAATTCCATTTACTCTCAAGTATGTTCGCACTGACCATATACCTTCCGAATCGAAGAAACCTCTTCGAAGGGCTCTTCATCCTAAAGAACGCGAATCCGTGGGGTTCCTCGAAGTCAGGGAGTAAGTCGAATTCACAGATGTTTCTATTTTCTCGCCCCCACACACGAATAGGGCAATATTTTCATAAGACACGGGGCCAGGAATCGACATCTCTTCCTGAACGATTTTCCGCATGTATGGATATGAGAGAGCACCCTCTCCGCCGGACGTGATTGGCTTCTGATAGAATTACGAAGGGTGGACACACAGAGTAGCTAAAGCTCCTTGTGTGTGCGAGCGCGATCCTTGTTGCGTCTGTATAAGTATAGAACCGCGTGGTACATAGACAGGACCACAAACGACCCTCGTTTAAAACAAAGGACTTCGCCGGGCTGCATCTTCATGTAGTCAGAATCATATTAAGTTTGTTTTTTGTCCCTTCCCACGGAAACGGGAAATTGATGAGGTCCTTTCTATGGGGGTTGAAAAGGAGTAGAGAGGAACGACCGTCTCGTTCCTTTGTCCCTTTCGCTCTCTTAGACGTCGCGATGCATTCCGTTACATCGAATTTTAGGGAATTCTTGAAAACCTGTTAAATAAGCTATTTCTATAATATTTCAAAAAATAGATTCGGAAAGTTTATGCATATTAATGAGTAATTTAAAGGTTCAAAGTACACATAGTGCGGGAAAATATATAGAATATTCAAGATATAGCACTCGTTACGATATTTAGTATGCGAAATACGTCTCTGCGTAGGTTGCGTTTGTTTGGTCGTGTTTATAAAAATATAAATTTGCATAATATCAATATTTATAATCTAATAATCAGGGAATCTTTAAAATCGTTTCACTTTAGTTAAGACGATGCGTTACAATAACTCCGCGGCGAAACGTAAGAAATGCTGCCTTATCCTGATTTTTTCAATCGTTTGGAAATTTCCCTGCGTGCAAATGCGCAAGACTTAGTCGAAATTAATACACTCAGTAATTAGAAATTACTTGCGGCCGGTTTTTATTCCGCAGGGTCCGTTTGTAATACTTTCAATTGTCATTATTTAAAATTTCCTCTTCTGATGTTCCGATCTCGTCTGATGTTCTTCCGATTAATCTGGACGAATATTAACATTTTATCGATGGAACAATGTATTCAGAAAATGGGATCTAAGATTGATCGTTTTCTTTAAATTGTCGTATCTTTTAAATTAATTATATCGTTATCAAATGGATTCTGACTTTTAACTTTGTATTATTTACTTAATCCACTTGCGTGCTGTTTGAGATATCTACGCTTCAAAGTTTTTTAAAATTAATTACACATTATACTTTAAATATGTGTATAGAAAATCACAATTGCTTCAATCTTTATTAAAGCAGAATTATTCACGGACCGCGATTATTACGCGCAATACTAATTTCTATGTACATAGGAAATCTAATTTTGTATGTAGAAATTTATACAATTGCTTCAGTTTTTATCACAAATACAAAATTATTCGTAAATAACACTCCTTAAATACAGCGTATTGAACATTGTATTTATACAATATTATATTTGTACTATGATATTTACACAATACAGTGTTCGATTGCCTCGGACAAAACGTCAGTGCCTCATATAGAAATTGTTAATATAACAACGCAAGTGCTAATATAATATAATATAAGTAATCAGCGTAATGTGTCAATCAATAATAATCATTTAGCGCTATATTACAGGAATTCCCTAAATAGGGGAATAAATAAGTTGTACCATCGAGCAGGAAAATTCTTTCGTCATTGAAAATGATCGAAGAAGCACGATCAGATTCAAGATCTTTGCTAACGGGCCGGATATGGTAACGCAAGGGCGCGAATAGGGGTGCCGAAATTGAAAGATTCGAATGACATTCATGCCAATTTCCTTTCGACGCAAGTTCATAATTTTATTGGCAATTTACGATCCATCAGGGTTCACGCAGGGGTAAACACGTCCACTGACAGGAATTTAGCTCCAAGATCGAGCCGAGCTTCATCTTGTCCCGTTGAGGATGGTCCTTAGGATGTTCCAATGAAACCTTACTCGAAAGGAATCGATCAAAGAGCATAATTCAGGATATTCGAAATGATTAACGAGAAAGGAAAACAATAGAAACGATGGACGTGCAATTACGCAGTTTTTCGAAGTGAAAGGAGTATCACATACGCAATTCCTCGTAGCGAATTTAATTTGCGAATCCTTTTCTGCTTGAATACAAGGGCGTATAGGGGGAATATTTTTTTCAACAACAACGACAGTCAGACAGGGAGTAGTAACACGAATGAATTTTGAATAGGAGGAAAGGAATATTATCGTCCGTGTTCCGATGTTTATAACGCATGTTATCGAACAGCGACGGCATCGACGAATCATTAATTCGAGATTTTTTCGTCGAATGCAGTATAATTAACCCTTTTCACTGGAAAATTCGTCCTGGGGCTCCCTATTTTGCTTGGAAAGGGAAATTAGGATCCCTGTTTTCATGAAAGCACGATGACAGACAGAAATTTTGATCGCGAAGCGAATCTGGTTTTCGAAAATCGATTCGCCAATAGTCTTTGTTTAAAAATTGATGTAATTGTTATCCAAAATACCGATTAGCGGACAGAGATTGGGATTCTTTGTTTAAATTTTATATGTCAGATTCTAAAGTGTAAAAATTTTAAATTTTTTGAATTAGAAAATTCAAATTTAGAATTCTAAATTTAAAAGATTAAATTTCGAATGTTAACTTTGAGTTTTGAATGGCAAATTTGAAACGTATTTACGAACTAAGAATTTATAAAAATCTTAATCTTGAACGTCGAACTTTGACGTCAAGTATGAAAAGTCAAACTCGAATCTCTGAATACGATATTAAAGTTCTAAGATTTCGAACATCAAAATTGAAGAAGAAACGAAACAATTTGCGACGCGAGTATCGGAACGGTTGATAAGCATGCGTTAAGCAACGCAATCCCGATTGCCGATATTTATGTCGGCGGAAGATAAAGCGCGGCCGGAAGGCGGAGGAACGAAAGACACGTTTCATACTCGGGCGAACGATTTCAATTACAATGTCGCGTACGCCGGCCTCTGGCTCTCTAATAGCCGAAGTTATCGAGGCACTTTCACACGTGTTGCGGCGCGCGCGATGTCGCGGCCACCCTCCATAAGAGTCCGTTTCATACCCCGTTTCGTCTCGTTGCAGCTACTTGCACCGCGTTACGACGATCACAAGCTCGAACCACGGCGAATTTCTGACGGGACTGTACCTGCATGCCAACAGCGTCGGTCGCCTGAAAGTCGAGCACATCATTTTATCTCCATGATAAATACGCTACATTTTATGCGCATTATTTTGCGCCCCCTCCAATGGTCGGAGCGCGTGAGAGAGGTCTACCCAAACCCGAGGTTCACGACGACCCACCCCATCTTCCTGGCGTTCCTCACCCCCGAAACGACACATACGTGGAACGCAGTTGTATCTCACCGTGCTCGTCGTTCGCAACCCAACGACCCTCTCCCTCTCTCCTCTAGCTCTAGTTCTCCACCTCTCGTGCCAGCAGCAACCATCTCCTCCGCCTGCTCCTCTAACCCCTTCCTATCCTGCTCTCTCGCGCGCGTCCGTCCGTCCGTCCGGCCACCGCCACCCCGTACACAGCCCATCTTTTTTAATGTTAGGCAGTTATAGCCGGTGCGCAACGCGAGCGGTTCGTTCGTTCGCCTCCTCTCTCGTACTTCTTCCTCTCTTTCTTTCTTGCTTACCCGAATACACGGCCTCGTCTTTTCTCCCTCGTTCGTTCGTTCGTTCCGGCAACGTGTCTCTTTCATTTTCCGACCGGTCCACGCGTCTCTGTCCGTTACTCGTCCTGCCAGTGTAACGTTATCCTCGTCGTCGGACGCCGGGCGGAGGCGGGGGAGGGGTCGACGTAGAAAAAAAAAGAGGAGGACTTAGGTCAATTTTTATCACACAAACCGGCCGACCGAGCGGCACCCATAAAAAATGCCTCTTTACGTATGGCGATTGGTCCGCAACGGGGCTCCGGGGGTAATGCCGAACCGCGCGCTCTTTTTCTACCCCCGCAACCGGCCGTCGGTACCACCGGTGTATCGGTATCCTCTTTCGCTCTTCCGACGCTCCGCTCTTCGTTCACGCGCCCACCCCCGTCCGACTTTCTCACCCTATCTCGCTCCCTCTCGGTTCTATGCATCTACGGCTTTTTTTTCGACGCGGGGAAAAAATGCGCGCCGCCCGTCGATTGGTCGAGGGGACAGATGACGTAGTGAGCGACGTGCCACCCCCCGGCACGCTTGGGGGTGGGGATGCACGCGAGACGATGGTGAGAGGGCGCGCGGTCGAGTACGAGCTCCGCCACCCAAGGGGGTGCATATATCGAGGGGGTGCCGGTGCTGGATACCGGGGGTGGGCCTCAGGTCGAATTGGATGGAAATATTATTACATCAGAGAAACCTTGGCGAGCCTTAACGCGCGCGTTCAACCGACTGCCCCGGACTCTTGCGGACTTTCGCCACTTTGCCACCCCCGCTCTGCCTGTCGACCCAGAGGATCGCCCGTTCGGGGGTTGCTGGAGCGCGCCAGCGGCTCCCTCGCCAATTGTCCTGCTCCTTAGTTGAACATACTTTCGTGGGACCTTCTGAAAATCGCTAGTATAATAAAGTTACAGAGATTTGAAATAGGGAGGGGTTGACTCTTTGAGGCAGTGTTTTAGAAAAATTGTCCGATACGGTAGGACGAACGTTTGGAAAGAATTGTTTAGGGTGGTTAGAAATGAATTCTTTTATAAGTGACTGTAATATCGAATGTCTTATATATCTTTAAATCTTCATGTTTTTTTTTCCCTCGTTACTGAAGTTACGCGTGTTGGTAATTTAAAAAACAAATTCTTCTTCGTTGATGAGTTTTTCTATAGTGAAATAATCGAGCCTCGAATCCACACACTGTAATATATGTTCGTACATAAAAGTACAATTTACGAAACGCGCAGGAAATAATAATTCCAAACAATTTATCATATACGTATATCCATTTAGTAGTTAAAAATTGTACCTCTACTTTATCTACATTCCACCCGTTCTCTTTAAAAACGTTCTTACAGATTTTGCATTCACTCGTAACTCTTATCCTGTAATATACTTTACGGAGTCTCGTAACTCTCAGTAAAGTAACAATTTCATTGGATTCGCTGGAAATGACGATGAAAAGTCGTCTAACAGTTGAACATCGCGAAAGAAAATCGCGAGGCGGCGAACGATTTCTGTCGCACCCGCTCCCTTTTTCTGAGGGGGGAGGGGGTTGTGTGTAACGTCGATCATAGGGGGATTGGCGAGTGTCGACACATTCGTACATCCACGTCGTGTCCCCGTCGACGGCTGGGTATTTGTTTAGCGAGCACCTCGATATGACATGATCAGCGCATTAACCCCGCTCGCATTTTTTCATCCGCGCGGTCCTCTTCTGGCTGGCGCCTGCCTGGGATGCGTTTTTATCGATTCGTAGACCCCTGCCCCGATGTGCCGTGTATCTGTATGTCCACCTCCACACACGACCGCGTACAAAGCATCGATAGAGGAGCATATAGATGGGACCGGGCATCCTTCTTTTTCGAACGCAGTCCTCCCGTCCGGGGAGAACATCGCGAAACTTCGGCCAATAATAAGACCGGTGTTCGCGATTCTTATCTATTTACGCGCCCGTTTGCTGTTTACCGTCCTTCTTCTATTCTATATTCACGTTTAAATTTATTGAAAGTTTGAGTATAAATAGAGGAAGTTTAAGTTAGGGGTGATTTTAGGAATTGAAGATGAACGTTTGTAATCTTTATCCATCATGGGTTTCTGAAACTTTTGTTCTTGAAGATTAGTCATGTCATTTGCATCGTATATTTTTATATCGTATATTTAGCATCGAAATTTCTTGAAATTTTCCAATAAATGTAATGACTGTATGCCTGGATATTTATAACCGACTGGCCATTTTTCTAGAATATAGAATAGAATGAAACTTGAAGTTAGTGATATTAGGCATTCTGAAACTTTTGTTCTGCTCAGAAGGATTCACTTCTCACATTACGTATTCACATTATGGCTGGTGACAGTTAAAGTTAGCGATTTTAGGAGTTTGAAGGCCAGAGTTCACGATCCTTATTTATTTGTTCACTTGTTTTTAATATTTTTGATCTTCTGCTCAGTTTACTCTTTAGTTCATAATATTTTGTTAAAATATAGATAGAGTGAAATTGGGGTTTAGTGATTTCTTGGATTGTTACTTGATTAAGAACGGGAATGGGTTAGCAGAATAAGCATCCGTTTCTGAGAATAGGATGAATCGCAGGTAGATCGAATTTTTTGAGAGGAAGTTGGCCATTTTTTTTTTTAGATATTTTTAGTACGTGTCGTGTACGCCATGTTTAGTCTAGCCGTTGAAATGGATGATACGGTGGACGGGATCTGTTGTTGGAAAGTATGTTTTATAGTGTAGATGAATAAACCTAATTGATAGGTTTTTGACATTTCATAATCGAGTGATTTATTTGTTCATCAGACAGACAATGATATCTGAATTCTTCCATAGATACTGTATAAAATTTCTTTAATTGTAGTAGGTATTCTTCACGCCATGTATCTCTTTGAATATATCATTATATTGCTTACATTCGCTTAATATATTTATAGAAACAGAAGTCTTAGAATCAGCATATCAAAATTCTAAAAAACGCAATAACGTGAATTTCTTTACAAATCAACCCAATGTTCCTTAATCGCCCAAAACATAGGAAACGTCGCATAAAATACATTATATCCACGATGATATTGTCGATAATGTACAAACGAAGGGCAAATTAATCGCGGATGATATTAATCTTGGTTGGGATGGACTGAGACGGAAGAGGGATGGACATCGGAGGCGGAGGGCCTCGTCCATCGAGTTTCAGCGACGTCGTCAATTTCGAAAACTCGATCCTTTTTGCGAGGCCATTTGCCGGCGAATTTTTTAAAACCAATTTAAATTTACCACCGGGCTGTAAAAGGTGGATAATAAGTTTTATGGGCCGTGCCCATCGGCCATCTGCGATCCGTCATAGGCCGGTTACGCGCGTTCCGCTGACGATACGTCGTTGGTACCATAACCGAACTGTACCACGGCTTCAACGACTGTATCCTCGTGTGTGTCGTTACATCCTGTCAAGCTCTTCTTTTTTTCTTTCTTTCTATCAACGTTGTTGTTGTTGTATGTACAGATCGTGTCGTTACAATAGTCCAACATTCGTAGATACTTCGGGTACGACGAATTGTTTCCCGTTCCAGGGGCTCACCTATGAATCAATGTGTTATATGCATGGCATAAAATGTACAGAGGGGAGAGAAAAATAAAAAAAGAGGAAAAAGAAGAAAGAAAAGATAAAAAAGAAGGAAGAAACGAGGGTGAACGGGGGCGAACGAACGGCGTCGACGAAACGGTGGTTCGCTCGAAGTGGCGCGAAAAGATTGCCGGAGAGAGAAAAGGGCGGGAAGTCAGCCTGGAGCCGGGCTTTTATCGCTTACGGAAGTGCCAAACACCTGTGGAATAACGGGGGCTGGCCAAGTACATCGTTGGTGAAGAAAAACGAAAGTATTTAGCACGCGAGAACCGCAAGATGGGATTTTATTGCGCGCCACCGACACACAACCGGCGAAACGCTCGCTTGGAAAATATTCACGTGCTACTCGTCGTATCCTTTGCACCCTTTTTCAGTCGGTCTTAGATAATAGGAGTTTTGTCTACGATTTACGATCGCTCTGATTTATCGCAGTGGTAATTGTGGTGGATTTGAAATTTCTTTTGAGAGTTACTTAATTACGAGATCGTTCTAATGATACGTTCTGGCGTTCCATATTCTTTGTAGTTTTACTTTCATTGGAGGAAGAACCTTTTTTCTTTATACTTTTGTAAAAATCTTTTATCCTAATCGTTATAATCTTGTAGTTTCGTTCGAAATTGACAGGAAATTAAGATATTAGTTTTTGAGACACGAGAAGGATTGTGTTTGAACTTAACCGTGTTCATGACATATTGTTTAATAAAATCAGTAAAGAAAGTAACGTTCATAAAACAAGATTATTCTTATCAATTATAATCTAAAATTTATACTCGTATTCTTCAATGAAAACATGATTTCGAAACACAGAATGAATATTTTTCATTACAAATAAGTGTTTCTGCATAGGTGAAATCCTTAGTCAGTTTTAATCTCTTTTCCTCGGGAAAGCAAGAAGAATTATCTTCTTCCGGTTTCAATGAATTCGACTCTGAGAATTTAATTGTGGAGTTAAGCCTCACTTATAGAATTGCATATTGATTACTAATTAATTTCAAATAGGAATTTTAATCTGGACATGCATTCCAAATACAGCGTTCAAAGAAAGCCTCGATAAACAATCTACGCGAAAACATCTCTACAACCCTCGACAAACTCTAGAAACCACCCCAATTCCACAAAACGGGAATCAAGCGAAATATTTCTCATTACAGCTCCCGATAAGAAACATACATAGTTCATATGTAAACACCATATGCCTTGGCAACATAAGCATAACAATCTCCATTGAAAACTGGGAGGGACGGGGTGCCATCGGTGAATCGGTTCTAAAGTCAAACGTGATACTTGGCTGACCGTTTCGCTTTGGGGCTTTCCCCTCACATTTTCGGGATCGGTGGCCTGTTGGTAACCATGGCGACTCAGGCTCATAATGATCTTCTACGAGCAGGCCAGAGTCCAGAAGCACCCTTCTCACTTACCGACACACTGGAAAACCGGCCGCAAAGCCCCGTACAGAGGCCGTTCGTGACATCCAGCGAGTAGCTTCTCCTGTGCCCGGGCTCATCTTATTACAATAAAGTTATCGCAAACTTCGTTCTGCAACGTTGATCGTTCGCGTGCGGGGGATCATCGGGGATATACGCGTGTTTACGCGGTTGTATTATACACGTGTGTGCTACGCATGCTGATACGGATCAGCTTAGACTCTTACTGCTCTATATATCCTGGAAAGTATTTAAGCGCGTTTCAGACATATTTTTCAAGTTTGGATTTTGAACGAGTCTTTTATTAATATAAATTCATTATAATAGTTACATTAATTTTGTAAACTTTAAATAAGCAAGAAGTAGGCTTATTTTAATTAATGCAGTTCACTTCTACGGTAAGGATAACCCAGTGTTTTTGATTATACAGCGGTATTACCAGGAATATGAAGGTGTATCGAAAACTAACTAAAGATGGTATATAGCCTTGATGTTGAAATGTGCAGTTCAAATGTACCACTGGATATATACAGTGTCAGAAGAAAGTTTATAAAATAAGAAGTATACAAAGGCAGCATAATGTTGCAAAATTAATTTATATTTAATATGAGCAATGAATAAATACAAGCTTGCTACAGAATAAACGACTATTAGCAATATGATAAACAATTTTTAATATAAAAATTACTAAAATTCATAGTAATTTTAGTTCTTTCGGTCGCCAGAGTAGTTTCGTTCGAACGATGTGTGTAAGAGTTAATGTCTGCTACTTTTGTTTTTCTTTACTACGGCGAGCTCGGCAACGTCTCGCTTCGTTGTTTAAATTTCTTTTATCTTTTCAGTGAGCTCTCCCTAACTCGTTGTTGTGTTCAAGCGTGTTGTGCGAGTTAATAGAATATACTCATATTTCTTTCGCAATAAAAATCCCACATCTGGTCTCTTTTTCTACCTGTCTCTCTCTCTCTCTTTCTCTCTCTCTCTGCTTCGAACCCAGTCTCTCAACTGTTTTCGTTAGGATATTTAGCTTATATTCGTAGCGATTTTGCGGCCTGAATATTAGATGACGGAAACGAGCGGCATCGTTGAAAATTGTACGTTTGCCGTGAGGCAGTTTTGTTTAACGCCGGTGAAATGAGTGCGCTACGATAGGGAGCCTACGCGTGCGAGCTGTTAACGCGTTGTGAAATATCGCGTGAAGGGTCACGATGTGTGTGGTGCTGGTGTTCTATTGAAATATGTCGAGTTTGTTTCTTAGGCTTAGGGAGGAGAGTGTGGATTTCGTTTGACTGAAGTTATTGATTAATGATCTTTATTGAGAATCTCTTTATTCAGAATCTGTTCCGGAGAATTTTTTGAATCTTTCATTGGACTGACTGTTTCCTGTTTATGGTTAAGTAGATGTTCAAGTGAGAACGATTAAAACGTGGGAGATAATAATATCGTTCTTTGATAGATTGCCTGTTTATCAATCTAAACATTGATAGGTAAATTAGATGATACGAAATGTTTTAAAACGTATCTGAAAGTAATGCATTTTTAAATTAGTTCGAAATACTTGAATAATCCTTAGCCGATATAAATCCTGATTTCAAATTTATCATCATCCGATAGAATTTCATTTTTTGAAGTATTTAAGAGATACGTAAAATATCATTTTACTGATATATTTCACATGAAAAGCTACATAATTTTCGTACTCATTCTTTCTATACAAAAATGGAGCTCGCGACTCGCAAAATCGTATCGCGCAACTGCTTTTGCAAAAGGGCACTGATACTGAACAGATCAAACGTTTCTGACATCCACTCTAAATCCCTACGAATCTTAATACCTTCATGCGTAACCAATCGCTTTAATCGTTAATTGAAAACTGAATAAGCCAAAACGCAGCGGAATTCTGATAAGCCGAGGGGCTGTAGGAATTAAATTTTTTAGACGCGGGCCAACGTAAAAATGAAGCGACGCGACTGTTTTAAAGCGCAACGTTAGCCGTGGCCGAATTAAGAGGCGTTGTAAGCGGGTTGTTTCCGTACAAGTTGCGTCGCGTTGTCGCGAAACGCCCGAGGACACGATGTTGTGTGCCAACGAGGGCGAGCTAACACGCGTGTACAACACATTCACGTACATACATACACAAAGAGAGGGAGAGAAACGGAGAGAAAGAGGAAAGGAAGAGACGAGAGGAGGAAAAGAACAAATGAACCTTAACTCAATCTGTAGCGCGGGAAACACGGGGCAGTACGCGGGCCGGTCTATCAATTTTTCAACAGCAATTCTCATTTCGACAAAATTTTATGCCATAAAAGATAGGAGGTCGCAGTCGCCCTTCCTCCACCGACGAACGTTACACCGGCCGTGAAACCGCGGTAATGCAAAACGCATTCATTTCGTCGTGGCTGCATTCGTAATGTCGCGGCCTGGTATTTTAATCAGCGCGGTTGCTATAAAAGTTACATCGTGGCATCGCGCGCGGCACGATCGCAGTTGATATGAGATATTAAATTAAGAAGCTGAGTCGTTAAATCGCCGCCAGTTTATTTTTCAGGGCAATTTGAACCGCACTGAAGGCACAGCGATCGACATTATATATTAAAATATAGAGAAAATTCGTGGCATTGTAAACGTTCTTTAAAGAATTTTCTTGGTATTTATGATTATTTATGTCAGTTTCTGGAGGTAAATTTATTTGCGGAAGTAAGTTGTTTCCTGAAAAATTGTACCGTGAATGTTTATGTAATTTCGTATTTCTGTTCCCAACGGTTTGTAACTTTTAAGACTGATATAGCTTCCCTTAAAAATAGTCCAATAATTTTCTAAAAGACATTTTAAGACACAGATCGCTGAAAAGGACTTTGCCTTGCTTCCACATTCTATATCAGTAATTATCTCATATACAGAAGAAAGAAATCCATATTCAGCCCCATTCAACTCTTTGCTAAAAGAAACATCAGAACGGAATTACATAAAAAGTGGGGAAGGTGTTAGCGCATTTATGCCGTGAACGGTGGCATCGTTGTAATTTTTAAACAGTTGGCAAATTTTCCTCTGCATGATTCACGAGTAAAAATCTATTACATTCACGTGAAAATTGGAAATTGTCTGACGTTCGTTTCGAGCTTAGTAAACGTTTTACGCGCTGAGTAAATGCAACATTCAAGGCGCGTTCTACGCTCGTTAATGGTTTATTATGGGAAATCTCGAGAGAAGTAGAAGGACCGCGAGAAAAGGAAAAAAGAAGAAGAAAAAAGGGGGGAAACAAGCATCGACATTAAGAAAAAGGCGATTCTTGTTCGGGTAATAATTGAACGAATTAATCGCGAATATTTAATTAGGAACGGTTGAATGGTAGGAAAGTGGCACAACGGGGGTCTGATTGGCCGTCGGTTGGATAAGAAGGGTTTTTCGTTTCATAAAGCGACAAGACGTTTGAATCGCGCGGCTGATTCACCGTCACGATCTCTACTAATTAAAATGATTTCCCGTGCGATCTCGCTGAATAATTTTATCTTCTTAATCACTGGACATTCATCGCATGAAAGAGTCTTGATTTTAAGCGTGCCCTCTAATAATTTCTAATAACGACGCGCCTCGCCTCACGGACCCTGTCATTAGGATCGTGCCAGGCACACGTCTACCCTGGTTATGCAAATTATCGGAGGGTTAATTTTACCCCCTCTTTATCACCGACTTCCTCCAGTTTCTTCGACGTCGTTGACACGATTTCTCGAGCCGAGGAAGAATGTCTCGCGCTCGAAGAAACTTCTGGCTGACGTACGTGGTGAAGCGTTACAACTTATTTTCTAAATGGATCATTTTTAAGATTTTATCGACAAGATATTTCTACTGGGGACGATGCTTCTGTTTAAATCGTATATTTTCAATTAATTAAAATATTGATAGAAATGTTTAAGGATTATATTGTGTATTTAATTGGATATATTATTTATTTAACGTTGTTCAGATTAACAGCTATTTAAAATATTCATATTTCATCGCAATATAATTAGTTTAAATAGGGCGTCAAAATTCTATATGAAACAGCAATAATAATTTCTTAGGAGCAATATAAAGAACATCCCTATTCCGACGATTAGCTTCCGAACGATTAAGCAATCATTTTCTAATTTCTAAAAAAAGAGACCTTTTCCCTTTGTGAAACGATATTAGAAACATCTCTTGTAGAACGGTAAAAATAATTCCATGGAATCGATACTAAAAATATTAAAAATATTCCTTTGGTTTCATTTGATTTCGCAATACCTGAAAACATACTTTACGTATTGTTAACGCAGTTGATCGGACAGGATAGGGAAGATGAAAACGAGAAATGCCCGTGATCGATCGTCGAGCCTTTAAGATTCATATCAGGACGGCGATGGAAAGCTCGAGCGGCGATTTAAACGTCTGTGCCAGGGTATTTTCGGGACGGTGGACACTTTGGTTGAATTTTAGAAAAACACGCGTACGTCAGGACGTGTATGCGTACTGCGAAGCGAGAATGAAAAATGGACTTTAAAATCGAATAGCTGCTGTCATATTATAAATTGAATTTCGGCTTTGCAGCGTGTACTGCTGAAATTTTTTTTTATTCGTTGCTCCTTCCCACTGGTCGTCGGCTTTCTCTTTTCCACGCTTTCCCCCTTCCTCGGCGACGAATTCAGCATTCTCTTTTTTTCTTTTTTTTCCTTTTTACATTTTTCCTTTTTTTCGCATTTTGTTTTCGCTCGAACGTCGACCGAGGTCATACCCGAATATTTTTGACGAATTGATAATGAATACCCGGGAAAAGAACGACTTTCTCGGAGGCTGGCACATGACGCTGTTAAATGCCGCGAGTTTTCGATTCAATCGACGCATCCGGCGAATGCATTGAAATTATTTCGCCAGAATTTAGAAATTGGGAAGCCCGCGGTCGAAAAGGTTTCAATCGAGGCATCGCGGAACCTTTCAGCATTACATGAAAAATAGTACCGCGCTCGTTCGGTACAATTTTCAATTTATATTAATATCTCGAGGATTAGTAAACAATAATAGCTATGCAAATATGAATAATCAAACTGTGCGTTTAATGACTGATAATAATAACTACGAAAGGTGCTGAAATGATTTGAACGAAGTTGATTAATGGTTATTTATAGAACGCTATTTATAATTATTATTTATTGCTATTTATATTTATTATGTATTATTATTTGACTCCTGACGAAATTAATTATAATCATTCATTATAATGGTTGTAAAGCAAACAAGATATTTCTTCCAAAAGTGCACGAAAACTTTAATCTTGTTAACTGTGTCACATCGGACCATGAATCTCTTAATCTTCTACTTATAATTCGTTTCATTGATCACACAATGAAAATACTAACAATGTGAAACATAAATAAAAATCTCTATAGTCTGGTAGTATTACGTAAAATAACGTATCGACGATATAAGCATCTAGAAGGAAACGAGATACAACGTTTGTCTGACCACGAACGATCCTTTTCTCCTTACGCGTTTTCCTTAAATTCTCCATCTTCCCAAACTTGTACTATCTCCTGAAATACTCTGATACATTCTTACGCAAATATATTGATCTAATCACTAGTGATCAATAACAATAAAAAATATACCAATCAATCGATGAAATCACCAATAACAAACAAATACTAAAAGTGCATCCATCAAATAATAATAATCTAAACGGTAACAATAAATAATCACAGAAAATGTATGAATATGATGATCTAACGATCAAATTACTAACCAGAAAAACATATGTTTCTTTCAAAATTGCAAAACATTTCTCATGAAGTTTGTTGCATTGCGTTAACGATTATCCGCGCGAGAAAATTATCGCATGCGTGTTCGTGATTAAGGTTCGGCGCGCATTCAATTAATGTCGTGTAGTATGCGCGAGAAAAATTGTAACTGATATCTGATCGTAACTACGATAATTACAACTTTCGAACGTGTAAACGACTGACGATACTTCCTCGATCTCACAGCTCAAGATAAAATACGTATAATCTTGTCGTATTTGCGATGCTAAGTAGGCAGGGAGGAAGGAAGGGCAATCATTTCGAGCAAATCGCAACGTACTTTAATCCGCACGGCATATATTAGAAGATCGCAAGGTCGGTGAATTATATTAATTAAATTTCTGACCGCGATAGGATCGGTTTGTATGTACGTTCCGTGGTGTAACATAAGTGGAACGAATGGGACACCGATAGCAAACAGCGGTAATAATTACTCATTGCTGGATTAGTTATGCTAGTGCATCGTTCGTGTCTTGGTGCTTGTGTGTTTTGTAAAATTACATGTGCCCATCACCTCCTTGCTAGTTAAAAAGTTGTTAATCTCGCCGTTGTTAGAAACATTCTACGGGAATAGGAATTACGAATTCTTTCCTATCGAACTTCATAATGGTATATACTACCTGTAATAAAAATATTTTAATCTTACTAAAGTATCTGCATGATGTATGATTTAATGAAAAGTAGTATATACTATCTTTTTACGAAGTCAGCAGATTACAAATTAAAGTTGTCTGTTAGAATCTTGTTAATATAGTTGGAACTAAATATGTAGTTTATCGTTCGATTCATCAATTTTAGACGTTGCTGCTTGATTATAATGTTAGTAGCTTTTTTATCAGCATATAGCTTTACTAGTAGCATATTTACGTTTGGAAGAATCTTGTTTATCTACTTTATAATATAGATTGTAAGCAGTACGAATAAATAGTATTATACTTAAGAAGAACAATGAATAGACGCACCATGCGTATCTTACGATATACAACAGTTATCAACACGAAAAATATTATTTAATATGAAAATCATAATTTTTTTTTACTGAAGAATTATCAATTTATGAAATTACTTAAATTACAAGTACTTTAAATTACAATTAAAAAATGTTTTGCCCCGCCACTATAAACATATCACGAGTATCTCTTAACGAAGAATCGAAATCAAAATAATCTACCGAATAATCCACGAAAGACAAAGCATGTCCAAGGCACCCTCGTCAATGTCAAAAATTTCTCCATTCGATCCATTATGACCAACCGGTATAATAAACACGCTGTAACGACATTCAATCGAAAGAAGCCTGTAACACGTTGGAGAGCGAATTTACGAGGCCACAATGGATCGTTTCCTCTCTCTGGCAGTATCGGTGGGCACCGTTATCGAGCATCGGCACGGTCTGATTATGCTAAGCACCAAAATCGATAGCATTAGGACGCAGACGTTTCCCGCCGTTGCTCCCCTGTGGCAACGAGCTCCTCGTTGGCTGATTCGAACCCTTTCGGTGGGTCGCTGCAATCACGGTGAACATAATCAGTATGCAAAGTCCAGTGTCCAGGGTCTAGAGCCTGGACGAACTTCGCTGCATGATCCGTAAAACGTACCAACGACAGAAGAGAGAGAAAGGGGGGGAGAGAGAGAGAGAGAGAGAGAAGGAGAGACGAACAAACGTGCACACGTTCGATTTCCTGTCGCTACGAACGCTCGAATCCTGATGTTCTGGCACATTTGTAAAAGCCGAAGTGCTCAGGAATGACCAATTTATCATTTCGCTCAGACTCCGGTAACCGATGCGAATAGATTGCGAAATTCCAGGGCAACGCCTCGCACGTAATCCGACAATATGCGCGATTCTGCCGAGAATAGATCACGATCGAATTTTAATAGTATTTTTAACGCCTCGCGCGCTGTACCGAATCGCTCCCGCGAGAATTTCCCGCTTGCTCGAGAGCAAGTGGTCGAAGAAGTTTTGCTTGAGGTTGTCTCGTTTGTTTCTTGGAAGATATTTCTGTATTTTGTACATTTTGGGTGGAAGAACTGTGGATTTCTTGTGTTACTTTTGGATACTGATTTAAAAAGAAGTGAGTAGGTTTTGAAGTTAGGAAGTTAGGTGGATTTTAGTGAGTTGAAGTTCCTCGTGGTCAAAATTTCTACGACTTAGAGCAACTGCGAATGGTACGAATGTGGAATAAATGATATATGGCGAATGGTAACGAATGATGCAGAAAGTAGTTCAAGTAGTCTTAGTAAAAATTCCAGTTGTTTCATTTGGCATGGTTTAAGTAGATTCTGAAAGATCTTGAATAATTCCTGAGGATATTTTGTTATAATATATTTAATACGAATAATGTACATATTTATAACAAAATTCGATTCTCCACGTCTTGTCTATAATATCAACTCACATATCTGTAGGTTAAATTCGTAGCTGGAATCACACGTAACGAAAACAGGCCTAACTTGTATCAAACTTTAATTTCAATTCTATATAGCACACCTGTTATGCAACTATATAACTATATAAGCAAACCTGCATACAACTTAAAAGTTTCATAATTTCTTAAATATTGCATTATCTATTTATAACTGCACCACGGCATTTTATTATTTTATTATTAGTATTTACCATTCATCGACAGCGCTACCAACTACATTCGACACTTCTTGCTCAAAAGTGTTAGGACATCTATTCTTAATAGAATTTTGCTACGTGGTGTAAAATATGAATTTTAAATTGCTCACGCGTTTCAATAAAATCGTTCGCATATTAGTAGTGTATACAAATGTCATTTCTCTTCGTGTCTCTATTATTTACTTTATTGTTCTAATTTTAAAGTTTATAGTAGCTTACCCTAAGATTTTTGAGCGGAGATGCGCGTACTTTAAGTACAAAATCTGTTTCTGCTGATAAAAGAAACAAGGCCAATAAAATTTCCTATTCACCATCTGCCCAAACGAAACAGACACGAAACCACGCGCCCCTCGCAACATTTCCGGGAACGACGCTACCGTTTTCCAAAGATAGCTAGCCGCACCGTTTCCCGTCGTTAGAGATCTTAACGTTCTAATCAAGCATCCTAATGTAGCCACAAATTATTACAAGCTCTCGTTGTGGATGGCGGTAGTCGTTGAAGATCCGGGTGTAAGCGGTCGCATCGACGGGTCACGAGGAGTGAGTGAACATCGTCCGGGCATTTGCATCCAAGTGGCGTCCGTTAGCAATCCTAGCCCAATAATCCCTGTTCCACGTCGTCTATCGGCAGACGCTATCGGCTAATGACAAAACTACAGGCTCCCGACGGTAGTACATCGGACTGTTGCTGGTGGACGTCGGTATCAAGTTGTTGCCGGTCCAGTTCAGTCGGACCCTGCCCGCTCCGCTGGCCGAATGATAATTTGTAAGCGTTCTCTTCCTCCACCTCTGTCACCTCCAGTTAGTAGCAGCTAGGCATCGTGCCCGGTACACCATGGGCATACCCGAACCACACGTTGATCTCTTGCAGAGGAACCCCCTTTCCTCTTGCAGCCATCGCTACAACCCCCCTCTAGAACTCGTCCTGTCGCCCCTCTTCGTTCATGTCCACCCTTTGATTACGTCATACCCCTCGCACTCCCTGCCCCCAATCCTCTAATTATATTCACTCACCGCTCCGACTCTCCGGCTCCAGGGGGTCCAATTCCGTTCACCTTTCATTACGAACTGGCTACGATTCCAACGATCGAACCAGCTGCGTTTTTCAGCTTTTTTCTTCTTTTCTGTTTTCCATTTTCTTTTCTTTTTCGGTTCGTCTTTCTCTCGCTGGTTTCTTTCTTCCTTTCTCTCTTTTCTTGCTTTGCTTCTTCTTTCTCTCTTTTACTTTACTTCGATTCAGTTCGGCTCGTTCTTTGCTATCTATCTAGTCGAGGTCGACTATTCACGCAAGTCGATCTATGTGTGTACTTATATATGTCACGTGTATATGTGTGTACATATGTCCGTCTTCGTTTTGCGTAGTATGGTAACTCTGTTTCACTTCTATGCTCGGACTCTCTGGATCTCTGCTACTGGCCGGTGCATTGCAGCCCGCGACTGGAATGGTACCTCGGAATTTCCGCGTGCGTGCTACCGGATGCTGCTTCCGTCCGAGCCACAACGGACCGGGATTAAGTTCCTCGATAATTCGGACGCGAGGTCGATCTGCGTCTGACCCGGCCAATGTCGAGCCTCGTAACGAGGTATGCCATACGACAGACGTGTACCGTCAGACGCGGAAATTCGTTTAATCGCTGTGCGGCGAGTTTATTCCTTCTGGTGAATCGCTCGGTGTCTGTGTGCTCATGTAGGTTATAATGGACATTTTTCGTTATAATTAATTTCTTGTTAAAATGGGCATTTTTGTCAAAATTTAGAAGGTTTCGCTATGAAACGAATATGTTTCTGCAGAATAAATTCCAGTTGGTGATGTTTTCATGGTAAAATTGATCGAATGCGAAAAATTAGGTCATAGGGTAATAAACGTGTAAGAATATTTAAAAATATACAAAGGATAATAAAACAATATAGCGTTGTTCCTACGATGGCTTGGTCTCTGAGCTGTACAAATTCAGAATCCAGCGAAACAATTTATTTTTTCATAAATTCTTTACAATTGCCCGAGCGAATACTTCAACGATAACAAAATTATTAATCACTTCATTCCACTCAACTCCCAACAATTAGAGCCTCGTTCGTCTTGAAACGATCTAAATACCAAATTTTCATGGGAGAAATTCGAAATCTCGAAAATCTAAAGCACCTGTTCATTTAAATAACCGAGTGAAAGTACGACGTTTGGTGGTAGCGCTGCCGGCAATAAGACATTCGTAGATTAGGGAACGGGGTGTTGCATGTTTCTCAGCGCTTAGACATAGTAATATTCAAAAGAGGGGGCGTAGCCAACGGTGGCGGGCCGCTAGGCGTTTCTTAGCATTGGCCTAGGCTGGACGTGTTGATTATAAACTAATGGGCCTTGAAATATAGAGATATTATACGCGACGCGAGTAGTTATTACTTCATAATTTCGGGAAAATTATTAAGGAAGGAAGTGGCTGTCTGCTCGCGTAAGAAAGCTTACCTATGTTATCTCTGGGAAGATTTAGGAGGATCGCACGCCACGAATAAGCCGCTTTATGCATAAGAGCTTCGAGCTACACTAGACGTCTAGATGACCCGCGCGTTAAATTCTGCGCCAATAAATGTTTCATTATGAATTTACATAAAGACAAACGAACCTATTTCGTTTACGATATATTGATTTCGGGTATAGTTACCGTTCGTTTCGATCTTATGTCGTTGATTTCAATTCGTCTACGTTACATTGAGAAATTTACCATTGACGAGCGTATCGCGTGTCCATACCGGGTCTATACTTCTCCAGGTATTTCTGGATCGTATTGTTTAAAAGTTGCGTCATACAATACAATATTTTGATAAAATCTTTGACTAATCCTCGGTAGAAATGTTATATCGTTTAATTAAAGTTAAAAGATTGTTAGCCATACTATAAGTAATAAGTAGACTGTAGGTTTTCATTTACAAAAACTCTAAAGTTGTATAGAGTGCACGTACGCGAAACTACATAAAATATTCAAAGAGAATGCTCTTGAAACGAATTGAAGAAAATAAATGAAGAGTAAATGAGAATTGCATAGAAATCCTCGATCTAGCAACGAGGTACTTTTTACTGGATGCTTTACGTGAAAATGATGCACATACCCATGTGTAGATAATTGATCAGTGATGTACCTTTTCCCATTTTTTTTTTTATAATTATTCGTTATCTTTCTGTCAAATTTCGTATCTTTCTTATATAAAACATCTATCATCGCTTCTAGAATGACATAACATCTTTTTCTTAGAAATTCGTTCAAATTTCCTGTAGAGAGATACCAGGAGATAATACAACATTCTATGGCAACAAAAAGTCAATTATCTTTTTAGCTAATTATGAATATGTGTTGTGTACGAAGACTAAAAATAGCTTTGTTTCATTTTGTAACAAAGTTCCTATCGAGAATTCAAAAAATAGAAGAATAATAATATATAATCTATCGTTTAATAAACCTTCTTGAATTTTTCTACTGAAAGAAAGATACAGAATTATATGTAGAAAAATACGTTAGAAGAAGTAATTAGCGTAGGCCCCACTTAGAAAGACGTCCCGTAAGAAGCCATTCTGTCAGAGACAAATAGCCGATAGTAGAACGCACCCAGGAGCACTGAAAGTTGTGAATTATCGTGGTTGGAAAGTTCGAAGAATCTGCGCGTAATTTTGAAACGACGACGAAGAGCTTCTTGGTGTCGACGGTGGTGAAACTATGCTCGAATTTCCTCTCATAATTTATGCGCGTGCACGGTGATCGGGCGTCGAACACAAGATTTACGTTGTGTAATCCATTACGAAGTTATCGTCAAAGCTGCCTCTGTCTTTCTCTATCTATATCTCTTCTGCTTATTCTTCCTTCTAAATTACGAAAGGAAAACAACGGAAAGAAAAGAAGAAAAAGGGAAAAATAGAGAGAAAGAGCACACAACAGCCGCATTATTGCTTAACGAGTATTTCAATCGAAAGTCCTGCATCGCGTTTTCTCCGACTTCGGTATATAATTAAACCACACGGTAAAATGCAATCGGAGCCGCGATGGAGAATATTTTCATAAAAAATGTCTCGTTTCAACGCGGATAGCCCGATAACGAGCGGCAGAAACATCGTAATTTAATTAATAATTCAATTTCATCGGAGCCCTCTAATTAAAAAGATTGATACGCCGGTTAAATCACCATTACGACGGACGATGCAAAACGAAGGGAAACAGCAGTCACCTGTCTTCTCGAAACTGAGATAATAATGTTCTTTTGTGCAAACAGAGTTTCCGGGGAATCGTTGTCCCAAGCCCGAAATACCGTAGAGAAAAAGAGTAATTAGTCGACTGACGCTGTTCGACCGCCTCTAAAAACTTCAACGTTTTCGCCGGATAAAATTTATCGCCCGGTAAAAGTAGCGTTGTACGATAATACGAGGCGAGAGATACAGAGAACGAAGGATAGAACGAGCGATGCTGATGGTGGTTAACTCCAAAAATGATTTTCCACGATCGAGCCTTGCCGTTTCACGATAATGCGAGTGGAAACGATTATCCTGGAACGTATGACGGGGCATAACCGATGCATTTTATCAACCACCCAGTCGACTGGGCTACGAAACAACCGCGGATCACCCACGTGTCACCATAAAACTAACCGAGTGACTAACTAACCGCGCGTATAAATATGCAATTAACGACGATTGTTGGGTAATTTTGCCCGACATTTTGAGAATTTACGATAAACGCTGGACCAAATGTCTGAGTGAAACGTCGCCATATTGCCAATATCGTGTAATTGACAGAAACTTATGGTGTCTGTAAAAAAGTGTGAAATTGGTTTTTTGTAACTTGCAATAGTTTTGAATATTATATGTCTAAATCAATAGAAGAGACAGTGAAATATTATACAATTTTACGATAATCTACTATTACTCTATTAACTAAAGATAGGAAAGTATAATGTCCACAGTTAATGTCTGTTAATTATTACTTAACCCCACTGTTGTGTTCTTTGTGTTTTTCTATTATTAAAAAAGTTCCTCAGCTTCGAATTTACGTGAAAGCTTTTCTTAAAACATTGGGATTTTATATCACAAATTTTATGAGTCTTGGTTAACCCTTCTTTTGTGTGTAAGCAACATTGTACTAAAAAGATGTGTCTTTATCATTGATAATAGACAAGGAAAAAAGGAAAATTCGTTCCCGGAAGAATTAAAAGAAAGCCTACTATTGAACATAAGCCAATATAAATTTTGTCAAAAAACCGCGCATGCTTTCATAAAATTGCCATAATAAAAGATCTCGGTAGACTATTCGCGATTGGCATAATAAACAAGTCATTATCGGACCAGTTTAATTAGAAAATTATTTAATCAATGGAAGAAAATGAACTTCCGTGGCGTTCAGACTCGATCTCAATGGGTTTCATCTCCTACCCTTTTTGCATTTCCATATAATCGTACTAGCCTGGTGGCACTCGAGCTTCTCCTAGGTCCACGTGTATATTAATATGCCGGGTGCACGCGAGATGCCGAAATATTTTAATCATGGCTAATTGGCGAGTAATAATGGAGTTCCACAGCGTCCAGGGTAACCGGCTTCCTCGAGTTCCTTCGGTTCCTCGCTGAAGGAGCTAAGGAGACAGCCGCAGGACGCGATCTTGTTGTCCAGCCGTTGCTGCCATTGAATTCGGACCATCCCGGCTCCTCAGGCGTGTCGGGACACTTGCGGTATTTCCAGTGTCGCGTAATAATTTCCAACGCTTTGATTATACGCCTCGGTTCGCACGAGTCGTTTCCAATCTATCTATCGACAGATATCTATCGACGATTGTTTAATATATCTCACTATGGTTCTGGTGTTTTGTTAGTTATTATACAAGTTGAGTTTTTAATCGTTAATGGGAATTTATCATTTCTATGGTATATGTATGAAGATACGTTTGATTTATAGTTTGTTGATAAAGCAAAAATTTCTATGTAACGACACGCAGTAGTTTCTGTCAGTTACAAGTCTTAAGGTGGGAAATTTTTTATTTTTATAATGAAATATTACAACACCCGCTTTTATTTTCCACAAGAAGAATCGTTTCATTCAAAACGATTAATATTTTGTAGATTTCACTGTTGTTGTCTTACTCAGCAAGTTTTTTTTAGAGGACATTGTCTAATTTTTCTATGTATCCACTTCTTACATCTTCTCATATCCTCTTTCATTTTCGTTTTAGAATTTTCCTTCTATCCTAACGTCCATATGTTATAACATTGAATGTATAAGGGTTCTATTCACCTTAGAATGTTCAACAAATTTGCGAGCCGAGAAAAGCAATAAATTAAGAATCTATGTAAACATTCATTTGCATATACCAACATATAAAAAGTTTCCCAAAAATATATTTAATTATTAAACAATTCAAGACTTTCATACAACATCGTATACATGTATCAAGACTGAAAAACAAGATACATGCTCCTTTTCAACAACCCCTAAACGGCGACGAAGGAAGCAGCTATTCTTCTTCATCCCCTAGACAAAAACGATGCCCTTTCGCGAAGGTAAGGTAGCAATCGTGGAACAGGGATGCACACGAGATATTTCATGCAAAAGTATCCCGTTACCCAGACTGAGGTCGTTTCAATCCTTGTAATGGAGGTCCAGTGGTCGAATTTAATTCGAATACGGTATAGCGGCTAGGGTGACGGTCTGGCCAGGAACAGAACCAGAAGAGGGTTGCTAAATATTCAGGCATTACGGCTCTGCATAAATTCATTTCATTATAGCGCCACCAAACATTGCTTTTGATGCTTTCCGCTCTCTTCTTCCCCCCCCCCCCTCCTGCCCCTCACACACCCACCCCATTCGTTGACGACCAAGCCACCCCCGCGTGTTAGGCCTTGGTAGTATCGTTCGCAACCGCCCGCGGCGCTCTCCTCCCTGCATTCCGCTTTCTCACCCCTTTTCTTCTCACTCCATTCTTCCCTCGATCGCACCCTTTCTCGCAGTAAGTACCGTCAGCTCCATTCGACGTCCGTTCCGTTGAACGATTCCGGACGAGCTGCCGCGAGAGATCGAAAATTATTTTTCGTCGATATCGCATTCATTTCAATCCAGCCCTCGCCCGTAGAATCTTTCACCCTTTCGTTTGGTTTTTACCTACGAGTCACCGAGTCGGAGTAAGATTATCTTCGCTGGCCCATTCGACGACGCGATTCATGGGCCAGGTTTCAGTTAGCGAAGATGAGTTCGATCAGCTGGGTAATTTTTAGTCAGATTAATTTTATCGGCTCTTTGTTCTTTAGGGGGTGGAAAGGATTGGGTGGTGGTTTTTCCAGGATCCAGGCAGAACCTTCTCTCTTTATTGTAAAATAGTTGGAAAAGAAAGAACGCAGATTGTTTGTAACATGGGTTATTTCTTTGAATTATTGCTGTTGTAATGGGTATTGTAAAGAGAGGAGAAGATAATAGGTAATTTGTGATTTCTATGATTGCAAGATACAGTGCCTGTCGTATATTTAATTTCTAATTTGCGTATATGTTTCTGCTATTGTGCTGCTAGATAGTCTCTAATGCTTTGTTATTTATTATATATTTAACACACAGCTTCATATAGGAACAAATGTAATACACAGATTCTTAAACCTCTAATATCAATTATTCTTTCATCAGGTATTCATAAACGAATTCAAACATTTCTAGAAAGCTATCCTTTGCCTAAAATAATTGTCCGTATCATACGAGTCATCTACAACGCCAATAACATCATTTACCGACGTGGACGGTGACAATTATCCTAATCTACGAGGAAAGGGCGTAGTGGGGAAATGGAAGATTTCCGATAAAGCTTTGGAGAAATATTTAAAAAGGGAAGAATCGCGTCGAGGGCAATATATCGGACGCGCTACGACCGCTTTGGTTATAGTGACTAAATTACGTTCCGCTCTCGCGTTCCCTTCTATTTTTTTCCCTTTTTCGCCTTTTTTTTTTTGCACCCGTCGGCGTGCAGGCGCCATTATTCTGCTCGTAGAGACGTTCGATCTGGGCTCATCGAACTCACGATACGTCAGTGGCACGCAGAGAAACGCGGGGCACCGTGGACGTGTGGTGTGCAAAGCGGCAGGCTAGCCTCCTCTCTCATGCATATGGAGCGTTTCATTATATTAAACCCTTTCAATGTATAATTTACTTTTGCGTGAGTCATTTGAGATCCGGCCTGTGCGCCGCGCCATAGGAGGACAGAGGGCTCTGTAACATCGTCCAGGCTGAAGATAGCGGCCGACAGAACCGATAGACCTCGCTTGGTATACATTATCCTCGCGTGCGATTTTCACGGAAGTTTTGCTTCCTTCACACCTTTATTGCAACAAGGCTTTTTTGCATACTAGTTAACGTGGCCGCGTGAAAACGCATCCCCCGCGCCCAGCCACACACGCAGACGTGTTTCTTCTCTTCGTGTGGAAAATTATTGCATTCAACAACGCAAGAGATCGTCTCGATTTTAATTACTCTTAGATTTTCGCCCGTTTTACTTTGAGTGAAACGCGTCAGATTGGTTGGAGAGGCGATGGTGTTATTTTTGCATTTTGAGAATGTTCGGACAGAATTATTCCCTTAACGAACGATTTAATTAAAATTGGTTCTCCGCTGTATACTTCGTATACTTTGTATTTTATATATAATTTTATTACAGTTATTCGTGCATATTTTATTGCCATTACGAGTCAGGTTTATCATCTGAGGCCAAGGGATTAATAATTAATTATTACGGGGAATACCGAAGGTATTATCTGTGATTTCTCAATTTAAATTATTAAATATTACTTGAAAATTCAACTGCTTATCTTAGGGAATGATTATGGCTCATATCGCACTATTCTTATTGAAAATACAAGATTGGATGAATCTATAACAACCATAGTTTAATAATGTTTTCCACCATCATATAGAAAATTTTGCTTTAGCGATCAGCGATCATTAGATGTAACACCATTTAATGATATTTAAGAAGTGAAGAAGATAATGGAGAAGATACAGTTAATATCCACTTTCATCTTCTCTAGCGAATTTCGGTTTGGTTTTATTCAAACTATCCTAACTGGCTGTTATTGTATCGATCAATTAAGAAAATACTGTATTATATAAAGAAATTGAAATATTATTGTTTCTACAAAGTGTAATAGTTACAGTCTCGCTCAAAACTTTTACTTACGTAATATAATATATAAGAAAAACTTAATTTCACTTGCACAATACATATTTCCATGCATTCTTCTAAACCACAGAAAACAATACTCCATGGTTTCGCTAATTAGTCAGATTTTCGTGCATCGAAATTCCATCTTTATCAAAAAGTTGAAACACTAATTAATAGAGATTGGTAATATTGTTATTTACAACTTTACAAGCTAGCAATTTCCTTGATCGCAGTATACTGGCTATCAATTATTATTATATAATTCTCCAGTAAGAAACAGCGATTATTCAGCACGAACCAAGAACTGGGAGGCGGTGTACAGTGTGGCGTTTTCACGAAAGAAGCGGAGGTATTAATATTCCTGGTTGCTTGAGCCGTTCAATCTGGCCTTTTCTCGCCGCGATTATGGGTCTAATTAACGACAGGCTTCGTTCATTATGCAAATGACGGTAAGAACGCATGAGCGACCGCGTAATTCTCAGCGCGGTGGTCCTACTTAAAACGTAATATAACAAAGTGAAGCGCAATTAGCGGGGACGCAAAGGTATTGTTAATTAGCGCGTCGACTTGTGGCTCCTTTATTATTTAACTGCGTGTATCCAGTTACCTTGCTGTGAACACAAAGGAACAAATAGGCGGACTTTGTCTATTTTATCCATGGCTGGCGGTCCCCGTGTAAAATACATTCGTACAAACATACATACACATAACACGTACACGTACACGTACACGCACACGTACACGCACACGCGCGCACACACACACACGCGCGCACACACACGCACACACACACACACACACACACACACATATAGGGAGAAAGAGAGGCAGTGAGAGTCTCGCTCCCGAGGAACAAACAATATCTCCTATTTCTATTGTAATTACGTTTTAAAACGAAATGGAATTCCCATGGACCGCGAACGCTGGCCACGGCTATTTACGAGCACGCTGTTCCTCTATAGATCTCCCGTCGAATGGAAATTTCGTACGGAAGATCAAACGCGCGGGTTCGCCGATCTTCCGTAAGTTGATATCGCGTTTATCGAACGTGAAAAAAAGCAGGCAGGCGTCGAACAAAACAAAGAGCTGGGCTAGCCTACGGGGGTGTGGAAGGTGGAACAAAACAAAAATGGAAGAAAATGCTAGAAAAATATAGAAATCAATGAACAGCTGCTATTCTACTAGAATTTTTAGGACAAGAATGTAGGGTGTTAGAGATCCTCGTTGCGGATGGAAGTTAATTCATCTGATTTTCCACGGATACAACGCACTAGGTCTGCAGTATCAACAGCGGCGCACGAAATTATTGAAATATGCATGAGACGAACGGTGAAAAGCGGCGGATTAAATTCGCCAAGAATTAAAATGAAATATTACGCGCAATCGTATTTCCGGAATACGCTTTTTTCCCCATTATTCTACGCACGACCGACCTTATTAAAGCGACCATCGATGAGATCAAACGCCACGGAGAAGTTTAAAAGTATCATGCCAATGAGAATTTGTGTAGATGATAAATGAGAATCGTATTGAGCGAATACTTTATGGTAAAGTTTGAAATAAAGTTTCAATTAAATGGAAAGAATCCTTCGAAAGATACGCGTGAAAATTTGGGATGCGTGTCATAATTTGACTACACGTAAGGATTTTCCTATATCTGATAGTAATTTGTAGTAAAAACGGGAGAGATTATAAGAATCTTATTCAGAAAGCACATAGACATTTCAACTAAACGATCTCATGACAGTACAAGAATTTTAATAATCTATAACAATATCATATAAACTCATTACTAAAAATCAATATTCATAGTTACAAAAATCTACCTATCAGTAACATTGAAAATTTTGAAAATATGGTTTAGTGGATTTTGAGAATTGGGAGAATATTGGAAATGGGCCATCCATCAACTATGTACTACTGAAATTCAAGAAAGACAAGGAGCGTCAAAGCGACTGATAAAATGTATTACGCATTAGCAATATTATGACATATCTTTTAGATCTTTGGTAACTGCAATCTAAGCTAACTACAATCACTACATTTAGTTTGAATACTTCAGGAAATAAAACAGTAGTACAAAGGAATTAACATGACGTTATATTTTATATCGATTATGGAATTTTCTCAGAATTTTACTTGTGAATAGAAACTTATCTGTAATCAAACATTTCAACAACTTGTATATCAAAGTCGATAATAATGTGACTCTGAAGATCGTTATCTCAAACAGGACACGCGTGTTTATTTTAGTTAACGATTCACATAAAAGTTGATACTTCTGTAGAAGAAAATTGTCCCGGTGAAGATAAAAAGTATGTCTTTTTCTTCGTTTTATTCTACTTCCTTTGGTCTTTTTCCCCCAGGCGTTTTGTTCTCTTTCGAGTAAAACGCGTGAAACGTTTGCCAGGCAACGAAACCGCGGTTTGACGGATAAAAGTTACATTAATTTTCAGGATGCTTCGCGGACGTTAAAAAATATGCAAACCACCCTTTTTACCCGTCAGGGTGTACGGGAGCAGAGAGTATTTTGGTTCCTCTCTGAGCAACGTTGGGGTCCGCTGGGTGAATCGGACATTCACAGTAACACAATTAGACCAACAATCGATAGGAGCTGCTAGTGATGAATATGAACCTGTTCTGGCGCGTTTCGAGGACCACTACGTCAAGAACATAGAGGGAAACTCATTTAAGCATCCCCTTAAGTTTGATTAATTTCTTTGAAAAAAAAATTGGGAAAGCTTGAATTAAACTCAGGTTCTCTACTCTTAATGAAAGAACTAAGAATTAAATTTAAATAGATTATATAACAGGTCAATATTGCAATGATAAAACAATGTTATACGATAATAAAGATATAAAAATAGTAGCTGCTTAACTTTCAAATCACACTACTTTATAAAACGTCAACCAATTAAATGAGATCTTTTCTTCTTAAAATACAAATCTTCTCACTCTTTCCAAAGTTTTCTAATTTACTGAAGAAACATTTAGCTAAGATCAGCAGTCACTTTCACCCCAAAACAATTCCTCTGCTTTCCATTTCCAAAACAATTCCGCTCATAATAAAGAATCATAATATCTATGATTTTGCGAGCACTATATCAAGGTGATTATCCTAGAAATTTATTTTCGCGATGATCCATCTAATCGGCAACGCATTTTAGCTAAAAGACGAGACAAAGGAACATCGAATGAAATATCACTTTCGGCCGGTATTCTGTCGTTTCGCGCAATAAAAGGAAACTAGCGCGTGTACGGCGGTCAGGCCAGCGTCGCTTCGTTCTTTATGTAGCAAGAGAATAGAAATTAATTAATGCGGCATAAGCTTAATCCGGTTCGGGCAGGTATTCTTTCTCTCCCTCCCTCTCTCTCTCTCTCTCTCTCTCTCTCTCTCTGTTTGAGCTCGAGAATCGTTTGAACTTTTCGCTAGGAGCCAGACTGACCATCTACACCGGCCGCCTTCCCCTTGTTCAGTATAGGATTTCATCCCCTCATACTTCTCCGCAGTCGTGCAGTCGTCGCACACCCTCACCTCGGACGCAAAACCATCCCCTATCTCATTTGGCCTCATTGTGCCTTAGCGTCCATTGTTTTTTAAATTACGAACCCCACTTCTGTCAAGCAGAACTCGATTTCATTTTTTGTTGGTACTGTCACTTGTCTGAAAAGCGTCCTCGCGATTCGTTCTAACCATCGTTCCTCTCTTTCTCTTCTCTTCTCATTTTTGCCGACCGTTCGTCGTCGTTTTGCTAAGTTGCCTTTGGAAGATTAGCGGAGGAACGTGAGCACGAGACCAAGTGATAATCGACTGAGCTCGTTGGAAACGACCGGTTGAACTATCAAGCGACGTTAATGGGTAATTTGCACGACACCCGTTTCCCTCACGTTGCAACGGTACACACGCCCCGTCATTGTTTGGGCAAAAACGAAATTACTCCGGGATACTATAGAAAGGGAAATATCGCGTCGAATTCCGGCCATGGCTCCGAACGTAAGCGTTAAATTGCTGATTACACGCTGCAGATCTGCCCGTTCTTGATATATGATTATATTTAAAATGCCGCGAGACTTGGGATCCGCTCTGCCACCATTGCGCTGTTTGCGTTAATTTGTCATTGCAACTTCATCGCGGTTTCGTTTTTCTGGAAACCGAAAAATACGTGCTCGAAGAAAGATCGTTTCCGTTACGGTTAAAATTTGTACGACTTTTTCGTGGAATACTCTCCTATTTTACTTTTCGGTGTTCGGTTTTCAAACAGCTTTTACATTTCACTGCCGTGTTCCTTTCAATGAACAGAAAGATTTGCAGTTTCTAATGTTTTAAGAGAAACTTGAGCATCAAATTGATAACAGGTATACATATGTTAGCAACAAGTTTCATGTTTTTCTTACATTTAAGAAATTTCTTAAGGATAAAAATTCAATGTTGAGTAGAAAATCTTTGTACAGATACTTTATTTCCGTTTCTATTCCGTTTAACAACCAGCGGTATTTATCCTTACACGATGTTAAGTTTGTACGTGTAAAAAGAATTCATTCTTCCTTCTGAAATGATTCTCACATCGCATATCTTACTCTGTACTCAATTTCTACTACTTTGTAAATGTAACCATGAAATTGGGTAATGTATGTCACCGTCGAGTAACTCCATGTATCTTGAAAACTTTTCTCAAATTTACTGAACTCTATTAATAGTTTATACTTTTGGTTTATAATACGGAACCCAATCCACCAGAAGAAAGGAAGATGAATTAGAATTCATAAAAATGGTACTAACATATAAGCACCACTTACAACCTTCTCCAAATCTTCTATTTTTCTATAGTATCTACGTTGTCTTGATCAAACTCTGTTCGAATACTCTTCAAATATGTTTAAACACTGAATTCGTTGAATCGATCAATATAAATCATCAGCCAGTAATATCCAACAATCCTGCGCATTATAAAAAAGTACAAAGTCTAAACCTATTCCTTTCATTGTCGCTAAACGATACAAAATATATTTACCTGAAACCATCTCAGAAAACTACTATGACCATTGAATATAAATCTTAAATTGCAAGAAGATAAACCGTGTCTTCGTTCACCATCAATGACGCCCGCAACGCGTCAAAAATCGAGCGAGCACGTGAGCCGGAACAAGCATCGCGCGGATAATTAACGAAATTCACGGTCAGCGGTGGCCGGGGTCGCAGAATGGGAACGCGGGATCACCGGATGATTTTCCACGCGGTAGCGCGTTGAATGATTTCAACTCTGAGTGGGGGAATGGGGTTTATACAGCGAGTACGGAGGGGAGGAGAGTGCGTATCGGTAGCGGGACGCTACAAAGCCGCATTCTTTCGAGAAGCACGTACTCGACCTTTCCCATCGATAGCTGTCATCGATAACGCGGTGCATGACACACCCGCGCGCGCGCGCGCGCGACCCATTTGCCGGCATAAATCATTGGAAACGAAAACATATCCCCGCGGCCACGCAAATTTGCCAACACCCGACCGCAGGTAGAGGAACGGCGAGAAAGTGAAACAGTGTCTGTGACCGAGTGGTTTCCTGGTACGGAGGAAGTAGCGTGGACCAGTTGGATAAACAGAGTCAGCGAAGACAGAGAGAACGATCAGTGAAAAGCGGAACAGGGACGGACATAGAGAGAGAGAGAGAGAGAAAGAGAGAGAGAGAGAGAGAGAGAGAGAGAGAAAGAGAATGACCGGCGAGAGCGCGTAAACAAACGTGAAATCATGACATAGCCGCGGCCTACGAGCTTCTGTGTACCACTCGTGAAACGTATACACATTGTCACGAACACCAACGTAGATCGGCATAGGCGAAATGGTGTCGAGCGAGAGCAAGAGGGAGTCGAGAGAGAAAGAGAGAACGAGCCGGGATCGGTAACAGGGAGTCGGCGAGTCAGCGAGAGAGCACGATGGAAGGTCGAGAGGAACGAGCACGAGGCGAGGTGTTCTAGCGTGGATGACTCGTCATTGCCGTGGGGCGCGCGTGCCACGCACACCCGGCCATGGCTGGACGCGTGTGTATACGCTTGGTGCACGCGTGTGCGACGCGAGCTGGTAACAGCCATGCACTCTCTCCGCCTCTCTCCCCGTGCTGATCTGTATACATCGCGGTCCATACAGCCACCGATATGGCATTTGCGTATATATGTGCACACACGGTGCTCAACGCACACACTCGCGTCTCCGCCCGGCGTGGCGCTCTCTCTGGCAGTCATCGCCCACACCAGCACCACTCAATTACTCGCGGCACGCTGTGGAATCATTTACCCAATCATTTAGTTACATCAACGCAACGCAACGCGACTGCCCGCCACACGGTCAGTTTCGCGGGCTTGCCTGCTGTTTCGAACGCGCGCCAACCAAACGGAGGGTGAAGGGGGCATAAACGCGCGCTTTCCAGACCGGAGAAACGACCAAGAGAGACAGAGAGGACACCAGGGGACAGGTCACCGGCTGGCGGTGGCTATTGTGTTTCGCCACACGGGACCCAGTCTCTCTCTCGTTTCCACCTACTGCTTCTTTCTCTTTCTGTCCCACTGTCATCGTGTATCGTCACCCTGTTGATTTCGCGTTATATCGTTATGATGACGATATAATAGCCCGGCTGATGCGCGCCAACTGGATTCACTTTGACGTCGTGCGATTCGTCACGCTTACGACGCGACCTTGTACTTCCGCGCCATTTAAGGATGATGCGGATTAGACAGGTGGATAAGAAGAATATAAGATTCATTCTAGAAACAACGGCTATTCTCTTTCTTCCTTCGCAATTAAATTTTTGCAATGGATTTCGAATAAAGGATTTTAGTACAATGCCTAAAAATCTTGGAACGAAGCTTATTCTACTGAGGATTCCTACAAAAGGAATTGGCACATGCCCTTATTTTCTAATAAACTTCTTTTTATTCTACACATCATTTTCATGGCATGAAATTTTTGTTGTCATATGAAAATATTGCTAAATGTTATACAAATATACTTGGATCTGAATAAATAGTGTAAATTAAATTAGCGTAAATAAATACATAGATAGATAGATACATAGATAGATACAATGGTGTGTCAATGCTTCTGCAACCATTGTAGGTCGACTGCACTTTCAAAATGTAAGATTTTCCCTGTAAACCTTGTGTTTTGTGTAAAAACAGTGATGTTGGTGAAAGATTGACGCGAAAGACTGAATAGATGTCCTGGATGACTAGCAGCTGAGGTCCATGGTAACAAGAAACGCATTATTTCGTACAATTGAAACTCCACGTGCTGCAAGCATTTTGTTCGATTTTGCGATTCATGAGGCATAGAAAATTTATAGATCATTAGAAGTTGTACTTGATTAGTGGTTAGTTCTTCTGTTAATTAGGCTAAGGATCGACTTATACCATTAAGTACAACAAGTGAGAAACAGAAGAAGATGAATATACGAGAAGAAATATAATCTACTGACAAAAAATCATCCACACCTATAACTCTATCATTTGAACAGTAATTTCTTCTTAAAGATCCAAATTAAAATATCACAGTGCACTCCAGAATAATAAAGCTCGTATCTCTCTTTACTTAACACGAAAATATATCCCTCCACTTAATTTCTAATATTGCCAAACTACATTTATAAATTTCACCCATTGTGCGAGTCAGCAGGAAAAGAAGCCAGGAATAGTCATCCGCAAAAGAGGGTGAAGAAAATCGAAGTAAATTAAATCGTGAACTACGTGCATTTCTTCCGAATTTCCGCCGGGAAACGCTATTAAATATAAAAGGGATTAAACGTGGTGTTGGTACAAGAAGCTGAAGGAAAATCGTGACATGCTGGGAAACGGGGCGAAGTGTAGCATCAGTGGTTGTTCCATCACGCGGGGCCAATCGTAGCAAACTTCCATTCCCCGGCAAGTCCGGATACATCCTCGAAAAGAGGAAAAAAATCCATCGGGCGTGGGTGGGGCCGGGACGGGTGGTATATTGCAGATCAATACAATTGCACGTTAGTGCTAATAAATAATAGGCGGTGGGAGCAGAAAAAAGCGCGCAATGCAGCAACGAACGCAACACACAAATAATACGCAATACATCAACCACGCCGGTAGGTAGTTACGTATACGTGCCTTCCTCTCTCGCTCCCATTCCCAGTTTTTCTCTATCTCCCTTCCGCCTCCACCTACGCCAGTCCCCTTTTTTTCTGCCCCGCACCTATAACCGTGCAAGCACCACCCCCGGGGCACCGCCATTTCCGGACAAATAAACTCTAGTCGACGTAATTTTTATGCTGGCCGCCAAACGCGACGAAAAGCGAGCATTGCCGGGACTCCAGTTTCGTTGAAACGGCCGAGAAATCGCGCGCTTGTTCCTTTGCCGTCTTAAGAATTCATTTCTATCACTTCCGTCTCGTTGTTCTTCCATCGCATTTGCTCTTTGTAAATTTGACACGTTACGAATGTATGATGTGATTTCTTGTTACGCTGGATGAATAAGAAGTACATATTATTTTGGACCGTTCACGCAACTTGAATATTTCATCCTTTCAGAACCTCTCAGGCTTTTCGGCGAAAAACTTTTCAATGTGATCTCTGCTGTTGACCAAATTTCTTAAAATTCGGGAGGAACTTTCCGGGCGACCCAATACAAAATATTTAAAGCTACAAAATACCTGGCTACTGGTTAAATGTATCAACTATGCTGTCTGTTGAGGCAATCACGTTTCTCTGTCATGAATCAATTTCTTCAGCTTGAGGAAAATACGAAACAATCGTTGACAGTACGTGTGATTTCTAACTCTCTTCATTTCACACTGTTACAGAGTTTTCAAAAAATTAATAGCTTTTTCGCATATGATAACAAGCAAATGAGGTTGCGTTATTTATAAAAATTCGTGGTCCGTAGCAGGATTAAATTTAAAAGCTTAAAATTAAAAGTATCATAGTTTCATCCTTTTAATACTCCTCTTCAGTATACCGAAGAATGGTTTATTGTTACTTCAAACGTAACGCTTCTTTCCCTTTAAATTATATTAGTTAGCGAAAATAACTTTTGTTAGTTCGTTCATTGGCTAAGATAACGCCATTTCGCTTAAAACTACCAGTAACGTACGTTTCCAATAAAACTAAGTTAGAAGAAAGCAAAAGCCTAAATCGAGGAAGAAATAGTGAGTTTCCGAGTCCCACAAAAACACAATAGACCATCCCATGACCGGCATTTGCCCTTCAACTGGTGTTAATTAAGAGTGATTAATGTTGGGCGACGAAGGGGTGATCATGGCTGGATGGATTCGGTGACGCGGCTTCGGTCCTGCTGTCGAACATTAGTTAATTTTGAAAAATTGCGCTAAACACGTTCCTCGTGAATTGGCTTCCTAGGGGGCTTTGGCAGGCCAATCGGGAAGAGACATGCACGTAGGTACCCTCTCTCCACCTTTTCCGCGCTCGTTGGTGGAAACGCGAGAGCGATAGACCAGGGGCTGGTAAACCCCTTCGCGTCCCTAAAAAGCGTTTCCCCCCGACCCCAGTCCCGGGTCCAACCCCCAACTCTTCAGCCGGCAACGACTCCATCCCACCCACGCACACGTTAATGCCTGAAAAATGTACGGCAATTTTTTATTTTTTTAATACGCTCCTTGTCGCTCCCCTGTCGTGTTCTCCGTCGCTCTCGGGAATGCTCCACGGTACCCCTCTCGCTCCGTTCTGGTGAGCCGAAGCTATGCGTGATGTAGCGCTTCGTTCGAGTTCGGCTCGGTCGCCCTCAGCCTCGGGTTTTTTCGCTCTATCGATAATTTGTTTGGATAATTTCCAATGCTATTGATCTAGATGTACATCCTGCAGGATGTATACAATGCCTATATAGGCGTCGCGTACAAAGCGTTGTGTGCAGGATAGGAAAGCGGAGAGGAAAACGTAACAAAATAAAAAAAAATAACAGAAACGAGAAATGTAAAAAACAAAAAAAATGCAACAACATAAAAGCGACTGCAGCACGGGGGTGGTGGTTGTGCGAGCGCGAAGCAGGAGGAAATGGCAGAGGAGGGTTCGGAGCCTGATCGTGAGTTACTGACGTTTTAGTATTTATCCATCTACGAGCTCGTTTTCCGCGTATCCGCTTAGGGTCGATGGAGGATCGTGCTATCGTACGTACACGAACACGAGCGCGAGGACATCGTCGTGTAGGGAAGCGTACACACGCATCAGTCGTGTTTTCGGACGCCGCGACGTAATATTTCGTTAGCTGTAGAGCCGTACGGGGGCGAAGCACGGATCACGGAGGGAGAGGCGCAACACTTTGATGAATCGCCCTCGTCGTCGATACCGCAGATCGACAGATACGATGGCGGCCACTGTCGTTGCACGGATTTCCGGTGACAGGCGACGAGAAAAAAGGAAGTCGATTGGCCGACAGGTGCGCCAAGCGCGGCTTCAAGGACTGGATGACCCTGTCACCGAGAGCCGTGCCGCCGTTCGGCCACTTATACCGAGGGTGAGAAAAGCCCACTCGATGGCCAATTTGACGCAGCATCTTCCCAAGCGATTACGATTAACGATCCCGCTCGATCATTAGTGTTATTCCTAATTAATTATTATTTTAATCAGTTGGTTTGTAACGAATTTCTTCTTGTACACATAGGACAGAATATTTTTTATGGTATCTAGGCGTAGCTATTGATCTTTGAATTGCAATAGATGTTAGACTTTTCTTCTAATTTAGGTTAAGATTGGAGATTAGAATTGGAGATGTTGGAGGTATGGAAATCTTATAGATTTCGCTTCTTTCGAAGTAGACAAATTTTGAGAAATTTCTGGTTTTAGAAAAATTCCTTTTCAGAATGATAAATATTTTTTAATAAATCGGGAACTAAAGAATTTTGGGATTAGTAACAAGCCCTTTATTGTGGATTTGGAGTGGGTTGCTTTAAGATCAAAGTACACCTATTGGTTTTCAAATTCTATGACATTAATTGTATTAGATATTTTGTAGATTGTACATGAATCGCAGTTTTAAATGGTTCTGTGAAATTCTTCATTTCTGAGTAATTTAGTCTTAGTAAGATGTCTTCTTGAGAAGTCTATTGCTTTCTGAATTCTGTCATTATTCAATCATCTCCTAAATAGTGTAAGAAGTGTTCAAACTCGAAAAAAACTTGATTTTCTTCAAGACAAAAAATTCATCCAATTTTAGAAGAATTCTTTGTAAAAATTTTAAGTTTTTCCTAAGAATTTAGAAATTACGAAGTCTCGATTGTCTCAAAAATTGTAAAACAATCTTTTCGGAGATGGTAACTATTCTCTAGTAATTTAATGTTCTATTTTTTAATGATTTAAATTGAAGAATTATACTTATACTATTGTATACTTAAAAAATTCTGTCCTAATTTCTTAATAAACAAACATCGCCAATGAAACTTTGACTCGACCTATCACCTCTTGATTTCCGTTCGATGCCCCGTTAACTCTTCACCCAGTCACACGCATGCACACCACAAACGCACGCACTCGTCATCCAAAAATTCCACATCGATTCTCTGTGTCATTGGCATCGTCACTCACACCTAGTCGTTCAGTTCCGCGCACACCACAAACATTGTTCCCCCGGCACCTACAATGCCACGGTACATAGTAAAAATGTAGCTCCATAAATATCATCGAAAACACCTTCGTCATCATCATGAACAAAGACAAACAAAACGATAAAAAAAGCACTCGTTATATATTCTACTAGGAAGTAGGCTACTAAACTACTGTGGACAACCTATTCTTATTATTTGTCGCAAGTATCAGCCTATATTGCCTAATCTTCGCTTCACTGTAATAGAAAATGGAAAAAATTAAATAATGACATTACATTTGCGCACAAAGTATTCGATGGTCTAATAAAATGTACCCGAAATTTGAGAATTTCAAAATTAATATCCTAGCGAGAAATCAACGACGCTACTTTTTACATGTTCAGTCTCAGGATACAGTGTTTGGCTGCTTCACTGTCATTAATCATATTGGCGTCGATGCTAATGATTAGGCTGCAGATTTTTATGCATTTATAGCAAATTTTAAGATGCGAAATTGTTCCAATGCCCGGAACAAATATTCTCAAAGATATGAATTTGCATAAAAATTCACAGCCTACTAATAATATATATCGTTCTACCGTGCTGCATTGCAATATTTGCCTTTTCAGGTATGAATATTTTTCTACTCTATGTAACTTACATTCTAATATGTTTCATAAAGTATCGGAGGAGATGGGAAGGCGCGGAAATGGGAAAGAAAATGTTTGTGATCACGAAGACAATAGGACTATAATCCTGAAAAAAGTGGCGGAACGGGATCAGAAAGGATAAGAGGTGGAATGAGACTTGTGCTCTCTCCGCGGGTTGGTTTTCACCTCACTTAACCCCTCATAGCGGTCGGCTTGGTGACCGAGGGCATTTGAAGGGCCGAGGATGCGCCGGCTTTCGTACCTACGAGTCAACTTTTAATTAGCTTCTCTGAATTACCGATGTAGCCCGGACTCGATTCACCGTTTCTTTGCCGGACGAACAAAGAGAGAGAGGACCTTGGATTATAGGCCCACCTCCTTCCCTCTTTCGTTGGAGCATGCTCTATATTGGACAATGGCCAACTCGCTTATTACGGGGGCTTCATAATAAAACCTTCTCAATTAGTAAATAAGCGCGAATTTTTTTAATTTCTTTCGACAACTCCGTTCTCTTCTGTTTGGGCGAGTCGTGCAAAGTTTAAGATAATTGGAAGTAGCCAAAGGATATAATGGAAGATTTTTTATCTTATTTCGGGAATTATTGGGGTTGTTTGATTGTTTGAGATGTGTGAGTGGAATTGTTTCTTTCTTAAATTGGTTTCGTCTTGTACGGTATTACAGGACTGACTTAAATGGAGAAACGAGTAATATTATCTTAAAGAAACGTTTTCTTAATTGATTAGATTTCGATGGAAGCGCTAGTAAATTCTGGTGACTGTGCATTAATAGTATCATAAATAGTAAGACCTGTATGCTTTGCTGTTCTTGCAAATTTAGTTTATTATTAATAGACTAAAAATATATTTCTTGCAAAATCGGTTCGAATTATTTGCTTCTCGAAAAATTGGGTTAGGATTGTGTTACGCCTGCATTCGTTTCTTTATTTACAAAAGTTAATCAAAATGAAGATCCTCTTCTCCGTGACTTGTGGAAAAACCGATTAAGTTTTACGCTTATAAAGGAATTAACAAATACAATAATAATCGTATACTATTTATATGTAGGGGCATGGGGGCAAATTGTAATTAAAGTACAGTCGCGTTTAATATTTGTTATCACTTTTTCCAGTCTAGTTTTTGTCACGCATTGTAGACTTTAAACATTCATATAGTTTGCCATTAATTGTGTAAAGGTCCGAGGAAGAAGATAAACCTTCCACTTTGATGTTCCCTGACATCATCAAGACGATGTAAGCAGAACATATCAAAAGTAACATTTTCAAACTCAACTATACGCTCTTAAATGTAGTAAACATTATTTTGTATTCAAAAACACAATCGTCTAATGTATGGCAGAGCCCACACATAATATTCGGAAATGCCATGCAATTTATCCATCTGATACAGTCAAATTTAACTTTGTAATCTTAAATAGAAAACACATTTTCTGTTTAGAAACGTTCTTAAAAATTTGTCCAACATTTGATAGAGCTTATATATATCTAATACCCGTAATAAACGTGGATTCTATCTTAAACGTACAAAAGAGCCATTTCTATTGACTTCCAATCAAAAATTAACATCCAAAATTTCTAATGATTTCTAAGTAGCTAACAAAGTCTCATCGTTCAAACATGCTTAATTAAAGGAAAATATCAAAAATTGTTTATCCCAACCGTAGAAATCTTTATTAAACAATCAACTCCACACAGATTCCGATGACTCCAATGCAACAACGTCGAACAAACTCGACCAAGGTATTCAACTTCCATTGCGAGTCTATAGGATTCAGCGTTCCTCCGGTAAAAATCCGGTGGCGGAAAAGCGAAACGGCGGTGCTCGACTGCGGGATGCCTCGTGTTCGTTCGCGTCGTCCGTTTCCATCGAGCGTTCCCCTAATGAACATTCGACAGCGGGAACAATCATCGGGCCCGGTCCTCTAATCACCTTTTTCACATGGGCAAAATTCGAAGTAACCCAAATATCTCGCAGGCAGAACGGGCACGGCTCTCATTCCCAATCTCGCGAAAGCCGTCGAATTCGTTTAACGAGAACGGCCGGAGCGGTGGAGGCCTGTCGTCGAAAAAATCGTCGCCACACCCACACTAACACCCATCTAGCCACCCACGCACGCCCCTCCTCTTGCAGCCGGCGCTGCATGGTGCACCTCTTCGTCCTGCAGCTCGAACGTTGCGGAGGGGCCACGCTAGTCGTGCCATCAAGGTGCTCGATATTCCGCGCATTTCGGTATTTCCCAATTAATAGGAGAGCGCTCGCGAGCGCGCTATCGTTCCCTTGCATACAAGCACGCACTTGCGCGCGCGCGCGCACACACACATACACAAATGCAAGCAGGGAAGAAACACGAATATGCAACATATACACGACAAATACCTGTGTACATATACACGAATAGAATTTATATATGTATGCCGCCCTTCCCCCGTGTCAGGGGTATCCTTACACACAGGGTGGCACGCGTTGATGCGCGCCTATATACCTGACACGCCGTTTGCTACATATGTACATACGCAAGTGCGGCGCACGCGTATTTCGACAAAGCTTCTAACGCGAAAAAAAACCGGGCTAGAGAAGAACGGCGAGCAGTCGGTCGGTCGGAGGGGCGAGGGAGACGCCGCAAGAGAAAGGCACCACCGCGGCGGTGGGTACGAAAAAAAGGGGGTGGTACGTAGCGAGGAGAAACGGAGCTGGAACTCGCGAGAGAGAAAGAGCGATGGTGGAAGACGGAGCTAGCACGGGACAGGGTGAGGGAGGGTAGAAGAGAGAAAACGATTGGATAGAATCAGCAGTCTGCGAGTAACAATGGGGGGTTCAATTGAAAAAATAATTTAATGTGTCCTTTTAATTAAACAGAGAAGAGGGACAGCCGGGATGAGGATCGAATCATGGGGAGGGAGGGAGGGAGGGAGGGAGGGAGGGAGGGAAGGAGGGTAGTAGGGGGAGGGAAAGAGAGTGGTCGTACGGATGTATGAGAGAGTTGGAAGAGGACACCGGAGGGATTGATAGTGTGCGTGTGGGTGCGTGTGTGTGTGTTTGTGTGTGTGAGCGCACGTACATAGGTGCGTATGCGTAGCTATAACGTGTGCATGTACGTGTAGGGCAGAGGAGGCAGTAGGAGGAGGCAGAGGCGGAGGATGAGGCGGAGGAGGAAGAGGTGGAGGCGCGGCTCGGATGGACGCGGAAATTTAAAACCTGATCAATTGATAGGACGGAATGAAAAAAGTAGGGTTGTGGGGTTGCGCGGGTAGCGGTGTGTGCTGCGGAGGAGGAGTGGGTGCCACGGCGCATCGACAGTGGTGAGGCGGCGGGTGTGGAGGCCGTAGGACGTGGTTGTAGGCGGTGGAGGGTGTACGTGGGGGTGCAGGCGGATACAACGGGGTACGTGGTGGCCCACGGCACGGTGGAGGAGGTAGCGGAGACTGAAGGGGCGCGAAGGGAGAGGGAGAGAGAGCGAGAGGCGAGCGGCGAGGGAGGCAGGTAGATGGGATTGCCGGGCATTATTCTGAAACGCGAATTTGTTCATTTGTTTCTTCCCTCTGTATGCGCCGCGGCGTGTGTGCATCCTTTTATCGACTGAAATCCAGGCTTCGAATTACCGTGCAAATGATTTTTTTTCGAGTGCGCACTCGCACCCCCGCCTCTCGTTCCTGTCCCCTCACGTACGCCGCCCCCAATCGTACCCCATCATCCAGTTCTCGTGCCCCCTTCAAACTATACACGTACGTACGTGAACGCCTTCGTACTCTTCCTATGCGTGTTCACTTGATGTCCGTCTCCGTTACTCGTTGGTTCCACTTGTTCCAACCTTCGTCGCTCTTTCGGCCCGATGCGATGTTCTATCCTCGCGTGCTATGCCCCGCAACACCCCTGCAACGGACTCGAAAGGAATTTAAAACCGGTGCCCGGGCCCGCCGCCGCCGCCGCCGCCGCCGCCGCCGTCGCAGCCGCCGCTGACACGGTGCTGCGAGATGACGCGCACGCTGGCGTAACAAAAAAAGCCTTCAAGCGGTAGCCTCGTGATTTTCGCTACCCCTGGACCTTGTGTTACCCGAGTCTCGGTTCCCGAAATATCGCAGCTCGTCCTTATTCCCCCCATGGTCGTTGTTACTTTTCTGCCTGACGGCTGACCAGTCACGCTGATGATACCGTGTCGGGAGATTTTCTCTTGTCGCCTCTCTGATGCTCGGTTGTCTAGGTTTGAACTGCTTCTATCTGTTCCATTACGTCAGAGTTCGCGTAATGTACGATTTATAATTATTTCTGACGCGATATGATTTTATCGATTATGATAGTAGGTGGAGATTTTTTTGTATTTGGTTATTTAGTCGGCTTTCGTACGGTAGGGTAACGTGAAGTCTGTGAAGAATGTAAAATCTCTTCGTGGAACCAATTTCGATTTTAAATTGTTTTTAAGAAGAAGTAGTTTTCAGGACGAATATAGTGTACTTGAGATGGCATTTGACTCGTCATTATACTCAGTCACTACAACGAACCGATACAATATTATCGTTGCTCTCAAATGACGAGTCCGACTCGTCGTGGCAATATAATGTATATAAATAATGGTATCAACACTATATACAAAGTATACGATGACGAGATAATTTTAAAAAGAGAAAAATTAAATCATACTTCAAACTTTTCACATTGAAGAATTGAATTTTTTTGAGATTCAAGTTCAAAATACGCAAGCCTACGGTCTTCTTCTTCTGTAAGAAATATACTCCAAAGAATCAATAGGGAATCTTGACTGTACACTTCATCCGGTCGAATCATCCAACCCGTTGAACCTGAGGAAAACTCGATGAGGAAATAACGTTTGACGAAAGGTTGACTCGTTAACGCCGCGATCGCGATGGATTGGTTGGCCGTTGGCCTCGAGACGAAAGGGATGGATCTCCGAATGGACATTATTACGAGACGAACTGAGGCATAGATAAACTTCTGGGGGCACGGGATCCAGAACGCGGCAATATGAAACTCCTCGATCTAATATGGCTTGAGGCGGCGACGAAGCGTGACGTCACATCCGTCCCGTCTACCGGTCATCTTGAATATTGAGTCGACCGCCGCCGGACCGGAAGTTATGAGATTCGGATTTTGACCCCGATGTCCCGATTCGCGTTTATATATCCCGTTCACTTCGTTTCGGCTCGATGAACGTTCCTGAACGCGGCCGATTTTCTATCTCTATCTTACTCTCTCTTTCCCTCTCGTGCACCCCTTTTACTAGTGGGATGTTGGCAAATGTTGCATTTCATCGAATTCCGTTGGATCGTGGCACGCAATCGAATTATGCGGTCAAGTGTCGCAATAAACCGATCGCAGGAAAAGGAGAGACTCGATCCAAGTCCAATCAGTGGATTGACGATCATGCGTATGTGAGACACGGACATGGCCAATCAACTATGTGTTCTCCTAATAGACACAATCACGATTTTGTATTTATAAAACCCTTGCTTTCTTGCTATCTTGTGGGGTACAGTTCCGTTTAAAGAACTGTGTATAATTAAGCGGTTAAGGGGTTAAGGTTATATTAATTAAGGGTGTATTTGAAGCAACAGGAATTGTATAGGTCTTGGATCAAAAAATAAAAAAAGATATATATATATATAATAATTTCTCAAAGTTACAAGGCTTAATATCTTGGCTTATGTCAGAACATTCACTATTCAATGAATCCAAAAAATAATTGTGATGGTCGAGGTTCTAATTAACAAAAAGTTATATAGGCACAACAGCTTCTTGTATTATAGCCTATTAAATTCTCCAGATTTTTGGTTTCGTTAGGAATTGTCTAATAAAATTGTTTTATTCAAATGAGGATGATAGATGGGAAAGATGAAGATCGAAAAATTGTTCGATTCTACAGAGCAATGCTCGAATCGACTTTTATTAGACGCATTTTTCTCGTTCGATAGAAATGGTAATACGTCGCGTACGGTCGTATGATAATTTTGCAATTCCGCTCGGTTGTGATCGGAACGCATTTTTTTTTTTACTCCGGGTGGAATTCTGGAAAACGCTGGCCCAGAAAAAAGGGGAAGTTTTACACGTTTCGACTGGTGTACGCAGGTTCGACGGGGTTTGTAACCAACCTAATCAAACCTAGCTGATTGCAAACATCGTGCCGATTGGAAAGGCAATCAACTGAGTAACGTTAACTAAGTGTAACTTTGCTCGTTACTCACCAGGGAGGGGAAAACTGGAACTAAACCCTTGTGATCATAAAAGCACCGTGTGAGCGCATTAGCAATTCCAGATAATTTTTCTGCAAATCTTACACTTTATCAATTAAATTCCCATTTCAAAAAATTCTTTTAGGATCTTCAATTAAATTTCGAGTATCTTGCAAAAGTCTCGGGCCAGCTATCAATTAAAAAAATGCTCGATGTCTGTTTAAATCTGGTATTATTTTTTACGTAACGTTTAATTCGGGAATTATTATAATTTGTTAAAAAAGTATTGATCAACTTGAAATAATTAATACCTTTTGCATGGTCTTTCGTTGTCTTATAAGAAGAAAATTCTCTTAGAGATGTTGTCAGATACCTACGCTCTGTTTTAATATTTTATGTAATCTATTTACCTATATCTTTTTACATTCTTCTCGTGTATCATTTTGAATACTTTTATGTGCGTTCTGTAACATTCAATTTAGTACTTAATCTATTGGAGTATTTCTAAAGTATCTATAAACTACAAATACTATGAAAGAAGGAATGTTCACATAACACCATATGGAAATATTTAAAAAAAATAATTTGTTGCTATTATGAGACTTTTGCACACTACTGTGTGCACATTCATATATTAATCTCGCATGCAAAATCGAGTGGAAAGATTGAAGTTTCGCATTAATTCACCGGTTGATTAAAATTATAACGCTGGTAATACGTTATTTTAATGGGCAACGGCAATTTTCATGCTAATTCCGAGGACTCTTTCCGCCACCTTGGCGTAGTTAATAAGAGCCGCATAACTGAAGCGGCGCATTAGTAATAACCCCATCGGTGAGCCGCATTGAGGCGAAACAATCGATAATTCATTTGTTGCGTCAATTAAAAATGTAATTTAAAAATATATTAAACGTGCGGGGGCCCAGGCCAGAGACGTAGACGAAGGCCAGTGGCGGTGTGCTCGAATGCAAATGAATTATTAAAAATTTAATCAATCGAATCGCCGCTGTGCCTTGCCTCACCCATCTACGACGCAATGATTATTCATGCTGAGACGGTTTCGCGCCGGCGAATATTTATAATTTGTTTATTTAAATTGCTCGGTCGGCCCGTCAGCGCGCCGCGTGTCCTCACGAAATTGCGTTATTAAGTTTACCGTTTCGTATAAATCGCGTTTTCAGCCCGAAATTATTGGAAACCCTCGGAGACTTTGCGCGCGATTTCTACCTTTCACGGATGTTTCCTTTTAGTGGGGAAAAAAAAGGAACTCCGATTCTCCTTCTACAGATATTTCTGCATAATCAATTCGACAAATAGCGCCAGGTTACCGATGATAAATATTTAAAGGAATAGCAATTTGTGGAACAACAGTGTCACTGTGTAACCTGTTGGTTATTTCTACTTCCTTGGCTTTTTCTACTTAAAGTAGAATTAAAACGAATATTCTTGTCCTTTGCCTCCCTAGTTTTTAAAATCTTTTGTCAGTGGAAGATAAATATTATCAGTTGGAATGATTATTCTGATACATTGCTTCTCTAGTTTTTATAATCTTATAGGAAATCTTAATTAGGAAGTACATTATATCTAAAATGAGGCAAAGATTTCCTTTCATCCTTTGCTTTACGAATTCTTGGAACTCTATCTATAAACTCTCTCTTTCTATCCAAAGAAAGGTTTCTTCACTTATATCACTGTTTCACTAAATCCCTTGTATATCAGTTTAATTAAATGACTATAAATATTTCATATATAATAATTACTACAAAAATGTAAACCAAAGATCCTGTCTATCAATCCGAAGAAACGACGGAAATCGATGATCGACGAAGCGATCGGTGTAATTCCTCGCGGCACAGCGACGCTCTATAATTTAACACAAATTTACGCTCGACTAAAGTTGCCGGGCACTGGCAGTCGAACAGAGAGAACGTCAACGAGAGGTCTTTGAGAATCAATGTAGAAGCTGTAGAGAGATGATCGCCGCCGCACATAAACGTAGCCTGAATTGTCTGGAAGCCTTCCTTTAACGAAGCTGTCGTCCCTCGTAATAGAACTCGAGTATTTCGTCCAGCACCACTAATAAGTGGGAGGGCCACACGATTCCTCTGGAAAGGCCACTGCCTAGGGTTTGATGTTCCTTTCGAACGGACCCTTGCGAATTCGAGAACGTCTCATTTCACGACCCCTTGAAGACCTTCGTTCCTCCCCTTCTGCCTTCGCTCGGCTCGCTCGGCTGACCAGCTGCATCTTCGACTACTTCGGCTCATATCCCCGAGACCTCGGCGGTATCGATCGATCGATCGGCTCATTTGAATGTTGACCGCTTCCCACGGCGGATGTAAAATTCAAAGTAGCCCCTCATAGGCATTTTTATACGCGACCCTTACCCGAAAACCCTCTCACGAGCTCTCTGCTATTTTTCTCGCCCCTTTTTTCGGGTTTCCGCCCGATGAAAACGCGTATCCTACGGTGTAATGTATTTATGCAGGAATATGTGCATATATGAGAGCTTTTTCCTTCCTTACGTTCGAACCTCTTCTTACGTCGAATGCGCTCGGGTATGGAAAATTATGCGATGCTCAGACTAGGGGGAAAAATTTTACGGATTATTCGAAAGGGTGATATGGTAGAATAAAATGGTCGAATGGAGAAATGAAAGTTTCAGAGAGGGAATCGCGCTAATGGCTGGTGATATTGGATGTTTATGGCGATAAACGTTTCCTTTTGCCACGATGCAAGATAGATAGGTGAGAGGTGCACAGCTGCATCGATACAAAGACTCCTGTAGCTCTTGTTCTGGGAAATTTTCTTGCAAATTACAGCCTCGTAAAGCTGCCAGCTTGTGCAAGAGAGGTATCCATTACACGTACCGACAAATACTATGCAGATGTATGGCTTGTTTCGGTTGTAAGAACGTTAATTACGTAAGGAACCAAACTTGCGCGAAATATTCTGTGCAATTGTTTGTCCTGGTTTGGACTGGCAGTTCAAATGTTTTTACGACCCCGTTGTACATTCTTGCGATATTTTATATTTTTAGCAATGAAGGATATAATTAATCGAAGATTTTTATTCAGTCGTTGGTATCCATTGGAGTAAGGACGGTAGAACAGGACTTTTAGGGTTCTTCGTAGTTTTCTACATCTTCCTACAATCTCATAAGGCTACAGAATTTTATATCACCTATTGTGAATATACTAGGATATTTCGCAACTGGATTAATATGATCATTGAAATTGTCCAATTGACAATAAAATTAATAAATTCTCTTGCCCAATAGTAAATGAAATGGAATTGTAGATACGTGTAAATTTTATAAATTCAAAGTCACCTGATTATTCTACTAAACATAAAACTGCAACGTTATAAAAATCTATAGTCCTCCACTTGTAACTTGTAACTTGTAAATTTACTAATATTAATTGAAAAATTCTGCAAGGGGGTGTAAAAAGTACCCAACCCCTAAAGACTGCTATATATTTGTCGTAATCCCAAAAAGCGGTTTGTATCGTAAAATGTTTCTATACACTTATCTACACACGAATGTGTGTCACAACATTCGATGACAGTAGCACAGAAATATTACCGCGGAATAATTAATCGTGGCCGATGATGCGATGAGAGGGTGTTTCTAAACAGAGTGTAATTAAAACAGTTCATACCCTTTGAATTTTTCTCTTTTCATTTCGACGACAACGTAGGAAACGTAAATAGTCCGTGAGCGTTTTAATCATTTTCTCCTCTCCGCGGTCCCGGGATACAAAGTTGAATGCGCGATCGCGCGCGCGCGCGCGTGTGCTCGCTCGCGTGTGCTGGCTCGCGTGTGCTGGCTCGCGTCCGTGTTGCTCGAAGGGAACAAAAACATTGCGCGGTACAACGCTGTCAAAATATACCTTGCTTGCGTCCGTCCCGCGGGTCCCACATTACGCGAATGTTAAATATTATTTTTAGGGGGACACATTTATTTGCGAATAAAAAATAGAGCTGTCTCGTGAATAAAGTGGAAGCCCGCGAAGCGTATTTCGCCGAAGCGCCTGTTGCTAAATATCCGTTCGCTATATGTGTATGTATTTCTCTCTCTCGTCCTCCGCATCTCGCCTGTTTCGTCTCTGCTTGGCGTGGGACACAACGCGCGGCCGCGTATCACACACACACACACACACACACACACACATACGTACAAGACACAGATGCGTAGCACAGTAATTACTTGGTAAACAGTAATTATTTTTGAGAATATAGAGGGACGACCTTTTCACGGGAGCGCGGATCACGCGATGATAAAGCGCGGCAACGCGATTAATGTTTTAAACGATAACGTGTAACCGGAGACAATTGACATCCGGCCGAGCTCTCCACAGTTCCTCGACTCGTGACAGCGTTGGAGATATTTTTGGGCGCACTTTTATCAGTATCGCTTTCGCAATTTCGTTATCGAGAAGCAACGAACTGGGATATCCGGCGGTAATGAAGATCAGAAATGATCCTCCTCGTTGAATTTTTAGTGCACGATGGAGGGAAATTGTTTGAAAATTGCTTGGAAATTTTCGGCGGATGGTGAAATTTTAATCGATTGAAAATCGTTAAAGACTACAGGAAGGTTAGAAATGATTTTCTTCGGTGAAATTTTAATGTGTAAAGAGGAAAAACGGTTCGATTCTTTAGGAATTTGATTCAGAGGTTTAATTTCATAATATGGATTAATTATTAGTGATGAATCTTGGTATTTTTATCGTGCTTGTATTAGCCTATGCAGTTGATACCTGATAATTAGTTTGCCTGTTAAAAAATACAGCCGGTTATACCTAATCAACTCAAACTGAAATACTAGGAGGGACCAGATAGTGTAAGTAGATGTGGATCGTCTCTAATCAGACATCGCTTCGAGCGCTAATATACGGACTAGCGTAACTATTTCCCTTATTCCTTTCTTAAGAAGAGAAAAAGCAAAAAAGAAACGGATAAAAATATAAATGTTTCGTACATTTACAATCTCCAAAATATAATATAAATTTATTAACACATCCACTCGTAAAATTTTTATTCGCGTTACAAGATAAAACACTAATATGACGAGTCTAGACTAGAATAGAGCCATTGAAGAAACGAAAGTTCCTAAAATATTCGAGTCAATTAATTTACAAAAAGTCATCTTCACGGTGAACGAACATCTTTGAACCTCTCGATCGTTATTCACTGTCAAACGAAGAAAGTTAGACCATCATGATTGTTCAGGTCGAATCGAAAAACCGCAAGCGTTCGGCGCGGCCTCAAAGACGCATCGAAGCGGTCGGCCAGGCGTTTTGCGGCGTTTATTCCGGGGCTGGTGTGGTAACAAAGGGACGCGAAATCAAAGAAAAAGGACGGGAGGAAAAAAAGGAAAAAATCAAATTTTTCGGTGGAAAGACCAGTATAACTGAGTGCATTTACAGATATGTAGGATAAACGCGTATAGTGCCGCAGCGGCGCGCGTTTCTACACGTATACTCTCTTTCCCTCTTTCCCGGTGGTTAGTGTGTATGCGTACACACGCGAATGTTTCACCCTGAACAGGCTCTTGCCTGTGCGTGTAGGTAGACGTGCACGCGCATCGAGACTACGTAACCACGTTAGCGAAGAGAATCTGGCCGCAGGGTACTTTTTAAAAATTCGTGATTTTAAAATTCGCGTTGGCAAACAGCCCCCACTCGATTCGGAGAGCGGCCACCCCTAGACCACCTATACTCCTACTACCTCTGCCTAGCCCTCTCACTTGCTCTTGCGGCTAGCTGCGCCCCAATCTGCGCCCCCTCGTCACCGTTTCGTCTCTTTTAGCCTGCACTCACGCTCCCAACGGCGCCAATGGATGACAAAATATAAGCTCGAAGCCTGGATTCAATCAGAAATGGCGACGCCCCGCGCGCCACACATACGCGATGCCTCTTTTTTTTTTCATTTTTTATTCTTCCTTGGTCTCTTTTTTTTTTTTTTGCTTCCTTTGTCGGCTTCGGACGTTCCTGTCGGCTTTTCCGGGGTCGACGGCTCAATAAATAACCATAAGAACGCAGAGACTCACTTTGTAGGCGATATGAAGCGATCATACGTACGCCTTTTCGGCCGCGGTTCTGTTTTCTCTCTCCCTTTCTTTCTCTCGCTTTCTCTAACCCTCTCGTAACTCTTCCCTTTTTCTCCCCTCTGCCTCTCACTCCCTCTCGTTCCTTTCTTCCCTTTTTTGTGGGATCCCCGGATAATTAAGCGATTGCTTTCCAATCCCGGGGCACCGATGCTCTTTGATGGAAAGGCTTTTAAGATCGTTTTTCGAAAGCGTGTCGAGAGGCTTTGGTAGGTTGAGTTTGGCTTGCGGCTGCCGGGATTAGGGATCGAAGGTGGCAACTGTTGATACGCCCGGCCGGAACGCTGAAATGTGGCGAACGTTATCCTCTCGCCGAAGCCTCCTGGTGTTGTATCCTGTGTTCTCCCCTGTTGCGTCCCGATCCCGATGCTTATTTTTAACATATCCGGTACTGTGTTTCCGGCATGATGCTCGTTTAAATATTTTACTGGCCCATTTTATCGACGCTACATTCGACGCTATTTATAAAAAAGATATTCTATTCTGCGTTTCGATTCCACTGTATTTATTTATGTATTTAGAGGATGAATCGAATGTTCAGTATTTTGTACACTTTTCATCAAATGAACGCCAATGAACCATGATTTTGATTAATCAACTTTCAAGGTTGATGTTTAAGAAATGAAATTTACAGGATTGGTGGAAATTGGAGTAGGGTTTTCGACATCTAATTTCGTTCGTTTCCTTAAAATCTACGCGACTTCACTTATGCAGAAGTATTGCGATTAATCTTGAATCGAAATGTAAAGCTATTTCATTTTGATCATCATATTTTTATTCATCCAATTCTTTTCTAATGGCACAGAAAAATTGTGTCAATGAAAATACCTATAATTCGTAATAGAATCATTTCAGGATTGCGCGATTGCTATGAATAACTGCGATCCGAACTGCAGGTTAAGGGATCTCTAGGATCTTCAAGATCTTTGTGATCTCTAGACTCTAAGGTCTTTGAGACGTGGCGTTCAAAATCTAGGATTTCTGGGATTTAAAGTTTCAGAGGTGCAAGATCTGGGACCTTCGGTATAGGATGTAGAATTTAAGATCTGAGATCTAGCTTTTTATGTTTTCGAGGTCTGGGATCTGTAGAATTTTGTGTTTTTAAAATTTGCAATTTGTGAAACTTGATAATTGAAAGAGTATCTGAAATCTAATTTCTAGAGTCTGATATCTAGAGTTAGAAGTCTTTGAGATCCGAGGCTTCAGATCTCTGAAGTTTAAAGTCTATAAGATTTGAGTGTTTGAGATCTGGGGTGTCCTGGATCTGTAGTCTCTTAAGTTTCTGTGATGTAGGGTCTGAGACTCAGAAATTTAAAATCCCATGAACCATTCAATAGCTGTAATACATTCCACGAGTCCAGAATTGCAAATTCTGAGATCTTGTGCTACTCGAATGCTACAAAGACTACCGTATCATCTGTATACATTGTTGCAATGATCCAGAACGGGTACCATGACTTCTAACTTTCAAAATCAAGGGATTTTCGGTGCGAGCATAATCGAAAGCAGATTTTAGCACCTCTCATTTAGCCACTTTATTAACTTACAATTAGCTGCAGTAAAAAACTGAAATCTACCAAATAATCAGTTTCATTAATCTCCATTCAAAACCAGATAAAGCAGAATATCCGGTAAAACAAGCGGCACGATGGAACTCGCTTTCACAAAACGCGATAACTTGTTGGAAACTAGGTATCTGCGTGCTTTCCTGGAATTTCACGGGAACGGAATGTAATATCGATTAAAGACGAAGCAGTACTCACGGTAAGCGAGTGGAAGGGTAAACAGGACTCCATTGTAAGTACCAAGTGGCATTTTAACGTCGTTAAGCGGCGTTCTGAGGGCGCGAGAATTCCGCGGCGACCGCGCGCGAGATTAAAACTAGCTAACGAGAGCCGGCCCACGATGGTGATTGCAAATAATAAAATCTATTTTGCCGGTTTATTAAATCCGAGCGCGGAATAAAAATGTTGGCGGATTATTGAATTATTCCCGTGCCGCGAACGTAAAGCACAGCCCGGGCCACAATAGCGCGTCGCGCGAGCAGAAAGACTAACAATTTTTGCATCGACCAAGGCATCGCTTATGAGATTTCCGCCGCGGTATTACGACGAATGTTAATGAAATTGCTAGGCGCAAAAACGGCGAATCATTTTGCGACATTCCACGGCTTGCACCTTGTTACAATTGCACAGGAATTCTGGTTAAAAATTTAACAGAAACTAACAGAATTGAAAATAAACGGGTCTATGATGTGCATTAGTTTGATCAATTTTTGCAACTTTTTATAACAGTTATTTACTAGTTCTGGTTAATGGTGATATATTTTTCGTTTGACGATTTCTCTACGCGAATAGAGCGTTACATTCATATATAATATAATAGAATAGATTTTTAAATGTTTTGTGAGATTTTTATATGTGTAAGTGAAATGAAAAAATTTCACGATGGATAATTTGTAATAATTTGTTTCGATAATGAGAAACGAATTTCGGTATTTTTATAATGTTTCTATCGATCCTAACTTTTACGTCGATCGAATTTTCATTTAATGCAAATATGTAATTAACATATACAATGTATGTCGCTATCATATACACGCATACTGTAAAAATATTTGGTACCTGAAATCCAAGACCTATGCACCGAAGTGACAATATTCAGAATTCACACGAGAGCTCTATCTACTTTTATCCTCATGCTATAAACCTTGCAGTTGAATTCAAATCTAAGAATATCTTTAACATACATAAACCTACAGATGACGGAAAAATGGAAGTTTATAAAATAAGAAATACTGAGGCATCATAATTTCAAAAATGAATTTATATTGAACAATGAATAAATATAATCACAGAATCAACGTGTTAAAAATTACAAAAATTACTAAAATTCATAGTGTATGAATTTTGAACTTACTTGTATCAGCATTCTCTTCAAATTTTATCTTTTTCGTCACGGCCAAAAGTTGCTTAGCAAAATAATTAGCACGTTTTATTCATCCGGGGGAACAAATTCAGTTTCACCATGGAAAAAGAAAACGCGTGCGGGAAAGAGGATGTCGAAAAAAAGAGCTAACAAGGATAAAGAATTAAAACGAAAACACGGAGCGGAACGCTCGTCGTCGATTCCATCTCCAAAGAACGAAAAACTATCTATATCCCCGGTATCATATCGATAACATTCGTTATTACTCTTTTTGACATTTCATTTCCATCGTAGCGGTGGGTTACTGGTGGCGGTGATGCACGTGCATGCGCGCGCTCGTACGTCCCGCCTCGTATCCGCGCGCTAAGCATATAACACTGTGGCACGAGCGTGCAAAGACAGTTCGCGTGTTCCGCCGGTTTCCAAGCCGAAATCCGAATCAAAAATGCCCCCGCCGCGTACCGAGCGAACGCATGACGAAGGCAAAAGTCATTTCGACGCCGGTCCCCGTTTATTTATATTTCACAAATCGCTTTCAAAAAGAGCGCAATAGTTTGGGATTATCGGGAACGGCTCGGCCCCGCGTCGCTCTCCGTTAGGAGACGAGAAAAAAATGTCACACAGAGAATCGCCTATGAGTCGTGCGCGCGGACCGAGCGAAAAAAATTCGGAAATATTATTAAAAGCCGCTGGACCCACCCCCAACGCTCTTCCATACTACAACCATGCGCGCATATTTCGAACCTCTCGGTTTTTAGACACTCGCTCTAGCGACATATAGACGTGGCTCTTTGCCGGTTATCTTGGTCCAACAGCCTGTATACAAACATGTATTTCGATGTTCAACGTGCGATAGTGTGAATATTTCTCCTCTACCTTTCACTTTGTAGCGCAAAGTAGTATCGTATTAGCCGATAGAGAAGAGACGAGATAAAGCAGGATGGCCCGTTGAAACTGGGTCTTTCGTTTCTATCGGGCATCGCGAATTTTTTTTTTTTTTTTTCGATCACGTTCGCCTGATTGCAATCGGCCAAGCTCGTCGATATCGCGAGGAGAAGTTATGTCGCTGACCGTGTTGAATTAACGACGCTTTGGCTTGGGGGATTGTTACCACCGGCGGAGCTGAAGGATTTAATGTGACGTATCCATGGGGGGCAGATTCTTGGCACCGACGGGGATTTTCGAAATTATTTGACGAACGAATCCAACGAATTGGACGGAAATGTATAAAATATGTTTGAGTCGTCGATTTACAAGAAGCATTACAAAGTTTAAAGAAATATTAGAATGAGGAAGAAAAGATTCAGATTTACGGTAGATAATAATTGGTAGCGTTATATGTATAGAAATTGTTTATAGAGTGTCAAGAGCAATCCACCTAAATTTTATGATATTCTAAGACTTGAAATTACAATCTTACTGCTGTCTACAATTCCAAATAACAATTTGACAACTTTCGGAGATCTACTTTATAAAAATGACAGAGATGAGTACAAGTGCAAAGACGTATAAACTATGAGAAGTAAAATACGCGTTATACTTAACAAATAAGACATTCTTTTATTCAAGTTTCATGTTCTTGTTAATGTCTTGAAAGATATAGATCCGTAAAGAACAGAATTATGGATCACACATTTTCTGCTGCGATTCGAAAACTAAAAGCTAATAATTCAGATAACTATAGATAGACAACACGCTATCCGAGTATAACTATACCGTAATAAAACACAGTACATAGTAATAAAGTTCCAAAGATACGAACAGGAAGGGAATGACAGAAGAGGATAAACTATAAACGTAACCGCGAATGTACAGTAGGACCTCGACGAACTTTATTATTAATTAAGAGATTAGTTAAGAGAGGTATATGATTGGTTATGACTATGTTGTAAAAGGAAATGGATCTCCTAAGAATGAAGAGCATTTTTTGGTATAGAAAGTACGTTTTTACTTATTTCGCCTCGGATTTTAATTATGCATCGGGCCTCGATTTATCCGGACTGTTTGTTCCTCGATTAAGTCGGTTAATCAAGGTCCTACTGTATCACACTTAACACAGTTCCAGACAAAACACCAAATTTAGTTACATAAACCTCATATTTGTAAAAAATGTATCGATGCTTTTAACGAGCTCAGCTAATGCAACTGCAGACAAAACATTTGGACTTAGTTAAATAAATCTCACATTTAAAGAACGCATCGATGACTATAAGAAGAACCGAACGAAAAGCGACAAAGAAAAGGGAAATGAGCAATGTTACACCATGGGAAAGTTTCGATGCATAAACGTCATGAAAGATTGTTAATCGAAAGTAGATGCATTTAAAGGCACCAAAGAGAGAAAGGTCTGTGTGAAACTAATTTTTTGTCCCATCCCTGAAGTCGTTCATGGAGCAATCTGCATTCATGGAAAGTAGTCACCGGCAAAAGAAACGGACGATAATAGTATTCATTATGAGTCTAAACTGCGGGTAAACGATCACGTCAGTATCGTAACCGGCCACGTCGTTACGTACGAAAGTGTTGCAAACCGAAAGTAGAGATACAGAACTGGTTCTGACATCTTCGACGGTACATTACAGACCGCGCCACGGACAAAAAACGACGCAGAACCGCGTGCACCACGGCCAAGCCTCATTATTATCATTAATTATATGCGCATTACGGACACAACTGTTGGTAACAGTCTTGCTATTAGTTCGTCGTGTAAATTCTTATCGACGACCATCGGCCTCCATAAGTACACGCTTTCGATAGCTTTTTAATCAGATCACTTGAGCAATAGCGTACAGCCGTAACAATAGTGTACACACAATGTATGTACATATATATATATATATATACCTGGTGATATCTAGTAAAAACTGAACGCCCTTTGCTGCTTTCATTTTTCAGTTATTTTATTGTAAAATTTTTGCTTCGTTCGCGTCGTATTTGTCTTATAGTGTGAATTACTTATTATAGTAAAATTTATTGGATTTTCTGAACAAGTGTAACAAATAGCTGCCCTAATATTCATAGTCTACAGTGTACTTAGAGAATTGATCACGCATCTAACGAAAATAGTGGACAAATTACGAGTCGTAGAGGAATAAAATATGAATCGTGCATTCATAATCAAAATATTTAGATAATTGATCGATTGATTATAAATCTTGGACAGGAAAGATGGAATAAGAGTTCAATAGGAACGCGTGGATTGCGAAGGTCGAAAAGTGTATGGTCGTGTACTTATGATTAAGATATTCAGAAAATTGAATTGACTTAGACTTGGATGGATCACAGAATGGAAAATATGGATCAAAGTATCAAATGATTGATTATGGACTTATGATGGAATAGACGTCAGTAGAAAATACGGATTGTAATAACCCATGCATTCATAGCCGTGATATTTAAGTAGCCCTGTTTATCAGCTTGCTTATTAGCAATAAAGCTTACTATAAAATATAGAGTTAAGTAAAATATAGAGCTAATAAAATACAGTTATAAAATATTCAAATGGAAGAAATTGAAGAAATCATATATTCGTAGAATTGAAACGTTCAAAGTATCGAATACCTTGGATCTTACACGAAGAAGGTATGGAACAAAGATTGAGTGAAAAATATTGCATCTATAGTCGACATATTGAGAGCGCAACTTGAAGCTTGGACGGAAGAGGTAGAACAAAGGCCAAATGGAAAAATGTGAATAGTGGAGACGGAACGGAGTAGAAACATCATCCCTTCCAACGTGACTTTTTTCGAAGGTCGGTCGAACCGGGGAGCCGTAGTCGAGGCCGGGTTTAATGTAATGCTATAAAACCGGCATAATTTAGTAATGAACGGCCACTTTGCACAAATGGCTTCGTGCATCACGGGCAAACCAAAGAAGTCCCTTTGGCCGAGCGAGCGCGTGATAGGATAATAGTAATGTGCTTAATGGTAAATGGAGGCATTCAAGAGGCCGAGATTCAGATGGCACTCATAATGGCCGCCTGAACCGGCATATCACCCCTAATAAGTACAAGTGGCACAAAATAGCTGTAATCACTTGACATCGTGGATCGTAAGATTATCCTTCTCCCCGCCCTCCTAAGACGTCGTTCTGTTTGCTCGATGATGCGTTTGTCACACAAGCTCTCTCATTCTCTTTCTGTCTATTCGGGCTCCTGTATGAAATTTACTAGTATTTCATTCGAGTCAAGGTAAGAATGCGACCGCTCGATCATAGTCAAGGTTGAAATTCTTTTGTTGCATGCACGACGTTTACGTTTTTACGTCATTCGATTCTGGAACAATTTAATTCGATAGTACTACAAAGTAGATTTTTATTGTTAATGAGGCATTAGAGCTTCGATAACGATGTTTTTTTAGAGTAGTTGTCATTATTTTTACTCGTCAAAGTTTTATCCTTCGAAAAGGGAGAATATTTGTGATTTCCTCTAATTTTTGTTCCCTATATCTTCAAGTTAAAAAATGTCGACATTATTAGCGATTCATTTTTTCTGTGAAAAGTATTTCAAACAGTAACACACAATTCTTCGACCGTTGGACTTTTCAAAATAGTTGTTACTCGTATTGATTTATTCTAAAATAAATTTAATTTTCTACATCCTCAACCTAAAACGCTATTCTTATAAATACCCATTTTTGTCATATATGAAAATATGCCAAAGAGCAACCCATATTAATTGAAGCATGGTTTCACCTAACTAATTGTGCCGAAATTAAGTGTCCAGGTTACGGTAAAAAGTCCTTGACATGAAAAATCGAGGTTCCCCTTGGATCCGCTGAAAATTCCAGTGGATGAAAAGGAGGAAAGGAGGAGAGGAGAGAGAAAGGTAGGCAGTTGGGTATTTTCCTTTGGTTTCGCAGCGGGTTATCGTGGAAAGGATCGAAACAAGGGGAGGGTGCAAGGTCACGGTAATGGACCGTACGGGAATCACGGACTAATAATAATCCAGGTCGCGTCGCACTATCGGCGGTAATTCAAAGCAAATTTAACGCGCAGCGTATCGCAATTGCGGACAAACCGTATATAGAGCGGGAAACATAACTCACCGTGGGTTTGTTTGCATTATCTGCCGCGCTCAAATACCCATATTTATCTCATCTCTCGTGACACCTCGATGGGAGATCGTTATTTTATTGACACCTCGCGTTACGCGAATATTAAATAACCAACGATAACGTCGACGAATAACACGATGCCATTCGTGCACGAGCAAACTTTCATTCTCCTTACCGCACTTGTGATAAAAGTCGAGTGGAAAATTAATCATCTATCGTAGTTTCTCGACGACATGAATTTTATCGAGATGGACAAAATTTCCTAGGTCGATCGGTCTTCCGATTTTTCTCGATCGAGGTGTATCAACGTGGCCGATGAGTTATCGGTAAAACAGCCGGCATAATATCGGCGGCATTAATCCCAGTAATGGCGACGCGGGGTAATTATTAATTTATACGACGCCTAGGAAAACGATTCGTGACGCCGGAGCATTTGTCACGAGCTTAAACTTCTCTCTCTCTCTCTCTCTCTCTTTCTCTCTCTCCCTCTCAACCCCTAGCCACCCTCATCCCTCGCGAACTTTGATCCCTCTCTTCCAGTTGCCCATCCAACTCACCCAGTTACAAAAGCGAACACCCCCTTCTCGTCGAGCTCATCCTGCCGTTTAAGGGACTGTCCGTTGTTCGTGATCGATGAAACGATTTCAATTAACAAAATGCGCCGCATCGATGCCCGCCGTGTGCGATGTCTCTCATTTCAAGCCGCGTTTTCCGAATTCGTCGAAAAATATGCTCGCACTCAAGGTTAATGGGCCGGTCGAACGAGGCCGTTTCGACCAACCGGAAATCGCAGATATATTGCACTGACACGATTTCGCATTATTTTGTAAACCTTCGATGGAAGATTTAGTTTATTTTGGTGTAGAGGATGGATTCCTGGGTTTGTTCCCATTTTGAATGGTGTTTCCGAGAATATAAATGGTTTCGTCGATTGGGAGACTATATTCGGATTATTTATTGAATCTTTGATGGGTCATTTAGAATATTTTGATGCGAAAGGTGGATTCACCGGGCTGTTTCAATTTCGGAATATTAAAAGGTTAACTGGAAGGTTACGTTTTATATACGATACAATTAAATTATTTTATACCAGAATGTCGTACTATTTTGGAAACTTTTAATGAGGAATCTAGTTTACTTTGATGTAAAGGGAGATCCATCGATGCAAGATTTAGCTTATTTCCAGATAAAGAGATGAATTCTTGGATTAGTTTTGATTTTATCGTCGTGAGCGTATACGGAGTAGATGGTTTCGTTGCTTAAACGATTGTATGCAAAATGAAAGATGCAATCACGGTTTGCTTTGCTCGTGCATTGATTAAATCTAGAGAGGGGCACGCCATAAACAGTATAGTTTCGCGTTCATAACTTGTTTCAATTAGTGTCTCTATATTTGTTTTATTATCAGCAAGTATCATATATATGCCAGTATGTTTTTCCCAACAATTTATATAATTTTTAACTATGTTTTACAAGAAGATATTTAATACATACAATACAAGTTTTGTAACTTCTTTCGCACGAGGCTCTCTTCTTTTTAGAAATTTATTGTCTACTGATTTCTTTAATCGACAAGTTAAATCATTCCCAAATATGACAAAATATATTGTTATTTAATGAACAATACGTGACATTTCTCAATTATATATTTAAGAAACAATTCGTAACATTAATTTGTATGGACGAAATCATCGTTACAAAGATATGATAACGCCAACACAAGGTTGCAGAAGAGTCCGTTACTTATCGTAACGTGAAAACTGGCAGAACGCCGGGCGCGGCATTCAAGCAACGGAATTAACCGTGAAAATTAATTAACACACTCGACGGGGAATGTGATATCGATGCTCGAACGGCAAGGAAACAATCGGGCAGAAATCAGATTCGCCTAGAACGCACGTAGTATCGTGCGTTTCTCACTTGAGCGTCGTCTGTAACGTTGGTAGCTGCGATAATTAAGCGACTGCTCTAATGAATCCCTATTCGCATGACTAATTTGCGCGATAAACTGACTAAATAATAATCCGCGATATTTCTCCCCTGGGAAAAGCGCGGTCGATCGGATGCAGCGTGCCTCCATACGAATGTATACATGTATGTATCTATATATATGAATGTGTGTGTGTGTGTATATATATATATATATATATATATATATATATCACGTGTGTGTACGTATATATATCGGCAAAACATATTGTTGAAGGGCTTCTACACAGAACGAATGTAATTTGACAGGTCAACGTAGCCGATAATGCGTTCTGAATTAATTCCTTTTTAATCCTGTACGACTAGCATCCCCTATGTACTCGTGTCGGAAAAATTACGTTCGTTTATACACAATATGCAATGGATAATCAAATTATTACGATAAGATGTATAAGTTGCGAACTTTCTATTTAAAAAATTTTTATTGATTTATACAAGTTTTAAAATGTTCGTTATTAATTAATTTGTAATGAAGAATATGATAATTTCTTTTAACGAAAAAGGTTTCGTTTTACGTAAGTGATAATTTCGAATAGTAATTTGATTATCGATCGTACATTATTACTGACAAGTATAGAAATAGTTATGTTTTTTAGTTGATCTTCCATGACATATCTGCGCGTCTATATTTTCTAAAAAATTCTTTATTTTGTCGAATCTTGCTTATATGTATGTTCCGTTATTTGTTCTCTTTCGTTAGATAAAAAAATTTCTGGTGAATAGAATCCTACAGGACCATTGTATTGTTTTGCCTTTTATATTCAAATATTTTTATTTTTTGCTTAGAATTTATTTTTAGTTAGGAAATAGATATGAAGTATTTTTTCGTTAGGATTTTACTTTGTGGATTCGAGGAAAGCCGCTTCCATTCGTCTTTTCAACAACGTTTAATTAGTCTATCCATTCGTTTGTTACAATATTCTTATTTTATTCGTATTCTTATTTTTCGTTATTTACAAGTTGATTTTAGAAAATTTAACTTAAGAATTTCCATATTCTTACGAATATTTTTGAAACATGTGAGTTATTTAGTGAATGATCAAGGGATTCACAAAGAGAACGTTAATTGCCAATACTGTTTCACGTTTGTGTGGTGGTACAAAATGTTTACCGTTTCCGTATTATACCACGGAATACAAATATTCAACTACAATTATTGGCGGTGCACCCGCGGGTGCGCTGAATTTCACGTGTTCAGTCACCCGTTGTTGTTGATTGAAATTGGAGGCGCCACAAAAAGGAGGGAAAAATCCTGCGAAATAGACGATTGAATCCTGTCGATTCGAAGATTCTTCCACAGTTTATTTCGTAGAAAAGGACAAAGATATCAGTCATCTCTTATTCATGAAAATGTCTCTTGCAACAACCATCATTTATTCATGAAGAAATATAACGACGAAGTGTGCAATGATTGGAGAATGTGGAATTTCTCAGCCGAGATCATACGACATTTTTCAATATTTCTTATAATGAATTAATACTATTACGTTTGATGAGTTCCTTCTTTTCGATTCGAAGATTCGTCCATTTCTGTGTCGTAACATTTTGTTAGCATAATTCCATTTTATTATAGATACGAAGGTTATTAATTTCTGTCCTTTATCTGCATACTTTTTCACGTATGAAGCGAATTTAATAAAATACTACTGCGCTAAATAGAAATTCTACCAAACTTTATAATATTAGACAATTCTATTTTACTACAGAAAAAAATTGAGGAATCCGTATTTAGTTTATCATCGATGTTACATTTCTAACAACTTTGTGGAGCAATACATATTCAATCAAAGGATTTGCTGTTAATCAGATAAACATATAAGAAACACACCACCAAAGACAGAAAACATAAATTCTTTTTGACCCTTTTGATATCAAAGATCACTATCACGAAAAAAAGAGCTTGAAACTCATCGATTCTCGCGAACATCTTAAACCGTGAATATTGCAAGATCTGAACGACGTCGACGAAGGCCGACCTAATTAATTTCCACGGTTAATCCCCGAAAATTAGACGGGTCCTCAGCGGCGCTGATTCGCTAATGATTCAAGGCGGCTCCGTCGAGATCCTAAGGAAAAGTTTCCTTCCTTTTCTTTTTTTAATTTTATCTTGACGGTCTCCACGACCGGATCTCCGCGGGTTCCGCATTAGCCCGGGATCGAGATAGTTTCGTGGCGCGAGATGGCGCGATCTCATTTGCATGAAAAAGGCGAATGGAAACTTTTTTCCCGCGGACTTCAACTTTAATTCTTAATGAAAATGAGACCCTCGTGGAGTCACTAGGCTGGCAGAAGATGAGATGGGAGCGAGAAGCACGGCTGGTTGGCGAGAGGAATCCGCCGCTCTAGGGTGGTCGACAACCGTGAGCCAAGGGGTAGGAGGACGCTGACTATGAACAATGAACACGAGAGGGCCGTTCCAGCGCCTTTGGCCACGCGGCCCACGGCCATGCACTTAACGTCGTAGCTCTGAAATTGTCGCTGTCTACATGACGTGCCGTACACCATCCACCTTACTATCCCTTCTTGACGAAAAACGATACGCGCTACCCTATCGCAAAGGTTTACATGGACCGCTGGATCTAGTTTAAAGAAGTGAGAAAATTTTTGTCAATGGACCGTTGCCGCATTTGTGGTTGTAAGTGATCTTTCTTATATTTATAACTTCATTGAGTTGTCCATTTTGATTTATTTTTCCGACTCCAGGTTTCGGATGCATCATTTGCATCGTTTATTAATTTGGAGACCTTTTTATATGGAAAGCTTAGTCTTACTTGTGGAATATTACTCATTGGTTGTTGGTTCCTCTTGTTCAGCTTGATAAAAATATTTTAGTAACATCGAACATGATAGGAAAGTATCATTTTTTTGTTAAATTATTCTAGCGTCGCACAAATGAAATAGATAGTATAAAAGGAAATAGCTTTAGAAATGAAGTAGATAAATTGAACGTAAGGGTTTTTATACAACTTTTTAACATTAGAAGTTATATTTTTCACTCGAAAATATAGAAATTGCTATAACATCATATATAATATCAGCAATTTTTGATTAAAAACTCTTAGATCTAAGAGTAAGGAACTAACAAATATGAATTTGTCAGATATATGACTGTGCTGAATTGCAGGCAATCTTATTAGTCGACGGACAAAATTTCACCGGCTGGATGTAGAAGAATCTGGACGAGTATATGTACCGAGTAAGTATATGCAAGCCTTTATCTTGCGAAAGAGCCCTCAAAACGTTACCGCGGGCGTCACACTTGGCGAGTGTACGGTCTCTTTCGAATGCAATATTGCTTTACCCGGTAGGCAGCCGAGACGCTCGACTGCCAAGCCCGAAACAATAGTAATCGCACTCGACTTCATACTTAACTATACCCGGTTGTGGCACTGCCAGAAGGTACGTCTCAAAATCAGGAATATAATCGTTATCCCTGCTACACGTACGATTAGACAAGCTCACGATTTTCAATATTACCCACGTATATAAACCCGTTTCATTCAAATTACAATTTCAGATGTAGATATAATTGCAGAATTTTCTTCCAATAAGTGAAGTTCGGATAAATGGAGTTATATTGTAATCATCTAAAGTTACCATTGAAAAGTTAGATAACTCAGGAAACGACTTATTACTAGTTGGACATAATTCCAAACTGCTTCTCAGTAATTATTATCGAATACTCTTTGTAACTTCACAATGAAAATTTGAACTTTTAAGTAACTAAAATCTTTCGACGCATATTTACTATATTGCATAGCAGAGCATGCATCAAACCCGACTTGGAGAATCGATCAATCGATAGCTCTAAAAAAAATCGAACGAAACGTTTCATGGTCGAGGTAAGCACTGTTAAAAATTCTTGGCCGAGAAAAATCCCTTCTGTTACCCTCTCTCCGTTGGTTCGCTCTCTCTCTCTCTCTCTCCCTGCGTCCGGCTCCTTTTCCACCACATCCGCCCCCGCCTCCTCCAGCAGGCCTGCTTCTCCTGAGTTAACAATGGGGCGAGGCTCACGTGCGCGAGGAATCAAGTGTTCTCACACACTGGCGCAGTCCACTAGACCGAGGGCGCATGCATAATACAATGACCCTGCTAAGTACTATTTTAAAACAATGCTGAAATTGCTTTAGGGGATAAAAATGAACGAGGTAGCTAGGTGTATTTTTCTCTCCCACTTCTTTGACGAGGGTTGCACGTACACGCCGGCCCATACACGGGGTAGTTACCGTCGCCCCTTTTGCGCCCCCTTCTTCCTGCTGTGCCTGCACATAGGCATTGCTACGTACAAAGCTCTAAGCCTTTGAGTCGCAGTCTCACCGGCGCACAATAAGGCGTTCCACTTTTTTGTTTTTACATTCACTTGGAGGGAAACGCGACGGGACAAGGACAGAAGAAAAACGGGCCGGGATATCGGAGGAATGATGGAGGAAGAGAACGAGATATCGCTGGCTAACCAGAAGGGGTAAGACTGACTACAAGGCAGGGAAAGAGAGAGCCGGAGATGTAAAGTATGTATGTCTACCGGACTGAGGAAACTACGTTTTTTTCCTTTACCTCGTCTTTTTTTTCTCCCTTAGTCCTTTCCTTTTTCTTCCGTTCTTTATGAGCGCCGCGTCATAGGGTGAGGGTAGGTATTCGACTTCGCGTGCAAGGTATACTTGTAACGAGGAACTTCGTACGGATTTTTTAACACTTGGAAGATCTTTTTAGGAGCTCATGCAGTCACTATTGATTGGTGAAATTTTGTGATCCCTATTTGAGCGAACTTTGGAAAATTTCTTAAGTGTGAAAGAAAAAAATCAAAATGAAAGTTATGTAAGGAAATCAAGCTTTTGTTCGTACGAACAAACCCACTCAAATTCACAAGAATCCACAGTTGTGAATTTATAAAATTCCTACGAACAATTACCAATTGATCATTTTTAACCATTCTGATATTCTATTCTACTTAATTTTGTTCGAAGATTATAACGAATTATTGCTCTGTAATAATAGAACTTCTGAATACCAGCGCTTCTTCGCCACAATTAAAGGTATATCCGAAAAATTATACGTTGAAGTTCCCCGAAATCCCACCGTGCCAGACAATCGTCTCGAAAACTTGCACAAGACGACAAAAAGAAAGAAAAAAAAGAGGGAAAAAGTTATAATCGATCATTTGCACTCGCGAGCCAGCCGCGTTTTTCTTCCAGTCACTTATCCAAGCGTAATTAGTGGGATGAAAAGTTAGCCTCGTCCGTGAGAAGTTTATGATTGTCGCATCGTGGGAATTTGACCGTCGTGTAGCCGTGTTATCGATCTTCGAAATCATGCTGTTTCGTCTCGTGGAGTTGCTTATAGGCGAATCGCGAGGAGGGTGGCCGAATAGCCACTCGAGGTCACTTCGACACTGGGGTTCTTAGACCCGCCGTTACTTTGACATTTTTAATTACTGGCCCTTATTTCCGACAAGCTCACTTGTCTGTGCTTCGTCGTCGACTCCTGCCGGCTTGACCACATTAAAAAGCGGCTTCACGCTGGTACAAGTCTAGTACCAACGGGTTAAGCTTAAATTAGCGATCATCCAAGACCGTATCTGAGCGTAGCGACCGCACTTCATAGGATTCCTTGTATTCACTACCTTCGTTTGACGACGAAACGAATTACGGACGCGGAATCTTGTCGTTGATTCGTTTAAACAGGCGTTTCGTTAGGTATCGTTGTACGAATTTTAATACGTTAATAATAACAGATATAATATTATTTCATGAGTTGTTTTGCGCAATTGAATTATTATTATTATTAGAATACAGATTTATTTTACTTCGATTAACGATAATAAGTGGTACAAAATGTGTCTATTATGTGTGCGAATTACATTCAAGTTCAAACTTCTGCAAGCATATATTTGAAATATTACACCTTTGATCTATGCAATAAAAATTATGTTTTATATGAAATTTAATATTTTATATGAAAATTGTCGTAATACTGTAAATCCTGCAATTTTAGAATCTCCGTGAAAGAAGAAATATTCGTAATCTGTTTACCGGTAAAAAGTTGCATTAATGCAGTGTTGGTCCTTAATGAGTTAAACGAGCGATATTGGTTAATTAGATACGAAGTTACGTGTTCTTGGTATCGATCTGCATTTCCTTATTACAACTTAGGCATATATTTTCCATTTATGCTTCGTTGTATTCATCTTCGGTTAATTTCAATTTTAATCAACAGATATAGTTAGTTTTATTGCTTGTAGGAAGCCAAGTTATTTAGCAAGTATTATGTTACTTGTATCCTATTACAGTTACGTACTCTTCTTTCCAAGATTTCCATGAACCTATGTACCTTATCAAGTTAATTGTATAACATTGAGTCAATAACTTTTTTAATACGTACAATAAGCAAATTATGAATTCGTTTGCCTGTACCTTGCTTTTTTGTTAATACGATTTGTCATCGTGCAATTTGATTAGGTAACAAATTTCAGATTCGTTTATGACCGCCACATCGATAATGATGTTATTTTTATTGTAAACGAAACGAAAAGCAGGGTGTAGGAGCGGTGAACGACCGATGTCCTGCGCTCCCTTTCATCGTCTCTAACGCAATTTTTCAATGTCGTTACCGGCTACGTTTGAGGGAAAGTGGAGGCTTTTAAGGAAACTAATGTTTCGGTGTTTTTTACGCATGACAGTCGATGGAATCATAATTATCGATATTAATGTAAGTTATTTTGTTATTTCACATTGTTTCATGTTGTCTAAATCTTAATCGTTCGAATATAATACTTTGGGATTAAAAATTTAACGTCGACAGGGCTAATGAATTATTTCTATCATAACTGTATCTCATTATCATTAAAAAAATTTTGAAAAAATATGAAGAAATTAATACACTTAACATAAGCATATGTTACTTATAATTAGTATTATGTACTAAACGCAAGTGTCACACTTAAATTACACACAATATACATTTTAGCTCTTTTCTCTTCTCGTTTCAATCGTATTCTCGAATGTTTTAAAAAATTAGGAGTTTAAGAGATCGAAAATTCACAAAATTTTAATAAACCTACATTATTATCTCGTCTGTTTAATCTATCAAAACATATTTAACCATATCAGAAGCTTTAACCCCGTTAACGATGAATAATGGGAACAACAAAATACACAGTGCCTATCGAATATATCAAGGGGTGGTTTTGATATACATGTAGTATCATAAATAATCGATCGAGAGGATCGATCGTTTGCTGGCTCGCTTATCACATTGAACAGCGAATTGGAGGCTATTTATAAACTGTGTCTCGAATCCACCGATTAGAAACATACGCATTTGGAAAATTAGCGTCACCCTGTAGGCATAATGTAGATAGTCGTCCTCGCGTGAAACCAATAATCGCGTGGTACGGTGTTGGATATAGATTAGAAGGGTGAGTCGGCATAGCTAATACACGCGTTAATAAGAGCCCGTGTTCCACGCTCGGAGCTCTGTACATAAGCGCCAGGCATGTAATTTCTAACCACATTTCCCTGTATTCGCTTCAAACGTACGTACACGTACGAACGAAGGTGGCTGGAAGTTACGAGCGAGTATACCGTGTGTCTCGATGCAGAAAAGGGTTAAGCTGATTCACATTGCAATTAACTTTCTCCCCCTTGTATCGTGTCAGGATTTTTTCATGCAACACAATTGTTTTTTTTGCGTCATTAAAATTTATGCGTTTGAAGTATGACGTACAGGAAACAGAGAAAGGGGAAGAAATACAGAATGTTTCATTGTTGCTTCGTATATCGCATTTCAATTACTCCAATTTTTAAGTAGTAGCAATTTATTCTGAGAGATAATTGGAGATACGATATACAGTCCAATTTCGAATAAAAATAATTGAATTCTGAGAAACACGCGGAGAAAAGATAATTTATATTTAATTACTACATATTAAAATTGCTGCATGAATCACGTTAACCCTCCTTTTCATATCGTTCTTTATGCATGAATCTGCTATGAAGGCAAATCTTTTCTCTTACTGCTTAGAATGTTTTAAATTCGTATCACAACCGATATTCGGGTTCCAATGATACTAATGAACTTTAGAAAAATTGTAATTGATTCAAAATAGTCAAATGAATAAAACCCACGTTACCAATAATTAGTCATCTTTCACGTTTGATGATCAGAGCGATCTATCAGAATTTCTTCACGACAATTTCTTCACGACAATCCCATCCTGAAATAACGTGCTCTTAATCATTCCTCTAAATCAAACCACTCAGAATTCCTATTTTTCGCCTAACGTAAACTAACGAAAATCAAAGATAAAGTGACCATGGCTGTCGCGCGCGGATCCCGTCGATCCATGGAATAGTTTATGAGACGAGAGTTTCCGGCCGCGTTCCGCGAAACGTTCCGGTGTTTAAGCAACGCCGCCGGGGCAGCGTATCACCCGTTACAATTCGACTAGACGAGTACTTATACGCCCACAGAGCAGACAGAACACCGGTAGCGGTAGCCATGCACACTCGCAGGAGGCGAGAGAGAGAAGGGTGGTGGCTGTCCGTAGCCCGCAGCCTGTAGTCACGTAATTAGGTGATTAAAATTAGATCTCGCATCAGCCAGAAACTCAATTAGCAATTAAACGTGGCATTTTCTCTAATTACGATACGTTCTCACTAATTACAGCAGCTAACCTTCCTCCCTTTCGCCTCTCGTCTCTCCGCGAGCGGGATTCTCTCTTTCTGCCCTCCCCCTAATTCTCTCTCCCCCCGATAGCAAACCCTTCTCTTCGTTCCTCTCGTATGAAGCGACTCTCTCGTGCACGCAATTCGCACGATCCCTCTTCGTCAACACTCTCTCTCGCTTCGCTTTTTCCCCCCTTTCGCTCTTACGATGTCCTCCGTCGAAGCATGTACCATCGTAGAGCACTCTGGCTGAAACGAACCAGATCTGACTCGATGCACGCGTCGACCTATCGAAAGTATCGATGCCAATTGCCTGCCGCTCAGGTTTGAACGTTCCTCTGTGCCTCAGGCATTCATCGGTCGACCCCTTCGTCGTCGTCGTCGTCGTTGTTGTCGGCGACGTATGTACGTAGGATGATCGAGCACGACGACGACCATTGACGTACTCGTTTATCGAATTACCGACTACAGGAGAAACGCGTTTCCTCTAACTCTGTGGGAGAGACTGCCGAGAGATACACCCCTCGATACTGTTACTTTCCACTTGCTCTCTGACGAGGGCTGATCATGCTCGATCGACGAGGTCGCGAACGAAAAGTCTTGGAGGGTTGTGAAACATTCGATCGAGGATGGAGAAACGTTGTTGTCTACTTCGTGCGTGTTGCCTTTTATTTTCTCGTCGCTTTTATTATCGTTCGACGAGTTTTCCAAGGATCCTGTGGAGTAACTTGCGGGAGGAAGAGAATTTGGGTAACTGGTTAGAATTGTTGGTTAACTATTCTGTTGTCATTCTCCTATTTTGAAGGGGGGGGAGGGGAAAGACGGACTTCGTGTTTGATAAGTTGGTTTGATAGTGGACGAATGTTTGGCGTGTAATAGTGGAAGCTTCGAGTCGTTGATTTCTGAGATCACTTCCCACGCAACCGGCCGTGGAGTCATAAAGTTTTGCCTCGAAAATTGCCGAGATCGTTCTGATCCGGCGATAAACTTGGCCGGATGGATTCAGTCATTAGCATAATGCAGCGAACGTCTGTATTACAGTTTTCGGTCCGGCTAACCGTTGCCTCACGATTAAACCGGCCAACAGTCGTTACTTCTGGATACGCCATTAGGAAATGCTCTTTCGCCATCATAGAAAATTGCTTCGGTATATTCTACCACCCATATCGTTACTCATTCGATCTTAAAAAAGTATTTTAACTCATCTATTACCTTTCTTTCAATACCGTTTTATAGATTTGAATAAAATTACAAAATTGCACAAATAAGAACGTAAAGAACCGAAGTCTTCTCTTTTTCGATATTCTACTCACTTTCGTTTCAACGCGTCGCTAATTAAATGCATCACGCTCAATACACGCGAACATACAAATAAGTTCAATACAAATGTATCACGTGTTTTTCTATAAAATTGACGTCTATTAAAAAGATCAATAGGTTTTACTTATTTAATTTAATCGTTGCATACGTTCGTAATGCCATATTCGTCGTTTTAACTTATACAGTTAAGTACAAACAATAATTTAATTTACTTCCCTATTGCAGAAACGAAGATTTTCAGATTTATAGTTCCAAGAGTTATGAATCGAAGAAAAGGAAATGTTCGGATAGCTCTAACGATAAGTATATATTAAAATTCATTAATTAATTAATATTAAAATGAAACACAACAAATAATTTAGACTACCTATTTTTTAAAAAAAGAAAAGAATAAAAATTCTCCGACTCATAAATTCCGAAGATTATAAAGGAATATCTAAACCTATCTATCGTTATACTTCCAACTGTATATTAAAATTTCAACAAGTAAAAATTGATGAAATCGGATTCTAAATTCAAAGATTCGATCAAAGGCCCACCGCGTCGATAGTCACTTATCGAAAAGCATTCGCGGCAAGGGGTAGAGCTGTTGCTGGAAAATCGTGTTGGTCCGCGTCGACGGATGAAAGCGTTTATTATCAGGCGGCTAACAGAAATGCGATGCTGCTGCACGGTCACGGGTGCCGATTATTTTAATCACCGCGGAATTACCGTCGCATTCACCTGTCCCAATGAATAATCATATCGAATTACACACGAACGGCTCTCAATCGTAGATACGATTATACAGCGTAGGTACGTTACGTAACACCAGCCGACTTAATTATTGAACGGGAGTCAGGCGCGACTATTGGGTTTGGTAATTTGCCACTTACACGGATTGTCGTATATGCGCTCGGGAGACAGAGGCATGTATGTACGTGCCCGAGATTGTTATTTCGGATATCTGATGATGAACGCGAATCTGATTCTCGTAAGCACGTGTTGTCGGCAGTGGCTTGAATTATTGGTATTGTCGATTAAATAGCTGACGTTAATTCGTCGACGAGTCGCCGGTTTGCCTTTCTATTCCCTTAAACTTCTCTTTCTTCTTTATTACTCGAGTTACACAAGTCTTCGCAGAAAACTGAAATATTTTTTTATAATTTACTTCTATATGTTTTAACTCTGTAATCTACGATCCCCGAATGTTCATATTTCAATTTTGCCCTCATTTTAGCAAACTAAATGATAGGTGCTGTTAGATGTAATATGTAACGTTAAGTATAATATAATGTTTAACATAAAACTGAAACGAGAAGTCACGTCATTTATCTATATTTTGTGCAAATTGAAGATATTTTTTAATGCTAGAAAAATATAATTTATACGAAAAATCGTAAGAAACGTGTTAGCGTACGAGAATAGTACAATGATATGCCTTGCGGTATAGTAAATTATATGCTTGACGATTCGTTAGCGCTGGTTACCTCTCTATTCTTCAATTTTTCTTTCTTCTTTTTAGGTGCGAATGAAAGATATGAAAATGCTTTCTCGTAGTTTATTTTAATACGTTTCAAAGCAAAATTGTAGAATAAAATTTTCAAAATGCAGTGATACACAATGGCAAAACGGTAACGCTCGTCGTGGTATTGTCTATTAAATTGCTGATGTTAATTTGTCGACGTGAATACGGTTTCTTACACAACTCGTCACATTTTTCCTCGCTCTTTCTGCGTGATGTAGGAAAATGTCCAACTAAGAACGTTTCTTTACAATTTGTTCCAACCCTTAACTAATGACATTCAATTTCTGGATATTATTTGTAAGACCGACGTGTATGGTTTCTTACATTCTAATGAAGAAACACATTGTTTTATTACGTGTTTAGAAAATAAATATTACATTTGTTACATAGAAATGAGATACAACCTGTTTTACATATTTTTACCAGAAAATATTTCATGGTCGTGTGAAATAGTTAAAGATTTAAAAAGTTATAAAGCAAAGAATACTTATTTTCTTCGTTATATGAAGAAACGTATCGCACGATAAATCTGCCAGACTTCGCATCAATAATTATTAAGAATACGTTTCATCTCTCAAAATATATTTGTATACAGGAACAGTCCAATAAGGTACATCGTAGTAATCGACACTTTTACATCATTCCATGTTTCCGATTTAATACGTCATGTTCGGTGAGACTTTGTGTCCGACTAAGGTTTCATCGTACGAAAATCGATCGATTTCTACTTCTCCTCTTTTATATAACTTCGACATCCGTTAATACGTTTATTAATCCCTTCCGGCCGATGGACTTCATTAATTTAAATCCATACCGCTTTAAACGTTCCTCAAGGGTGTACCGTTCGCGCTGATTTCAATTATTGGTGTCGTCGATCAATTAACCGAAGTTAATTGGTGGCTCGAAGACCGTCGTCCTGCTTCTTCGTAACGACACCGAGGCAAATAGGCTCGATGAAACCTTTTTCCCCTACATAATTCACTTTAAATTGGCGCACACTCGAATTACTTTATGCAATTATCAACCCCCTCCCCTTCTCTCTGTGGTATGTAATTCGTTCGACTGTTTTCACGGCGCTATTTTAAACGTCCCTCTGCGAAAGCTATGTGAAACTTTCACGATTTTAACGATTGTGGTAAACGCCAGATATTCTGGAGAGTCCAATTGGTTCAACTTTCGAATAAATGAGTGGCTTATTCTCCATCGTTCCCATTCCCAGTCAAACCTCTGTATCTATCCCATATATCTTTATCTGTGAATTTTTTAAAAAAATGAGGAACACACAGCAGGAAACACGAAGCTTGGATTAACTGCCATACGGGTATGAAATGCACAAAAGCATTGTTAGCCTCGGTTAATAAATTACGTTGATCCGGTTAGTTTCGAGAGAGAAAGAGAGAGAGAGAGAGAAAGGGGGAGAGAGAGAAAGAAAGGAATCACTTTGACGTGCGAGCGTTACAAAAGACACTAATGACGCTGGGCCAATCGATAAAGTCAGCCTACCATGACGCGGATCCTGAAAGCCTCCGGACTGGTGAGATGTATAATTAAAGCAATATTTGGGCTTACGTAATTACGGTTCATTACTGGCTCCCTCGGCAAAACAGCGGACTCAATAAGATACGCATGCTTGGTTAACATTATGTCACATGGCCAAATTACGCCCCCGATTCCATTAGCTGAGTTGGAATAAAGTTACCGATCGATAGGTGTACACCAACTCTCTCTCTCTCTCTCTCTCTCTCTCTCTCTCTCTCTCTCACTCACTCACTCACTCACTCACTCACTCACTCACTCACTCACTCACTCACTTATTCTCTCACTCACTCTCTCATTTACATTACGTATGATTCGAATTATATGTACAAACACTCGCGATCAAGAAAGCTAATTCTGAAGTTGCCACATGATGACGAACAGTCAACTGGACGTTATTAAGTCGCGCTTCCGGGGAAATCGTCCAGTCAGGATCATTTCTTTTAATGACTGAGATTTGCATGTTACGACGACCATAAGTGCATGGTTGAAATGACTGTAAGATTGGGACTAAGTTTCCAAAGATAAATTACTAAAGTACACTCATTGAACGAAGGTGGCTTTTGTGGATAAGATTTTTGTAAAGATTTTCTTGGATACGATTGCGGAGGAATAGTTGGAAAAGCTTTATCATTGCAAGTACCTTCTAAGAATATTATTCTAGCAGAAATGTAATTTCTCACTATGTTTTTTTTTTCGATCTCTTTATCGAGTTTTCTCAAATTTTATCTAAGTTCTGTTATAGCTTCTGCAAGAATTTTATCTCTACTTTATATAGCTAGTTTCGATTCTTTTTCTTTTTTTCTCTATGACTCTTGTGAAAAGGATAGTTTCTTGTGAAAGAATATTATTTTAATACAAAATTTAATTCTCTACTGGCCTCTTTTTCGAATCCTTTATCGAGTCTTAGATTCGTTCTTAGATTCTTTTTATTCTATTCCAGCGTTTGGAAAATTTTCTCTAACTTTCATATAACTATTTTCAATACTTCGAATTATTATTTTTTATTTAAAGTATCTCATTTATTTTCTGTTTATTTAAAAAATTCTCCAAGCTTGCCAAGCCGAATATTTTACAAAACAGTTCCACGAACGGGAGAGTGGAAACCTTTAGCGCCATAATGAAGTAGTATCGTTTTCACATAATTCATGATAACCACCGATAAATCGTCGAAAATTCTGCGTTCTCACGGAGGACGCGGTCGAACGGTCGGAAAGGTCCGTGATATTAACATCGGCAACGTTAATTGGCAAAAAATCGTTCGTTTGAGCCGATTACCAACGATATTACGACGTTCGAAGAAACGAGTATCGATCTACGCGGCGAAAACGCTACATCGTCGAACATAGTAGTGTTTACTCGCGTCCAGGGGTCTGTGTGGAAGGCAGAGAGAGGGAAAGGCATTAAAATTAAAATTGATGGACTGCAGTATAGCAGCCAGCGAAATAATCTGGAAAGTTATGGACCTCGTAATTTACCGCGGTCTTACTTAAATTCATAATGAGACGCATTTAAAGCAGCTGCCGGTAATCGCGGCGATTAAAACGTCCTTAAGCGAGCACCGAAACAAATTATATACTCAGTTACAAAACAACGAATTTTATTTGATCTTTTCTCCCTTTCTTCTCTCCTGTGTTTCTTTTACTCCTTCTTCCTCTTCGGTGTCATGGATTTTTGAATGTGATCAGTTTTAAGAAGGACAATTTGTTTATTCTTGGCGTATTTTTATAGTTGTTAAATGACGTAGGAATAATTATAACCTATAGCGGTACAAGTTTCTTGGATTTTGATTCAGAATTTCATAGAATTGTAATTCCACTTACAGCCGTATAAATCATACTGTTTCAACTTTCTGTTTAAGATTTCGAGTTCTTACGTATACAGTTATGCTTTGAGATACGCAACTCGGTATCGCCACGTTTTTATTTAACCTCAACGACAGAGTGAAAAATTCGAGGACAAGTAGGAAGCTAGAAGCGATCAATTTAAGACGAATAGAATACGTGTAATGCTTTTTCACTCTAATATTAGCGATCCTGCCGCGTTACATACTGCTCCGTCGATCACTTTATAATTTGCCGCTATCTGCAGCCTCTCGCTCGTTCTCCGTGTTCTTTTTCGTCCCGTTCGAGAACAAAGTCAAGTCATATCTGTCTAGTAATAAGCAACTGAGCTTCTAGTTTATATCGAATTTCTGATAAATAAATATAAAACTAATTTTTCAATTATATATTATATCATAGCCTACATATTGCAGAGTACGCGTAGCTCGCTACGATATACCTAGTTGCAAATGAACTATGATTCATGAATTATGATAGCACACGTGAGCTCCGTGTTTTGAGATGATTCGATGCGATTGCAGGAACCTACAACCATCCTTCACCTCTATAGAGAAGTTTCAACCATCATAACCCATTTTACGTTAATATATGTAATTTAATTTTGACTCTACACAAACAACAGTGCGTATTCAACAATTTTATAAGAATCATTATCCGAGACAATCTTTTATTTTATATAAAAATTTGATCTCAATTGTTCGTTCGAGATCTTGTTACACACAAAAATATTTATTTTTCGGTATTTTCGATATTCTCGATTCCGAGCTCGTTTAACCAGTTCGTAAGGAATACGAGTTCATCTTAATTCCTAATTTCATTAAAGTGTTAAGAAGATTCATGATAACCGCCAATGAAAACCAAACTAAAGAACATTTTTTTCTATCAACGAGCTTATCCACGAAGCGAAACGGGTATTACACGTGTGATATTTTCCAATTTTACCGTTTTAATTCATTACAATACCCCGATATAATTTTTTTTGCGTCGGACCTTCGATTCGAAATTAGTTATTGTACACGAGACCGTCCGAATGGAAGGCTCAAACCCCGGCGAATACAAGAACGATATCGAGACACTTGTGGAAATTGATTACCGCTTTCGATCGAACCCCCGTATCAAATTCAACAAATATAATTGCAGCAAAAACGAGGCTTTACTAGTATGACACGTTCCCCGCACGTATCCGACAATTATTTCTCCATCCATTTCCTATCGCCGCAACCACGATATTCTCGAGGAATCCGATATATTCAATTAACGTTATACCGCACTTCCACTTGCGGAGCCAGGACTCCGCGCCGCGTTTTCCATGCTGGAGGAAAGAGTAATTCTTTTCCGAGGCATCACCGGGGTTTTTTGCACCGAACAACTTTATGAGGTCAATATGCGGTTGCGGTCGCTTACGATTTTAATTCGGCCGGTACACGTTCTTTCGCCCGGTCTCAATCTTCGTCTGACCGAAACTGGATAACGATTTTTAGTGACCCAGCACCCGCCGCGAAACCGATACACGAACACACGTACACACATGTCTGGTCACGGGAAAAATTTACACGATTCAATTCGCCCCCGATTCTCGCCGTGGACCTCGTAGTTAGGCTAGTTTTTCTGCATATCGAATCGGTGAAAAGTAATTTGTCTGACCACCCATCTGTACATTCAGCAGCCATGCATTGATGGATATTGCGGTGTCTGAATTAAATGAGAAGTAGAAATTAAAATCTTCGATCGTAATGGATCGGCTGTCGATGTTTATGCATTTATGGGATATTTAAAAATGGAGAAATGCGCAGATTGCGTGATAGCGATTTGCTGAATATCGCTATATCGCTATTGTAATTGTTTATGCAATATCCCGCAGGACAAATATGGAAAAAAAATATTATTCGATACTGTAACATATTACACCGCATCTACTATAGGATTTATGTACAAATTTGTTTCTGTACCTTTCTTCTCCTTTTATCGCAAAGTTCAAACGTCTCTACCAGAATAGCTAAAAAAACTTTTGAAATATGAACGCAACTGGATAGGACGTATTGAACATAATAACATATTGAAATATGTGTTAAACTACGTAGCTACTAGAGTGCATCAAGCTCTATAAATTATCGGTTTAATTGTGTTATAAAACGTGTCAGGTCTATACATAAAAAATGTCAAATGTAGATGCATAGGAGTTGGATGGTTAGTGGAGAATAAAATAAACGTGATGTGGAATATGATAGTAGAAAGCTAAAACGAAGATAAAAGGAAAACGGTAGTTGTATAAATCAGAAGAGGTTAATTTATCTTCTTATTTGTTTTGGAATATCTTTTGGAATAATTTTGATATATAATCTTGTATTACATTCATTGTTATTTTTAAACAGCTATATCGTCTCATTGAGGGAGCGCGCCGCTTTTTCCCCCATTTATTATTTTTCCATACGGCACGACCTGTGTTAAATTTTAACTTCATCACCGCGAAACTTCTGCCACAAACAAATCTGTCATACCATTCACACGCGTATACAGCAAATTTTACTAAATTTCTCCCAAATACATGCACACTCACGGAATAAACGAGAAATTTTCTTTTTATGGTTTGATTATCCGTAATTTGTTTCGCGTTTTTGCATATCGCACAACGTACTCGTGGAAATTCTCTCGTTGAAAAAAACGGATAAGGTTTCGACGTTCCTCTCGATCAGCCTGTACCGCTCATTATCCACGTCGACCTGAAAACGCGACGCTAAGAGGGGTGACTCTGCGCTTCGAAAAAATATTTTTCTTTTTTTTTTTTTTGTGCGATGAAAATTCCTTACGCCGATAAATCATGATTATTCGACCGAGGCTTCCCCGGAGCCGGGGCAGTATATTTTACTTACGAAGTCACACGTTGGATCACGCGCAAACTTTTTTGCCCGGTTGCCGGGTATTACATTTTTAAATGGTTTTTACGTTTTGAATAGCAATGCGGAGTTCGGCTCGCATACCTGCACGTAACTGTGCGGCCCGCGATGTCTCCCCTTATACGGCCATTTTCATCTAGAGTGGACCAGCTATAGTTGGGAATAGAAATTAGAGTCCTCGAAGGTCAATATAGATTATGCATTTCATGAAGCAATTTATAAATAATCGGGGAATAAATAATCGCAGAAGACAAAAATCATTCGCTCAGAATCATCAGAAAGGTTAATATACAATGGCAATGTGGTGTATGTTGAAAACTATTCAAACACTTGTTCATTTTTGAGAAAATATATAGTGTTTTAGCTGTGAAATTATATTTAATTATACTTTATTCTTTATATTTAAATGTTTATTTATAATTGTCTTTTTCGAAGTTAATATCCAGTTAAAAAACTGGAATTTGTAATTGTCAAGTATACTATTTTGTTACTCAACGAACTCTTTATCTTCAGAGCTTTTAATTTTTTTATTGTAGATAGAAAAGTTTCCAATGTTAATACAACCAGTGATATTTATATAGCATATGTATATGCAGTGGTACATACAATAGGTGGTAAAATATATTATTGCTCTGTTTTGTAATAAATGTTCCTTCCAATTACTAATTGATCGTTAATTTCTATACTTTGATAAAATTCAAATACTAGTACCATAACTCGATCAGTGTGTCCGCGTATCTACGAACGGTAGTGTATACGAATAAAACAAGAAACTTAAGGTACAGGACAGTTTTTTGAAAAAAATATGTAGATATACGCTGTGCAAATAAAAGCTATCGTAAAAAGCAAGAATCACTCGTCTTAAATTTGCAAACAATTTAACATACAACAACGGTGCATATCATGTGCAGAAAGAAAAGTGAATTTAAAACACAAGAAAATTTGGTGTAAAGGTATGTACATAAAGGGATCGTACGAGATAAGTATCGTTCGCTCTGGATTTAGTTGCTGCCTCGTTCCCCTCATAACACCACGGCCATACTCATAGAACGAATTCGATGTCGGGTTTTCCGCGGTCGTACACGATACCGTTTGTGTCAGACGGGCGCCGACCTCATTTGCGAGGCTTTCGTTGGAACTTCGCGGCCAAGAATTATAATTAAGATCCTGTAGCGCTCTCTTTACCCTCTCCCTGTCCACAACGTCTTCCTAGTTCTCCTTCTCTGGCAGCACCTACCTTCCGTGATATTACATTCCATTCCGAGTTGGATCAATCCTCTAATGGCCGGAAGTTTAATTTGTGCGCCGCTACAAAATAATCGCGAGCAAGACCGAGAAGCGTGACCTGTCGAGAGGTTTATTATTCATAAGCTCTTATTGCCGTGCCGATCCGTCGTTTCTCTCGTCGATATCTCGACACGTCACTCTCTAAAACGATCCGAACTTCGAATCTGAACTTGCCAAAAAATTATGTTATGTTTTTACATACTTTTTTCTTGAAAACGAAGACTTCGAGTCTTGTTCATTCGTTGAAGAATTTTCTTCGTTCCACTTATACCACGTAGCTTCCCAATTCTACGTATGTTTCAAATTTACGATTCAATTGAAAAGGAAACACTTTAGAATAGTTACAGAGCAATTACATACACGAATAGAATATTTTACTATAAGTTGAGAAGGACAATATAGAATAAGAGAATAGAAAATCTTATTATGTAACAGTATAGGTAATAATATATTGTAGAATAGAATACTTTACTATAGAATAGTAAAATATGAACTTTCTAAACTTTTATAGCCGCTGAAGAGGCTTGGTTCCCCAAAGAATGGACGAGCAGAAACTTGAAGGACCATCCGAGAGACGATTCAAAGAAAAAAGAAAAAATCAGGAGAAAATATTTTTCGTAACAGATCGATCGTCGCCGTTCAATTGATAGGGAATATTTTTCTTCGATTAAAATCTGAAAAGGTTTTTAATCACGGCGCGGCAGCGAGACGCTCGTTGAAAAACAACAAGCCATCGTAACGAATAATATTTAATTCATTCGAGTCTCGTCTTCCGATTCTGACTACTAGAAGAAGAGAGAAGGATACTCTGTTTCGTCACGAGTAAATATTAATCGCAACTAGATGGAGGGCGCGAAAGAGAATTTCGCGTCGATCTGCATACAGAATCTTGTTACGTGATTCCGGATCGATGAGAATCATTGGATCGGTAAGATTCGTTGGATCGGTTCAACAACGAAGTCATTCTACACACACACACACACACACACACACATATATATATACCTAAAATAAAAATAAAAAGAAAAGAACGAGTCACACATTCGAGAGGACGGAAACCATGCGAGTAGCCTGGGACGTTGGACAATTTCGCATGTATATTATACGGACGTTTTACACGGAACTACGGTAATTTCGCGGGACGATTCGCGCGCGCGTCGAAAGTTATTCGTTTGATTCGTTACCAGCGAAACGAGCACACGCCTCGCCCATCGTGTTCGCTGAAATGCAAAACGTTTTCATATCGCTACGCCCGGAGTCGAGATACATTTTTTTCAAAGCAAGTCCCGTATCAGAGTCGGCCGCGTTAGAGGGAAAGGGGGGAGACGGAATTGGGGTGGGTTTTCGGCGAAGGGTCAGGGGTGAAGAGGGGCTGGGAATCGGGCAGAAGAGCAGAGAGAGCCCCCATATGAAACCGTTATCTGCACCGATTCAGCAATATTTTTACATTTACTACCCCCTCCACCGATGCCCCCCTTTTTATGCCCATACCCCTTAATCTGAAGCCCGCAACCTAACGAATGTACGAGTACAGCGGGGCTTACATTGACTGTCGCTGGTCGCAGTTTCCAGCTTGACCAATATAGAGGCCGAAAAACCCAGGAACACTTTAGACTCCGTTTGTTATTATTACGAATTCGATTGGTACTACCTGCACAGGTATACCCATACATGGATTCCTTCGTTTTTTTTTTCTCGTTTCGAAGGGATGGTTCTATCTTTTTTTTTTTTCACTGTGTGTTCCGTGTTGCCTACTTTTTGCAATTTTCGTTTTTTCGTTTCCACGCGTCCACGCCACGCTCCGGTCCCTGCCCCGCGTCGCAAACTGGATCCCGTAATAATCCTTTTCGATAGATCCGCCGTTGGACCGGGGACGGGGGATGATCCGAGTAATGTCGCCAGATATTTATAGCTCGTTCATTCGCATGCCACCGAGAGAAAAAACGTTATTTTCGAGATCCATAGTAAATAAAATTGCAGATTAATTCTGGCTAAAATACTACGTCGAGGAACGCTGCGACGCGTTGTTATCGTTGGGATACGGCTGAAAAAAAAGGAGGAACCAGTGAGCGAGAGAGAAAAGAGGAGGGAGAGAACGAGACAGACAGTGTTAGGTGGGGGTGGGAAAACAGAAACGGTTGTGTACGGTTATCGAAACAAAAAGAGGGAAAAAGAACGAAAAGGGGTATGTGTTAGAGGAAGAGAGAGAGAGGAAGGGGGAAAAAGAGGAGGGGAAGAAAAGAGACGAGCCGGCGAAAAAAAAAAAATGACGCAGACGAGACAGGATTTCGTGGGTGGAAAGAAAGTCATCGAATTGGACTTATCAAATGGCGGTGATCCATCGTAGCGAAGGATCGAGCCGCCAATAGTAGAACTGATTTTCGCGGTTCACGTAACGAGCATGGTTGAGCTGTTGAATCGAGGGTTCACGCGCAGTTGAACCGCTGAGTGGTTGTGAGTCACCTTACAATACGACAGTGGTGCTCCGAAAGGGGTAAAAGCGTACAGGGTGTAGGAGAGTGGAGAAAGAGAAAGAATGAAAAAAAGAGAGAATAACGGGCTTCACAAGGAAATGGAGAAACGACAGAGTCGTTCCGGTGTCAATTGTTCCGAACTGGATTTTATTTCACGAATGCGTTGACTCTCGCAATGCGTGTAATCATTCGAGTGGATCTCGACTCGCGTGTCATCATTCTACCGCTGCGTTCGTTCCGTGCACCTGCCATTATTGCTCGAACACGTTTTGTCATATATTTGGATGAACGAGTTTTTATAATACAAACTCGTCTATGTTAATTGTTTCGTTAAATGCGGTGACGATGGGAAAGTTGATCGATCATCAAAAAGCAAGGACGGTGAGAGCCGCTGCGCGACTACGCAGCGAGAACCCAAGCAGCGCGCACAGCCCTCGGTATAATTCCACCCTTACAATTATACCCAACATTAAAAACACGATGTTAATTTCGCCACGCAGAACTCTGTTGTACCCCTTCGATTCAATCGATTTGTAATTCTGCGCCTAAGCGTTGCCATCTTGCGATACGCGATATACGCCGCCAATGAACTCGTAATATTCAACCGTGTGTTTCAGGAGTGTCGAACAACGAAACCGAACGGTAGTCGAAAGGAAAAGAACGATCAACTCGAATTCAAATCGTGCACGTATCTAAGAAATTAGTTTACTTGCAACTGAGAAGGAATAAACCAACCCTATTTGGAAGAAAGGGTAGATATCTGAAAAATATTTTTTTTTTTTTGTATAAGGACTATTGTATATTGAAAATTGAGCTGGGAAGTTATTTTTTACCCGCAATCTTTGATTTTTCGAAAGATCGATTTTTTTTGAAGTGCAGCAAATGTACGGATGCCGTTGATTAAGTCTCGATTTCACCGATCTCTGATACATGCGAAGTGCTCTAGTTTAGAAGTTGGACGCTACTCGAAAAATAGGTAATCCAATCCTCGCCTCTCTTATTTTTCCAACTGGCGAACTATTGGGAATATTGTTAAAACAAAAATCTTCTTTAATGTTACTCTTTTGACTCGTTAAACCTTTTCATTTAACCGTTAAACCGTTTTTCAGTTTCCAGGTCACGTTTCCAATTCCTTTTCTCTTTTAGTAGAAATATTTTTTTCTTTTAATAGAAAACTCTTTTTTGTCAAAAAAATGGTTTAGCGATTACACTTTTCAATCTTTTTCTGTAACTGATTTTAACCGATGCTATATGTCAAATGTACGTTTAAACTCTCCTAAGGAAAGCTCTCCAACTCTCTTAAAAGAATCACAATCACAAATATGCGTTTATCAAAATTAGCGAAACGAAATTTCGAATCTATGTATGTACAATACATCTATTCTATGGTTAATTTTTCGTAGCAGCAAAACTATCTTTAAAACATCACAACCACAAACATACGTTTCCCAAAATCTTCGATGAAAGTGTTACTGTTAATACTGAAAGAAGAACCCTCTTTAAAAATTACCTTCGCCTTACTTCCAATTCAATCCAACCTTTTTCCAAGCCCAATTCCAACATCCATACTTTAATCACAAACCATCTGTCACATGCGACAATCGAGTTACATCCAATTGAACTTCCATCTCCGAAAGAACATAACCCTTGATAAAAAAAAGAAAAATGAAGAAACACAACCTCCCAAAACCAAATCTGCAAATTCATTTCTTTCATTTCTTTTTACACGATATGTTGTTTCAGAGGGACTAGGTAATAAACAGAAATTTTACGAACTATCATTTAAAATTGCTCCGTGTTCGAATATTTTCTAATATAATCCTCTGTAAGTAATTTTATTGTAGAACTATCGGGGATAGAACTGGAAATAAGGTGATTATTTGGTAAAAACTTACTAGTGCAACCTTTTTATGCAGACAAGAAAGGGAAAAGAGAATTAGTTACTCGTTTCTCGGCATTGTCTAAAATTTCGTGCATCTTCCATCCTCTAGAAGCCCAGTCGTCTCAAGGGGATCCCCTTCTAAGTCCCCTTTCGCCACTTTCTCGCAGTGGTTGACGGTCTGGTTTGGAAATGTCATGGTGAAAAAAAAAAAAAAAAGGTTAGATTCGCCGTCTTGACCGTTGTTCGCTCTCGTTTTCAACAAGGGCATCTCCCCTTCGCCCCGTGCGTGCCCAAGTGGTCCGGACGCATAATGCAGACGCACAGGATGGCGGCGTTTGCCGCGCGGGGGGCAAAAGGGGCGGTATAATTAGGGACTTGAAGGGGCGGCTCATAGGGGAGAGGAAGTAGAAGAGGCTGACAGATGTGGGAGCATTGTTTTATGGGGTGAACCATCCCTCTTCCCTTCAGTCACGGTGTTTCCCTACCACTCCTTTTGCGCCTTGTGTCTTCTAACTATACCCCACGGCGCGTAGCGTGCTGAGATTTAAAATAGGTCCACCGATTTCGTGGATTCAGGACCACGAACGCCATATTTTCAGGCCTCGGACAACACGGTCCGCCACCGTGCGAATGTTTCGCTTTTTCTCACTGGCGTTTAATGGTTTTTATGAGATGGTTTTTCGAGTGTTAGATCACGACTCTCTTACACAATGATATACTGACTGCTAATATTGGCTGTTTTCACGTAATCCCATATTTTGTTCGCATAAAACATTGAATAAATTTGTTTATTAATTCAGTTGATTAGTTTATCAGTAGACATTGACCGATTAGACTACAGCTTAGGTCAGTTATCAAGGTTTGGGTCTAGATGCTGTTACGTGTACTACTAGAAATTTACGTAAAATATATTTCTGTCAATTTATCGACATTGCAAATTATGCAGGTATTTAATCTTTTTTTGCACAACATGTACTGTGTTGGTTTTTGAAAATATGAAACGAAATTGGTTCGCGTTTGAATATTTCCTAATATCATTCCCTGCGAGTGATATTATCGTGGAACGATCGGGGTGGAAATAGAAGTAAAGTGATCATTTCGGAAAAGTTAGGATAATTTATTTTCCATTCTTTGAGGAAGATGGATCTAGTTGGGAAACTTTTTACACAGTGTGAAATTAGTTATAGAGGAGACAGAGAATTTTGACAAGCTCACTTTTTTGACTTATTTTTCCACGAGAAATTACTGGACATTGTGCAAGTATCTGCGCTTTTATGACGATTTTTTCCGTATTCTGTACAATAAGCACAGGAATCGTCGGTTTTTGAAGCGTGTGTAGTTAAGCTCTCATGAAACGTTGCACGGGTTTCCGTGAAAATTCCACGCTGGTTATAAAATTTCCTTTCGAAGTTTAATTTGCTGAAAATCGTCGTTCAATTTCATAACGCTAAAACAATCACAAGTATCCCTCTCTCTCTCAGTCCCTGATATTAATCGACGTTTTTCTTGGAATCGACGAACGCGCAACTCTGTTCGACAATTTTTTGAATTTCGCCTCGGTCGATACACATATACAGTTTTTTTCTCCTTTCAGGGAACACCGTTGAGTCTTCAATAATCCATAACTTTAATACACATCGTGGCCGATTCTACAATTTTATTTCGCCAATGAAACGGTTCACCGGCTACCAGAAATATCGATATAACAATCAACCCCGGTAACAGGGGTGGAAGTTACCCCCTCCTTCCCTCCTCTCGGGTTGCCAAGAATATTTCAATTTGCACGCCGGGATGAGTCACGTCTTTGAATTTTAATTTCTCTGAAAAATCTGAGTAATCACGGGAGAAGCTGGTGAACATGTGCAGTCACACCTCTCATTAGGTTTTTGACAGCCCTTCATACGAGGATCAACCCACCCTGTGCATCCACCCGACCGTTCCCAAACCCAAACCCCCTCCCTCTGTCGTCCCTGCACGCTTCTTTGTTCTTGGTCTCACTGAATGCTAGCAACCCCTCTGCTGTACGGCTTAAATCAGTCGAACGTCGAATATGAGCACGAAATTCACGAGTCGAGCGGCAATTAAAATATTCTTTACAGTCAGCCAACATGCGCTAGCCATCGTTTATTCCCACAACGATAACGAACGATCAATACCAAATTCTGTAATAATGTGATCGACCTCTGATTTAATTCTTTGTTGTGTGGCTTATTTAGTTTAATTTTTCGTTTGACATTTTGACTATAAAAGAAGATAAAATCATGAAATATTGCAATATTCCAGTATATCAGGCCTTTAACCGTAAAATGAGAAAACATCCTTTTAATGTCGGTGCTATTAATTTTTAATTGCATTAACTTTTGAATTGTATTAACTTTTATATTTTGCAACTGTAATAAATGTAGTGAATATATTGGATAACCGATGACAAAGTACATAATGTTAAGAAGAAAAAATGGAGAAAGAAATCAGCAGATATGCTTTCAATAATAAAGAATCGGTATCGTTCGCGGGGAGTATTTTCAGATTTTAACAGATTCTTCAGCCGTTGTTGCTCGAATTATCGATACAGGTGTATCGCCGACGTTTACATAAATGATTAAAGTGCAAAGTTTAATTGCGGATAATACTAGAAGGCGTACACACTCGTCTCGATACGTTGGATTCATAAATATTCCAATAGCGGTTGATTTATTGGTGAGGCAGTCTGATAACCTCTTATCCACCAGCTTCGGTTATCATCGTTCCCGATCGACTATTAATAAACATAGGGAAGGATTTAAGAGACCTCGATCTAGAATATGAACGTGTATCGTCTGTCATATCTGCAATGTGATTCAATTGCCCGTCGTTAAGGTTTGATCGTTGTCCCTGTGTACGCATCAACGAGAAATAGTACTGAAAATATTAATCAGCCCGCTAAATATTATCGAGAGGAAGCTTTAGGCGAATGCGCTTCTTGAAACAAATTCACTTCAACTCAAGTGGACTCGAAGCTTCATATTTCTATTTTAAGAAGATCGAAGTTTCTAAACGAAAAGGTAATCAAAAGCAGTGAGCATTGAATAAAAGATTGTGAGCAACCGTTATATAGATTATCTTGCCCGAACGTGTCTTAAATCTAACTCAAATTTAACCCAAATCCGATATTTGTATTTTAGGAAATTCGAAGCTGAGAAAGTGAAATTAAGATAATTAGGAATGAATGAATTTTGAGTAAAAATTACATAGAATCGTTATAATACGGAATTTCGCTAATCTAAATCTAATATTTTTCTACCACAAGACGTTCGAAATCTTAAAAGTGAAAGAAGTCATTAGGTGAGACTATTGTATAACAGATGCGGAATCATTATTATTTATAACATAAAGATATTCGATGATATAAAAGACGATAGAAAGGAGGACATCTAATCACGGTTAATCCATCGTAGTAGCATTTAAGACCATCAATATGCAGGTACTTGGGATATATTTCACGATTGTTCCCCAGTAGCCAAGAAACACTCGTCCGTCACCCGTATTGTCGCGTCGGTTTAAAAGTTTCAGCTTCGATGTTCGCGGGGTTTAGTTGCTGGAGACGCGTTACAGGATGCTAACACCTGTTATTGTCACGCCTACGGGGAATATTATGTAGGTAACTAGTGATCTGGTACAACTCGACAGCTGTGATCGATGGCACTGTGACTCCAGATAGCCAGCTATTTCTTTCACTGACGGAAACTACAATACGCGAGCGTACGTGTGGCCGCGATTAATTTATAACAAATTACCCCTTCGATGTTAAATATAAATGAAAAACGGCGAAAAATATTGCGATTAAACGACTCTTAATTATTGGTATACCCTTCGATATCATGAAGACTAATGTGTGTAATATACAAATAAAATAAGATCGTATCTTGCTTAATATCATTCGTTTTGTCAGATTCAAATCGTAAAAATTAATGGAATTGAATAATTTGAAAGATCTACGAACAGCGGACAAGACGGATTGGAGAAACAAAAAAGGATATAACCGGATTTATAATTGATCAGTCTCGCATCAATAACTAAAAGAAAATCGCAGTCGTGCAGAAATTGATGATATTAAATAATCTATAGGATCTAAGAACAAGAGTCGAAAAGGATTCACGGGACGAAGAAAAATATTTGATACAGCCTTATACCTCCAAAGCTATTAAAATGAACAACTAAAAGAAGATTACATCTACCTTAATGCCATCAATTTCGCAAGATCAAAATCGCAAAAACCGACTGAATTAAATAACCTGAAAGCAGTAGGAACAACAGAGAAGCAGGACTCGGTCATAAAGCGAAGAGAAGCGATTGCAGCAGATAAACGAAGAAGAGGAGGTCGAAGGGCTTCGTGCGAGGAAGACAGAAAGCAGACTGTAAAACTGAAAAGAGAACGTGTCTGTCATCGACTAAAATCGATCTCGAGCAAGCGTAAGATAAAGCAAGAGACAGAGCGAGAGGTAGAATGAGAGAGAGGGTGTCACAGAATGAAGCAAGTGCCACACCACGAGAAGCGAGTGCGTAGCTTAATTTCCTGCTAAATTACTACTTTAATAGGAAAGATGAACGCCGTTGATGAGGAGGGTGAGCCAGAATATAAATAGGGGGACTCTCCCTTTCCTTCTCTATCCAATCTTCCCCCTCGCTTCTCAACACCCTTCGACAGTACCACCACCTTTTCTCCTTCCCCTCTTCTTGTCCTCTTCTCTCTTTAGCAACCCCTTAACACGAGACATCATCGTCGCTCGGTTAACAGCGTGACAGGAGATGGAGGATGATGATTCACGGACGTGACGATTTCACAAAGAGTTTTTCCCTCGAATGCTGGCCAATTTCACGTGACTTTACGACCAGACGACGACGATGTCGCGTGATCACGAAGTAGGAAAATCGAGGGCTCGTCGCCGGATGGAGGTAGCGCGCCTCTCGTGTCGGGAGCTCGTTCACTTTTTATAAAGAGGACGCAGGAAGAATCGCGAATTGATTAATTGGTAATTGAGCCGTGACGGGTGTCCTATGGGAGGGATTCGAAGGGAATCCTCTTCCTTCTGTTCAGAGTGATTTTTTTATATCCATCAGGGGTGTTTTCTATGGTGTTTTGTTCGAGACACTTCTGGTGTCTTTATTCGTAAACGTAGTAATAAGTTGGGAAGATATTAATCGCAGAGTTCCTTTCATTTAGGATACCGAAGGAAAATAGTAATCCGCTGTGTTACACACCACGCGTTTGGGTATTTTAGATTTTGAACTTTCACGACGATTAGATAACACGTCTGTGCTTCTTCAGGGCAGACCTGAATAATTGAATTGGAATGTTCACGAAACGTCGGAACAAAGCACAACTTGCTGATAAAAATACGATGGAAATTCGAACTTCCACAAATATGTTATTTATGTATTGTTTAATTCATCAAAGAGCTGCGACAGATCGGAGTATGCTACACCACAACATTTAATCCTAGCAAAATATTGTATTCAGGTACTGTTTTTAACAATGTTATGTGAATCATTTCACGGTTAAAAATTTCTTAATTCACGAAATATATCTTATTTGAAGAATTTTGAAGAATTTAATAAAACGCGAGTCATTAACGACCACAGTGGTAGCCAACGCGATAAATACATCACGCTTCTGCAAAAGTGTACGATAGAGATATACGATCACGTAACTTCATAACGAGATACGTGCTTCTTCGAGAAAATGGCAGACGATAAAACCAAACGTTTAAATTTATGACACGAGTCTCCCCGTGGCACACGGTTCTTAAAATTGAAGAAGACTATTGGGGTACACAGGGGACGCCTGAGCGACGAAGAATTCGTCCGATTAATAACCAAGCAACGAGACTCGCAATTAAAGTTCGATACGACCGATAAATGAGGAAGAGAGCGTGGAGGAGGGCCCGGAATCGGGGCAAGAAATTCGCATAATAATTATCGATCGTCCGTTAATCTCTTCTTTGTTCCCCTTCCTGGTCCCCTGCGCCCACCTTTCCCCTCCGCCGGTGGGCGCGCATTTCAACAGAGGAAAACGAGCCGCCACAAAGCGGATCGCTTTAGTCGTCTTATACATCTCGTGGAAGTTAACAAACATTGTGTTCCTTATCTCTCCTCGGCACAATTAATGCGAGAGAGGAACCCTTTGGCCCTCTGCCGCGCCACTTTCTTCCTCCTGTTCTTCTTCGTTTTCATCCAGCATCCGCGCCGACCCGCCATCACCGCGTACCGAGACGCCTTTGGTGCTTTCCTTAACGCGGTATTACTTATGTAGATGAGCTTCGCAATTCCTATACATTATTTGCAAAGAGCTCGACCCGCCGAAGGGCGGCGAAACGGACGCGAACCCGGGGTTTAAAAGGGGGCAACAACACAGGGCAGGGAAGGGTAAAAGGATCTGGAACTTTCGAGATTGCACCGCGGCGCTGTGCAAATTCCGATTCGCGCCGCGGAGAACAAAGGGAAAGCGGCGCGCCCCGGTGTATTGGCCCGCTGTCAGCGTCCTTTCCCGGAGAAGACGCGTGTCGTTTAAATGCCGTCTGTGTCCTCTCTGTCGTCAAATGCATCGAAAAGATTCGCCCTGATCCTTTGCTTACCTTTGACCTTGCTGTACAAGATCGTTTCCAAAGGTTCTCCCGATTGAAATATAAAAGGGGCTGTTGGGCATAGTTTTAGGTAAGAGGTGTTACCAGCATTTCTCGGGCTAGGTTTCAGTTGCTTTCTTTAGATAAATAGCTTTTGTTTAGACGAGTAGTTTTTTGTTTCTTTTTTAAGATTCGTTTGATTGTTATGTAAAAGAGATCGGTACAGGTGGCTTTTCTTTAGATAAGAGACGTTGCTAGTTTCTTTTAGTCGTTTCGTTTTCGAAGCGAGTACTTCTTTCTTCAAGATCAAAGAATGGAAGATTCATTTGATACTGTTGCTGTTGATAGGTAGGCATGCATTTCAACGGAGTAAGAGCATAGTTGTTTCTTCATCTGTCTGTTGTCTAAGGTTTAAATTTGGAACTCGTAGCAAGAACTTTTATGCTTCTCTTCTTTAAATAAATCTGCAGAATCCACATTGAAATCTAACAGGGATTTACAGGAACGTCTTCAGGCATAATATTAATTATTATTAGCGACAATTGCTTCTTCAACTAGTTCTTACAGAAAGTTGAAATAATTTGGACTTTACTATTCTTCTTCAAACATGTAATCGGAGCTCCGAATTTGAACAAGGGAAGAGAGTCTTTCATTGTTGTAGGTTAGAGCACGATGAACCTAACTATACATTTATTACCAACTTAAGTCGAAAATGGTAAAATCTCTGTACTAAAGATTTAAATTTAAATATTGAAATAGCAACCGCTGTAACATTAAATATGGATAGCCCAAATAATTAATTCAGTAATCCTATCAACTGAGTTCTCCTTCAAAGACGGACTCAAGGTATTATTAAAGCCTACCATCAACGCTATAAAGGATCGCAAAGGTAAAAGGAAGATTTTACGTCAGCTTTGTAACAGACATCGTCTTATTACGCGAAATCACGACTAATCGTAAAAAGTCTGACGGTTTTTGCTGATATACGACAAGAATTCCAGTTGGTCGTGACTCGAAACCTTAGCAGAACAACGGGCCGCTCCGCGAAACGGCAGAAAATGTGACATTTTTATCGTGTCGTATATCGAAATGTAAATTCGGTGTGTAGCTTGATGGTCAGGGACGGTATATCTACTTTACGACCGATTTTAGTAGTGATATTCTTGCACTTAATGTCGCAGCGTGCAGTCGGATTCTTCCTTGAATGTTTCAGCTGCATTCTCAGGCGATTCATCTCCACGTGCGCGGATGCCGGTTCATTGCACCTAAATTATTCCATTTGCACGCGTGTTTAGCATCTTATGACCAAAATCTATGTAAAACTTTGACTAAACGATTAAGAGAATGCTACGAGAAATTTAAAATTGCAAGAGAGGATCAACTTTTCTTTATATAACACAAAGAGGGCAATAGTCCTTACAAGATGATATCTATGCATGTCATTATATTGATTCTAATATGCTAGTGCACTTACGATAAGTTGAAATTCGGAGAAAGAATAAATTATTGAATGGAACGAATAAAAAATTAAGAAAGCAACATTCTTTATAGGGTTATACTTCGCCCATTCAGAAATGATAGTGCTTTTGGATAGCATTATGCAAGATTATAGTATTATTCTATTATATTTGTACAGTATTAATGCAAGTTTAAAAATTACTTGACAAGACCACAGACATTTTAATGAAACCAATATTAACATTTTATTACAGTCCAACGTCAATTATACTCGACTTTTTACAACTTTTTCTCTATTTTTTCGTCTTCAACGTGTAAAACATATTATTTTCTCAATATTCCAACGTAATTTGATACAAATATTTCAATATTTAATAAACATGTACATAAGTCATTGATAGCGAAAATGTGAAAATAAATAAACTATCAAATTGCTTTTGAAAGTAACTTATAAAGTATGAATAAATTAATTTAAAACACCAAGAAAGTTGAAGATCAAGAGAAACGCCACAAAGTTGATTATTTCCTTCAATTTAAACACTGTTCAGTGTTTTAAATGTAAGACATTTCAAAAGACATTTAATTTCACGATGATAACCTTTTTTTACGTGATCTTCTCGTGTTTTCCTTCCACTACCATTGTGTAATATTACAAAGTATTATAAATGGTCCAGAGTAACCTGCTCTTTTATTTAAACAACACTGTATTTCTGTAACTACTTTCGCGAAAACTCTTCTATCTCCCTATTATTCCTATGAAAAGGGAAACACTTGCATTGCAAAATCTACGTTTAAAACCGCGCTGATATATCACAATTATACGCGTGATAGAGATATAAGATAAGCAAACACGCAAGAAGTAAGACTTGGTTGAAGTGACGAAACTGAAGGTTTCGCGCGGTTATTTCGCTGCTCGCATCATTGCGAATTAAATGACCCGTGCTACAAAGTCGACCGTGTTTCCATTAAGGCTGTTCGCGCGATTACAAGCGATCCAAGCTGAACATCACGAATTCGCAATAAGAAGGTTGGCATTAAGGTGGCAATTGGCTGGCAAGCGGATTTGCCATGCACGCAGCCGAACGCGAGACTGTAATGAGAAGAACATTGGAATCTTATCGGCTACACCCACGGAGTTGGCTAATTATCCGACTGCATTGATTTCAAAGCCAGAATTAACGAGCAAGTCTTTTCTTCGAGATTGCAACATGATAAATTAGAATGATCGGCGCGTTAAAACACCAAGGTTTTCTTAACCTATTAAGAATCAGCGTTGCATTAACGAAACAGTTCATTTTTTTAGTCTGTTTCTATTACGAATTCAGTTTCTTATATTGTAATTACGAAAGAGAAATCCAAGAATTTGTACAGTATTTCCTTTTTTCGACATTACTTTTTCTCATTTAGATTCTGCAGTTTCCTAAAGTTTGAGAAAATTGATATACTCGCAACATATTATGATAAACTATTTTTGTCAAGCGATGAAATTTTTGTTTTTGAAGTCCGATTTTCTAATGTCTCTTTTTACACAAAAAACCTCTTATTTTAATATCTTCGTATCTTCATCAATTCCTTTTTCGTACCTTGATAAAAGTTTCTATACTTAACTTGCGTATTATATCACTAATTAGTTTTCAATAGACTAACGCATGGAAAACGAGGCTGAACACAGACCAGAATCTTCAAGTGAAATCTTTTAACTAAATTCAAGCAAATTTTCTCATACTGAAGATTTTCTTCAACTTTTCTTACACAACATACAATTATTATGATTTAATCTCCTCGTAGTCTCAAGTGAAGTTTTTATTTCGTCTTATGTTTCTTGCATTAAAATGTATCACATAATGACGATCAACATTCAAAATGATGTTTGAAATACTACAACGAGCTACGACGTTACGATACTTACAAACATGTTCACGCGATAATTCTTCAGAGAGAAAGTACCTAAGAGTTACTTCAGACTCAAAGATTAAAAATCTACAAAAGGATAGAATCCTTCTATAGGTTATACCTGAATGTACAAACACAGGACACATCCTTAAATTATAAACTATCCGTCAAACGCTGAAACAAAATAGTCCTTAAAACGCGAAGAAAATTCTAAGCGGAAAACACGAGCGAGTACAATACTATGGACCCATTTTCATCTGGTAGAAAAACAAAAAACAACAAAAGTGGAGAGAGGAAAAAAAGGAACGCGTTCAATCAGTTTTAAGCGGCAGAACGTTCAAGAAGATTTATCCGGAAAGCGTCCGCGTTCCCAGTTCGGTTGTAAAAATTGTCGGACCATTACTAATTGTCCCGTGTAATTATTTCATGCCGGTAACTGGTAACTCCACGCGGGCTGACCGCTGGTCAGAGGGTGAAGATTCGTCGTAAAAAGCTGTGGTGCATCGTTCATCCAAATTTACTTTGCAACGCGGTTAAATAATAAATAATGCACTCTGTCACGCTGCCCGGTACCTTCCTCCATTTTTAAAGTCGCGCTTCATAACTATTGGATGCCTCTGCTTCTTTCTTTTGTTGCTTTTGTCTACCCTCCTCTTTCTCTCCTTCTGGCCCTTTGCTGTAACGAATAGCGACGATTATCCAACGCCTGCGGGAGGGCAGTCTCGAAAATATCAGCCCGATTCTCTCCGTTTATCCTCTGCCTCTGCTGCTTGTTTTATGATAGGTGAAAACTGGGCTAGAGAAATCGTGGAGACGAGCAACCTATATGCATATCGTTTTACGTTCCATCTGACGCGATGGGAAGAAGGATGCGAGCTGCATAAGAGAGCCGAAAGAGGGCGTCCATCGGGCAGGAAGTTGTTCGTCACGTCGGTTCTTATTGAAACATTCACAAAAGGGCGATCGTAGCTTTATCTGCAGTTTGATTGTAGATTATTGATGTTCCTCCCCGTGTTCGTTCATCCAGGCAAGCGAGGGCCGTCGCCCGTAAAAAAAAGCCCCGAAAAATCGACGGCAAAGGGTGGTCCACCCACGCCGCCCCCCGCCTGGCCCCCTTCCACCAGTATCCACGGTGTTCCCCCTGCCTCCCCTCGATCCCTCTTCGCCGCCCCCTCAGCCTGGCCAGTCGAATGCATGTCTCTCCCTGCACTCTCTCTCGTTGCACGTAAAAAAAATATCTACGTCCTCTCCCGGTACGGCAGCTCGACGAAGCGCTCGCGCGCACCAGCGTTTTTTTCACGCGTATGCGTGAACCCGGTGCTGTTTCACGCGTATGTATACACAGACCTGTGTGTACACTGACACGAGAGGCAGGCTGCCACCTCTGTGTATGTGTATGCGTGTCTGTATTCTCTCGTCGAAGGGAGGAAGAGAGAGAAAGAGATCGGAAGAGGGAAAGAGAAGGAAGCGAAGAGATGGTTGCACCACGCGGGCGTCGTCAACGTGTGTATGCAACGATGTAGGTGGACGTGGACGCGTAGAGACACGTACGCTCGCGTAGAGACAGTGGTGAGAGCGGAACGTAGAACCTGGCCGCGTTGTTTTCGCGTATGTAATCTCGATTCACAATGATTTCACATACTTTTGCCATTAGAGCCGATTCACAAGTGAGCAAACAATGCGTCCCATTCTTCCGATCGCTACAAAAGGGTTTTTGGCACACTTTCGCGCGCGCCCGAGCATACGCGCGTTTTCAGCGCCAGAGCAGGAACAGGACGGAATGAAGAGATGGGGAAGGAGAAAGGGAACGGAGGTAGAGGTATAGAACGAGAGCGGCGAGAGCGAGGGAGGAGCGTAACCGTGGACTGCAGGAACACAATCGCGGATAGAGACGAGAGAAAGAGCGAAAGAGACAGAAGTATGTGTGTGTGGATGTGTGCGTGGGGAGGGCAGGCGAAAAGGGAAGGCTCGATGCGAAAGAGGCGCCCACCAACGGAGGGACAGAGAGAAAGGGTAGGGGGGTGAAAAAGGGGTGGTTACCCACCCGTCTGAATTGCATCGTCGATGCACCGGCGCATCGGATTTCCATGCGACTCTTCCTGACAATCGCGGTCCTCCTCGTTGGCAAACGAAAAGCTTCTGCCTTGCTTGCACCCCGTTACGAGGAAAGTTTGGCACGGCTCGCCGAAGCTTATCTTGTCACGGGACGATTAGCGAATCGCAGATACCGAACAGCCGATCTGGTGTGCGGTCCACGAGAAAAAGGTTGCCATGCGGGACATTTTCATGGGTCTTCCGGTCGCTATTAATTCCATTATTATACATTTATTTTTTCCGCTCCTATTTTATCTTCCATATAGTTAATTCGATATAGAAGAATTTTATTTATTAGAATTTATTGGACGTTTACACGTTCAAATAATTCGTGGTAATACGATATCCACTATCTGAAGTGAATCGATCCAATATAAGAAATTCATTTAATCAAGTTAGTAAAGAATCAAAGTTCTTCTATACTATAAACATTTAAATAGATTCGTATCTTAGCTATAACTTGGACAGTATCGAAGGCAGTATCTACAGTGTTGCTGTTCCATCGCCTATATAGTTGTAATCAGATACACATGTACTAAGAAAATTTAAAGATCTTTGTCGATTTACAGCTTAATCGAATTATGTGAAAACGCGATCATTTATTTGCGATTCTCTTTTTCACAACATCTTCGTTAAATTAAAATCACGTAACAATCGAGCATAAGAAATGATAAGTAACTATTTAGAAATTTGCAACACAAGAGAAGCGATATATTTTCTATATTTTCTAATTACTAGACTCGAAGAATCATCTGCTTCGTCGTTTGAAGATTAACCGTACCTCTTTGCCTTCTTCTTCCTTATATTCTGTCTTTCTCATTTTTTCCAGAGTCGATTTAGTTCTTCGATGTATTTCCGCATCCTGGTAGCACGATTGCCGCGGATGGAATTCCTGCTGATGGGAATAAACGATTTCGAAACAATATTTGTTGTCTTTCCAGACAGCAAATACACGAGCACAGGGCCGTCGCGTACCGGCGGCTGTTACATAGAAATCAAAATGTAGAAACACGCGCGCGCACCACTTGAATATCAACTGAATTGGATATCGAGAGCCTCTCCCCGAGTGAGCGCACAGGGCTGATCAAATATTTTTTTTATGTTTTTTTTTTTTGTTCTATCGTACTTGACGAAAACACATATCTGCGTTGGGCTAATCGTTAGCAGCAGATTCTGAGCACATCGGGAGGGAATAGACGTTGCGTGGATTAGTATTCGTTGTTACCTCCAATTGGTTCCATGTTTGCTTCGGAAAGACACTAGCGAGTTTTAACTGGTTGCCACGTGATAAATTTGTCAGAAATCTGTTTGGTGTCCAGTGGATTCTCCTAGGTTTTTGTTATTAGTTAGGGGTGTCCCGAAAAACTGGTGTGAATCAAGGAAAATCTATTTTTCTACAAACTGATGGAACTGACGCTTTCTACGCGATAAAAAAAATTGCCTTCGACCTCCGGTTTTCGACAGTCCATGATTGGATTCCGACGACATTTAGAAATTGGACGTAGAATTTAACAATATTCCATCCAATTTCATTGGCATCGAAAGAGTATCTTTCGTGGAACCGAAGAAAACATTCGGAAATGAAGAAATCGGTTCTAGCGATAGCCAACTCTACGACGTTACACCCCATAATAGCGAAGAATTGCATCTTCAATCGTGAAAAGCAGTGGATGTAGGCTTTAAACGATCGTGGAATACCATTTTGTTGAGCCAACAACAAGTTCGAACCTGCGATTTGAGCGAATAATCTTAATCCACGTTCTTGAATAAACAATCTAACGATTCGAACGTTAAAAGATTACTTGAGAGTATAAATAAGAAAAGTAGATCTAGTTAAGATGAAAAATGAGTTACCATAATGTTTCCAAGTTTGCTCCTTTGTCGCATAATTAGTAAAACATTTTCATTAGTCAATCTGATCATTATACTCCACTAAGAAAGAAATAGAAGCTACGCAGAGACTCGTTACATTCAAGCAAGTACTATGATTTTGATATTTCGTACGCTGCTATTCCATCCTACCCTCATTCTGTGAATTTTTGTACCTATAAATATTGCCAATCTAACGATGATCAATCATCGAAAATCGTTGGAGGCTGGAAGCGACGCGATGTTTACGACAATACATCCAGCGGATACAACGGAAGCCGTCTGCTCGGCTGTCATCGTTGGATAGAATCCTAAAAATTCCGCCTTGAAGGGTCGTTAGGTTAACGCGGTGACATCAGAGGGTAGCCTGGTTGCCGGTGCCTGGTAATATATCGAATGATGAATCCGCGCATCGCAAACCCATAAAAACCCGTCAAGCCCCCGGACAGATACGAGATACGCCCTATTACTGTCCACCAACACCCGAGCGGTCCAGCGTCCGTCCAGTTCGCAACGGCTAACTAAATTACCAGTTACATTTTTTACTGTCCGATCCCTGGGCGTTTTTTACCATCGTATCGAACGCAATGAAATGCTTCCCTAGGTCGTCGCCACCGTTACCGCCGCCGCCGCCGCCGCTGCCGCCACGGAGCGGAGGCACTGAAAGGCCGGCTGCGCCCCCGAAAATGTTGCTCGCGTGCTTTTTTCCAACCCTACCTTTTCGCCCCTCTACCTCCACTGGGCTACGCAGGCTCCGCTTTTCGTGTACCACCGCGATGTGTTCCGGTTAAAACGATAGGTTCGCGAGAAAGAACGAAAAAGAAATCAACAGAAAAAATATATATACATGTATATAGGTAGATGTAATAATAAATACGTTCGAGTAACGGGCGTAAATGCGCGAAAAAAATACGACTCGTCATGGAGGCGCGGCCACCGGTGCACCGAGGGCGTACACGTTTCGGTGTTTTCAAAAAAATGTTCACGTCGAGTAGTACTCCCGCTGTAGGTGACTCCCTCCTGGATCGAAACATATTTTTATAGGGCACGAAAAAGGTTTACTAATGTCATATAATACTCTACGTCGCAGTCGGCGTTCACCAACCGACGACCCAGCCCGACCAGAGACCAGCCATGGCGTCGCGTCGAGTCTCGCGTCGACGCAACGACACAGCGACTTCGACGACCGAGAATAATTATCAGCGTTGCATTTAATTGATGGAATTGGATCTAACGTTCACGATGCCAATGTACTCGGGCTGATACGTGTGCAGCATGGTCGCTACTTACGGTAATCATTGCACGTTGTTAAGAAAACAGTCCTTAAGTGGGCGTAATTGGAGGAAGATGTAATTAGAAGCTTATTACTCGGAACTGTTTCGTCTTTTCTGGGCCATTACGATAACTGTAGGATAATGTTGCGCAGGATTTTTTTGATGCTTGTCTCGTGACAATATCGCGTGATATTTTGGGTGCGAAGATAGGTTTTTATTTGTCGATTTATCGAATTTTGTTCCCGTACGAGCAGATAAAGTTGAGACAGATAGAAAGTGTAATTCGAAAGGAAGCGTTTTAGTAGGTTTTGGATTATCTTTTATATCGTTTTGCTTTCTGTTCCAAACTTCCTGATTCTGAACTCTTCTGTTCTGCTTCGAATAGTTTGGGATCGCCGTTACTCAAGAATAAAGAGTTTCCAAAATCCATGAGATAACGTTACGAGATCTTTCGCGGTACTTGCACACGTATCATCGTACATTTTCAATGGCTGATGGTCTTCTAGATGGTTTCTGAGACGTAATAGTAAGAACAAATATAAATAGTTTCTCGAATATGCATTCTATTCTATTCTGAACATTCGTTCTTCATCGATGGATCGATTCAAATTAAGCGAACATAATTTACGATCGAGGAATCGTTACAGTTTAACAAATATGCAAACAGTTCAGAGGAAGATACGAGGATACCTTTTACTAAAATGAAGTTTAATTTCCAAAATACAATATGCTCTCAATAACTTCCTCAAGCGAGATAGATTTTATTTTGAAGTCTCACCTACAAGTGTATTACGCGTATATAGCCTACTTCCATAACCCAACGAAACTCAAGCAGCAATCAAAATTTATAGAAACCAGCGGCGACAGTGATACCACGAAGATCGAACGATCAGTCTGATCTAGCTCGTTTATACGGTTTTATACGAGTCTCATTCGTAACATTAGCTTTAGACGGGCTAACTGCGTTTCGTCGATACATCGTGTCCAACAAATTTCCGTGAAACGGCTAGGAATCACGGAGGAAAAATTTATTAACTACAAACCGATGGTTGCGTCTCTCTTCGACGCGCACGCGTGCACGATAGAAAGCGGTTTGTTTTGCAAGAACGATAGACAATGAGGATTTTATTTTTACGAAGAATTTTATTAGGTGCTCGCAAAATCAGTCATAACTAATATTTTATTATTGCCCGAAGCGAAGAGGGGGGAGAGATGTAAAATAAAATGTTGCACCCGTTTATGCAACTGCCGGGCCACTCGTTTCGGAAGTGAGACGGTGTAAATTTTACAGTGCGCGGACGATAAACGTGTGCGCCAGATGAAACATGGTCCGAACCATTTTTCTTCGCCATCCATTTGCGCGTAAGTCACCGTGCTGGCATTTTTTCCCCTGCGTGTGTGCAACCGGATCGTTATCCTTGGATCATAATCGTTTTCGACCGCTCCGACTGCCTGTAAATGTCCACGGGACGTGTACGCGTTTCGGAAACGATTCTGGAAAAGGTATTCCGCTGGGGGATCTTCGATTGTTAGAATGAATGGATCGACTGAAGCATTCGTTATTCAGGAATGATGACAAGAAAGTGTAATCGTAGTTATTATCCGATAACCTACAATATCCTTCCCCTCTCTCCGTTTGATTCTCAGGTTAGAATTTTGTTACAGGCTCTTAGAAATCTTAGAAAACGATAATTTAATTCGAGAGGAGACGGGCAATTATGTATCGCCATACAAAATTATGCCCTCGGAACGTCGATGGCGGCGCAGCGTCCATGGAAAATGCAACGGGCTAAACGTTTGCGCTTATATGCCAACTTCCCGGAAGAAGTAAACCGTGCAGTTAGCCTAATTTATGCCAATATCTTTTCTTAGCCCTCCTCTGACACGACTGTCTGCTTGCGAAGAGGTTAAAGGTACTGCATCTTGAGAGCCATCAGGTCGTAACAGATAGTACGTATTCGTGGCTAAATTATGACCTCGTAGGGCCTCGACTTTATCCCTCGTAAAAAAGGCTGGAACGGCCTTCCGAAACGAGGCAGTGCGCATAATTATCCCGCTACGTCCCTCATTCGCGCGGCCCCTCTTAACTTTACTGTCCTGCAGGACCTACACGCCTGTCGAAACTTTCGTGAAATTACGCGCAAGTCAGCCTCGAACCGCGATTATGCACACCTAAAGGGTTTCAACATTGATGTCTTGGCGTGTTCGTGTTGCAAATTAACGGGCCACGTTTTGCCCGGATAAGTAATTCGTAGAAATTTCGTTACTCGAGAAATTTTGTGTTCGTCGAGGGTAAAGAATTATTGGGCGAAATTGCAGAGAATTTAGACAACGAAGGAAGTTGTTTGAAAAGTTGACTTATCGACGGATTTAACATACCTGAAGCGTACCAATATTGACGCAAGATTGCTACAAATTATCGGACCGTATCTTATTGGCTGACTTGGATAAGTAATTCGTAGAAATCGAGTTAGGCACTTAAGATCTTTGTGTTCGATCTATGGAAGTTGTTCGAAAACTAATTTATAATAGAGTAATCTATAACGGAGTTCCATCAGGTGCACGTTTACATAGCAAACTGTCGCATCATATTTTACCTAGATGTGTAAATTTCATACTTCAAAGATTATTTTTAAGTATGATATTATAGAAAATTTAGGGAACACAGAAATTTGTACGAAAAATTGATTTATCGATAGATTAAGTACCCTAAAGCATTCCATCGTGGCATCCGAATGTCATTGCGTGACAAATTAACAAACAATGTAATGTAATTAACAAATAGTGACGAGCAATTCGTAGAAATGTTTTAAGAATAAGAGAGCAGCGCGTTCGTCGATTATTGAACGAAATTACACATAATTTTGAGAACGAATGAAGTCGTTCGAATATTTTTGTTTTTATAAAGATTTTTATTGAGTTAATACAGCGTATAATCAACGGTGCAGTTCTTTCTCGGCAAATTATATCGTAATCACGTGGAAGCTGATCAGTAGCGGTAATTGCATGCGCGAAAGGTAATATTTCAAGATTCGATGTTGGAACCGGGTAATAAAGTCATTGGAGTAGCTGGTCCTAATTACTCGGAGAGACTGACGAGGCTCGTTAATTCTTCGATCGGGACACAGTTTGTTTCACGTTATTTCCTTGCTACGGTACATTATCACGTATAGTTATTGTGCCTGTAGACCCGATACTCGTCTGTTTACGGAGATGGTAAAAGAAAACGTTGTAGTTAAGTATCAATTTGCCGAAGAATCTGTATTAAAACACGCGTCACGTGAATTTATACGTTCATAAAAGATTCGTTCCTTTTTGCCTGAATCGGAAGCTGCTCACGAAGGACAGCTACGTCGATATCGATCAGCACAAAAGGTGCACGGATACGTACCTACATGGTTATAGCTCAATTAAGGTCGCGCAAGGTGCAGGAATCCTTTAGGACACCCGGAAGGGATCAGCGTACACCTGCTGACCGAAATTTTCACTAATATCTCGGTCGCGGTTGTACAATGCGTCGTACGACTTCTGATTATTGTAAAAAATGTGTCGTTTTATATGTTGTTATATATTTGGGACTGTAGCCACGGTTAGGAGAAATTGTGGTGCGATAAGTCGCACGAGGCTACCATTTCGCATTACTGTATTCAAGGAATCAACTGGCGATTAAGAAGAATTTTAGGGTGGTAATTTACACAAGGGCGCCACTTTGCCGTGTAATTTTTCAGGAATTATAATCGCAATTAGGAAAAATTGTAGTGGTAATTTATCCAAGGGTGTTATTTTACACGGAGTAATGCTCGAGGAATCGAAGTCACATTTGAGAGAAATTAAAGGTGCTGATTTCTATAAAGCTGCAAGCAGGACTTTAATATTCGAAGCATTAAATCCATAATTGAGAAAATTTCTGCTAATTCAAGCAATTAAATCCTTACTGAGAGAAATTATGTATAATAAGATCTGTTCGAGAATACTACTTTATTGTTTCATAATGTACTTATTCTTAATAATATTCAAGGAATTAAAGTCACAATCGGTAAAAATTGTAATTACATGTATTATACGATTGATTTGCTAGGGATCTATCTATAAATCTATAAATCGAAAGGCAGAGAAAATGGATGACGCTACAAACATTATATGGCAAATTCGTTTTATTCTAAGAACTAAGTTTACTAAGTTATATAGTTAGACATATAGAAGAATAGTCTGTGCGTGAACGAACACTAATCAATTTGCCGGTTTGCCTTGAAAGTTTAAAAAATCAATCTCATTAGTAAACATAATTTCATGATAATTCATTACCCAATCCGGTGCCCCACGCATACTAATTATAATTTATTAATAACTTCTCTCCATCCTTTCCTCGAAAACGTTAATCAAAGGCGGTGTCTAGAAACGTCACCATATTTCTTCCGCCATACTTCTTCCCGTCGTATTTATCCTCTAAACATCCCCTCGCTTCAACCTTTCTCAAGTAAGAATATAGAAATCGACGAGGTTCTTGAACAGTAGCTACGTGGTAGAAAATATGAATTGACACTTTTCTAAAAACGAGATATGTTCTCCATTCCGGTAATTTCAACGCAGGCCTACGCGTAATAGATGCAAACTGCGAGCCGATCGGCTGTAAGGGGTCACGATAAAGATTAACTCTTCGAGCTGGTGTGCGCGTAATCAGCAAGGCGGGAACATAACCGTGCGAAGTTATCAAATTGATCAAGCCAAAATAATCTGTGCGAGCGGTCGCCCCGGTTATGCGCCATAAACGCAGTGTATGAGCAATACCGCGTGCCACCTAACAGTGTACAGGGTACATACGTACAAAGCAAGCACGAGTCGAACAGGCCAGTGTTCGTGGAATCGCCAACACACGGCCAGAGAACATAACATAACCCGATGTCACGCGCAGGACTTTACAACTCTGCCATCTCGTCGTTGGTCCTCTCGCCTCCTCCTCTATCCCCCTCGCCATCACCCTCTCGGTACATCGCCCTTACGCCGTTCTTCCCTTTCCAAATGTCTCTCCCTCTTCGTCTACGCCCCGCGATTTGATTTCTCCGGGAAATCTGTAACTCGTCGAGGTTGAAATGGCGTGGTTTTCCCAACGGAAGCCTCTGAAAGAGGCGGGACTACTTTTGCGGAGTCTGCTCCGGGAATTGGGTGGCGATGTCGGTGTTAACGTGCCACGATTCTGGGGACGATGGTAAGGATGAATTGATATCGGCATTATACGAGTAGAAGTGGATAGGAAGTGATAAATAGACCACGGATACTTATGTAAGCTCATAGTCGTAATCTTACGAAGATGATTCGTAAAATGGAATGAATCTAGATGGAGAACTGTTTGATCGATCGAAGATTATAACGAGTACCATACTTTGGATATTTTATATGTTTTTACGTATTGCGTGTGCATTCTTGTATCTTGAAATTTTTCATAAACACATAACGATGTGTTACATTTCTTGTCTTTTACAGTCGTTTGTCTATAATTTCTAAATTCAATGTAAAAATTCGTGTACTCGGTCCACCATGACTGCATACGAATATTATTTTTTATTTGATTTTCGGAATTGAGTATTCTAATAAACTGTTTCTTAAAAACAACTGTGTTATGTTGAAATATTTCCTTTGAGACTTCCAAAGATATAAATGTTAAAAAATCAGCAAAATATGGACTTATTATATTTCTCTGTGGTTTTCAATTGTGTCAAGTGGTGTTGAAGGAAGGAAGGAGGAAGATTTTATTAATCCTTATTTGGCGCTTCTTGTCATTTTGATAGGTTATCATAAATATGAAAAAGCAGTATGCTCTGAGCATTATTTTATTATTCATGAACGATAGGAACGATTTCATGCTTGGATATACAGAAATTTCACCTTTTTAACTCGTACGAAAGAATTTGCAAATTTACGTATGTCCTTTATTTAAATATGTCTTCATTATACCAAGATAAAAATTACGATGATAAAATAAAGCGTGTCGTAATACTCTCTAACATGTAATCAAGCGTCTGGATACTGTTAAACTATAATCTATCTCAGCGTAAGTAAAATGAGCTATAATTTTCATAATTCGACCTCTCTTAAAAATTCTTACTCGCAGAAGATAGCAAACGTTCTGTATATAATTAAAGAAATTATTCGTCGTATAAAACCAAATTTAGTATGCATTTACCTCCCTTCAATGACAAAATCGCACATTGTGAATTGCAATTAAACGATTCGAATTACGTAAAATCGAACAAAACTCCCATTTTCCGTAAAGAAAAATGACGAAGAAAATTCTCCGTAAAGATTCCAGAAAATTCTTCACAAAGATTTAAGAGATATATTTTCTATATGAATGTGACGTGCGAAAGCAACGAAGAGTGTTAAGAAGTCTCATGGATGCATCCGGAAGAGGGAGAAGCGAAAAGAAAGGCGGCAGCGAGATCGGTCATCGAAGTCTCTGAGAGTGACAGAATGATGGCCAGAAATAGACGTCAGAGAGAAAGAAAACAAGGGGCTACTCGATGTACTAAGAGTTAGCTGATGGTAACATCGGAGAAGGCACCGGTGAACATCCTCCTGGGTGCTGGCAGATATTACTATAATGCAACTCTGGACATAAACGCGTTTACGACGCGCTGCGTTGTCATTACGCGGCCCCTGCATCGTTCGCCAGTGGCTTTAACTTTATCGGCACCACCACCGACACCGACGCTACAATCATTGTTACCACTACCAAAAACGACCAGCAATACGAGCGACTACCTTCCCTCTCGGCCCAACCAAGAAGTCCCTCGCGTTCGAAACACCGTTTCTGTGTCCCTACTGCGCCCTCGAGGAACACCTGTCTGCCCGTGCTTTACGGTGTACTCGTAAAAATTAATTACCTATAATTAGAAAAATCGCGAATGTGCCGGCGTAGAGCGTAACGCGAAGGGCAAGAGCGAGGATTCGGCGGAAGATATTGTTCGCGGTGACTTTATGATCGTGAACAGTAGGATGATGGGTGGGGGATCTTCTTCTACCTTCTACTTTATCGTCTTCGTACGTACAAAAAATAAATATCTGGGGTTTGCAAACGAAAATCGCGAGGATTCCTCTGCTGCCTCTAAACGTCCTTTCTAGCATTCAACGTGTGATTTTTCCAGATTTTTGGATTTAGTTAGAATGATCCGAGGTAAGGAGGTTTTGAAAGGTTATTAAGTTACTTTATCGTTCTATACGTACAAACAAAAAGTGTCTTTTGGTGCTTGCAAATAGGAATCGTAAAGATTCCTTTGAATGCATTGAGATGTTATCAGTGTCCGGTGTACTATTTCTCCGGACATTTGGGTTTGGTTAGGATAATTTAAGATAAGAAGTACTTAGATAGAAGTACATAGAATACTTTCAATTTCTCAAGTGTGTAATTTCACTTCGCTCCGATAATTACTGAAAATCAGAAATTCTTGAAAAGCTTGGAAATCTTACGAGGTCTAATAGCTCTTTAAAAATTAGTGATTCTGAATCTATCGAGCAGTATCAGTTTGTTTAAATTACTTCTTCCTCTTCGTTATCACCATGCCCTTTCTCACAGTAAATTGATTCTGTAGATGATCCGAAAACATTTACATAATTAATGTCACAGAAAAATTGAGCTTGAGAAAATTGTAGATAAAGTTAGATTTTAATAGAACAATTCGTAATGTTCCAAGTATGGAAAAATTAGATGTAACTATAATAGTACTATCATGAAGAAACATTGTTCAGATAAGTTAGAGAGATACATATTTTTGTCGTTTTTGGAAAAAAGTCCGCTTATATAATTTTTGTGTCGAACCGTCCAACTTGAAATTAAACGTAGATAAAACACTCTGTTAATAGAATATTTATTCTAATCAAGCAACTCTTTTAACATCAATTTTACAAGATTAATATAAATACAAACTATATACAATATTTCAATATCTCTCTTCTAAACAAATTCTTTAGCTTCAATTCTTTAATAAGTGTTTTATAATATTTCAATATTTTGTACTTACTACAGTATTACAATAGCGAGTGTCAGAGATTCGTTTAATTTACTAAAAGGAAAAGGAAAAAATCTCGTCAAAAGACGAGAGATCCGATCATTCGACTTTCAAATGATTGAAATTCGAACCAAGTAACTACAGAATTCGAAGCTTCTCTCTATGCTCACATTGTATCTATTTAAACTGACACGACAGCATAGTGGCGCGTATAGAGAAGCTAACTGGTCGAAGGAGCACGAAACAACCAGAAGAAGACAAAGTGCCTGAATATGTATTTGCGCGTGCGTTATATCCATCTATACAACGTCCATGAGCTCTGTCGTACACGCATTGCCGGGGTGTTGCGGCAAGGAAGGGTTTAACGATTCGCGTAGCTGCGTCGATTTACGGCCCCTAAAACACATCGAATGCGCTTTATATGTATGTAAATTAGGTCAGCCGCTTTGGTTCGCCCGAACCCCAATCTTCGCGGCGCGGTGCACAGGGTGAAACAGAGTCGAAAGCAAAATTACGACATTTTCGTTCGGTCTTCGCAATCGCGAAGAGAACGTATAAAGTCGAACTTTGGCCTGCGTTGCTTCCACTTCACACAGAAATGTTTCAACGTGTATGTGGATGATGAGATATGGAATACTTTTTGCCGGTGAAGTTTGGGTAATAAGAAGAGAGAAAGAAGAAGCTTGCGAGAGAACCGATACTTCACGCTCGTATGTTCCAAAGTGCTCATTCTCAGAATTACTTAACGTATAACACGTTGAAAAATGTAGCTACTTCACTTTTGAAATTATACGATATATACTTTTTCATGGAATGTAATTAGCATTATTTTAAATAATAATATTTGTTAAGATATTCTGTCTATTGTATTTTTGTTTCTAAGTTTATTGTTTACTTTAGTTTTTAGTTCTTTCAAGTTCGTCTTTTGTTGAAATGCATAGACACAAAGATCTAAAAATTGCATCAGTAGTGTTACTTATTCTTAGACGATCGATGCGGCGGAAAATATGGACGCCCGAGACAAACAATAGCGTAAGTCGGTCTGGTGATATTTTTCATGAAACAAATAGCATTTTGCATTTATTGTTATAAAAAATTCGTTATATTTGCTCAACAGTTGGAAATATATTACGACAGGGAATAAAAATATATAAAAATATTATAATTCATTATGAAACTATAGGAATGATATTCTTAAAATATATAAAGAAGTATATGATTAAATCCAAATTTTCAACGTTCGATCGCTAGCGATTCGCAATAGCAGCGAAAATGTTAACTTTGATGTCATTAAAACTATTTTGTGTAATAAAAATTCCATTACAAATGTCCTCCTTAATCTTCGTTGATTAATATTTATAATAATCGAACACACTTTGGAAATTTATAGACAATCGTTGAAGCATGGACGATCTTTTTTTCGTGAAATACAGGAGCATTAAAATTCACTGCAGGAGATAATTTCGCAGTCTAGACGTTCATTCTAGTAGTAATCTAAGCTTCCCTTCCCAACTTTCCTTGTAATAGCAGCTAAATCTTCCCACCACTGTTCCAAGAACGAAATAAGAACAGAAAGAACAACAGATTATTACGAAATAAGACTACCAAAATCTCTAACGTGCGCCCATAAACATGTCAACGCCATCGTCATAGTAAAACATCGAAGGAGAGCTCCACTTTCAATCGTTATTCTACGTCCGTGTGAAGCAAATCCTGCAGAGACACGATGCTCGTTTTTTGTCGACAAGAGGATGGCGATTTGGCGATTCGTGCGCGCTAATTATCATTCCTTTCTCCGATTACCTTCACACTTGTTTGCCTTGCCGAAGTCCGCTAATGGCCGCCCTTGAGTCGCGAAGCAAAAGGGGCGCCGGCCTCTGCCGTCTCGTTTCTTCCACCAGCGAAAATCGAGACGTTTTGTCGGCAATAAATCGTAACAATGCAGCGACGGTAGAAGAAACGGCGAATTTTGATTTGCGAGCGTCCAGATCGCGTCCGTAATTTCAGTAATAGCTTACGCGGTTTCTCTCCGTACCTCTCTCCTCGTTCGTTCGAGCCGTTTGGACGAAGAAGGAAGGAAGAAGAAGAAGAAGAGATAGGCCACGATTCAAAGTAACCGCTTTCAGAGCGACCGTTTCGCCGTGGTAACTTCATAAAAGAGCCCCCCCGCGTTCAGATGATTCTCTATAAAACAGTATATCTCAATTCTCGAGGTACCTACACTCACACTCGTCCACGTTCTTCGGAATATAACTGGTGTTCTCCCTGCTGTCCGCTTTTCTTTCGCCTGATCGACGTTTATGAGGCTCGGGGAGAAAGTTTGACGAGCAAGTTTCGAAGGGGTGGAGCGCCATGGTAGATTTAGGTTGTTCTTGCTAAGATTTTTTTTGGAATTTCAACGAAGTTAAATAGTGGAAGTTAGTTGTATTCTTTTATATTGCGCAAAGGGAAATAGTACTTTAAATTTCTTTGAAATCTAATTGAGTGTTAGAGAAGTGGTTCTTTCGTGGTCTATAAGAAGTCAATGAAGATAAATGTAGGATATAGGATATTTTTTAGTCGTTTTAAATACGATGTCTACTTCAACAAATGTAATATTTGTTTGGTATGACGCACTATTTTAAAAAGATTGATAATTATAAAAATTTCAGAGATTTTATTTGTATATATAATTTAACGAACAATGTTATAATAACATCTTGCACGATGTAATTTTATACTTTATGTACGACTAATCTTCAAAGATATAGAACTCATCTAGAGAAGGGAAGAAATCGAAGGAACTGGAAAAACATAAAACATGCATACGTCAAAGAAATAAAAAATCTATCGAAACCCTCAAAAATATAAATCCACAACGTTTCTATGAAAAGCTATTATTTTGAAAACTGATTATTTGTCCACTTTGATAGTTAAGAGATCTTGGATGAGGAACTGATTAAAGGGTAATTCGAAGAGTTATCCGACCATCAATATTACATGGAGCTATCGAAATGGAAACAGTGTGTGGAAGTACCCCCAGGATGGGGTCAGAGAAGCCGGCCTGGCACCGGAGGGAAACAGTCGACGAACTTTATGATCACCCAGTACAACTTGAACGGGAATAGCACGTTCTAAAGGCTTGAGCGCCGCTGCCTACGTAGGTTGCAGTTTGAACTATAAAACGACGTAAATTATGGCCACGGATTGCAATATTATGAGGCTATATACGCACGTTTAATGATCGAAGCTACCGGGCAGGGAAGCGCGGCTAAATATTGTCCGGAAATGGTGTGAAGGCACAGGCTGACTCGTCTTTGCCTCCGACTGGCAAGTATTGACCGATACATTCGTGACTGTACGATGCGAGGCTTTCCATTCCCGGACACCGGCAGATTCCGTGAGAAAATGTCTGGAAACGGCCGCCAAAAGACGATCAAAAGACTCGTAACTCAGACAAAATCAACTCCACCGCCGAATGAAGTCACGCGGAGTAAATGCATTACGACTGGTAATAATTGACACCTGTTTAAAACATCGAATTCTCTACGTTAAACTCGTTTCTCTTTGTTGGTGATATTCGTACTAGGATTTGGAACTTTAGATTATAATAATATAAATATAATAGTAATAACTATTATATAACTATAATATAACTATGAACAGATTTTAAAACATCTGTTCTTTTTAGAAAAGATGTTATTTTGAAATGAACCTTAATACATTCCTATTCTTGTGATAAAAAAAGGCTTGAGATTCTTTTTATTCTTGCATTAATCTACATTGTATTTTGAGCAAACAGGAAGAACGTAACATATGGGAAAATTGCACATCACGATCTTTGAGAACATCTTGAAAGTTTCTTGCGTCTTCGTTAGTTAAATTTCATTATTCCGTATTCCTACTTGTCAGAATCAATAGCGGCGTATGCACAATGCACATAGAAAGACCACTGACAATGTAGTAATAAAGAGCAGTATTATTTAACCTATTAAACAATTATAATAGTTATCGACAATTACAAAGGTCACACGCTGAAGTCCCTGAATGGCTAAACTTTGGGACGCAAACTCTCAAATATTTTTAATTTCTTCCATCTCCTTAATTGCCAATATTCCTAACTTTTCTCCACCTCCTGTACCCTTAAACTCTCGAGCGGTGTTACTCCTCATTAAATAATCCGCAGTATAGCGATATTTCAAGTGATGTCCATAGAGATCTGTAAAAATCTTTCGCCTCGAAAACACTCGATCCTTCTTCTCGCAATTAACCCGGTGCCTTCGCTTTTCTACGTTGCCGCTTAAAATCTCGCCGTGTCTGGCCCTCTTCTATAAAGAAATTCGAAAGAAGAAGACTCAGGAGAAGAAGAAGTCGATAGAAGGAATTATTCATCAAGCAGCTCGCCGGTGTTCTTTAAGCACAAAGACAAGGGAGTCGTTTGGAATCCATTCAAACAAGAGCGAAGTGTTTCTCGTTACCGGATCACGGCGGGAACCTAGGGAACGTAATCTTTAACGTGACACGAAGATGCGGGTGAAATATCAAGTTCCATCCGTTTCACGATGAACCTGTCACACGTTCACAGACCAACACTCTCTAACACGTTTCATTTTCGAACTCGTGAGTTGTAAACTTATTTTTGGCGCTTCAAGTTTGCGAAAATGAAACACTGAACGCCCTAACACACACATATATATATATATGTATAGTATAGTTAATATATAGTTATTATATATATATTTGTATATATATTTGGGGCGGGGAAATCGTAAATCTTAAGCTTAGCTGAGGATGATAATTGTTAATTACGCTGGTTGCAAGAAGCGACGGTTTCATTTGAATACGGTATAAGTAACCTACACCAGGCTGAAGGGTAAAGGCAGGCGAAGCGTCGCTAACGAATCTAAACGCCGGAAGGGACAAGATCTGTTTTATTATCGACGCATAAATTGTGCAATAAACAACGACATAAGACAAGACGGTATATTACTCAGTCGTAAAAGGCGAGAAGGTTGCTGTCGCGCTGCTCGTGGTTTTGTTACATTTTCGCGGGAATGTAGCAATGGACGCGAAACAGGGGTGATTTCTGTGTAGCTACGTATATTATAGGTTCTCTGACTTTGTTCTCTTCCTTAGTTCTTGCGTAAATTTATGCAGGCAAAGTCTGGAAATTTCGATGAAACGGAGCTTCGATGTAATAAATGTAAGTAGCTATTTCTAGCATAATATAGTTACGTGTATTGCAGTTTATAAAACGTTTATTCCATTGTTATTACGTTTCATGAAAATCCAGTTACTTACGGTAGTACGAATGAAGTATTATTGCAAAAAATAATTTGCAGTTCAACTTGCTTGGTATGTAACAAATGTATGTACAAATATGTTATAGATGGTATTGTATATTTATAGACGATATAGATAAAAGATTGTTAACGTTTAGAATATCATTCCCTTCGACAAAAGTCCACAAAAATTTCAAGAATAATTTCCTTAAAGAGCCAAAACAGAAGAAAAGGAGGGGGGCCCTAAGATATCAAAAAGGAACGAGACCGCAAACGATAAAATGGAGACTATTCCGCGAAAGCGTGATAAAAGGAAGCCAATACGATGAAACGAACTCATTGTACGCGCTCTTCCGGAGAAATATAAAGAAAGAAAGTGCTTTTAGCGAAGAACTTAGCTCTGGTGTCGAACATATACATATATCGAGAAGTGGTTATTACGGCAACAATAATGCGCGAAATTATTGATCAATGGGAGGTTGATACAAAGAGATCTTCCCTTAGATTACTTTGTTTCCTGGGTATCCCCGACCGGACACGACATCGCACATCCTCGCGGTATTATCATCATCAACCACCTGCTCTCTCTTCCCTCTGTTCTCCACCTCACTTTGAATATAATTCTATAAGACGCGAATTTTCGGCGTGCCACCGTGATCACGCGACCAACCAGAAACGTGAAACCAACGTTTCACTTATGCTTCCTTCTATTCCCGAAACAACGTGAATCGATTCCCATATGTCTTTTTCGACCATGCATTCTACCGAGAAAATGGGAACAATGTTGCAAAAAAAGAATAAGGACGTTCCTCGTATTCCTTTCAATTCGTCTTCATTAGGTAATTATCCTGACCCAAGTGAATCCCTTTTATTTTCTCCTCCTTCTCTTTTTCTTTACCATCAAACCATTCTTCCTCCACGAGCGTTCGCTTACCTCATTGTTTTCTCGCCTTTCATCGAACATGCACCGATCGACAGTTTCGCTTCCTTCGTTGGAGATCACGCAACAACGTTGAGTTGGTCGCCACGCTCTCCCGCATTAATTAGCCTCAAGGAATCAGCAGGAAGACCAGCATCAGGGACCAAGAACCCACGAAACAGCCGTTACGCATCTTCAAGCCCTGGGTTTATACTTCTGGGAAGATGCTCGTAAAGACTGCTTGGCTTTCGTTGGCTCTGTTATTAGCCGCGCATAGTCTGCGACTTAAAACGAGCCAAACCTGGCCCCGTGCAGGAGGGGGCCTCGAAGATATAATCGCGCTTCGCCACTCTTCCACCCTTTCACCCAATACCACTAATCTTCCGCGGCTGACTACCAACGCGAGAAAAGGTGGCCGCTTCGGCTACGCGTGATTAAAAGGCCTCTTCTCTTCCTTTAGAACTATGTTTCTTTGCCAGGATTGAGTGATCGAGGAAGGATGGATCAGCCGTGAGCGTTCTGTGGAATTTAAGGATAAGATTAAAATTTATTAGCGAAGTCGAGCTAATTGGGGTAACGGTTTAAGCAACGACTCGGAGGAAATTCTTCTATTGAAAAACACCCACTTTTAACTCGATACTTTGTGATTCACAGGAATCCCATTAGGCGTTTTAAGTCGACTGATTCACACCGAATGAGTCACATTCAAAGCGTGTTCATAGTTCTATATTTCGATTTTTAATTTCCACGATGATCAGATGTCACGTTTGTGGTTCTTGGTTGCTGCAGCCTCGATTGTGTTTTTATTCGTACGTTGCACTTTGTTCCGACGTTACGTTAACGTCTCAGTTGCCTTTATCAGAGGTATAAAGACGCGTTGATGCTAATAGAAGGACGATTATTCATATTTCTATATTTATTATCTATATTTTTGTACTTTTGTAATAAAAATAACCTATTTTATAATGAAACTAATCTATGCGAATATATTCCAACTTCAATGTAAAAGAATATACTATTATGTATAAAAAGAAACGAAAGAAATAAAGCGAGCTTGCCTTTTAATTCAACTGTAGCAAACGATCAACCGTAAATATCTTAATCCCAATTCTACATCATATTCAGCGTTATTTACAATTTACTCAGTCTTATTTTTAAAAAATCCTCTAAACCACCATTGTAATCCACCCAAAAAATCCTCTAAATCGCCATTATAATCCACTCAAATACCAGAATTACAAACTGAATCTACAGGATTAGGCAGTCAAATCGGTACCTCGTCCTGCATAAAATGACCTTCTCTATTAAAACGCTTCCTAAATCTCTTTCGATCGATTTCGTTGGGAAAAAAGGAGGCAAAACGAAGTATCGCGAGAAGCGTCCCGTATCTGTAAAACAGGCAGGTAGCACTAAGGAAAGACAGGAAGCGTAAAAGGAACTGGAGGGTGGCGAAGTCACGGGGTAAGATCATTAGCATCCGTTCGGCTAGAAGAGAAATATTCGGGGAGTGAGAGGCAAGGTCCGATCGGTGGCGGCACGCCACAGGGAAAACAGAGAGAAAGGTCCCGTTGGGCGCCGGAGTGAAGGCAATCCCCGTCGGGACGGAGAAGTTTTACGCGGAGATTATCAGGAAGCGGAGCGGACGCCCATGAATACGGAGATCCTGCCCGATAAAAGGACGAAAAAAGGACTGTGCGAAGTGAGGAGGAAAGAAGAGCGAGAGCGAGAAGGGGAGAGTGAAAAAAAAGAAAGAAGGAAAGAAGGATGACAAAAAGAAAACACGGAGTAGGAAAGGTAGCAGGTAGTAGAAAGGCAACGAGAGGGAGGAAGATGGAAAAGCAAGGGGCAAGTGAGAAAGACAGAGGGCCAGAGGCAGTAGGGAAAGAGTTGGTAACCCAGTGCCGCCAGGAGAGTGCCGGAGCAATGTAGTCGACCACGAATGAGCGTACCAACGGATGGAGAGGCAACACTTTGTAGTTTTAATCGATCCGGTGGGACGGGGGAGAAAGACGGAACAGCAACCCCCTTCGTGCTCTCTCGGAGAGAGGGTGAGTCGGCATGTGCGGCAAGGAACGCGAGGGTGAGGAGGGAAGCACGAGCCAACGACTAGAGAGACGAACCGAAAGTGGAACGAAGAGGGCGACTATCGGTTGAAGAAGGACGTGGCGAAGTGGCCGAGCGATGAACGAGGAAACGATGGTGCAAGAGGGATGGAAGGAATACCCGGAGAGAGAGCGTAGAGACCCACATCCTGCCGACTCCTACAACTTCAACCACCAGCTGGCTACACCTCCTGCCTCCGACCGGGGGCGAGTTATATGTGAAAAGCACGTGGACCTTCGGGAGGAAGAAGGACGGGAGGATTCATTCATTTCCTCGTATATTTCCTGGAAAAGATCCGCACGTACTTTCGTCAATGTCGCCGGGGTTTCAGGCACCGAGGAACAAGTGGAAACTAGCCTTTCTTTAGGAATATTAGGTCGCCCACTTTAAGGGATGAATTCTCTTGCGAAAATTATTCTTAGCCAAGTTTGCAGAGTCCAGTGTTTAAGGAGTAGTGGAATATTCTTAATAATCGTAAATGCACACAATTGCTCCGATTGATCATGAATTTTTATGATAAACAAAAATGTAGAATATATTTGGTATCTACCGATCTACATTCTCGAAGGGAAGACGATTCTAGAGATTCTTGAAGAGTAATGGAAATAATGTGTAACGAAATTAATATTGCTTTTTTGCGTCAAATGACGCAAGATGTAGTTAAAATATAATCAGTCAAAGTATGTTTCGAAGATAAAGTCAGTCTTAAAGAGATGAAAGCAGTTTCAAGAGATAAAGACAATATGTAACAAAATTTGAAGACGAACTATTTCAAATTAATCTTGTTAACGATGCAACTTATGCAAGATTCAATCCTGTTGAAGGAAAACCAAAATGTAAAATAACTTGTCGATTACGTAAAAGGAGGCTTCTTTCGCGTAATTTCGAGGATGGTTGAATCGATGTGTTCTCATTACGAATTGCGAGGTCTAATCAGAGGTTTCGCGATCGATAGAAGCGTCGTCGTAGCAAGTATAGGGCAGCACGTAAAGAACTACAATAATTTACTGTCAGCTAGCGTGACCAGCATGGTCGAACTCGAAGAACTCGCCGTCTTCGAGCGATGTTTCAGCCGAAACGTATTTGTAGCGAAGAGACGCGCCTCTAAGGGTCGAATCACGACAGAATATTGTCGAGGTCGATGTTGGAGAAATTGAGGGGAGAACATTAAAACACCGAGGGTGCGGACAGTAATAGTGGCGCCGACGAGGGTAGCTCGTCGCTCAAAAGGGGTAAAATTTGGACTTAATAAAGACTGGCTGCGTCGTAACGAAACACGCAGTTATATTTACATGAAATTCTGCGTTCACGAATATTTTTACGCACGAAGAAGATCACTCGGAGCCACGCGATTTATTAAATAATACTAATTCGTTTCATTATCAATTTTTAGCGAAATATTGTGCCCAACTTGTTGAGTCCACGTTATTTTTTATCTGTCTATTTCCTTTTAATTAGCATCCGATGAATCAAAGGTCCAGGTCAGGAATATTTGTGACACGTATAATTTATAAATTTGGTGAAACAATAAAAGTTGCAGTAGGAAATTTTAATTACGTTTATCTATAAGCATTGGATATAAAAGCACGCCAATGATAACTTTTTAGACTCTGGAGTAAAAATGTTGATTAAATCCTGGAAGATAGAGATGTCTGAAATTGCAGATAGAACAGTTAGTTTCTAAATGATAAGAGGTAGAAAACAAGGAATGATACTGGTCTTCCGTACTTTCACGTCGAACGTTTGACAAAAAATCTTGGAAATCTATTTAATATAAAATTTTGTTAGAAAACGAAGGATGCGGTAATATTCTTGCGAAATATTAAACTAAATAACGAGAGATATGAATTTGCGGTACAGATGGCGGAAATAATTAACTTGTAAGTATGCGGTGCATGTGCTGAGTCAAAGATAAGATGCAAAAACCATCCGTAATATATTCAGCCGTGAGGCGACCAGGCCACTCGTCCAGTGCAGTCCGGTGGGTAAAAAATTTCGAAAGATTTACATGCTATGGAAAAGCGTAATGCTTCAGATTCGTCGACCAGATTGACGCATTTTAATATGTATAGCGGAGGCATATTTCTTTCTAACTCGAGCCGATCTCTCTCCACTCGCCACGATGAAAATTCAAACCGCACGTTATTTCATTCGTCGATGTTTCAGAGTAAAAAGGAACCATTTCGTTCTCTACTTTTTCCCGATGGTCCACCATAAAACTATTCGTTCTTCTTCGTTCCCCGATATTTTCCAGCGGTTGCTACTCCGATCTGAATATCCGCTTATTCGAACGAATACGACAAATTTTAAGGTAGCAGAAGGATCGCTGTAAAGCAGAAGGATCGTGTAAAGTGTCCTAAAAAGAGCAATTTCCTGGCCATGTACGCACCTGTCACATCCACCTAACGACTCGAAACTCTTCTTCCATTCGTCTTTCAGATCGGCCGGTGCGTCGTTCGAAACTGGCAAACCCATTGTCGTCGTTTCAATCTGGGAGACAGAACGAAACGAAAATGGCGCACTATCGGCTCGTAGCGTTGCAATTACCAGCCACGGGGTTCATCGCGCCCCTGAAGATAAATGAGACAGTGGATCAACGTCGACGAACTCCGACTTCTGTGTACGACGATTTATCAAAATTAATGACCGCCGAGGACTACCGGGTCGACCGACCGTATGTGTAATTGGAGTGCATCTGTGACTTGCAATTGATAGGCCAGATACTTGAGGATCACAGACAGGACATGTATAATTCGCGAGAAATGGTTTCGTGACGATTTTAGACCGATGACTGAAAATTTCGCAGACTTCTGAAACATTCGGGAGATGCTTTGCACAGCATTTGTAATTATTGTGTTTTTGCATTATTGCAGCGTGGAGATTTACATTATCGCAGAACAGAGCAATTCTTGCTTGCAGCCACCTATCTTCTTTCTGTGCTAGTGAATTCCTAAGAAAATGACACTCGCCATAGCGTTAAGTGCTAGAACTGCAAGTTCAATAAAATTTAACTAAAGTACGATAAAAAAGAATTCTCCACTCTTACAAATGCTACATGTGCCGATTACAATGAAATACACGGAACCTAAATTCATCCCAGATATCCCCTTCTTCCTCGTCGTTTCAATTCCCACGAAACCAACGAAACTACCAGGCAGCATTCGCCTGTGGAATAACTCATCTCCTATAAATCTGTAAGAAAAACCAGAAGGACCGTCCCAGAAACCAACCGAGCGTCACCCATCGATTTCCAATCCGCTATCTCTGATCGTCCATTTTACAAGAACTAGCCGCCTCTGAAGAAAAAATTTGCCGATCTGTCCATCGGATGAGCGCTTAAAATCACATCGTTAGGAGGCTGGTGTCAACCGGTGGTGTCCCTTCCGCGCAGAAGACCGGTGGGTGTCGCGAGATCGGTCCTTGGTGGCAATCGCTCCTCCCGGGCATCCCCGGTCGAAGTACTCTTCAGCCCCGTCGGGCTGATTTGCATCACGGTTACGAGCTCGTTCGAGCTCGTGGTGGTTATATTACAGAGCGAGGGAGAGAGGGCCAGGATGTGGAAAAAGGGGGACAGACGACGCGCGGGTCCCTCTCGCGCGCCGCGTTCCACCCCCAAAGCAGCCTCGCTGGAGGCAGCTCGGACACTCATAACAATCATAACAACGGGATCCTCGCGAGTAACTCGCGGACCACCTCCGCGCATCGGTACCGCCTCCAGGACCGCCTCCATTGCCCCTTCCTGCTAAAACGAGCATTGGCTGGCGGCTAGGCGGGAGAGAAGCCACGGCGGGTTGCCTTCCCTCGACTCAACAGCGGGGCCACTACGCAGCCAGACTGCGGACCGTCAGGATTCAGGTCCAAGTTTTCGCGCCGAGCTTCGACCGCGCAACGTGCACACCACGCTGCCAGCGACACGAGGACCGAGCCAACGTGATCCCGAACGAGCAGTCCAAACAGCGATCGATCATCCTGCATCGCCGATCTTGGGATTCGTTAAAGAGTGCGTCGAGTCTGATCGATCCTGTTGCACGAGGGGTTCGATCCGAGTCCACAGTGAAAAGGATACAAGAGCGAGGAATAGAAACCTTCCTGGACCTCATCAGACGGGATGTAAAAGATAGAGGAAGGACTTTGAGTGGAGGAAGAGTTAGTGAAATACGCCGGTGGTAGGCGAGTGTGTGAGTTCGAAAGTGATCAGGGAATCATAGCGCAGAGGTGCGTGCGCCGTTCAGTCGGCACGTGGACGCACCAAAGGAACACATTATATATAGACATATCGCGAATCCTGACTAGTCGTCGATTGTTACGGTTGTGGTGAATCTATTGAAACCGGTGACGCGTTCTAAACACAGTGGAATAAGTGTCCATCGCCAGTCGTCTGACCACTACGTGCAGAAACTACTGTGCGTTGTCGCGATCGATTAGCCGACCCGTGGCTTCGTTAAGCCGGATCTCTACGGACACTGCTAGCGTGGACGTTCTTCCAGTGACTTATTTTAGACCCAGTGAATTCCGTTCAGTGAATTATAGAGGGCCCAGGCCTTACACGTATGATCGAAGACTGTCGAAAATATATTATCAGGAGAGCCACGTGCGGGAGGCACTAAACGTGGCAGGTGCTACGGACAGGTGGCTCGAGTTAATTGCACGGCAATAAACGTAGACATTCTGCGAAAGATTGATCAACGGGCGAACTCTGAAACGTCCGTGTGTTGTACGTGTCTAGAGTGTATCCGAGGAAGGAGCCGCGTATCATTACGTTTTCTAACGACTACGCGTCGCACTGGCGATGCAGTAATAAAACTGACGACGACACAAGGACTCAGACTCTAACAAACTCCTAATTATCGCCGCGGGTAATTGCGACACGCACGTGACCGCCGTTGTGTTCTTCGACGTGGAATCGCGCGCGATAAGCACGGTCGCCGCACACCGTCTGACAAATAGAATAATTAAAATCACATTAAAGGAACGCTCGTCCGCGCGCTTTACGCTCGTTCCATCTTCGTGTTACATGATCATCTTCGAAGGGGAACTGACTTACAAACCTCGCAACGTTTTTCACTTAAGAATCGTTACAAGACGATTGCGATTGTTTCAGTAAAATACAAGGCGTTTGAGTTTTCAATCGAGTTTCTGATAAAAAAGAAAAAAAAAAAAAAGAAATAGCTCTATAATAAAATCAAAGGTGGTACTTCTGAAGTAGTATTCCTTCCGGGTTAGTTGGAACGATCGACGAATCGAGTTGACGTATTATCGGGCTATGAGCTATTAACTGTTTGCTTCTTAATCGCTCCTAATTACTCACAATTACCCGGCGTAATTAAGTAGGCTGATGTCACCGGCGGTCGATGTATTTGTGAATCGTTTGTCCGTCGACGTCGGTCCACCGTCGCCATCCGGACTGTTGTCTGTCGTCGCTGGTCGTTGGAAAATTACCGGAGGATCGTGAAAGAGAAAAAGAGGAGGCGACGAAAAGGTGCTCTCGAGGAAAGTCATCGATCGAATCGGAAAGCCGGAGGAATCGCGGTCGAATCCGTTGGTGTTCCAGTCGAGGGAAGTTTTATTCAGAGACGATAAAATTCGTCAGACTGGGGAAGCGCGGCAAGAAGATTTTCAGTTCGTTCGAGCAGGTGGCATCGAGGTGAATAAATAGAACCAAGCAGTCGAGAGAATCTACGTCAGGACGACGTCCCACGTACAACAATCACAGGTCGCCTCAGGTGAGTGTCAATCCTAACTCTTACTCGTCCATATTAAAATAGGACACTTAGGAAAATAACGTAAATAATAAATCCACTTAGAAAGTAGAATAATGTAAAAATCAATTCTGTTTTACAAGTCATAAAGGTAGTTTGATACTTGTCGTTAAATATGGATAAGTTTCGTAAAAATTTTATCATTTCATCAGGGAACATCGGTTGGTAGAACACGAAAGTATCTCAACGTTATTTATGTCCCGATAAAAAGAGGTTAACAGGAATTTTCGATCTCAGATAAAACGTCTAATTTTATGGATAACGTTATATTACACATCAAGATGAAAAGATTAAATATCAATGTGAGGCGTATCTAATAGAAAAACCCTATAATCGTGGTAATTGGTAGTAGTCGAAAAGAAAAGGGCACATATATTTCCATCAAAATTTGGTTCGGTCGATCCAGCCGTGTATTTATATCTGGCCAGGCAATTGCGAGGCTCGCGACCGATAATCGTTGCTCCGATAGCATGAAGTTAATCTCTGTAATTAAGAAAGTTACTCGGGGGCCCGGCCACGCGGGAATGTTGCTAGCGAGAGATTGAAACCGGCGCTGGGTTCTGCACGGTTCGCCCGAAGCCGGTGATAATTCCCCGCGGCTACTTAGCTGCGTTCCAATAATTAGGGTGATAATTATGCGCGACCGCGTACGTGTCTACATCTAATGTGACCTGAAAATGCTAACTGAAGTATCGGAACACCAGCTCCGTATGCCAATGCGTATACCAATACACAACAAACTGTGTACTCCTTTAGCCTTCGAATAGTCATTTTGCTCGTGCTGTTCTCGAATTGGTCGTCTTCATAAAAAAAAAAAAAAAAAAAGAATTATAGCTTACTATTGGACGTATGTAGTACGATTGTAGAAATTGTTGTGAACATTTCTGCGAAAATAGGTTGAGTGTAACTTTCGTATGATATTTGTATCGGAAAGTTCGAGGATGTTTACTGTTTACGAAGATTTTTAATGATACAACGTAGAAAACATCTTCTCGCGAACAAAACTCTTGTTTCTTGTTATAATCCTCGAGTGGATAGTTTAATCGCGTTTCTCAGTTGAACGATTTTAGGTATAAAATTTCCTTGCGTTTGTCGTGTTAATTTTATCTCCAGACGTTTTGTACGTCTTTTGATCATTCTATAGCAAAAAAGGCAAAAAGAAGTTCTTTATCTGTTTCTTATAATTCATCGTATTATAATTCGTTTGGTCATTTCAAATAATGTCTTCTTTGTCTACAAGAAAGAAAGCTTGAAACTTACTTTAAGCACTCAAAAAGACTACAACGTTAAAATCCGCAGCAAGTACATCGTAAAAATTCCCAGAGTCGTTATATACTTTAACCAATAGATCACGATCACTTCGAATAAACATCACGTAACCTATTTATATTTCTAAGCATGCACTCGATTAGAATAAAATTCTAATCAAATAAAAAAGTCGAAGAAAAAAGAGAAGTAACGGAAATATGATTCACGAGGTAAATGGCTAGAAGCGTCATCGCGAAATTTTAAACGTCCACTGGCGATACTACGCGTGCCGCGAGCTCTTCATTACAGCAATTCGATGACTACCCCCACCGCTCTGGCCGACATCCACCCTCCACTGTTAAAAACGAGGCCGGTGAACCGCGGTTTCCATCGAAATCATCGGCGGAATGATGCCGGAGCCGGTGGGTTGCGCGTACGCGCGGTCCGAAGTGCGTGTCGAACACGCATGCACTCGTCATGAATCCAATTAACCCAGCCGCGCATACGCTGCGTGCCAGATATTTTCGATGAAATGACACCGTCAGTGAGACCACGTTGGCCACCGTGGCACACACGGTTTCCACGGACCATGTGATTGGAGAGGTAAACAGGAGCACGTGTTGGCAGCGTGACTACCGAGTGACGCGCGGGGGTTGAGGGGCGGATAGGAAGCGGGTAGGAGGTTGGATGAAGGGTGTGCAGAGTGGTTTGTCGGATGGGAAGGGTGTCGAGGGTAGAAAATCAGTGCGAGCAACCGGAGGGTAAGAGAGTTCTTTGCTTGCCGCCTCGGGACCATGGTGAGTCGCTGAAAGAGGAGGAGAGGGTTGGAGCAGTGGTTGGTCGAGAAAGAGGGAGAACGAGTGAAAGAGAGGGCACCGCTTTGCTTGACGTGTAAAACCAGGAAGGGAATGCGAGGAGAAAGAGGAGGAAAGTGCCGGTTGATGGAGATTCGAAAGCGGAAAATCCCAAAGGAAGCACTCGACTCGCGATATCGTTGGGACAGTAGTTCTCTCCGGCGACTTGGGAAGAAAAACCGACGCTTCTCCTTATCCGTCTTGGAGTACTTCCGATGTATATAGGATGGTTCCGTAAGAAAATTGAAAAAGCGGTGTTACGAATTGTTTTACTTAACTCAAGTGTGGGTACACGAAGGGTCTTCTTATTGAACAACGAATCTTTATTAGAAGAAATCTTCCTTGAATGGTTTAACTGATTATTTAGAGTGGCAGGAACTTCAGAAACCTTTCATTTCTGAATTATAACAGGAAAAATTCTTCTCTTTGAAAAATAGTTTTCATCCAGTAGTACAGATTCCTCGATTTCATCCTTACAATATATTTCGCAACACGAGAACCAAAACTGTGTTTTGGCAATTAAACAAGGTAAAAACAATATAAAATTCATCAGTTTCCAAAAGTACAACATTTATAGAATTGAACATTTACAACATCTAAGAAAAGGAACATAGAGAAGCAGATATTTAAAAGGAAAGATCCGCGTTCACAGGAAAAAAAAGGGAAAAGCGAAAGTATGAATAAAAGTAAAGCCGGGGATGAGTAATAGAGAGAACGCGGATATTGTCCAGGTCAAGAAAAGTAATCGATGTTTTCCCCTTCTTAAATCCTTGCACATTTCTCCTCGTTCCTCCACGTTTATCCTCTATCTCTGTTCTCCTTTTCCCTCGGCTCGTCAACCCCCGTTTGCAGCCCCATTCAAGCTCCCTTTTAGCCGATTCAACCCCTGCCGACGATCCGGCGCGCGATAACGTTTCGCTCGACAACTTACCCACTTCCAGCTCGCTTTGTATCCTTGCTTCTCTATTTTCCATCCAGCGCCCTCCATCGATTATCGACTCACGAATCATCGCCGCTAAGCAAGTTACGCCACCGTCTTCGAGCGTCAAATGTGAATCGAGTGTTTCTCATCGTTTTCGTGCTCGAACACGATATCGCGTATTAATCGTCGACACATTCACTCTCCCCCCTGTTCTTAAATTCGATTAAGCAATTTTCCTTCATTTGGAAAATTGATTTTCTTCGGTTATTCCACCGACTCGATCGATCTGTTTGTTCCGAATTATTTTGACAGATATCGTTTCGGTAAAATAATTTAAGGTGCTTGAAAATTATTTTGGATGTTGGTATTTATAACGCCGTGGAATTTATTTTTTAAAGGACGATCATTATTATTAGCATGGTTTTAACGTAAATAAAAGTTTCGATCGATATTCGATCATTAAAATACGTTGCAATGTTTTATGCAGTTTGTTGAAAATTTAATATATATTTTAGTAGTTAAATAGATTAACAAATTTAATCGGAAAATTTCTAAATTTCATGAAACTCCTCAGAATAAATCGAATATAAAAAATAGACTATAGCGGTTGTATCCTGTATTCAATAAACGATCTATTATGTTAAGCAATACATTACCTCACCGACGACGCGCAAGAACGATGTTCACGTTTTGCACAAGTGGTTCTTTGAAAAACAAAAATGAATTGTCGGAGGGTGGAAGAGATAAGAAATGAAACCCTTTCGCAGTTTAAACTTTTTTCTTTCTTTTTTCCCTTTGAGGGCAAATCCTTCTGCAAGCAATTGGACGACGTGACGCCCCATAGCGCGAGGCGATGCGTGAGGTGTCATTAATTCTAATAATTCATAAAGAAGCACGCACGTGCGTAACGGGGCGGGCCTGCTCGTCAAGGGACAAGCGTGATGCCACGGCACGAGTGTTTTTGTACGCTCGATGTTCCTAATAGACCTAATTTGCGTGTAAAAGCACTCCTGAGATTTCCGTGCCTCGTCGCCCTATTGAGGACTTCTTCTCGCGCTTGCTGCCAGCACTGAAAGGTCCCTGGCAAGAATTTTAATTCTCCGAAGAATGGACCCATGTTCCGCTCGTATTTTACGTCTGTCTCCTTTTCAACCGAGATGATACTTGATTTATATCTCTCGGGCCCTTGGGTGGTTAGTTTTGACTGGTTGCTCATTTGACTTGGAGAAGATTTTTGTGAAATCCTGTCTTTATTGGTTAGTATTTGATTTTAATTGTTATGGTCTTGAGATGGATTATTAAACGTGTAGGTGTATTTAATAATGCAACGAGTGCATGAAATCGTAATAGTCAGTTATACTAAAATTCAGTGTAAGTACAAGTACAGAGATAGTGTATGCCGGCAGTAATCGTCGCTCGCTCGATGTTACTATGCTGATCGCAGAAAGGATAACAATTCAACTCTCTCCTAGGAAACACGTTCATACATTTTTATTGACGGACTTATTACAAAAAGTTCAAAATTGCGGTTCTTAGTTCGTTTGCCTTTAGACTTTGTAAACTAAAACAACGTTGGTACAATAATATGAGTCTCTCCAGATTCGAATTTTCCAATGGCTCATGTGCCGCTATAATCTCTAGAGCCTTTGAGTATATAATTTTGTCTCGAGGCTCTACTCCGTGTACGGAAGTTTCTGTGAAATATCTATTATCTTTATGAGGTGGGATTTGATTAATTTGATTATTTCGATCTGTAGATTATTTAGGTGCTTAGTTTTGAGACTTTACTCTTTGCACTTAACGAAAACCTTTGTGGAATACTGTTTTGTCAGAAATTGTGTTTTATTGGATAGTGTTTGATAAATTTGATTACCTCGATCTCTAGATTTTTTTAATCACTTACCCACGTTCCATTCTTCGGACTTCGATTTTTCTAGAATTTTGTATTTATCGATAATGCTGTTTTACTGGATAAGATATCTGATTAACAAAACTCTTACGCTATTAATACCTTAACGTATCTCATTAATTTTTGCGCTTAACAAAGATTTTTGTAGAATACTACTTTCATTGAGTAATGTTATTACTCTTTGAATTCGTGAAAGAGTTTTTTTTAGAAAATCTATCTTTGTTGGAAAAGGTGTTTTATTCAGTAAAGTTTTGTAAACTTGATTACTCTGAAAATCCCTTGCATAATTAACACTTCGTTACCTTGCGCCACATTATAAATAATAATTTCCTGGGTAATGTATGATAAATTCTTTCATTATTAGCACGTTCGTTACTTCACGTCATATTACCATATGAGTTAGTCAAAGATTCTTGTGGAATCTTGTCTTTGCCCGAAATAATAACGTAGTGTTTAATACATTTGATTATTTGGTTATATAAAGTCCGTTTGTTAATATATTCGCTACTTTGCGTAATGTGTATGACACGTCAATTTTACGTAAGAGAGTATCTTATCAGATGATTACGTTTTAATTTTTGGAAAAGATATATATTTGAAGTCTTATCTGCATTTAGTAGACTCTTATATTGTATAAAAAGTGGCAAATAATGTAATATAAAAGTATTAAAAACCAACTATTATCTACATACAATGCTCAGATTTCTTCATGAATGGTTGTAGTGGACATAGTAAAGATGTTGACACGCAGATACTACGGAGGAAGAACGATCTTGGTTATTTTATAATACGTACATTTGTTATATAAGTTTCTCTTCTTACTGAAACAATTTGCAACAAGTACAAAATGTATTCTGCGTCGTGTTACTTTAAGAAAAAAGTTTGCAGCATATATTGCAATTTCTGTATTATATAGTAAACGCAGTATGTTCAGAACACTCTGTAAGAGTCATTTCATCAACCTAACTATCAAATTTGATGTTCTTCATACTTATCACATATTCGCTAAAAATTACTCACAGTCGCTTTACTTATTATTTGCTTTGCAATTAACACTATTGACTTAATAAAAAGGAACTAAGAAATTAGTCATCGATTACACGCATTTAGTACGACTAGAAATTAATTAAGGATAGTCGAGGCGACAAATCTGGCGATTTTTCGGCTCGATCGAGCGAGAAACGCGAATACTGTTCAGCAACGACGGTTAATCTCGTTGAAGTCGGTCGAAAAAAAGGGTCCAATGAACCGAGGCAACTCGTCTTTGGGCCAGATGTTAATTCCAACGACTCAGCGTGAGCCGCGAAGGCGGTTTAGTACGTAAATACATCTTCAGCAGGGGGTACCATTATAATGGGCATGTGCGGTTAAAGTTCTATTTGTGGTAATTCGGAGTTTAATGCACTCACGCTCTGATTTAGCCGGCGGGCTGACACTTTTTTTGTCCGGCGCAACCCCAACGACGCTGGCGCCATAAAACATGAAATATTCTTCCTGCGGCTCCTCTGGATGGTCTCTGCCCGCACGCCTACGTATATCGTATCATATTTTCCATCCTCCGTGCCAAAATTTGACGCCACATTATGCCAGCACTCTCGCTCTCTCTCTCTCTTTTCTCTTTCTCTCTCATCGTCTCCGCTTCTCTCCGGATTATTTTCACTTAAAACCACCGCTGCAAACTCTCGGATATGTTCCGCCTTTTGATCGACCTCCGCGACCACCGTTGCGAGAATTGGGCTAATTTCTCGGGGGAATGCCGACAATTTACAAATACGAATGAAATACCAATTTTACATAATTTGCATAAAATGAACTGACAGATTATGGAGTATTCTATGAGTATGTTGTTTTATAATATTGATACGGATAATTTTGGATGTTCGTAGGTTCGTTTGAGATTTAGAGTTTTGTTTTTAATAAACAGGATGTTTGTTAAAATAGATTTATGATGGAGTTCTATCTCGTTCTTAAAAATTCTAACATTTTACAACGTCGTATCAACTGTCCCAACCTGTGAATTAAATCTGCCATCAATCTAGCCGTTTATCAAACTTCTTGTTACTGCACATTGCATTAAAATTATATATTGTGAGGAATAGAATAGAAAACCTCTTCACTTGCATTCCAAAAATTGTAACACCTTAAATTATACCAACTCTCGAATATCTTGAAGTAAAACTTATCCTCAATCGATAACCTTTCAAATTCACCCTTAATCGCTCTTCGAAATCGTCATATAAGGTTTCAACTGTCTTTTAAAACGCATAAACGTAGAATTCCTAGCATTTTTCCCCAAAACTTAAAATACTGCACCACTCTACCAATTCCGGGACACTCTGAAGTAAACCTATCTCCAACGTCCATCCATTGAAATTCTTAAATTATCGTAATTCACGCGATTCATCCTGAATCCAAGTCGTTCAAAGTTTCGACCTTCCTTCGCCTCGATACAGAATTGTTAGCGTTTCTGCCCTTTTCTCAAAACTTACATCGCTTCAGCATTCGGAAAACTGTCGTAAACTTCAGAGTTTAGGACAGTTTACACCTACATCTTCAATCGTATCCATCCACCAAACTTTTAACATGTCCTATGTCGTCTCTCGAAATCATCTTATAAGATTTCAACTCTTTTCGAAGCGTATAAACAAAGCAATCATTTGGGGCGAAAGCATCGTGCTTAACCACAAACGTTTCCAGCAAATGCCGTATCTTGGCGCGTCCCAACGTCAATTCGAAGATCCCTTTGGATAGTCAATTTATGGCGAGTCGTGAGATCGAAGATCCGTTGCGTTTACGCACATTCGTCCGGTTGTATGCATCCTCGTCGAGGCGTCCGCACAGTCGCATTAGCAGGGCTGTATTGGGTTTAATCCTTGCGTTTCGTGACTCGGGACAAAGCCCCTCGGATTTCTGACGGAATGGTATCGCACGGAACGACCATTACCTCGGGCGGCACTTAGCCGCCGCGCTTACCTACATACGCGCGTTAAAGATTAATTCGAATCACTCGATACCAACTGGAGACTGCAGGGGAAGGAAACTCGATTCAGCAGCACGGTGACTACTGTGTTTCGATCGAATACGTTGCTATAGCGCTGTTTTCGAGCGTTTAGCGAACAAGCTCGACGATGATATAAGGGATAGAGATCCTTTCATCGCTTTGGGGTTGCGCTTTCGAGTTGCCGGAAGGGCGATCCAGGGATCGAGGGGTTAAACGAGTCGATTCGGTGAAAGGAATGGAAAGGTTCGAGTTTGACACGCCACTATGTGAAGTCGAATACTTGATATCTCGCAGGTTTGAGTTTGTTCAGCGATATTTGGGTGGAGATTTGATTTTTTAAGAAATGTGACTTTGGAGAGGTGTGGCTTTTTTATTCACTGACATTGGTGTTTAGGGAAGATAAAGAAGAAATGTAGAAAATTGTGAGCTAGATTGTATTTTGTACAGATTGAGACATCGATTATGTTGGAAGACCCAATGTTAGGAAAAGTTGACGAAAATATTAGATCTAGCAGCTCTGACATTTTTAAAGCGTAGAAAGAAAGAGATTTAAATATAGCAAGCAGTACATAAATTATTGCACAATAAATTATTCTCTGCGAGCCATAAAGACGCGAAAATGTTTGCGAAAGAGAATTTTCTCATCCAATACAATATTTTTCTAGTCAATTACTCCACTCCACTCCGTACAAAGGGGAGTATCGAATCTGTAGAAACAAAAAAGGCCTTGCACAAATATCGCAATTGCCTTTGTCAGCTTCGGTCCCACCAAATCATTTCATACACAGGGAAACGCGTTTCAAGCTTCCTTTTTACTCGGCCTCTTTAGCATTATGAGCACGGTCAGGCGCCACAAAGCCGCGATTATGCGTTGCCATTAGACCGGTCGATTGATTACGGGATCGTGCAAAAAAAAGAGAAAGAGAGAAAGAAAAGAAGCCAGCAAGGACAATGTCGCGATGGGCGGTTGCCAACTGGTCCCGCTGGGATCATTTTATTGGCCGTGTTTCAAGTAGTAGGGTTACCCGTACCGGCTTCTTCTACTTTCTCTCTCTCACTTGCACCTTTTCTTTTTCTTTTGCCCTTTAGCAGACACCCTTGTACTTTCATCCAGCAATTCCTGCCCCTTCTTTTTTTCTCGATGGTACAGAGATTTTGGTATTAGTCGATTTGCTTCCCGCTGAAGACAACCAGTCTTTTATCAGGAGCATGAGTATCGGTTAATTCTCGTTGACAGGTGCTATGATCGACGAGAGGGGTTGCCTGTTGGAAATAAGAAGACCGTTCGGGGAATTTTTATGCTTTATTCGAATATACAGGTGTGCATACTTTTTATATTTTTTACAAATTTTGTGGAATGAAATACGCAATACTTTGGGCATCCTGTTTGATAAATATCTTTGACGATTATCATGTGACTAGTATATTTTATGAAACTATTTTACGAAATTACGACGTTTCGAGTAGTTATCGCACACGTTTACGTATACCCGCAGCTTGGTATTTTGCTTATTTTATACCAAAGATATCTTACACCGAAGTATATATCTTAGTTTACAATTACATGGCAGAATATTAAATACTCGGAAAACTTTCCTGAAGTTGCAAAATTTGACACCATGATAATCATTCGAAGCTTCCACTATAATTTTTTAAATAGAATTTCCATTTCGATCTCTTTTATAAATAATTCGTCTCTAAAACTATAAAATATTGCACGAAAATATCATTCGAAGGCTCCATACATATAGTTTCGTAGATCAAATTTCCATTCGTATCTCCTTCATTTACGATTCTTGTCCGAAACAGTTCCCAAAATCTTGCACTAAGGTAATCGCTCGAAGTTTATTATAATTTCTCAAATAAGAGAAAACAGACTACTCTAACATCACGAAACGACGTCATCCCTAAATTCCTAACCCTAACGTCCTCATGGATGGTACCATTCCACAGGCCGGAAGCTGAAACGCGGCTGTCAAGTGAAGTGTGATGCGTCTATCAGGAAATCGAAGTCACTCGCGATCATCTGCGAAGAAGCCGGGGTATTTGGTGGCATGCTTGGCCATATGGTGATTACCCGCGGTTATTTATAGCGTTGGTGGGCAAGAACGTCCGACGCGGCTCGTGGAAACGGTCCGCGTTTTCGCTACGAATTGGACCGAGCCTAAAATTCTAAAAGCGCGGTGGTCTACGCGCGCGACTCGCTTTCATAAATCCAGACCCGGATTTTGGGCAATTTACACGCACCTCCGTGCAACGCCTGAAGCCATGGGTTGTCTCGAGAGAGAGAGAGAGAGAGAGAGAGAGAGCAATCTAGACACGTGTGCACCTAGTTTAGAAGAAGACAGGGCGATAGGTACGACCATAGGTAGAGAAACTTGCTAGCTGCTGGCCAGAGGCGCATGGTTGTTTCTAAACACACCTTATCTACTAGCCCCTATAATAAGGTGCGATCTGAGACCGTATATCGTAGCGAGCCACCTACACACACTCGCACGCACCAAGCCAGAGAAGAAGCCAGTCCAGCGTAAACACGTTCTCTAAACGTTACCACATACATACGTATAAGTAGGGAGGTAAAGTAGTGGCGGTCAGTTCGAAGGAAAGAGCTACCCGCAATTCTCGGCCGCTTATACGCGGTGTTGTAGGCCACGGAGCGCTTGCAATTACAAGCTGGTCAACATATAATTATCCCCAATGACCATAAATTACCGGATTTTTATGCGCAACATTCTTAATTACCCTTTGAATTAACATCAATCAACCCCCTTAATTGTACGCTGCTATTGCCGGCGTCGCTGACGCTGCGTTCTCTCTATCTCTCTTTCTTTTTCACTCGTCGCTCGATCATCTCCTCCTCGCACTTTCTTACCGCTCCTTCCCATCCTCCTAACTTCTACTCGCGCTGTTTGGTTCCTTCTACGATCTTCGTCTCCCTTCACTCGAGTCGGGAGGATAGCGGTACGATGATAATATGAAAACGCGATATTCGCCCGGAAGCGAGGACGAGAGAGAAATATGCAGAAGGACAAGCGGATAAGAGAGGAGAAGACAATCGAGGGATGAACAGTTGCGTCGATAGTCGCAACGAAATTGGTTAGAGGATCAGTTCTCGGCGGTTAAACGTCTCTGATCGGCGGTTGTGAGAGAAAGGGGTAGAGGTCTCGCGACGGGGTTTGTAACGGCTCGTCGCATAATGCACGCGTTTTAATTGCCTTCCTAGACACTCGACCGACCCTCGTATCAATGGTCCCCGTGTTTTAATTGCATATTCGATTACGTGGACTTTCACCGGCTGATCCCGTCAGCAATTATCGCTCGAGAAGACATGCCAGGATGCACCCGATGAAAGCGGATACTCGTTGCTCGATCAAGAGAATCGAGCCTCTCCATTTCCCGGCAAAATTGACCGGATTCGTTGCACCACTGGACATCTGCTTCTTCGACGTTAGATTTCAAGAGTTAAAGTTTATGCAAAATGATTTTGTTCTCTCATTTAACGGCCGTTTGAGTACTTCGTAGTTGAGTTTGTATTTGTTTAACGATGATGGAATGAGATTTCAGTAATTGCATTATCAGGAAATGTAACTCGTGAATTTTTAAACTTTATTCTTGCGATGACAATTTTTTTATGAGAATCAAACTCTTTATTAGCAAGAAAACTGTGCAACTACTTGTACTGTCGTGCTGTCACGTGCACTACGAATAATCGTGTAGATTATTCGATTCTCGAAACATCGTTAAGCCGAATGAAACTTATCAATTCTAAATTTTATCATCATGGTGATAACTTTGTTATCAAGTAAATTTTTTGTCATCAAAAATACTGCAATTGCTATATTATTATCTATACTAGCAAGTGTTTCGACTAGTGTTTCTGCTCTTCGTATCTCATTAAATCTATTCTAAGATATTTTGTAATTCATCGATTCTAAAACGATACCGATGACAACTTCGTTTCTCAAGCACCAAATTCTTTATCACCGAAAAAGGAAAAAGGAAAGAAGTCGTGAAGTTATTCCTACCACCACACTATCATACGTATTAACAAGTGTTATTATAGAAGCATTCTTAAATCGATCATATTACCGTACGAGAAATATCTGTGACACGTGTATAATTGTCAAAGTGGCGGGTTTACGGTGACGATAAATTTATCGTCGTATCCTGAAACTGAAACGAGATCCCTCTCGAAGTCTGATACGAGTTCGAAACCTAGCAATTTTTAAACTCTGCGGCTCAATGACACCTGAACGATGAACGATCGTAATCACTGTCGATTTCTTCGTCCGTTGTTTTGCAAGGATTCTCCTTCCGTTTCACATATCGCGATCGCAAAAGAGGGGGAGAGGGGAGGATGAACGATGCCGATACGCTAATGAAACCGCACTCTCATTAAAGCATCCAAATCGACGATACTAATTGGCTAGCTTTCGGAATACCCGGCATTATACCTCAGGATGCGATATAATAATCGTTGCGGACGAATTCGGGCCGGACAGCCGGTGGTTAAAGCGTCTAGTAATTTCACGGGCGCAGCCCTAGAGCGATTAATATGATTCCAACGGAAATTAACGACCGCAAACGGAAAAAAGGGATGCTCGTTGGATGCTCATCTGACCACACGTTCGTCGACAAGCGGTCCTTCGAAATGAAAGGATCGCTTAAGACACGAGCAATTTACTTCCTTTCAAACGAATGACTCGCACTGTAAGATCTTGCCGTAGGATCACGTTAACACCGAGAAACATTTGTGATTTTAATATTTTGATATTGGTTATCGTGTGATGAGTGACTTTTGCGTGGTTTGGTTTGATTCTATTGGAACATTTCTTCTCATTAATCTAGAAATTACTATTAAAAAGATATATATTACAGAAATATATTACAGATGTATGTTTATAGGAATTTTCATGGATTCCCGTTCCTCCAAATTTTCGACACAGAAATTCTTCAGCAAGTTGGAACAATTGCCAGGCAGAATGATCATGAAATCGTGCACCTTTCACGAGCAATTAAGCGTCCGCCTATAGGTTCCCAGAAATTCTCACGAATGATGCAATCCGGCGCGTTAATTCTCCGATAACGAGACACAAAACTACGGCAATTACGTGTTACGTAGCGCGTGGATCGTCGGCGTACCTATATAACAGAGTCCAGGCGTGTTTCGCAGGCTGTGTGTGTCATTCGTGCGATTCTCAGCCGCGATAGAACCGACTCTCTGTTTCGTAGGAAAGAACCTCTATCACGATAGAACGCCGCGTCGTCGACGGTCTCTTTAAAAAAAAAAACCCGTCCGAGAAATATTTACACGGGTTGCCATTATAAAACGCCTTTTATGAGGAACAAAGTAGCTGGCGGGCAGAAGGTGCGCCCTTTGACAATAATTTGTCCAGAATAACCGGCTTCACTTTCTCTCTCTCTCTCCCTCTCCCTTTTCCCCTCTCCTTCGCCCCCCTAGCCCATTCTGCTTCCGCTCGATCATCCATCCAGCCGTTCGTCATAGGTGCCCGGCTTTTAAAAAGTGAAGCGCTGGACTCGGGCCAGCGCAAAAATAGAAGCAGATGTTGTTAGTTGCGTTCAGCAAGTACACGAACCGCGGCTTCGACGATGGATCCCCAAGCTTTTGCCCTAGGGAAGAGATGAAAAAGGGAGAAAGAAAGCGATCGGGGTCTAACCGAGGCAGGAAGAAAGGAAGGAAAGGAGAAAAGGAAAATGTAGAAACAGAGAAAGAAAAGGAGAAGATGGAATAAGGAGGATCGCAGGTTCCCTGCAGTCCCTGTCTGGACGGCAGGCTGATCTCATTGCCCTTGAATTCTTACTAACAGGCCTCTTAGATAAAAATAATTAGCCAGATAAATGCGAGGTGTCGGTAGGTGGCGAGGGTTTGGCCAGGCTGATTTTATTCTTGAATCCATCGAGAAGCCCCCTCCTCTCTCGCTCTCTACTCCCCCTTCTCCCTAACATTTTCGTCTGGTCCCGATGCCATCGACCAAATGTTTTTGCTTTGAAGTCGGCAAGATGAACGGCGGAACCTCCTTCTAATTTCCACTGTCTGCATTCTTAACAGCTGCGCGCAGCACGCTTCGATACGGCTGGCGGGATTCCCGCGTTTAATTAGCATCGTGTTTATGCGTGTCGTCCTACGCCCTTTCAAGTTTTCTGGCGTCCCAACTTTCCAAATCTATCGAACGCGTCGCTGTTCTTACGCGGTTTTACGAACTCTTCGAGACGTTCAGTGATAGGCTGCTTCGCGAAGTATAAGGTTCGAGCTTATATTTCTTGGTGATTGGTGTTCTGTTCTTCATAATTGAAGCTTCCTGCGTAGTTTTGGAGATGCGTGGAAACGTTTTGAAACCATGGAGAGATATTGTTAGTAAGAATATATGCTATATTATATGACAAATTGTCGGCGTGGCTGATTATGTAGTATCTCTAGGTTAGGTTAAGCGCCAGTAGGATGTTCGTTCGTATCTTTATGAACACGATTAAAGAAATAGAATCTAATAGAGATTTGCTTGATTTTCAATACGTATTATAACAAGTATTATAGTTTGAATAGTTTATATATTTTTACATAATGCATGTATATGTACGCATGTATATGCGTACATATGTAAATATGTCCTGTTACATACCTATGTCTTATACATATATGCGTGTGTCTCATGCATTTTTAAATTTTGAATTTCCCATAAATGCATAAAAATCTGGAATTTAGTCAGCAGAGCATCAATTGCAAGTTATTAGTCTTTTTAACTTTCTTTACTGTATTACATTTCATAATAATAGAGACGTTACGATATTTTTGGGAATTTGTGAGATTAATTGACACTTATGTGTCTTATTTGGCAAACGTTAATACCATTATATGTATTTATAATGTTTTTAGAATATATTTGAGATTAAATTTGGAAAGAAAGAGTGTTAGAAGCATCTTGCATTCAAACGTATCGCGCTGGCGTCAAATATCAGCAACTGTTTACCCACAGCACCGCGCATCGTGAAAATTGCGTCGCGTCTCATTGACTCTACATTCGTATGACAAAAGAAAACAAGCCTTTTCTCGAAAATAAAAAAAGCAATTGAACAAGAAAGAGTGTGCGTGTGTGTGTGTGTAAGTATATAAGGTGTCTAAAGATTAAACGTACATATTCAAACCAATAGTAACATAAAAGTTAAAATAGAAAGTTCAGATAAAGTTCTGGACTGTCATTGATTGTTATTATCAGATCTAAGCCTTCCAGGGGCTATGAACAGGGTATCTTTGTATATAAGATTTGTCCATATATAGATATAATTACTTGTAATTTAAAGCAACAATGCTGTAAGACTATTATTGAAAAAAGAGACCGAGTAAGTGAAATCTTTATAGGTTATGTTCCATTGATTGTTACACTGTTACATTGATTCTCGAATTCGTACGTTTGTGTCAAATTAACAATGCTTTCGCATCTGTGATTAATCTTGCTGCTGCCTTTAAAATTTTATATCCTAATCTCACTTTTATTTCAGTGAATAAGAGGCAGGCTTGGGACGAGTCTTTGAACGTACGTCTTAATAAAATTGATTTATCAGATCATTATCTGACACATCTCGCCCATCGGCGCATATCGAACCGGGACAAATGATATTCCTGGCATTATGGAATTGGGAACGGGACAGGGGCGCGTGCGGGCGGCGATTTCAACTATTAGATCGGTCCTCAGAGAGTTTTGGTCGATTTGCAGATTACGAGTCCCCGGGATGCAAGGCTGACATGGCAGAGGGTTCGGCCGAGGAGGAACAGAGCAGTACCGCTGCGCCCGCTTCCCCGCCAGCTGATCTTCGCACTCTGAACACCCAATTGTCGCCGCCTTATCACCACCAGTCCCATCTCCAACCTCGTCTTCAGCATCTGCAGCATCCCAACATGTTGGCGACCGCCGTGCCGCCCAGGCACAGCCACAGTATGCTGTCTCATCAGGTGAAAACGGAAGCCGAGTTGGACGCGCCCTGCGACGTGCCATTGAATCTGAAGAGCGAGGTAAGTCCCTATGAATCCTATATATCTCTATTTCTCTCTCGCTCTCTCTCCCTTGCGTTCACTCTACGAACTAATGTACCGTGATCGATTAAGATTCGTTCTAATCAACACGGGAGCAGTCACTTCGTGAAACTCGCAACGCTCGTTAAATAACGCGACGAATTATACGAGAGATTTACTCGTGTCGTTCAAGTGGAAGTCGTTCGATTAATAGTTTAGGATATTTAAGGGGATGTGTATTAAGCGACGAGGATCGATTTTTTTATTACAATTTTCTTTTCTTTTCTATCTAGGTGAGCACGAGTCGCGGATGATTAAGTGATCTTCGATTTAAAATTTGGAGATTCTGAAGTCTTCAAAATTCATTATAATTGCAGGGTGTTTAGGTTGGAAGATAAAGAAATGGAATTATTGTTAGGATCTAAAAACTATTTTAAGGATATTTAATACGTAAGTGGTTTTAGAAATGTTCAAAATTAAGATGTTAGAAATAGCAACGATGATGAATAACAGATAGAATTTTGCAATTTAGGGAGAAATTATTTGGCTTATATTTAAAGAAATATTCTTTTTTTTCGTTGCATACAGATGTTTTTGTAATTCGAAGCATATTAAAGTCAATAGTTTCATAATTTGGCTAATTTTGAGAATGAAAGGGAACATGAAGACTCCTCCCCCGGTATCCGTGGACTCGCGCAGTCCTAGATAGTTAATAATAAGAAAGACCCTCAGTCGAAATGATCGTCACACTCGTTAGTAACGGTTTTGTGTGTCAATGACAACCAATTGTCTGCTTAAGTAGCTGCCGCGCCGCATCCCAACCTAAATCGGCCAATGGTCTCTCTGACCTGTATATGATTAACGTACAAAACAAAGCGTGTCGAACGACTTCCATGTGGACGATGGGGTCATTGTACCAGTTGATTCTTTCTTCGGGGATTGCACAACGCGTGATACCATTGCTCTAGCGTTTATTTAACTGTGCCCCCAAACTTAATATTTAATATCCAACGAAACGATTCTTCGTGAAAGATAGGCGAATTTCTTACAACAAATTTTCATTCAACTTTTGCAATTTCTTTAGCATTCATTTGATAAGTTGTAACTAGAATCAAATATCCATTCAAATAATTTATTACAATAAGTACGCATATTTCTTTCAATCCTATAATCTTCAGTGAAGTTTCATACCTATTTCAACATGTAATTGATAAACTGCGTATGAAATCAAATTTAACCCTTTGACAGTGCAATAATATTATAACTATATCGTCAAGATTTTCGGATCCTTTTAACTTTCTACAAGCAATAAATTATAATAATCGCGTCATACATAATAATGTCCAAGATTTGAAATTTTTGGTACTATATTCAAAAGCTTATCCAAGTCTCTTGCGTTACATTGTGAAAGGGTTAATACCTATCTACGCAAAATTATATGTAGAATCAAACTTAATATCCAGTCAAATAATTCTTTCCACAAAAAGTACGCAAATTTCTTATAATTTTACAATTTCTCAGCAATTCATTGCACACGTTATTCGACATATCCGTGAGTCATAGATCAGGCGATTTTACCAAGTTCTAACCGCTTTCTAAGTCTCGTAACGGAAGAAAAAGACAAAGGCGTTATCGGGTAGTTACTTGTAAATATACCCATATACACAAGTGTACCAATCTAATCTCCATACTCGGTATATACATAGCGAGTCGTTGGAGCATTAAGAGAGCGGCTGACTCTCGGGTTATTACCACAAAACTGCCAGAAAAGGTTGCTCCCGTTAGTACATCGGAGCTCGTGGGAAAATCGTAGCAGATAGAATGTCAAAGTTTCTAACGGGGCTACCACGCCACGGTATGCGACTTCTGCGCGTATATACGACATTTGCCTAAGCGTTTGCATGAAAGACTTCCGCGTTCCACGGTACGGACTAAAGTCTAATCACGGTTTCCAAGCCGCCCCTCCATCGAAATGGCCGCGTCGATCATTTATCAGACTGTGATCTGTATCAGAAGATCAACACTAGATCTTTGGCGATCACGATCTATCGTGCTCTCGTTAACAAGAATACTACTTTTCTCCTGTCAAGATTATTCGGTTCGGATCTTATTTATCATAGATCGTAATTGTTTATTATAATACTCGGAACACGGGGAAAACGGGCGAAGTATAGGCTCGTTGCATGATCACGAACTGGCCTGAATGTTATTTTGGTGTACGTGGAACGAAGCTAGTTGCGTGCAACGCGCGAAATTAGTATTTATGGGAGGTCTGTTAACGAGAGCCGTTTTGTTCGGTTCGTAAGCGGTGAATTACTTGGCCGCTAGGTATTCGCCAGAGAGGCTAGGTTGTAATTCGTATTGATGGCTAAATTTGAGTTAAACAGCTTTGTTTAAAAACTGAGATATTTTCTTTCGCTTCTTTTTTTATGGGTTTTCCTTTGCTAGGAATTCTATACTTGAGATTATGTAGGATCAACCGCTAATTATATTTTAGTACAGAATACTACCATTGTTATTATAGTTAACAGGAAACACAATTTTATGTGTTATCTATTAAACAAAAGAGAACATTTTTGTCAGATGAGGTTTTTCGGAATCGCATAATAATTTACTGATTAATAATATTGGTGTGTAATAAAATTAAGTAAGTTGTAAAATTTCATTCGTTTAATTACCAAACTAGAGCTTTCATTACAACCAGTAACTTATAGGTTATGACTAAAAGAACTGACCCAATTGTGCAATTCTTTCATATTAGAAAAAAGAAAAAAATACAATAATGGGAAGTGTGACTCGTGAGGTACCTTAAATGTTCAAATTTCTAAAAATCCTAAAATTATAGATAACACTGTGTCCATCGCCGCAATGGGGAGGCCAGCATTAATGCCAGTGTAATCCTAATCGTCGTCGCATTCACGCCGGAACGTTTTATTAAAGTTCGACAAAAGCGCTTCTTTTTCCGCGGACGGGCACGCCTGATTCGTGGCATCACGGGAACGGCCGACAATTCGTCCGTTCAACAATGCACAACAATGATGCCAATTAGCCGACGAAAGAGAATAATAGTATACTAGAAGAGGAATGAGGCGGCGAAGCCTCAGACTAGAGTCTCGAAAACAGCAGTCTCATCCGTTGGTCCACGCTTGGTCTCTGTTCATCCATTACACTATTATCCCCTCGGCAAACATCCAGGATCCATCCGTGGACACTCCACGCATGGACTTAATGCCTCGGCGTCCCGGTCCCCGTAGTCTGAAGAAGGGAGCATGCAATTTACGCGCAAAAGAACTAGGATGTGTTTCATAGCGACGATGCAAAAAGAAACGCCTCTCTCTGCTTAACAGGGTACAGCATACATAATAATGTCGCCAGCTAGTTTCCGCCGGCGGTGGTGCGCTCGCTTGGTGAGATATGAAAAGACCCAGCGAAAAATTGCGATCGTACAGCCGCCGGCTACGATCTTCTTATTTATCGGTGTTAACATGTCAAAGATGCTCGGCTTTTTCTTGTTCCTTTTTGAAGTATACTTTTCAGAAGGTTTTTAAGATGTTTCATTTATGTTGTTCTTTCTTCTGATTTTACAGTTTGGTACAGTACTGTAGAATGATTATCGATGAGTGTCCAAAAAGGTGGCGAGATAATGATATATGAATAATGAACAAATGACCAAAATATGCGATCAGTATTAGCATGCGAAAATTGCTTAAATTCTTTTCTTTTCTCATGGAATATACGCTTGAGAGGTTTCTTAAGACGTTTAATTTACTTTCTTCTCATTTCACATTTTGTTATTTTAGAATTATTATTGATAGATGTTGAAATAGTTGTTTGGTAAATTATAGTTAATATAGGAGTTGAGAATAAAAAGATTAAAAGAAGTTTAAAATTTGAAAACCCTGTTTTTTACAGTGGAGTGATTTTAATTCGTCATTGGCAAATTAGATTATTGACGACCAGCGAATAACAGAAGTTTTATTTTGATCGAGTGATATTTCAAGTATTTATTTCGATAAGTATTCCAGAACTTTTTTAGACTTTTCGAAAGTCTAAAACAGTAACAGTTAAATTTGTAAATTTTTAATTTTGAAATAGAAATTCTGCGAATATTGCAGGAACGAAGATGAAAAATGATTAGGAATGATTCTGTTGGATTAATTCACAATCTTTTTAAGAAAATTGAATTTTGATAAAGTGAAGTAAAAATTTGACAAATTTTAATCAGATCAAAAATAAGTAAAGAAAGACGAGTACAAAAATGATACGTGTTATAAAAGATCTTTTGTCTTCTAGATACTTCCATATTATACTAAAATTCTCATTTATCATACTAACACTTTCAGAAATTCGAAACCACCAATTGAACTTAATCATCTTTTGATAATTTTCTAACCTGTAATTTGAAAACGTCTCTTCACATAGAACATTAATCGTTCGAACTTCTCGACGCGATAATTATAAATTATTAGACCTCTGAGCGTCGTATTCTAAATGATTCCCTCAATGCCATTATACACATAGTCGTTTCTCTTTTAATTACGGAATATCTTCTTCTTGCGAGAATAATAGATATTCATTAACACTAATAAGTACACCTATACGAAGATGCAGTCCTTCAAGGATTTTTCGTTAGAGGCCGTTCAAGAGTAAATGAGCCACTCAACGGAAAAAGACTGACGCTGTGAAGGACTCGTTTGCACACAGTCACGATCATTGACAATTAGAAACCATAAAAACTCGATGAGAAAGAGTAATCGCGGCTCATTGCTATCGGTCACGGTTTTCTCATGGCCATTCGCGGCTCTGTGTTTCTCCTGATTGTCTTACGCTCTGTAAAATATTACTAGTGTATTTTCGAGCTCTTATTGTTCAATTCTCATAGGGAAATTTCACCAGTAGGAAAATTTAGCGAGGATGGAGGGATAAATATGAAGAAAGATGATACTGGCGAATAGTAAGAACGTTGATTGTTTTAAATTAGTTGAATACTTTTGTTATTGAGAGTTGAAGTGCTCAATTTAGAAAGTCAGAGCAAGATTTTGCCAATTTGTGACCATCAGGAGTTTATCGTCTCGAAAGTTTTTCTCATGTAGGATCCAAATGACTTATATTAAAATGCGATACGTCTAGCTAGAAAATGCGAAATTATAGTTATATTATCAGATCAGAATATCCCATTTTGTTGTAGTTGGCTTTATGAATATCAGTGTAATTTGAAATTCAGTAGCTGGCATTAGATAAAAGTGTTTAAAACAATTCTCTATTCTTAAATCAGTCAAAAAGATTCATATCTTTATATATTGGACAATTTTTAAATAATTTCAAAAAGTTTGTTTGGACTATAGACAACTTTCTTTGGACTTTTATCCAATTAAAGATCTTTCCGTCACTACAAAATCATTGTACAATTACAACAAGAGAGAAAAAACAACGAAATTCTTGTAACAATCTCGATTTTATCGCAAAACACATGCAGTCGAAAGTACCCTTCAGAGCATTGAAATCACCGAGCGAGCGGCGTTAAAAAGAAAGAGAAAGAAGGTCCCCTCCCTGCAAATTCGTTAGAAACGACCAGCGCAGCGACTGTCGCGTCGAGATCCAATTTCCCTGCACTCGTACGACCTATGGAACGACTTGAAATAAAATAGAAGCGAGTAGAAATGCATCGAGTGCCTTCGGCATGGGGTGCCAGCGATCTGCCGGTAGTCGATACGTATCTGCGAGTCAGAGAATCCGGTTAAACATCGAATAGATGCATCGTCACGAACGTGTCTCTCCTTGGATCCTTGGAGAGATTCTCGAAGAGAATACACGAGAGTATTACACGTTGGAATATCACGAATAATCGACGATATCTCGGATTTTTGCCAAGAAAGCATCCTCGCACGTGTAGTAACTACAGACTCTTAAATAAATCGCAGAATTGAAAGTAGAGAGTCGTAGTCCCGCGTACAATTTTTGACTTCTTGAAACTTTAAGTACAATAGCTCGCTGTCGATCGAAAGCCATATTTTGTACATGTTACCATTGTGTTTTTACGATGACATAGGATAGAGAAAAGAAAATGTTATTATCACGTTGATTGCTACGTTTATCATCGGTGATCCATGTGTTACTAAATCTTTTAGATTGATTACAACAAGATAATTTTCATGAACTAACAAATTTTTAACATTGTGAACGACTCAAAGAACATTGGAAGGAAAGGTAGCGCAAATACAATATAATACTTCGCAAAAGTTTTATTGGAACTTCGAGGAAGACTTAACTCGTCACTGGGATCCCCAATTTTTGAATTTTCGGAATTTCTTCGTTTGTAAGTTTCCTACTCATAAACGTATCGTGTCATCTTAAAGTCCTAAAATTTGCAAGAACTAAAACCAATCTAACCAAAATTATTTCATCTCTATTACCTTTTAGTTACGTAATTATAGAAGTATGTGGTTAAGAAATGACTTAGTTAAAACCTACTTAGTCTTTATTAGTCTTTCAACTTAGAGGTGCACCCTCGGAGCACACCATATATTTCTTACGATATTCTATCTTATTTCCAATGGAAAATATATAAACAGACTGTTACGATCGACAAAATAATCTAACTTCAACTAAACACCAACGACCAATCCAAAATTTTTGAACAAGAAAATTCGCTATATAGCTAGAGCTAAATCCACGTTATTTAAATCGACATTATTCAAGGGTCAATTGAACTTAATGATTTCGAATGGTAGATTCTGATGTTCGGAACCGTTCGATGGATCGAGAGGTTGGTGTATGTAGTGGAGGGCCTTAAGGCGCATTCCACCTTGATGGCCACGAGACCGGGACCGTAAATGCATCTGTCAAGAAAGTGATTGAAGGCAAACGAGGGGTGCTGGCGCAGCAAACCGGCCCGGCTTCGCGTTCGGATCTCATTACCTCTGCTGGCTCATTTCACCGAGTCAATCGGGTTTCGATCGAATTTCACAATTATCGTCGGTTAGCCCAGGACAAGGTTGCGCTCTCCGCGGATTCGATGATTTCGCAGCGGTTCCTGGTTACGGAATGACGATCGTTTTCGGATTCTGGCACACGTGAAATCTCTCCAATTGTTAAGGCAGGCAGTAACTGCACGAAAATTCATGAAGTAAATTTTATCGTAGCTTTGGATAGGTACGGATACTTTGCAACTTGGCTCAATACAGAAAGATAGTAAAATGCCAGTATAAAATGATGTAAAAATGATGTAACGTCAGAGAAAATAGGAATAATATACCTTGTATCTTTAGGCAAAACGTAGTAAATATAGTAAACTGTAAAAGATTATGACAGTATGATTCTGATATATATCGCTTTTCTCCCCGTATTTGAGCAGAAATATATTTGCAAATATATGCGATGAAACATTTTGAAAGTGACAATTTATGTGACATAAAATCGCAAGATATAAAAATGGGCAACTGTACAACAGTGAACACAATTCATTTATTCGCATATATTCTCTTTATATATTTTGATTACTCGATATTAGTACTAATAATAAAATTGAGAACATTGATTATAATCGTTTATACTCGCATTTTCGGAGACGTTCTCCATTCACCACGTCTATAGCGTGCAATTCGCTACTTTGTGTTTCCAGCTCATCAAGCGACGCCGTTCTTCTTGGAGAAACTTGCTGTCGTTGAAACTTGCCAACTAATTGGTTTACAGACTAAGTAGTTACTCATATTTCAAACGCGACATTGTCTGTTTTGTACGGGTATAAATGAATTTATGGCACGTAACTCTAATTCTCCGCTTCCTTTTGCGCGAATTACTTTCGGAATATCGTCCTAACGAATATTGAACTAGATCGTAAATCACTTGAACCATCGACGATTCTATATTAATACAATGATTAACATTCGACGAATTGAAAGGTACCTCGTGAAATACGACACGATGCCATCGATAATTAGCCAAATGATTCCTCTGTCCTTTCGAGTGTTCAAACCTCGAATTCTATAAAGCAACGCCGGTGAGTTGACGGACGTCGTTTTATGGATTGGAAAATCTGCGATTTTATGACGCACGATCGTGTGCTTGCCGCTCGCGAAAGGTTTATTCAGCCAATAAAGAATAAAAAAAGGGGAAGAAAGAAAGAGAGGAAAAAATGGAAGGAAGAAAAGAATCGAAAGAAAAAAGGGGGGAAAAAGTGAGAAAAAAGGAAGAATAGGGTACCGCTCGACAAGCGGCGTTCGGTAAAAGCAAGGCAGCCAGAACGACGTCGACGAAAACCTACAAAAAAAGGAAATAAAAAAGAGGAGAACGTGCAGAACGAGAGAAAAAGAGAGAAAGGGAGAACAAGTATCAAGAGCGACGAAGATAGTTAGAGAGAAGTACACAGTGAGAGAAAGGGTGACTATAGGATAGAAAGGGTTGGAAGGGAAGAGTGAAGCGAGAAGGGTGATATCCCGTCGGCCGACGGCTCGTCTATTTCTCCCGCTTGCTATTCGCAGAGTGATGGAATGTTTATCAATAGATTAATCTCGGAGATCGGCGTGCGGCTCCGCACAATCGCTGGACCGGACTCCTCGATTGCGATTAAACATAAAAGTATTATTTCAATCTGGCCCCTCCGCGCTTGCCGTACATTCAGACTCCATCGTTCGCGCTCTTTCCCTCTGTTCATACCATATACCTGTAGATACACATATGCAGTGAAGGGAAAGAGAGAGGACCACACAGTATATGCGAGATAAAGAGAGAAACAGAGAAAGAGAGCCGCGGCCGAACATACATCCCCCGATAGATCGGGCATTTTTCCATTAGATTGGAACTTGATTAAATTGAAAATCTGTCAATTTAGGAAAAAGCATCCGACAGCTTATATTGACGGTGGACATTATACGCCAGTGGCCAGGCAACGAGGCAGAGAACTCGTTGGCCTGACAACTCTGCTGTAGATAAAAACCCATCGTCGCGCGAGGACCCCGCCACGGTGGCGGAGCCGTGTGCACCCGGCCCACACGGGCCGCTTTTCCTCTACCGCTTTTTGCTATCCTTTTTGCGTCCTTGTAAAATTAATTGCCGACGCTCTTTGAGGGCGACGCTCCCGTCGCGGCGCGCAGCACCACCAAAACGATCCTCTCCCTCTTCCTACCCTCCGGAAATTCGCTCGCGGTCTGTGTCATTCGTTCAATCTCCATCTGATGCGAATCTCCGCTATGTGAATACCCGCTCATCTTTGAAACCACCAGCCCGATTTCGCTTTTTCTATGACAATTGATCGTGCAGACTTTCTACGTGTCGATGGTGCCAATGATTTTTCATCATTTGTGTATAGCCGTAGGATTCGGCGTGTTTTTGGTGATCTTTTTAAAACGTATATCTATAGATTCAGGTTTTCGGGTTTTCAAGTTTTTTATTTTAAAGAAAGGTTGGTTTTTTAGTTTCATTCAGAATGGTGATTGCTTTACAGCAAAAAGAAATTCCGAAGAAAAAGAAACTTTGATATTTTCATAGTAAGTGACACTAATCATAGGTATAATATTTAATGAAGACATTTGCTTCTTTCTAATAGCTTGCAATGATTTTGTTCTTTATGTACCTCCGTACAATAGAACATTACTTTCTGATGTACCTACATACGTTCAGTAGAACATTATCTTCTGATGTACCTACGTACAGTAGAACATTATGCCGCTACAATATTGTGTTTCAAAAGCTAATATGCAATAACAAACTTGGTGTTCGTAATTTTCGAAGCTTATAGAATTATCTTGTTGTTTGAAAGCTCCTCAGGTTACCTAATTTCTAACCTGTGAGCTAGATAAAGGAAGTTCTACTACACTGATGGAAAAACTATCGGCATTATATTCCTTTTTTCCATAATGACATCTAAAATCTGAGTTAAGTTGTCCAAAATGTAATTTAAATTTATTATCTATAAATTCCATTAAAAAGTTATAAATACCGCTGCTAGTTATCAATTTGCCATTAATTTGCACTTTTGGTGAAAATTGTATGATACGAAAATCTTATAAAACGAACGAACTTGTAATATCAAATCTTATAAAATAAATTCGACAAAGCGTTCGGATACTCAATGTACACATTAGCGTATCGTATATGTGATTGCAAAGAAGTAAGGATTGGATAACAGAAAACAGAAGATAAAGTATTACGAAGCAATTGTGTCGTAAGTTTAGAACAAAGAATCGTCCTCCGCGACTATTCTCAACTAATTATTAATCAAGGGGCATTCATTGACAAGCTTAAATTCCCCGTACACCGCACACGGAAACAAGAGATTTTCTGCCACGTAGACACCTAATTTGGTATAATCAGTCAAGCCACTATATGTGTGCGTATATACGTGCAACCGACCAACACAGTGCGTATTTAGTCAGAGATCGTTTCTTAACGAGATTCTAAGAATCCATTTGGAAAATACTTATTAAAACGACGATCCCTCTCGCTGCGAGCGACCAATCAATTACACGCTCGTATAAATCCCCGAGATCGTCGTGAGAATCTTCTCCAAACCCAGCCCATTAAATTCACTTACATATAAAATTATTTATAAATGTCTTATTCATCCACCGCCGTTTTTATCGTATTTTCAAACGATTTCTTCATACGCATATGTCACGGACACATGCCATAAAACGAATCGTGTTTTAACTAATCAAGATGTGAAACGTCTAATGGTAATAAAGTTGTTCTCCAGACGCTTGTTCTCCGAGTTTTCAATGATATCTCAATTATTTGCGGTCGTTTGATTTATTCCTCTTTTGAAACGGTCGCTACAATGTTAATTAGTAATTAGTATTGGGTCATAAAAATCCTTAGCCACTCTTTCATTCTCTACTCAGAATCTTAATAAGACTCGAAATAAAATTCCTATTTTTCCAATTTTCAATCCATTTTAACGGATAGTTTAGATTGTTTAGTTGATTAAAACGCGATTTGTCTGAATTCTACATCTTATGGTTAAAATACAAGTATTCTTCAGTTTCTTTTCTCCTCTTTTGCTTTATCAGGTTCCTCCTATCGCGACTCCCTTTGTTTATTCTAATTCCTCTTGTATATATCAGGTGGAGGAAAAGAAGGTAATTCGAGCGGGGGCTTAGTTGAGCCGGTAGTCGAGATAATTCGACGATTAGGCGGAACATAAGCCGGATAACATTATCTCGACTGATTTAAAACAGTATCTTGCGAAGGAGCGAAACGCTAAGCACCGCGGGAAACGTGATTGCAATTCGCTTGCCGGCCGTATATGGCACCATTGTCCAAACCAGTTCGATGTTCGCCTCGCAATCGAGAACGTATTACGCTCGCGATAAGGTGTTGCGATTGCGCGAGATATATTTAATTGAAAATGCGGCCCGCCCTAACGATAGTGCCACGCAACCAAAGTCGTACTGTACAGTCGCGGCCCGTTATTAAGTAATTTAAACGGCCAAGATTATACGCACTCTTCTTATGATAATTCACGGATCACGTGTCGAAGTCGCATGCGTTTTTATTATACATCGCGAGATCCGAGGTACTTTAAGAGATCCTTGTTTTTTAAACAGGCAAGTATCCAAGCTTGGAAAGGAATTCGATATTTACGAGCTTGCTTTTATTGTGTTAGAATTATTTATTGAAACATAAGGATGTGTGTGTGTGTGTGTGTGTGTGTGTGGATGTGCGTGAGTTTATCGAGGATAGTTAAATTATGAAAGGATTGAACGACAAGTTCCGATTCTCGATTAACAGAGTTTTCGTTCCTTTTTTATGAGTTTGAAATATATTAAATGTTTCTACGCAAGTTTGCATGACGCGTTCGTTGCTACTAATTAATTTTTGTTCGTTGTTTTAAGTAATAACGTTTAATTTCTGTTCTTAAATTTTCTTGGCTTGGATTGTTGCAACATGTGTATCGATGGCGAATGTCTAAAGGGAGGTCATTTTGATTGTTCTAAAAGATTGATTTTTCTTTTAATTTAATTAAAGCTTCTTTGTAGCATGTATTTACAGAGATGAATAGGAATTGTACGAATACAATTTTATTCTCACTTATAGAGGAAAGCAATTTTATCAAGTATAAATCTGATTAATCAAAATATTTTATTACAGCCTAACCGAGATACAGTTTTTATTTCATATATTTATTCACTCCAATATATTTCTGTTTCTTCGCGTTCAAGATACTTAGCCCTATTATTTCTTAGAACATTCATTCATCCTCGACGAGAGAAGTGGTTCTTCTACAACCCTAATCCAATATCACAGTCAAATTTCTCCACATACAAAACCAATCTCTTCAAATCGCATCAAAGATATTCAAATACACAGACTTACAAAAATTCTCCTTCAAATGTCGCCTAAATTCAGCCGACCCGAGGGTTAAGAGACTTTTCCTGCTTGATTAAAGACAATGGTACCGCGGACGAAGAACCGCGGATAAGTCACGCTGCAATCGTGCACCACGACACGGCCTTTTAAAGTAGGAAACTCGCCGGAAACTAGCGGCCACACGGTACCTAGAACTCTCCGGTGCGGTGCCAAATAACAATGTTGAATCTCATAAACAAGGAGACAAGACAAATACCCGGCTGGCCAGTGGTCCAAGGGCGCGGAGTGGACAGAGTCCGTTCCACCCAACCACCCCCACGGGGATGGGAGATTCTGCTGGTAATTTCACGGTGTCTTGCATCCCTGAGCCACCCCCTCTGGCACTCCCCATCGCAGTCCTCTCCATCCAAAGCCGCGCGATACGTTCGCCATATTCGTACACGCCAGTCCCATATTATGATCGGCGTTCACCGCATTAATCGAATACGAGCTAACTACCGTGACGCGTTGCTCGAATGCTGCGGTTCCTTTCTTGAGAACACGTTTCCGTTGTGTGGAATTGTATAAAATAGATATGTAAGATGAGAATGTTTACGCGAATAAAATTATCGAAATTTGCTTCTTAGCAGAGATTTGTTTGACTCGTTATATATTTTTGCATATTGTTTTCTTATGTGGACTTTTGCACCTTAAAGTTTCCTAATTCTTCTACCTAAATTCTACTTATGGCAATTTTTTTAGGAAAGAAGCGCGATGAATGTCTTTTTAGACCTGGCGATTTAACAAATTAATTATAGGTATTAGACATCGTTATTTACCAACTTCTATTTCATTTTGCATGTAACAAAATACACGGATACAGTATATATAGATGTTTATGGATATATAATCCATATAATACATATAAGAAGACAAAGATATCTGAAGATACGAACGTGACTTTCATGGACGAGGTTCTTAACTGTAATCGGATCAAAAAATTTCCTAGAACCCACTTAAACTGTGTAAGACTTCGTAACACCGTCGATATATAATCTGAAAATCGAACGTTGTAAACCAAAGTATCAAATCGTACGTCGCGACGGCAGAGCAACACGATGTCTTCGTGGAAGAGCAGACGACGTCTGGAAGGGTCAGCGGGATTTGCGCGAATGGTCGACGACTTAATTGATCGAGGGCCATAAGCGAATTAGGGATGACCAATGTTTCACGTGCGCAGCTCAGGAATAGAGCCGGGGGAAGACGCCGAGTTAATTCAATTCGAGGAAGGCTGAAGGGGTTCCAGGACGTCTCTCGCGAGACGTAAATTTGCGTACCACCGAGGCCCCCTTTACTCTCCTCTCTCACCCCATTTTCGTTTCTCTTACCCCCAGTGGACGATAGACATTCGGACAAATTGCATCGATGACTCCGTAGGAGCTGCTTGGCCCCTTTCTTTTCCTCACGGTCCGGTCAGCTTCTCAATTCCAATTTTTTCCTACCTCTTTCCGGCCGAACAGCCGCGAGTCATAAATCAAATTATACGCTGAGTGAGATTAGATTTCTGTTTGGCCACGTTCGAGTTTGGGTCCCGTAGATTCGACGAGGGTAAGGACTGCTGCGGTGGCGTAGAGACCTTCCCTCCTGGCCTCTCTTCCTCTCGTCATACCAGTTCCCCTTCTCTCCTTCATGAAGCGTGTGGCACGGTGTTGCTGGCCTGGTGATAGTGGGCGACGATGGCCGGGTTGCTTCGGTAGTAGTAGTAGCGGCACAGTGGTGCTAGCAGTGGTGGTGGTGCACTACGAGGTCCAACATTAGTTAACGATTAATCAAGGCGCTTGTAGCTCAACATATATCATTAAACTAGTTAGCGAAGTAGGGTCGGCCAAGTGTGCTGACCACTGGCTACCACCACCCACCCGGCCTCCACCTCCCTTCAACCTGACCAACCCCCTTGACCGAGCCCCCATCTTGTTTCCGCGGCCGATCCAACCCTCTGGCGACGTGCTCACGTACCGAACGGAACTCTTAGAGACTCCGAGTTGAACCTCGTCCCTGATGTTTAGCCCGTTTCCACTGGCTGCCAATTGCTCGTTAAAGCCCGAGCGCAACGAGCAGTAGTTTCGCGGATACGAAGTTGCACGAACGAATTCGAGGATCGAATACGATAATCCCCGGCGGTGTATTATCCACCCCCTTTCGTACGGTTGCTTCATAATGAACGGTTATAGTGACGATACCAGGGCCTTTTACGATTTAAGGTAGAAATTGGGTTTTAGGTTAACGTGTGTAACGTTGGGCGAAGAACGATGGAGTAACAGCGGAGCTTTCGTTCGTATCGCGGCTAGTATGTTTACCTGGACGCTAGGTTTACCAGATTGTAGAGAAATTCAGGTTAGTCCAACGAGGAGGGAAGAGGGAAATTCAGAGTAGCATAAACTGACCAGTGCATCAGATGCACACGTAAATATTCTCTCGTATTCCAGGGAACTCAAACCTAGAGAGATCACCCTTTCCTGGCTATCTTGCTCTCTCGCCCTTCCACTTCGATTGGACTCCACAGTTCCTAGCATCTCCGCCTTGCTTGCTCTGTATCCCTCTAATTCTCCGTCTCTTACCTCCTCGTTCGCCCACGATATTCGCACACAGGCCGATCTCAATGCCCCATCCCACCGGTCTCTTCTAGTTTTAACCATCGAGAGACGGCCACATAGCCTCCTGTGCGCCCGCGGGCGCCCCTTATAAATCCTGCAGGACTCCTGCAGGCACTAATGTACGACTGTTTGCGGGTATAACTTGGCCCCGACACGAAGGATAGGGGATGGTGTTTCCAGTACATGCTAAGCCGGGGCTAAAGGCTCGCTAGACCAAGCCATTCCTCACTGCCCTACAGACTTACACCTCCATCCCCCTCCTCGTGTGCTTGTCTTTGCTTCTTATCCCTAAGCAAATGTGGTCACCGCGAGGAGGGCGCCGGGATTTATTGATGGATTTACGACCTTGATGTTTAGATCTTAGAGTAAGACGAATGGAATCTTGAAATCGCGAGCGTCACTCGTGTTTAATCTTCGTTTGTGCGACCGTCCATCCTATCTCTCTGTCTCTCTGTCTCTCTCTCTCTCCTCATTCCGCTTTCTCCTCGCTTCAACTGTTTCCCTCTCTCGGTAGAACCAACGGAGGATGAGGTGTTTGTTTCTTTGAATTGACGTCAGAGTCGCCGTACCCAGAGACGTCGATGGGAATTTTCAATTAATACTGATTGCGAGAGTGGTGACTGTGGACTTTTTACATGGTGAATTTAATCCTTCGCGCCTTTATTGGACCGTGTAATCGAAGCTGCTTAATTAAACCAGCCTAACTAACGTCTGGTAGGAAAGTATTATCGGGACAGTCTCATCTTGTTAGCCAACAAAGAGAATTTTTGTTTTTAATTGATATACGTTGTATAGTTGCAGGCGTAGGAATAATTCTCGCGAACAGAGCGAAGTTAATGACGCTGGAGGGGCTGGTAGTAGGAACGCCTTTAGATTATCGACATTTCGAGATGAAGCAGAAGCCCGAAGGGACTGGACACATTAATACCGTCGCAGGGAATCACTTGGCCGAAGTTATTTGACCACCACTGTTCATCCTGGGAGATGGTATTAAATCCCCCCCCCCCTGCTACCACCCAACCCTCTCTGGACCCACCTTCAGTGGTTCAGACAGACTTGTACCAAGGACCAGAGCTAGCTAGGCACCAGTGTCCGGCGGTGTCGTCGGCAAACGTTTGCTCGACAAACAAACTGAACTCCCGGTCCCTGCTTCACCATTGCGCGACTCTGTTTTACTATATAAATGAGATGGTCACCCTAAGTACGGGGGTTGAAAGGGATGATACTATACGTGTGTGTCGCCACCACCCAGACCCGTTTTCCACCTTGATGACCGCAACCACTGATCCTTCCTCTCTTGCTCTTTAACTTTCTCTCGGAAGTAGCTCGAATCCAGCAATAAGAAGTTTTTCGATTAATTGTCGATGCTTAAGAGGTTTATCGCTATCAAGTTTCAAAAACTCGTCTTTACGACGATTGCCTCAACAAATTTGACAAATTGTTTAACTATTGATTCGTTAAAATTGTTTAATTGATCCAACGACGCATATGGACTATCGTAGGAATCTTTAAAATTTAATTGCGTAAAATCTGTGAATCTCCTATATTAATTGAAAGTTCAAATTTTTCAATTTTTAAATCGACATGTTTCCACTTTCAAAGTTAAAAAATCTCTCCCCCTTTTTTCCACAAATGCCTCGATATCTACGAACAGAAATTTAGATACTCTAATGACAGTTAACTATCGAAATTAGTTTCGACAGAAATTAATACCTAAAAGTGGTATAGTTTCAACTTTCGAAGCCTCCTTTTCTTTGTATCGTAAAAAAGATAAAAGATGTGTCGGATGTAAAATTGGTTAAAATGTCAGGTTTGCGGTTCTAAGAATAACGTAATCCTCCGGTGTACGTGGAAGCTACTTCGTATTAATGTTTGCCCCGATATCTGTAAACAGGCATTACCTGTATCTCCGTATAGAGGTGTAACTATCTGCTCGACGAGCTAGCCGTGGGTTTGAACGTTAGCCGGCCACAGGGATTAGGAACTTCCTTCGGCCGGGTCACCCGTGCACGCCGTGTTTGCGCTTTCCTATCTGTATATCGCGGAAGGAAAAGAGAAATTCGTATCTCGCTGCTGCTCTCCAACCGTGTTGATACCAAGATTTTAACTTTGCCAACTGTATCGATCTTTAATAAGTTCTACCGATTTTATATACCGATCGGTCAATGTTATTATTAGTCCATAATAATCATAAAAATGTCATTTTAAAATCGGTCGAATGATTTTGATAGTTTCGATATTCAAAGCTCCTAATTACAATTCTTTTTATTATATATTTATTGTATTATATCTTTAATGTATTCGAAATATTACCACAATTTTTAGGTTTAACTATGAACTTTTTATGTTAAGATTTAATTTTCTATCTATGCGAGTAACTTTGAAATTCTGATATTCACCTTTAACCTCAACCCCAAATTTAATTTCTTTGATTCAATGATACTTCAAACATTATCATAAGCTACCAACTTTCCAAATCTTCTATAATAAAGTAATCATAGAAATTTCGAAATCTTAAACAGTCGAAGCGTTTAAACTCTCCATCGATGCTGTCGCTATAAAATTCGTTTTATTCCCCACGCTCCAACTTGAAATTTGTTCAGAAAACGTTAATAGAATAGCAAGTTGCAAAACTTACTCCACTTGTATCTGATTGTAGTCGATCCATAATCGTTGAACGAAGGGGTAATGTACGAGGAAAGGTCCGGAATCGACGGGAGAGCTAACGCATTGGCGTTAAGCGCCGCGTGAAATATGCAATACTCGGATCTTGTCTACTCCCTGGGTACAGTTTATCAACCAGCGTTCGTCCTAAATCATGGTATTTTTAGCGTTTGTCATCGGTGGCCGTGCAATCATCTATATTACGCTGTTTGCTCAGATACGTTTCGCAGGGAGAGAATAAAAAGGCCGGTTTGCAAAGATTCATTGTGGACGATAACGTGGGTTCCAGTGAGAAAGAGAGATAGAGACGGAGAGAGAGCGATGACACACTGGCATTACCGTAGATGACAGAGTGGCCGGTTTCATTCACACGCGTGCGTGTACGTTGGACGGTGGTTAACTGACGCGGAATATTTACATTGTGTGGCGGTGCAATTAAGCCTCGTATCCGGCATCAAGCGTAGGAAATTCCGTGCGGACTAACACCTTGCTCCCTGCTTTCATGCCGCCTGTTTCTGTCCTTGTGACAAGCGGACTGTTTCGTGCGAAACAGGAACTTCCAACGACCGTGTTTTTTCCCCCTTTTTGTTCCTCCACGCACCGATGATGAAGCTTTTTTCTTTTTCATTCGCTGCATTCTGTCTTATCGTCCCATATATTGCGTCCTTTCCTTCTCGATGAAACTTTCTGTTTCTCGTTTGAATTCTTCCACTCCAAGTGTTTAGAATTTTTGTATATCAAATTTTGGGCACTTTGGTATAGAATCGAAACGAGAAAACAGACATACTAGTACTTCGTGGCCCAAAGTAGGAAGATTAAGAAAATTGTGCCTACGAACTTGTCTTTTTTCTTCTTAAAATATTCACAAGAAATTATTCCATCGTGTAAAAATAACAAAATAACATAGTAATTGTAAATACACGACTGGATTGAAAATTACGTAAAGAAGGTAACGGATTTAATTATATCTAGTTATTTTAGTTTATATTCCCTTTTTCTTTTTGGTTCGAGAGCAAATGTTAGAACACTAGAATAGAGAGGTTAGCAAGGTTAGCGGTGAGTCAGTAAATCGTGAGACTCTAAATTCGTAAAGCAATGCACAGCGGGAAAGGAAGTTCGATCGTTGGATATCGATCAGTACACTGTGGCAAAGGGGTATAACTGTTTCTACTGCTCGTAAGGGAATTCCAGGTTTGAATCGGCTGGGAAACGCTCGGGAAACCGTTTCAGAGAAACGTTAACGTACCCTTGACTCGAGCACACCTTACGGATGATTGTCCTCTGGGGCATGGCAACATGATTTCCATGCACAACGCGATTCTTTCTTTTTTCCTAGAATCGAGATTCTACGTTTGTAAAACACGGAGCAAGAAGCGTATCTTGATGAGAGTCTGATAGCCTCGTGATTTCATTCGTGGAAACTGATTGATAATTTTATTGAAAGCACAGTTATAATAATATGATATCAAGAATTGTGGTGGCAGTTTTTGTTGAGATAGATGAAGATTATGTAGTTTCGTGGTAATGGGGAGCTTCTTGGAAATGTATAAATCTAAAGTGTTTCGTATTTGCGTTGAGAGCAGTGTAAATAGGAATCTACCGGCGTGTAAAGGATGGAGAATGTTTTAAAAAACATTTAAAATATATTTTAAATTTAAAGTTTCAAACGTACAAATTCCCAAATATTCAAATACTTTTTCAAATTTTGCAAACTTTTTGTTTCCAAATTTTTTGATTTCAAAGTTCAAGTATTCGATTTCTCAAGTTTACAAATTAAACAACACAGCTGTTTAAATCTTCCCCAACAAGGTACATACTATTACAATTATCGCTTAATTAAGTTTCCTTCGACAATTCATTTTATTCGTCCATACGATTTCAATTCGCCTTCATGTAAGTTTCCAACCCAATTCTACTGAAACGAGACATTCCATAGGACATCCGACTTCCCACTTCTTTAATCACCACTTCTTACGTCTGTCGAGCAACAGCTGACGCACCTAACATCACCAATAAGATTCATCCAAGCCCTCTCTATCTGCGTTTTCTAGAATTATTTCCGTTGGTACTTCCTCGGCAATCAATTGCTGTTCCTTTCATGACGTTGGTCAGAAGACGACGGCGACGACGATCTGCGAAACAATGGGACCTAGTAAGTTAGGGAGAGGCGATATCTGGCGCTGGAGTCTCTATCTATCCGGTTCTATCTTTTATTAGCATCCCGTAGAAGCTATTTCGTGGCCCTTTCTCTATCGGCCAACCTATCCCAGGCAGTTTCTCTGCGAGTCCCGGGCGTTCCACAACCGGGTAGGAGTAGCAGAAGTGCGTATTTACGAGCGTTCCCGTCCATAAAGCAACCTCGCGCCTGATTTTGATACATTCTCTACTCGCGGCACTATCTCACGCGCGAATACGACCCACGTAACCATACCACTTGGAATTTATGGTGATGCCACGGAAGTGCCGCGATAGTTCTCTTTTCTGGCTATTCGTGAATTTTTTTCTGCATCAAACGGAGGAAGACATTCTGTACTGCTTTTATTTGAATCTTGACAGAAGTTTAGATCTTGCTAGATTTTTAGAAAATTTTCACGAGGTAAAGGTGTTGCAAAGCACGCTAGATAATATGTTCTACATATTTTTAAATTCCTTTGTTTAAATCCCGAGGAAAGATTAGATCTTGGACGATTAGAAGGATTTTGGGAATTCGATATACGAGCGAAACAAATTGCAATGATTATATCTTTCCCAACGAGCAAGGAGAACCGAACGTTTGTGGTCGGACAGAGAGAAATACTGGCCCTATAATATTCATCGTATCTTTCGAAATCATACTCCAGTTAAACAAAAGTTAAACGTACCTCGTGTATCGTCATGATATTCAAGAAATGGTTAAACAAGGAACGGGAATCCGTCCTCAGAAAGTTCGTTCTACAAATAAAGCAAATCAGACGCGATCATAGTGGCCAGACGAGTAAGAAACTGCAATCGGACAACGATGGTCCTACTAAATAAAATAAGGCAAACGCAGGATATCCGGCGATGGATGTATTATTAAAATATACATTTAGGCGTTCGAGAAATAATGACGTGAGAGCTCGATTATGCAGGAATAAATGTATTGGGGTAGAAACGTGGAGAAGGGCGATACTGATATTGGGTGTACACTGAGCAAGGGGCATTTGTCCGAACCCGCGCGAATATATAAGCGTCTCTGCATATCGTAATCACAATATTATGCTGAAATTGGGAGGGCCGAGTTTCCCATTTCTATTTTAATGGCTTCGGGGATTTCAAACGGGTCTGAGCCAAGCGTCGCGTAATAACTTGTATTCCCCTCCCCCGTTCAGCTCCTCTTTTCCAACCCTCTCCACTGACTGTCGACAAAAAAAAAAAAAAGAAAAAATACGAAGAAAAAAAATATCGAAAGGCCCTGGGATTCTGGATTTTTACGATTCTCGTTTTTCGTCCGGGGTATTTTAATAAACCTTTCGTTCGCGTTGCCGAATGAAACATTAAGCAACGGCAGGGGCTGCGGATCGAGGAGGAACAGAGGGAAACCCGATTCGTGCTGGTTCGCTTTGTGTCTTGCTGCTTTCCGATGAATTTAACGTTCGAGAGATCGAACGTATCAATTTTGTCCCGTTTTTACCCGATTCTTGGTGAAAAAGTGTCGCTATATGGACTATACATGGAGGATTCAGATGGTTGATAAGCTAAAATGGTTGAATTTTGAAAAGTCGTGTTAATAGTAGGATATACTGGCTACAATATTTATTAATTACTTTTATTTATTTATTTAAGAAAGGAATAATGGATTAAGACTCGAAGGAGTAGGATGATATTCTATTTGTATTTCTTTAGAGAAAAGCACAATAAGTGGCCAGATTATGACGATCGTTCGGCAATTCGTACATATTTGAAGTTTGAAGAAGAATTGGACATACATTGTAAAATATGTTGTGTTTTTGGTAACATACATATATCAAGGATCTTAAAAATTGTACAAATTACTCAATATCGTAAAACATAGTTTTGTCGTTTCTCTGCTTGATCATAGCAATTTGATTATGTATTATAGTTTAAAAGTTGCGGAGAAGTATAGCTTTTTTAAAGAATTGCGTATACATAAAAGGTACTGATCTATTCAAGCGATTCTTTGACAAATAACGATGAATATGGGTTCGATGCTTGGTAAGACTTGTTTCGTCTCCTGTTCGCATGAATTTCTCATTGATGAAACGGGAAAGATAGCGATTAGCGACGATCTGGATTGTAGATCTTCCTTTATTGTCCTCGTACAACGCGAGTTAGGAAGATTTTTATCGCAAAAATGCGATAGTTTATCGCGATACCATTCGTGCCAAGGAAAATTGGAAGATAGATCTCATTATTTCCTCGACTTTTTTTCAGAAACTTTTCCTACAATTTGAAAGTTTGCGAATATAGACTGGCACGGAATAAACGGAGACTCAAAATTAGCATAATGTATGTCGTAATTATGGCCATAATTGCCCAAGTTGTTGGCAACTTATTTCAATCTTAAGATATCCTGTTTCTATCCTCGAATATCTTCGACGACAGCCTTACTAAACTCTACTTTACATACCAAACTTTCTTCCTTTCGCACATTTATCATAAGTGTCTAATATAACTAAATTATGAGCTAATAACTGAACAGAGATCTATTGTACTCACTAAATATTATAAAAGGTACCTTATTTTCGTTATTTCATACGTTTCTTAATTCCTTATGAATGCGTAAACATATCCACTGATAGGTTCTGCCGCTACAACAAGAAGATTATAGAAAAGCTTCGCAAACTATTTCGAACTACGTCAAACACTTCCGAAACATTACATGAGCACCGGAATATATATGAATTATAATAAAAAATACTTCGTTTCAGAGAGCGAAACAACAAAAAGGATAAAATTTCATGGAACAGGAAATGGCAAAAGTGGACGAAAACAGTGGATTCGATGGCCATAAATATTGATCGAATTATGCCGTGGCTAATTGGAAATTAAATACATTAGGTGTCGATGGCGTTACACAGAGGACAGGGACGTCGTTGCCGGCTGTTTTACGGGAAAGAAAGTTGAAAGTTGGAGGGGGTCGAAAGTTTACCTCTACCCTCGTTCAACGAACGGGGGATAGTCAGTTCTGAAGAGGTGGGGGGTGTAGGTCGGCGGTCGGTGAGAATGACTCCAAGAAGTTAGGATCCATGAGAAAGGAGTCTGTAAAGTTGCTGGAACTTTTTAGCAAGAATTAATCACCGGAAGATGGTGACTGGTCCTTATTAAATTGCGACCTCGCCATTTATTTCGATGCGGTTAGTCCTAACGATTCAATTTCGCCGGTACCCGGGCATTATGCGAGTAAATTATGCGAAATGACGACTTCGGTGTTACTTAGCGCCGGCTAATTTACGGAAATTTCGCGAGTCCACGGGAATTTCGTTACACGAATTCCGCGGGATCGTTAAAACTTGCCTCGAACTTCGTGCCTTTCGTCGCAATTGTTCTATTTCTAATTTATCGTCTCCCCTTTCCTGCATAAAGTATCACTCCAAACGCTATTAAGAATTATTTATACCGAAATATTTCGTACATTTCGCTTTGAAAATCGTATCACTTCTTGGAAGAGTTCACGGGGGAAAAGCGCGAAAAAAGTATCCGAATTGATCCCGTGTTTATAACATGTAAAGAATAGAGAACGTAAATAGGGTTCTTTTTAAGCTACCAATTCTTTCAGAAGTCCTCTTTTTATTCCTAGAATAAATTACAATATTTTTTGGAGATATGTATATACACATAACATGTGTGTGTATGATCTAAGCAAATATGTACGCAAAGAACTGTAGTGATTCGTAGTGGCCTTTTTCCATAATCGTTAGAGGTAGCCTGAGACAAGAACGAAGCGCAATCATTTATTCAAGCTTCTATGTATTGATTTATTCGTATTGATCAGACTTCAATACACACATATTGGTAATCCCATCCACTTATGAAACAAGATTAATATATAGGATGAAGTCAATGAATCCATGTCCAAAATTCATTGGAATTGATTGTTCCATTCTACTTATCGCTGACGGACACTGTTGCTTAGAACAAGAAAAACCAACGATTAACGTGTATTTAAATTATAATTGAAATGATAGAGATAAGATATCAAAATAAAATATTGCATTAATTTTTAGTAATTGCAAGAGAAAGAAAAATGAATTTTTAACAATTGAAAAAAAGGGAAAACTGAATTTTTATTAATTCCTATGGAAGGAAACCTCCAAATTTAACACTGTAGTGTTAAAAACCGATGGATAGAAGGAACTCCACGAGACTTACGACTTTTATCCCAAAGTCGTCGAATCGATGGACCACAGGGTTCACAAAATACTACCGACTTTATGGTGTTATTTTTATGTTGCCCTCACTTCGCTCGCTTTAATTCGCCCGCATAAAAACCAATGTCAAATTTAAATTTCTCCCACCGACGATGAAAGCACGGTTGAAATAAAAGGAAAAAGGAATTTGTGTGAAGGAGGAAAAAGGTAGAGAAAAGCAGCAAAAACGAAGGAAGGAGAAACGGAAGGAAAGCGAAACTTAACTATTACACATATTCTTCGAACGCGTGCGTTTGCCTCTTTTACCCCTCTGTCGGACGAATCGAATTAATCCAGCGCAGAATTAAATACACGCATTCTCATAATTACCGGGACCCACGAAAATTCTCGTCACGCGAATTCCCTCTTTCCCTTGTGTGTCTGTGTGTGCACTTTTTACCCGACGAAAAATATTTTTCTCCCTTCCCCGCCGCGACGAATGAATTATCCCCCGCGCGTTAATGAATATGCGCAAGTGAAATCGCCGGCGAACGTTCCGCGATCGGACCGAGGGCCGGCACTCCGCGTCGCACCGCCGAAAACACGCGCCCATCAGGGGAAGCATAAATGAATTTTTGTTCGAGTACGTTCTGAATGGCTGAGGAAATTTAAAGGTCGTTTGAGATTGGATATTCGATACACCTTATGGAAAGCTGCGGCAGGTTCACTCACTTCATTAAATTGGATGTACAGATTATTATTATTAGAGGATGATCATTATTAGAATGTGGATTTTTATGCATTTATAATGATTTCAAAGCTGCGAAAGTCCATAGTACACAAAGATTTATAGAATATTGAAAGTAAAGTATCGTATAATCTTTAGTAGATGAAATAAATCTCTACGTAACTGTTTAAAAATTTCCTAAGATAACCAAAATATTACACTATACGCGATCGTTGAAAATTTCCAGAAAACGAATGATCTGAATAAGCACGAGAAGGAGCAAATCTAAACGATTCTTCTTTCACAATTTCCAACAAACTTTAACGTCGAGAACTAGCCTCCGGTTTCTTTTTAGAGCATCTCACAAACTCAATGTAACGATGTTACAATGAAACCTCCATGAATTCTAACTTCCAATTTCCTTATAAGAATTCCGATCCCCGTGTTAAACGCCATAATCCCACACAAAACCACGAGATGCATGAAGATACGTGAAACGCCAAAGCTAAAGAATACAAAAAGGCAGGAGTCATTAAGTGCACGAGTAGAAATAGCATCTTCTAAGAGCGTTTGTCGTTTGCATGGTGCAGGAAACGTTCCCACGAGGGTAGGAGAATCTTGGCGACGATGTCCAGATACCTCATTACATCGCTATTGACCCGGATCCTTTATTATCCGTCGAACGTGCACACGTAATCCAAGAAAAGCACACGGGTGGGAGAGACTGGCGCTCATTATAGCACGGAAAATAATCATTATGTCTATTGACCGGTGCGCACGGGCAATTTTATATTTTCTGCGTATGGAATCGTCGGTGAATACGTCTCTGATGACGATTAGTGGCCCCCGGCATCCTTAATGACCACTCACACGATTCTGACTCTGGTTACGTTCGTGTGCGTGTCTCGTCGTTCTCTTTGACGTCGTTGTCATCGTCGTCTTCGTCTTCCTCTTCGTCTTCGTCGTCATCGTCGTTGTCTTCGTAGTCGTCGCATGCACGGTGACACGATGGCTGATATCTAGATCGTTTTAGCCTCCCAATATGATATTTTGAACGAAGAACGTTTAATTAGGCGTCACGCGAGGTATCGTACACCTCTACAATCTCTTCTGTTGTTCTCTGTTTTTCTTGATCCGAACACGGTTCATGGGGGCGAGGTGTTATTAACTACATGAAAATAAATCGAGTTTTCGACATTCGAGTCTCGTTGATTACAGTTTCGAAATTATCCAACTGCTTGCGCTTTACTGTTATTGCCTTGTAATTGTTTCTAATGTAGAAAAGTTCGAACATTTGTTTATGGGAATATTTGGCTTTCATTAAGTTTGACGATTGAGTACCGACGAAGCGAATGTGGTTTAGAATTGAAATTTACTGGAATATACGATAGTTATTATTAAGAAACTGATAATGTAAAATGCATTAAATAGAAGTTAATGCAGCCAAGCTTATTAAGTATAATTAAGTATAACGTTAAAAAAATTTAGCAAAAGACTCGTATATTATCACTCCTCTAATGGAAATAAAATGTTTTTAGGGAATTTTGCTGTAGGCTCTCTCTGTTCCAATATATTGTACATACGAATTTTTAGGTATCACCTTTATCGCGTTACTTGTTTCTAATTCTTTTTAGTCCACTTTGTTGAAAATTTCGAAGGAGACGTAAATCCCATAGAAGACCAAACGCATATCAGATTACTCTAAATGATAGAAATAGGAATGAAACGTTTTTCCAATAACGAAAGTGATAGAAAGTACGACGTTATTAAAAATATGATGATTTTATTAAAAAAGTATTGTGCAGCGTTATTTCTCTCCGAAATAACGAAGAAGTAAAAGCAGGTCACACAAAATATTCATTATTCCGAATTAATCAATGTCTCTCGAGATACTTACTAATTCCTGGATTAAACGATTCTTGAGAAATGACAGAATTGAAACGATGCCAAGCATCCTCTTTTAAAGACAAAGCTAAATATTTCTGCTTGGTAGATAGAAAGCTGTATATTACGAAACTTTCATGATTTTATGGAAATTGAATTATATCGATGATTGATCACTATCACAACCTAATATTATCTTTGAGATCAACGATGGACACATAGCAGGACTGCGATACATTCCGTAATTAGGAAACATATTTCCTTTGATTAGAATCCTTTGGTGGAGGAATGCTTTGGCATGCTTGATCACATAATGAAATATATCTTCGTAGGATATGTGTAATAGATAAAAGGCTGCTCGTGAAAGTACTAAATTTGTTTATCTATGCTATCCTTCGTGATACATTTGTTAATGGAACAAACATTTGCCTTTACTATGCAAATGATGTTTCTGTTTTCTTTTGTTAAAGATCTCTGCAAATTTGAAATTCCCATTCTGTTATACGAACCTAATAAACTTAACTCGAGATAGAAAGAAACTGAGTTCGACGAATAAATATACATATACATACGCTTTACTTAAATAAATTTAATAGATACCCCAGAATTGTTGAATCTTCACAGTGCAAAACCGTGCGAAACATTGGAGTGAAGCTCAAAATTAGATCCAACTATGACTGACACACGAAAGAACGGTATTCGGAGATTTAAATATACAGGGCACGACCCAGCCAACAATTTTTAATCTTAAAGATCCACCGAACATGGCCAAGAGAGAAAAGGGGAGACAACATTCAGGGAAATTAACTTAACTGGTGATTAGCAGTTCCAGGTAAACCTAATGATAGATCCAAAGTGACAGCGTATACTTACTCTCCGATTCACCGTTTCCACGAGCTCGGACAGATTTTAGATTTCAATGAAACGATCTGTCAGAGACCGGAGCATCTATCCTCTTATTCTCTCGTCTTCTCTCCTTTCTTTAGTGGAGGAAATTAAGGAACGATATCTCGATACGAAGAACGAATACGAAAAGGGGAGAGCGGTAACAATTTAAAAATCGGCGTAATTGATACGGCGCTGGCTCGCGGTGCAAGGTTGGATTCGAAAAAATTGCCGTGGAATCTGTTCTATTATTCCGTGGCCGGGCTTCAAAAGACCGAGCGAAACGGTCGAAAATTGAAAAGAGCCGGGGAAATGAAAGAAGCGATTAAAGAAGAGAGGAAAAAAGAAGAATGAGAGAAAGCAGTACGTTGATGAAGACCGAAATTCTATTAAGCGGAAACTCAGGTAATACAGTCAGAATGAAGAAGAGGGAGATAGATAGATAGATAGATAGATAGATAGATAGATAGATAGATAGATAGAGAAAGTGTGAGAGAGAGAGAGAGAGAGAGAGAGAATTTCGCGATGGTAACCTTGAATTGAGAAGAAAATCGACAAACACGGAGGAAACACCGAATCGCCTTTGCTTCGATCTCGAGAGGCCTACTCGAGATCCCCGTAATCGCGGTTAAAAGCCGAGAACCAGAATGGAGGGTTGGAAACGACCCAGTCTAGCAACCAGTGAGAAGGGTAGTACTACTATGGTCGAGGATGGAAAAGAGATGGAAAAGCGAGGAGAACGGTACTCTGTGGAAATACGAGAAAGAGAGATACAGCTAACGATAGAGGGGAAAGTGGAAAACCGAATAATCGTCCAGCGTCGACCTCGGTGTCGGTTAGAAGCTGACGAAAAAGAGGAGATGAAATGGACCGTCCGACTGACAGGAATTTACATCCTCTCGTGCGCAATCTGCGTGAGTGAATTGTGTCGTGTTACCGTCCGGAGAATTAGATCCGGAAAATCCGTAATAATTACTCGAGCGACGCTCACCGAAGCATCCTCTTCCCTCTGAGTTCGTCATCTCTCGCCCCCTCGTTCGTCCATCCTCGGTTCGTCCTTCGCCAGTGCACGTTTGTCGAGCGTTGTCTCCGTCAGTCACCCCATCCTGTATCTCTTTCTCACGTTGTTTCACCGTTGGTTGCGTAGGCGCGGATGTTTCCTCTCTTTCTTCATCGTCTTCGTCGTCAACACACCTCAACGTGTATCCTGGGTTTGGCATAGGTTTCTCGTTTCCTCTACCGGCTGTGCGCGTCGCGTTCTCGTTTCATCAGCTTCTCTGATTTGTCCCGCGGCCACTGAGAACTGCTCCACAGCGTGAAACGCAAAAATAAATAATGATTCACCGTGCGAGCCGGCATTAGCTCGCGAAGAGAGAGAAGCTTCTCTTATGCGCCTAGCGAAACCAGTTTCGTCAGAGAGACCATCCGCGGTAAACTGGCTCGTTTAATGTATGTGCATATATGGATATGCATAGAGACGCGTGTTGCGCAGCTGTATTAAACGCAATCTGCTTCCCCACAATCTTTTACCCTCTTTGTGGTCGCTGGACGACGCGTTTCGTGCTCTCCTTTCCATGTAATTCGCTTGCGATTATTAAGTTTCGAGTGTCTCGCAACGGATTCCAAACAGCGTTATCGTTATTGCCAGTGTTAATTCTAGAGGGAGGAATAAGAGGGGGTTGGTTTCTCGTGATCGTGACAAGAGTTTCTGCGTCTCGCATTCCAAGAAGTCGTTAAGGATCGTTCGGTAATAGACGCGCTAAATTCGTTCCTTGTTTCCCGGAACGATGGCGCCGGTTTAGCCGCCGCTAATGTAGCTGCTTAGAGACAGTTGTAATTAGCACGCTTAATGCCTAATGATATATACGCGGCGCTCGCGCGATTTAGGTTAAACGATGCAGCACGTGCGCGAACGACATTCTGTCTGCGTTCCACCCTCCTGTAAATTCGCCTGCAATCTCGTCGCTGAAATTGTCGAGTTGCTTGATGAGTTTGTGCTTCGACATTTTTTTTGGTAAGTTTCTGTGTTTAGTTGTTTGATAATGGAGATAGGAATGTCTGCTTTTTGGAAGAGAGACGCGGTATGTTAGTTCCAGTCGATTCGTGATAATTCCACGAATAATGGTTTCAGGCTTTTTGGAGAGGTTGTCGTCTATTTGGTTGGTGAAATAGACGTTTCAATGCCCTTTTTAGATACATGTAAAGTAATTTCATAAAGCAATTTTTATATCTGTTTTTTCCTTTGAGAACGAAATCCTTGGCTTAAAAAAGTTTCACTAAAATATTTTGGTTGACTACTCCACATGAATTTTCAGAACTCCAAGAGTTAAATTTAAACCTCGGGAAAGCTACATTACTTAGACATATGATGATTTAATAATCTGTGTCTATGAAGTTCTATAAAAGCACAAATAGATTTCCACTAACTGCTGCAATGAATTAATAACACCCATTTCCCTTCGTGTATCGTTTTCTCGATATTGTTCTTTATAGAATGGCTTAATGATACGAGTCTATAGTTTTTTTTGTAAAAGAACAAATATATCACCACTAACAATTGCGATAAATTAACAATAATTTCGTCCTAGTATCGCATTCTCGATACTAGAAATGTCACTTAAATGTCACGAATTTCACCCCAACTGGTCCGATGATGATCGCAGGATCGGATTACGAAAATTCAATGACTCGGTTCGTCGAATATTTAGGCGATCGTTTAAGGCAATCTTAGACAGGAAATACACAGAAAAAGACATTGATGATTTTCCTTTAATTGACACCGACGACGTAAATAAATGATTAAAATCACAAGAGAACATCGCCAATCGAAAGAGCAACTGGCGTGTGCGACGACTATACATATAGCACGGTCGATTGGTTCGCACAAAATTCGAGTTAATGGAGCGCGTGCGAGTAATCAGGTTGGAATTCGAGTTCATCACTTTCTCGATGACTATTTCGGGTCATCGTTCGGCGGCTCGTGTTATCAATCGAAAATAATAATTTTCTTTGTCAACATTGCGTCCGAACCGAACGAACAGCCCGCGTGTTTCGGTATATACCGGTGCGTGCAAGTTCATTAATCGATTATCATTTTTCACATAGTCGGACTATTTATCACGATCGCGGCTTTTCTCGATGATCATTGCCTCGATCGATCAACCCACAACGTGTATACACGCACACACACACACACACACACACACACACACAATCCCTCGTGTCTCTAGTTTCGCTATTTTAATTTCACGGCTTCCGACCGCCGATAGCGAGGACACTTTTAATTGCCAATTATCGATTATAAACCACTTAATACGATGTCGAGCCACGCGAGATCTAGGTGGACTATTTTCGCTGTTCCGTTTTTATGTCAATCACGACTTTTCGTGCATTCGTCATTTCTTCCTCTGTTGTGTTATCTCTTTTCCGTTTTTCCGACCGTTTCCAACCACTTGTTTCTTTGACTGATCAATTTTTCAAGGGATCGGAATTTAATCCTGTTAGATATCGTGTTCAGCTGCCGAACTTAATTCTCTATTCTTATAGCTTCGACTCATGAAACATGTACGTATGGAACGTAATTTATTCTCAGACTAAGTCTAATATTTAGATTCTATTGTTTCATCAAATAAAACTGAAGATTCCAATAGGCATGACAATCGGGAAGAACGTTGGTACATTAATCTTTTATATACTTTGCTCCAAATAGTATTTTTGGCTCAACGGTGGAATTCTTATTTTATTTTGTTCCATTTCTTTCACGCTTGAAATACAAGACGTAGATACTTTTCTGCATTATAGGTTCAATTAATGAAAATATACCAATGTAAATGAATATTGCCTACAAAACCATAAACACGTAGCGAAACTACCAACAACTTTTGAAATTAACTCCGTTTAAGACAGATATCTATTTTTAGACCGGGGAGAAAATCTTCTATTAATTATTTACTTAGTCACTTTATTAAAGAATAAAGTTATATATACGCAATATCGAGCCTTAGATACGAATCGAATACAACTCGCCTCGCGTAAAGAGCAAAATATGGACACTCGTATCACGATAATCACAGAACTTTAAATTTACAATTTATCGAGTCACAAAATCATCTCTATTTCCACCGTGGTGACGTTGATTAATGTAACGCTGCTTTTTGTGCGACCTACACATCGTCCCGGAAATCCTTCATCGCGAGGACCACCCCCGTTGGACGTTGATTCCAATTCCAGCTGGCATTCGCGCGACTTCTTGGTAATAATTCCAGATGAATTGCACGTCCGTTAGGACTGCCGTCACGGCACACATAGAGAGACCACGTACGAAGTCACGAGCACACGGTACCCTTCTGAACGAACGGCTGAAAAGGATCTCTTGTTGGAAAGACTCGAGTTTTTTCTCCCGCGGACAATAAAATTAATTTTGTTCGATTCTGATTAACTTCGTTTGTAATCACGGGAAAAATAAACATGCACGAGGAGAGATAATCCCATACTTCCATCGCTAAGTGTCTCTCCCTCTCTCTCTCTCTCTCTCTCTCTCTCTTTCTCCCTCTCCTTTCATCTCTCTTTGTCGCTAGTCTTTTTTTCGATGCAAGCAAAATTCCCTCCCCGTGATCTGTTCCCCACCCTCACCACCCTTCCATTTGTACGTCCGTCTGTCCGCCCATCCGTCCATCCGGAATAGTGGCGAACGTACGGCGGTCGCTTTACTTTTTCAACAGATATATATTTTCTGTGTCCGGCCGCAGCGGACCGCTCGCGGACCGAAACGTAGCGAATGAAAAAAAAGAGAAAGGGAGCAGGAGGGAGAGACAGAGATACATAGTCGGTCTGGTGAAGGTGGGGGACAGAGTGGGGTGAAGCAAAAAAAAAAAAGGAAAAAGGAAAAAACGGACGCGGATGAACTATTAAAAGGCACGTTCGGCCAGGCCGCCTGATGGTCGGGGGTTTTCATTAAAATTCTTTCGATCTTTTAACATTTCCAATCGGTGTTTGTCGGAATATCGAGTTCTCGCGCGTCCGTGGTAAAAATGTAAAAGGCTCCGGCGCTCTCGCCATCGGCCCCCCATGCGCTCGCGATACGCCGTCGACAGGGTAGGTTCGCGCGCTTATAAGCATCCATTCGTGTCGAATCGAATACTTTCGGCCCGCGATTTCCCATTGTTCGTCGCTTTTCGACGATCCGCCGAAGATTCGAACACAAGAGCTAACGCGCAGTATATGTACGTATACACGTAGGAATGGTTAGGGGTTGTTGGAGGGGATGCTTGATCGGGAAAAAAATTTCGGCGCGGAGAGTTCGCTTCGCGCGATTTTTCAATTAATCGGCGGAAAAAATGATCGAGCCCCGAGTCTTGCGCAAATATTCGATAATATTTTCATTGTAGCTGCGTGAGAGATCGCTCGGTTTTTAATTAATTCTACAACCGGGGGGATACGCGTATCGACTTCTGGCCCCCGTCGCGGAGGGTAGTTCCGGTCAATTGGCATCGATTCGATGAAATGTAAGAAATCGAATGTGATTTGGCTGTAAATTGCTTTTACGTGGAATATTTGCATGTTAATGTGGTCGAGCAAAGATACAGGAATAAGAAACTTATAAAAGAAACTACCTGTAACTTAAGATCTATCGCAGAAAAAGATCGATTAGGAACGGTACTGTTTTCATAGATGTATAAATATGTTTTAGGCAACGAAAGAAGTAAAGATGTAACGTTATGAAGAAGTACTGTTACATAAAAGTAAGATGTACATTCTATTAGGATTGTTAGAGAAATTGGGATTGTTGGCGCCGATATTTCTTATACGTATTTCGTACCTATAGAAAACCAGGCTTCGTCAGACTCGATTCATGGCATCTCATAAGTGTTCAAAGTTGGATCGCGCTCTGCATAGCTTGCCGCCATAACAGATTACCGGCAAAAACATATGGCACCAACTTTTAAGATGACTGCGTGGCATCTTTGGAAATGATTATGGTTTTATTGAAGTCAATGGATAATTCTACGGTACAATACCTATATTACTACAGTATAAATCTGGTAAAACTTCTGTTAAACTTCTTTAACTTCGATTCGGAATCAATTCCACTACCCGGTGACGCTTCTTCGTCAAATAATTGTCTCTAAAATTTCTCGTGTCGTTCGTATCTTACGTTATATAATTGTCACACCGAATCGATCCACCCTTCGATCAACTGCTGTTCAAAAAATAACGGTGATATCGAATCGAGAAAATTTTGGAATGTAGTTTGATCGTCGAAGAATCTTTTCTAGTGATAGAAAGCTATTCAGAAAAATTCTTTCTCGTAATCGAGTCGTGCACCCTAAAAACGATACGCAACGAGAACTTCGCTAGAAGATTCGAACGAGGCACACGCGAACCGGGTGAGAGAGTAGAGAAACGTGTTTGTTTTACCAGCAAACACCCGTTCGCACGTATCCGTACCTTCGTGTGCCTCCCCCTCCAACAATCTCTCATCCTCTCCTCGTTCGTCTCTCTATCGTTCCTCTTTGTCTTTCGTACGGGGCTAGCACACGTTCCGGCTTCGACCACGTGTGTTACCCGTACGATCTGGCGTATACGGCGAAGAGTGGCCAGCCTTTCATTTCCCACCCCACTTGGAAAGCGGCCGCCAACCAATCGGACCTCACCCCGCGTAAAAACATTGAACTGCACCGGGCGGGTGGGGGGTGTGCGCGAAGGGCGCGTCACGAACGGTCCGGGGGTTGGGAAAAAAATCGTTCAAAATTAAAACAGTGAAGCAGACAAATAATCAGATTTCCGCGTATATTATTAACGAAGATACGCCCGGCTATGGATGGAAGTATTGACGTCGATTGGCATGGTTCCACCCTTGTAAACTGTTGGTATTCGCGATTCCACGGTTGAACCGAACTTCTTTTTCTCTTTGTTTCTTCTTGTTGAAATTTAGATAGTTAATTTTATTTTTATGGGTACCGTAAGCGACGTGCGATCACATAGGGGTACATTGGCGTGGATTCATCCTTGTAAACCGTCGTTACTCGTGATTCGAGGATTGAATCGAGATACTTTTTCTCTCCTTTGTGGTTTTTTTTCTGAAATTTAAATGGATAATTATATTTGTACGGATACCATAAGTGAGGTAGAATGCACGATCACGAGGAGGTAGATCGGGTAAAGAAATCGTAGAATGTATATTTTCATATCGATTACTTGATTTTCATTTCCTTGATTGTGAGGTGTGTTTGGGTTGAAAAAAATTTTGGTACGTTTCGTATTCGTTCAAATCGATCGGTGTATATAGATTGTTAATTCGGTTCTTACGTTTTATTTCAGAGCGATACGTTCATTGATTTCTGCACAATGTAAATTTATAACGATATTAAAAACCAATATCAAAAAGAGGTGTAAAACTGTGGAGGTTTAATTAAGTCTAATGACTCGCGGACACACACGTACACACATCACTTGGGATTTTGAAATTAATCCCAGTCTTCGCGTTCACCTGACTATAACGTCCCTATTGTGTATAATAATTTTAATATTCAATAATATTGTGGACACGATATGATGCAAAAATATATCCAAAAATATTCGAAAATCTTGGCAACTTTCAACTCAGGCATAGATAACCGACTCATCTTATATAAAGTTATTTTAAAGCCTATACATATGCACATTTATGGAATTTAACTATGGCACACAAATATATGAATTAAACGTCATAAAGTCCCGAATTAAAGAAGTAAAAACTCAGCAGAGATATATTTCACCTACGAAATATTGCCGTCGATATTTTATTTTACATAATTTTTATGCTTTTGTATATTATCCGCTTTCTGTGCGTTTTTTCCCTCTTTTAATCGTCCCACGAATGCATAGAAATCCGCGATCTATTTATAGCAGATCGAGAAAATATTCTTACTAAATATACTTCAATATTTGCAAAAGAAAGAAATTATTCTACACGGTCTACGAAACATTTAGAATTTACTATAATTTCAACTTTAATTATCCCCTTTCGAAACGTCCCATCGGTTGTCACATCGACGATTGACAGAAAAATTTCTAATTACCAGCATCAGAGCGGCGCAACTCCATCGTTTACACTCCGACTCTATACATAAGCGTGGAAGCGTGTTTCGCGGGAGTTGTTCGGCATCGACGGGGGCGGCGAGGGTGACACGAAGGGTCGAAGAGGGCGCACAGGCCGGTTGCTGTCCGGCGCAGAGAATTTATAATGTGAAAAAAAAAAGAAGAAAAAAGAAGGGCGCCGCCGCAGCGCCGGTTGTTTAAGCGGCGGTGACTCGCGCCGCGGAGGAGACACCGACGGGCAAATGGTGTGCGTAACGCGGAATTTATATTTCGAAAAATCGCCTCGGCCAGGCTGTGTGTGAATGGAGACGCGTGACTTTTTGATAGCGGCCGCTTGCTCTCCGCCTCCGTGCACGGTTCGCCGGCTCTTTTTGCGGGACCGTAAATTATTTTCTGAGAATCGCCGCTCGCTTTTCGCCGTCACCGCGCCCGTTGGCATTGTTCCCCTCCAGCCTGTCGCGGTTTTGGGAACACTGTTTTCCTCGTTCTCTTTTCTTTCGTTATTTTTTCCAATTTTCGTTTGCGCGAGAAAAAGTCGAACGATCTGGATAATCCATGTTTTTAGTGCCGCTTCTTTCTTCTTTTTAAGGCGTGTTAAGTTTCGGAGAAAAGACGGTAATTGAGACCGATGGTCTATCGAGATTGGCACGTTCAAGAGGTACAGGTCCTTATAGTCAAACGATGAATTGAAAAAGTATCGATTCATTTTTTTCATTCGAAATAACACGCGTAATGTTCCTACGTTCTAACAACGAAGATTAATTTGAGATACGTGTACGCTCTCGAACAATTTTGTACGTTTCGAATTCTATTTTGAATCTTGTATCTTCAATCAGTAATCTCAACGCTCTACACCCATATTTCATTTTTATAGACCCGAATCTTTCCATTTATCTGACAAATTAACTTCGTATCTTTATCGCTGTACATCCAGAATGATATTCAACACTCGGAACAAAGTCAGTACCAAGCTCGTCGCATGACCAACATCTTTCAATCGTCCAACGATCCAACTGAACGTAAAATCGGAATTTTCCACCCCCTACGCATTTCCGATTCAACGTCGTGCGCTGGATCCGTTGAACACGGACGAGAAGTTAATTTCGACATCCTTAATCGAGTTCGATTGCATCTAAATGGAAGGACGGAGGGAAGAGAAGGCTGGGGTGGTAGATAGAGAGGGGGTTAGGATGGAGTTAGGTAGGGGAGTAGAAGAGCCGCGAGCAGGAAGTTGAGACTGAAAATCCGGGTCAAATGTGTAAACAGGCGTAACAGACAATACGAACGCGACAGATACGAATTCGGAGTCGTAGTCCCGAATCGAATCGTTACTCGAACGAACACCGCAAGCACGATGCTGGACAAATACCTTCGTCGAGGTCCTTCAGGAATCCCTGGAGTTTCGGCGGGTAGCGGTGGAATCCTTCGATACTCTAATTGGTGCATTCACGCTGGTGTTGGCCGTGTATTCCGGTTGCAATCTGTATGTACCAATTCGATTTTCGTCCCGTCCATGTATCCGTAAACGTCGTCGTACCGTGACTCCACGGAACCAATTTGAATTATGCCGATAATCATGTACGTATCTTCAGGATCGAAATTCTTCGTTAGCCCGGTCACGGTAATTAAAGTTGAAATTGCTTTTCAAGCGCGCCCGGAATCTCCCCGATGGCGGCACCCGACTGCCTTGAAATATCGCCGGATTTAAAACGTGGCAATGCATTTTTCAGCGTTTCGGGAATTAGCTTCAAAGTGATCCCCGTTCGACGACTCTCCTCGTCTCGTTTGTAACAGAAAATCGACGGCGACGTCTTTTTTCGGAAATCGGATCTATCAAAGTCGCTTATCGACACTGAATGTTGTAGAACTGTATCCGCTAAATTTCTCTGGATGATTCGAAGGAGCACCTAAACAGATTTGTCGAATTAGTGATTCGTTAGTAACTAGTAACATTTATTGATACATACAATGATTATTTCTACCGTACAAGTTCTGTCTGTCTTATGATATCTGACTCTACTGTCGGTTCTACGGTGCGTTTGTTACTATCGTAGCTTTTCCATCTCTAAAGTTTACCTGTATCTTATAGAGTCTCTCGTACGATGTCTCCTGCATCACTTATATCGTTCTAATATCCTCTACGCAATTTCAATTCTTTTACTTTCACGCATCTATTTCAGCGTTTAGTAAATTTTGAACGATTAAAAATGGTAAATTTCATGTATATACCGAATACGTATTCTTCGTGAACACCGAGAAGCGTTCAACCACTATTTCGGATGAAAAAACGATTCACCTCTTTGCACTCTTTTGTCGATGAAATGACCATCATTTGTACCGCCATCGAGGCGAGAAGTTCTCGACGTCGTTGTCGTTGATCGTCGATAAATTCAAAACGGTTCGTCTTTGAAGGCGCGCTCGTTTTGTATCCATCTTGTACCCCGTGTAACCACCCTCTCATTCTTCCTCGTTCCTTTTCCGGAGGGTAGGTATATCGAGCACCAATCACCACGCATAATCTGCGTGCTCATTATTACTAGGACTGCAAGGGGACGAACATGTGCATGTCCCTGGTACCCGCGTTCATTATGGAGACGATATGGAGCATTGTTTGCGGAACGAGAGGGTGAGCGCCACGACGACCTAACCCACCCTCCCTCTCGTCTTCTTTCCCTTGTGACAGACCCCTTTAATGCGATACCAGGCCTCTCCGTCTCTCTTTTCTCTAGCTCTCGCCATCCCCTCTGGTTCTCTTTTCGCGTGTCTCGCTGACGAGTCTCGAGCATTCTTCTTCTGGTGCACTCTCGCGCTTCCTGAGCACCGTTCTGCGGCGACACGCGTACAACTAAACTACTTATCTCCCGGATCGAGCGTGCGTTTTTCACTCCAGACCGTCACAGGAAAGATTTCCACGCCACGTCCAACCGACGCGTTCCGTCGCGTCGATACGACGCGACGTCACGGAAGCCCTGTACAAAAGCCTCGCGAATCGTTCCGCGTAATTAGAGCACGTGTACGGATACTTATTGTTAGCGCGGAGATGGTGTCCGGTTTGCGTCGAGATCTTATAGTTTTGCTGCCGCTTTTATTTCGTGTGATTTATTTCGGTTTTATACGGACTAACGGACGGGATTTAATGTGACTACTTTTTTTTTTTTTGTTAACGTGGAGGGCTAAATTGTAGATCGTGAAATGTTTTAAAATTAGTGTTTGGTAGTATGAAATTAAAGAAATATCTTGATATTTCGCACCAGTGATTATGCTACAAAAGTAAATAGTTAACGAACAGTTTGGAAACTCGAAAATCGCAAGATGGAAGGTAAGAAATTGACAACGTTATAACCCACGGTAAGCAAACTGGGTTCTTTGTATCCAAGCTTAATATTTTTGCTGTTCGAGGTTCTCGAAGAGCTATTAAAAAATTGTAGGATACTTATCTGTATTAAACAATATTTTAAACTGTCAGTTTAAAAATTCGGAGGAAAGAAATTCGTTAGCGAGATTTTTCTTGTCTGACTACGAACGATCAATCCCACTTATTACACTCATTTCCCAATACTAGCTTCTGTATTCCAGTTTCCTCTGATCGATTGAACGAACAGCTTGGGAATTCGAACGACGCTGTGCGCTTTCTAAAAAAGAAAGGAATCGTGGAAAGGAAAGTCGATCGGTACGGCTCGCTTTTAAAACCGCCTGCTCCTTGCTTAATTTGTTAATACGCCCGTTACGAAATTCGCACTGATCTGCCACGCGATATCGACTGTTTCGTCAATGGTGAAAGCGAGAGAAAAAAGCGAATTTCACGCGCCGGAAAGTCATCATAGGGATCATCCAATGCGAGATTGCAGGTCGCGACAATAATAACACGCCGCTCATTTCCATGCACGTTGCAGAAGTCTTTGCCGCTCATCGGTATACGAGTGTGCAATCAAACAGCGCAATTATCAGGGCCTTTGTTCATGAATAATTACAAACAGGAGAACCGTGAGCACGCTCTTTCCGCGCTCCTCTTTCACTCCTATTTACACCGAGCCTCTCTCGGGCCTCGTGTTGCTCGCGCTAGGGTTTCTCCAGCGCAGAAGGGACCCTGACAGCCGAGGGCAACCGTTCGGAATCAAGTAACGCCACCCTCTTTTGAATTTTGGCATTTCATAAGCGACGCCTTCTGCCCCTCGCAGACGACGCACGAAAAATTGTTTTCTCTTCTTCTTTTTCTTTCTTATTGATGGGAACATGGGACGAAATATTTTTTTAGGAATTGAACCCAGGGTTGCTCGAGTTCTTACTTGCCATAATGGTTTGAATGGAGAAGATGGAGAAGCTTCTATCTGTTTTATTTTGAATTTTAGTGGAAGATAAATTCCGAATATCGCGACGTACTTAATTTTATGCGAGAGAAAGAAATTTGTCTTTTTTTCTTTTTTCTTCCTATTCGTTTTATGGTATCGTAGATTCAGAAGGTTTCTAGTCGCTCTTTTCTTTCGTCGTTTACTACGAACTCGCAACAATATTTCAAGTAAAAAATTCTTCAAGCGTTTCTCAAAAATTTCTTGTTGATTCACCTCTTCATTTAGCTTAAAATAAATTACACGTGTCTCTTAACTCATGCTCTTCGATTTCCGTAATCTTCCACGCCTTCACACTCCGAAATAGAATAATTATCGACGTTAACAAGATCGATCTTTGCGTTAAACGTTAACTTCCTCGATTCACTCTTAAATGTTGCCAGTTGCGCACAACTGCACGGTTTGAAACAGAATAACCGCTAAAATCCCATGCAAATAAATCTTTTCCCCAACCTGCGGTTCAAAGATCTTGCATGCGCGTAGACAAGGGAACGAAGGGAATACTGGTGATTGCAATTGACGCGTATCAGTAATTTCGGCGTGTGTGGTGTACGAATTCAGCGCGCGAGAAACGGCGGCGAGTAGCTGCTAGCGACAATAATGAACGGCCGTGGACTGTATCACGACGCAATCTGCACATACTTAACGGTAGAAAATGCATATTCATAACCGGGGTCCGTAGGCGGGACCGCGTGTGTGCATTCTCCGACACGTATGGAATTCGCTTTTCCTCTTGTCTCTGTGTGTAAACGTGCGAGAAATGTAACGCGGAAAATCGGAGCGAGTTTAAGCGATGATGCGTCAGGCGTCGACCAACGAACACGGGAATAATAACGAGAGAACATGTATATTGGAACGTGGCGATCGATGACGCGATTCTTCTTCGTTGACAGCGGGTGATGCTTAATTCCCGAGACGGAGACTTTTCACGTGGCTCAGCGAATGACAACTAGAGAGAAAGAGAGAGAAAGAGAGAGAGAGAGAGAGAGAGAGTACCAGACAAATAGTATACGAGGAGCGAGGAATTTTTAAAACGTCCAATAGAACGAGATTTTACGTCTTGCTTTTGTTCTGTGTTGTGCGCGGTCATGATGCGGCCGATTTGTAGTCTATTTCCCCCTTTTGTATCCATGTTCTTCCTTTTTAAACGATTTTCGTACAGAAAGTAAATTCAACGGCACGTTTTCGTCAAATTTATCAACGGATAGGAAAAAATTAGAGAAAGTAGCGTGATTTAACGCGCACGATAAATTTCTGTGGTTATGAACGAGGTGAGAAGAATGTGATAAATCGTTGGTTTCTAAGAGAGGTTTTATACATTCTGGATGAATCAGAGTTGTTGTAAAGTGATTCAATTGCTCGTTTTTTGTGGACTGTTTAGCATACGGTTTTATTAGTAGAAGAACATTAGCAAAGAAATTTTACTGACTCACCAGATCCAATAGACTCGTGTAACTACACGATGCGTGAGAGAGAGTTGCGTTGAATAATGAATGTCTAAAAATTCACAGGATTAAGATCAATTTATTTCGTATTCTATATTATTCAAGTCGTTGTACGAATAATATTAGGTTTCTTTACATATAAATTGAAAATATTTTATGTCATCTTTTATCGTTTGTTCGATTGTTTTTTACTTTCTTCGTTTGTCTGTTTTTTATTTCCATTTATTTTTTCACAAAAAATTATCCCTTTTAAAATAGCGTCACGCTTATAGGTATACGTTGGTGTTATTGTCTTGAATAACACTTAGCACGGTTATGCGGCGCGGTTACTATGGTGCAATTTATGAATGGAATATTAGTGCACGTAACCAGGGATAACCGAGGCAAATCTAGCGAGAATAATACGATGTAGAGTGGAAGCTCGACGATGGTACGTTTAACCTAGTGACTCGACCGGTCTGCTCGTCGTCGACGGCGACGACATGACGACCAGTCAGGGACGCAGGAAGAAAGGGGCGTCGAAACGCTAGAAATAGGCGGTGGACGCTTTCGCTCTCGACGCTGGAAGGCGCCGTTCCAACAAGAAAACTTTAAAGTTGGCGGCCAAGTTCAAGTTGCTGCCATTCAGTGGCGAATGCCTAGGACTCTTGAAAGTGCGATCCCGATTTGCATTGCGTGCCTCTGCCAGCGGGAGAATTTCATTCTCGACTGTTTCGCGTGGTTGAAAATGATCATCGATCATCGCGTGACTTTTTGCTTCGTTTCTTCCGTTGGACATCTGGAAATTATCTTTTGATCTCAGATTTATATATTCGAAAGATAATTAATTTCAATTTCTTTTTCGTGGAATTCCTTAGTAGTGTACTTTGATGTTGATTTATTTTCTGTAGTTTTCTAGTTACACTTATTTTATTTAGAAAGTTTCAGTCTAGTACTTTCTTCGTTAGCCTGATGTTTTACTTTTTTAAAAAAGTACAATTTTTTCATTAGCGCTAAATTTGTTCAAAATGCGTCGATACGATAGGAACGACAGTGTTTGTTTTACAAAATTAATATTGATGAATTTGTATTATATGACGGAGAACGAAATTGTTCTTGCTCTGATTAAAAATGTTCATTTCAATACAAGTAGTACTTATTGATATGTTTCTTAAAAAATCTTTTACGACACTGCTGTGACACTTTTAATGTAGAGTAGATATTACATAAAGGAAAGAAGACTTGGTCAGACGAAATTGAACGACCTTAGACATTTATTCTTTCGCTCGTAATCTCTTCATATTACGGGAGACAGTCCAAATCAATTTAAAAAATTTCCAGACATATTCACTTATTCCACTCGTCAGTATCTCACCGCTTTATTATAATAGCATATTAAGCATATTAATTTCCCATCCCCTTAGTAAATGTGCCTCGCATCGGTAGCTTTCCCATTAGCGATTCAGATGCACAGGCGTGACGCTTTTATTTTCAACGTTCCACTTAAAACAGTCGACGAAAAGAAACGGGCAGCAAAGCATATTCCCTCTCTTCCTTCCTCTATCGCGGAGCGTCTCGTATCGTAACTTTAAATTACGCCATTTTGCAACTCGTTTCATAACTAGCATCAATTATTTCGGCCGAAAGGGGTGACAAGGAGAGTTCCAAACGAGTGGTTTTCCCTATGTACGACGAAAAGTCCGGCGTGTCCAACTGTCCCGCATTTCGCGCTTTCATCCGCCGCTGGTCGTTGCTCTTTTTCGTTCTTTAATCTCTTTCGTTTCACCTGTTCCCCCTGTCTCTTCGTCTTGCTATCTCTCATATTCTGTCATTCCCTCGTTACCGATCAACGTTCTCTTGCTCATCCCTCGGGGCAAAACAATTTATACCGTTTTTTTCACCACGCTTCATCCGTAGCACGAACGTTCGTTTTCGCTTCTTCCTCCTCCCCAATTTTTATCCCTTCCTTCCTACTCGTTTTTTTTTCTCTACGCCCGAGCGAAAACACACGCTTGTATAGGAAATTTCTTGAACGATCCGCATGCAAATTTTCGCGCATATTTAATCCACTGTCATGAATGTGAAACTTTGGTATACAAATATTTTTATATCTTAGGTTTTAATCTAAGGCATTTCTGGTTTTTGGTTTCCAAGTTTCAGTATACCCATTTTTATCTTCATTTCGGTTTACTTTTCTTTTTTGTATTATATTATTTTTGTAGTAGAATTATCAGAACAGTCGAAATGGAATATTCGCAATTTTTCATCAAAATTTATAAATTGACAATCGTGCATTTTTATATATCGGAGCGTAGGTTCTTTAGAGACTAGCCCTCTTCCTAGAATAATCTTGCTCTTCTATTTCACTATCCTTATTTTAATCTTAATTCCAATTTTATGTAAATTTTTATTAATCAAGTGCTAGAAGTATTAGAGTGGTCAAAATCAAGTATTCGTAATCTTTCATAGAAATTTTATGAATTTACATTTCAATGATCGATGAGAAAGACCGTTACATATATTTTTATATTTTTTTCGTACACGTTGCATAATTTACCTATCGTTAGTTTCAATCTCAAAGAATACCTATTGTGCCATGGAAGAAGTCAGGGAAATGGTGAAATATAAAATGGTCCAGGTTAAGCAAACCTACTCAACGAGGGATGAATAGAGACGTTATTATTTTCGCAGTCTTCGAAGGGGCCGCTTCGAAGATCGATCCCCGGTAGCCAAGGTCATACCGTGGATGTCAGGAATTAACGAGAGCTCGCTCGCTGCAACTGTCCCATCAATTCTTATATTTTTTAGCTCCGTGATAACGAACCACTGTGGACAGGGATTTATAGCCACGAATTAACCAATGAAACGCTGGCATATTTCGCCACTTGAATAGGAAAGCAAGCAAATTTTCTCACTCGCGAGCGAGAAAATGAAAGTTTAAGTTCGTTAAAGCTACCTATTGTTACGTACGTGTATATGTATATTCTAGCTAAATATTTTTACTTGTACGCTAAAGCGTTATACGTAGAGTTACTGTTGCGCGATTGACTAACGAGAATTGATTGTGAAAAAAAAAAAAATGATTAAAGTGTATTTTCTAATACGTGATTTATTGTATTCGAGTCTTACTTAAAGACATACACGTTCAGAATAATGTTATTTGATTGCCATAATAGTACAGATTAATGTGAGCGTTTAGAAAGGAAATAGAACCTAAACCGACATTTATATTTTTGCAAATAACTTTGAATATTTTAAGTGTACTTTAACTATTTCGTATAGTTTTATATATAACTTTGGCTATCTTGTGCCTACTTTGAGTATTTTATATATTTTTAGGCATTCGCAACTTTGAACGTTTTAAATTCACTTTTGATATTTGTTATATTTTTGCATATTACTTCGTATATTTCTATTTTCCTGTGGATACACTTGACGCGTATTATGTACATCCTATATACTCTTGCACAATTGCCTGTAGATGCATAGACACTTGTAATATAAATATTTGCGTTATGGCTCCATTATGCGTTTCACATATTGTTAAAAAACCGGAGAGCTGTCTCCGATTTCTATCACCTGTCATTTTCTGAAAAATAAATAGCGCGCTTCACTCTAGGTGGCCTGGCAACTCTTAACTACTATATATATATATACACATATCTTGAAACATTGCTTTTCCATAGGTTGAATCAATCAATTAAGAAACGCTAATGATTATCGAAACGAATATAGAAACAATTTCGAAGTATCGAACTCGTGGAATTCAATCTTAAACGAGGTGGAACTAATCGCTAACCAAGGCACGGTTATACGGTATCGAAACAAGAAGAACGTTACTTACACCAAGGAAAATTCGATTAAATGATACTGAGAAAGTGTCTGATGCAATTCACGTTTAAACGAATGCATAAATATTCGAGGCTAAATGCAGAAGCGGATCTAATTATAATTGGAATGCGCGACATAGGCGTGAACATTAATTTTCCCGTTTCTTGAGCGACTTTTTCCTCCTGTTTCTTTATATAACGGTCGTTGTATTAGATCGTAACATAAGAAATCAGATTCTTCGCTTAGATCGTATCGGGCAGCGTATTGTTTAGTTGCATCGTGGTTTACATAAAGTTGAACGTTGGTTTATATTCTTTTGTTTGAAAGTTGTTTGGTATTTTCTTCGCAATCGTGCAACGAGTACGTACAGAATGATTTTCTCTTACGAATTGAAACTCAGACGCTCTGTAGCCAAAGTCGAACAAAATGTTAATGTAATTTTTGAGATCATGACACCAACGAAAGTATTATCCTTCGACGATCTTTCAAATTCTTTTCAAAAAATATTTAAAGTAAATTTCTAATGGCAAAGTAGTATACTTCAATTATATTAAAAAATTGATAAAAGGTTTTGATAAAGTGCAAACCCATACTTATATTTAAAGGCAATTAATTTCATATATGTTACGATTTAATAGTAAGATAATGGTATCCTTGATACAAAGTAACAAAATGAGTCACCAAGGAATTCCCGCGCGAAAATGAGCGTGCAGTTGTCAGAATTCGCCACTCTTACACCCTTTTCTCTCTCTCTCTCGCTCTTTCTCTCCCTCTTTCTTCCTTTTCGTCCGGTCCTCGACTCGGTGCTTCTGGATTCAACGGGGCGAGTGACGAAATCAACGCTCATCTGTTTGCGTAGACGACTCTCGGATAACCAGTTAGTTTCAAAATTGCCGGACGGCAGGCTGGCCGTCGAACAAAATTGAAAATTGTCCCTTCTACCTCTGTCTGTCGGCGTTCGTGCTTGTTCCACTCACTCGCGCAATCGTCGACTAGAAAATTTTCGCGTGACTCTCCTACCAGAAACGTCCTGCCACATTTTCAAAGAATATCCAAATTTCTCTACGAAATATTTTGCTTTCAATCGATCTTTGAAAAACTCCGTGTAAAATCCTTTTTTCCTTTATTGCGCGATAATATGTCGTTAATTATAGCAGTTTAAACTAGACTTTGGTTATAAAGTATCGATAATGTGTCAACGATTTTACGTCTTCAAAGGACACGCGTTACATTTTCCTCCTTTTTTCCCCATGTATAGTCGATAAGCAAACCAGTCTTTCATTCATTCGAAACTCCCAGTGATTTTTACATGATGCCAGGTAACGCGGAAAAGAAATAGAGAGAGAGCAAAGAGAAAAAAAAAATGGAGGAAAAATTGATTTTCTTGCAAAGGCGTGCACGAAATTTCCCGGCAGCCCATCCAGTCGTATTTTTTTCTATCAGAATATTCCGTACGAAAAAAAGCGTATGAAAAATAATCGTTCGTTATGATCGGAGCTCGAGTTGGCCAGAGCGCTAGAGATACGCATATGTACATTCTCTCTCTCTCTCTGTGTTTCACCCTTTTTCGTTCGAAGCGTTCGTTTATCAGGGTGGCGTAGACACGAGCATAATAAGTGTTGATTCCGGCTGAGAAATTACTGTCCCTGTAATTCCCGGCGTTTTTATCCAGCGACGATCGCCAGTACACGCGTACGCGTGCACGCGAGCGCATCAGCCTCATGGACGAGTGTTGAAAAAACGTATTTTTATTTAAATTACCGATGGGAGAGCAATATTTTCGATATTATTAACCTCTGTAGATTGGAATGAACGAGGACAGGCGCCACTTTTTTCCTCTTTCTTTTTCTTCCCATCCAGTTACTACTTTTCTTGCTGTGTTTTTTCATTTTTACCCCTTCCAAACCTTCCTCTTTCTTTCTTTCCTCTTTTTTTCTCATTCTGCTCACACACGTGATCACCATCACACGCGCTTCTCTGGCGTGTGTACACTTTCACGATGAAACATCGAACCTAGGAAGAGTGATGAAAAAATTGAGTAAGAGAGAAAAGGGGAGAGAGGCGCGTATCGGGGACGGGAGATGCACAAAATCGTATATATCCGCGTAAACGCACGGCATCTCGCCGGATAGCGAGGGAGAAGGCTCGGGATTCGAACGAATGGACGGAACGAGCGAACGGTTTCGCTTCGGTTCGGTTCGGTTCGGTCGTCCCTCGTATAAATCAGCTATGCTTATCGGTCTTTCATCGAGCCGGAGGTGAACTCATTTCGTTCTCTCTAAATACGAACTTTTTTTTCGAGGCAAAAACCTATTTCGATTAAAATGGCGCGCGCGTTTCGCATTTTGCCGGATTATAAAAGGTTGCCCTCGTCACCCCCACGCCATCGTCTTTCTCCCCCTCTGTTTCGAACACGCCGCGTTTCTATCCTCTGACCGCGGCTCTTCGAATCCACCCCCTCGATTCTAACCACCTCTCTCCGCGCTACACGCGTAGATCTCCTCTTTTTTTCTTCATTTCGTTTCTTTCCCGCTGTTTTTTGTTTTTCTGTTCTTTTTTTATTCTGTTTCTCGTCCTTCTCGTTCATTCCTATTTTTTTTTTTTTTTTTTCGTGATTTGGCTTCAATCGGATACCGCCTATAGCGAAGCGGTCGAACGGCGACTCGAAATTTTTTCGCCGCTCTCTTTCGGCTCTTCCTTCGTCGATCGAACCGCCGTTGCTCATTTTCGATTCCACTGTTATTTCTGCGCTCGATTTTTTCCCCCGGCTTTTAACCCCCAAGCCCGAAAAAAAGGGAATGTTTATGGCGGCTCGAATCGCTGTTACCTTTCCCGACTGGTTGCGAAGGATTACGAATTTCCGTTTTTGATGGATTAGAAACGTAAGAATGGTTTTACTCGTGTTTCTTAATCTCGTCGAGCGTAATATCGATTCACACGTGTGGTGATAGATTGTGGTAGATGGTACGGAGACAGTTCGTAATAGAACTTTTTAGAACTGAGAGCGGGCTACTAAAGTAAGGTAATTAATTTTTCCTGTTAACGTGTATTTATTTAAAATATCTCTATAAATTTTCAATTGGACAAATAAGGCTTAAAATGATTGGTGAACTGAAATAACGGACCGAGATTCATAATGTGCTTGTCCATTCACTCTTATCTGTAATGAAATAATTTCGCATTTATTGTCTTAGAAATCTAACTGTATCCTTCGAAATTACAAAAACACCTCTCAACAGACAAAACTAATCGATTATGTAATAAAATTAAACGGTCGATACTTTTAGTACTGGAGAAAGATTCTTGTTATATCTTATATTTAAGAAATTCCACTTACATCACCATGATTCTCAATGCCTCAAGATTGAATTAGGTAAGAAAGTTTCTATCTCCACAAATTACCCTTTTATCGCATCCTCATCCTAGACATTACTGAAACACCAGATCAGCGATATCACACGTGGTTGTTAAAAAAATCACAAGGCGAGAGATTAACCTTCCAATCTCGCGAAAGCTTTCGTCAAATTTTCCATTCAAAATTACACAAACTCCGCTACCCCTACCCTCGGTTGTTCCGCTAATTACGAATTCTATACACACGGCCATGGCGAAAAATACTCGTCCCCCTGTTCCTCGCCGACGAACGCAATTTTATTTCAACGCCGCGCCGGTTCGAATTTTTTCGCTCGCGTCGCTTTTAATTCGTTTTATCCTGCGCATTATAAATCGTAAGTTGTTGTCGTTTTTTTTCACCCTCTTTCGCCCACCCTCTCCGATCGTTCCGGTGGGGTTTGCGAGCGCAAAGCGGACGATGGTAGTGTTCGTTGTCGATATATAAAAATCGAATACGGGAATTTTCGAGCGGTCGCGGCCGGCCGGACTTTTTCCCAGGCCCCGGCCGTTAGGACACGGCCTCGGCGATAGAGATAATAGAGCGACGTAAATCTAGTTATATTTCCGAATACACGGTGACAGCCGGCGAACGACGACGGGCAGGTCAGCGGCCAGGGGGAGAAAAAAATTGCGCGCCGGCTCGCGCTAACGAATCGTGATTCTCCGGCCGAACCGTTTCTGTCCTTCCGCGAAATTAGGCGGCATTAACGATCCTACCTGCAATTAATTGCGAGCCGTCGTGCCCGCCGCTACAAACGAGGACGCGCCTACGCTGTTTGCCTAACGCATCAATCTCCGACTCTGCTCGTCGCTGCCTGGCGAAATATTCGCGAGATCCGCAACGAGATTCGATCGGGAGTCGATAGAATTTTCTGTTCGGGGTTGTCGTGACACGGAATTCAATTGTATGGGAATCTTGAAGAAGCATTTAAAGCATATTTAGCACGTTTGGGGAAAGAGTGATTTTCTACATTCTTACATATACATCATATATTCGACGCTGTATGTGTTTCAAGCGCGTAAAGCGCTTCTTGTGTTGAACGTTGCGTCGTCTTCTGACAACGTATTTCCAAGCTGCGTGTACTAAACGATCGACACAGACCGTAGAATCGTACCGTAGCTCTACATCGACCCATATGTGTTGCAGACCCTTTTTCGAGCTTTTCATTCGCCTTGTACCAATTTAAAATCGCTTCGCGTCTTTCGTTAAAGCGTAGCAATAGTTTTGAAATTTTCGCAGAATTTCGCTGCGACTTTTGAATTTTTGATTTCCTATAAGCTCTTTTGCTATATTCTGTTTAGTTTCGTTTATAGGTAGGAAAACTAATTTTTTAGGATTAACTGAGAATTCAGAGTCTCTTTCTGCTCTTCGATAACGATTCTCAATTCGTCAAGTCTTGAGACGTATGGTGTCGTTGCATTCCATATTCTCTAACTTGAGTGACGTGTATGTGGCTGCAGTATTCGCTTGCAAATGTGGACATACTGGTGAGTAATGAAAATTTTCGGTTGTCATATCTTTTCTTTGTTGATCGGTTGAAATTTCAATGGAAATTAATTTTTAACGTATTTGCGTACCATTATATTTGTTACAATTAAATTGCGAACATATATTTATACAATTTTGTATTTTTAGGAAAATAATTTAAAGAATGCAACGTATTATATTTCGTTTTTTTTATATATTTTTTCGTGTAAGCTATCCGTACAGATTTGCATCTTCAAATTTCCTAACGCATGAAAATCTACAATCTGGTTATAGCATTTACATATTAATTAATTTGGTCCAGGTATATTAATATAGGAAGTTAATTCTCTTTTTATACACCGCACGACCATTTTTATTTAATCATATGACAATTTATTCAATCACTTAAACTATCGAAGAATTTACAAGTTATCGAATTGAACGATACTCTGTCAGCTTAAATAACAAAAAAGTTATGATATTCGAGAGAAGTAGGACATTATTTCAAGAGGATCGGATACGACTGTTATCTGTTTTTTTCTCTCAAACGCTCGGACGGAAGGAAAATTTCTTAATCACAGGCTAAGTGAAATTTTACTGGATCAGATCGTTGCAAGTTTAATCGAGTTGTCGCCAGATGAAATTATAATTATAACAGTCACAGTAAATATTGTTTCACCAGTTGTAAAGTACACACAGTTCGGCTCGGACGTGCAGTTAATTTGACGGAAGGTAATTAGATCTTAACTGTCCCGTCTCAATCGACTTCGTAGCGAGATGATAATGGAAGAAATGAAATTGGACTCGGCGATTGATTGAAACGGGGAAATGAGGGACGGAAAGGTAGTCGTGGATGAATGCGAAAGAAGAACTTGGAACGATGATGTGGAATGACTCAGCTCCTCTCGTCTATCGAAAATCGCGATACCATCTTCTCGCGTTATAGATCGTTTCGATGAACGTGATCGAGCCGCGAAAATATTCGCCTCGTTCACTGCACTTGTTAAGACTTAACATGATAATCGAGTTTCGTTCCTTTCAAATCTGTCGACTTGGAAATATTAACATCGTCTGCGAAGAAAATATTTTATTTTCAACTTGTATGAAAAATACACCCGAAGGATACTAGCCTACACATATGTATATGTATGTTGAGTTTCTTTTCATTTCTGTATAATTTTAGAAGATACATTTTTCTGAATAAATATATAATTAATTCGTGAATGCATAAAATCGTTTCACGAATAATTAACTTTAACGTATATGCATTATTTTGAAAAGTAAGATATAATTATCCTCCTTCGATTTTAATGTAGCCGCCCCTGAAGAGATCGAGTTATCAAATTCCATCGAGAAACTGAACAGTCGAGTCTGATAAATCAAGTTAAATTAAAAAATGCGGCTGTTCAAAAGTATCATTACCGCGAAAGATTCATTTTCATCGAAATTGTGCAACGACTGTATAGCATCGATATACATGTTCTCGTTTCATCGGTACGACATCTCGATCGGACATCGAATAAAAATTTACAACGATGATTACAAAACCACGGCGAAGAGGCGAAAAAATTCAAGATGGTCTAAGATATTGAAAGGATGGAGTGTAGCGAGAGGAGCGCGCGTTTAATCGCCTGACTCATCGCCCGATACTTGAATTCATCACAGAGCAATCATTCGTTTGTTCCGTGCACTTCAGAGACAATCGCCGCTCGAATGAAAATTTATAATCCTCTGTACAAGTACGTGGCGCAAGATGACGTCGATCCGAGCGTAAACGACGTTAAACCAAGAGGACGAAGAAGAAGAATGGATGGATCGAGCGACGCGTAATACAAAAGCGTAAAGAGTCGAGGTTGTTATTTTAGGAGAATAGTAGAACGAGTTGCCAACGAAATGGGTTATTTCGAGCCGTTGATTTTCTCCTGCTACTACGAACGAAACGCGGGGAGAATATCATTATAAAACGCCAAGTCACGAAACCGGCCATTCCGGCGTCCTATTAAAATATTAAAACACCTCGTCCAGCCCCTGGTGAGTCCTGGCGTGGGGTGTGAAAAAAATAAATCTACCTTGTCATGCACAGCCCCTCTCCTGGTGCCAGACTCTCTCGTTGTCTCTCCGCTGTGGTGTTTCAGGAACAGGTATGAACGGTCCTTGAACACGTCCGATCGATCGATGGAACAATTCGTTCCACCGGCTTGCCTTTCGCCTCCCAAGAACGAAACTGCTCACGGACTATTCATCTTTTCTTCTCGTTCTTTAACTCTGAAAACGATCGTTCGATAGTTCATTGTTTGATAACTCGATCGATTAATTTTTCTAAATTGCCAAATGTAATTAAATGGCTATAGAATGCTAAGCTAAAAGTAGTTATAAATGGTTAAGAAAGCTTGCAAAGGAACGTTAAGGAAAGTTAACAGAAGCAAATTTATATGCAAAGCAAAGCAAGGGAAATAGAGCGAAAGAAGTATAAAAGTGTAGAAGAAGTTATCGTTTAATCTCAACCGGTCTAGGTTAATTTTTCGGAACAAAAATGTGTCAAACAATTTATAGAATTAATTGGTACACGTTTGACCATTAAATGTCGCTTGGTCGCGTGCCACATATAGCACGATTGCATCACGAAGTAAATCACATTTGCAAACGGTTCCGCGATACTGTTAGAAACCGGTCGCCAGAAGAAGCACGATGACGGTAGTAAAAAACGCGGAAGCAAATAAGTCGACCGAGGCGGTAGTTCGAGGCCGTCACCACTTCTACGCTATTTCGACCTGGCTGGACTTGTCCGGCCGCTCATCAGTCAGAGTCATTACCGGGATAATTAATTACATTTGCCCCCTCGTCTCTTCAGCCCAGAGCTCGTTCGCGTCTCGCCCCTTCTACGGAGCCACCCTCGACCCTGATACGAACAGTGGACGAAATCAATGGAAAAATATAGGATTAGGCCGGCATAGGTTGACGATGTCGCCGACGAGAGTGAAATACAACATGGAAAATGGCTCGTGGAACGAGATAGGACAGAGAGAGAGAGAGAGAGAGAGAGAGAGAGAGAGAGAGAGAGAGAGGCAAAGCTCCGGTTAACCGCGGCTTGGTTTCTCTCTTTTGCTATAACTATGGAGGAAAAAAATAAGAATTATCTCTCCAGTGGAGAGTTGAAACTGAATTTCGGCCATTCTGAATCGTCTGACCCAAAGTAGAACATTGGAGGATGAGGAGAGGGAAGAACCGGGAAGAGGATCTCGAAGGTTCTCGTCTGAACGAGGAGAGAAGGCACGGCATGAAAATCTGTTGAAAACTCGACTCCTTCTTTAATTAATTATGCAAATGGCCGGCGGGCAGCATGCTTAAACTTTTCCTCGGAGACCCGGCCGACTTGCGGTAGCTCGAGCCGCGGCGTTAATTATACACCGAATAATAACAATTATTACAATTACCGTGAGCCATCCTCTCTCTCTCTCTCTCTTTCTCTATCTATCTTCTCTTTTTTCTTTCCTTGTTCTCCACTTGGTCGAAGCAAGCTTCAAGGCGCAAGGAATACACCTATAGCTTGCCCCTGCGACTGGTCGCCAACGTGTATTCCCTACACTTCATAGCCGCCAAACAACTAGCAATTTACACGTTTCACGACGCGTATTATTTCCGTATAATATGAGTGACTCGCTGTGTGAATACGGGTTTGCGTTAAACGAACCGCTGGTGTTAGAACTTGCGACGAAGTAATAAGAAGCGAATCTTTTTCCGTCATTTATTAGGGGCAGTTTAATTCCTTAGACTGTAGTCAGGGAATGAGACAAATTTTTACACATTTTGTCACATTTCACATCGTTGAATTGTTCGTTCGAATAATCAATTCTTTCGCCTTCTGCTACTGTACTATTTCGAAGGATGTTGGAGGAGTTAATTAAAGAATATAAAGATTACAAAGAATATAAAGATCCGATTACATAAATCTTGCATGAAAGTAATAACATGGTTCGTACGCCTGATGGAAGTAGGAAAAATAAAAGTAACTATCACACGGGCAATTTACAAATTTCGTGACAAATATCATACCAGTTACTGTAAGGTAACAGAAATTGGAGATCTACCACATTCGTCGAAGGAAGATTGGCTTTTACACCATTGATGGACAAACAGATATTAATGGAATTCATCTAATTCGCGTAAGGAAGATTAATTTTTGCATTATGGATAATTGTTCCATTTCTTTGAATTAAAAGTAGGAAAAGAAGAGGAGCACTCGTCAAACAGTCAGTAATTTAATTCTGTATGATAGGATTGTTTTTCCCCAGTTCACCTAGAATCCTGAGAAAAAGCATCGAGCAAAGGGGAGAAAACGATACCGATATTCGACGATCGTTCTATTCGTACAGTATGTGGCATTAGCAGCAGCAACTACAAAAAAGAAAAGAATCAAAGAGAACAGGAACGGTCGATTCAAGTAAATCCTAGCGTGACATTCGACGCGAATTAAAAACCTCATTACCGCGGATACGCGTTTCTCGGGAAGCTCGTAACTTCTCGATATCCCGATTCAAGCGAGAGCCGATCGTACCCACACGAGATCCTAATCGGCGCGTTGCGTGAATGTAATTTCGCACTACGAACGCAACTGACCCTTGAGTGGATGCTCGACTATGGCATAGCTCATAAAACTGTATCAGAACGAGGCAGTTAGCTCGCCTCCTCTCTCCCTGGCTTTGGAAATGGAGAACGAGGCGCGTGCAACACACGCGAGTAACACACGCGAGTGCGTATATTTATTCGCCTGGCCGGAAAACGAAGTTACGTAAGAGGCCAGGCGACAATATCATCCAGCGTTTTATATTCTTGCGCCCTTGCTCATTCGCGTGGCATGAATTTATGTCGTTTCATTAGTTGGTACTTGAGGAGTATGAGTTGGTTGAGATTGAGGGTGTGGTTGATGGTTCAAAGAATTCAAAGAATTTGCTCGTCACTTTGCAAGACTTTTCCCGTATTGTTCTTTGCTTGATTTGTATTAATTTCGAAGATTGTTGACATTATTGCGTGCTATTGTGTGCTTTTATAACGCTCATACGATATCGACTGAAATACAAAAGACAAATTAAGAAAATTAAGAAAAAGAAAGTTTAACATAATTCTCATAAAGTCGTATACTGCTTATTGAAATATCGAAATCACCACGTGTTTCATGAAACTCATTATGTCAGGAATACTGAAATGAAATTGTATTTAGTGGTGAATTAATAACAAGATTATAGAGCCATTTGGTACAGTAATATAGAAATACCTTCTAAATACATGAACGCGATTTGTTACAACGCAAATGTGTAACGAAAATCAGTAGTCAACGTTAAATAACACGTTTGTGGACCATAAATACTATGCGCTCTGCAAGAATATGTAGGAAGTAATTAGACACATTAATTAATTAATTCGCTAGAAACAGAGGTTACGTATAAAGAGGGAAACAAGGAATAAGGAGAATCGAACCGTGCCTGGTCAGATACGGTTAAAATGGCAACGAGTCCACATCCCTTCAAATTCCCAACTTTTACTGGAGAAACTATTACGAGTGAAACTAACCAGATTAATATTCCTGCTTAACGTTGCAATTTATCTTCAAATTTACAACTAAACAATTCAAGCCGCCTAAGGAAAGAAACTGAGAAATTTCTAGAATTCTCAATTAATGAATTACAAAGAGGCGATAGAAATTTATTGCATAAGATAGAAAACATATCTAAAATGAACAAAGAAGAGTATAATAATTAGTAGTTGCTCGTGCAACATTGTGCCGCTTTGCTTCGTAATATTTCCTACTTTCAAAGTCGTACACTTCGCTCTATTCTAATCTCTTATACTCGAATCGATCTAGAAACATCATTTACCCATATATTAAACACCTCGATCATTAAGATCCGTAATCTGCGTTTATCCTTTTAACGGGAGCATGAAACGTTTCTTCCCAGCGACGTGCACACAACCAACCGCACAATCGCCGGTGAATTCTAAACGAGAGTTAATGAAACATTCTTCGTGTGTACACACGATCATCGGACTAGATAAACCGCCTTTCAGAGAACTGTGTTCCTTAAAGCGGAGTGAATGGACGCGTCATAAAAATTGTAAAATTTCAAGCCCAGATAGCGATCGAGAAAAACGAAGAAAAAAAGGCGTTAACGCGATGCTCCTGTGGTTCCATTCGTCACGAGTAATTACGTTCACGCAAGCAGGTCGATCGTAATCTCGTCTTACGCGCGCGTGTAATCGAACCTCTCCTCTGCACCTACAGCAAACAAGAAATAGGTTTCTCAATTTTTATCGTGCTCTCTGACACCTATAAATTTCCAAATTTAAGCTTCCTACTTGAAACCTCGTTACATCAGAGATAATAAATTAGTAATATAAAAATCGTATGTCTAAAAACTAATGCGAAGAATTCTTTTGGACTTGATAAGTATCGAAAGAAGCAAAATTTGAAAGTATGTCTCATTCTCTCTAATATTCCAACATGTATTTTCCTTTCGAGATTCAACATATTTTTAAATTCTTGCCTATTCTCGTACAGTTATAAGTGATATGCAATCTAGGACATATTGCTTACAGTTTCGTTTTTGGTAAAACTGTAGACGTGAAGAATTACGTACGAACCAATATATGATAGTAAGTTTATTAGTTTCTTCTACAACTCTGCAAATAGATTTGCCATTTATATTGACACTCATAAAGAAGCAACATTTGAATGAAATGTCCTATCTTCCAAACACCGTAGCATACGCAACTTTTCCTCGAAATAAGCGACACGCTCGGGACCGACCAGTTACTTACTACGAGATAGGTAGACTGTTCGGTTCGACTTTGTTCTGGAACGAGAGATCCAAGATAACGGCAAATCGGAAAGATGATCGGTCGAGTAGCATAAACGCGTCAGGATTGCTAATAATACAGTGAGAAAGCATTACATATAGTCTATGCGTCTTCTACTAAGCGATGTCACTGTTCATTAGGCCAGAAAAGTTTATGGCTTTTCGTTTTCACGGGTCTTTCACTGTGTTGGTAAATTCAAATAAAGAAGAGGAGATACCGGCTTGCTTATTCCGAGGCAAAACTGTACTTTACTTTCGATAGTTTATATATTTTCGCATTCCTGCTCATCCTTGTACATTTCTCCATATTTCCACTCTTTCTAAATGCATGAGCATCTGCATTCTAATTACCACGCTCTGTCATCACGCCGTGAAACATCCTAATATACATATATATATTTTTCAAACAAAATTGCAAATTACTTACCCTCGTGGAACCGATATGGATGTTTGATTTACACGCGCAATAATCGACCGTTTTTTTCTTTTTTTCTAATTGAATTAAGAGATACCAAGCGTGCTTTCTTTATGCTTGATGCCTCGTAACCGAGCCGCGTGCTCGTTGCAACAAATTGCTGCGTTACGTAACGCGGATAAGCGAAAGAGACGTGTAGAGCTCGCGGAGTACCCTGCGTTGGGGCGTTTCACTTGAAAATTATTGCAAATAACAGAGGTGATGTAATGAGCTAAAATATAATTGGCCGGAAGATCGGCGTGCGTGGCGTAACGTTCCACACCTTACTGGGTTCTCGCTTTCTGTTATCTGCGTGTGTTAAGCACGAAAATAACCGTAATCAGTCGCCCGGCGAGAGAACGCCACATAATCCTACCGCATTACAAGTGAGCATAATTTATTTACTACGCTCCAATTAGCCGTACAGCTCGCCTCATAGAGTATCGAATTTTACTTGTTGCGTTTAATCACTGCTTCCTATTGCCCCGAGGACAGCTCGTGCTCCGTGCTACTGCATGCTGTTGCTGTTGTTGAATTTAATCGTTTATTCGTTGCGCTACGAGCTATCGTTTCCTCGCTTTACTCTGCTAACTCGTAGGTTTGTTCGTTACCTTACGAAAAACGTTGGACGAACTCGTCTTTTGGGCTGGTCTCGATGCATCGTGGTTTAGTTGCATTAATGGTGCAACGATTGTCGTATCAGCTTCTCTGTTTCGTTGCAGATCAACCTGTTTGTATGATCGGTATGTATGAGTGCGTATGTATGCTTATTTATCTATATAGGAGAAGTTGATTGTCATTGGATATCAAAGAGATAGGATTTTAAGCGACGTTTGTCGGCGCGCGATGAAATGTTGGCGAAACGTCGGAAAAATTCCCGGGTACGCGATAATTGCGCGTTCGAAATAAAGCACGGCCAAAGGTCTTGGGACCCGTGCTCATTTCCTTTCTCATTTAGGTCTGTAAAAACCGCTCATGATATCGCGTTACTAATTAGTAAATGAAACAGCTCGAGATAATGCCGCCGGTGCCACAGGGAAAATATTGCACAATACGTTTACAACTGTGCAATCTGCGGTGCGCCCAGGGATAGTGGTATAATTTTTTTTACATTTTTGCATGTATATGTCGACGCGTGTGCGTTTGTTTTTTCTCTGTTGCTTTCTCCCCCGTTTTTTTTTCCCCAGGCCAGGAAAAAATTTTTAATCATATTAGTTCCATTTAATGACTTTGTCCGGATGATACTTTGTATCGGTCGTTCCTCGTATGTACCATCCCCTCCTTGCGGCAGACATTAACAGAGAAACAAAGTGAGAGGGAGAGAGAACGAAAAAGGGGTAATATAATTAAATTTAATTTAAAAAGTGTTCAGGTTTTGTTCGAATTTTCATGGCGAAATAAAATTTTAACGAACCCCGCCCAACCATTCTGCGTCTGGAAACGTTCGTGATATCAACAAACGAAATTAGAATCAATTAATCGGTACACGTGAAAACGTAGGGAACTCGATAACCAAGAAATTATGAAGAACATCGGTCTGTTACTAAGAAATGATCGTCCGTCTTGTGGTTACTTTTGCCACAAAATTTTCAAGTATTTCCCTTATAAATGTAATCTCTGATTTTTATAATAATTTAACAATTCTTAGTGAAGTTCTTAATTTACTGGTGTCGCTAAGAAGCTATTTAAATGTCCATTTTATTTTCCAATTAATTGAATTATATCTTTGGGATTTACTATTTAAGATTTGATGACCAACGTCGCATCTAATAACTTATTCTTTCGACTTCGTTATATTCGTTAAAGCTATTCAATCCGTCTTATAAACAATTATCGTGACAATTTCATTCACGGGTACGCTCCCCTTGCGTTATTACCATCTTTTTACTTCTTCATTCCTATTAATATCTCCCTCGACGTCCGACCGTATTGTTATTATGAATTTATTTAACACAAATTAATGGATCTTATTCTGTTTATAATAACAAGAACCCGTCCGGACATTCGGAAATTTTCTTTACCTATTTCCACACGACCAATCCCTTGAATTATTCAATTTAATTTAAATGAAAATTGCCACAGGAATTTTCTACCTATACAGACATTAATCCTTTCGCTGCGATACGTTTATGAAGATAAAAATGGTGTTTGTTAATATGAAGAAGATAGAGGTAGAAATAGATTAATTAGTTTGCATAATTAATCATGGCGTGACACATATAAACGGAAAGAGAAAGGAGATACGTGTACATTTGTTTGGCAAATGCGATAAACAATTCATCTTTAATATATTTTCTAGATGATTGGCCTTTCTTTTAATAATCGGACAATTTATCTGGCTTGATATCATTAAAAATATCTGGAGCCTATTCTTATTTGAAGATAAAAATTCAAGATGTTCGACAAAATAATTAACATATTTTAATGTTAGACTTTGCTCATTCCTCGCAATTTTTACTAGAAGGAATCGAAAGAAAGACGAATAAAAAATAGTGAAAATACAGTTATTATCTCTATATAAAAAAATGCTATCTGGCTAATTCGTCCTAATTCGACGGCCAAGGATTAAAATATTAAAGCCAGACGAGTCATCGATTCTTAGAAAAAGCCGAAAAACCCTTGGGAACACCCGGCGTATGTATCGTTTTATCGTCGATTCATCAAAGAAACTGGAGTATAGAGGAATCAAGTCGGTGGTTGGAAATGAAATAAACTCTTTTTTTCTCTACTGCGTGGATCGATGGAAATTTGCATAACGGCGAGCGAGATAACGGCGCCGAGCGTTGCCGGCTAATAGACCGAACGACAGCCGGGATTGGAACTTTCATAATTTTTTCAGAAGGAGACAAATTCGAATCGGCAGGTATCAATCGCGCAACTAATGCCAGGAACGCGGGTAGAAAATTGCGAACCATGCGCCGGAGGATTGGGAGCGCATCGTTCGACCGATTGGAACCAAATTTGGTATGAAATCACGTCCCTCGTCGTGGCGATCCCGGTGATTCATTTAAAAATTCATACTACGTGCCCAGTAAACCTTTTATGGCGCGCCTCTTCTATCCTGGTTCTTGCTGCTTCGTCGACCTCCTTCGGTGTTCTGCTTGGCGTCGCGGCTCTGCAATAGAATCCATTAAACGCTTAAGACACGATGGAACGTTCTTCGCTTGACTTTGGTAGATATAAAAAAGGATGTCGGTTTGAAGGACCGACTGCCGTTTTCGTTTCGGGGATTTTGCTGGTTGAGGTGATGTAATTGGTTTCGTATATCTCTTTGCGACAGTTTTATGGAGGGTTTCAGTATCATACTGTGTAAGTTATGCGTGACTGGATCTTCATGTTACGATTGAATAACAAAAAAAAAAAGAAAAAATAAAAACTGTAAATGACGAGCAAGCATACGCATTTTTTAGATTACAAATTATTTACGAACAGATAAAGCTTTAGTTACTTTAAGTCGTAATACTTCTAATTCTAACAATTATTACAGAAAAACTGACACGTTCTTCCTAGGTATAAGAGGATCTTTGAAATATTCCCAACATTGAAATATATGGAACGTGCTTAAAAATTGTATTAGGTCCATAATTGTAAAAAGTCAACTGTGAATTACAATTCGCTATTAAACGTACCAACTTTAAAAGCTCATTATTCGAAAAATGGACAAAACAAAATACTCTATTTAGGTTCTCAGGTGTTCAACAAATTCTCCCACGAATTAAATCCAATTAATTTCTACGAAAAAGAGAAGGAAGGATAAAATGAAAAGTGCGTGGTATAACGTCGTTTAAGAAAGCCCATCGCGAGAACGAAAGGACGGTGGGAAAATAGCCGTTTGGATTCGCCGAAAATCCGCTAAACTCTAATGAGCGGAGTTCCGTTCCACCGGTGGTGTCAAACGCTATTCAACGTTATTTTAATATTAAACGATATTCAACGGGATTTTAATTCCGGCGAGTTCGCGGTATCGCGGCTACGTGCGAGTGTAAATGGTATGCGAACGCGCGATAGTCGCCGTGGCGGCCGCGGTGCGTTAAATTAACCGCTAAATGATGTCAAGCAAAACCGCGCGACCGTTTCACGCAAATTCCGTGCAAACGAGCCGCTAGTCAACCTTCGAGTAACCCTACATTCTACTGGAAAATCCTCACCGATTCGTCGAATCGATTAAGAACTCGCGACCGCGATTTTCTTCCGCATATGTCGCTATACACGCTCGTGATCAGCGATTTAGGATCGGGGACAAACGATGGAAAAAAGCGGGCGGTTCCAATCAGACGAGCGTCGTTTCGCGCGATCGCGTATGAAGCACGTCTACGAGTGGAAACCATAGGGGGGAGGGAGGTGGCTGCTGCGAAGGGTATGGGTGGCGCTGGACGAATTTGTTTCCGAACAATTTTCAGTGTTCCGCCGTCCAAAGGGGTTGGCCAGCAGGAATAATGTATACCCGAGGTTTGGCTAGCCTGTCGAGCCGTGGAACTGTTCGGAGGGCCAAGGGGTAAAGAGAAAAACAGAGTACCATAGGCGGGAAAGAGCGTAACGACAGGGCGAGCGAGCGAGAGAAAAAGAGAACAACGTTCGGGTGTGGGTGCGGGCGCGAGAGGGTGCGAGGGGTGACGGCGATACTTTTTTCGGGTGTAATTTTTTATCAGCACCGGCAACCAAGCGCTTTGACCAATCCCTCAACCCCCTCTCCAAACCTCTATATAGCTCGGCTCTCTCATGCCATCCTCCACCCCCTCCCTTCGAACCCCTCTGTACCTGTAGGTACCCCGATTCCGCAACCCCCTTGAACAGCCTCGCCCTGCTCGCGCGCCCCCGAGAATCGTTCGGCTATATAGCCTACACACGACTAGGCTGCCCTCTCCTGCGCCTACCTTTGGCCCTCTCTCTCCCCCCACCATCGACCAATCTCGCCACCGTATCGGTGCTCAATCACATTTGCGATGCATTTTTTTTCCTTCCTCTTTTTTCATAAAGCTGGATTATAATTGCATCGCGAGTTCGAGTTGCGGGATAGCCGGGCGAAAAAATGGAACATTGCCGGGGTATGGGGTATGGTGCGCCGGTTCGGTGGGCCAACGTGTAGTATGAGGAAGCTCGGAGCGTGAGTTAGATAGAGCGAGAGCGAGAGGGGAAAAGGTAGAAAAAAATTGTAGAGAGAGAGAGAGAGAGAGAGAGAGAGAGCAAGAGAGAAGGACACATAGTATACAGTGAGAGGAGAGGGACAGTGAAAGAAAGGTGGGGGGCAAAGGGAGCGAGGGGAGAGCTCGATGGACGATCGGTTCGGGAGCGGGTGGAAAAAGGGGGTGGTAGGGGGATCGAACAGGAGGAAAAAACCGATGAGGTTTCGGGGCCGCTTGATTGGTAGCCGAACGTACACCTACTCGCTATCAACGAATCCGACTATTCGTGTCCTCATCTTCACCCCTTGCGTTATATCCCAACACCCTCCACTCCTCCTCTTCTTCCTCGCGCCGCTTGCACGGCTCTCTTCTCTACTGCTCGGTCCTCCTCATACTCTCTTGATCGTATTTGACGCCCCCTAGAATAGTCTATGCCCATTCTAGCGGAGTAACGCTTGCAACTGCCTCCGACATGGACCTCGTGGCGGCTCTATAACGAAATCTGGAACACGTCGTTATCCCATTAGATTCGGTATCTGCTGATCCGATTCGTGGGCACCGTGGGGACCGGAAGTGCCGCGTGGAACACTTTCGTTCTGGGCGTTCGATGGCCAAGCGCGCCAACAGCCGCGTTTCCATGCGTCGTCGAATAAAATTCCAACGATGCGACTCTTTTCGACCGAGAATCGATGTCGCTGAGTCCGCAGTCCCACTGCTGGGGGGCGGAAGGTTGGAATTTTGATGGGGAAATTTGCTAGCCGATCGACGATCTTCAATTGATTAATGGGACAGTCGTTATTTTTCCAATTGCCACCGAAGGAATGAAATTGGTTGCCTGTGGAACCACGTCCGTAGTTCTGGGATAAGGAACTTTTTATGCGAATTTTGTTTTTCTGGTTGATTAAATTTTTTGTTTCGACCTCGAGGAAAGTATCGTAAATCGGTCGAAGGATCGATTTTTATGGGTTTTATCGATCTCGATTATTCGAAGGGTCGATTAAACGCGCGTGAATATTGCCGCGGGCGATAATTGTGTATTAATGGTGGTCATAAGTCAAAAATTCGCGCTTTTAACACACTTTTGTATCGCGGACGTAGTATTTCTTTTGACGAGGTATAATTATCGCCGCGCGAATGGGGGCGAGCAATTTACAGGGAGCAAATGTAATTGGTCGGCGGGAAGCAAGCGAGACGAAACATCGCGAACCGGGGAACGTGGAAAAAAATAAAATATGGGCAACAGAAAAAAAGAAGGAGGGAAAAGAAGAGGGAGAGAAAATATATTGCACAGAGAATATATTACATACGTATGTATATATTAATTCGTTCTTAATCCCCGTACGTCCAATTACTTTCGCCGGCGTTGCATAACTAATTACGAATCTCCCTGGCCGCGCTGCAACCGCCGTTTGCAACTTCTTACGGGAATTTATTATGCCATCATAATTACATGAATATTTTATTCTACGATGAGAGAGGGAGAGAGAGAGTCCGAGCCACTCGTGCCTCTTACTAATTAAAATCATTCTTCGCATCTGCTTAAGCTATCTTCGATAATCCAGCCGCGTCGGTTATAGAATCCTGCAACTTGAAACCACCCCCTCGACCGATAGGAGGAAGATGGGTGAGATAGGAAGAGGTGGAAATTCGCGGATCCGTTTCTTTGACGATAAATTTATCGCGACGTGGTGGGATAATTAAACGAGCGAAAAGGTATAAGGATATTGAAAAATAAAGGAACGAAAAAGGGTAGAACTAGAACAAGATGTGGAAAAAATTTGAAAGAATAATCACAAAAGAAACAAATCGTTCGATTAAATCGACGGAAGAGAAAAGAAGGGGATATATATATATATATGAATGAGAGATAGGAAGAGGAACGAGACGACTCGTGGATCTTGGAAATCGGTGCTTCAATCCCCGACAACCGAACGCTGAACGTGTGCTACAACCAACAATTCCTGGTGCCTAACAAAGATCATGCCGGCGATGATCGGTCGGCGATATCGCTTATATCCAGCATAGGGTGTTTTATCTGGCGCGCATACGGGAGGAGGGTGGGAGAAGGACACAGAAGGATGGTTTGGGTGGGTGAAGAGAGAAAGCGACGTCCTTTGGACGTGCAGCCCGTCGATAAATAGCGAATGCGATAAAATGCCGCGAATTTAAAATACGCCCAGGATTTTACAGCGGGGACCAAAGGACAAAGCCGCTCTCGTTGTTTCGACAATACCGCTCGTCGAAAGGGGGTGGCGACGGCCGACAGAGAGAAAACGAGAGGCCGAGTGGAGGGAAAAAAACGGGGAGAATCGAGACGAGTGGAAGCGAGAGGTAGTGATCGAGGAGGATGAGATGGAAACAAGGGGTGAGAAAGAGACGGACTGTGTGGAGAGAACCGTTGTATATACGTATACACGTATATACATATATATAAAAGAGGCACGCCAATGTATACATGCGCGAGTGTGTGCGTGGCGGCGAGGAGGAGGCATAGAACGAGGGCTGATTCTTCGGGCAACACACGTTTGCCCACACGTTCACGCAGCAGTAGCAGCAGCAGCAGCAGCAGCAGCAGCCGTAGCAGCAGCAGCAGCAGCAGCAGCAGCAGCAGCAGCAGTAGCAGCATCACGCGCCGGCAGGCGTCGCTGGTTTTAAAAATGGGGGATTTTTTCACATTTATCAGTGCACGCTCAGATCTGGCTTCCGTATCAATGTCCGAACACACGTGAACACCCAGACAATCGAGCGTTTCACACGAATACATTGTCCTGATCGGATTGTATGGATTTTTTTCCGGGACACACACCACCCACCCCCTTTGCACCCGTCTCCCTACCTTTTGCTCTTCTACCTCCCGTATACCCGCCCTCCGCACACTTCCCTTCCCCCTGCTGGTGGCCGGGTCTGCTCCCGTCTACGGCCACCCCCGTACAATACCACCCCATCAGCTATTCCGCCACCCACGCGACAACCGTAATTTTAAGCTGAAAGGACCGATTTTTGTGCATCTCGATGCTGTTTGCTGCGTCGTCGGCTTCCACCCACCCCTCCGCCTGCCGATATCAAGCCCCCTGGTTTTTTCCCCTCTCTTTCTCAACCACCGCCCAACTCTCTTTTTTTCCTTTCTCTCTCTTTTTGCTCTTCGCGGTCGAACGACGCTGACGTCGACCGAACAATCGTTTTGTGCGTACATAATGTTTTGATTCCTCGCAGCCTGCCTTGCCCAGGATAATTGTTATCGATGCTACGTATTTTTTTCGGTCATGATATAATACATCCCGGATATTATACATTTACCATCGCTGTACCGTTCTGTCATACACGAACTTTGTAAAAGGAGAACGAATCACAGACAGGGAGGATGAATCGAAGTTGTAGGACGAGATCGGTTCTCCGCGACGTTGCCGTAGTCGCGGTCGCAAAATATCGATGGGAAACCACGAGGGCGTACAAAATATAACCGATCGCCACAATTATCAAGCCAAACGTCCCGAAATACACTTGCAACCCCGCGCGCGCCCGCGTTTGTCGATTCGAGGTCGAAGCACGATGGCCTCTCTCGCGTCGCCTGTACCCGCAACGATAGCCGTGGCCTGCGGTTAAAGCCCCCGGATCCCGACATCTGCGGAATCAAAAAGCTCTTCCCGATGAATGGAAGACGATCAGTCGTGTCTGTTCGCATGCTCGGATAAATAAATAGGGATCCGCCATTATCTGGAGGACCAGCCCTCGACGCTGCTGCTGCCGGGACCCCTACCACCGGCACAGGTCAATGGGATTCATAACGTTTGCGCGTCGGATAAAAAAGCTGGCTGGCCCAGTGTACAGAAGGGTGGGGCCACATCGGAACATTACTCATGCCTCGGCGTTCGCGCAATTTTTAGCTCTGAAATAAATCATCATTATTGCGGCTGGAGGGATGCGCATTATGGGGGCCACGGGGGTAGATTATCGTAGGTGGAGGCCACCTACGGTATATATACCTCTTGCTCTCTAGCACATCGCCGTCTACCACCCCCACCCATCATTTTTCTCTCGCTCTCCATCTCTCTCTCTCTCTCTCTCTCTCTCTCTCTCTCTCTCTCTCGCTCGCTCTCTGTAGCGCAGGGCTAAACACCGATGAAACGAGACGAGGAAAAAAAAAGTTCGGATACACGATGAATGTTGCCGGCTACGCGTTCCGATTGATTTCGTCTGATCAAAGTTCGTGGAAAATGTGTATTTTTATTAGTAGTTATTGCGTTAGGGGTGGCTACGGGCTCGAAGGAATGTAAACGATGGGTTCGGAGTAAGGTATTGTATGAATGTTGGGCGCAGACAGTATTTGATAGCAGAAATCTCAAATGGAAACTGCGTTTAGCAAAGATTTAAAAATTTGTGTTTCATGTAACAATCTATAGAACGATTCGAAATTCTTGCTATCGGTTCTACTTCGATTGTACATTGTCACACTTTTGTCTTAACTGTAGACTATTTACAGCCGCGTATTCCTTTGTACCTCTTGTTCGATAACTGCCGTTCCTAGAAGAAATTTAAGACAACCGTACATTCTTCACTCAGACACGATCTTAAATATACCAAGTTACAAAGTCAAGTACTCAATATTCTGTGATTCAGGCATTATATAATCCTTCAAGTATTCTCAAGCTCTTTTAATTCTGTGGAGAACATAATTGCTAAACTAAAATGAGATAATGCGTAGAAACGAACACTTGATCGCGTAGACTGTATCATCTTTTTACGTACAGTATTCTTATAGCGAACATGAGAACGTATTCAAAATAATATTTTAATCACCAGATTATCTTACTTTTTCGTTAATCAATATTTCTGATCGGATAGTCTCTTTCTTCTTCGTTTCGAACAGGACAGCGTTCGAATCAAAATCTAGTCTATTTCGAGAAACACCATTAGTAGAATTGATTAGTGTGTAATAACGAAGCAGTAAGATGAATAGGCAGATCGAAGCTAGTTTTTCATTTTTCATGGAACGTTACGGAGATATAAATAACGAGTTCTGCACCCTTCACCCATTTCTCTTCATCTCGCCTTGACACGATACTTTTGTTCCAATTCATAATAACGTTTCTTTGAGGCGAAGCAATCCTATGATTAGCAAATATCCGATTGTCGTCGATGTCCAATCAAGCGACAGTTAATATTAATTCACCTCTATGCGTTTATTTAAATCTAGATCTTTGCCAAAGTCAATATAGTCAGTATAATGCAAAACAATTGCCAAATTCTAATAACTTCTAAATAGAAAAATCGAAGGCGTATTATTCCAGATCATTTCTCAATAATTATTCTCTTATTGAACATTTTATCACTGATCACCTTTCCCCATAATCTGTCGCATTATCGCGCATTAATATCGATCCACCGTGAACAGACAAAAATTCGCGTAAAATCTACGCAAAAATATTTGCGTAAAATCCACGTAAAATTCAAGGATCCAAGCAATTAATTAATTCTATTCGAATTATAACTTACAACTAATTACACTAAAACGTGGAAATCTATTTGACGCAGTCGATCAGGCTATTTAGCGTGATGTATCCATGCAGCGCGGAAGGATAGAAAGTGAGAGAGATGGAAGGGAGCAAAGGGGTTGGCTGAAAGGGCGGAAATCGGTGGGAGGGTAACCAGGATGATGTTACATCATCAATCAGCTGGCAAACATCAACTCAACACTCGCACCCCGGCTGGTATGTCCTGACCTGTAGCCAAATATATGCGCCGATAATATCGTCGCAGCATTGCTACATCATGTCCGTCTGTAATTAATTATCTAATTCTTAATCGACGGTTACCACGCATCGATCGAACCTCCACGAAGATCACGGGAGATTTATAACGACGTTTATTCCTCCTTTGAATTTTTTATCGAGGAAAATTGTACTATTTTTTATTACGATCAATCTTTCGTGACACAGATTTTTTAACTTTGGATTGCTCATTTTAATCATAAGGACGTTCGTTAGGAAATTTCCTACGACAAAGATTTCAATGATATTGAGATTTCAATTACTTGAGCTTCGATTTGTTTGAAGACTTATGAAATGTTTGGTACAGAAATTTCGAGAAATTTCATGTAATAAAAGTCGTTAAAGATATTGATTTTGTAATTACCTAGGTTCTCCTTCACAAGAATTTCTAGAAACTTTGAGTAACGAAAATTCCCTTAGTACTGTGGTTACTAGAATTTTAGGAAATATCGCGCGATGAAAAGTCGTATGGCACTGATCTCCGAGTCTCCTCTGGATTTTGCTTCGCAAAATCTTCCGAACGTTTGTTATGAATATTTGAACACATTTCGTATAACATAATTTTTCTGAATGCTCGTCACGGGAATTTTATGAAACTTAAATTAAATTTAAATTTAATGAAATTTAATAAATATCCAGAAAATCTTTATGTGAAAGACTTACGAAGATAACAAGATCTTCAGTTAAAAGTCACAAAAAATAAAAAATAAAAAGTCACAAACATTTTTCAAATTAAACACCACATAGATAAAGAATTAATCTAAATCTTTATTCAACGACTTCAATCTTCCATCTTACCTACCAGATTCACTTTACCAAAAAATCCAATAAAACACAAATAGTTCATTCCATCGGTCAATGCAGAATTTAATAATTTGGAACTCCATTCGTGATTCTCTGCTTAACATTAGATAATAAACAATCATACGAAACACTGCGATCGTACGTCTGAATTAAAAAGCGGCAGCAAATTGTGACGTAAATTCGCAGTGGAAGGTGATGAGCTTGGTGATCCTATTGGAAGAGTAGGTTAAGGTTACTCGGCTCATTAGCGGGGTTGAGCGTGCTGGTTGACACGAGGCTCGCGCGTCGCGACGAACACCGTCGTTCCGGCAATCATCGGTAATTGTGACGATCGATCTTGATCGAAATGCTCATTTCCTGTTTGCTTGGCCGCTAGGAGCGTTCAGAGGGCCGCCAGCTGGGTGACCATCCAGGTCGAATAGTGGGGATGGTAACGTTGAACATTGGCGAGAGGGAGAGCGGGGTCGAAGGGTGCCTCTAGCCGGCGCATCATTAACGTGATTAATGTTGAAATAAATCAGGAGCTTCGAAACGGTAGTCGATAAATCCAATAATTGCGGTATAATCATAAGTAAACAGGTAACGCGGCTCGCGTTAGCATATCGCTGCCGGCGATCAGGCTAACGCTCTGTGTCCCTCCATTACGTATGCATTGACTTTTGATTCCCGTTCGTACTGACTTTTCGCGTTTAGCAACAGCCTCGGAGCATCATCGTCGCGTAAATCTCGAACGGTTTATTACATGTATCGATCGATCTCTGGTTTCCGGGATCTTCGTGTCTCTATCCCCGTCTCTCTTCTACGCCATTCAAGGAGCGTAATTATTCAGCGTAAATGAGTTATTAATTACAAGGCGGTTTAATTATATGCTGATGTATGATTTATGACGCGAATCCACCGCGTCTTCGTTCTTCTCGGAGTACCTCGAAGATCGATGTACGAGATCCGATCGAGCGAACGAGATTCTTGAAGAACAATCCTGTTTCGATGAGGTTTTGTATTTGTACGTATAGCGGAAAATGGGAATATCGTATTAGCACAGATCTAGTTTCCCTGATCTTGATTCTGTATGTGAAAGATCGTGTGAAAGATCGTGATATGGCTTTTTTAATCAATTTCGCTTTTTCTTTGCAAAATATGATTTACAATGATTTACGTTTACGAAGTTATGTATTAAAAATGAATAATAAAAGATGCACATAGTAATAGATTTTCTTAATAAAACGTACAAGAATCGATAACACATAGAACAATTTTCTGGCTGTAATCTAAACGCAAGTATTATTTTATTCAGAATATAAGAATATCATAACGTCACAAACATTAACATCGATATCACGATTCTTTGCAGCCCCTGCCTATAATATGTTTAAACTTCAGGTTCAAAACTTATATCTTATAAAAAGAAATTAAATAAGGGAACACGTTTTTTAGAAGATAAATTCTGTATCAATATTCTTATTCATCATTAAACACATGTACGTGATGGGTTGAATTGTACGAAGGAATCGGAAAGGACGGTCAGGTGGTGATCGTAAATTATCGATGGCTGGAGGAACCTGGTCTCGTTTTAATTAAAAGCAAATTGTAATAAACGTCGAGTAGGTCACGCAGATGGAACGATTGGGCAGAGTAAGCTACTTTTACGGGCAAAAAGGTGACTGACTACTTTCGTCGTTTCGATTCGACGAACTGAGCCGCGACGATTGGTTGAATCTTGACACTTAATTAACAAATGTGATGGGTGGTAATGAAGTTCCACGGTGACGCGATACTTTCGATGTTATCACCTCTGTGAATGTTTCACTGGTGGATTTTCGATGACGCGAAGGCGAGATCAACAAGTACCTATCCTATCGTTGGCACAGTACGCGAATGGTTGGACTAGTGTTGAGTTACGTAACGTAAAAAACGCACTGTTAAGTTTACAACAAGCAATAATTGCATTTTTTTACTGTTAAACAAAATTTTTTAAATTTGGAAAGAAGTTTATTATTATTTATTAGAAGTTTATTACTATTATTAGCATAATAGGTTACTGCATTTTCTAATCATTTATATTTTAATTATTTTTAAGAAAATTAGTTTTAGTTATTTCTATTTCTCGATCTTCTGTCAGAGAAAAACCAAGACTATTTAATAAATGTATAAATGTTACATTGGTATTATTTATATTATATAACTTAGTCCTGTACCAAGAGAATATCTTTTCCAGTATAACAGAATATTATTAAAACTATATATAAATGCGATATTACAAAATTAATGTACGTGAATTCTAATTTCAATTTTATGCAAAATTCTTCCCTAAAATATTAACGACTTTCTTATCTGATGAAACGAGAACAAGATTGAAATATGAAATTGGGTTAAGCTACCACAATTTATTTTTTATTTACTATTTTATTTGCTTTCTGTTCCTTTGCCTTTTATATAACTACTTGGCTATAATGAACACGTAATCAGAATAATAATAAAATATGGTTAGAAAGATACGTCATAACTTTGAAAACTAATGCTAATATAGAAGGAAATTCAGGTTAGCAGAAATAGATAAGATTACGCGATAAGATTCAGATTGCTTTTAAGTTAATACGAAGGTATGTGTACATGAAATAAAAATATTTTTACCATACTGTAATCCTTATCGATGCTCCTGTACTTTTTGAATAATGAGGCTAACCGAAAGACCTGAATCAGCCTGTTAAAACGCTTGTCAGACGTTTAAGTGACATACGTAAGAGACTATCGAATCTTGAAACGTTTCACACGCGACAGGCAGGTTAATGAACGAAAATAGCGACCGTGCTTAATGCATCTATCCTTTCATTCACGTTCAGGAACGGTATTTTTATCAATGACTTTCAAGCTTCTAGCTGATTCGTTTTAAAAATATACGACTAGAGCAGGTATCATAAATATTCAGTCATCTTTGTGTCTATTGCTGCTCGGAAACTGCGATAATAATTAAATAACTAAAATAAAAAGAATAATATTTTAGCTATGATATAGTTTTAGAAGGAAGTATTAAATTAGAAGGAATTATTAAATTAAAAAATATTTGCGAGTGCTTTAAAATTAAGTTATGAATTTGAGCAATAGATTATTAGTATTCTAGAATGTTAGTATACACAAAATATCATTATTTTTTAAATATTCACAATGACGATAAAAATTTGTTTTTAGACTAAGAAGCCTCGTTATTCTGTCCATCGACCCAATCACGCTACATCACGCGTTTCTCAATTTCGTTCTAACCACTCTACCTACAGAATGATATTGTCCACGAACAGAAGACGATCTTATTGCTGGACATTTTTAAGAAATACTGTCGGATTCCAATAAAATCTCAACCCTCAAACCTAAACACATTATTTACCAATCTAATCGTATCTCGCCACACATCTCTTAATTTCGCTCCAACTCTAATTCATTCTACTTATGAAACCAAACTTGCCACAAACAAAAAATAACCAATACAGCTCGGCATTCCAGTGAAATATCTTATCAATATCCCAACCCCCAAAGAAACTACTTTAACCATCGCCAACATCGCCGGAAACACCTTTCCAATTACCCCACGCGCGCACTATCGACGGAATTACTATGAAATCCTTCCTTTCATCAGTATAGCTGGCTGAACGGTTCTCCTATCAGTCTCGAAGGTGATCCACGTGCTGGTAAATCGATCGTTCAGCTTTCCTCCTTTCCCCCGCCTCCGCAGGATACAGTGAAACGTTGTCCGGTGTTGTTGCGCGCCACCGCCACGCAACAACATCTACATAGACGTACGCGTCTACATGTATACGTGGCATATGGTACAACGTGGAAATTTAGCGGCGCACCGAGAAACCGTGTCGACCAGGTACAACGTGGCGGCTTTAACACGCGCCGCGGACAATCGCCGGCCGATAGATACATAATAAGCGTGGCGTTGTACGCGTCCGTCTAAGGCCGCGGCAGGCTAATGAAGCCTGGCCTGGTTAGGCGCGATGTTAATTAAATGATATGATCATTAGTCATTATAACGTCATTGTGTTGCCGGCGACTTGACACTTGGCGTTGTTACTCGCTCCTGGGACCAGGCCACGAGCATGCGGAACGTGTAGTGGACGCGAAACCCGTGACCACGCCCGATACAACCAACGTTTCTATGAATACAACCAGTGTCCACCAGGCCTGCGAATAATCACGCATCCGGATAATTAGAATCTCTCCCTACTCTTGACGTCATCAGAACGATGATTCTGTAACGTGCGATTCCTAGCGTAAGGTTTCGTCGATTCGCCTCGCGATAATGGCTTTATACACGCGAATACGATCGAATTTCAGCTAAGATTGGGAATTTCTAATATTTTTCTGTATCCGATTAATATTGCTTTTCGATCTGTGTTTCGAAGAATTCGCGCTTTAACACGAAACGCGTTCAAATTTTATTACTTCCACTGTTACGATTCGTAACTTATAAATATCTCGGATTACTCGAGATAGATCCTTTATATTTTCAACGGTAAAAATGCACTGTATATATTGCATTATTACTAGACTACTGATAATACATACTACAACTATATAGAATATTCGAAATAAAGTAATGATATTAATGTAAAAGTTACAATATTTATCGATTGAAAGTAAATCTTTAATTCGATTTTATTTCTTTATTTACGTTAGTAATTTTCATAAAAATTCCCAGTTAATTCATTATGGATACAAATTTGCCAGATCGCGCACAGTATCACTGGTGCTTGACGAAGTTTGACGTTGCTTAATTCGCCATAAGGAGGTGTGATCATTCGAAAAACGGCTAATTGTGAGCTGTGTATAGCACGATTATACGTGGTACCACGTGGGGGAAAGAGTGAAAGGTTCTGCGGTTAGCGTTGGGTGCCGAGGTTACGAGTATTGGGATACGATGGTTGTCGGTTTTGGCACGCCGCGCACGCTGAGGAATTGAGCTGCGCTTGGTTCTAATAGGGGAAATCCGATCAGAAATTTGAGAAAACAATTTGTTGTGTTTACTGCGAACAGATCAGCGATGTCGAAATTTGACGCTATACATTTTTGTAATTTAATTGAAATTAAATGCACTTGAGTAACGCACTCTTTAATCAGCCGTGTGTTATGCAAAGAACTTTCGTTTTACGAGGGTTAGACACGCAATATGTATACGCTTTTACAAGCATTAAGAAGTCTTTGGAAAATGAGAAAATTTCGGCATTTATTGTTAGTTTTTTTTTTTTTTAATAGTCGACGCTATATGTTTCTTCGTAATAAAAAGATTATCGTTGGCAGAATTTATTCAAAATTTGTTGAACAGGGTTCAGATCAGACCAACGTATAATTCTTAATTCGTTATTGTTTCGTAATACCTGAAAATAGTTTTCACAAACTTTATCGCCTATTTCAAATCGTTATCTAGCACAAATATAACAAGTTCGTAGCCATTAATCATTTCCTGATAATCTAGTGCAATTATCGTGTCTTTGAACAAAACCAGCAGACAGTTACTGTAAGTTAAGAATCCTCTAAAATCGAAGCGAACTTGTTCGTTTAAACATCGAATCCGCTAACATATGTGTATATGTATATGGAAAGTTAAACGTTCATTTCCTTCTACAAAAAGAATAATTAGAAAATTATCACGAATCGTTAAACCCGGTACACCAACGCGAATTTCCAGCAATGCCGTGTGAATGATTGGATGAAAGTCGAGAAAGTTACCGGTTCCACTTTGCTTTCTAATGCTTTTAGAATGTAATTGACGTACGATTGACGCCGCCTTAAAATTCCCGCAATTACCACCGCTTTATCTTGTAATTCAGTACTCGGAAATTCTTTTATCGAGGTCGAATTCTCTTTTTGGATTCGTACGCGATCTTAAAATCGGGATCTTGTGAATATGTACGCTTTGTATATACGATGCGGCTCATGGTTGTGTGTGGATGGCCTATAGTTGGATCGAATCGAGCGGTTTCGCGGTTTACGCGGAAGACGAAGTTTCAGATCCCGACTGGGAAGCACGGTGTGCAACCGGAAAAACATTTGGTCGCAGCCGCCACGTCCTCTCGTGGATTTAACGATGCCTTGCGAAACGAATAGATTTCTATAATTCCTTTTAACGATATTGAAGCGAGAGCGACATCGTTTATTATAATCTGATATAAATAATATTATATCAGATTTCTATGATTGTAATTAAAAAATTGGAATCTCAAGAGAGACTTTTTTCACCCACTAAATATTGTAACGACTACTGTTACTCTATGTGGGATATTTCGTATACTTTTCACATTATGCACATTCTGTGTATTTTTGCATTTTTTAAATTTTCTACAAATGCATAGAAACCCCGCAGTCTAATTGTAAGTAGCAGTATAATTGTAAGAGATACCTTGAAGTTTTTGTCATTATCAGATTATTTGTTTCAAATTCGACTTAGTAGAAATTAAAAAATTATTTTTACGCGTGGGATCTGTGGCTCTCTTTTCCTATTGCGATATTTTCTTTTTATCCTTATTATAGCATTTCCTATTATTCTATTATACAAACGAAAGATTTGCAGCGAGAAGGATGCAGCTGCAATATTTAAATTGTATTTATTGGAAGAGAAAGAAATGTACAGGTTTCATATCAAAAAGTTCGATAGTTTATTACTAAAGATATTAGTTGAATATGAGTTACAGTAATCTGTCCGACCTTTTATTATTCTATCTTACGAATCTGGAGATTAAGAGAAATTTACATTTTCAAAAAACGTTTACCAAATTTTAATTTTTGATGATCGTAATCGATTAACTGTATCGTATAATTAGCATTTTCCTATATTTTGCATATATTATTACGATGTTGCGATTATTACGTTTTATAGATGATTAAAAATATCTAGAAACAGTGATATTCTTTTGCACGACCGTCGTTGTAATGAGATTACTTTATGAATTTTTCTACTTAATTAAATTCTTTAAGGAAATTATGAGAGAAGAATAAACACAGATTCTATTTATAAAGGAAGCGAAATAAAAGCTTGGAGAAAGGTGTCCTCCGACGCGTTCAACGAACGATTTTCCTCGATAATATTCTAATGATGCCTGCTGCCCCGACAATCTACCTTCGGCCAGATACGTTCACTTATGGGGACTTACAACGGGACACCCTTGCGCGATCCAGGTTATAATTAAATTTATCATCCTAACGTATCTAAAAAGCTCGAAAACGCAAAACAGTCGTCGCTATAGCGACGTGAACAACACTAGAACCTTTATGTTACACCCTCTGTTTACACTTAAATTGATTATACATCTAAGACATTTGGAATATAAACTGTATTAGAAGATTACAAATGCGACGTCTTTTTGAAAAAATTCATTTAGTTCTGTTGTAAAAGAATTGGAATTACACTTACATAGATAGAGAATACACCTTAGTAGTACCCTGGTATGTTTTTCTAACATACTACTAACAGACTACATATTTTCTATGGAATTCTCGTATCTTGGAATTGGATTGGATCGTTGCTTTTAAGAAAATATGTCTATTATCTGAATCATCCGATTGCTAAAATTATTCTATCCCTCAAGATGTTCAGAAATAATCAGAGACCTACTGTAAATTTTTCTGCAAGATTAATTTTTGCAAATTTATATACATAATATAGTCGCGTGTTGTATAAAAAGAAAACTTACAGAAATATCGCGTTAAAAATTCTGTGACGTTGGAAAATTTTGTTACGAAGAATATCAAACATTTGAAATCGAATGAAGAGAAACGAAGATAGCAGAAGGAAACTGATAAAAAAGTTTAGCTTTCATCAGTTTCAAAATGACAGGCATTACATTTGAATGAAGGGACTCGATAAGTATAGTTCCACGAGAAGACTCTCATATCTCTCCCTTTTTCTCCCCGTTCTTCTTATTTTTTTTTATCCTTTTTATTTTTTGTTAAATAAAATTGCGAATCGAGTCACGACAGTTGGTTCGCCAGCTTTAAGTGGCCGTTAAAATGTACAAGGGGAGTGGCAATTGACGACTTGAGCTTAACCAGGCAACAGCTCCCTCTCTCTTTTCTGCTTCTATTGGCTCCGCGGGCCGCTTAATTTCAATCGAGACACCAGAAATGCTAATTAGATGGTATTTATAGCGCGGTTTAAAGCGCGGAGCATAACCGAGCGTGGATCGGTGTGAACCGCGTACCAGGCAACGCATCGCTACGTCGCATTTCGCGTTAATGGCCACAATTAGGTGTTTTAATTAGCGCCTCTCCACTCGCAGTGGCAGCTGTCGGCTGCCAAATTAGGGCCGCCACGAAACAATAACTGCCGATTGAAGAACCTAATTAACGGAGGTTCACGGCAACTCGAATCCGCGCCGCGCTTACGCGCTTTACATCAGTCCAGTTATAAATTAATAATTGGCCATGATCTGCTGTTGGATATCATCAGATTGTCGAGATCGTGCCACCGGAAGAGTGGTAGTAACCCTTGTAATTAAGTCGTCGTATCGATTATAAGAACATTCACTCGTGTGTTCTACGTACATTCAGCGATCGACATACGTTTCAGGGAATAACCTTACTGAACGACCGTGGAAATGTCTTAATCTTAGACTATGTTAGACTGAATGGCGAGTTCTTTACTTTGGTAACTACTTCATTCGCTCTTGAAAATATCGACAGTGATTTATTGACAATGAACGTCTTATTTGACAGGCTGGATCTCCTTCAGAGTACCATTGATCTGTCACATCGATGATATCGTAATCAGTATTTACAGTTATGTGAATAGTAAGGAACTTTAGGTTTGTAATTAACATTCCTTTCCCTTGATGAATAGATAACTATCTGTTGTTGTAATAGTACATCGTTTAATTCGAGTATCAATAGTATTCTAATAAACGTATATGATTTGTTCCTATGAAGGCTAGTTAAATTTTTAAGAAATGCTAGAAACTTTGTAGGATAACTCGACTATTGTTTGGTAAATTATCATCTGTTTGTACTGACGCAAGTAAACGGTATCGAAAGAAAAGGTTTCGCTCGAAAGGAGATTTCTACATTCTTAATTCTGAATTGGAGTTTACGATAAGAAATTCCTCTTATTTAAACCTCCACTTTCATTTTTAGTAGTTCGATACACCATTGCAACTGGGACTTCTTTAAAAAGCAGTTAGTTGAAGGAACGTTATTTTATTTGGTGAGAGATAAACGATTGGAAGGGTTAAGCGACCAGGAAGCTAATTCAGCGCTGTGAAAGCGCGCTTAATGTTTATTATCGCGTTACATTGTAAGCGCGGTTAATGCGTCCATGATGATGTCACGCGCACTGAAAGTCAAATAAATTATTGGTCGCAATGCGGGAGAGAGAGGAAGAGAGACAGTGACGAGAGAGGAGAGAGCAGGATAAAACGCGGCAACGGGAGCATACACTCTTTCATTAATTTTCGTACGTTTCAGAGCTCTTGTGCGGGCTCTCATGAGGGAAGTTATATTTAAATATGCGCTGCCAGGGAACAGAAAGAGGGATGCGGAAAAAACGACTACAGACGAAACTAAGTAACACGAAATATATGCCATCGTCGCGTGTAAACGTCGGATGAACCTTAAAAAATGTATATAATGTTGCACGTACGATATTCGCTATCCCCTCTCCTGCTAATTTTCTTCAGCCGCGCTTAATTCTGCCACTTGTTCACGCTTATGCCAGCGAAAAGTCACTTTCCCAAATTACTATCTTCATTTACAGCAACATGAAACGATAAATACCCGATACCTTAAATAAATTTGTTATCCGAGAGTTCTCGAAGTGAGTTCTCTTCGACCAAGTTTCTATTGGTCTCTCTCGTTTGCAACCGTTGCATAATTTCTTCGAATTACAAAGTATCCAATTTTGGCCCAGGAATTTGATTCTCGAAATTGCATTCATTAATATTTGCTACTCTAAATGTGAACTTCTATATTTGAGTACTTGTTTTAGATTTAAGATCGTCGAATAATTTCTTTGACGGATACAACGTTTAACTTTGATCTATAGTCCTAGTTCGCTAAAATCTATTTTTTACGCTGCGTGGTGTTATGCGAGCAAAATTATACAATTTTTCGTGAGAAACACAAAGTTTCCTAATAAATTTTATGTTTCTAGTAAATAGCAGAATTTCGTAAAGTTCGATATGTAAAATTTCTCGATACTTTTTCACTTAACGACGTCTTCTGACGTTTGTGATTTTATATATTTAATGACACTTCTTGACATTTTTGTGTTTCCCTACTCTTTTCTGAAGCAACGAGAGTACAACATCGACATTGCAACAGGGGAAAAGGGATATTATACATTTTTTGATATATCGATCTATGTTTTAATAATAACAATTGAAGATCAGGAAAATGTTTTTAACGTGAATCAAATGGAAAAGTCATGAATCAAGTATCAATCAGTCATAAATTCATTTATAAGGCATAACTAGAATACACACAATTACGAGTTAAATATTGCCATTACTTTCATAAAGATGTTTGTAAAATTTAATTTAGCGATGCTCCGTTATTAAAATTCTTTTATTTTAAAGCATTTTATGAAATTCAGATCAATTGCAACATATTATTACGATTTATATCGTTTCGACATATTTTCACGAGATCACGGATTTGATTAGTAATGTAAAGAAAAACTTCTCGGGTCTCTGAAAATTGCAACACAGCCACGACTCGCAGGATCCAGAGTACGATTCCTCCTCGGCGTATAGAACGAGAACAAGTTTTCCGATTGTTCGAGCCTCTGTCCGACGTAGAACGCGTATTATCCTATGTAGCAAGGACGACTTTGGCTAATCCTCGAGTGCATGTGCTCTTTCGTAATATGTTCGGTTACGTTCCATCCACTTCCTCCCCTTCTCTTTTTCTCTTCTCGTCGAATCGCAGCTCGCTGGTCCCCGTAATTTAATATACGCACGAAAATGGAGACAGTAATGATGTCGTATGGTTTCCGGCTTAAAATTAAATGCGACTATCCGAGTTAGTAAAATTCCTAATTCGTTCTCGACCGGTTCCAGGAGATCCCTACGGACCGGACGCGAAGCACGTACATTTTTCGTGTGATCTTCCGGGGCTTCGTTTCCTCGTACCAGTCAGTCGGAGCGAAAAGGTGCAACTGGACGCGTTCCAAATTAAATTTTGCCCAGGGAAATGAAAAAGAAGCAGACGGTGCCGTATGCTTGCAGCCCGAGATGCGTCCTCTTCGGGTCTCCTTCTCCTACTCTCCTCGTCGACGAGTCCCTAACCTGACTCTTGTTTCCGGCTTTTCGGAGTAGGCTCAAAAGATTCGAACGACCCTTAAATAAATCGCGTAACTACCCACACGTCCGCTCATATCGAGTCTTGAGGGGAGGCTCACGTGCGGGTAAATTTGAGAGTTTCCTTGAGTCTACCGGTGCTTCGATATCTACTCGTGTTTAACCATGTTTCTTCCTTTTTTCCTTTTATTTCATCGCCAATGATCTTTCAAGGCTGATATTGAATAAGTTGTTGTAAGAGAAAGTCAGAATGTAAGAGGATAATTTTGGACAAGAATTTAGTCTTCAATAATGTTTTAAATGGCATTATTGCACTCATGGTTTAGAAATTTCCCCAAATCTATTAATGGTAGATTGATAAAATGTTGTACGATTTTATCTTTTTTATTTTTGTCGATGATCTTAGAGGATTGGATATGCCACAAGAGGTCAGAATGTAAGGAAATGTTTAAAGAATTTCTAATCGTGTTTTAAATATCTTTTACGTTTTGAGAATTTCATTAAGCCTAGAACCCTAGCCTCGTTACTCGCATCCTGTAACTCCATCTCAACATACTTTTGCTTGATTATGGCGTACTATATCATTTGCAGAAAAATTGCACCGTTTACGTAACAAACGGACCAAAGCAAATAGCATTCGATTCCTTACCTGGCGACTGTGATGTCGCTTACTGACGTGTAATAATTGCAAGAATTCAAAGCTCGACCGTTATCGAGCCTGTCACCGCTGCTAAATAACATCGTCACACGACTCGTTCGTCGGCCAGATGTCTATCTACCTTCGATCTGAACGCTTCTCATACTCGGTATGCGTTCGTTGACGGCGGACCATTCATTCCGCGATACTTTTAAACCTATACCAGAATATGTATATCACGGATTAATCTCGTCGACTCTTCCATTTCAAACGCTACACGAGCTTCTGCCGTTATTTCGCTCATAAATTATGCATCGACGTTGACCAACTTGTCCATCGTCGCGTCAATCAAATCTTGCTTGGGTGCAATCATGCATGAAACCGCCTATATGTATACGATCCAGTAAAGCAATCATCATTTTCCCAAGGACTATACTTCCGAAGTATCCATGTCACATCGGACCGATGCAATTTCCAACTTGCACTTCCTCGCGTCATTTGGATAGAAAGCTTGGCACCAGGCAGTTTTTCTTCGTTTCTAGGAAAAATTAGAGAGCGTACGGTTGAAAGGTGGCGGCTACTGGCTGGACATACGCGGCCCCGTTTAATTAATGTAGCTTATTAGCATATAAACTCGCGCGTCCCGGGGACGTAACCAGCCCGCGGCGTTCGTACAGGGACGTGGTGGATCGTGGAGGGACGTGGTGTGGTCGTGGTCGCGGTCGTTCAGCCGTCAGAGAGAGAGAGTGAGAGAGAGAGAGAGAGAGAGGAACGGTCGTAGAACCTCGGTGTTCGCTCTATGGGGAGTGGCCAGAGAGATGCAAAATGTCGTACGCGCGAGCACTGGAGGCAGTGGGCATTACGAAGCCCCTGGAGCACTGTACCCGGCAGCCACTAGTTACATTGTCTAAGGTTTCAATAACCTAATGAACCCCAACGCGCAGACCAAACCAGGCGAACTCGGTCCTTGGCTAAGGGAGAGACCCGGCCCTGAGACTTGCTTAATTAAATACAAATTAGAGCCAAGAATTGCGTCCGCGGGGGGTTCGTTGCGCGGTGAAAATAACATGTTAAACGAGGATCTTTGAGGTGACGAGAAAGAAGAGGTTTCTCTGATTCTCTCCTCACTTTGAATGGGGCTATTTATTATGGACTTTGGAGCAACTTGAAATCCGATCTTTATGTGCTTTGTCTTGTCTAATATCACAGTTGAGTCTGAACGTGGAGATATATAGATGGAAGTAATCGTGTGAAATTTTGGATATTTTGTCGGTGTGTTAATTCTTCGATCTTCTTTGTGTCGTCTCGAGAAAAAGAGGAAGTCGTAGAAGAGACAATTCTGGGTATTTTAAAGACCGTTCTAATTTCTGAATACAAGAAAGAAATAAAGGGAAACTTTTGGATTTTTCCACTTACTTATTCAAGAGAGGGCGAAAATAAAAGAAAATAGGATTGTTCGAAGCACCCTTCGCATTCTGCTAATTCAACGAATCTTTTGCATTTCTTTACTTGACCATGCATTTAGATGCAAACAAGAACAACGTAAAAGGAATGTAACCACTTGGAATATGCTCTTCTACGCTCTTTTTGCTCCCTTATCCAGTCAGAAAATAGGTTGAAGAAAAATTTGAAAGCGGAAGAAAATATTATTAGATATAAATATTTGAAGTATCGTATTAAGACTCAGCAATTCTTTAACGTTTTAAATAGCGTTCTAATTGTTTCTTTAACTGATTTATCTTCAATGTTTCGTTACATATAGACTTTTAATAACGATAACAATTCGATACTCTCTATAATCATTAAAACGATCCTCCTTATCGAAGACAATCGACGTAAGAAGCATCGAAGCAACTTTGAAACTGAACTGTGAAGTCTGCCATTTGAAATCGAATGCCAAACTGCCCCTGAAGATGGAGGAATAATTAAATCGACGATGGCATCAATCGGTGACTGGGATTGAGAGATACAAACTAAAGTAACGTGGCCGACGAAATACGAACACCCATGTGCCGAATATAAAGCGGGTCGTTAATAGACCGATTAAATTAATATATTCGCCTCCGTTCTGAAAATCGTTTCACGCACGCAGACGCAGGCCACGCGATTGACGGTATTCGCGCAACCGAGATGCAAACGTTAAGATAAAACGAATTACCGGAATATTTACGGTTTCGACGATTAAACGCGAAACGCGTTCACTGATCCCTTGCATCCGTCGTGGACGTTTATTTAACTGCGTCAATGAAACGGTTCCGAGACGCCGAGGTCGCTGGAGGACGTAATTAAGTCGGAGATTTCAGCGGTTCGCGAATTAAGAAACAGTCGTCCCAACGTTACCGTGGGAAGGTGTTATTAACGATCGCAGCGAATGATTCTGGACCTTCGTTTTATTGCGTTGATTTCGTCGCGAAGGGACAATTTCGGCTTCGAGAGGAATTCGAACTTTTACGAGTGGCAGTAAGAAGTGAGCGATATTGTTTCTTTAATGTTAACGTCGTCGATCGATTTCTATCTCAAGGATCTTTATTAACGCCGATGACGTTTTTTCTATATGGAAATTTGAAAGATCTTAATGTAATACTTGTATAGATAAAAGAATTATCATTCCATTGATTTTATACCCTCGTTGATGAGTATTTGAATATTTATAGATTAATCAAATATCATTATATGTACAATAATACATCTTAATATCCACTCCTTTTTTTTTTTAATAACCCATCAATATAGTATACCACAAACTTTTACGACTTTTTACAACACGACTTTTACCGACATAGTAAATAATGTCTGTCGCAAAATTTACTAACACTCGCATGCACAGATACCAATAATTTCAAACGTCCTTCTTTCCGCCGTTATAATAAGAAGAGCAAATACAACGAGTCGTTCAGAAGCCACATTGATCAACTCCATAAATAGAATGGCACAGAAACGTGACTATACTTACACTGTCTCTTAAACTTATCTTAAAATTTACCATTACTTATGTCACCTACCTGCAATGGATAAACTTACAGCAATGGGTCCTATGTCTCTTCGGAATCGAATATCGCGTATCTAAAAAGTTGAAGAAATTAATACCAAGTGAAATTGATGAATTTGACTTCTGATAGGTTTTTATAATACGACGCAAACCTATCGTCATAGACCAACGATATCCTCTACGGTGCGTGGAAAAGTCTCATACGTCATTCACGCTAGTTTACCATGATAAAATAATTAAACGACAAAATCGTACGGATTGAGAGGTATCCCAAAGTGCGAAACGGAAGCAGCCGCGTGTACCGAATGTAAGACGGATCATTAGTAGGGCGATTAAATTAAAATATTTGATTGGCAAAAGGACTGACGGTAGCCGCGATCCCTGGCAGAGACATAACGGAGGCTTCAGTGTATCGCTATGGGTCTGGCCGCTCTCTCGCCGAATTTGAAATGCTAAACAGCAAATACGCCTAATGAACACGTATGCCAGGCTGTGTCCGTAGGTATGTTTGTACCAACCGGTGACATTACTGCCGGCGTATTTGTGTTGGCAAGGCCCCCGCGGATAATAGATTCATCCTTCACGCTTCTTAATTAGGAGTTAAGTTTTATTGGCCTTTAGCCGGCCACCGGTCGCTTTTCGCGTCCGTGTGCGTCACGCATACCCGCGACCACGCGGCCATACCATTATAAAACCGTCGGCGCATTTGGTTCTTAAAGAGGAAGAAAGTATGAGAATGTCGAAGCTTACAGAATGATAACCACGAGAAATATCTTAATACGCGATAAAGAAAATACATTTCGATTAGTTTAATTCCTTATTAAAGAAATGCCGCTCGACAAGTATACTAAAGATTCGACAGAAGCCATCATAAGCGATCAGAAGTAATAGAAAGTTTTTCAACGAGTAATGTAAAAGTGGTACAAAACGAAGAAGACGATAAGCTTATAATTGGTTAAAGAGTTTTTGCGAATGCTGAGTAAACAAATTTCTTTTGCAAATCGAAATGGAAATAAGAAATTCGTGGAATTCCATTTAGGAACCATGATGCTTAAGAGCATGCTAAAAGAGCTTAGGATTGTGAATTGAATAAAAGAAAATTACAAAGAGAGTATAATCATTCGATAACTTCGAAATCAAACCAGAGAGTTACTATTATTCTGTCAGACAAAATTGTGTATATTTTATTTGCAATGTAGAATATAACGAATGATCGTTAAGAAAATATTAGGCGAACGCTGTAATAGAAAGTTCGTTGACAGGGATGTAAGAGATATCATAGCAACAGGACGGAGACAGAACTTTGGCGAGACTAATGAACGGCTATTATGAGCGTTCGGTCTATCGAGCAATGAAATTTCATTAAACCGCTCGAATTATTTGATTTCCATTCAATTTTTGTCAATTTAGATCGTCACCGTAAAATGTACAAAGATTGAGATTTCGCTTGGAATTTAAGCGGATTCAGCGAAATGCAACGAATAATACTCTTGAATCTTGAAAATTCGATCAACTTCCATCGTGGTAAATAGGAAGGAAATGCTTAATACATAGAGAAGGGAAACGATAGCTGCCAGACACGGGCATTAAATCTATTCCTAACAACGACAGATTTTCTACCGGTTGATAATTCATTATCAACCACAAGTATCCCATTAATATTAGCTTTCTAAAAGAAACTGCTTAAACCTTAAGCTATTCGTACGCGGAAAGAAATTGCTCGTAAATATTCAATTTTCCATTTGTGGACACGTTCGAGCCCATTTTTATTAACAAGTATCGTCAATGTACGGTGAAACACGTTAAATGCACAACTTTCATTAGTGTTTTGAAAAATTCTGAACGCATGTTTGGTTTCATTCCGATTGAAGCATAATTTTACAAGATACAATATTGCTGTGAAATGTTTTCGTCGTAAATAGTCAATTTCACTCAACTGTAATTCGTGATTCGTTCTATCCACAATTGTACGTATAACATTTGTAATTATTTCCTTGAAATGTATCTTTAAACTTATATGTAACATTCAAAATTATTATGGACATTTGGAATTTATTGCCTACATATACGCCATTTCCGATACGCGACTAATTTTCGGAAAAGTACACTTTTCCACCGAGCTCCTCGATTTAAGCTTCTCAGCTGATCAGAATGATTGTACTTGGCATAGGATCGAACGCGTTAATACGAGATACAAAAAGAAGAAAGGAAATAAGCTGCACACGGTTCTAATACGGCCTGACAGTATCCAATGAAACGGCTTTTTCACTGTTAACAGGAACGAAACACGATGTATAGAAATAACGCGTAAAAGCGGGGCGAGAGATCGAGCCCATTGAGAGACGTTATCGTCTCGGATCCCCTCTTTTGCTCTCTGGCCGCCTGGTTCCTTCCCGGAACGCTTTGCATTCCGTTCGCCTCGTTCGGCGTCTCGTTTTTGCAGGAAGCATCAATATTTATATTGCATAATGCATTCGTAATTGCCGCGTGTACACTCTATTTGTTCCGATTTTGTAATGCCATGAAAATGTATGAAGCGATAGCTATTATTAGAAGCGGGATGCAAAACTCTGGCAAGGGCTCCGGGTGCCTGGGTTAACTAGGTGTAGACAGGTGGGGAAAGAAAGTAAATGAACCGGGGAATGAGATTGCAGAATTATCAAAGAACTTTCTTGCGTGTGAACCCCCACCTATTTCTCTTAGCTTTCGTTTCTCTCGATTCTTTCGCTTCTTCTCTTCTTCCTTTTTTCGCTCTTTTTTCTTTTTTTCATTTCGTCCCAATACTCGGCGCGTCGATGAGTCGTTTGTGATGAATGAGAACGCCGCCACCTATCTTCCATGCACAACGAGATACGTTATCAGACACATCAAAGGATCTGAAGGAACGATCTCGTCCATCGGAAACATCGTCGTACAATACGTAATAGTGTGTTGCGCGTTATTTATCCCGCACGCGTGTCCCCCGATTAAAGGGGACAAAATGAACTCTTGGGTTTGACAAGGATCCAGTCACTTTGGTCCAACGATTTGTTAAGAAGTATTTTGATACTCTTTTTAAGAGCTTCGGATCTTCGTTTTATTCGACTTTAAGCGATTTATAAATATATGTATACGCATATCCGCGATAAGTAATATTAACGAACACTATGAACTATCATACTATAAATGCGTAAGCATTCTATAAAATATTTATTGTACGCTTATCGTTACCAGCATTTTTCTTCTTCTAACGATGTGGCGATGAGACATCGCTGATCTAATATTGTATCGTGAATATTGTTGATCTAATACTGATCAATCAAAGACTCATTTACAGTCTGTTGGAAATTTTAGATATAATTATAGAAGTGTCCACTTAATTTGTAACATGAATGGAAATTTTGCAAAGAATATTTGTAGAATCTTATACCAAACAGATTACAATCGATACGAATTATGTTACGTGAAACGTAACTATTAAAAGAGTTCAGGAAGAAGCTTGAAATTTATCTACATTTTTACTGCAAACAAATCTTCAAAAATCTCCATCGTATTCTGACACCCTTCGACCCACGATAATTTAGCAACGAAGACACTTGGTGCATAGATAATATCACAGAAATTAGCCCACAAACCTGGCACTCTGGTATACTATACAAGCTCGTTGCCATTTAAAGTCCTCGAGCAACAAAGAGAACAGTCGATTCACTGCAACGCACAATTCAAAGCTAATCGATGCCGAGATGCCGAACACTACACGTCTTTTCTTCGCAAATCCCTCTCCGGGTGCAATGCATTGTAGGAAAAGAGAGAGAGAGAGAGAGAGAGAGAGACAGAGATAGCCTGAGAGTTCTTGGCCTCTTGATCCGCAACACGCGTCAAAGAATCATCCCCCTTTCAACGAATCATCTCGCGTCGACGCTTCCACTCGCGACTGTGCACTCTCTCTCTATAAAACATTTCCGATTGTTAAAACAAAAAAGAGAAAAAGAGAACCACCATAAAGAATCTCAAAGCCTGGATGCCTGGAAGCCTCGTACGGAGAAACGTACTATACTTGGAGAACTGACCGAAACTGACCGTAGAAGTAAGTCTGAGCAGGTGTCGGACGTCTCTCGGCTCTTAGAGGCGTGTCAGAGAGAACTGGACGGCTTTCGATTTATCGACAACCTGTACCGACGGTGTTGTTAAGACCTCGTGGAAATGGCTCGCACAGTACGATCCATATTACGAAGGGACCAGGCAGACAAGATGACCGCTTGCTCGCCAGCCAAGATCTGCGAGAGAGGAGGGTTCCATCGGAGGGTGAGTGGGCGGCGAGCGAAGCTGGAATAAGTTATCTGCAACTAGCAACCCTTGGGCTAAGTGGACGGTTCTCAAGCGGGAACATCTCACTCCATTGTCCTGGCACGGAGACGACGCTGGAATTCCGGCTAGAATGGCGGTCTGTCGGCGAACATTGTTAGTGTCGATTGAATATCCTTGAATAGTAAAAAGAAGCGAACCATGCTTGCTCGATAACTATAATATTATCTGATTATACAAGATATTCTTTTCTTCCTTTCGAAGAAATAAAATGATCAAGTGGTAAGTGACAATGAGGATGGATAACGGTATGGTTAAAAATGTAGAGAGGGTACAACGTTAATCTTTTGTCTCGGTGATTGGCGAATGTAAAGCAGTTCTGTGTTTCACTGCAACGAGCAAAGGGTTGCTGGTTGGGAACCTATTTTCCCAAGAGGGTGGAATAAGGTGGAAGGAGAGGCTGAGGAGGGAGTCGTTGTGTCCAGTGTCTCGGCGTGCGGCCGCTGGGGTGGTTGTGGCCAGTCACGAGGGCGTATGGGATGGGGTTAGGTCCCTCTTGTACACGAGGCGAGGTTCGGACTTGAGAGATCAATAAACGACCCTCCAACCTGGACACTCGGCCCATCCCTCATTCTACTACCGGCCAGCTACCTTCTCTACTACCTACTTCGACCCACCTAATGTCTGTTGCAATTGCCTTTTTTGCGCCAACCCCAAGAATCTTCCTGTCCACGAAACACGAAACCACCCTCCTCTTCCACCTACTGGAAAAGGTCTTATGAATTTACAAATTTGCATATACCTACGAATATCTTCCATTTCCCCGTTTAAACAACATTCATTTGTAAGACTGTAGACAGTATTTTAATTTTATTTATATCTTACTTATATCATGATAATTCGGATTTTTGAATAGAAATTTCAAAAAATATATGTGTAGGATATAAAATTGATCAAGGACGAAAATCTATAGTTACGAATTATAAAACTTCACCCCTATTTTCTCTACAATCTTCGCATCTTCGTAATACTTTTCAATGCTATGGAACGTGATAATCATCGAGGAAAGAAAATTTCAAGTTGTCGAGTCCTAAGTCCACCAAAAGACGCCAGTCGCGGGGATCGAATCGATAGACGACTATCCGACGCGGAAACATGGTAACGGACGAGATCAGTGTTCTAGGATGATCACCATGATAGATACACGCTCTTCCACGCATAGTAATATCGTGAATTACTACAACGAGACCGAGAAGTCAGGAGAAGACAAGGTTATCTTTTCTTTGGTGTAGGGTTGAAGGATCGCATCGGTGTACTTTGTTTCGTATTAATTTGCATAAGGGTGGCTAATGTAAGCAGAGACCGCTGTAGGGTGCGCGTTGCCCCTCGGGACGCTCCGAGCATAATGCACGGCTCGCGATTGCCAGTCTTCTTAACCGGTGTACGACTAAAAACGGCATAATCGAGCAAATTAATTTTCTGCCAAGACGTAGCCGGCTTCAGGTAAACTACAAGCGCAGTAGCCCCGGTCAGGCCGCTTTGAATATATCCCGACATCTTATCTTCAGTCGAGGTTAAACCTGAAACCGCCGCAAGCTGAACGCTTTCCGCGAACGAGTCTCGCTACGGGCGTGTTCCAGACGTCGAATTTTTCTGAGAATTCTGGGAGGCGTGAGATTAATGCAAAAGTATTTTCGCGGCGAGATGGATATGGAAAATTAGCAGGTGTCTTGACGGTAATGGAACGTTTCAGATGGATTGATGTTTCTTATGGTATCTGATGAAAATGAGGATGGGAACGGTTAGTGAGAATTTTGAGATTGATGTTATAATCTCCGTGAAGGCTAGGCAAGTTATTTCGCATAGGGTTTTGATATCGACGTAAAGTTATTAGAAATACAGATAGAAATATTTTGTGAATGAAATCGACTGAGATATTGATAAATATCAATAAATTGAAGTTAATTATTTTTAACGAATTAAGAAAGTGAACGTAGCGAAGAAATAAATAAAATGATATACAGATTGTTTCAGAAGATTTTGATATTCATATGAAATTATTAAAAACAAAAATATGTTACAAAGACAAAACGAATTCTACGATTTTACATCGAAAAGGATAATCGATCGAACGTTGACTTTTGAAGTTCACTTTTTGCATTTCCTTCATGACCACCCTCGTTACTATAATATTATACAAGAAAATTTACTACCACTGACAATTTGTGAAATATATTTCACAAATCGATCGATCGACATTAATTGTACAAGGATTAGGTGTCCGAGCAGAAACAAGTATTGTATACAAGTGTCAAAAGCAAATCCTTCGATCGTAATAACATGGCAATATCGCGATCTTCCAATGAAATCGTAAACAAGCTTCGATTAGTCGGCCTTGAACCATTTCCACCCTCTACTCGATTAACAAAACGGTGGTTCCATGCTCTTGCGCAACTTTAACCGACGTACGGAATCGCGCGGGATCACGGAATCACGGTGGTGGTGTTTCCCTAGCTAGCAATCGACTCGTTCGCCGGCATTTTCCCCTGGTTTTATTCTCTAACCCAGTTTCGTTGCCGAAGAGAGAGAGTCTGAGGCCATGGACGGGAAAAGAGGGCGGAAAAGGGAAAAAGAAGAGGCAGCCACCGGCAGCCACGGCGGTAACTGAGAGCTTCAGACTTTTACGGCAATGCAGCGTCGATTCGAGTGGGGTTTTCTGGCCTGGCAGCAACTGGTGGCTGAAAAAAAACCACCCCTCTACGAGTTCCTTCGAAATCTTCGCGTTCGTTTTTATCGGTTTACGATTACGCGTTGACAACGGTTATCCGAAACTCTCTTTCCGTTGGTCATCAAACCCCAACGTGCTGTTTTCACTAAGAGAAAATCGTAAAGTGATTCCGAACGGCGTTCCACTACTGTTCTCGCTTTAATGAATAGAACGAGGAATGACAATTTTAGAAAGCTGGTGAGAAGAAGATCAAAAAGAAACGTAAAATGAATAGAAATTAAATGACCATAGTTTTCTTCAATAATATAGTTCTCTGCGATAAGACCTGTAAAAAGGAAACCGAACATCTGACGTAGTTAATTGATTTTCATTTTCGGATGACCAAATATTCATGTATAATATGTAGTATTTACTTTTTCGAACAAGGTTAAATTTGTCTCTATTTGGAAATTGAATTCAAGTTATAAAGTGGCCCAAGTCCAGTAACTAAGGGTTAAGTCATAAAACCCAAGTCTCTTAAAATTAATGGATCATGTCGGCTGACATCATATTCAACAAAAAGGAAAGATCACAAATTCTCCAGCTCAAGTATCCATCATTTTTTAAACCCATTACAAGAGCACCCAAATACGAGTACAGAATATACGGAACAAAAGGCACGGCTATAAACGCAAGCACACGAGAAACATACTGTCACACATCCACCCCCGCAATCACAGGCGAGGGTCCATTAATCTAAATTCTATCAGCGTCGTCAGATCCTCCTTCACGGTCGTTCACCTTCACGCTAGACGCGTTGAACCATGACAAGACTTTTTTCCATGTCCGTGTACGGAGTTCCTCGTTACGCCCTCGAAACCCACGCGCCTTCGTGTGTACACATCTACATGCATACACGTGTAAGTGAATGTGTATCCAGGTCGAAGAGGCCGAACGTCGAAGAGAGGAACAGCAAGTGGACGGTTGGAAGCGAGTTTGGGACTTTTATGGTCTGACAACATTCGTTCCCCAGCTTTCTCTCCCTCTCTTTCTCTCTTTCTCTCTCTTTCTCTCTCTTTCTCTCTCGTTCTCTCTCGTTCTATGTAGCATCCAGGATCGAGAGGGGTTTGCGGATGCCGCGAGCAACTGGTGGTGGAAAAACACCCTCGTTCGCTTTCTCTCTCCACCCCCTTAGCAGCCTGCTGCACAGGCATCGTGCGCCAACCTCTCTTCCACTTCCTTTTCGCCCTCATCCTCGATCCCTTGTCGTATCGCTGCTCCTACGAGGCAGCCAACATCGCGTTACTTCGTTGACTCAAAGCGATCCTTCGAGTTTTATGAACACGTAAACGCTCCGGGCCACGCGGGGATTCTGTGTGAATCGTTTATACGTATACACACATACATGTATAGGTTCATAAGTATTTAGACACATCCCAACGTTGCGAAAGGCGCGATAGTTGATCGAAATTATTAAGGAAACTATCGATCGATCAGAATTTTGGATTCATGCAAAGTAACCGTCTGAGAATTTATGAATATTTGTAAAAGTTAGGAAAGGAATGCGGTAAGAATTACACGTTGTCTGTAGAACACTGTATAATATTGTATAATCCTAATCCCCCAATCTAAATCTGTAAAAAATATCTAAAGAAGATATTAACTCTCAAGTTCAATAATCTCCTAGTAATACCTACTTAAGAAAAAAGAGAAAGGTGTAATGTGTCATCGACGACGATTTGAACTTGCTTAATATGGTACCTAGAGAAAAGGTTTAGCCAAGGGAAAAAAGCAAATCCGTACGAATACTTTCACTGCGGACGACACCATTCGACTCCCTCGGGTGTTTTCTCGGGCTCGACGATTCAAACGTCGTTACCCATTTACCCTTGCTCGGCCATTCCACTTTATTGTTTCTCGGTTTATTCCGGCTCCCGTTTCAGCTTTCTTCGGTTAACCACATTCCGTATCTATTGTTCCTGCAACACCTCCTATATCTCATATCGCGGTTTCTCAGCCCCTTTAGGCGCCCGGCAAGGGTGCGTCGTCTACAAGCAGCTCATTGGCGAGTCATTGGTCGATTACTATTGTTTGTTAGGTTAGCGGAGATTTTTTAAAAAAGCTTTTAAAATTTGGATCGTTAATAGTGAATTACAGTCAATGAGTGGGAATCGATTTAGTAGTGAATTCATTGATTTTTTATTTGCTTTACTCTGGGATTGTTCACATCTTTGCTGCAATCAAAAAATGTATTAACGTTTTATCGACAGGGCGCATTGAATGATTTTATTTCAAAATATTCGTACGAAAAATGAAGGATATATTAATGAAATTTTGATTATTTTTTCTATGTTATTTATTATTATTAACGTTGTCTAAATTACATTGTTTTATTTATTTTCGTTATTTTAATGTCACTCTATGATTAAAAAATAATGTTTTGATACAATAACTGAAAATAAAAAGAATCTGTTAGTTAAATATAATACCTACAAAATAGTTGCTGCATTGGCAAGGTTTTTTAAAAAAAAAATATCAAAAAGCAATATTCTAATATTATGGGAAATAACATTTTTGAAATTATAGAGAGGACATAAAGGCCGAATAGGAAAATATTTCTGGTAATGGATTTGACGTTGATTAGTTTGGGTATGAAATGTTTTTTCATTTGAAAAAAAAAGATGAAAAATCTGACTTACTGCGTACACTTCATATTATCTGAAATATTTGAGAATATAGTGTCATAGGGTTATTTAATACTAGAAACATGTTTTACCGTATTCCGTTCTTAAAGTACCAATTCAATTTCAAATTCTTCGATACATGTCGAAAATTTGATTTTTTTTTTTTTTTTTTTTTTAAGAATAGAAACTTTTCTACAACTTCGTTTGGAAAAATAAGGGATTAAATCCGAAAATAAATCGATAAGTGGATTCTTTGGACAGGAACGTTCGAGCGAGAGCCTAATTCCAGAGTGTTCATCAACTCTGGCAATATTCACGCTCTGATCCCTCAGATCGGAGGGCGGGTGCCTAAGCTATCATTAAGACTCGAATAATTCAGGTTAACGGTTAGCGCAGTCCGGAATAATCTCGATTTGCATTTCGTTGTTTGCTTGGAGCAGGCCAGTCCACGCAAGAATAAACATCCTGGAAAGGACAGTGGCCTCTTCGTCCATGTCAGCTGGCTGGATTCTCAAAATTCACCGGAAATAGTTTCCTTATTGATTTCTCAGCTTATTCAAAGAAATGCTAAATTAGATCAACAATTACCATCGGGAACTAAATTTATAGCTGCCCTCATCTATTAAGCCGCTTCACCATTTCCACCAATTATATATTCTTGCTGAACTGAAATTTTGGCTACTTGCAAACCTTCGTTTTGATGATTACAACAAACACTTATTGCATAATGGATATAATAAAGATAGACAGATGCTCGGTCCCAATTTTTCTAAAAATTTCTTTCCCAAAATTGTTAAAATCTGATAAAACGTTACAATCGAAGCAATTAACAATTTTCTCCAAAATATCCTATCAAAAAAACCAACTTCTTTATCGTTCTAACCGTGGAAATTATCTATATCGGTACTATAAAGTCTCGACAGCGATAGAATCTGTTATTTGGATTTATTCAGTTATACTTTGGATCAAAAGAAGCTATTTCAAAATTTCCTAAATTGCATCTAACTATTACGATTAAAGTTCTCGATTCGACCAATTCTCTTCAAAATATCCGATGATCAGACTGTACCTAGGTAAAAGATTGTTTTACCTATCGAGTATTATATCAAGCACTATACTTTAGATATTTTATGTATTTTTTCATATTATATTCATATTGCGCAATTGTGCATTTTCAAATATACCTAAAATGCATAAAAATCCGCAGTATACTTGTAATCGAAAACTGCTACTTACGTCTATCGTTGAAGCTATCGATTTCTCCAGCCATATCCTGGCGGAAGCCTTAAAAGTAACCGAGCTGTCTAATTTGCCTGTCCATTTGAAATTGCCTTCTTCGTGGAGCGTCTCCGGCCGGGTCCCTTCTGGACGATGGTCAATCGGTCGAGTCGGGCCGAGTCGCTTCTTGCAGACTCCCTGAGTTTCCAGACTGTGGGGCCGGTTACAGAGCTGGCCGGGCAAATACAGGCTATGCATAACAATCGATCTCCCAGGAAACTATGGGGGTGGATGGTGAGCGGGCGGATAAAGCAGGGTAGCTCTCGTCGTAAGGGGTGAGGCGGGCACGAGGGCAGACCGGCACAAGATGAGGGAAGTCTGAGATAGCCAGTGGCCAACACCCCATCTGCTGCCCCTTTCGAAACCAGGTTATCTGTTCAACTCCCGTTAGACGCGAATGAGAATCGGCCAGCAGTCCGGGAACTAAGTTGCGCATCCCTCCGTGTGATCGGGACAATTGTTAATGCTCGAAAGACTTCCGGAATTATATGCTTGTCCCTGGTATTTTCTGTCAGTCTTGCCAAGATTAAAGCGCGTGATTATGTCGTCCCTCCGGTTCGGTTGTTCCTTGCTGTGCTGCCATTTTCGCCGCAGCTTCCAGAATTACAAGTTCCTTAGAGTGGCTCATCAAAGTGTTCGGATATTTAGCACACACAATTTTCATTATACTCGCATATCGCTAGTTTCTTTATACGAAACGTTTTGCAATTCCATCTGCACTGTAACGAGACACGCCTATCGTGATTATGTTTGGACAATTTGAAACCAATCTGGAAATGGATATTGAAGTTACAAGATATTTATTACGAATTGCTCAGTCACTGAAGTCTTTCAGGCATGCAGCTAACAGCTATATATACATGTAGCTGTATACATAGCTATGTATACATAACATGTTGTGATTCATAGCTTTTTACTTTGTATATTCTGCTGTGATTAGCCTATATATGTCTATGGATTTATAATAAATGTACATGGACGAACATAAATCCAAAAATATATAAAATATCAGAAAATACACATATTAGAATATTTGACACTTATATGTTTGCTATATTACAAGATGGATATTTCTAATGAATGTCTGTACAAAATATGAATTTGCATAACCATTCGCAATCTAATTATGACGAAGCTTCATCTTTTCTGATTAAAAAACCCAAACCCATCTGACGCCATGATATCTCGTAATTCTCATCTTAAAAAATGTCAACCTATCCGCGAAATACTTCTCGCAAACAATCGTTTATTATTCGAATAAAAACGTAACAAACGCAAGTCGTTCAAATTACCAATCTTCCTAAATACCTCACGGTAGAAGAAGATTTTGCGAGATGAAAATTTTCGTTCATCGTCGTGACTTATCGCGTTTCAAATTGAGGACAGGGACGAAAATAGTGGAATACAAGGCACGCAAGGGAAACGAACAATCGTACTTACGCAATTCGAATTGAAATACAAAATTTGCTTGCCAAGGGCATTTGTTTTATTAATCACGAAACGAAAACAGAAAACGCGAGCATCGCGTTTCTCCGTGGAAATAAAAGTACCATTACGAAATGAATAAAAATTTTTATGGAAATCGATGCAGCTTTTCAACATAATACGAATAGGTAAACACACGAATACGCGCGATCCGCGCCAGTAATGCATTAAATTATGTCTTCTTCGAAGCTCAACCCGCGGAAAAATGGTATTATATTCTCTTTCTCGCTTTCCCACTTTGCAGAAGGAAATTTATAATATTTATATTCGTTCGCGATACCAGCACGCGAATAAAAAAGTTCATTTTGCAAAATGCATGTACGCTCACACATTTTAATTATCCGGCCGTCTCTCTTCCCCTATGGTCAACTCGTGCGAATCAGCCTTTTGTCAATTTTCGTAAAAAAAAAATTTTTTTGCCACCGGAAATTTAGAATTTAATGTATTTACGATTGCAAAAGATTTTCCTACCTTTCACTTCCTTTCCAAAAATATATCAAATTTCGATTTGGCGGTATCGTCCCAATATTAGTTATTTTGGCAATAGTCGTTTGATCTCTGAACGATTTTATCCTTTCAAGCAGTTTTCATTTACTCAGATGTGCTTATCATAATTTCAAAAGGACGATGATATTGTAATTTTATTGTATTTATTAATTAATTATTTCTTAAAAACCACCCTTAATAGTAATACAGAAATTTAATTACTACATTCAGTTCAGATTCGAAGCGAATTATTCTAAAAGAATCGCAAAATAATCAAGCACATCTGCATTAATATAGCAAAAATATACGTATGACATTTCAATTAATATTTTACGAAATTGATTATATAGATTATATAAAATATTGTATAGAATAAAGAATGAATTTAAATGGAATTAAAGAAAAATTATTCTATGGGAAATAGATCAAGGAATAAAACTTTCGGTAATGATTGGTCAATATTTGATGTGCTCTTCATAGCCAATTGTTGATTGATAATTTCCAAATTACGATAAACTCAGAATTAATACTAATACGATATACATACATATTTTCGAAAGTTTGTTTATCGGTATCGTGTTCAAATGATCTACAAATGGTCTGGTATCGATGTTAAATTCCGCTCTGGAAGAAAGACAATGGAAGACGAGGTTTGGCGGAGCACGTCCGAGACTGGAGACGAGTGAAACCATCGGTCAACCAGCATTACGGCATTTGCATGTTATTTACTCGCGAGCCACCGAGTACATTTGTTTGGATTATCTCTGAAATAAACCAGTGCCCATTCCCTCGCGCTGCCCCTTCGATGCCACGGCATCGTGAAGTACAGACTCCTGGAAAGCAGACAAATGGCTCTAGTTTGTCCACTTTATGCCCGCCTACATCATTCGAGAAACGTCACTATCGCGTCTTCGCAGCGGTTGTATGTCCATGTGCCAGGTAACCCCCTCATTTTTACGTGAAATCAACTTTATTCTATGTGAATTATAGGCGAAACTTATGTATTACACGTCTGTCATATCTGGTAGTATTAAAAACTAATAGATCTATATCTTTCTCTATTAAATACATATCATTATCGATCATTATCGTTACATATATAATTATGTAGAAATGTTCGGTTGCAAACAGGTTTAATAAGTTTTATTATCAATAAAATAGTAATGTCAAATGAAAGAATAATGACTATATTTAGAAAACGATAGCGCCATAATAATTGATTAAATACTACGTAGAAATTTGAGAGAGGAAACTAGATATTAAATGCAATCACTTTGACTCTAATCGATTCGTGTCGGCTCATTTCAGCTCTTCGTCCTCAAGTGATTTCTGCTTCTTAACCGCTTTCTTCTACATTTCCTTGTTTTTTTTTCTTTTTTCTACTTTCCAAATCGACCACCGAAACTTTCGCACACATAATAATCTCACTATCAAGCACTTGATTCAAACTCCGTTTTCAGTTTCTTTCACTACAGACGCTTTGAAATTCTGAGTTAAGTATCCTTCAATCGAACATCATTCCACGATCAAATTGCAGATGATTTGCTCCTCAACCTCGACAATCGCACATGATTAAATCTCTTCTCCACGTTCTCTCCACGTTCTGTCCACGTTTCCGTATATACCAGCATCCCTAGACCCATAAGAGTCAACCGCTATCGATTCTCACGTTCCGAAACAAACACAAAAATACCCGCTAATTACTGGCGTAGCGAGGGCCGAGATTTAGCGTGCGTCTCGTTTAGTTTGATTAACAATAATACAAAGCAATAATGTTTTAATAAAAAGTGCAGACAGAAATTGGAAACGTAACAACGTGGAGAGGGAAAGGAGGACAAGAAGGAGATGGAGGGGTTGTAGGGGGTGGTTGAAGCGGCACGAGCAAATTTAAAAGCGCAATTACACGAAGATAAACGCTTTGGCAAATATCCATTTTTTTTCGCGAGACCGGAACGCGTCCGCCTTCGTTATAGAATCTCGGTTCCGTGCACGGACGAATGGAGCCATCCAGATATGTAGATCCGATTCAATTAAAGAGAAACGCTCTGTCCTTTCTCTCTCTCTTTCTCTCTCTTTCTCTCTCTCTCTCTCTCTCTCTCGCTCGCTCGCTCGCTCTCTTTCTCTTCCTCTGCATCTCTATGGATCTCTATGGTACTCGCTGCCAGAGATCCGAATACGTGAGTTATTCCCCGACGAATCCCGCTAAACCTATACGATAAACCGCCAACGGCGACTTTTTCGAATTCCCATCGAGTCGCCGGATGCTCTCGGATACCAGACGACGTTCCCTTGGCTCTCTTAATCGGTATACATTGGAATGCATCTCAGCCGTACGCTACCATGCGCCGCGGCTAAGTAATCGTTGCACAATGACGAATCGCATAAATGGGAGGATTCTCGGAGACTCTTCCAGGCTAGAAAGGTACGGTCCCCTACGCCATCGGGTAATTTCATGGTGAACCTTAACCTATCTCCCTCGATGTTTCTTCACCGTTTCTTTTTAGGGAGAAAATTAACCGTATAGCTAGGATATAGGATTCAGGAAGAGAGTAATAAACACTGGCGAGTGTTTCAGCGCGTTTGAGAATGTATAGGAGGGTTCGTTTAATGGTATGCATTGGAGATTTTATTGAGGAAGTCCTGTTGAGGGATAGGAATATTTCTGTGCTACCAAGATTGATATCTTATGATGGGAAATTCTGGAAATTCTTTTTGATGGCAGTTATATATCGTCGTCGTTAGTGATTTCTAATTGTTAATGGCGACTGCTATCATTTAAAAATATTGTTTGCTAGTCTTTGAATAGCGAAAGTTCTGTCGTTCCAATTATATTTTATGACGAGAAATTGTAGAGATTTTTATAAGTAGTACCTATTCACCATTGTATTCGCTCGTATTCGTAAGTATGCAAAAGTATTCATTATCAAGACGTTTCGGGGATTTTGCTAAGAAAATCTCGTTGAATGAATAGAATCGTGTTTATGGTTCAGAGACTTTTACGTTTTATAATTGTAGGATGAAGCGGTCGAAGAAATTGGTTCTACTAACGATAGTAAATAGTCGTGGACATTCAAACATATACATGCTGCTTCGCTATTAGTATTCTGCGAAGAATTTGTTCTAAAACTGTCGCTGGATGAATAGAATTACTTCTGCAATTCAGAATTTGATGCTTCATGAATTTCATGTGATGAATATCTTTCTAATAACATCGGCAAATAGTTGGAACCGAATCGAATGCAAAGAAGTTACCGTCAGATGTCCCTTGAGATTTTTATCATTATACGGCAGATTCTATCGAAAATATCCAGTCTCCAGCAATTTCGGCGGAAATACCGTGCCCCTGAACGACACCATTCTTCCCGAGTCTCTTACGTCCCCTCTAGAAACCCTCCAAGACTCGAGGGAAACTTCACGATCGTCCACTACTACACTAGACAAAACGGTGTATCGATCACTGTAAAAGCTGTACGTGCTCAAAACTCGCAGGAATTCCGTCAATTACAGCCCCGTCTTTTGGAATTCCCACCTAGTAGTCGTCGGATACGAAACGATGTTCCGTGACTCTCCTGATCGGTATTCATTGGAATTCGTTTCGATTCCAGATATACATACGTACGTATGTATGTATATTTCGTACCGATGACACATATATACGTGTGCATATAAATATATACGTATATAGAAATATACACGTAACGTTCCGACGTTCGTCGTCTTCCTTGTCTTCGTCGTCTTCGTCGTCCACGCGATATTCGCAAATTTATGGCAATTCCGTCAATTAAGTCGAGCGAAGCGGAGTCATAACATAAATATGTAAACGGCCACGACGAGCCTCTCTCGGAGTAGCCATATAAGCTGCGCTTGTCCATCAATGTCTCCGCGAAAGAGGTCCAACATGCTCGTAAATGCATACCCAACGAAATGCAACGGTCAGTGGCTATCATACATCCGTACGTGAGGATCCGCGGTATCGCATAACTCGTCCTCCTTCCACGATCCACAAACCGAGTGCATACACGACCGCGTGCGTGTGCATCGCGCGGTTTATCGTTTGCAGAAAATGCGAGGACGGGAACTACGCCGAGCCAGGTTGCTCTTCTCGCATATTTTTCAACCGATTTAGTACGGACCTCGGGATTACGTCGTACTCTCGATAAAGTTTTCGAGAATAACGAGGGATTTACTTACGTTGCGTTGACTTCGATAATTGCCTCGATGGTGTACGATTCGTTTGCTTTGAAGATTAATTATGATTACGTTATGACTGAATTTGGTAGATACGATGTTTTTCACGTTAGAGTCGATCGGTAGAATTTGATCGTCGAAAGAAAACGATTAAGGAATATTGAATAATGTTCGTAAGTAGTGAGAAGATAGACCACTGGTTGAAATTAAGAGGATGTTTTTAATCACTTCGCATATAACTTTTTTTATCGGTTTACTAACAGGAACTTATGATATTGCAAATGGAATTTTTAGAGATCGACGATTAAAATAACCAAGCTGATTCTACATACTGTGAGAGTCTGTGTACTTAAGTGGTTAGCGAAACTCTTAAAATATTAATTTGAAATGATATTTCTTTAAATTCATGGTAGCGAACTTTTACTTGTAAAACTACTTGAAGAGTGTGATACGATCTAAACGAAGATGGCATTGCATTAGCAAACGTACTTCGTAAATCCTGAAGAATTATTTTTCTCCTCTATATTCGTGAAAAGTTCTTAATTTATTTAGCGAATCTTAGATGTCCCTAAAACTGATGCAATTCCATACAATTTTGTTCCTTTCCTTTTAAAACGAATATAGATATTACGACATTTTTATGATATACAATATCGATATTAGAACTTGTACGAGTCATTAAAAATTCGAAAAATCGTAATAATTTTAGACATCATACGATCGTTATGTATTATTGGTTTATAATAGCGTAACTTTGTTTTGTAATATGTCGAAAGAAATATTACAATTAGTAGAAACGTTTTGTTCATTTAATGTACATACTTTTTCTAAATAAAAAACAATAAGATAAATGATGCTCAAACATCATGTCGCAAAAGTGTTCGAAACGTCCGAATATCATTGCGAGTCACTGTATGTATAATTTGTTTCAGTGTGAGAAAATTCGATTAGTCAATCGGAATTTATGAACGCGACTGCGAAATCACGGGAACGAGGGTCGAACAGGAAGGGTGGCTGCCGCGAAAGCTTTCAGGCTTTGTCGTTTAAAATGCAGTAGTATCTTTGGCAAAGTGGGCGGTTCGCCCCGTTCTTTCTGGCAACGTGCCCGATATAAACTTCTTAAACGATTTCTTAATTCGCCACCCCGTCGGGGTATACTCGGTTCTCAAACCTTTTCGGCCATGTTTCCGTCCCACCTTACCTATCCCTCCCTCTCACCTATTTGCAACCCTTTCGTATCCCCTTACCTCGACGTCTCTTAATTTCCACGAAACCCTCTCGCTACGTTCACCCTTTCTCTGTCGGTCTTCGCTTTCCACGAGCGAATGTAATTAATGTTTAGCATCCGCGTTATTTGTTTAGTTTCATTTCATTATCTTCGAAGGCGTCGACTACGACGATTTTATGCAAATAGAGGCGAAGAGACGAAGTTTCACGTCCTACCTCTCCCCCTTCCGACCCTCTTCATCCCCTCTATGGCCCTGGCTTTCCTGAACACGTTTCTTATTGTTCCTGCACCTCGTCCTTTCCTTTATTATCACCAGTTCTTTATACGTTTTTCCTCCTCCGTCCTTTTTTCCTTCTCTTTTCTTTTTTCTCCTTTCTCGTCGCTGTTGCTATTATTATTACGATCGTGACGAAGATCCGCATTATCATTTTCCCAAGTCGCTTCGGTACTCGACGAATAAATATCATTCATAATTCATTCCACTTCTTTGGCGTTCATTAATCCTCTGATTAAATGTATCTCATTATTTAAGAAAGCCCGGCCCGTTTTATAAAAGCGGCAGAAGTTCCATTACCAGGCGCGGGTGAAATTCACGGCGATACAAGTCCTTCCCTTCTCTCTTTCTATCTCTGTCCCCCTTATTGTTTTGAATTTAGTAACGAGAGTCCCTCGGCTAATCGAAGCCCGCTCCCCACCCCTTCCGCCCTCCCCTTCGCCTCTCTTCGATCTCATTTTCGCTTGTTAATTAGAATTCACGGCTAAGGGATACGCGTAATTTGCCGGTGGACCGGATGCCGGCTGAATAATTGTACTACAAGCATTTCGACGAGTTGGAAACACTTTGAAAACCGATCCCTCTCGCAGAACATTCTTACGTTCTTCTTCGTTCGCTAAACAATAAAAGAAAGTTGTTTAATGATTAATGAAACGCGTATTTATAAGATTGTCGCGATTTCTCGTCGTAAAATTGAAATAGCGCTCTGATAGATATGTGTAGGTTTCTACGTGTATGATTAGAAGCTTGTTGCGAATATCAGCTTGAAGATGACTTTCTGTTTCGCGGTAAGAGAAAGTATAATGACACGCAGAATTGTTGAGCTATAATAGTCGCTTTTGGATTGTGGTTTGGAAGAGGGAAGTTAATAATGTGCAGTCCATTCGAGAGTTTTCAATGAGAGAAACAATATACTGATAGCGTGACATTTTCCACGTTCATCATAAATTCGAATATTTAAAAATCTAAGTTTCCGTAATCAAAATTCCAAGAAATAATCAATATCTCTAGTATTATTTAATCATCGAGAAATCAATCGAGCAATATTAAACAGATTCGAGTTTCCACTGCAGAAAGCATTTTTAGGTTTAATATAGCTGACTACGTGAAAAAATTCGAGTTTTCAAACTCTCCAAAAATAATTTATGTTCTTTGTAGTCTTTAATTATCAAAAATCCAATCCGCCCATATTTCGAATTCGAATACAAATTTGTACAATTGAAATTCCACAAAGTAATTCATATTGCCAACATTCTCTAATAGTTAAAACATCGATCTACCGTTATCGAAAACTTCGAGTTGTCACGATCAAAATTCGAAAAAGTAATCCAGGACACCGTAATAAGTCAAATTCCATAATTTCCGATTTTTTTATTCGCGTAATAAATTCCCACCGCTGGAAATAAGCGTCGATTGGAACGGGGGTGGTGAGAAGCGGGGAGGTCGAAAGAGACAGGCGAACGACATGAACGAAGGGTTGGCCGTGAGCATGTTGCGCGACTTATCCAGACGCCGTATTTAAATTCAGGCGAACTTTGGAGCCGTAAGTTCGGGCCGGGCCGGGACCAGCTGAATTGAAAAGCTAATTCTCGGCGTACAATCGACTCGTCTCGACGTAGGGCAAACTTTGTGAATGTGTCTCATTAACCGGCTGCGAGTAGCGTGCGCACGCGTAAATTCGCGCGTACCCCGAGACGCGTGTGCGTGTTAAAGCGTTTCACTCGGTGTAACCACCGCGTAATCTCTTCCACGGTCACATATTCCCACCGCGTATTTCAATTCAAAGGTCATACGTCGGATTTCGTGGAAGCCCGGCGGCAGGTGTGTCTTATTTTACCCTCTTATCGGTCTGTTATGCGATACGCCTTTCAAGATCCTTTATTCGTACTCTTTTGCTACTCTTATTCCTCTTCTTTTTTATCTTTTCGTGATGTTTTCCATTTCAACTTTAATTCTTCAAAAGTATCTAAAAACGAGGTTTCTCTTTAATCTGTCAAACTCATTTTTTAATTGAACGTTTCTACGATTGTGAAGTTGTAAATTAACAAAGATAAATCTGTTTCAGATAGAACGATTTGAAACGAAATAACATATTGAAAAATAGAGACTCGGCAACTAAATTAGAGAATTATTATGTGTATTCTATGTACTATGTATACTTATGTATGTTTAAGAGATTGGGAATCTAAGCGACTTTTTAAGTCGTTCTTCCTGCTTAGTACGTTAAATGAAGGATTCCACTTTCAAGTCAAATCTTGTTTTCTCACTCTATTATTTGAATACGCTAAAAAGTAGAAAGGAAGAGATCGGATGCCCGAAAAAAGCTGGCATCTTCACTCAACAAGAAAACATAGAAACTGTTGTATGCAGGAGGTGCATTATTCCGTGGAATCGAGCGTGACTCAGTTCCCAACTATTTTCCCTACTTTCCCAATTAACGTGGCACGCGCGGGCGTGTAGGAATACAGTTAAAATGGCACAGTTTTCGTCGACCGCGGAGCCACCCCTAAATTCGGCTGCACGCGGTCGCATTCCTGTGTTTTAAAATCTCGGCAAGGGCGCGGGAAACAAAAGGCAAGTTGCAGCGACGCGCAACTTTCACCCCGTACGTGTGGCGAAAACGAGAGAGAAAACGGGTGTAAAAGTAAAAAAAAACGAGAGAGAGAGAGAGAGAGAGAGAGGGAATGGTCAAAAAACCGGGGTAAAAAGACAAGAAAAAGAACGTCGGGGAAAAAGGAGGGAAAAAGAGATGCACGGGGGTGTGAGTTGGTGAAAAAAGAAAAAAGAAGGAAAGGGATTCGCTGAACCCGGGGCTCCAACGAGCTAACGCTTTTATTATCCGTCGCTTTAATTTAAGCGGCTCTAGTCGCTCCGTCACGGTTCCAGGTGTGAATTAAGCGCGGAATAAGCGAGCAGCCGCGTATCCACTTTCGGCGCCCACGGCGATGCGCGGAATAATTAAATGTGTGTTTTGATAAACGCAAACGAAACCGTCGCCATGCCACCCCTCCGCACAGTCAGAGACGCAAGAAACATGCAATTCCACGCCCGTTTCCGAACCACCTAGCAGAAATTTCACGGGCAACCGAAGGACACCCGTTTTTCCTTGCGCTTCCTCTCCCTTCGCTACAGTTATCTTTATGCAAATATTTCTCCTACGTTTCATCGTGAACCAATTCGCTATACTTGGTCGTGGGAGCGATCGAAGAGTCGATGGAGGCTTGATGGATTAAGCATGGTTTATTGCTGTTTGATCGTTTTGAAGGGCTACTTTTTATGGTTGGTGGTTCGTTAATCGTGAATGGGGTTACTAGGTTATGAATTTGGAGATTTTCCGTTATATTGCATCTATGCAACAGGAATGTCGACTAATTCCAAGTGCAAAAATGTTTACTATTTTTAGTCACATTTATTGGCATATTAATACATTGACTGTTATGTTAGAAAGCATATAGATTTACTGAATTACATATTCGTTGAAAAAAATATTTATAAATCTTGAATTTTACTATTAATATTTTATGTTATTATTACGTAGAGAAACGACTTTTAAGTCGTAAAATTTATTACTTTTATCAAGAATAAATGTTTGATTTTTTTCAATACGACGCACGTTCAATTTTTTAAATAATTCGATTCAACGGAAGATGCTTTTTTACTTCTAAGAATACCTTTATTTCAGTATCGTCCTCACTATGTACATCGATCGTCAAGTAGGTACGTCGAGCCGCGTCGCCCTTTAAAGCCGGAAATCGTAAACAGAGTCCTCAGTTTGTCTCGAAAGTTTGAACAGTGCGGAGTAATGTGCGCGTTCGTCTTCTATTCCAAAATTGCGTCGTACTACGTTGAAACTGTACGAATGGACGATATCCGAAAAATTCTACGCTGTCCGTCATTCCGTATCAGTCAAGATAAGTACGTACCATTTAATTTTGTACATTCTATTGCCATTTGCAGTCGTAATTATCAATATTGTCTAAAGAGACGAAAATTCTACGTTGTATAAACACATTTTTGCAATCTTATTTCACGATCATCCTTTACTTTAGAATTTTAAGATACGAATTAATGTGTCGTAAATTGCAATTGCTATAGCTAATGTAATTCTCTTAAATATTTTTACTTGCTTTTAATGATATATGTATATTACTATTTTTCCAATTATCAAAATTTTACTTAGTTTAAAGTAATTTTTATCGTTGTAGATGTAATTTTCCCCTGAAAAGAAGAATTCTGTGTATTTTTAAGTAGATAAAATTAGTCATGGTCACAGATAAAAAGATGCAAATCCTGTTTAACTAAAAGTCACGCGTATTCCATTAGATTTAAACTCAGATTCGTAATTATAACCGACATTCTCTTACGGATGACAGAAAGAGAAAGAAAAATTCTATGTAACAGATTTCTCGTTTTCTACCGCGATGTTTTGTGAATAATTTCACGTAAAAATGTAACACCTATATATTTTTCGGTCGACTCGTTGCCAACGTTTTTCAAAACATCGTTCTCCAATCATCGTGTGTACATTATCGCTCGTCAGTATTTACACATTCGTTGTCACTGACGTAAAATTACATGTTTGCGTAAACTGTATCTGACACTAGCGTGAAATTACTCATTTTACAAGATAACAGAAATATTTAAAAAGAATAATAGATATCCTAAACATTCTTCTCAAGCATTCCTATGATACGTACATATATCTAACAATTATTTTTCGTTTAATTTTAAACAGGATTTCTACATTTCTGCTCTTAATTTGAATATGAAAATTTCGAGTATGAAATTATTAAATATTTTTCTGCTTATCCTTCGATATACAATTAAACTAAAAGAAATTTCCAATATAAGTTAACTTCGTCCTAAGTTCCATATACACAATACTTAGTAAGAAAACAAGTTACATAATCTTGAAGATATACATATGTTTTACGAGTAATAGAAGTTACTCAATTCCTTAATGACCTATTCCGTCTCCCATACGTCAATTCGGCATAAAAAACAGATATAACGAACTAGAGACGAGTCACTCGAAATCGAAGACGAGATGGCTTATAATTTTAAAGTTACTCGTTTAAGGACTTACCGTTATAAGGATTTAAGCTTGATTTCCCGTTTTAATTTCATGCTGAGGATTTTTTAGAAATATTTAAAAGCGCTGCCTCGGTTGAAACGAAAGCGAGATTGAGATATAAATAAATAAATCGTAGCAGAATCAAAGATTACTGTAACAAATAATCGCAGCTAGTAAACTGACCAAGAATAATTGAACATATAACATATCCGGAAGTTAGATAGTACCGCCTATCAGGCGGGATTTTTGAAAGCGCAGCCGCGTACGACTACTTTCAACGCCAGTGGCAACGCGCGGCATAATTAAATGTGTGTTTTGATAAACGCCGCACGCAACGCTCGCGATCGGGCGTGCAAGCAAGAAACGGTCGACGAGGCAGCCGCTTGTTCGCTGCAAACTTTCATGGAAGTGTCTACACAGCGTCCTTGTTGGAACCTCGTCCTCCCACATCTCCTTCTTTCTCGCTCTAACTCGTGTCTCTACGTACGTGTCTCTCTGTTTCCTTCTCATCTTACTTCCTGTCCGTCTCTCTCTCTCTCTCTCTCTGTCTCTCTCTGTCTCTCTCTATCTCTCTCTCTCTCTTCTCCCAGTTAGAATACAGAGGCACGACCATAGGCGATAGGGATTTGTGTTAGGGGGCCGCACTGGCACTGCTCTGGAAACTGCTGATTCGAAATTAACGAAAATTAATTGGCAACGTCGCGATATTAATTCCCGAGATTAATTCCCCAGGACGTAGTGCTAATTGATATCTCTCGGTGCCAGGAGCGAGTGAGAGAGAGAGGGTGGTTGCCACCAGGTCAGAAGGAGAGGAAGCATAGAGATCCGCAGCTTGCAACGTAGCTGCACCTTGATCCGTTCGAATCTTGATATCAACATGAGTTAGCGCCTTTTTTGATGCAAAAATTCGAGCATTTCGTTTCTCGAACGGAGAAGGATCCCGAGATAAAACTTAATCGTCAGATAAGGTATTTCGTTAGGTCTAGTTTTCTAAGGAAAAATATCGAAGTCAGTAATTACGTTCTTATCAAGAAATCAGAAAATTTGTTCTCGCTCTTGAGACACAAATAAAATTTTCGAGACGAGGATAAGATATCGACGTCGAGGTATTTCTCGTTGATTAATGTTAATTAAAAAAAAAAAGAAATCGTAATATTTCATTTTGTAGTTAAATAAATATATAGGGGCGTGTCGTTGTTCAATCGTTCGAAATTCGATTTTAATCGTCAGATTCCGCTTTCGAAACATCGATTCATTTGTATTTGGTAGTTGAAAAATTTATTTTCACGATTGAAACATAGATGAAAATGTTGAATCGAGGATAAATGCTGAACGAGACTGCAGTGTTTCTCGTTAGTTGGGGTTAATAAGATAGAACATGAGTTTCAGCTATATTTAACTGGACACTTATGTAACAAACGTCGCGTCACTGTCGTTTAAGTACGTGTTTGTAATTGATACACGTATATTCTTGGTAATCTTGACGACGTTCTTTATGACGAGTTGACCAAATTCTTTCGATAACGCGTAGATGTGCAGTTTGATTTTTTTTGGATTCTTCTGTTGACAATCGTCAAGAAAATGGAGATAAATGCGTTATAAACGGTTGATAGATGCGTTTTACGGTAGATGCATTTGTCTGGCAACGTATCGTTCAGTGCGGAAGAGAAAGTGTTAGTTTTTCCATCGGACGTCGTTCCATTAATGAAATTCTTCTTAGTCTCTAGTAATGACGCTGTTAATCATCTTTCGTCTACATTCGTATTGCGCATTTTACAGCTTCTTCGTTATGATTTACGAAAAAATATAAAATATTCCCAGTAATATACTCGTTGTAATATTTAGAGGATGAAACGAATCACTGTCTAGATTTCATCTTTTCGGTTGTATCGATAAAAATATGAACTTGCATAAAAATCCACAGTTTCGAACTAAGTACAGTGTGACTACAAAACGTATCTGTACACGCTCTTATTTGGCAATGAAACTTTTTTCATAGTAGGTTCTTAGTAAATAGTATCCAAATTTTTGCAGTCATATAAACGTATTACCAAATGATACAGAATTTATTATAATTAGATTTAATTAACTGATATGCAAATGTAATAATACATGTAGCGGTGTACAAATAGCTTTCGTACTCGCTGTATATCTCATCTCTTGGAATTTTTACACCTGTTTACCTATTTTATCAGAAATCTTAGCCATCTCCATTAAAAATCTACGACCACATAAGAATAAAAATCAAAATATTTCAAGATAAAAAATCCACAACTCGGGAAACCAGCAAATTCTAATCGTCGTTGTCTCTGAAGGATCGATCGCGATCCTGCAGTCGATACAAGACAATCAAGCATTAATTACCCTCGCGCAACGCAATAAATTTCAACAATGTATAAAACACGATCTTGGTAGGACGTGTCTCGAAACGAAATCGTAATTAATTCTTGGCATAGGGCGGATAATGAAGACGAAGCGAGGCTTGGTGGATGGTCGTGGCGAATTCTCATTGAAGAAGTGTCGCCCAGGCCGGTGTTTATAGCCGGATAAACCACCGGGACCAGTCGACAATTAAAGTTGAAAACTCTTTGGGCTCGGGGATGTTTTACGTCGGCCAAGACGGTCGGTGCTGAGCTCGTAAAACCTAATATAATTAAACATAAAAATATCCCAGTAGCTAGCCCGAACCGACTAGCTTGGCTGAACGAGGCAAAGTGAATAAAAAGTGCTCTTTATTACAATGAGCTTTAATTAACGCGCGCTCGCTCGCTCGCTCGCGATGACTGCTCGCGTACCGCGCACTTTCTCAACTTTAATTTACAACGTCTGAAAGCGCACCCGGGCGCGTTCGTTACATCGTTGCCATAAAGCATAGACACATAATTATGCGGCGCAGGGTGAATGAACGCGGGACGCTGATTCGTCTACAGGGCATTAAATCCTTTTGTGAAACGTCGTTCTTCCTCCCTCCAGTCACCGGTATCTATGCTATTACGAGTTCGTAAATGATGGATTTGAGTATGGGATAATCGAAACGTCGAATTCGTGTCGGGAAATGTTTGGCAAGATAAATTATTCCCTCGAAATCGAATCATCGAATGCTCCATATTTTCGGACTGATTCGCTAGATATCGCTTGTTTATGAGATATTAGGATGAGACTTAACGCTTTTCTAAAGTTTCACGTTTCTGACTAGAAAGTTTGTATAACGTGGTCTAATTTTCGAAAGAAGGAACATTAAATCGCAGAGTGTAGAATTTCTATTGTATTGTGTTTGGAAATACGAGGCTGTGGGATTGTTGTATTATTATATTCCAAGATAATTCTTAACGGGGAACAATGTACGATTCTTTTAGCGTAATCTATACATATAATGATCGTTCAAAAAGTAAGTCTATTCAGGGGCTATAGCTCCTATTTAGTACCTCGTGCGCATATCTTCTGTACATTATATCCAGATAAATTAAATAGATATTCTCCACTCAAAACGTTGAATGTAATCATGCCCTCTTTTCGTACCCTAATTGCAAGCACTCGATGCTTTCATGTACGTATCTCTAACGCTCGAAATTCATTGCCAGTCGTTTGCAATAAATAATCACATTACATTCGTGTTTCTATCTTTTCCTACGGTAAAGTTGTTTCAAAATGGAGCAATACGGTAGAGAAGAAAGGATACATATATTAGAGTTACTTTTTTCAATTTATCACTAGCTGAAAGACAATCCACTTATTAAATAAGTACGAAACGTTACTTCAAACTCACGCATCGGAAACTTTATACACTAGAAAGATACTGAAAATCGAATTTTTCCTCGTATTTAGAACTCGTAACGTACCTGTCAAGCTTCCATGTCTCCTCGCGATCAAAAATCTTGACGTTACGTTATCCCATAAAACCTGAATGATATCTTTATCGAAACGACTCACGATCTCGTCATACAATCCCATTCATTTCAAATCACCGATGAAGAAACTCAGCCGTCCAAAGATGAAACTACCCAACGATTAAGCATAGTGAAAGACAATTTTCTATACATAAGAAATACGCGTCAAAATCTCGGGATCGGAACAAAACGCTCCTCGCGACTCGCGATCTGTGGATTTTGAAGTAATAAATTTCTCGTTGGTCGGTCGATGGTTCGCCGTCAGGTTATGCGCGAAAGTTGAAATTTATGTCTCGGTTGTTTATGATCGGCCAGTGATAAGGGATCTACGGACGTATGACAAATGATCCCGTAATGAAAAGTGAAAGATACTGCGCGTAGTGGGTCCTGGTTCTGCATAAATTTCAATGATTTAGCGCGTCGCGCGTGCTGCCGCGTATCCTCATTGAATATACACAGCGATCGATAAAACTAAAGCTTGGATCGATCTGCGGAGCGAAAAGTCATCGATCCGTCATGCAAACGTTTGCTGTTCAACCCCCTGAAGCCGCGGCACTGGGTCACACTCCGTTTGTAACTCGAGAATCATCGCGGTCTCATCGTTGCCGAGAGAAGGAAACATATTTTATGAGGCATTTGGACCAAACGAGAAAATGCTGGATCTTCTCACACTTTTAGTAAAAGTTGACTCAAATGAAACTCTAAACGAGTATCAGTTTGCCGTCAGTCTGCCGGCTGTTCGCTGAATTGTAAATTGAACATTCGAACGATCTAAAAATGCTCTGGAAATGCTGCAAAAGGAGTTTGTTCAATTCTTTTAGATCTGAGCGTATGTGTATATTACGTATAATATTTGCTCGCTTTCGTCACGAAGCAACGTACAAATTTCTAGTTATTAATAATTAATTTTGCAATAATTCGCTCACTTGGTTTAAACGCGTCATTGGAATTGTAGATTGGCGACAGTGAAGGCGGATTAATTGTCGTTGAACGTCTCTTTACACGCTAGTATCAAGCAAAAGAAACATTTTACTTCGTTTGTACCGTTCTCCGGCGAATGGCAGACGTTATGCAAGTGCTTGCGCAAAGATAGCTAATAACATTGTGAATCGCGGGACTTACGTGCTGGCGGTAATGTTCCTCCTTGAAGAAAGATCATGGATGTGAACTTCCATTTCTAATTAACTGATCGATACGTATTTGGAGAATTCCAACTATTTAAATCGTTTATAATCTTGAAATATTAATCGAAGATTAAATTTATGTCATTTTCGATCCAGTTCCATGTTTCTAATATTAAAAGATATCTGCAGATCGAATAGAATATGTAAAAATTTTCATTGATATGTACAATGTCGTGTTTCAATTATTTAATATCTTTTTAAGATATTAATAATTCTTTTTGTTTACTAAATTGAGAACAGACAAGATCGACATATAAAAACGAAAATATCGCACCAGGTATTAACTTGTTGTTAAGTAAGCTTAAATTCTTTTGTAATATTCTTCAAAGTAATATCATTTGCTTCTTCAATCTTTTACTGTTTGTTAATTTTAAAACAATATTAAAATTCTAAGTTTATTACCTAGAGAAGTTTATGGCAAATTACGAGACTTTAAATGATTTGATTATATTCTACCGTTTACCGTTTGTGGATTTATTGCCATTAGACTTTCATTGGTTATACATATATATTTTGTCTTCTATATTATACGTCGCCGGCTGCTGCTTAAAAATACGATATTGATAAAAACGAATGTCTCAGAAACAATCGTCGAAGTAGAAAAAAACATGTAACATAACTCGTTAAATGTTATAAACGTTATTTATATAAAGACCATAGGAGAAAATCAGGATATATTACATTTTCATTTTTTACAAGAGAACAATTATAAAATTCTGCCAACTCATCTCAAGATTATTTTTTTATTTGGTTCTAGTATTAAATATGTGTTTTTTTGCTACCCGCTCGAAACATTTTAAAAATGTTGAAGCTTATAATACTAGTTGTAGGTTTTACAACATTGCACAATATTATACCAGTCTTTCACAGTACTCTGTGAGAGTTCGGAGCTAATCATTTTCCTTTCAAATGTTTCGTATATTAATGCTTCTTGTTAACCACCAAGTTATATCGAATTAAAATAACTGATATAAATAGACACCTTATTTTTTCCTATAGTTTTCATACATATTAGAATATCTCCCTTGCAAAATCGAACGAGCTTCATCCAAAATTGGCTGGTTATTTTTCATTTTCTTGTCCGTGTGTTATTTATATAGTTGTATAAAATACAAAGTGCAAATTAAAAGGAAATAACACAAACTGTTATAATCACCATACGAACTTAGAATAGTAATAAAATAACAAAGAAATCAGATATATATGTATATAAATACATATGTTAAAATGTTTCCCTTATAAAATTGCATCAACTTTGCTCAAAACCAAGTTATTCTATCAACACGAGTCCTTCTTGAAACACGAGTTCTTCTTGAATTATCCGTAAGAATATAGCTATCCTTGCACCCAACCCACTCGTACGAAACGAGTACAATACCAACGGGCAGGTTGCTTGAATTAACACGTCCGGATGAAAATGGAGGCGTTGGATCGAACGTAACAGTTGCTCGATCGTGGCAGTCCCTCCGTTGACCTCGTAAAGTCGGATCGGTAATACGGAACACTATTTATTCCCGAAGTTTCGACGGCTCGGTTGAGCCGAAAGCAGCTCACTTGGAGGTAATTACGAGGATTCGCCGTCTTTCTCAACGGCGGCGGCGCGCCGTCTCTGCCCTTCTCTCTTTCTTCGCCTGTGCAAAGTATACTGCCGTCTCGCTCCCGCCCGCCGATTCTATCGGGCATAATTACCTTTCGCTGTCCCTCTCGGATAATCATTGTAACACCTAAGCACCCTACCTAACCTACCGGAGCCTAGCCAGCGTTTCCAGCGTTATTCGCCATCGATCGACCGCCCTGACGACGATTTCCGTGCTACGACGTGGTCATTGCTGCCATACGAGTAGATCGTTTCGCTAACGATTACAGTGTCACTCGGCCAATCTAGGATTATCGCCATTTCGGAAGCCGGCATGCGACCAGAACCGACGCGGTTATCGATATCGCTGCCGTGATTCGTTGAGTACACTCGATAATTCTTGCTTACCAATTCATTTTCCACGTGTCTTTTTTGTTTCATTCTATTAATGTAGATTTATCCGTCTCATAGTGGAGCACGAGACAGTATTATAAATTGAATATCTCCTTTTGGTCATTGTTGATATAATTATGTTTTTCGAACGTTAAATATATATGCCAAGAAGTTTGAACAAGACGCGAGGAAATTCGTATTGTATTGATTACTTTCTCTTTTTATGGCTAACGTCTTCTTGGAATATTACAAACTTTTTTCGTTTCGAACAAATTCGAAGATCGCAGCAGGGTTAAATGTCATTGTAGGTAGTGCAGTTATTAGTAAAGTTGAAAATGAAGAGATAATGATAGCGGAAATTATCTATTCTGATTTCTTTGTTACTTTATTACTATTCTAAATTCATACGATGATTATAGCAGTTTGTGCCACAATATTTCTTTTTAATTTGTACTTTGTATTTTATACAATAAATGTTAAGATAAATATTTTGTAATACAAATTGAAATAACTGAATAAACGTAAATTGGCGCGAATCTATGATTCCGTGAAGTCAACTTAAAATGAACATATCTAACACGCACAATTGCAAAGAAGCATACAAGAGAAATAATGATGACTGCTGCTAACAATCACAGAAAATCTGTTCTCGTCATTATAATAATAGTGAAGTAAAGTATAGACTGTGTATTGTTCGAATAATTATGAGCTGATCATTATTACCATGCAATGTCACACTTAATTCAATGAGTCATGTAGTGACATAATTCTTCATAATAATCTTCAGAAAATTCAAAATACTGTCATTCGATGTTTCCAATATAATTACATGGAATCCTACCTCATTAAAAAAGTACTTAAAACGTCGCCAATAAATCCGCCACCTAATCGAATTTCCAGGAAACATTCTCTTAAAAAAAAAGCCAGGTACGGAACGAATCGTAAATCATGAAATTTTATTCTCGGAATTCATTATCGTCTAAGATATTAATCAAATTTAACACCGTTGTCCTGGCTTTCCACATTTTGTTCCGTGTCTTACCGCGAGACGAGACCGGTACGCTGTACCGTTCGATTTTCTTGGCGAAATCGTCCGTCCGCATGCTGCGCATACCAGTCGCGATAAACGCGCCGGTGAAACGCGATTCCGCTCGAACGTTCCCCGCGCATTAACGGTACGTCGCGTTAAGAGCTTGGAGAAGAAGAAAAAAGGATCTTTCTATCCTCTCTTACGATCAATTGCATAACAACCACTGCCATAAAATATTTGACTTGCAATTGTGTTATAAAAAGAATTATTCTGGAAGAAAGAGAGAGAATTTACCTCGAGGAAAATAGAGTAAGGTAGGATCGTTTATAGACCGTGGATTTTTATGTATTTATGAGAAATTTAAATAGTCTTCGAACACTTATCGTAAAAAACTTGTGTTTACATACTGTACGCGCTATGTAAAACATCTTGGAATTTCATTGTCATTGTAACAAAATGCGTGGTGATGTCGCGATTCTATTCGTAAAATTTGAACCCAATCTGAAATTCTAGAATTCACCATTAAGGTATCTATGTCATCGTCTTGCTACAAATAAACTTATGCGAGTAATTTGTTTCTTAGAAACATTGCTTGAAATTTTCAAATTAACAGAAAGTAAAGTCGCGAGATGAGCGGGCTCCTAAGCGGCTGAAATGTTAAAACTTGGGCTTCTGAAATAACCCTACCTTACGAGATCATGTTAAGAGATCGTGAAATAATCAGAGTGAAAATGGCAGTCGAGGATAATGGGATTCTTTACGAGGCGTTTATCGATCCGTTTCTAGCCGTAGAAAACCAGCTGGCAAGCAATGAATTCGGCGAATGGAACCTGGCGAAAGGCGTCAAACTTACTCCGGGTTCTACCGTCTGTCGTCGGTTAAGATTTAATCCGTTAATCTATTCTCGGTAATAAGGAATCCATAATGAGTCGAAGCACAGACATCTATATCGTTCTACTGTCGTCTGTGGAAAGGGTGAACGAAGACGCAGTTACGCGCTTCGCTCCCCGCAGTTCAGAAGGTGAACACTGAGAGGCTGTCGTCGGAGAGAGGACAGAGAGAACGAGAAACGCGAATGGAGGACGATGGTGAGGATGTAGGGTGATAGAATTGGTGGGGCGAGGAGGGCGATGGTAGGGGGTTAATTAAGCCGTCCTAATATAACTTCTCCTCGGCCCCCGAGTTATCGAGTATTATTCCGCAAATGTGTCGACCTCAAAGACAATGCCATTCCGGGAAAATTTATTTGTGTCGCTGTACACTGCCATCTCTACCGCCTCGAAACAAACCCGACGAAACTTCTGCCAGGCTCGCGCAACTTAATTAAACCGACCGTGGCCGCGTCGGTCCTGTACGAAGTGTCGACCTCTCCCTCTTCCTATCCTTTTCTCTCTGCTACCCTGGTTCTACCTCGCGATTCTTTTTTATTCCTTTCTTGCTTTCTTCGTCGCGACGCCTTTCGACCCCCCCCCCCCCCCGCCCTATCCACTGCACCACTCTCTTTGGTTACTTCATTAAACAGTTGGTCGGAGTTTTCCGACCAACCAACGCCGTTTCGGTCGTGTAATTATGTAACGAAAAGTGGTGTCGATGGAAGGGGTGGCTTCAGGGGAGGAATGGGCAGCACGTAGCGTTACACGCGAATTTCGACAGGTAGTTGGGATTGCAGGGTGCGAGAGGAATTCTCGGAGGTGTGTCTTCATTTGGAATGATTCTACATAAATTAATTTGGTTTGGATTACGTGGGTTACGTGGAAGATGTACGAGGAAGAATTGTTCAAGAGAAACAGAGAACATCGACTTTAAAATTTGACAAACACTTCATGGAGCAGTTTGGATTCGTAGAGATTGAAAAATGTGTTTTGCTCTTTGGTGTTTTTTTGCTTCTTTATTAGGAGCCTGCAAAGAGTAACATTTCAAAATATCCTTTGATATCCCATTTTCGTTTATCTTCAGAACTATCTAATGTAAATTATGAACCAACTAAGTTCTGAAAAAATGAATACATCTGAAGACTACAATGCGCTTGTAAAAATCTGTGTATATATTCGATTACATCGAGTTCGTCAGAACGTTCATTTATCTCAAAACGCTTCTATAACCCTAACTGTGGCCAACGTAACCATAAGCTTACGCTAATATGTTTACTTAAGCGACCAATACGAAGCCATGAAAAATGTTCATTTTATATCTACTCCAGGATACTACATAAATTCGCAAAAATTTTGCAGAGGCCGAGTCCTTTATCCTAGACGTCACTAGAAATCTATCCGACAATAAAAAACATTTTTGTAAAACCCGATAGATAGACCGGCAAGGACCCGAAATCCAAGTCGTTGGTCGAATTCACCCTGTGGAGAGATCGAATGTTGAAACGGGGGTTCGAATTACGACAGGGGTGAACGATCGTGTCGGGCCAGGGGCGTTGGTATTGTTGCCTCGGTCGGCCATCACGGTCGTTGCAGTAATTATGTGCTGACGTTTTCCTCGGTAACGTTTCCAAGTGAACCGCCGTGAAGATGCTTCCCAGAAGTCATCAGCGTTGGACGAGTTCGTTCAGCACATGTTAAGAGATCCACTTGTCGTCGCACAAGTGGCGAGGAAGAAGGAGAAGAAGCACGAGGAGGAGGAGGATCGGGAGAATAAATTATTATTACGCTGGTAAATCCGGTCAATCTCGTGGACGGACTCCGATGCGCGGCGATGACGACGAACCGCCGCCAATCGCCGCAATGGAGATGCATGGGAGTGCGTTAATCCACACAGAATGTTCCGACACTTGACATTTCCTTTAATAATGGCGTCTTCATTCGTTGAACCGCAAGTTCAAGTTAACTGGGGAGGCACGCTTAAGGAGCACGCTGTTCTCACTGCGCATGCTAAAGATCTATGGAATTCGTACGGAGAACTCGCGAGTTCAACTCGTTTTTATCCCCTGGTGAAAATAATTAGTGGATCGCGAGCATGATGTATGTGCAAGTCCCTTTTAACGAGATTCTCAGAATCTTAGATTTTATTTATGCTCATTGTTTCGTCTCTGATAAGGAATGCTTTATTTTTGTACATATTTTCTTGGAAATCTCAGTATTATTGTTTTTTCTGCAAATCTAGTAATTTTCAAAAGTTGATAAAAAATAATATTCCATGCTAGATATTTTTATGGCGAAGAAAATATTGAAAATTTCCATTTTATACTATATTTTATAACGTAGGAATTCGATTGAAATATAGAGATTCTGAGAATCGTAAATTTTATTTGTGGAATTTCGTGTACGTCTCGCATTGTTTTATTAGTGATAGGGAAAATCTTATTTTTTGATTTTCTTGTTGATAGTTTTAGGATACCTATATTTGTTTCCTATATAATCGTTACAGAATTTGAAAAAATATTATTCCGTTTAATATTTCATTCAATAAAGAAAATATACCGGTATTGATGTGATAAAAATATTCCAACTACGTTCTAGAAAGCTCTACTAAAATATAGAGTATTAAAATATAGGAGGTTATATTAAAATATAAAGCTTCTTCTAAAAGTTTTTGTTCTCCCATACCGATAGATATGATCATATTACGTGTATTTAGAATACTAATAGACATTTAAAATTTTCAGCTATTTATTCTCTCTGAATTTTAATGATCTTCTTTAAAATTACCTACTCGATTTTACCTTATTTCGTTTCTGAAATATCGAATAATAAACAAAATCGGAGATAACTATTTTACATATACGTTCGAAAGATCCGAGATTCACATCGCAAAGTACAGTACAAAGGACTGTGCGAAGACTATAAGAAGACGCACATTGACTAAAACGTACACGCGTGAAATCAATTTAGATGAAAGGCGAAGACATTAATTAATCGATACGTTTTACCAGGTCGCGAGTTAAAATACTTGCGCAAATAAATGGGTTCCCCAAGTAGAAACAGGTTAAATTATACATGCACATACATGTATCATACATACGACATTCTATAAATACGACGCAAATGCAATTTTGATCGTCAATTTCTGATAAGAATCGCGCGAGGAGAAAACAGAGTAGGGATGTTATTACGACTCGAGTGTGTTACGACTCGGGGTTACAATGAAAAATGCCGAGCGAATTAATTCATCGTCTCTTTTTCTCGTTTATCTCCATACAGTAGTATGCAAAAGTTCCCAGCGAGAAGGGTCTTACATAAATGGAAATACATATCCCATTTTTAGAATTAAAGATCAGAAAAAAGACATGACAAGTACATTTTTGTTGATTTTTTGATTTTAATGTCACTTTATGTTTAAATAAAAGGGCTTTGATGTAACGTAATTGAGAGTGAAAGCAACCGCCAATAGTATAATATAATAAATGTGGCATTATTATTAAAGCAACGAAAATCTTGCAAATTTTGACGAATATGATAAAAACCAATATGAAAAACACACGTTTAATTTCAGAACCGAAGAAGAAAATTATTTTGGCAGATTCACGGAATTATAGAATTCTTAGAATTCCCTTTCGTAGTTACCATATTAAAAAGTACAATTCGATAATGTAAACCATGATTGAAAAAGAAATTGCGTTATAAAAATATCGCGTTAACGCCCTTAATTTGTTCAAATTCTCCAATATTGTTTTTGAAACGTAAAGTGAATAGTCTGTCTAACCAGAAACTTTTGTAGAGCACTGTATAAGAGTTCAGCTCGTGGCGAGCAAACCGAATGAAAATTGATTCGACATTGATAGTCACGTTTCATAGCCTTGACGATGATAATGGAGAAACCTCGGTACCGATTAACCTTTTTCCACGCGAACTATATTGACCAGTACCTACTTATGACCATAGTCTTGGCTGGCGTAGCCGGGGTAACGCAGCTAGAATAATCGTCTTAGCAGTAGAACCGCGAGAGCGCTGGCAGTATCGTTGGAACATCTAGAATTACGCTCATTAACACCAAGGCATCTGCTAATGATCTTACTTGGCTCCGGATTGTGTAACTCAAGGACTGCGCGGAAATCGGTCGCCGTGTATAATAAGCCTCCTCGGAATAATGTTATTCCTTATACGAATTACGACGTACTCCCGTTGTCTTCCTCTAACGCCGAGTTATAAATCAAATGTTCACTCGATAAAAAAGTTCAACAGACAATTGCTTATTTCTTTCTATTTTTTTTTTATTTTTTTTAAGTGCTTGAGATTAGTTGATTCTTTGTTCAGTTTTCTCGTGTCACGTTAATTATTTGTAATTGCATGAAGTTGAATGTTGGAATTTATGGAGGAAAATGCGTGAGATTGTTAAGAATGGTTTAATTAGCGTTTAGTTGCTGGAATCACGAGATTCATATCGTTTAATATGTGATTTTGCAACTGAAATTTTATTAAGTAGTCGTTTAAGAGTTATTCAGAGAACATATAGAAACTTTGCTGAAATTTAAAAAATCTGACAAACTCTAGTCAATCATATTTTCGCGTTGTGAGCAATTAAGCATCCATTCCATCGCAAATATTCAAGCAACCACTACAGAGAGGATTATCATTAATTATCAGACACATTTCAGATACGAGGGATATTTCCGAGAATCTTTTAGAGTCTTGTAAAATCTTGAAAGTTCAAATAAGCATACACCCAACCATCCCAATTATAGAGAACTAATTAACAAAAGTATTTAAAGTTCGAAGAACATTTTAAAGAATTTTAGAATCCTATAAAATTCTGAAATACAAAATGAGCCAACCAATAATGGAGAGAATTAATCAGCCAAAAGTTTCCAAGATTCTAAGAATATTTCATAGAATTCTAAAATTTTACGAAGTTCTAAAAGACTAAACGTAATATTTTGTGAAAAATAGCTACGTTGAAGCACAAGATATTCATCGTAAGATCCTCGAACCGTATCTATGGCCGTTGATGTGGCACCGGCAGATAATTATCGTCGGCTGGAGTCCTTGGGCCACGATGTTGAATCGAATTAGCTAATCTCGTCGTTGCGCCTAGGCGCAAGACACGGAGGTGTTAATTTCCATGTCTTTGATTTTTGGCAAGAGAGAGTTTCACAACGTTGTTCCAATCTAAAGACCCGACGCTCTTATTCCCGATATCTTAAACGCCCTGTGGCAGTTTTGTTACTCATCCCACTGTCGAGAGCTCGTACACGCGTTAGATTTCGACGTGAAAGAGGCGAGGAGCCGCGCGTGACTTAGCCTTTGTGAACCGAAAAGACTTTACGTCAACACGATCTAATAAAGTCACGACTCTTGGATGCAGAGGTTAACATTGTTCCTTCCTTTGACTTGTTTTCACCTAGTCGGCGGCAATTCGCTTTACGAGCTATTCCTTTGCACCTATTCTCGTGTCTCACTTTTAACTTCTTCTTCTATTATGTGCAGATTGAACGTACGAGAGTGGTGAAATATGTCTTTACGTAGGTTCACGTAGTTCATCTCTATATTGTAGAATGTTTGTAATAAGCATAAAATAGCGACGTTGACCTTTGGTGTTTGAGATATATCGCATGATTCATTCCTGTAAGGGTAACGATGTAGGCTTCCGATGCGTGACATATTAGGAAAAGATGCTTCGAGTATCATAAAAAAATCTCATCTGCCCGTATAACTTCCATATAATCTCATTCCACGAATATTTCAAAAAACATTCTACTGCAAATAAATTCTGAAGTACTTCCACTTATTATCTACAACCAGTCGAAAATGTTGGGTCAGGATCCTTCTTCACTTGTACCTATATGTACGTAGAATCTCTATTAAGTTTGTCATTAACATCGCAAATATCAAGAATACTTTCTCTTCCACCAATATATTTTCACCTAAAAGATTTTTCAAGCTAACACAATGCTAATTTGAGATTTTTACCATCTAATTAGAAATGTTATAAATAATAGCTTTTATAGTACACGTACTAACTCCAAACTTTCGGCCAACGGTATAGATCCTACTCTATCAAATATCGAAAATCTAAACAGTTCAAAATATCCAAAAGAAACCAACCGCTCTTCAAAAAGCGCACACAACTGAAATCGATCAGCATTATAGATCAAAATAGATGAGAATAAACTAGAAGTTGGATGAATCACGATATTCTAAGGCGCTTGAGAATTCCACAGGACCGCCAGAGATCGTTTATCAATTGGAATTATTGATCATCAGCGAACGTAGCCTAATTTACAGAGCGAGAACGAACAGAGTCGGCTTAGGGTAGCGGAGCGTAGGCCAGAATGACACTCTTGGTAATCCCCCGGCCCTTCCCTGTCGTTTCTAACCAACAGATCGGTAAGGGGGAGGGACGCGATGCCTCACGGTACTATCGATCATTCGGCAGGCCTCATAATTAGCAATTAACTATATCCATTAGTCGGTGATATAATTACCATGTGCTCCTACTACCGACGCTTAACCCGCCGTCTGCACGGCACAGCGGACGTTGCGAGGGGCTGATTTTCGCGGCATTAGCAGGTACATCACGATAATTATACGATCGATTATTCTAGGAGACCGACGGAGGGGGACGGGGGCAGAGGACGAGGGGGGCGAAAATTGCTCCCTTCGTCCCCACCAAAGTGTCTAGTAAACTTGGCTAGTTTCGACTCGAATCGATCCATCCTATTTTCGATAATTCAAGGTCCGCGTGTCCTTTCCACCTTCGTTGTAAGCCGTGCTCTCTTTTTGTTTATGCCGCTTGCTATATGTATTAGGACACTTGCTCGACGTCACATTATTCAGAAACTTGAACAAATTTTACTTCGTTTAATATTTTTCATGGTAAGGCACACGCGATGCGAATGAAAGGATACATTTGTAATAAAATAATTAGCAAATATCTAGCTTGTATCTATCAGTAATTATTATACATCTACTAATACTAATGGTTGATAGTGTATGTTTTGTGAATGTAAGAATATTCTTCAACCGGTGACGATTATTGTATTCGTTGGTATAATTTGTTATTTTAATCGTCTCTGGAAGAGCTATTATTTTCTTATGAAAGATTATTATACGTTAAATATACATTAAGTATACGTTAGGTAGTAATTTGTTGACTTACGATTGTTTCATGAATTATGCGTCGGTGTTTTATTTTAATTTTGCTCGAAGCTGTTCGAAGTCGATGACGTACTGAGTATGTCATTTATCTATTTAAGTCTATTTATGTAACTCAAGTCTATGACAGCACTCTGTTATAGAATAATCTACTAACTAACAATATAATATTAGTGTATTGACAGATTATAAGTTAAAGTTGTGAACTATTCTCGTATAATTTTATGCCAAACAGAGTAATCAATTGATTTATGACATGTAAAATTAGTCCTGTATGCAAACTTGTTTCTATTATGCAAGAAAATATATTAATGCTAATAATTTGTTACTTACGACTTGTGATATCTCACTAGGGGCATCGAATTGGCAACTTTCAATTGTACAGGAAGACCCAGACCACGTATTTTATTCTTCCAACGTAAATCACAAAAATCTGCCATTCTTAAAAGTCTTACGATAAATCCGCGGCTTCGAATGGATTGAACTATTCGCCATCAAGCCTTGCCAGAAGGTCAGTCGCATCGTAATAAGACATTCAGTTGCGATGGAATCGATAGTTGGAAAAGTTATTAACCCGGCACATGCCGGTCATTTCGACATGGCGGTTTCTGCTATACACCGTGTAAATCCCTCTGCCTCCTGTTCGACCGGCCTCGTGTATTCTTCTTTCCTAGTCCGTGTCGAGCGGTCGAAATGAAATTTAATCACCGAAGAAGTTAGAAACGGGCCAGGGCGACGACGCGTGTGCCGGTTGAATTAGCTGCACGAGACACGGCAGAGAGTTCACACACGCGGCTGAAACTTTCAGCCGGCCCTCCTCGGTAATTATTATCGTGGGATTGGTATAACCGTTGATTATGGCTATTATAAACTGTCGGGCAAATATAAGAAGGTTAGGGGTAGGGCGCGGAGTCGGTGTTAGGTAGTTGGAATTAGCCGGGCAGGATCGGCCTAGAACTATCTTGGATACCGCTGATTGCGGAATTAGAATTTATATGGATCTGTGCACGCGAGCCCGCGAGCCCAGTGGCTCTCAATTTCTGGTCCCGGTCGTTAAAACGAGCCTGTCGTGATACGAACGATCTGTTTTCGGGCCGCGGTCGGTTTACGATTAATTCTAAAAGCTCTCGATATACCACTTAATTCGGCCAACGATATCAGCGATTAACGTCCAGCAATGATGTGGCGCCTACATCGCCCCGCCTCTGGTGTCCAGCTCGCCAATTCACTCAAAACCTCCTCTCTTCTCCCTCGTCCATCCCTCCTTTCCCCATATACCACCCCCTCACGTTTGATCACCCTCTCCCCCCTCTCTCTGTCCTCTCTTCGCTTTCCACCCGCTTTGCTCGTCGCACGCAATGAAATTACTACGCGTCCCATGAAAATAATCTAATTGAATAACGCGTCGTTATCATTTTTGCGTAATAACGATGAGGGCAGACCTTGATCGTGATTTCGGCCAGGGAATATGGCGATGTTTGGTGAAAACGATAATTGTCGAATATAGCCCCGGCGACAGTGCAATACGGGTCGATTATATAACCTGCAGCAGATTAATGTTTCAAGGAACGTTGCTTGGGGAATTCTGTGGTGCGATATCACTGGGTTAGTTGAATAGGTTTGCCCGATTCTCCACGGTGATTCGAGTGGGAGATTAAGATCCTTTCGTTCCTTGGATCTCATCTGTATTTTTGCTCATTTTTATTTCTCTAATTTACTCACATTTGTTATTTTTTTTTAACTAGTTTACGACCGTTTAATTTAATATTTTCAATACAATTTCTATTATAATTCCGAGAAAGTTGATTTCGTTTTCAAAGACACCTTTGATATAAATTGAAGACACTAATTGTACTTGCTAATTTGTATAGTGACAAGTACAGTATGCTGTAACATATAATTAGCATAAAGTTATAGAAATAAGTAAACGAAATTTTAAATTGTCGTTCTGTCGCACTCTTACTATTAAGAGTAAGTTGAACAATTTTAATAAAAGTGGTATTGTTTTTATGAAATCCTCCGAAACCACTTTTGAAGAGAGGAATTATAGCTACAGACACGTTACTTAATAAAGTTCTAGTTCTTGCCAGTAAAATTCAAATGCGGATTTTCAACAGAATTTTCTAGAAATACAATATAAGATTCATAGACAGAATTCATAACAAAGTAGCATCGATATATCGCACGTTTAACGAACAATCTCATAGATATTTATGTGGCTCGTTTCTATTCGAAGTTAGGCTCGAATTACCCTATACTCGAATTCCTTCAGTTAACATAATCATTACCAGTTCCTCAATCACTGGGATCATCTATCACCACACAAAGCCCAGTATCGTCCCACAGTATCGAGAGACAATCCGTGGACAGGGAATCCCCAGGAAGCCTGACGGCTGATTAGAGCCCAAGCTGCTTGAATAATATTTGTCGTCGACTTTCTTCTTTGGACGAAATCCGCACCACGTTCGATTCTCCTATGCATATGTAAGAGCCGTGCCCGGCACTCGAATTGATGAAATTCCCAACATTAATTGTATCACAATGGTAATTGAATCTGCGGAGCGCCGTCTATTTGAACAATAGTTGGTTATATTATGTAGATTTGCCGTCGTATCCTGGTACCCCGCCATCCAGCTTGCCCCCTCTTCTCTCTGGGTTCACTCTTACCCTTCCTCCTTGTTCCCTACTGCCCCTTGTCACCCCCGTCTTCCCGTTACCTTCGCTGTTCCATCCCCTTTACACCCCTTTCAACCCTCTCCTTTTCGTTTCAACGACGACGGTTGCTGCAGCACCGCCTGGCTGTTTAAACACAGACGATATCAGAACTACCAGAACTAACGTACGGAGTTAGCACGGGTTAGGTGACTCGACTACGGTCGCCATTATCATAATTGCACGCGGAGTTCCTTCGACGAAACTCGGCTGACCTATCGCAATGGGAATAGACGATGATCTTCCTTGGTGACCTGGAATCAGTGCGCGACCGGGAGCTCCAGAGCTTGGAAGTCTGCCACTGGTTTTGCAGATATCAGTTGGAAAGAATTGGGTGGTTTGTTCTTCGATTATTGGGTTGATTGGAAAATTCTGTAGATAGAGTTTGATTGTACACGTAGAATTTTGTTTAATGATTTGTAGAAATCTATTCGTGTGAAATTTATCGAACTTGTTTAGCATCTATGATTCCAAAGTTTCATTTATTTTTAGTAATATACTTTATCTATCTCTCTTACGGATCAGCGTGACCTTTCTCTTACGTAATCCATATAATATGTACTTATTTCTCTTTCTATAAGAGGAGCAGAACTGAAAAGGGTTAAAAGAGAAGCGGCCTTGACCTATTTTTTTTTTTTTTTTTTTTTTATACAAACGAAGAATCTCGTAACGAAGGATCTAAATAGAAGTATAGATTATTTTACATAATCCACAAGACTTTCGTTACCGCATCTTTATATCATGATAGAATAAATCAACGAAGTTTAGTATGCGTATCTAGAATAAGAAAGTCTGATTAGAGTCAATTTTCTAAATAGTCTAGAGAAGAGAACCACTGCGACTGCAGGTGGGATACTCATTTATTGTAACGAATAAAGTTGCAAAGGCGTTTCTTTTTATCCAAGGAAGAGTACTCGTAAAACTAATGTGCCCTTATTACACGCTCAAAGGAACGTTACATTTTATCATTGCACGGATTACAATCAGACTTGCTCACACACACAACTTCTTCTTCGAATCCCTATTTTTCGTACCTTTATCCTTTTCTTGATCGTCTCTTTATTACTAATACACTGTGTTTCGTTTCCTTGGAAATTATTTTTATAGATTGCTTTGTAAATGAATAGAAGAGGTGCTAGCAGGCCGGACGATAAGCGACAGCCCGTGCAAATGATATGCACGCGTCGCACTCACAGGTTGACACCTTCGCTAATCGACCACGTTGGGACTATCAGGGACGGTTCGACCGTGTGCCATGATATGCCCTGGCTGACGGCGGAGGGACGAACCTGTGACGATATTAGGGACGTGTTAGGTTTGCCGAGGGATCCCTCCGGGGACAACAAAAGGACCACACGCACCGGGACGTACCAATGGACAACGTTATATTGCGCTGAAATTGCTCTCGTCCGATGCCTCTCGCTTCTGAACCTTCTTCGCATTCCCCCTTTTTCGTCTCTTTCATCGGCAAGCAAAATAAATTTGATATTCTTTTTGGCCACTGAATCTTTCTGGTCCCTTTCTAATCGGTTCAAATATTTACGAGTCGGCTTTTATTGCTTTGATTTTTCTATAGTCGCTGCATCTTTTTCTCACCCTATAGTGGTCTTGTCTCTCGAAGAATATTTCCTAACTTTGAGTGAAATTTCTGGTGTGTTTCTTATATTCTTTTAGAAAATAGGATATTTTTGGAGAAAATAGAGATTAAACCGAACTATTAAGAGCCGCTTAAATTTTTTAATTAAACGAACATTTGAGGGGTTCATTGGGACAGAGATACAAGTGTATTGCTTTTTTCATAAATATAGGTACATTTATCTAAAATATATTTTTAAGAACTTCCAAGGTTACAAACTATGTATCTGAATTTTTACAAACGTACAAATTCGAGGATTTTTCTATCAGAGTTTAATGTTACTACTGTTTCTGTTATTTATACCTCTTTCCCTCTAAATACTTCGTTCCTTTTTTTAATCACCATTTTCGATACTTCCTGTCAAGAAAGATAATTAATTTTATCAGTAAGTAGGCAATTTTTTTTAGCAAAAACGATTGAGTCGAGAATCACTCAAAGAGCATATCTTTGACGCCAAAAATTTTAATCTCCGATATAGATAGGAAAATAAAAAGCGATATTCCTTCTACCTTTACGACATGATTTTTGACACTTAGCGTCCTGATAAAAAATGATAATCACGCTCTCTTGTTAATCCGCCCACTATTCCCAATTATTTCTTTACCAGGAAACTATCCTTTCCATGTGCTCGGCGTCTAACTTAATCCAGACCAAGCTTAAACAGATTAGGATTCAATTTTTACACGGTTCGATCCGCGAGGGGTAGGAGAGCGGGTTAGGTAGAATGATTAAAAGGCATGGCTTAGGTAGGTCGGGGGCGTCTACAAGCGAGCATTAGCTCGGATGGTATACGTAACAGGACTATTCGGATCCGAATTTCGAGAATTCCGGTAGCTTTTAACGCCCATCCTGGCATCGCCCGAACTCGTGTTAGGCCAGGGCCAGTCGACGTACGATCGCCGTCGATGTGCACGGACTTTGCTCGGTGGCGATGGTGTTCTCCCACTGCTGAGTTGGTAGCCCTGGCTGGCTGTGCCTGCCTGCCACCACCTCATTTGAATTTCTAATTAGGAAACCTCCATGCAATTATTGGATTAATGTAAATTACGAGAGCTGGCTCGGTCTCCGCCACCGCTACCGCTACCGCCGCACAAGGGTGAAGCTGTCTCTCTTCCTCTCCCCCTGTATATATATATATATATATATACATCTATCTCACTTCGTTATATCCTTCTCTCACTCCATCTAACTGTATATTTCGTCTCTTTTCAACTCGATCTCCAACGTTACCTCCGTTTCCCTTCAACTCTCACTTATTCTATCTCTGTCTGATAGTTTGCCTATCTTTGTTCATTCGGTTCAACCCCTTATCGTTCCTCCTTCATCTTCTCTGTCTTTGCGATCGTCTCTCTTTTACCACCACTCTTCTCCAACCGCTGCCCTCCACTCCTTTCCTTCGGCAAAGCCGCCGACTCCCGCTCTATCTCGCTGTCTCTCTTGCTCGCCAGGGGTTGGGGATAATTAAAATCCGTTGATTAATATGTAAATTTAATAAGATTACTGTTCTAGGAATGCCCGGTGCAGACAAGCGGCTGTACCGCGTCTGCTTGTATCGGGGCTGCGGCCGTTGTAGCGTTTGACTGTCGTTGGGGGGTGGCGAGCTTGACGGTGGGATTTCTTGCCGGGCTTCTTTCGATCCCGTGGAAGTCGTTGCTTCTCGTAAACAGGCAACGATCGTTCTTTTACTCGATTCTTTAGTCCGCTGCTCTTTTGAAGATTGTTGGAGATTAATTTCCTCGTAACTCACTGTTTGACTTTGTTCTTCAAATTATTTGGAATTACTGAAATTCTAACGATTATTCGTTTCGATTAATTGGTTCGATATTATAAAATTGTTTGTAGTTTATGGAGACTGCTTTTAAAATATTTAAAAGTACTAGAAATTCATAGGGCCATTATACATATGATGTAATCCTACCTCACCTTAGTAAATAATATACTAGGCTACTGTATATACTGCGATATTACTCATGGCATGCGATAAACGTCACTATATGATTAGGCAAATTTAATACATTTGAAGATTGTTTTTGTATACACAATGTACGCTATTGGCAAAGTAAAATGCAGCAGATTTAGAGAGAACGAGTTTATTTTGTACATTTAAATTAGTATACCTATCGCATATTGCTCGTGCAATATAGATGTATTCTCCATATTGTACAGTATTCATCACACTCGAATAATACAACGGAACAGTTTCTAAGTTTTCCAAGTTCAAAATTTTGTCATGTAATTTTCCGAAATAGAGGGTACTGCCCTACAACAATTATTCCACGAATCTCACAATTATCTGTCGCTAATGTAAGAATTGTAAGGTTACATCTCGAGTTACACGACAGACGGGTAACGTCAAAGACAGGCTGACCGATCCGAAATCGAAGGGTGACAAAGCCTCGAAAAGGCATACGCGACGACAGGCAATTTTTGTTGCTGCGTAAGCTAGAAATACAATTTGAAAAATCCAACAATGCTGGCCAATTCGCAGGAAAATGCGCCAGTCACCCGAACGCCCTTGGTATTGTTCGCCGGCTGGACACAATGCGCCCGATTGGCGGTCCCGGATTTTTACAACATTCGCGACTTTTTTGCGCGTCCCCGATCCCCTTTTCCACCCTGGTGCACCCCATCGTGTTCCTCCGTGTTACGTGGCTGTCCAGAGGCCAGCCAGGCAAACCACCTCTTTTATTTCCTTTTCCGCTTACCACTCTTTTTTTTTTTTTACGCCACGACACGACGCTACGCGACGTCGATTTGCGAGCTTGCGCGCCAAAACTGAGCGTAATCGACGCGTCCCGCGATTTGCATAGCCGAGGCGAAAAGTAGCGGCGTGCGTTCTCGTTGATTTCTCGCTCGTGCCGTGGCTTTTTTCCACAGAGTCGCTAATATCCAGCGAGGATAATCCGTAAAAACCGGTGGATTTCTCGAAATCACGACACGCGCCTACCAGCGCGTAGACGCGTCCAGGTGGTGCGGCTCATGGCTTCTTCGTCGCGTTCCAACGACACCCTTCGTTTATTAACGCCCTACAGTCGCGATGTGGTGGTTGCGCGCGAAAGCTTGTGGCGAGTCAAACAGTCGTACGAATTTTTAATTACGCCTGGAGAACCGACTGACGCTCGCGAAAATTTCGTCGTGATTAGCGGGATTGTTTTATGAAAAACTTGTAACGAGACTGGTTCAATTAACGGATTTCCATGGGAATGCTGGTTAGGAAGAGACACACTCGTTGCGCGTGTTTGTTTTTCCGCCAGCTGTCATGCGATTGTTGACACTAGAGCTCATACAGCTGGCTGTTTGGTGTAATTCAACTGTTCGATTGGGTTTAAACGAACCAATCAAAGGAACGTTTTATAAATATACTGTCTTTCTTAGTTAACATCTTCTATCCATCATTTTGTTTGTTTTTCAAAATGTATAGGTATTTCGAAACTGTCGCAACTTAAAGTAATCTAGTCGCGCGTTGAATATCAAAATCATCAAACGAATTTCAAGACATAAGGATGAAAAATTACAAAAATAATATTCGTCCATTGTTTTCTACGGTCTATTTTTGTCCTTATCGTGTGTTTAGCGAAGAATTTTTTGTAAACTTCCAAATAATTTCTCACTTTTCTTCGAAAAGTTGTTTGAGTTGTGCCACTTTTGAAATACATATGCGATATTTTGAAATATGTGAGGTTACCTTTTAACCAGAACTACATTATTATGTACATTTTTACATCGAAAGCTAAAGGGAGACTATAACATATTTGTTGACTGAACAACGCAAAAACGTCTTGATAATCGCGCAACACCTAGTTCTAATTAAATCAATATAGAAAGTTGAATTATACAGACCGAATTTCGGTGTGTCATAATTAAAAGTTGAGGGAAAGAAATTGTATATAATTAGAAAGTCACTATTTCACTGTTAATTACAGGTAATTTGGGTTGCACTTATTTTACAACTGGCAGTTACATTATCATTTCTATGGTAATAACTAGGTTTCATGGTTTACGCGTAAAACATCGCGGCAATCTCGATGGTATACGCGTATTTAAAATATTCATACATCTCATCAACTTTGTACAACGGTTGTAATCGTTGACGGTGGAAGGAAAGCGAAAAAGAAAAAATTTGCAGGACAGAACGGATTAACACGCCTTGGTGGCCGATCATACATGTCCTTCAGAGTGTCGTTTCGACCGCGATCCAATCAATTTCGCGTCATCCGGCCGAAGAAACCGCCCCTTTCGCGGCGGCCGAAAAAAGGGCACAAAGTTATTAAAATTCTGGTACAGCGAGGATCGACGTCGACTAGCCGGGAATAATTAATCGGCGAACAAAAAGATTCTTCCGGTGGCCGCCGCCGGCCGTTCCATAAATTAAGATAAATTCCTGTGACACGTCGATTCGTTCGGCTCTAGGATCGTTGCCAAACATCGACGCAGTTTTTCGTTGCTCTTCCGTGCTAACGAAAAATGAAACAGAGAATGTACTAAAAAAATAGGACGGGGGGGTGGGAAAATAGAGGAAGAAGAAATAAACAAAAGAAGGAAAAGAAAAGAGAGAGAAAGAAAATGAAGGAGAGCGAAAAAACGAGCGATCCATCGGTATTCCACCAGCGAATCTGTCACACTCCCTTTAGCCGGCTTGTAGAACGAAGCTGACGCGTGCGCTCGCACGCACCCGATCATCCCCCTTTCTCTCGTCCCTCCGCGACACATATACATCGTACTTTAACGTGTATAGTATCCTGTATACGTAAAACGAAACTGGATAACACACATACACGTGCCGGCTGGTACACCGACGATTCGGCTACTAACAAACCCAATAAAAATAATGCACTTTCGTGCATTTGCAAATGAACGTTGTCATTTTATTTCGACGGGAACGAGTCACGTGGTGGTTCTCTCTGGGGCTGCCAACAGCTCCCGCCGCTGATAATAATTATGGATATTGAGAATGGTTATCGCTGACGCCCCGCGTATTAATGCCCCCGACGCTCGCACGCCGATAAACAAATTTGCCGTGTCCGCGTCTACACGGCGGCGTCTAACTTTTTTCCGCGGCCAAGCGAATTAAGCGCGCCCTGGGCCATTAGGGTTTCGAGAGACTGGAAATTAGTTTGTCGTCCATGCGATCGCAGCCTAGCAGAAGTAAATATAAGCGTGTTTTCGCTTTACGAAATTTTCAAGGACTCTATTTGTTAGGAGTGAATTTTTTAGATATTAGGGCTGGTTTCTGAAGGTGTCATTTATTGGTTAGGGGGACGAGGGCACCGTTATATGGTAGATAAGAAAGTTAGAGGAGAATTGGGTAAGATAAAGATAAATAAGGGTAGATAATGTGGGAATGAGATGGAATTGGATAAGCTGAATAGGAATTATAAATTTGATAGGGTGGAGATTAATGGTGGAAGAATGACTACAAAATCAAAATGAAAAACACAGAATTATAATATAAATCTGATAGAATTGTAACGGTATTCGCTTAAATTACTACGTTTAATACTAAGCAAATATATTAAAATAAATATATATAGAAAACATTCACGAACTTCTTCTCTTTTTTCTTTTTACATTTCCATTTGTTCAACGCTCTATGAATACATATTGTAATTTTCGACTTAATAGGAAAGTAGTATCTCGATATTCATTTTATTTGAAAAACTACAATGCACGGGGAACGCGAGGAAGATTTTACCGTTATCCATTGGCGGTTACCGCGTGGCGCGAAATTTTCTTTTTCAACCAAAGGGTTGAATTGCTGTCGAACGCATAACGCGTAATTACTGTCCACCGATTGGCGGAGGCAACCTTTATGTGCTGGCCGTGTAACGTCCAGTTATACAGGCTCGTCGATGGTCGTCATTTACAGGAATGTCGCATTGGCTAGCGAGCCGTGCGTACAGCGCGTGCTAGTGTGCGGCTATTTATGAATTGACACCGCATTAGGGATATTGCTTAACAATAGCGACACTGTTAGCTCGTCGAAGGGTCGGCGTGAAAAGCTGTTATTTTGAAACGTGTTATCGTTGCAAGCAGTAATTGCGAGATTGTTGAACACCGACTAAGTACACCGTTCCGCTCGCGTTATACACCGATTCTACAGTATTTTCCAACTTAAGTAAAAGTATCGCGATAATAGCGAAATTAAATCATAGACTCACGTAAATCTCCACTAGGAAATTACAAATTTCCATATACTTTCTCTCACGTTTCGTTTCTCCATTGGACTTTCTTGCTTCTTGTTTCGTCTCTCTTTCGCGTTTCTTTTCGGTTTGGGAAATTCATCGAAATTACGTCGTATTAATTTTTTGTCTCTCGTAAGTAACTAAACGCGAGAAGTTGCATTTATATTCTGTAATTAATTAACGTGGCTCACAGTCAGCTTGAAAGAAAACTTTGTATGGACATCGTTGTAATTAAATTCGTTGCTACGCTTTCAATTAAAAGGAAGAAAAAAGAGAGTGGGAAGGGGGAGGAAAGAAAGGGAAGAAAGAGGAAAAATATAAAAGAGGGTTACGTAATTTCTGACACGTTCTTTGCGACTCCTTCCGCGAAAGCGTTCCAATAGAACGCTCGAATTCGTAATTAGAAAAGTCAAACGGCAAAGCGACCGCCACCGCGTGGAAGAAAGCGATTTTTTTTTTCTTTTTTTTGACAACAATTTGGTGAACACACAACTTTTTTTCCCTCGACTCGTTACGCTTTTTCACGGTTCCCTCATTACTTTTCCGCGATAAAGTATAATAATTCCGCGTAGAATTAATACTACATATTTAAAACTATCACGCATTCGTCCTGTTTCGCGTTTCGTTGCTCACCTTTGCCGACAGATTTTTAACGGGTAACCCATTGTATCTGTCAGCTGGATTCTTAAACTGAACTTTTAACCCGTTCTATTCATAGAACGTTCTTTTCAATTTGTCCAAATAACGTGTCGCGTAAAATACATTCGTTATTATGCGTATTATAATCGGAATAACGATAGAATGAGAAATACAGGGGCTTTAACTCTATCAGCTTAGAGTATGTAGATTCACGTTCCTTTTCTTTTTATTATATTTCCTACAAAAGTTTATATTCGCGCAAAGTGAAGTTGGGATTAAATTTTATGACACGAGTAATGTAAACGAGCTGTAGGACAATACATTAGATTCGTTTCATACGAAATTAAAAAATGTTTCGGATTCTTGGCAAAGATTAGCCGATGTTTATGTACACATCTCGTTGTTTTGTATTTAAATACTCAGAATGTAATTAGGAAAGAAAGGTCTGTTGCTTCTAAATGGTTCTAAATCTTAATGAAGGATACATTGGTTACTATCCTTATTACAATCGGGATAATGGCAGAATGCGAAACGTGGAGGTTTATTCTATCTCATAAAGATGGCTTTATACACAGGAAAGTTGGTATTGCAAGATAAAAGGATTGTTTTATGTGTAATTCAAACAAATTTCGTTCTTCTACCGAAAATATATTATGATGTAAATACAATTATATTGCATCATAATCACTAGAACAACAATCCAGACAAATCTTTGGTATTGATAAATCACATACGAATCGTTACTCTATGCAAGAAGGTACACCTTTTCTTCTATAAAAAATATCGTCTTCGAGAATTATGATTTTATAAATTTCCTTTGTGAATGTGTAAATTTACTGGTTAAATTAAACAACAGGTTAAACAAATTGCTCCTGTTGAATGAATTCTTACATCGCAGTGATTTAATACACGAAATCTTAACGCCTAAATATAATTTACAACACAATCAAAATTTCTAACATACCATAAACCATTTTCTAAACGCTCCTCATAAAATATCCAAGCCGCGAATTAACAATAAATTGGAACACCTGGAGCTCGCACGAAATCTCAACGCTTAAACATAATATCCCGGCCTAGAAACGAAAGCAGGCCGAACAGAGAGTCCGTGATTTAAAAAAGAACAACGCAGGAGCTTTGTTCGTAATGGCAATTCTCAAACGTAGCGCGAGTTGCGGGCGCGCGCGCGTGAAGTGCATAAACTTCCTGTGACGCGCGCGGCCGAAGGTACAAAACCGCGTGCAAGTTGCGGGCGGCGAATGCGCGCGATATAAAACGCCTTTGTCTTGCAAAAACCCGCAGACGTATATCATGCGAGGCCAGGCCACCAGCGGGCATTGTTTCACTCTCGCATAATTACCGCGAGTCACGTTTTAAAGTTGAATTTCACCTAAATAAAGCTTAATGTTATTATCGCGGCCAACGGCGAGCCGCTGCCGCCATTATGAGCTGGTTACAGTCTCAAACGTCATTGTGCCGTGTGATCGTTTTCCACGATATTAAGGCGCAAACGACGTTTTTCCACTGTTTTTAACCCCGGCATCGTCGGCGACCCGTCGCGATCGACGTTAATTAGATGCACGCCGCGAGCGTTACCGGTTGTGCTGGATATATATTCTTGAATGGCTCGACTAACTTTGTTACATTGACTTCCCGTCGTTTCTTTGTACGTCTCCTCTTTTTCCTTTTTCGTTAGAAAAAGAATTTCGTTCGTTAAGCTGCCAACTCTAGAGATTATAACGCGATTTAGTAGGGAAAGCAAAGGAACATTCGCGAGGATGCAGCTTCTTCCTTGGTCATTTTAATCTTGTCGCTGTAGATTAAAACGGTAGCGTGCTATAATCACTATGTTACAAAATTTAAAAACAAATTTCTTCCTTGTAGATTTTGAATATAATTATTTATCGAATATTTAAAATAGGAAATACATAACGATTCGTGCATCGTCGTGACAATTATAAATCTTAACAACTTATAGTCTTTTGTGCGCACGTACGACACATGGGTTCTACAGCGAAGGGGTTAATTTATGAAATTCTGGAATTAATATCTACAGTGTAAGATTGTTATTGATGAAGTTAGTCTGGTTACTGTACGAATATCTTAGGAGACGTATTGGTACATTATTTTTTTGTAAATTTTTCAATGTCATTATCTAAATGTACAATTAATGTTCAATTGTTCCCCACAAAGACGTTGCTTATTTTCATAAGTTTGTTTCTCCTCTTTTCAGTTTATCGAATTAATCAGTGACCGTTCTCTGATATTCAATTCATGGAGTTAATTAGTATAGCTTCTGAAAGGCTCTTATGAATCTCTCAGAAGATAAACTGATTAATTATAGTTTTTGTAATAAATGATTTTATTTCATAAACTCATTTATCGCAAGAAGATGGTACAAACAGTAATAAATTCCAAATTGTTAAAAGTACACCTTCTTTCGTTTTCCAATTCATAACGTTGATCAATTTTCTTTTGAAAAATAATTAAGTAATTTACTGAAAGCATCGATAAATTACTATCCTATCAAAATGAAATGTTCAAATCTAAACCGTGGACAAGCAAATTGTAACAAGGGATTGTTATTAGGATTGCTATTAGTAAAACGGATGGTAGAATGGGAGGGAGATGGTAGCCCTTAAATTTAACAGAGACATGGTCAGGAAGGTTGCGCATGTTCCACTGACGTCAACGCTAAATCGAGAAATTAATTACTAAAATTGCAAGAAAAACCGGAGCGGGTCGATAACTGATACAACTTCATTAAATTTACCGATCGATGAGGAGTGGTGAACGCGGCGACGCGGGCAAAAAATCAGGCTATTATCCCGCCGAAAACGGCGGTATTGATAAAACCCGCGTCGCGATCACGGCCGACCGGACAAACACAATGATAGCGAGCGAACGAAATTTTTTTTCTCCCCTCGCCTCCAGCCCCTGCCCGTCCCGATTCACTCCCCCTTTTGCCGACCCTGTACCACCACCTACGCATCCCCTTTCCGCCCCTGTGCCACCCCTTTCGTGCGTCGCTTCTGCAAAACTCTCCGTCCGCGGGCATAAAAGTCGGCGTAATAAACGGCGAGCGTCCGAAAGGGGTCGAAAAGGGATGGATTAACCGACGGCGGCCGTTGATGGAACAACGTAATGCATACGTGATGTTTAATTAATCAATTAATAACCGTATTATTGTTTTGTTTAATTAAAAATAATGAATCTCTCTCTGTCTGTAGCGTTGGTGGGCGGATTTACGAGCACGACCGGCGTCGGCATCATCCACCGTACGTATCAATCGCATTTGAAAGCTGACGCAGGCTACGGATAAGCCTACCTTATGTATCTGTGCTTTTTGTCGATATACGATAGGTTTATTTTTTTCTTTTTTTCTTTTTTTTGTCTGTTTTTTATCTTTCTGTTCTCTGTTGCCCGTATATCGCTTTCTTCCTATCATCGAACGTTATTTACGCGAGATGTTTGAGTTTTTGTACTTTCTTCCTTTTTGTTTCAATGCACGCGCGAATTAGCGGATTTTAGTGATCGAGATAGAGTCGTCGTGGGAACGATCACGTAGATTATATCGCTTTATGATTGTATGGGTTGAAATAGAAATTTACGATGATCAATTGGTAGATATTTTAACATAGAAAAAATTGCAATAGCGATGAAACGAATCAAAGCCTACAGCTTTTTTCGGTGTTCAAAGGCAAGTCAGATGTTTTGAAAATTCACATTTCGAATCTTCAATTGCCAACAGATCCAATGTATTAAAAGCTCGAAGAATTCAATGCGAAATATTCAAATATTCAAAGTTTTATGCATTTAAAATTCAAATATTCGAAATCCAATTTTTAAATACTCTAAATATCGATATCGATGATAGATATATCGATCGAAGTCAGAGACGGCTAGATGAGGACACTAAACCGGGCTATTCTCCGTTGGAACCCAAACGCGTCCACGTTCCGGTTGACGGTTTATATTTCGCTAGCAGTCGATTTTAATAAACTCGATGTAAACGGTTGGCCCCTACCCTTTGTGGAGAAAGTTTCCGGGAGAGCGCGCCGATTTTTAAATATAGTGTGCCCGGTAGGTTTGGGCAGCAACGGGAGCCTGGGTCGGGTGTGGAACCGTGTGCCACCGTCAAAGCTTTTCGCCAAGCGTTCTCCGCTTGCCTCGTTGATCCACGAAAAAGGCTCACCATCCGTGGAATCTTTTGTTTATAATTTTTTTGATCATTACCCAACAGGCTACTAATTCCGCCGGCGGGTGCATTCAAAATTTATCGGTGACGCGACAAAACGCACCCTCCAATCTTTTTTATCTTCCTCTGCTACACCTGCTACTTCTGTCTCTGTTCGTCAACCGACTATCCGCGATCGCTTCTCTTCCCTTTTTCGCTGCTTTTCACCTTTCTCTCTCTATTCTGTGTTTCTCTTGCACTCGTGTCTCTCTGTCTGTCGCGGTCCCTCTGTCTGTCGTGGTCCCTGTAGCTGTCCGCTCGCTTTCAAGCGTCCCATTCCCTATTGGACAGCGTTCAAAGGGTATTCAGAGTCGAAGGTCCGGAAATGGTTCCCTGAAAAAAAAAAAAAAAACAGGTGAATAGAGTTAGGCACTTGTTTGTCCGACGGATCTATCCGGGCGTCGTGATTCACCCAAAATTCAGATCCTATCTTCTATTTCCTTTATATTGGTTCCTTTATCTTTGACTAATTAATTATACATGATTTTATGGTAATATCAGATTGTCATTTAGTAAATTTCGTTTGAAGATAATAAATGAATGATATCATTAACTTATTTTAGTCGTGCGTCTTATTTTAGTAGGCCAACATCGTACCGAGAAACTGATTAGTTCGATTGAGAAAATGAATAAGAATATAGGTAAAATCGGTGAATAGTATAATTTCATTGATATAACAATTGGTCGTACCACGTGCTAGCAAATTTTTAGTAAATATTAGTATAAAAAAGGACTTACCATTTCTTTTTACACTCCACAAATATCGCGTATAATATCCATTATACATGACTTCTTTAACTCTTTATGTTCGTAGTAGCCAACCGATCCAGAACGCTTTCACGTTTTAATTTCCAAACCGATAGAGCCTGTGCATAAATCACGTTCGTGGAACAGAAACATTCGAGAAATGTCTGACGCGTATATCGAGGACAGTCGAATAAAAGTGGCTCCCCCGTACATCTATATACATACATTTTTTTTTTATTTTCACCGAGTTAATTGAGATTGCTCGAAACGCGAAAAACGCATCCGATCGCGAGGCGCGGCTGGGTCGCGTATCTCTCTTTGATCCTCCCGTCCCGACATTTTTCCTACTCCGTGCGATATATACGAGCGTAATTATCAGCATTTAAATCCCTGTTCCCATCATCAAAAATGTGCCCAGACCACACCGGGCCGCCGCTGTTTGTGTTCCACGAAGAGTAACCGCCGCGTTTTTGAGAGGTAATCGGCAACGTCAAAGAAAGTGACGAGTGCCCAAGCACCGTTAATGAGACACGTTTTACACGTATCCTGCGAGATAACTCCGATTTCATGTGCTTGTCTGTATGGCATATTTGAAACCAACCTCAGTTAGTAAGAGACATATAAAAAAAAAAAAGAGAATGAAAGAGGGAAAAAATAAAAAGAGGGCGAACAAGTGGCCTCGAGGTGGTGGTGGTGGTGGTGGTGGTGGTAAAGGGTAACAGTCTGCATTCAGAGATCGCGGTATATCAGGGGAAGGGATGAAAAGGGGGTTGGTAATACGGGGTAGAGAGAGTAAAAGCGCGGGATACGGTAGAAATAATGTGTTTAGGCGCAGGCATTTTTATCGCGCTACACCCTCAATCCCCACCAACCCCGTTCGCCCCCTTCAGCCCCTAAAGCTTTTGTTGTTTCCAATGCTTTATGTGAATTGCACTGTAAAATCTCATTATATTCGTGTGCAATGCGTCCATTATATCCTGTGCCAGAAACATTTTCTCCCACCGGATTTTTCCTCTCCCTCTACCTCCTCGTGTTCTTTTTATATTTTTCTGTTTCTTCTCTGCTTTTTTTCCTACTTTTTCTTCTCTTATTTTTTTTTCTGTTTTATTCTACTTGCCATGCTTTCGTTTATTCGTTCCTTTTCTCGTTCATTTTCGTTGTCTCGTTCCTCCAGTGCATAGGTCTCTGTGACCGTCTCTGTTCGTTGTTCCAAAGCCGAAACATTCCCTAAATTTATTCGCTCGTGCGACGCGCCACGGTCTAATTTGTTTCGCCAGAGTACAACGCGCCCGATGCGAAACAGCGATGGACGCTAATTACCCCGCCGCTTCGACCGATCGCTGTTCGATTTCGTCTCTCGAATCCTGTGTCGCGCGTCCTCGACCGCCCTTCACCGACCGCCCAACCATCCTCCACATGCCTCTTTCACCCTTCGTTCGATCTTTTGTTATGCTAGCTTTTCGTGATTTAGAGAATCGGTTGTTTGGGTCGCTTGTTCGATGCTTTGCTCCCTCTCTCTCTCTCTCTCTGTCTCTCTCTCATACACACACACACGCTTCTCCCCCTCTCTTTCTGTCTGTCTGTCTGTCTGTCTGTCTGTCTCTCTTTCTCTCTCTCTCTCTCTCTCTCTCTCTCTCTCTCTCTCTCTCTCTCTCTCTCTCTTTCTGAACGGAGCAGACCCGATTGCGAATGGTTTTTTTTTCGAATGTAATCAAAATGTATGGACAGCGAATGTTCGATGAAATAGAAAAACAAAAAGGGTATGAAAATTGTTACGGAAGTTAATTATAGCGAAAAGGATTTCCCTGGAATTGGTATTTCGCTGAAACGTTGCTATCATCTTGCAAAAATATCGACGAAATTTAACGGCGCCTTTTTTGCGTATAGTTCGAGCTAATCTTACATTCACAGCGGAATAAAAGTGGAAAACTGTAATTATATCGAAAGAATACGATAGACTTTGAAATAGAAGTTCGTAATCCATTTTATAAAAATACTAGTAATTTTGTAAGTGTCCCGGAATAAAGAATAGTTTGCTTATCTGTAGATCGCCTATTTTTTTTTTTTATATCATTCAATGTTTCTTAAATTTACAAAATGATTTGCTTCGTAAGCATGATAACTTGCGTTATAACCATAAGTTCCCTTGTTGGTAAACCTCACATAACATCATAAAGACAGAGTACATAAACTTTCACCGTTCAGATCATAGAGCATTCTTTGACAAAGAAATCATCATTTTCCTTGCATTTCATATATTTATCATTATTATAGTATCAGAAGTTCTAGCGTTAATTTTCAATATCATTCTTACATAAATTTCTAATAAAAATAGAAATCTCCAAGAAAAGCTGCTAATCTCGATTTCGTTTCGGTAGATGGAACGGTTAAGGATATTTTATTTTATCAATAAGCTTAGAATGAAATTGAAATTAGAAATTAAGCATAGTAACAACGATTTATTTTTGCATTTGCTTCAAACCTAACAAATGTCTTTTAACCTGATCGAAACTGACCCAAAGTACGTAGAAGGGTTAAACGCTGCGCAAGATCGAAGTTAGAGTCGCGTCGATAGGAGACCAATTAGGAAAGCAGCTACAAATGACGATGCATCATCGAGCCATTATTATGAAGAAAGAGAGTCAATCGGAATAAAAGTATGGGACGAACCGTTAAGCTCAGCCGGGCAAAGCAACTGGGAGGTTAATGACGCGTCGTTGCGTATTCCAACGGTGTTTGTTTCCTCGCAGTTGGCAATAAACTAAGATAAATGAATGTCCGTAGGCTAGGCCACTATTATTCCTTCGCTCGCTGCTTACATTAAGTTGCCCCGCATTAACGGCGATGCTGAATGTATCGCACCCATTACAAGCTCGAATTCCCGATCGAACGCTCGTCTGTCATTTGTACGAAGCACCATGAGGGAAGTCTGGCTTTCTTCAGGAGCCTGAACTCTAGGATCACGATCTCGGAATGTTATGTACTTTAACTGAATTGTAGAAGAAAACGATTGAAATAGTACGCTGCAATTTTTGGTATTTTCGTGCAAAGATCTCCATTCGAGTTGGTAATTGCGGATAAAGCTTCGCACGCTTTCTCAATTATCTATAAATTTGGGGAATATAGGATTTTATGGTTGTATAAGGACACGTGTATTTAAATTTGATATCATCAATATCATTAAAAGCAAGCAAGAAAATTCCGAAAACATCCATACGCTAAAAGACCAAATACATTTCACCCTGAGATATCGTTTCATCGACGACGAGTTGATGAAATAAGCTGGCAGGAGTGTTTCTTTACTGCCCTACGAGACAATTGCCGAGCGTAGCTTCATCAACTCATCTCGTTTCGAAACGAAACCGACATGGTGACTGAAAATTATAACAGCATTGTGCGGCGGTTGCGTCCAAATAACCGGGATCGTTAGGTCGTAGCTGGGTACGTTTGGATAACCACGGGGAAACGCTTATGATTCGTTTGCAAAGTCGAATATCGCGCGACGAGAAGTCGCGAATCCATTCTGCTGAAGGTAAGGCGGAGAAGAGAGGAGTTGTTGGAGGGCAACACGGTGGCAGGCAACCGTCGGCAGTAACGTCGTCGCAAAATCCACTGTGAGTACGCCTCAAATTCCGGCAGAGGAGGCTCAGCTCGTAAAGCACAGGAAGATGCATGCCGGGATATTAAGGCCATTATCGCCGTTGCATATTCATGCCGTATTATAATGAAAATACAGTTTATTACCGAAGATTAACAGCTTCTTACGACGACGTGCGCTCGGTGCCGAGCTGGCGACTACCCTCTGCGCCGCGTTTCACCCCTCTTTTGCTGTGCCAGGATTCGATGAAGATGGAAACGCGTTCGATAGAAAGTTCTTTACCGCTGCGTTGTTCGATGCGAGTGTTTTGGCCTTAGATATATCTCTTTGTATATTGATGTTAGATTTCTTGGTTAAAGTGGGAAACCTTAGCTACGGACATACTTTTGTTCTTTTGGATTGGAAAATCTTCTTGGCCTTTTCGTGTAATAAGAAAGTTTGTACGAAACAAGTTATTTTCTTAGATCTATATTTGAATGCTTAAGAAATGATGACAACACGCCACAAAAAGATATCGCACTGATATTCAAAATGTTCTGAAATGAATTATTTCCACCCACGCAAGAACTACTTAGGCAAGCTTGTGTGCCACTTGCCAGAGTTGAGACAAGAACCAGTAAACCTTCAGGATTAAAGGAAAAACAAGTAAACCTTCGTAACCAAATGTAGTTAGTTTCAATTATCAAAGAGATTTCTCTGAAATTGCTTTATTTTCTACAAATTCAGTATAGAAGCTCAATTATTTCAAATGCTGCAAATTATGTAGCAACCTGTAGCAATCTATAACAACCCACACAAGCAGTTACCATAATTGTAGATAATGAAAGAAAAATGAAGAAAATGTGCACTCGTAAATTTATCATTGGAGACGCAACAAGATACGAACAGAAGTGCACGTGTCGCTGAATTACGCACGTACATTAGATACCTGCTACAATTTTAACTCTGCTGCAATCCTTGAATTTATATTTATTTAATTTCATTCTTACTCTGATTGTAATAATTTAAAAAGATTTCTGACGCTCTAAGAAAATGTTTATTACGCCTTCGAAAGAAAAATGATGCGTACCAATAACCATTTCTCCATATTTTTTCACAAATCTGGGGTATTTGTAGAAGAACACAATTGTATTCAATTGTGCCGCAAGTGACAAAAGAACACGATAGTTTTAAAAATCAAACCATGCAATGTACGAACAGAACAATATTATATGAATGAACAAAATCAAATCGATGTGATACAAATTTTGCGATATTTTATCTGCTCTGATAGCGACGAGAGTTAGGAGCTGTTTTGGGAAGCTCGAATCCCCTAGTGTACGCAGGAACTCGCATGTGCTCCCGTTTATCCACCGTACATAAGTAATTAATTCTATGACTTGCTTGCCGAGTGACGCGACAGCTTCTAGCACGGCTGACGCGTGCTTGCCGAAGAGTAAATAAGACGAAATGAGGGAATAGATTGAGGAATAATTCAGACATCTTTGTAAATCTTTTATTACTACGCGACGACATTGTTTCTTTCATTACGATTGCGAATTTCATTACAAATTTTCGTTGCCTGGCATAGATTTTGTAATTTATGATTTTAATTGCTTGTATATTTATTTAAGTGTATTTTTGTTCAATACTTATGAAGCCGCTGTTGAAGCAGTAACAAAATGTAAAAAGTCGCCGAGTATTTCTATATTAAGTATTTCATAATTACTTTAAATATCTTCTTCCCTTTTTGAATATATGGATTAACATAGAAGGGATGAAACGAAAATCTTCAAAGTAGCCTTTGAATAAATATAGGAAGATATATACAGAAAATTTGGCTTGCTATAAGTACATTTATTAATACAGTGCGATAGTACAATAGTGAAATTTCGTCACTCAAATTGAAATAGGCGAATGTGGATTTTTTATTTATTTCAAACGTCACGTGTAATTATGTCATAAATAACACACGGCAGGTTACAATTATTCAGTCAAACAATAAAACGGAATCTTCATTAGCAAGTTGCTTGGCTCACTTTCGACAATCCGCCAGATTTCTCTTCCTCTCCCTTTCTCTCTCTCTCTCTCTCTCTCTCGAAAACCGACCATGTCCAGCGGTTGTCACCCTCTTGAGCCAATTTCCTTGGCTGGGAGGGCCAGCCTCGCCGTCTTAATTCCTCCTCCACTATAGACGGGGAACGAGGTACTACAGAGATTCCGTTTACGTACCGTAAATAAGTAAATAATTCATTCTCTGACTCGCTTGGCAAGTGGCACGAGGAGTAAGCGTGTCCTGAAGGATGATGGAGGGAACAAGAGACCAAGGAGAGTGGGCGAGGAAACGCTCGTGGAGGGGTTTCTAGGAAAGGGAGAAAGACTACTGTACCAGCAACTACGTCGTGAAGACGACGACAAGGAGTGGTAACACGGGCGGTGGGGATTGAAATCTGCATAATATCGGTAATGCTCAAAATGCGAGTCGCGTAGCTACCTGCCTTGCTTACCCCCGCGCACCGCTCCACAGTCGCGTCAACTAAAACTTAATTATAATTAATTAATGCGACTGCTAACTGTGGCGGCCGGACAAGTATTGACCCGACACGCCATGCTCGACCGTTTCTGATTCTCTTCCCATGCGCGAATCCCTCTCGATCTTTCCTGTTCCTTCGTCTGATCCCCGGCTACTCGGTGTCATCAAGGCCGCTGACGTGGCAGATCTCGTGTCTTAATTCCGCATTTCGACCGTCTTTGCTTTCGCCACCATCTTCGCCCTCTACGTTCCTCTCCTTCTCTCTTTACTCGACCGTCACACCCCCTAAGAGGAACGATAGAGAGGAGGGAGGCTCGGTGCAAGAACTGGGACATAACATTTCCGTGGCGGAGGCGGTACTAAGTCTATGGCTCCGTACAGTACGTAATTAGAAACCTTTGTGCAAAATGAATACTGTTAATTAACGTACCTAAAAAGACATTATACCCGCGGGTTGGTAAACTAAATATGGCCTCCGGCGAGCGTATTACACCGTTCACGGTGTAAATAAGCGATTTGCTCGTCGCCCACGCCGACAATATACGCCTTCTTGCTACCGTTAAGTCATAATGAATTGTATTCGCGACTCGCGAGAAGAGTTCCCTCTTCGTTGTTGGACACAGCGTCGAGTTACGTCGCCATCTACAGCCTCGTTGCACGCCGATTTCGTAATCGAAGCCGGCTAAGGCATGGAAAACTCGCGAGGAACGTTCTTTCAAAACGATTCCTCCAACAAATTTTGGCGAAAATTCTAACAACACGGGCTTACGGAAGTATAAATGAAACATTTGTAGTCACCTTTTACGAATATTTGAACAGAAAACCAACAAAATTATTCTTCTCACGTTTCTCCTCTGTAATTTTTATGTGAAACAAAAAAGAGAATAAAATGATAGATTCGGAAGTACAATCCTTCGAAAATTGTTAATAAACTTACAGTGTATCATAAGACGCGATTAATATTAGTTCGATCGTTCCGTTAAATTAACTGGATCAGTATTAGCCCAAAGTGTTTAAAAGAATATTAAAAACATATTTAATCTTAAAATCAAACGAACGGACAGTTTTAGCGTGGCATTGTTTGACGACGTATTGAACTTAAAGATTGATCAAATTAGGATCTAACATTTTAATTTGATATCTATTTTGAGCTTAGATCGAATGAATCATTCGCATTACGTGATATTCTACGATATTTTGTGATTAAATAGGAAAGCAGGATAGGTGGATTATGTCAAGATATGATGAATGTATATGGTTGATATTAATTGTCTCTTAATTTATTAATTCGTTCGCATTATCTCAGAATCGTACAGCGAGAGATCGTCCGAGATCGTCCGAGATCGGTGTTCTCTGTTCGCTTTTACGTGGTCCGACTGGAGTTCGGCGGGCAATTACAATATGAAAGGCACATAAATCAGCGGGTTTAATTAACGCGTTGTTATTATGATTATGACACCGCCACGGGATTATAATATCCCGAAATGCTCCTGGAGAGCACAGTACCCGCTGTAAGCCATTTTTCAATGGGCTGCAAACGCGAAAACTCCTTTTGACTTATCACGGGTCACGTTTGAAAGAAAGTCACCCTTCTCGCGCGAAATTTTCTACTTTTATCTCTTCAATTCTTTTTAAAAAATGTACATTAGCTAGGAAAATAACATAAAGATAAGATTTGAAATGAGCATAGTTTTGGAAATAGCATAAGCTTAGAAATTATTTTTAGTTTCTTAAATCGAATTTGCAAAAATGCTCAGTTAATTGAATTAAAGTCAGTCAAATTAATTAAATATTGAATGAACGGCTCAGAGAAAAGGTAACATAAGCGATACAATTTTTAATTTGGAGAAACTTTAATTAAGTTTGTAAGCTTTTTTTAAACATAAAATTCATTACTATTCGTATTCATAAAATAAAGACACTTGCGCAGCTTTTCATTTAAGCGAATACGGACCTTACACATTATTTCCTGAGCTTATTTTTGTTTGTTTGTTTCTTTTTTTTTTTTTTTGACAAATTGCAAACAGGTGTCATTCCCAAAGAAATTTCCAGGAAATCTTTTACTATTCCAAATTATCCAAAATTTCACCAAGACTAACCAGACAAGTATAGCGTTTAAAGACGGAAACAATCGAAAAGGATGAGAAATTCTGGAGGGTGCATATTTCCAAAGAAGTGGAGAACAATGGAAAGAAAACGAAGGACGTTGAAAGACAGAGAAAAGAAAGAACCCTTGGTCGTAAGGGAAGAGCGGCCGGGAACAGGGACTCCCGTTTTTCTCCCTGTCCTCGTTCCCCCGGCTGCGAAACAGTCTGTGAAAGCACGACTTCTCTATTACCGTCAGTTAATAGGGTTTTTAAAAGTCAAGTGCATCTCGCATCCCCGCACCATGACGAGAGTGTGGGACATAGAGAACGAGTAAGAGGAAGAGAGTCCGGGACGATGGCGAGCACATAGGTGGAAGGCAAAAGGTAGCGAAAACGTAGAAGAGGGATTGGCAGAAGTTGGAGGGATGAGACTGCATTCAAAGGTAGCCAATATAAGCCCGGCAAGTGCTCGCTGTTGTGGACGTTTGCGAGAGTTTTTTCGCTATGACTGGTAGTTCCAGAAAACACTCGCTCGATACTCATAATCAAGTAATCACAGATGATGCGGGAGCATCGAGTGGTACGTTTCAGCTATCAGCTATTAGCCCTCGTCGATATACATGGGGAGTAAGAGAGACGATGATGAGAGACGCCTTTTAGTCAGCGGCTCTCAAGCTACACACCGTGTACGTTACCGCGGTGGTCGAGTCGATCGGAGCTTATGTTCGTGTCGCAAGGGGAACGGCAAGAGAACGAGGGTGACAGATCGTATGGCGATGGTGTGTCTCGCGAGAAACGGACTAGGGGACGATAAAGAGAAATCAATCTACGGGGGCCACGTACGACGCGAACGGAAACTGACTGAGCGACCCTGCGATATTTTTTAATTAATCGAATTATTGAACTGTATCGCAATTGAATTGAATTAAGTGTCGGTGCCGCGGAACCTGGAAGCGCGCAATTTTCTGTCATTATTGCAACGTCCTCCACCCCCTATAGCCCCTTGTGCAGTCTGCTCTCTATCGTCGTCTCCCTCAGTCGTCTCGATCGTATCTTCTCTTCTTCCCCCTTTTTCTCCTCGTTCCCATGTTCTTGCGTTCTTCGTCCCGCTGCTCGTCACCCTTATACATTTTCGCTGCCCGTTTCGTCGCGACCCTTGGACTACCCCTTCCCCTCTGCCGTTCCACGTTTCATCGGCACCCTCGTCGATACACGAACTCACGCATCAACCAACACTGCCGCTTGACGCGCGTTTATATCGTAGCTGCACCACGTGGCCCTCACTAATTACCTATCCAGCTGTACCACACGAGTAAACGACGGGAAGGGTTGTGCCTCCGCGCGAACGCCAAGGATTTTTTTTCGGTCCCCGGAAAATATTGATAAAGTAAACGTAGCTGTCTCGGCAAGCGAGATAATTAAAAAAAAAGAGAACAAAGGGAATGCTTGCTGCGCGTCGAAAATAGAGTGGGCGCGATTAAGGGATCTTTTCTCTGGAAAATTGTTTTTTTAAAGAACGTCCGTTTAGGAAATTTTTAGTGGAATTGAAGTAATATTTTTATTTTTCTATTTGAAGTAGTGGAAGTAGATCGTTCAACCCTTAACTGGGGCAGTGAGAATTAAATAGCCGATAGAAATACATTTTTCATTTTCATGACAGAGTGTTGTACTTCTCACTATGTAGTTACCTTTGATGTCTGTGCGATGTAAGATTAGTCTTTGCTGATTAATTGTTCATTCCTTGTTTTCTTATCAACGATCTCACTTACACCCTATCAGTCGAGGATTAATTTATTCTTAAATTCGAAAAGATATTTGCTATATGTGTGGCGTGTCTTCTAGAATTTCTTTGAAGCTATTAACACACACGACGGTTAACTATCATGCTCGGTCAAATATCCCCTAGCACGAACTCATACTTGACGTATTTCAATTAACCTCATTGCCGTGGCTCGTTACGTTCACCGAATGTCAAACATGCTTGTCCATGTTACGGGGATCCATGGCGGCCGTGACATCGAACCTTCCACCAGCTGTTCGACGATTATTATTTCAGCCATTGTCGAGTATCGTTCAGATCCTACAACTGACTGTGCGAGCCATATTTGAACATATGCTAGGAAGTATTACTCGAACGATTCTACTTTCACTTATAAAAACTACTCGCGCCCCTACTTTTATTATCCATGAAATTTTATGTTCTTATATTCGAGTGACTCATTATAAAGTTTTAGCCAATCTACCCAGGGTACAATTATAGCGGAAACCGAGAACGATTACATCACCGATCCCATAAAGATCGATACGACTTTAATTCCCCGCGGTTCACCGGTTTCAATCGCCACATCCCGAGGGTGGATTTCAAAAATTCAGCGGACCGATCAAATCGCGGCTGCCACATTCGGTATCCCGGTTGGCGAAACGAGGTCCGCGGAGGCCACGATTTCCCCTTGAAACCTGGTAGGCCTATCGAGCGGCGGCAGACCACAATAATTCAAACGAGACGAGGCCGGAACGGTTACGAAAACCGCGGAACGAATCGTCTCGGCGAGACACGATTTAGAACACCTCTACGGTGGCGCGTCGTCGTCGACGAAAAAGGGATGGGGGTTGGACAAAGAGGGTGGGTAAAGAAGATGGGTGAATGAGAAAGAGAGGGTGGAGAAGAGAGAGAAAGGAAGCAGAAGAGGGAAACACGAAGTTGAAAGAGGAGGTCGTGGGTGGTTGGGTGGACCATGGGGTGCGGAAGGGCGACGGTGTGGGGGTAGAGGGTGGTCTAACCAAACTTAATTGAATCCCAGTCCGAATGTATAATATGTAGACTGCCTGCATAATGTCGTGAGCCAGCAGTGATTCTCAACGGGCCACGTGGCCGTTTCAATGTTAAGCGTCGCGACGCTGGCCTGGCCGCGACAAACACCGAATTTTGAGAACCATCCACGGAATTAGATATACAATAATGTAAGCAGAGCCCCGTTGCGGTGTAAGGGCTGATGGTAAGGTCATGTATATTCATACATCGGTCGACCCACCTCCGCCGATTCTCTCGCCCAACCACCCCTACCAACGTAGCTACCACTACCACACTCATCACGACCACCTTCTCAGCCAGCTTTTCTATCTTACTCTCTCTTGCTCTCCCTTGTGTTTCTCGAGCTCGTGCTCCTCTTTCATCCTCGGTCACACCGTGCTGTACTCGCCTTCAACCGACCGCCCCCTCTTAAGCGGCAAAGACCGAGAGCCAAACAACCACGCTGCGAATAGATTTACGTCACGTCCGCGCTGTTTACGACTGGCGAGCATTAAGATGTCTGTTGCGAAGAATATTCTGAACGTTGCCGATGAGCTGATTACAGGGCTCTCGCGTGTACCGGATAGTTGGCTGGTTCTTAGCTAGATGGTATATATACCGGACGCTATCGATAGTTGTTGCACGTCGTTTTAGGGATAATTGGTATTATAGGGTTATATGATTAGAACGAGTGAGATTAATTTTAAGGTGGTAGAATTTGTAATTTTGTTGGCTGATTAAGGTTTCGTTTGTCGTAAACAGTATCTTTGATTGTTAATTATTGATCAAATGCAGTTTCAATACAAAGAAGTATATCGTGTACAGTGGCTAGAGAAACAATTTGCATAGTATTGTATTTATTATAGCATTTGTTCGTATCATTTAGTGGTATAGCTACAAAAATTTCATGGTATGAACGTGAAATGTAAAAGTTGATACGAAAATGCTTCTTTAGACAGCAACTGTACGTGCAAATACTTTCTGCAACCACTATATGTCAAAAATTTCAAGAACTGGATACGTTAGAAGATCAAATCCATTTCAAAATAGGACCGTAAAGTGTTCGATTACGTTTATGAATTAAAAAAAGTAAGAAAATTTTAGAAAATATCGCATACAGACCACGATAGTGGTTTTCCCGTTTATATTTGACAACGTAACGTTACATGATCGAATAATTCTTCATACCCGTTTCGTCTCCTGAATCATTTAAAATAATCGCATCCACTTTGCTGTAAATCGTGAAAACCGCGTTATTTAAAAGTTTCCTCTGACTAGGAGCGGCAAGTTCTGCCGAAACTTCGTTTTGATTCTGCCCAATCAGACGAGCAAACAGCGTTTCGCTGGAATTTATGCAGGGCGTAATTACACGGAGCCAAGAGAAGGAAAGATACAGTCCGGTGCATTATCGCGAGGTCTCGGGGATTTCTTACAATTTCTCGAACGCGGCGTGTCCGAATAGTCGTTAGAACGCATTTCCTCGGAAACGATATCTGGATATAATGAAGGATCCATTTACAAGTAAGATTCGCCCCGGCGACTTCATTACCCCACGATTTCACCACGAACACCCCGCGGCATTCGTAATGAGCGATGGTCATTCATTTTAATATCCATTAAATGCAAATACCACCGGGCACAAACGTTTACTCCTATTTCGAATTATTTCGCTGACTCGCCGTAATTAAGCTTTTCGAAGGGACTCGGGGAAACATTACCTACGGAGAAGTCGTTACCGGTAACGATGCCCCTCTACTTCTCGTCTTTCTCTTTCTTTCGTTCTACGTATCGTTTCCTATACAAAAAGTACCCGAACGCTTGGCACAGAATCCTTTTATGAATATATCACGTGCATTACAAGAAAAGTTTTGAAATTTCTTTAGTATTGTAATAAGGCACATGATTATATTCGTAAAATTCGTAACCAATCTAGAAACGTACATAGAAGGTACAAGACATTTATTGCAAATATACACTTGATGAATAACTAATATACGGCATAAACATACAATTAGTGCCAGTTGGTTTCGCTAAATTTGTGGCTTATTAATGCCGTGAATAATTGATCGTTCGAATACTTTGACGATCCTTGCAAAATGTATACATCCAATAAATATTGTATGTAACTTCTATATATATTTTGAAATCCGTTCCATTAGAGTTATGATAGTTCTGTCTCGATATAGTGAAATTTCAAAATGGTTTGTATAATTTATATAAAAAGTTGCTAGGAATGTTCTGATTCTTTCGTAACCCACTGTACAACGTATGTATAATAACACGGAAGTATTCAAACAGTTCACGAAACGAAGAATCATAAATATGTGAAAATTGAATTGTTTACGATTTGAAAAGTAATTTTCAAACAACACTTCTGTACATAAATTTTCTTTATCGTTTGATGTTTAGAAGCATACTATAAATGTGGCACAATTTTTCAACACCCTATATATTACCACCTAGTAACATCATTCACCGTGACGATTTTCATGCGCGATAACTGGAAATTAAAGTTTAATACACAGAACGGTGGATGAGGATGAACTTGGAAAAAAAGGAAAAAGAAGAAAAGAAGCGATCGTCTTATCGTCTTGCCTCGGTTTAAAATATTCATAAATTCCCGCGTTAATGACGCCGGTTTTATAATCATTTTAATAGAATCGTATTACTCGTGCCTAAGGTTGACATAAAGTTCACCTCGCGATTTCCATACTGCCTCCCAGGGAAACGGTATTGTCCCCGCTGGATTTTACGAATTGTAATTAAAGTAAGGTTGTAATTGCCGCAGAGAAAGGAAAGAGAATGTCTGTTTACGAATGTGACGTTCGATTTTTCGAAACTGCAAAATATATTGTCGCGAGCAACCTCGAGCTATGAGTTTGATAATCATCAAATTCTGGTGATCTATTTTATTATTAGAGAACATAAATTTAAATGCTAAAATTTTATTTAAATCATAGTCCGCATCTAATGGTGGAGTGACACGCGTAGACAGAATTTTTCCGGAAATTGGTTTGGAATAAAAAGTTGGCAATCATATAGAAATTTCTTTTCCTTCGCGGTTTAAATGATAGAGGTGTCATTTATCGAGCGAATAAAAGAATAAAAGAAACCAATTTCTAAATTCACTACGCTACTTCTATATGATCAAACTTCCTTTTACTTAGAACGTTTTAAGAATATCGATCGTCATGAGATTAGTTATAACATATACTTCTTATAACACTTTGCGAACTTATCATCTATTTTGTCCTAATTGATCGCTTCCCCTTTCAACTGTCATATCAAAAATGGCATCAAAATCAGGAAATTGGCAAAAATTATTTATTATTGTCTTCTCATATAGTTTTCATACATTAACACGAAGAAAGATCTTGGAACTTTTATCTTTACTTGGCGGCATCGTAAAATCGAATATCGTATTTAGCATACCTCCTTTTCTGCACGTTTATATGTATAATGCTATGCACGCACTGCATGTCCTTTTAAAATATTTTACACCATTCTTAAATCTTTACACTGCAGATTATTAGTACTTCAATGGCATATACATTCGCTCTACCAATTCACCAAGAAGAAATCTAATAATCTATTACAAAAACATAATAAAATATACAATGATCAAATTAATTAGTACGTAAATATGTAGGATAAATATGTAGCCATTGTAGAAATCTAAAAAACAATAAGAAAAGATTACTGAAATCAAAAATATTAAAAAAATACCAAAGATAAAATGATCGAGAGTTTAATAAAATTCATTAAAAGGTTACCCCGGCAGTTCGGCGATAAAAAGTAATTAAAGCGTTGGAAGAGGTGATAGAAAATCAGTCAAAAAGTGCAGGCTGGAATTTCAAATTTCCAAGTTGGAGGTACACGATAGATTGACACATTGAAACGTGACGAGGGTGGCACGGTTGCCTAAGCCTGATGCACCGAATCGGCTGTATTAGAATGCAGTGGCGTGTGGTAAGGGTAGATTTTTCGGGGATCGCGTGTGTTACAAGAGTAAGACGCGAGCCGCGGATGCTCGAGACACAAGCCACCGTCGGTCGTTATACACTCAACATTCTGCAATCTACCCTTTCTATCGGCCCTAATTTATGTTGAGTAAGGTAGCAGCAGTAACCCACCCTCGACTTGCTTCGCCTAGGAAGCCTCGGTAATGTTTCAAGTGGCTTGTCTGTTGTTAATTTAACCCGGTGGAGGCCTTGATGGGGGTCTGTCTACCCGCTGCCATGCTCTGCTCGTTGCGATAAATCGGTCATTATCCCGATACCTGGTTGTACCTCGACCAAAAGAGAGAAGACTGCCCCTCTTAACCTTCGTTTTATTTTTCTTCTCTTTCCATTTTTCTTTTCCTTTTTGATTTGTAGTTGATACAGAGTATAAAGGGGGTGGAACTTTGGGTTTTCGCAGCAGAGTATTCGTTTTCTCGGGGTTACGCGATTACCATAACCGGATCGGACGTTGCTGATAAGCGACAATTTTGGCCAGATAGCGGTGCAGATTAGGGGGAATTCTCGAGTGAAAATTACGGATTCTCGGTGGTCCCGTGGTATCCAGTTTTCGGGACATTTCGCGTTGATAATGTTCCACTATCTTCGAATAAATTTCGTTACTATCTGTATCTTTTTTCAATATTCCGATACTTGTACTATTGTTGTCTCCAATGCTTTTTCTATTCTTTCTTTTTATGCAACTGTGTGATATTATAGTATTCCTTAATCATATTCGTTTTGGCTTCTAAGAGATAGTAGTTATTTGTTACGTATATTTTCTGCTAATCTTCTGATATAGAAGAAGCGAGACCATTCAGCAGCAAATCTGAACTTGTTTGAAGTGAATGTTATCCTAATACAATTCACGTCCCTCTTAAGTTATGCATGAAGTTCTCTACTATCATTCGAGATATTTTGGAGACATTATTCTTTTCATAAATGAAAAGAATCAATAATTACAATTTTATATGAAAAAGAAGATTTAGAAAGTTATATTTCAAACTATAATTTATTTATTTCAAAAGAAAATGACAAAATATTCAAACAAATTCATTCTAACTAATCAGTACAAATTACTCAAACTTATGTTTACGTCTTGACTGTACACTTTCTCAATATGTACAGCGTTAACAGAATTGAACACCTGTAATACCTGTAATATAGCGAACTCCTTCAAGTTAAAGTACTCTTCTCAAAAAATCTATAGAAAATTTCTTTCCTCTTCCAATCGAAAGCAGTGACACGATGATTTCACCCTTCGATCTAGACCATCGACATCGTAATTTTCAGCGGAGCAAATCGTGCGTTGCACTGGTGAACACTACGGTCGTAAACATATACGAAGGAGGGTGAACCCTTTTCCGCGTATCCTGTGCACCCTTTCGCGCCGGGCCAGGCCGACTCGGCTGGAACATTAATATCGCGAAATGAAGCTCATTTGCATATAAATAAGGCGGTGGTGGGGCATGGTGGCGCGGCGAGGGAGAGAAACCAGGATGAACCACCCTTTCCCTCCTTCTACCCCTCTTTTCCCTCCTTCCCGTTGCCTCCTCTGTCTCTGTCGATCTCACTTTCTCTTACGAGAAACCCCACCCTGGACTAATTACACTTACAGACAAAGCAGCCTTGTGCCGAGGGTTCGGTCGATTCTCCCTCTTTCTTTCTCTCGTTTGTCCATCTTCCTCCAGCTCTCTCCGTCTCTGGTTAGCCCCTTTTCATCCCCGTCCTTCTCACACGTGCTCCCTCTTCTCCCTCTTTCTCTCTGTCCTCCTCATCCCAACTGCCCGATAACAACGATTCGCAATGACCACGTGATAATTGCAACCCCCGTGGAGCACGTCCCCGTTAGGATACCCCGGTCGTCGAGGAAATTCATCGTTTCCTCGTACCGCTTCGCTCTGGATGGCCACGGATAATCCTTAATCCCGATCAATGGAGTACTTGTGACGTGGTACGCGGTGAGTTAAAAGTGTCTTGGTGGGTCTGTTACGTCGTGATACGGACTTTGTTAATGGGCTTTTCTTCTCGTTTCTTCTTCTTTTTTGTTTTTTTTCTTTTTTTTTTTTTTGTTCTTCCACCACTCTTCCTTTCTTTTTGCCCCTTAGTGGTAAGGTTTCTAATGAGGCGCGCGGTTTATTTGCTTATTCCTGTGTTCCGTATTCGTTGTATTTTCGCCATTGAATTTCTGTACGTTCAGAGAGATAGGAATGGATAGATAGGTTACAAAATTTGCTTACGTAGTAGCTTACGAAATAATTTTTGCCTTTTCTCTTGTATATTTTATTGATCCTCGAAAGAATCCATCTAGATTTCTTTAAAATTAATATTTTAATTCTATACACTTATTTTATAATTGTTACAATCTCACTAATCATCGTCTCAATTTCTTCAGAGTCATCTGAAACCAAGATGAAGATTCTTCTTTGTTAATATACATGTTATTCCAATACCTCGCTTAAAGATATCACTATCCTGCAACAACCATTCTTAATTATTCCTACCTCCGGCACTCGTCACAACGTTAAACAACAAGAATCCTTTCAGTAACGCCAAGTCGAGCAAACTGGAGGCTCGTACACGATATCGGAGCGGAAAGCAGTAATCCCCGCGTGTAACGAGCAAGGCTAGCTCGCGAAAGCCTTTTAGAGCAAAAAAAAAAAAACATCGCAGCAAACGGCGAAGAAAAAGAGCCGCGAAACGAGAAAGAGAGGTAGACAAAAGGGAGAATCGATCGTAACGAAAGATTGGCGAGAATATAAGCGTACGTGGGAAAGCCGGTGCCGCGGGGGCCGTTGTATAGAGAAAGAAACATAAAAACGCGTATTACCGATTCCGGAATACGGCCATTAGTCTGAAGTCAGCGCGGCTATCGTTTATTAAGCGCAAACAGATATTAATGTATTTTTACACGCCGTGCCGCCGTTTTCGTTGCGCCGACGCCACGAACCGCCGCCGCCGCCGCCGCCACCGCGGACGCCGACGCCACCGACGCCGCCAGGCACCGCTGGCGCGGTCCACGGGGTCGAAGCCAAATCCAATTACTTTTATTCGGGCGAAATGAGTGCAGCTAAGTCATTAATACTAATCAATGGCGCTGGGACCTGATCTCCCGTTCTCTTTCTCTCCCACGCACACGCTCCCATCCTTTCCATACGATCTTTCTCTCGTACTCTTTCTCTATCACACCCCCCCCTCTATGTCTCTGTGTATGCGTTACCGGTCGCTCGCGCGTTCCACACGAATTACCCATAACTCAAATGCCTCGAAATGACTTTATTGCAAAAAACTTGCGCTTTTGCGCGGCCGCGAGCCGCTTCTCTCGTCGTATCCGCATTGTTAAAGGCTCCCGTGCCGATAAGTAATGTTTATTGTTGCATTTCCAACGACCGTGTATCCCAATCCTGTGCCACCCTCTTTTTTCCACCCCACCACCGAACCAGCTCGCAACGCCGCCCTTTTTCTGCTCGCGTTTTTTTTTGCACCACGTTACTCTGTATATATGTGTGACTGTTCGATACATATATGCATGTATGGATAGACACACGCGTGTCCACGTACACCCCCGTCCACCCTCTGATCCGATCTGGGTGGTGGTCCCTCTCTTCCCGTCTCTACACTTCTCTCTCTGTCTGTCGAGCGGAGAACGCTGCAGCACGGTTTTTCGCATTAGCGAGATGGCCCGTGAGGGCCGGCTAACGATTTTTTACTGCTCGAACCGACCAACGAACGATCCTTCCCGCGAAATTTAAAGCGTTATTATTTCGTTCGGTCGGGCATTGTCGCTGATGGTCGCTGTTCCGATTGCTCTGGACGCCGGTGCGCGCGTCACAGGAATGAAAGAGGGAGAGACGAGGGTGGCTTGTGTAAATCGGGCTGCTTTCCAGCCGTTTCGAAGGTGTGAAAGGTCGCGGATTAGTTTCTTTGTATCGGGGAATGGGACTTTTTTGTCGAACCGTCCCGAGAATTTATGTCTCGCCGTGGATCCCCGGCCATGCCGACGAGAATGTTTCTTCTCCCCCCTAGGTTCGATTTATTGGAGTTGCAATAACTCGAAAATTTCAGTTTATTTTACCGGCGGGGCCTCCAACTTCCGTGTTCCTACCCTAGCTGCATGGGGGACGCGTTGCTCTCCAGAAATTTGTATTTGTAACCCTCGTGTGTTTTAGCATTGTTTCAAGCTTGCTACTGACGTTTTTAAATCTCCCGGAAATTAGAGTTTTCTGTCGAAAATTTTTGTGGAAAATCAGCCCGTGAGGTTTTACAATTTGTAGGAAGTTTTTGGTCCTTTGTGGAAACTTTGAAATCCGGAAGTTTGTGGAAAATTTGAGTTCTTTGAAGCAAATTTTTGTGGTCAACTTATCAATGAAGTTTGTAGCAAAATTGGAAGGTTTTCTAAAGTATTTGAAGGTTTTCTGAATATCCTATCAGTGAAGTTTTACTACATTGTAAAAAAGTTGGCCAGCTTTCCGAAGCAAATTTTTGTTGTTAACTCACCACCGAACTTTCGGAACTTTGTAAAAACTTGGAAACTTGTGCGAAATAAATTTCTCTGAACCAAATTTCCGTAATATATGACATTACGATATTCAAAACTTCGTAAAAAGTTGATCAATTTTCTGAAGCAAGTTTTCGTGCAAGCAGAACACGCACACGATACAAATTAATATCCAATTTTATTCTCTTTATACCGCTACCACTCTTAAAAATTAATAATTATTTTACATTACCTTGGAAATCCTCTTCGTATTTTAATTTTATATTTCTCTTTAACGAAATCTGATAATGGTAGATACACAAGCCCTGGCGGGAAGTGAATGGCCAGGTATATAATGATAATTGAAGTTGATGCAATTGTGGGTATTTGGTGAATCCATTTTCGGAATGCGAAGAACTTTTTTGTCCTGGTAATATTTATATATTTACGACACTCGAAATTGGAGGAGTTTATTCAGAGGTAATTAGAACGAAGAGAACAAACTTGTCAACGGAATTGGGAAACGGCTACCAAAATACGGGAATGAATGGACATCAATTAGAAACAGTAACGAAGTCAATGAGAGGCCGTTATGAGTTATGCACACGAGAAGTCGGCTGTCGCTTCAAGAATTTTTCCAAATGATTTGTTTGTTGTTCCAGTGGAGAGTCAAGTGCGTGTTACATTAATTCCCGGCGACGCGGTTAAAATATTTATTAAATAATTGGCAAAGTAAAATATATCTATTCTTCGCAAGGAAAAACATGACGATTATTTTCCTAACGCTAAAAAATACTTCAAGTTTGAACAAGATAAAAGAGAATTCTTGTTGGTATGCATGGTCTTTCGTTCCAATTTCATGTTAAACATCTTCTTACGACATTACAGATCTTTCGTACTTACTAAAATAACGAGCAAGATCGAAATATAAACATTCGTGCATATCCTTAAACTTGCACCTCCACTTAAAGCTTTTAGTATAATTATTCAGTACAATCGTTTCAAGATTCGATAAAATTAAACAATCATTAATAGGAATACCATTTAACTTGACTATCAGTTTTATTAAAAAACGTATGCATAATTTAAAGTTTACGATATGCATAAAAAAATTGAGTCTTATTAAAAATAAACGCTATTCCAGGATTTTTAAGTGTATTCAGAAATAAATCTAGTTTTTTGTGTACGTATTAGCATCGAATGGTAGAAATTCCTCAATAGGTGGTTAATAATTAAGAAGCGTGTTTAGCACGGGGTTGAGATAATCTAACTTATCAGTTAAGGTTTGAACAAACCGCAGTGTCGTACATACATTGGTTAAAATTCATTTCATGCATACTAAAATTTTTCCTTTCGTTGTATAAATTTACATTTAAATGCAAAGCGACCGCGTACCTATGTTTACATGAATTTTCTTCTTACTTCAAGTACCTGTGCATACTCTCGATCCGCACCCCCCTATAATCAGCATGCTTATTACCCAAACAAGATCACACGAGATTTAAAAAGGTATCTATGTACATAGAAAATATTTATACCTTTACAGTACGATCGATATTTATCCCCAACCTTTAGGAAAAAATTAAATATAATAACTTGTTGATGAAAGCATGCAGGAGGGATTTATATTTCTCATAGTAAAATCGTCGAAGAAATTACAAAGGCTTGGATATAGAAAGAAAAGCAACGTTTGTCTGCTTCTGTGGAGCAAGGGGGGTTGATCGGCTGATTAATTTATGCGAAATGCCTAAACCCCGTAAACATACGTTTCTACGGCTTACTATATATCGGAGTGCACTTTTACAAGCAAAATGGCCGGGCCTGTACATTCAACTAATCCCCCTCGCCTCGTCCATTTAATATGGGGGTGGCCATAGCCGTTTACGAATTTGCGTGCAAAAAAAATTGAACTACCGCCGTTGCTCCTGCGCCTCCTATTTTCGTTCGTTACCCATCGACCGGGCTTTATCTATTTTTTATGCAATGAAATGCCCCGATACCAATGGCGATGCGGCCGCGAGCGCCGCTCTCCATTGTACGACTTTGACGAAAATTCGAAATTACAGCGCCACGGAAAAGGGATATTCACCCCTTTTATATAGAAAAATGGCAGCGAGAGCATTCGAATCGTTTGATAACTTCCACCATTCCCGGGATTCCGGATCGTTATATATTTCTTTTTTCCCCCCAATCCTGTCACTTGTACCAGCGAGAATCTTCATTCCCCGATTCCACGTTTAAAACTTTGATCGGCTAAAAGCCTGTATCATCATTCAGGTTACTGGCCACACGAACTGAAGACAAACGAATTTTAAACCTCTAAAAAGATCTGTGTATTTTAATCCCCTGACTTAAAATTCCCTCGCAAAATAATTTTATCACTGCTTGAAAATCGCCGTAAACGTCGTCTGCCTGATATCTAGTCATGTTTATCTGGTTGACCGTGAGTCCGAGAGAGAAGCTTCGGTCGAATTTATTCATGGATCGTGTCACCCCGGGGAGAGAGTCCTTTTTCGCGAATTAGCCGGGTGTCGAAGCTCTAACACGCTTAATCTGTATCCAACTATGGCGATACACGTTCCGGCATATTTCCATGCCATTATGCAAAGAGGCCGCGCGCCGGGTAACATTACTTTGTACAACCACCAACCATCGACACACGATGAAAGAGAGAAGAAACGAGGGTGGAAAGCATCGGGGCTCGTGCGTACTCCATCGATTTATTATAATTTAGATTGTCTTTCTAAGAAGCTGACTGTACGTGCGATGTACATATATATACACAGGACGCGCCTTAATGCGCTGCCGTTCGTTAATTATTCCTCCGGCATCCCGTAAATATGCATGAATTATATATCGCACGGCACGAACGAGCCGGGGATACGGGGACGAATGATTAATACACGCCAGTTTCTCTCTTTTCTTTACCTTTTTGCTCCCTTTACCCCGTTCAACCCTCGTTCGATTCATATTTCTCGAGAGAGAATAGGCAAATATTGCCGAGTGATTTGAAGGTTCTATCGAAATTGATATTCTTTAGAGCTAAGTTGGACATTGAACCCTCAGCCACGAGTGATTTTCATATTTTTCTGTTCAGAGTCGTCAAAATTTATATCTTTTTCTGGTTAATCATAAGGAGAGTCTTAATGCAATAAAAAAAAAAAAAAAAAAAAAAAAGAAAGAGGAACATGACGCGATAATAGCGATGGCTCGCTCGGAATTAACAGAATAAATAGATATACTTATTGATGAAATAAATAAATGGATCAAATTTCTGTAGATAGAGTTTCCCAAAACTCTACACTTTTTTTCCGTAATGAATAATTGTAATGTAGCTGTCTCACAAAGAAAAATAAAGAAAAGTCTATTCCGAACGTGGAACGCGTCAAAGACACGAATAAAGAACACGAAGATAAAGTTACCAGTCGTTAGCGCAAAGTGTCGCCTGTAATATATCGTATCGGTAATATGTTAGGATGAAAACAGAGGCGAGTGTACAGGTAATGCAAAACCCGGTAGGGAATAATTGCAACAAATTCCAATCTTCACCCTTCACGCATTGAAACGTGAGTATTCGCGAGATTGTACATTCGCCGGTGGTATTTTAAGAAAATTGACAATCCGTACCGAGCCTTTGTGCAGCTTTGTAATCGTACAGGGGCAGCGGTATAAAAAATATTCACCGGCTTGATTGCCAATATATCGTTGCACGGCGCTGATTGAACCAACCCCCAGTAGTGGTAGTGCCTATATCGCGTCTCGTCGGCTTGTTAATTTGGAATATCGTCAGGTGCACAATAGAAAAATTTCGCAACGCGAATTATTTATGTTTATATAATATCTCGTCGATTTGTAATACACGTACACGTGTACTCACACAAAGAATGAGAAAACGGGAGTGTGTGTCGCAATGTACAATTTTTCTACGTTGGTCGTTTTCTGTTTCCTACATTCTCTCTCTCTCTCTCTCTCCCTTTCTCTCTCTCTCTCTCTCCCTTTCTCTCTCTCTCTCTCTCTCTCTCTCTCTCTTTCTCACACACACACACACTCACTCATTCACTCACTCACTTTCTCTCTCTGTTGGACACGCGCGCGAAAATCGTATTATCGCGGGAGAATTTCGTTAACGAGCTTCATTTCGCGAAAGAATCGTCGCGCTCACAAAGAATCGTTGGTGGATACATCGCGGGAAATATTATAAACTCGCGAGTTCGATTCGAGAAATCGGCAAACCTTTGTCGCGTTTCGCACGTTCAACACACGGGACACAAAGTGTATATCGGACGAACGGTCGACTTCGTCTCGCTGATTTTTCTCTTCGTCGATGATTCGTCGCCCGCGTACGGGTTTCATTGTTCCCTTTTTTTTCACCGCCAGCCCTGCCTCCAACCCCCTTATACCCTATCGAACGGCGTGTATGTCTACCACCATTATTTCGTAGCGAAGCATTTTAACGTCGGCCAGTTGGACCGTGAATGATTATTAATCAATTTTCAGCGTTAAACGTGCCGCCGCAATAAAAAGCGTGGTACGTTAACGAACCACGCGCGTATAATTGAGCATTTTGGCGAGAATGATTGCGAGCCCGTGCTAAAACCTTTGCGTACCCGTTCGATTGATTTCGGCTAGCAAGGAGAGAAAAAAAAATCAGACACCGTGCAAAGGGATGATGAAAAGGTAAAATGAACGACTTGCCCGTCCTCGATTTTTTAGCTTTTAGTTTTTTAATGGCTGGAAAGCCACGTCACCATACGACGGTCATGTATGCAATCGATTACAATGTCGGATTAATGTTTGGCAATAAGTTTCTTTGGGACTGGAAATTTAATTGAGCAGTAAGAGAATTTCTAAATCTTTTTTTTTTTATTTGTTATAAATATATATTGTGTGCAATTTATTGTATATATTATTGAAATATCATGTTTCAATGTAATTAAAATACAAGGTAATTTTTCTAGAGTCTCTAATGAAAAAGCCTTTGAAATTCCCTAAATATATGAATTGGTTATCTTTCTTAGTTATTTTTCTATTTTTCTAAATTATATCATGTGTATCTTTTTAACCCTACTGTGATCTTCTAATTTTTATGTCCGAATCTCACTCATATCTCAACAAACAAATAGCCTTAATGTTTTGAAAATATCTTTTTTATATTTTCCTCAAATTCATGAAATACTTTAACGATAGAGAAACGTGGGATTTGTTTTTGCACTGTGTTATTCCGCAATTGCATTTTGCCAATACACAATATTTTTCTCTAAAACTAATTAAACACAAAAATGTCAATCACTGTTCAATCGAAAACTTCAATTTCAATAATTAAAATTAGGTGCATTTACTTTTTCTATATTGACGGTAAACGATAAAAAATTGATGTGAAAGGAAAAAATAAAAGTATGCATCATATTCTTGCATTCGAAAGTTGCTCCTAGTATGTCAAGCTGCTTACGCAACAGGAATTAATTATATCAGCAGAATGCGGGGGGATCGATAATTTAAAATGTTGGACGTATTCCTGGATACTCGGCGAGCGTCATCGAAAGTTGGGACGTTTATCGAATCCCCTTGAGGTAGGTTGGGTCTGGCGATCGCGTCCACGTTGTCCTTAAACAGGTAGAAAGTTGAAAGTTTGTCGGGGCTTACCTGACCTTCGTGAAATAATCAGACACAGTATTAAACGAACTCTCTTCAAATAACGTTGCTACTTCAACCCCTCTCCAAGCTTTATCGGCACGATAATTGTGCTACTGGTTTACGTTCAATCTCCTTACTACGTACTACTAGAAATTATAATCGTAAAGAAGCTAGCGAGCTATTGAATCGGATGCCATTGAAACACTTCTCATTCTACTTCTAACTCTTTAACATTAGGACTTGCAGAATTATTAATATAACGAAATCATAGTTTTGATAACAATTTTATATATTTATTACGACGCATTTTTTTATGTTTGAATGACCTTGATAAAGTAAATAGATAAAAGCTTATTGTTGGCCTTAACAGTTTACCCTGTCTCGCATCATCGAGACAGAATTTTTGTCATTGAACTACCATCGTCTGACAAAGAAGGTGTCGTTTCACTAGCATTGTGTGTATCTTCGAACGAGTCCTGTTTGGTACAAGGTTCGATAATTTTAGCGTTAAATGTCTGCAGTGTTTCTTCGAAGATCTCTTCATTTCGATCACCAGGGTATATTGATTTATAGTTTGGAATGAAGATTTGAAAATATGTAAAAGAATGTTTTACGATTCGATTAAAAGGACGCATGAAGAAGTCAGAGTACGATATTAACAATATCAATTCCCTTAACGAGGGCCATTAATATTTTGGCAACATTGACAACAAAAAATTACGTGGGAAGCTTGAAAGGCGCGCAGGAAAATTTGCGATGACACATATAGTCGAAAGCACTTTGTTTCCACCGGCGGTGGTCGAATATTTTATAATTGTTATCAATACGGTACAAATGCGAAGGGGTTTCAAACGCGGCGTAATAAACGAAATAAAGTATCGCTATTTTCGCCGCTGACAGAGCGCGCTGCTCCGCAGTTGGACTTTTCGGCTGTGTTTCCACCGGTGCCTCTTCAATCGTAATTAATATTTTTTCCCGGCGGCTACTTTTTTCTGGCTTTCGATAAATTTGACAAAAAAAAAAAAAAAAAAAAGAGGGGGGAAATTGGAAACAAAGCCTCATTTTATGATACAGCGTCCCATTTCTTTCATTTTATTTCTATGTCCGTTCCCAACCATCGAAGCGTAGAGTTTAATAGAGTACGATTAACATAAGCTGTAATTATGTAAATCTTCGTAACTTACCATTTGCACGCACGTTTCTTACAGGACAGCGACAGGAGTAGCGTTGGCAGCCCCGAACCGGTGGCGGCCGCGACCGGCTCGCTCCATGAGCATCAGATGATGATGGATGAGATGAAGAACTCGCGGAAGAATAGTCCATCACCTGAAAATCTGCATCAGGCGAAACGTGCGGCCGTGGCGCAAGCGCATCTTAATGGGACGAGTAAGTCGGGATCTGATTTATTAATTTGATAAAATAATCGTGTCTTTCTATCGTACTTAACGCTGATCTTAATAATGGATATCAGATTTCTTATTTTTATTTTACACAGAACACGAAATAAGTATTTCATCGAAACTAACTGCATTATATACAGTTTTATATACCAGATTTTGACTGATATGGTTTATACATAGAAGTAACGATAGATAGCCAGATTGGGTGAACTAAACAGACTGCGGTTAGTTGAGTGCATGCGTACTCAACGAATATTCAAACTCGAGATTCTCGAAAACGTAGCACCATATAGAAACATTTTATTCTATATGTTTGACTTATTTTTATACGAGGAATCCTCTCCTTGCCCATAGTACCACGATTTTGGAAATATCCCGCATATATAGATTTACGAAAATACTCAAACATTTGTAGACTCTTTTTATAAATATATTATATTTATATCATACGAGGAATTTTCAATTAAATGTTTTTATTGTCCCATCAGTGGCAGGTATGGTGACCCTACAGAATCTTCAGAACCTAGCGAATCTACAAAACCTACCGCAAGTCGCGTCGCTAGCTGCGGGTCTCCAGGGAATGACAGCGGGATTGACTAACAATCAGCTCATCAACACGCCCCTGAATCTCACTGTCAGCTCCTCCGGTAGGGATACAAACAGACATTGCATGGCTTGACAAACTGACATACAGAAAAACTGGACACTCTTTTACAATTACTTCAATTATTCAAATAACTTCCTCACAAATTGTTTTAGCACATTATAAGTTCTCTCGCCATACTCTCCATAGATGTAACATTCCCCCTCACTAAAGAGATCGTTCTTTATTTTTCTAATACTTGTATCATTTACCATTTCAGCTCCTCGATTCTAGAATTTTTGTTGTGTAGTTTATATTTATTTAACCATGCTGTTCTCCTCGACTATATTTATATTATTTACATTATTAAAATGTACGTAGTTCTTTAAATATTTACCTTTACTTATACTTGAAGAGATACAAACCTGAAAATGGATTTTAATTTCTCAGAACACACCATCCAGTAGTGAAACAATTTAGTATTCTTAACAATATGCTATAAGAGGTGGGCTAGCTAATTAAATCGTCAGATTTTCCTTTCACCCAATGAATTTTCATGTTCAGGTGGCACAGTACCAACAGCCTCGAACACGACAGCTGCCCCCCATCTTCTGCCACCGAGTTCGACGCCAATGGCGACATTACCTCAGCTATTATCTCAGCCGCAACCGGTCGCGATGCCTCAATTCATCCTAACGTCCGGTCAATTGGTTCAAGGCATTCAAGGGGCTCAGCTTCTTATCCCTACGTCGCAAGGTAAGCCTTCCGTTTCTTATGTGTTTGCACCCTTTCAGCTCTCGAAACGATCATTCAACGACACCCATTAGAGGCTCATTCCTGAAGTTCGAAGTAAACCTCGTCCACGTTCAGCGTGTCACGCAAATCGATTGTTCGTCAAACCCTTTTACGATTACGATTCATAGGGAATTTATTACACAGGAAATAGATGCGTACAATGAATTGTGTTAGCTTGGAATAATAAGTAGATTCAGAATTTGACCAGAAGTATATTTCACTTTATTTTACTTTACGAATATTTTGAAATTTGGAATATTTTTTGAATAAATTTTTATCGTAAATGTGTAGAATACTTCGGGATTTGGAATAAACACTAGAATATTAGACGAAGAAATTGATGGGGAAAGAGCCATAGAATTTTGTTTTTAAGACCTTCCTCTAAGATATTCTTTACAAACATTTAGATATTTATTCATTAGATTAGATTCATTAGATTTTTTCATTAGAAGTTTAATACAAGTAGCAACTGTTGGATAATGACCTATTTTACGTATCATATTTAATCGTCAAGAGCCATCTGCGAGATATTTTGCATTTTATATGCGTTAATCGATGATTATCCAAACTTAATAACAAGTATACAGAATTGAAAGTATCTCAACAATTTTTGACTGACTTCTAAGGAACTCTAATTACACAGTATTAATTTCAAACACTTTTCTCGTATAATACACAATATCTTCTTGCAGTATACCAAAAATAACATTATCTTAATATTCTTCACACGTCACAGAGTATTCCTTTTTCCAAACTCGTAAAACATTAAACCCTCTCAACAAGTCCAGCTGTCGAGATCCCGAAAACATTCGAGGCGGCTAATCGCAGCCTCACCTGTGAAATTTAATTAAACGGCACCCAGGAGGCAGAGCAAGAGAGTGAGTCTGTCTGACAAAGGATCCACGAGGAAAGAGGAGATGCCCTGTATCCCGTAGCTATCAGTAAACCAACAAGAAATCTCCAACAATAACCCTCGCACTAAGTACCTTCGAATTTCGGGGCACAAATCAGTCCGAGTGGTCTCATCGTGAAATCTGCACGATGTGCCGGCGCATAATGTTGTGCAATCAAGATGTGCCGATGTATATATATGTGTGTATATATTATATATATGTGTGTACATATATTATATATATATATGTATACGTATATATACATATAATATATAATATCATATCGACTATCTCTGACCAAGGCTCGGACTAAGGCTCGCCCCGTCGTCCATACTTAGTGGTCCTCGACTGGCCTGGCGAGCAGAGGGCAAACTCTGCAACTAATTTCAATGTATAATTAACGTCTCACTACCCCTTTCTAGACCCACGAATAACCACCCCTCGCCTTACTCGTGTCCGTTCCTTCCTACCCTAACCCTAATACCACTCTCTCTCTCTCCTGGCTGGACATCACAGCTCCGCGGATTCAGCCGCTATTATATCGATTGCGGTTCGCGCTAACTTCGTTTCTACCAAGTTGAGTTTCTATTCTGGCAATTGAGAGAGAGAGAGAAAGAGGACTGGGACCGTAGGAGGAAGGAAGAGGGACAGGTGGATGCAAGGGTTGGTACGAGAGGGAAGGAAATGAGACACTAGCACAAGGGAGGGTAAAGAGGGGCAACGAAAACTTTGCGAGTCTGCCTAAGTGGATTGAAGTTCGTGGATATGGACCAGTCCGTGGTAGGATGACGAGTTACGTGGTGGCAAATAATGTTTGTACTGCTTTTCGGTACAATCGATGTTAACTGGCTTGCGCTCAATTGATTCGCAATTGACGATTTGGTGGAAAGAAGCATCTTGGGTTTATAACATACGCTATAATATTGCGCTCCAACCTGAGAATCAGGGATTAGCAGCTCTATCGAGTCACCTGTTAATTTTAATATTCATTGGAAATTAATTCTACCAATGTTAATAATAATATTCCTCAGTTTGATACAGTTTTATATCAAAGGATCTTCAGAAATAGCAATATATAGCGAAGAGAAAAATAGAGAATGATTTAATATGTATTACATCGTTTAGTGACTCAGTCGACACATTAAACTTTTGTGTCAATCGTCTTTAAAGTATGTTAGACGGAATCCTAAAAGAGAATCTAGAAGGAATAATTTTATAATCGGAACGTGATTGAAAGCAATAGTGATCGAACGTTCTATAATCGCCTAATAGTAGGTCATAAGGATACAGATCATTGGCAACGCAAATAACATTGGATACTTTAGAATACTCTTTTAAGAATAAGCTCGCGAGCGGTTGTCAGATGTGTCGGCTATTTTCGTTGAGAAATTGAAGAATCTTGAAAAAGACTCGGGTCAAGAGTGTAAGTCTTGATCTGATTATAAATCGTGATTCGACCTAATCTTAACGTATTTACGTTACAATATCTATGTTTGAATGTCAAACTATTCCTAAATCTGATTTTCTCTAATCACCGCATGTTATATTTTCCTTTTCCAAACTATGAAATACATTCCCCTTACTCAGATTCAAACAGTCTACGAAGGATCTTAATATATGTACATTATATTATCTATGATGAAAAATCGTAGTCGTATTTTTTGATCACAATAAACTACCCTTAAACTCGGTTTATTTCGATCGACAAGTTTTCCTTGTTATCAGAATATTCAATTTATCTTTGTTTAAGAATTTTAATATATGTATACCATAATGCGATATATGATTTTAATAAACCACATGTTGGAGTAGTTTATTGTTTCCATCAAACCATCAATTCTTTTTTAAAATATGAATTACGTTCGCCTTAATCTGATTCATATAGTCTTAATGTACGTTACATTATTTTGCAATGTCGTAGTCGTATTGTATGTTTGTAACAAACTACTCCTGAATCTAGCTTTTGTTTCAACCACCATATCTCTCATCTTTTTAAACCATAAGTTCCCTTTAGCCTCGTCTTAGTCTACCAGAAAGCTCGATAACCGCAACAGTTTATACGAAACTCAAATGAGATTTTTCCCTATATTCGCGAAAGTCCATTTTTATCGCACGTAAAAGGCAAAAGAAACAGAAATGGCAGACAATCGAGCAGCATACGTAGTGATGACACTCGGAAATAAAAGAACGTTCTTCGGAATATTATCGTGGAATATCGCGGAACGGAACTAAACGTTAATCGGATTGTCAGTTGACCTTACCTCAGAACGCGAAACTTTTATGGCTGTTCGGAATACGGGATTTGCTTAGCTTAGCTATAGGTACCAACACGGGTACGTACTCATGATCAGTAATCATATTAAGCGCGTGTACAGAGTAATCAGATTAGCGGAGCTGGAGGTAATCCCGAAACTATTCTAAGTATGATTAGGCGTCCTTCTCGCAGCCTAGTCCAGTGCCAGTACCTGTACCCACTATTAAGATGACGATAATAGTTTGCCAACTACGCCGGTCTGCGAGGTTACCTGCCCTATGGGTTGCCTAATAATCCCTCTATGAGACTCTGATAACTTTACTACCCTTCCTGGATCAACGACGCGTGGACTACGTTCATAATGGAAATGAAGTATCTATTGATTCGAGACACGTTCATACGAGGATAGGCCACAGATAGAATTATCAAGCTAGGTTCTCTTAACCCGTTGTGGTGTCGTTGTTAACCTCGTGATGGAACCTACGGGATTAATCTTTCTTTCTCAATTTATTATTCTTGCAGGAATCGCTACACAAACTATCCTCACTATACCTGTCAGCCACGTCACGAATAATCAGATGGTGAACTTGGCGCTCAGCAACGGCCAGGTCGTGTCTACTACCTTGGCGAATCTTCAATCTATCGCTCAGCCACAGAACATGCTGAACACGCCGACCAGCAACGGTGAATTTACAGGTAAAGCCAGTTTGCAAAATTTTCTATTTGTAAAAAATACGAATTGGTTTATCTATTGACCTGATTGTCTTTTAATTGCGTTAAAAGTTGATAAGGATAAAACAGTTTGAATTAATAGATTTTGATTTTTCGAATTTAGATTTACTTCTTTGAACATCTTATGAAAGAAATGTTCTGGTGCTCCATAACGAACTACGCTACGTATTGTTATTCTCCAATAATGCACCATTCTAAATTTATAAAATTTTTGTGAGTAAATTTAGTACAGAAATAATTGCAAAAAAATGCAGTGATCAAAATAACGACGCTTTTTCTGGAAAATTCTGATTCCTTTATATTTTAACTGTTCTAATAGTTTTAATATTAAAAGGTCAAAAATAATCTTTTTCGGTCACTGCACAAAATAAATTCCCCCAAAAATGATATGAAAGTAATTATAGAAAAATTCGATGAATAAGACGAGACGACTGAAAATTAAATACGATTGGATCGTGATTTTCTTTTTCCGCGTGACAGTTCCAACAAGTCCCAGCTTAGCATCAGGATTAGGGTTAAGTCCCGCTGCCTTGCCCCACCTTCTAAGCAACAGTTCGGCCAGCCAGCAACTTCTGAGCGCGATGCAGCCTCAGCAACTACTTCAGGCCGCGCAGGCGGCTCAGGCACAGGCTGCACAGGCGGTCCAGGTCGCTCAGGCTTCTCAGCAACCGCTTCTAACAACATCTCCTCAACACCACGGTCATCGACACAGCTCCCACATAAATCATTATACGGTGCGTCCACATATATCGTCGTTTGCTGAATAATTTATGCCTTTTCCACACGCGTTACAATCATTCTCACGGGAATACTTCGAAAAATGATCAATTCCCGCGGCTTTATGAAATAAAGCAATTTCGTCATTTTCCACTGTAATTGGATTATTGCCTGGCCATCGACAACGAAATCCTATTAATAGATCCCGTTTGATAATTTAATCATCGAGGTATACATATTTACTGAATCGTTTCCACCGAAGAAACTTCGTGTTCGATATAGCTGATTAAGAATTCAGCGAAACGTGTCTGACAGATTTTATTTTATTCTCAAGACTCGGCGAAAAATCTTGCCCTATAGTTTAACATAACAGAGCCGCGTCGCTTTTAAATAACTTTTTTCAAATTAATCATCTTGACCGATTATTCGCGAGATTTAGAAATATATTTCACGTTGTGTAAGCTTAACATTGTAATAGACGTGCTATGCACGTCCATTATCTTTCATCTCCTTTCATTTTCCTCGGTAAACCAGGGGGAACACGATCAATCCGGGCAACATTTCGCTTGTTTGCTACAATTATCATCTGCGAAAGGACCAGCGGAGCAAAACCGGAATACTTTTTCCGCTGCAGGAATTTTGATTTATCCCGGTTTCGTCAATAACTAATGTCACTCCTGGTCTTCTAACGAACGATCCCGCTACCGGAAAGTTAACGATAGACAAACGAGTCAATTCGCGGGTCGATATACGAGCAAAACTTTGGGTGAAGGTGGAAAGGGCTTAAAAAACGTCGTGAGGTCAACGGAACAGGGCAGAATAGTTCCTCGATAGCGAGCGATCTCGTTAAGAAAGTATTTCAGTATTTCAGGCGGCGTTTCTTCCACTAATTAGTCTCTAAAGTGTCTTGAATTCAAGAGATAGAGTGAAATAGAATACGATAAAAGAAGGATAGGACGAGGTCTCATTATTAAGTGCATAATTGGCGTGAAAGAGAATCATGGAGCATTGTCGTTGATACTGGTTGAGCTACTAATCCGTTACTACCAATCCCCTTGTGTCCCCTCACAGCCGACGGAGAAGCATCATAGAGAGAGACCCGAGCAATCGTCGCCTTTGAACGAGTCTGTGGTATCCGCAGCCTCGGCTCTGAACAGACTGGCGGCTAGCAATGGGGAAATTACGATCACGACTACGCACGGACCCAGCGGAGCCGGGGTGAAGCCCTCGCCGAGCAGCATGCACAACGCCAAAAAAGAAGAGGAGGATCTCAATGATTCACCTAGTAAGATCGAAGTTCACATTTCGTTTTCTTTTCTTAATGCTATATATTCAGTTTTCGAAATTTCTTAATAAGTGCTAAGGAAGAAAGGAATGTCTTCAGGTGTTCAGATTAAAATTATTGGGATAGGTAGTAAGATAGCAAGAGTCTTTAGGTGGTTTAGATAGGCTAGACAATTTAGGAAGTTGGAAGAATTGTTCACAGAATTTACGTGACTAACGTTGATTGGTAGATTGTGCATGAATTTGCTCAGACGTTCTTAATGTGTTAATTATCTCATGAATCATATTTAGACAAGGAAAAGACAGAGGAATTTAGACAAGAAAAGAAGATTCTCATTTTATGTATGAAAAAATAGAGGTTACTAATTGTAAGATGAGAAGATGTAAAATAATTTGATAATGTAATATTAGGAACAGAAAGGTGATGCATTTTTTCAAAAATTTTGTCTGGTCAACCATATTTGGGTATATGCATTTCAACAAGGATGTTATTGAATGATTCACCAAGCAAACTTATAAATATACGATATTCGATAATCAGACAAACGATAAATATCTAAACGAATATCGATTGCGTAAAAATGAATTGACGAAACATTTTTTGGCAAACCATTCAAGAATAAAAGCATAAAATTGATCGTCAGTCCGATGCAAGAACGTTTCGATCCGGTACAATCCGTTGTATCACGATGCGTTATGATCTGATAATCAAGTTGATCGACGGAAGAATCATCTATTTATCAGGAAGTAAAAATGTTTTATAAATTCAACGATTCTTCCTGTCTGGTTGCCTCGAATTACGTTTCCTTCTTCCGACGATACAGCATTTAATGCACGGTCAAAGCCGATAAATAATAATGTCGGCGGTTCAAGCCGTGCCGCGAAGCTCTTAATAATCCTAATAGGATATCGTACAATGCACGGCTCATTACGGTGTATTAGATCGTTGCCTCACTGCCTTCTGGGAAGCCATAAAGATTCTGACTACGATGCACGTAACCTCAACAGCCGGCAGACAATAATTTTAATAATTCACAATCATTGCTTAGGTTGGCACTTCGTCATTCCGCGGGCAACGATCAGAATAATCGTTGGACGTATCGAGCCTAACGATTCTCAATTGCCGGTGCCACGTTACTTAATAAATCTGCGTCTTTGTTAACCTATCTCCGATAACCGATCCTTGAGCAACGGTTCGTAAATTTAAAAGAAGGTTAGATGCTTTGCTTATTTCAAACACGACGAATAAAGATAGATAATGGAGAGTAAATTTTGAGGGACGAATAAATTTCCACCAACACGTTACTCATTCGTGCTTTTGTCATAGGTATTTGATTTCTTCTGTCGTCACAGAATTAGCCTTTAAATGTTGAAAGATTTCATCTTACAATGTCCATTGTGGGGAAGACACATTTAGTCCACACACCGGTCAAGTCGATAAATTTGATCGATGTTACCTGTTTAATTTCTAAAAGATACTGGAACTGGAGTTGATCAATTTGGTTTTTCATTCAATTATTTGTACTATAACAATCGAAAACTTGTGTTACAAGGAAATGTAAAGAATTTTGTTTACACGTTGATTTATTTATCACAATTGTGATCACTGCGCCTGTGTGTGCTACCTAAAAATACTCCTCAACGAAATTACTGTCCATTACAAACTTCCATCGAATTAAAATACAAAGTTACCAAAGAAACGTTCGATTCGACTGCAGAATGTAACGGATTATAAATTTTTATTCCTGTACTTCATTAAAATATCAGAACGAACATAATGTATTTACAGCATTAAATGCTTTAAAATTCTGGATGTTGGTATTTCGTTAAAAACATATTCCCGTGTAAAGATTCGCTTTAACGATCTTTACGTTCTTCATTGATTGCGAGTATGAAGGTTACGCTTCCTTGTACGTATCGATTCTCGAAAATGCTTGTACGTTCATCGAAACTGGAGGATTGCTGGCACGAGAAAGTCGAGGATCGTCGTCGATGCGTTTTTGTCCGCACGTAGAGACGAGGATCTCGCGTTCGATTGGAAATTAATGATCGCAGAAAACAGCGTGCCTCGGAAGAAGGATTTGCAGTTTATTGCTCGGCACAGAAAGCCGGCTCGAACTGGTCGAGATTGCGGGGCATGTGGGCACCACTATTGCGTGCGTATACATTCGGGGTGACAGATTTACGAGTGAAATCGGTGTAGCTGAAGCTGCTTTAACGAAGCCGCCCGATGTCATTAACCAGACTCCCGATGGAACTTCGAAACATTCCCGCGAAATCGATCCGCAACTCCATCGAAAATTCCTCTAATCTTCTGCCAAAACACGTTCTTAATAGATCGGTATAAGTGGATTTTCTTAGCAAACAATCGACGAAGAATTGACAGTTTTCATTCCAGAGCGAATTATATTTCCTCGAATCGATTTATAACTCGTTGGGAAATTACTGTAATCCTTGTCTGAGCACGTCATTCCAAGAAAAATAAATCTTGTTTCCTTAGTTAGGAATCAAAAGAGAAATGAACATTTTTAATCTATTCGGGAATTCGATAAGAGAGTGTTCTAATTCTTGATAAACCTAAAATATGTTCTTCCATAACCGCTGATTCTACGATTCGGTCTTGATAGCAGAGAATCAGAAAATAGTTAAAAATCTATATTTATGCGTGGAACGTAGTTGGAAAAATATTGAACACGTATCTTTCTTATTACTAATGACTAATTCTGAATGGCTATTCTTAAATTAGATATTCTTCAAATATCTGTTTCTTATCACTTATAAATCAAGGAAAACCGAATATTTTTTAATAATTGACCTCTTGCAGGATGGACTGTATACGGTAGTAAAGTGATAATCAAATTTACGCTATAAAAGAATTCTTTGAACGTCCAAGATTCCTGATTCCCTTTAAACCTCTAAGACCACCAAAGGGAAGATTTGCAAACTATAATTGCAGATCAGCCAACGATCAACGAAGCCACGAACAACGTAGTCGATGGCATCAATCTGGACGAGATCAAGGAGTTCGCAAAGGTGTTCAAGTTTCGCAGATTGTCGCTGGGTCTGACGCAGACCCAAGTAGGACAGGCCCTGAGCGTGACGGAGGGGCCAGCTTACAGCCAAAGTGCCATATGCAGGTGAGTGTACGACGAAACAGTCGCGTGTTCCCTTTGTTTTATTTTTTAATTTCTTTTTATACTCTCTTTATCTTCTTCTATGACGAATAATTTGAAACGGACGTCGCTGATGAGACACAGAAATAGAAAACGTTAATAGGTTATGATATGACAGTGTGCCAGGTCACTGGAAATGGGGAAAATATGGTGGATTTCGATAGTTCCCCGTCTGGCTGCTAACAATCTATATACATTTCTAAACTACGGTAAATCTCGATGATGTCTTCTTTCGTTTAGAAAAGTCGGGGCTAAGGGACACTTATCGTTAGTTGAAAGTTCCTCGAAACGATCACACATCCTTTTACTCTGTCCTATGTCCAAATGAAATTGGCCACTGAGTCAGCGTACAAAATCCTGACATTCGTTATGTCACTCTCTTTTGTCTCTGTTAATCTCTCTGTTTCGTGTTTCCTACACTTTTGTTCGAATGAAAATTGAGGGAAGTGTCTATTCGTAGGAACGAGTTCGTAGAACGTATCTTCCTATTTTATATTTTTTACCTTAAAAGAGGAGTATACGTGATGAATGAAGCAACAGTATATGTGATGAAATTGGTAATCCAAAAAGTGGTCCCAAGTAACCAATTCATTTTGGACATAGTGTTGAAACGAAAGAGTTAGTTATCCCGATTTGTATTGGTTCATGTCGTATACTATATTGTATATTTGATCATGTTCGACGCTCTTCGAGTACAGATTCTGAGAGAGAAAACGTCGTTGAATTTTCATTTGATCGTACTCTGTGGGAAATGTCTAATGTGTAACCTACCACGGTGGTTCCTGAAACCTGTTTAATTTACAATTATGATTTTTAAGAAATCGAGTACACTATCTTCAACCCTCGAGTTTGACGAAAGACATGTCTTTCCAGAATACATATAAAATTACGAGAGGAACCACAGTGGTAATGTTAGTGGCAAGTAGAAACACTGTTTCTACATCCATATAGTATTGTTATCGTAACGACTAATTTAAGCATTGGTGATTGTTCCCCAGTGCCCTGGCTACCCAGATGTACGCTGCCTCGCAGATTGCCTCTCAGCAGCAAGCTACGTACGTTCACCCCTCATGCTATTTAATTTACCTAAAAATCTAAAACTTTTTCAAATCCTCTGGAAGCATAGCAGTTATACCCAAGCATGTGAATCCGTACATTTGGTATCGTCGTGTGCATATGTTAAAAGGCGTACGAGTAGCTCGGAATGAGTGTTCTCAACGAACCAATCAAACCTTCGCAGGTTAATTTACCTTTGTTTTGTATATATATATATATTTTTTTTTTCATTTTATTACATAAACGAAATTGATACAGGAACAAGCGTACACGCGTACTATGTTAGTACGAATTAACTTCTATCCGATTACTCTCGCCCTGATCTTTCTTCTATTTTTCTGTCCAATGTCTGTCGATCTTCTCTGTTCGACTCTCCTCGTGTTTCGTTAGACGAAACGTTTAGTCGCTTTTTAACCACGTCTTAGTACCATATGGGGCATATTTGGGTATAGCTGCAAAAGCACTATCACTAATTTCTAACTCCGTTTTCTGAGAAAAGAAAGATAAAAAGTAAAATATAAATGAAATGCGAAAGGAGCACTTCTGAAAGTTAACGATTTCTTCGAGCCAGGGCATTGGCAAACTTGGGCATGATGTCGCCAACGCGTAAGAACACGTTCAAGAAATCGCGGAGATCGACGTCCGTCGACGAGAGTGTGTTCCTTTTTAGACGATCTTCGTCTTCATATTTTTTTTTTTTTTTTATTTTTTTGATACTTGTTCTAAATTAATTATCTCGATCTTCACAATAATGAACTTGGTTTACGCTCGTCGCAGAAGAACACTAGCTCTCGAAGCGCGTTGGCAACATCATACACGGCATCACCAGAACCTTTAAGCATGCACGCATTGTCAATGTCCTGTTTTTGAGTCAATGCATGCCTTTTAGTGCTCCTTTAGTCGAACAAAGACGCAAAGAATTTCTATCAATTCAATTCTATATCTTTTCATTCGAACATGATTACGCGAAGTGTCTTAATTGATACTATTTGTGACTGGTATTTCTAAATGATCGAATAGCGTGTCTTTACGTCTTTGGCGTGGAAAGTGCGATTTCTTCCTTCACGAGTTTTCATCTTATACAAGATACGAGATCACAGAACGAGAATCATAACTTATTGTTGGCTCTAGATTCGAAAAGTTGGACATCACGCCAAAGAGCGCGCAGAAGATAAAACCGGTCCTTGAAAGGTGGATGAAAGAGGCTGAAGAGAGGTGAGTATATTTCTGGAATGTCATTTTACAATTTCAATTCATTTTGTGGATTTGTAATGATGCAGGAAAAAGTAAAGATGTGACAATATAATCTTACCTCCGAAAAAATCTTCCTCGAACTAATTGATAAACTTGAATTCGACGAAGATCGAATTTAATCAGATTCGAAAATATTTATCGAGACACATCTCGCAGAACACTTGTCCTTAAATTTTCTAATTTCTTCAAATTTCGTAACATCTAAATACCTTAGGTATTCGAACTAAGATATTAAAATTGGTTGACATCCTAAATTTCCCAATATGAAATAACCTTAAGTGTACAAATTAAAAGTCCATGTCCAAATCCTGATTAAACATATCTCCCTCTGAAGCTCGATTATCGTCAAGTGCAATACTACACCAAGTACCCGTCTTCTTCAGGAACAAAGCTTCATTACTTATCGAATGCTTTCCTTAAAGTTTCCAAACGTTTTCTTTTTCTTCTAAACTTTCCGATATCAACGGTACTGAAACTGAAATTTTAAAACTCTTCAGCAAAGCATTCTCAAGTCAAGCACAACGCCAAATACATATTCAACTCTCTTTTGAAGAACCGAAACTTCTTCCTTTATTGATTGAAAAAAATTAATAATGCTCAGAATCACCTTCAATTTTGTCAAGATCGTCCGATCACGTACAAGATTGCCGTTTTAACGACGTATATCGTGGCTCATGATTATCCAACGACCGTCCAACAGGATCTCAAGCAGTGTCCAAGAGCGTGTGAACGCGTGCGTGCTAATTGGTAATTCGCTAATTGAATCCACCTGATTAATTGCAGATCCGCGTCTAATAAATACGCGGAATGTTAATTAGAATGGGGGAAACCGTTAGCGGGACCGTGCTCTCCGCGCTGCTACAGGTACCGCCGGTTTTATTCGTGTCGCGAAAGAAGTCGCCTATCTGCTTCCTCCTTCGAGGTATCGGTTTTGCCGCGTGCACCGACGTGCCTACACACCGACATCCCACAATTTTCTGCGAACGCTGTATCAGGATCTGTAATTAGCGAAATTTAAAGTTTAATTCATCGTTTGACCGTGGCCGACCGATACAACCGGCCTCATAACGAACGATACGCGGCACGCCGACTTATTTCCATTGCCGTGGATATTCTTGCGAAATTTTCACGGTTTATCGTTGCTTTTGATCTTATGCAAATTAATTTCGTAATATATGTCGCGTAGTGAGGTTTCGGATTTGGAATGGCACAAATAGTATTTGTGGGTTTTTCTGAAAAGAAATGTCGTTTCCTAGAATTATCTATTTAAACGACTGCCTTTTTGTCAGATTTCCTTGCATTCGAAAAGTGCGTATCAATAGTCCGTAGTAACTTTCCCAAGAAGCTTAAGAATCATATTAAGCAACTAGGGTTAAAATATTCTAATCCTAAAAAATGTCTATATGTAGCATTTAAAATCCTCCTGCAGCTTAGAAGCTTAAATCACAGAGCTCTAATCTGATTCAAATCTAATCCAAATCTTAAAAAATTCAGAAACTCTGAAAGCTAATGTCATAAGTCTTCGTTAATTAGTGGCAATGTCTAAAAAGACGTTCATCTTCTCACACGACGTGTATTTCAAATCGTCGATTTAAAAAATCATAATTTGCGAATATTCGTAAGAAAATATCTGATCAAAAAATATCTAATCTTTAAATTGACGTTCATATTCCCACGATGCAGAATAGTCGTTTAACAAATATCACAATCTAAGAGTATCAATCAATCGAATTTCACGAGTCGGTGACACCTAACACACGGTTTATGGTTTCGATTTCACCGCGATGCCATTTTATTATCGGCAAAAGTGCGGAGAGTACATATACGTGTGTTATATGCAAAAAGATATATATAAACACGTGCAAATACAAGAGACGAGTTATAAAATACACATGTACGTGTATGTATTTATATATGTAGGGTAGCGTATCGAGGTACGCAGCATGTATCTCGACCGTGAACCGGATGATTCGATGACAGGAGCACGCGGTCATTTCTCTTTTCGCGGCCGAGCCGGCAACAATGACCCATTCCGCATTCCCGCGGCGTAACATCAACAGATTTTCCCAAAACGAACAAAATGATTTGTTGACTATGCATTAACACCTTTGCACGGCGATACAGCGAATCATCCCCGGCGTTATTGGCCCGGAACCGTTTTCCCGTTTAATGATTCGTTCCTTGATTACTCGTTCGTTCAAAACGAAAAGCGAAAGTCCTCTCATTTTCTCTTTTCCGTCGCGTCATTCCGTTACTCCAGGTAGAACGCGATGCGTTGAATGATCAGATGAGGTGTTCATTCTAAAAAAAAAAAAAAAATGTGAGAATCTGTGTTCTTTAAATCGTTTTCGATTGAATCAAGTCCTTTTTTTTCGTTGGAAACATAATGCGCAATTGTTGAACGTGTGATTTTTTTATCTCAATTTCGTTGTAAAATTTTTCTTCAACATGTTAAGAGTGCTTATTTATTGGAAAAGAAGTGAAATCGAAGCATAAAAGTTCGATGACTATAATAAAATTGTAAAGAAGACGATGGTGCGTTTCGAAGGAAATATTCGCGTTAGAACAAATAAATAAATATACGAATAAAGAATAAATTTTCATTTCTAACAAAATAGAATGTCTTAATTTTCTACAAACCTTAAATTCGGCAACTGTTCGAGAATTGCTAGAAATTCGAAAGGCTCTAGAGACCAAATACTTGTCAAAGTATCCTTCTGTAAAATATTTTTAAATGTCCCACATAATTAAATCATTCTTCTGCAGCGTGATACACCCGATTATAATCATTGCGATCTACGAATCTCTAATAAACCCATTAGACCGTTCCATATACACATCCGATCTTGAAAAGACCAAAAAATATTCAATTACCACTGGATTTCAAAGGAACTGAGTTCGAAACCGATCATAGAGCTGGACGTGGAAGGATTACGAGCCTGCGGATCCGTCAGCCGGTTAACGCAGCCGACTATTATCCAACCGATTCGATGACGGTTTAAAGCACGGTCATTTCTCTTTTCGCTCGCGTACCAACCGAGCAACAATGACCCATCCTGCATTCTCGCGGCATAGAAGTAAGCGCGACCGTGCCGGCCGCGTCCGGGAAAAATGAAAGCGGCTAGTTTATGCGATGCACGTGCACGATTTATCTGCCGAGTAATTAAACTGTGGACTAATTAAAATCAGGTTTCTGATGTACCCCTCCCTTCGCAGCTCTCTACCCCACCAAGCTCTTACCCACGATTCCTGTCGTTTCTTCTCCACCTCCTTTTACTGCCTCTTTCTCGTTCTATCTTTCGCTCCTCTGACTCTCTTTCTTATTCTACTTAGAATTTCTACACGGTCGCGTAAACGCTAACACTCGCCAATCCATGGTACACCCACGCTACAATCTCTCTCCTTCTTCCTTTATTTCTTCGCCTACTACGCAGTTTGCTTATATTTTCTCTTCCCTTCTAGATTTCCAATGACTCCAGGTGTTTCCATAATCTTTCAAACGCTATTTCTTTCCATTTCTCGCCTTTACAAGTCTCTCTGATTTTTATGTTTTTCCAAAGTTCGCACTAACTCACAAAAGTATATATGAACAGTTACTATAAATTTGTACGTCCATACTGTACGTGTTATATAAAATATTTCGAAATTTCATTCGCACTGTAACGAGACAGGACTGCTGCGATTATGTTGTGCAAATTTTAAATCGGTCCGAAAATGTATATAGAAGTTACAAGATATTTGTTGCAAATATTTATAGAAGACTGTTATGTCCAAGTCGTATGTGCCACGTAAAAGATTTTGAAATTTCATTCGCACTGTAACGAGACACGTCGAGCAAATTTAAATTCAATCCGTATATGTATATAGAATTCACAACACATCGATTGCAAATATGCGCTCAATAAAAAGTTAGTATACAGTACTTGGTCATCTGAAGCGCATAATAAATTTAAGCACATAAGACAATTTAAATATTTGTGTGATCCCTGTGAAATATGTAGTTGCACTAAATATTTTGTAACTCTTATGTGTCTTATTCGAATTCGTTTCAAACTTTACCAATAGTATTACCGTGATAGTTAAGCCTCGTTACAGCGCTAATAAAATTCTAAAGTCTCGTATAACGCATATAATATATTCATAAAAGGTTTCCACAAGTGTTTGAACACTTTCGTGAGCTACTGTATGTATACCTCTCGACAAAATTTAAGCTTGTTTAATGCCAGCCAGTAAGGAGTTTCTAATAAATATTCGATTAGCTGATTTATTCCAACGATCCAGCGGACGGATTTAGAAGAGACAAGAATCAAACCTCCTCGCTGACTAAGCACGTTTTCAACGTTCGTCTGATAGCACGTACTTGGTCGTGATTCATATTTCAAAAAAAGAAAAGAAAAGAGACGACGTGGTGCGTATTGTCTTGGACGCGACACGTCGGCTCGGTGTTAGAGACTCCTTTCATTCTTTTTCCTCTTCTCCTCGACGACGACGTTTAATTCTCGCTTTCTCTTGCTTATTCTCTCGCCCTCGCGGATTAAACCTCGCCACCGCGTTTTATCCCTGTCTTTGTTTCTCCTTCGTCTACGTACCTATCTCGTTTCCCCTCTTTCTCTCTTCATTTGGCTTCTCACCTATGAGGGAATACGTGCTCGGGCTAACCCTCGACGCCGGTTTGATTCCACGTTTTCCCTTTCTCCCTCTCTTTCTCTCGCTCTCTTTATCCAACCCTCGTCACTCGTACCGGCGAGTTTCCTCTCTTCTTCAGTCAGCTTTTCTCGCCTGCAATACACGCGCGCGATAATAACGTTTCCTTTGGAGGCGGAAGGGTTTATTAAGATTATTGAAAGCGGTGGTAAATTGGCGCAAGAGAAGCAATTACGATATTTGTGACCGCTTTGAAGCGGTCGCCTTTTAATTTGTGTCGCGTGTCTTCAGTTATTGAAGGCTTTGTGCTCCTCTTTTTCTCCTCTCTCTTTCTCTCTTTTCGTTTCTTTCCTTATTCAACTAGCTTTTAATAAGTGCTCGGAACTCGAGCTTGCATTTTAGTCGGACGTAATGTCGGCAATTGCTTTGATAAACGATTAAAACAATATTCGTAATAAAACCTACCGTTTATAATTCGCGGACCACCTTGGAAGATATCTTATCGCTGTTGCATTTTTAATTGTTCCCTTCGACCGTAGCCTTTCAACTCTTCGGGTGTCGATATTTTTTTAATGGCTGAATTCACATTTCCACGAATGCTTGGAAGCTACAAACTCCATCGGTCTTTTACACCAATAACTCGAATATAATTAATAAACCGGTGCGCCGCCAAAAATAAAGCTCTTTTGTAGGAAAAAGTGTAATTACCGTATGGTTAATTTTAATCACATACCTTTGGACATTAAACAGCGGAGAACGATGGGGTTGGCTTTTTTCTACGAAATTAATAAATTCTACCACTTCTCGTCAATTACTAGGAAACTAATCTGTTGCCTATACAATATTCGTTGTAATAACGTTTATACCAGTTTTAAAGATCGCTAAAAACTTTCCTTGGATATTATTTCGGTAAATAACGAGTGTTAATTAACAAGACGCCAGTGTAATTGATTTTTATTTTATCCAGACCACGACATCCCTAAGAACATTGAAATTTCGCCTACGTATTTCATATTTCCAACTAGAGGTCAATTCTTTGTACAAAAATGAATAAAAAACCAGATAAATAAAACTACCCGTCATAACTATTTTAATAGAATAATAGAATAATTTTCTCTGATACAAATAGATACAGAAATATTTTACGTATTATCAAGACTTGATGACGTCTATACACGTAACAAGTAAAAAAAACAAATAAAATGAATAAATAAACGAAAGATCAGGAATAAAACTATGCCATCTTCAATTATCATCTTTAACCGCATTGATATATTATAATTCACCATTGGAACTCTAAGACATTATCACAACAAATTTGTAATATATTAACGTTTTACCATTTTCAGCAGCAGCGCGTAAAAAATCCGAAATAAAATATCTCGTTATTCCATCAAGCCTACCTCGTCATTATCTAAATGCACCATTAATTTTTCTCCGTCAGATTACCATCTTCAACGCTATAATATTTATATTGTATAATCTATTTTTCGAAATCGAAATTGAAAACGAAACGAAATTGTTGCGATAAATTTATAACATACTGATATTTTACCATTTTTCCCTGAAAAGCGTACAAAATTCGAACTAAAACATTTCCTTATTCCATCGAGTCTACCTCATCACCATCTAAATGCCCCATTAATTTTTCCCTATTAAACAGCGGCGTAGCGTGGACGTATCGCCCCGTACCACCCCTACTCGAATCCCATGGCCGTTCGTCAGCCTCCGTTGAAAACTCACCCCCCTGTCCGAGGGGGGTAGCTGGTTTCGAAGCATCGGTTCTTCGCGCTCGCCGGCTTCTCCATTAGCATATTGTTTTCGCGGATTCGACGAAATATCACCGCGCGATGCTAATGGCTCAGCCTGCACTTTTTTCGGCGGGGCTCGACAGTTGGTCATACGGAGTTAAATTAAAAACATAAATTCCACAGCGGCGTCCACCTACGCCTCTATCCCCCCGTCGACCAACCCTCTGTGTGTTGTGTGCGTCGGGGACGGCCGACCCTTCATCCTCTTCTCTCCCTCCTTCTCGCTCGCCGTCTCTGTCTTTCTCGCTACATTTCACCCTTTCTCACGCGTTTGGGTCGTTTAGTCGCGATTCCCAGCGGAAGTTCTCCTGTTTACGGTTACGAGGTTTTTTCGAAGCGGCAGCGACGCTTCGATCGCTAATTTCATTTGCGCGACGGCGACGTCGCGATACCCTCGACCGTTCCATTCGTGAAAGTTCGTCGGCTAGGGACGCGGGCCAATCAGTCAAGGGGGATGAATGTCTCGCAAAATGCTCGCTATGTTTCCTCTTCTCTATTTGTCTATTCTTCCACTTTTCGCTATTTATCCTATTTTTCTTTTTTTTTTTTTTATTCTCCTTCCTATTTGGTTTTACTCATTGTTTATCTGAAAAAGTCAGGGAATGGATGAAATTGATTAGTTTAGATTTGCCCAAATTTGTCTGGATCTGTGATTTTCTATTCTTTTACATTTCCATGTGTATTAATAATCTCTTTTTTAACATTTTTTTCGTTTTTTTTCTTTTTTCTTAAAAGAAAGGAAGACGATGTGGAAGTGGATGAAATCGGTTAGTCCAGATCTGTCTCTTTTTGTCTGTTTACGGCGCTTTCGGTTTCACGAGAATCGCTTTGATGCGGAGAAAGTTTGCCGAGTTAACACACGACCAAATACGCGTGTTTTGTTTTAATATTTGATTAGAACATGATCGAGGTATTTACACTGGCGCGAAATGAAAATTCAGTTCTCGCAATCAAGTCGGTTTGTCCATAGGGAGCTTTTCCTTCCTCCTTCCCTGTTCTTTTTATTGCCTTTTTCGAGACATTATTTAGTTAACACAGCACATCATTGAGATCATGACGTTCATTCCTGTGACACACTTGTTCGTTCTGAATGTTATTTTATTTTATTTTTTTATGTGTCTGTTATTCATAGACACATTTTCTAATTTTGATTTGATACGTTGAAACGTATAACGTTAATGGATTTTATGGAACCGGAATGAGAATAGTGCGTTTGATTACAGGCACAAGAGCGGGTTACATCAGCTGACAGATTTCATCGGCGTGGAAACGAACAAGAAACGAAAGCGACGAACTTCGTTCACTCCACAGGCTTTGGAACTGCTGAACGCTCACTTCGATAGAAATACTCATCCTAATGGTAAGTTTCTCTGTTTCTCTCGCTAATACATTGTATTCTATGAACGATGATTTTTTTTTTTAATTGTTATTCCTATTTCGTATTTTAGTGAAGATCTTGATTCACTTTTAACGAGTCTTGGAGAAAAGTTAAGTTGTATTAGCATCAAATTGTATGAAATTTTCATAATGGAAGATTTTGATAAAAATTGCTTTCAATGCCTGGGATTCTCACTGTAGCGTTATGGATAGAAATTTTGCAATTGTCCCTCTTTACAAAAAGTTTAGAAATTTTAGGGAAAGGAATTTCATACAGAAACGGTCGTATTCGAGCATTTGACATATTACTGATCCTATTAAAGATCTTAAATACGAATAATTAAAAAAATCTCGTAATCTATTAAATATATTCAAGCAAGAAAAAAGATAAAATCAACATTTTTCAAAGATTAATTCATCGTCTTTCTCTGTGCTTATTTCAGGCAACGAAATTACGAACTTGGCGCAACGCCTCGGATACGACAGGGAAGTGATCAGGATTTGGTTCTGTAACAAGAGGCAATCCCTAAAGAACGCGGTGAGACTGATGTCGAAGGACGTTGTGTAAAAGTGCTAGGATAAGATTGGTCGCGAACGGAACCAGTGAACAAGAATAATTAAAAAAATATGAAGAAGCTTTAAGGACTCGAATTTTACGTTGCACGGATTAATTCCACCGCGAGATTCGAACCGCGTTTACGTTCATCGGTCGCTTTGCATCAACCCAGGGATGGATCGATGAGATTTCGCGCGTGAATTGGGGATTTCGACAACGGAGATCACAGAAGAATAGAATAAAAGGGTTCACCGAATCTCGCATTAATAATATAATTCCGACAAATCAGCGCGCCCGAAGGAATCGCTTTAAAAAGTCATGTTTCTCGGCGACAGCTGGCGAATCATGAAGTTTTAAAGGCGCGCTCTCGACGATGGATGTAAAGATCATTGTGATTGCAGGCGTATACGAGACCTATATGTAAATAGTTTTAAACCTACGGTTAATGTGATGTACAGGAGTCGAGCGTTTAACGTTGATAATTGCCTTAACCGCCATCGTCTTATCCGATAAATGTTAAACGAAGAAAGAAGGAAATGAAATCGATAAAAAATTGTAAGATTTCATTAGAGATGAAAAGAATGCAGCTTTATTATCGATAGTCGATAAAGAAACAGCTGATGGTAACATATATGCTGATAAGTGGTACACGAAATGTTATCGATTGACGGTAAAACATAAAATTGACACCTGGTAAGTTTCTAGAAATATAATAGAAGGAAATTCTTGATAAATATTCGGTTGTAGAACTCGTGTACCATTTGTCACGGGGCAGAACGCGATAAGACGTAAATCAAACAACAATTATCAAGTCGCGTCTCGGCTCGTGAAACTAGGATAAGTAAATTCCATTAAGTAATCGCACAGATAACGCTAGTTCGTGAAACGATCGAAAAGCTTCCAGCTACTGAGAATCGTCTGTCATTAAGAAACCAACAGACGAAGCACAAAACGAGGATCGTGCAGAAGATATGATCGAAATCTTCTAAATCGTTCCAAAAGATAGAATGATATTTTCTGTACGAAATCCTATCGAGAACCACGAGACCGAGCAACAAACCAGTGTGTTCGGTCCTCTTGCACACAGGAAGGAACATAGTTGAAGCAACGAGAACAGCAACAGTAACAGGATACCAATAATAAGCAAACAGCAGCAAACAGCCAACAACAGTACCGTCACATTCACATGCCATACACAGCGGGATACAATTCAGTTTGACCACACAGGAAATAGCAACGGAAAAGTTTTGACAGTACCGCCGCTATCGTTTATGACGATCCATCATCCAACTCTTTTTATTTTCATTCTTACCGGTAAAACAACCACTCGTTTACAGGCTTCGTTAGGGAAGAAAAAATGATAAAAAATGTTTCAACCATATTGTTCTCTGGGTGTGCTCGTCTGTAAATTATACGCGTGTATTTAGGTAAAAAAAAAAGAAAAAAAGAAAAAGAAAATCGATCGAAAAGCAAAAGTCACGAGGGAAACGAAGCTAGAGAAAAAAAAGGAGAAGAAGACGAAGGAACTTTGTAGCGAGTAAATTAACGCAATAATGTCTTTTTGAAAGTATATTATCGATCGATCATAAGGATCCTCCTGATGCCCTTTTAAAATTCTATTCGAACCCGAGAAAAAGGGACGTTTGAAGGTGGTTTGAGGTTTTCCCCCCGCAAAGTAACATGGAAAAAAAAGTACTAGTCCGTAATAATCTGCCATATAACGAGGTATACGTATTAAACATTTACGCATCTTTCGTTCCTAAATGTTCGATCTGCTTGCCGCTGGTGATTGTATCGATATATTTATATTTGGTACGTGTCCCGTCTTTCTTCAGTGCCTGGAAAATATGCAATCGAATTACCGCTTCAAAAAAGAAAAATTGATTCAATTTTTGCTTTAGCTAGGACAAAAAAATACAGGAAACAACCTTTATCTATAGTATCTCTAGTTAAAGCAAAATATTGAATGAATAGCAATTTGAGGAAGAGTTTCGAATAATCATTCTTCATTCTGAAAGAAAATCGATAGATTGCTTGCTGGATGATCATCGTCAATATGGCATCTTCGATTTTCCTATTCCGCTTCCATTCGATTCTCGAGATGAGTGACTTTCAAGAAATAAATATAGAATTGCGCGAAGCTGGTCGATATATCACCGATATAAATTCCACGGTAATAAGTACGAGCTGAATATATATCTATATACATATATACATGTGCATGTACATATTATATATGTATATGTGTGTATAACACGGCCATGAAACGGGCAACGTGCACTGGATAAAGATATTAATTCGGTTGCAAATTCACCAATGCAAGGACATTAATGAATAGCAGCGTAGTGAATCACAGATGCCGTGAGTCGTCTTTGGCGAACATTTATTTCACTTCCGGTGTACGATTCAAGCGCGCAAATTGAAACGTGTCGTGTCGTGCAACAGACACGAAAATGGCGTATTTCGAGCGAAGACGGGACGCGGAACAACCAGGGACAGGTTTCCAATTTCCACAGACGAATCTTCGTATTTAACGCATCCAGAGGAATGGTTCGTTAGTAAAAAAAGAGTAAAAAGAAAAAAAAGAGAAAAAACGCAAAAAAAAGAAGGGAGAAGACGAAGGAGAATGGGAAGAGGAAGAGTAAACTAAATAAAAATAAATTATAATACCACATTTTACGAGAAAAGCTTAAAATATCGACCATCCACGAAGGATAAAAGTATCTCATGTATTCCCCGGTTAAGTGATATAGAAATAATAGCGTTTACTTTTGAATGTGTTCCGCTTCAAGTGAAAGGGCTCTCTTTCTTTCAGTCTAATCTAAACTAAACTAAACTAAACTGGAGGGCAGAATAGTCGGTTTTCAAGATAAAAAAAAAAATATAATAAAATATATGCGAAAATACGAAAAAAATAAATACTACAGAAATAGTGCGCGCGACCGATCGACCATTGTTCTCTCTCGACGATTTTTCCTTCCTTGCCGTTAATAAACGATACTGTAGGCGAAACTAAACCCATCCCAAAAGAAATAATAGTACGACACGATTTCTTAAATATCTCTCAGCTCGAGTATAATTAAAAAAGAGATAAAAAAGAAGTATTACACGCGTTACATACACAGATATACACGACGATTGTGCGTTTAAAGGAACATAATGAGAAAAAAAAAGGAGATGATACCATGACACATACATACATCATAATACATACATACATCGTTCATACAGACAGGTACACATTGTACTTCGATACCCCGCCGTTGTAATGGGCTAATTCAGTACGATTAATTATTAAACCAGAAGATCCTTGCAAGGAGCATAGCTAGGAGCGCGAATGGGTAGCGTGTGTACATATTAAGGCGACACCTAGGGACTGCAATATCGTAAAAATCTAAAAATGGTACTTTTAATAATCGTGACAGCTACGAAGTGGCTATGCACACGACATAACGATGACCAGACGACGACCGGACGACGACGGACGATTTAATGGACGATTTAATGGACGAACTGTGTAATTGCACGGTTGAAACGTTAACGACGAGAAAATAAAAAATCGCGTTAGGGTTGGGGGAGGGGGGTAAAAAAATGAAAACTAAATTTGTAAGGACAAACGCGTACGTTTAAGATATTTTACTCTCTAGGATACCATTAAAGATACGAGCAAAGTGATCTGTTCCTAAACGAAGCACACAAAGATGGAGGTAATAGGAGATACGGAAAACTGAATAAGAAAAAAAAAGAGGAAGAAAAATTTGCGGTGCAAAGGAGACAGGGAAATGTATTATAAGAAGAAAATGATGGAATGGTATACGGTTAAGAATGGAGCTATATGGGGATAATTCAAAATTCAAAATTTTGATTAAGGGATAGGGGGGGGGCGTGCGTGTTATTCTGTTTGATAAAAGAAAGGGGCGGAGTGGGGTGGAACAAAAGGAGAGAGAGAGAGAGAGAGAGAGAGAGAGAAAAGAATGAAAACGTTTGTACAGAGATATTCCGGTTATTAAATTTTGTTATACGAGGAAAAAAAACTAACGGGGGAGAATGGCGCGGTGGATGTTGACGAGAGAATAAATAAGAAAAAAAAAAAACTACGAACGAGTGAGGGAGAGTGTGAACAAGAGAGATACTGCTAACGAGAGAGAAAAAACAAATTTACGAATCATGTGTATTTTCTTCGTGAAAAAAAAAAATTGATATTCAATAGGTCATTACGGAAATATAAACATGAGTATTAAAGAAAAAAAAAAACGTGAACTGTATTCGTGAGTGTCATATTTCTAAGGAAGATAGATCCACGGGCGAATGTTTTATAGCAGTTTCCGGCCGAATTTTCACGTTCAGGTTGTATTTAGAGATGAAAATACACGCATTACTACGCTTGACGAATAAAATAACGGAATTATGTGTTTTCAGAACGAAAGAACGAATAGAAAATAATTTAAAGAAACAGAGAAAAAAAATGATGGAAAATACTAAATAATCGAGGATGAAAAATAAATGGCAGTAAACTAAAAAAGAAAAAAAGAAAAAAATAAAAAAGAAGATAAGTTCGTGGCACGAACAAAAAGAGGAAACTGCTCTTGAAACATTGCCCAGCGAAACCAAAGTTCCTACTACGTTTTATAAAGTATATAACTGAACTGCAAAACTTGAATTGTACATAAACGAGGGTTAAGCTAGCACACGATCCACAAATACAATCAGCAATCGAACGACGCAAACAGACGAGGGATGTAAGGTCAATTGATTCCACGTCGCGATTCGTTTATTATTTATTAATACGAAATTCAGACAAATTCAAGAAGATCCGCGTAACGGACCACGCGATATACATCAAGCGGCAAATAATCTTGTAATATACCATCGCCTTCGCAATTTAAAAGAGACGGGGGACAATTGATCGTGACAGCACAATAAACGATGAGCATAAAACGGAACATACTACGAGAGAGGAAAACGCGTTAATACATACATACATACATACGTACATACATACATACATACATACATACAGATAGACACTCGCAGAGATACGTATTATACATACAATCTGACATAACATACTTTATCACATTTACAAACACATATATACATGTATACATACATAATATACAGAGATACCTACATACATGAGACACATCACGCGTACAGTGAAAAGGAAATTAAGCACATTAAGTATACAATTAAATTAAGCAGCCGTAGCTTTAGCTTGAATGTTAGCACCTAGACACACGATGTAACATTAAACTACGTATTTAAAGAGACAAGAAAAAAAAAAGGAAAAAAACATGAAGAAGAGACGGAGAAAAGAATCTTTAGCGGTTAAGCGAACTATCTGTGTAAAATCTAGTAGGTGTCCACAAGAATAAAATAAAAACATATATTATGGTACAAATCACACAAAAGATCGTACCTTCAAGGTCCTGACTGCGCCTCCAACCGAACTCTTTCTTGTACATATAATTTTTTATATGCCGATCTGATTTGTGTATGATTTCTATATATACGATATGTATACCGCAATTATAATATTATTCACACCGATAATCCTATTGTCGAGCGTTTTCAAAATAATCCGAAGAATTATCGCTAGTAAAATCAGCTCTTTTTCTTTCTTCTTTAATTCATCGCCCTCTCTTTAACACAATGACTCGATTATAAAATAATTTTAGATATCGACAAAACTGCTGTAATTTTCTATTCGCATCATGACGAGGTATTTATACCTGAAAATTATTTTTTTAAACTAACTAACAAAACTGAGGTTCATACAGAGCAACGTCTGACAAGAGATCATATTTCCAATTGAAAGGATTCATTAATTTTATTCTCGTCAACTCAAAGTTTCGTCGTGTCGTTCAATTCGCCATTTGTCACCAATTCGAAATCTGGTTTCGACTTTGGAGCCGATCTATCGGCTTTCCCAGTCCACTCGATTATACCGTAACTGATCATTCCAAGACAGAGGATTGCTATTAGACAGTACAGCTTCGTTTGAGTGCAGAGGTAAGGACTGTACACGTATGTGATCACAGAACCTGTGGACTCCCACAGTCGGAAGTTCGAAAAAGCGGCTTCTTCTTTGCCTGGGAACAGCAAACCTGACAGAGCTGGAAAAGTTGCAAAGATATTTTTATTCCAATTAATCGAAGACGAGAAAGCAGTCTCCATGATTGATTAGATAACTTTAAGATAATGGCAAATAATCAAATATTGACAGAGGATAAAAATAATCGCGTTCAATTTTGTGAATATCGCATGAAACTGCAAAGTAGCGCTACATTTATAAAAAGATTATAGAAATATTTTTATATGGATTCAGAAGGAAGTAATATTTCCTCCGGTCGATAATGTAGAGAATATTACGTACTACTATCAAATGTTTAGTACGAATTCTGCTTAATCAACAGCTAATATCATCATATAATGCAATTCTTTTTACCGATAAACGATGAAGATAGAAAATAGATATTTTCAAAGTAGGATAAACTTTAGCAATTATTTAGTGCTCACCGTTTATTTGTACCAGCCACATAGCGTCACAAAGACCCCATAATCCAGACATCAAAAAGAATATTTGATTTTGATCAGGAGTGGGTTTCCAACGCAACAGGAAAGTAAAAATTCCCATGTGAATACAAAAAGCGAATATCATCAAAGGCCTTCTTCCTGTTAGTTTCATTATAGATCCTGTACCTAAAGCAGCTATAGCGTTCGTCACGCCGAAACAAATCATTACGTAACCGATATTGTTGATTCCCCATGCGCATGAGACAAATGACTGAAAAAGATTAATGGAATGTATTAAAAAATTTCTAAGCAAGAAATGATAGGACTTCAAAGACTCACAGCATTGTAATCAGCGAATAAGAATGCTTGTTCCGCTCCAATGAATATTATTATTGGTAGTATAAGGATCTGGTTTTTCTCTTTCAATAGTTTCAGTGTCACGGCCAACAATTTGAATCCTGACTGGCCTGTTGCTGATCCTGATCTACCTCTGTCATACCTATGAGCAGTATGGTCTTATATATTTTTATAGTTAATTCTTGATTCTTAATTAAATACTTATGTTTCAAAAGATATCTTCAAATAGAAAATTGTTTCTTTACAAAATAACAATATCTTATTTTGTTTTAAATTGAAAGTCACAGTACCACGATGTTTTCAATTAAGCTATATTTCAGAGAGTAAATTTAAAGAGAAAGTTATCTGGTAATAAGATACTAATGATATCTTAACTGTGCGCAAAATATTCATTTAAAATAGCAAGAGAGAAATTGCAATCTGAGTAACGGAAAATTGAATGAAATTATCCTTTTAAATCGGTTAAAATCGAACAGCAAATCCAATATTAATAAATGCGAAGGACATGCGAGATAAATATTTCTATTTTCTTCATCTTTTAATCCATATTCGTGACGAATCGCCATATAACGAAGAATCGAACCAATATGAATGACTTTCTTTCATCGTGAAAAATCTCGCAAGCTTAAATTTTGAATGCTCACGTTGCAGCAGGCGTTAGTTTCGATTAATCGTTGAAGTTAGCAGCAGTAATTTTTCAAACGGAAACAATATTGCGCTTCTGCCGCAGCTTAATGTGCTATTAATTCCGAATTCCCGAATACGTCAGGATAAACGAACAATTTATGACAATCCGAACAATACATTGTACTCCAATTGTAAGTTCGATCGTGAATTACTTTGTCTTCTCTTGGCGTTCATATATGTACGTTAATTTTTGTATCTTATTGTTAATTGACGATTAACGCGCATATATATGCGATATAAATGTATATAGAATTCTTTTTTATTATTACATTCAAAGGTAAATTATCTATAGCATTATCACTTGTAATATATCGAGAAATTTTATAAAATTTAAATTCATTAACATAAAATTGAATATTAAATTTAGATTTGAAATTTAAATTATTTAATTATTCCATAAATATTATAGATAGTATTCTACAGACATTTAGTAAGATGGATTATTTTTTCGCGAGTAAAAGAAGATACATATTATATTTACGTATAAAGATATTGAAACTTCATACACGGCCGGAGTATCGGTATTCAGTATTTTTTTGACGAGACTTAAATAATTTAGATCTGTTGCAGTTGTTTCGTAAAACATCCGAGATGATAAACTTGAAATCTGATACACGTAGAAGTATACACGGTTCCAAAATTTGACGATTTGAAATTTAAAAAAGTCGAACGATTGGGAGTTTGGAAAGTTATCAGTATGCAGATCCGGAAATTTTTGATCCTGAAAATTTGGAAATTTAGAAAGTTTGGGATTTGAAAAGTTGAATCCTCGAAAATTTGGAAATTTAAGTCTTTAAAAATGTTAAAACTTGACAATTTTATTAATATGTAAATGGTAATATATATACATATATATGAAACGGATAATGAGCAAGCATAATTTTATTGTTACCTTGAGAGGGAGTCAACTCCAAACATCACAATCAACGAAGCGACTATCATACAGCCCAAATAGATGCCGCAGATCAGATGAATTCTTTCCTCTGGAGGTCGTTCCAAATTCGGACTGTCGTTGGTATCGGAAGTTGCACCGCAAAATTTCGCACCACATGCCTCCGCCACAATGCTACTATTCAGTGTAATATTCGTTGGCACCGTGTCGATTCCATATGAAAGGACTGTGGAAACAATGAGAAAAATACGTTAAATCCTGATATATTACATCTGGAAATGTCAAAAATACATAAATGATAAATTGCCCATCAATAGAATAACTTTCTAACATTTCTAAGAATTATACTTCACACAATCAAATAAGACAAATTTATGACATAACGGCAACGCAAGTATTCTCTTATCATTCATACAATAATTATTATACAATTTCAATGTCTTCTCAAAATTGTAATTTCAAGCCATACGAATTTCATTCTAAATTATTTAATTAATTTTCCATTACAAATAATCTAATTCAGATCAATTGATTTTAGTACATTCGCTAAGAGATCCACGATCAGGATTAGTTCCGGAGTTGGTTTCGAAAAAATTCAGATCTCGAGTCTTCTTCACGGTCAGCAGTAACCTGCAGGACACTTAAAAATTGATCGGTTTTAACAATTCCCCACGTTCCTGATGAAAGTTTTCCACGATCATGAGTCTGTTCTTTCCACACGAATCGCGGAAAAAATTTTTAGACGACAATCGTTTTACGATATTAAAATTATGACTTTGGAATCTGCATCCCGCAAACACGAAGGATTCAGTAACGTTTCGTTCGATCCTTCCTCTTTGTAAGTTGATGAACCATGTTTCATCTCGCCGGAAAACTTCGACATTCTTGGACAGGAAAAACCACTGACCCATTTTCCATTGCACCTTTGATTCTTCCTAACGAGAACTCATCTAGCTTTTTTCGAAACTTTTCCGAATCATTCGGAATTTGTTATACGATTCTTGTATATTTTTTTTCTTTTTACGTACAATATTTTATAGAAATTTTTATATACATTCTGTATGTTGCGTAAAACATTTCGAAACTTCATCGCCACTTTAATGAGAAAATTGCGAATTTTGATGGATTTTCACATTTTTATGATTGTAATTGAAGAAATGGAACCTGAATAGGAATTCGTTTCGTCTGCTAAATATTAAAATAAATACTCTACTTTGAATATTTCATATTATATTCATACTCATATATATACACACATGAATATTTCATTTCTGCTAAAAAGTTGCTTAAAAAATTTGCTTAAAATTTGCTACAAATAATTTGAACCGGCATCGGTTATTTCGGCAAGACAAATATCAAGTTTATCGACGGGAGAATGAATGGTGTCCGATACATAAATTTCATCAGAGGACAAATAAATAATCATGCAGAATGCATTACGTACAAAACCTTGCACGTGTCATTAAGAAGTTAAAGATAACACACCTGGGTTATCTTTTTGACGAGAAGTGTACCTGCAATTCGGCAGATATTCAGTATGAATATAATATAAAAATGGTCTCATTAAATATCGAGTCTTATTAATATAACGGATAACTGTCTGTTTAAATAACCGTGTGACCTATGTAAAATATATAATTGTAGTAAATACTTTGTGGCCTCCACCCACATTTTCAGATTCGTTGCAAACTTTACCAATACAATCGCTATAATGAAAATTTCAAATGTTTGCATAGCGCACATAATGTATTTGTAAAAGGTTCCAACGAGTGTTGGAATACGTTCATGAGCCAATTCCTATTTCTTCGTCTTTGGGACATAGTGTGCAGCTTGTTCGGGGTTTCGCGTGCCTTTGTATCGGACGGAACGTTAAAACTTTCAGGTATCCTTGAATTTCCGGGCATCGAATTGGAAGGCTCGTGAATAAGCCTGGTTCTCCCGTGGGACTCGAACGAGAAGCGAACCAATATACGTTCTCTGTCACTGAAAAGGGAACTGGCAAGTTGCTTTTCGACGCTTCTATACGTTCGATCATTTATTTGTTGGTTTTACGATTGTGAGAAATAAAAGAAAATAATAAAATTCTCGACGTGTTACGTCTGTTGAAATAAAGTTATCGAATATCGGCTGTCGAGTTTTGCTATAAACTAGCATCCAGGTTGTCTTTGATTTACTTAGAGATTTTATTTTCTGTATAATATTTATATGGTGCAGTTCACGCTCTGTGTTGGAACTTCTATGACTCGATCTTAGAATTGTTATCAATCAATCAAACTTTGATTAACTCTTACGTTACTAAGTTCTGGATTTCTATCTTTATTGAATTTTATTGATTTTTTAATTCTTACATAAGATAGAAAAAATAAATTCTGCCTCTGGTTACCAACCACCCTATGTTACGATTCTTTGAAAAGAATAAAGGAACATTCCGTGGAAGGAATTTCTTCAGTTGAAGTTGCCAGTGAGTGCAGATCCAAAAAGATAGGGATGACAAAAGGATTCCAAGGGAAGCGTAGTTCTAATGCAAAAATCGTAACGTTGGATTGTGTCTGTGTATCTTGCTTTAAAATGTACATGTATAACAGACAATGAAACTTTCAAATACGCACTTAATGAATAGAATCTGTCATATTAGTGTATTATATTCCATTAGAATATTACATCATAATTCAGAATTTCAATTTCCTTTATAAAATTATAAGATGAACTATCCAAGCAATTTATAAAACAAAGTAAACGTTTTCGCACCATTTTTTAATATTTATTATATTATTATATTTAATAATGTATTTTGTATTTGAATACTTTATTATGTTATAATATATTATAATATATAATTTTATTACATTTTAATGTATATTATTATAATATAATAATATATAATACAATATATTAAAATGTAATATATATACATATATATGGAGATATTAAGGAAGATTCCAAACATTTTGACTCTGAAATCAGCAATTCACGTGTCCATTTCGCCAAAAAATAATTCTCTAAGAGTACTTGAAAGCACAAAAAGCTCTCTGAAATTGTAAAACGTGTCAAAAGACAACCGATCGCATGCTAGAACAACGTTCGATCGCCTGAAGGCAATGAAAAATTTTAGCGCGAGCTCTCGCAGATTAATTCAAGCTGTTCTGTGGCGTATGCGTCGCAAAATGGAGATTCGAAATAATCTTCGGCTCAGCGGGTTCAGCTTCAAATCGCTTTTAAGCAAACGGTTTTATCGGCGACATTATACGATGCACGTGAAACATTACTCTTGCGATTCGCAGCTTGTTCCGTTTAAAAAAGAACATGAGTAACAGGAGCAAAAAATAACATTACAAACAGGCAGCTTGGCCAATCAATCAGTTTTAAAATCCAGTTCAGTTCTTCTCTTCCTTTTTTTCTTTCACACGAAAGAGGGTCAGAAAGCTTTACGTTTATCTTGTTTCGTTGTTTTATTGCTTATATCCGAATAGCTCTATCGTTTTACCCCGTTGATGAAGTTGCGAATTAAAGTTCCGTTTCGAATTTGAACGGCTGAACGACGTTTTCTGTTACAGCAAATTCCACTGCAATTAAAGTTACTTTATTTTTTTGCACCTAACGAACGTTCGAAGGGGAGACGCACGTATGAACTGATGGGCAGCTGGCGTTAGTAGCGAAGAAAGGAAAAAAATTATATCTGCCTTTATGTCAAAGCGTTTCTGTGGCCAACCAGAAGGGCTTAGAGTCGCTAATGACATCCCTTAAACTAAATAAAATTTTTCCTATGAATGCTCCCCGCTCCAATTTAAATTATCATAAATGCCATTATAGAAATCCAGATTATTAGATATTTACGTATATGAAACTTCGAAAGAATTTTTCGAATCTGATACAAAATAATAGATTATATGACATGTTTGTAGTTCTTTGTTCCGCAAAATTTTTCAGGCTTGCCCTGAAGAAATGAACAGGAATGTTCATGAAACGTCGGAACAATGCGTAATATGCTAATGAAGACACGATTGAAACTCGAAGGGCCGCAAATATTATAATAGGAATATGATAGGAATTATTAATATAATAAACGTAAAATAATAAAATTTTGATGGAAATGATTAAACGGACCAATATTCCTGTAAAGCAAAAAAATTGTTCTTGCAGAAAACTATTACTCTACCGAACCTTCCATATTTTCATGTGTATCACATGTATGAGTTCTATTGTAGAAGTTTATTAGGTCGCGTATGTTTATGCAAATTCGTATTTTTATAAATGTCATTCAATAGAAATTTGTTTTATCCATCACATTATTGTAGTGAATACATATATATTGAATATTTTATTTATGGATAATGACTCACAAAAGTATTCGAACAGTTACTTCGTAATTGTATATGAATATATTATGTGCATTACACAAAACCTTTTAACATTTCGTTAGCGCTCTAATGAGACATTACTATCGAGATTAAAGCAGTTACATTTGAAGTCGATCCGAAAATATACATAGCTATAAGTTACAAGGTATTTATTACGAACGTACATTTAACGAAAAAATTACTATACATTATAGTTGTTTCAAACCTATAATTAGTACTAAAAATGGTTTCACTTATATATTGTGTCTAGTTAATACAGTGAATAATAAATTGACTGTTCAAACGTCTCAGCGATCTTTGAAAAAGTGTATGCTTGCAATGAATATATTCTAACTTCTGTATACATTTTCAAATCGGGTTCAGATTTTACCAATATGTACAATCGCGATAGTCGTGTCTCGTTTGCTATGCTTAGCGTACATGCTGCTAGTGACATTTTAAAATATTTTCTACGACACATACATACGTAAAAAGTTTTTAGGAGTGTTTGAATACCTTCTTCAGCCGTTTCATGCATACACATTCTATGGTTTATGTGGAAAACGTTCTTGTTTTATCTCCCGGTCTTCAACGCCAGGGAACTTGGCGCGTAAAAGCGCAGATTCAAATCTTGCCTCTTGCCAAGAAACATTACAATTATACGCACCTGCCGAAGATATAAGATTCCCCCAGACTTGTGCCATCTGGTAAAACATGAAAAACAGGCCGAAGAATCTCGTGACGAGGACATCCTGAGCCACATTCGACAGAGTGGTGTATGCTTCTGCGACGACCGTTAAATAAGTGCATTTGGCGCACCAGAGTGGCCCTGCACCGATACCAACCATCAACCCAGCTGGTATCATGGTGTAGAATTTTGGGTAGAATTGTGCAGCCATAAACGGCACGTAAGTCAGAATGGACAATGATATGGTCCATTTACAGCCCAGCCAGCTGTAATGAGACACGAAGCGGGGATAAGATCGTTTCTACGTTTGTCTGCTGTGCTTTCAACCTTCCAAGTTAACAAGTGTTCTTTGTAACGTTTTCGTGTTTCCAAGTATTCGAGTAGTGTGTTCAGTTTAACAAGTTGAATCGCGTAGAAAGTTCGACAGAATGGTACGGTGGAATTCCATTTAACTGAACTACGTCTACTGACACGGAAAATTTAGTTACTGCCTGATTAAGTGAATTTCTGCATGCATTAAATTAAATTACTGTCTTATCCCAATGTGAACTATTATTTAAACCAGAAATCATGAAACAAGGAGGAGTGAATTCGTATTATACGAATCACTGGAGTATAAATTTGTTTGTATTCTTGATGGGGCAAACGGAATTCTACTGTACAAACTTGTCAGATTGCAGATGTTTATGCAAAGTCATAGTTTTATAAATATCATTTGTTTTATCAATTGCATTATTGTAGTGAATACATTAAATAAATAAAGAATAAATTTTTGCACTTTACATATATTTATCTTTAAAGTTTTTGCGAATGGTCTTAAAAATATATGCAGTCCACTAATGCAGCTTTTAATTTAGAATTTACAATGATAATTTACATAATTTTATACTATAACTAATTTCAAAGTTAAAAATGTATCTCAATCAGTTTACGTTTTTCAAGCTTTCATGGAATGTTTGCGAAGATTTATAAAATTAATTCATTAGTTCATTGACAAGGTGGCAAAATCTTGAAGAGCAGTATATATCTATTTGTTCATTGCATAGGTAACTGACTTCTTTTTTTATCATATAACAATAAATAAACGCGCTGGAGTATCGGATCGTCAAATAGGGTTAAGAGTTAATCCGAAGAGCGTATTTGACGTTTACCACAGATATGACGCAAAAGGTATAAAATCGAAGATCAGAAAGAAAAAGCTTGGTAACAAGTCTATTTCTGTTGATTTTTTTATTTGTACGGATATCGTTTGTTGGCTGTAAAGGATCGTATTAACATGACATGGTTGCAATGGCAAACAATATGTTATATTTTTTAGTTACCTTTTTGATATACGAAACGTTCAGAAGCTCAGATCATACACCCAGAAGTGCAGAAAAGTGATGTTGTAAACATTATTTTTCAAAATTACCTTAAAAATTCCTATTATTTGTGTCATCTTTTTGCAATAGATGAAACCTAAGAAATTAAATCTTGGAAATTGAACATTAATGGTGTGTTCGAATAACGAAGTCAGGAAATTAACAAGAATGGAGTTGATTAGTTTGATTTCTGTGTGGTTCATACATTAATAATTTTTGTATATATTACGAGAAGAATTAAATAAAAGATGCTTTTTAAAAATTTTTTAAATTCACAAAAATTTTACAAGAAAGATTGCTGGCTATAAACACTTTTATTCTTTACTCTACATACGTTACTTAACACTGAAAGAAAAATTTATAGGAATATTAAAACATACATTTTTGGCGCGCAAGCCAGATTACCGGAAGCGATTCTGAAGATAGATGGTGATACTGAGTAAGGGTGAGAATTTCATGGGCGATAAAATTCGATAATAAACTTTACTACCTCTATGCTGTAACCGGAAGCAGTCTCACGAAGAAAATCGTCGGCGTCTCATAAATCGCAATCGACGACAAGATTCTTGAATTCTTTTGAGCTTTCAAAATCGTCGGACGCAAATCCCAGTCTGGACACAATTTCTCCATTTTTTGCCTCTCATAAAAAGAGAAGAAAAGGAAGGAATATAAACCACTTCTTTTCCTACTTTACGAATTAGCGACGCACGCAATTTCATTTTACACAATTCTACTTTACTCGAGCCTGCAAACGCAATACAATGCGTCACATTAAAAAACACAAAGGATGAACACCCTTTAGCCGCGACTCTTGATCCTTTTAAAGTAAATGAGTCATGTGCGCTTAGACAACGCCGAGGTGAAAAGCGGAACAACGCCGCTACTATTCGCAACGTCTCTTAAATGCTGTAACGCTAAGACATACGCATCTATTCTGTTTCAAAAGTGATACAATTCAAGCTACTTATATAATTATATAATTCATCAAATTCGGTTATGAAATTACAGTCACCGCGATGGAACATCTGGCGAATGTTTCACGATCCTTCGACGTTGTTATTAGAAATTGTTATTGTCGCGAAAAATTACGAGGTTGAATTTGAGACGGTGCAATATCTTCTTGCAACTTCGTTGATCGATAATTTTTAATTATGTTACGGTTTGGCTTAGGTTTCTACATAGACACCTTTATTGATTTAAAGTCTTCTGTCGAAGAAACTTTAAATGTTGAGAGAATCCTGGTATCTGTTGGAGATTTAGTTACAAAACTGTCTTCAAAGTGGGTTAAGAATGGTTTCGTTCTTGGGAATTATGATGGAATATTCTGCGTAGAATGAAAGAGATCTTTGTAAATTTTGTAGTGCCGATCTAAGATTTTTATCGAGTTTTCCAAGATAATTTCTACTAAAACTTTCTAATAAATTTGAAAATTATAATATCTGTGACATACATATCTTTGTAGATTTTTTATTGTCGATCTGTGATCTATACTGAATTATTTCACATGACTTCTCACTGAGTTTCTAATAAATTATTAGATGCAGGAGAAAGCATACTTCCGCAAATTTTTTAATTTGAACATCGCTTGGTGATTGACATGTATATAATGGAAATGACAAATGGGCTGCTAGATTTCGAAATATATTGCTTTCAAAATTACACGATAAATTTAAAAAATTTTCTAGAAGTCGACTGCAGAATTGACATTATAATATATGATAATATTTTCGAAATGTTCTTAAGCATCGTGAATCACATATTTTATTCCGAAATCAAATAAAATCCTAGGTTTGATAATATGAAAGTAATTAAAGACGTTCTTGAGTATCAAATTGCTCTTTTTTAAAAAATAGAGGATGTGACTTAAATTTTTCCTCTGTGGTCTTCTAATAATTATTAAATATCCTTCCTTCCTCGTAATCGCAAAAGGATTCCAAATAATTAATCTCGAGTATTCGACAAATTTTGATTATGCTTTAATCTTGCGATTTAATAAATGATTTGTAAATAACAAATCTATCTATTAGATCCTCCATTTAATCCTTATTTCCTTACATTATGTGCATGCTGTACATTTCTTCAAATTTCCTATAAATGCATAAAAATCCGCGATGATCTTTTCTCTTTTTCTTAATATACGTACAGTGACTCACAATTAATATTCAGACATTCCATGAAACTCAAGCATTATTTAACTTATCGCTGCTCATTTAAAAAGTATATACAGTAAATAATATATTAAAACGTATGCTTTTGCCAACTTGGATATTTGTATAATTATAATTTTAATTTGTATAACTATACTTTTATAATTATTCAATATATTAAAAATCAATTAACTAGTTAACTATTATAAACGAATGCATACAATAATAATGTCCCGCATTCTATAGTGTTCGAATATTAATATAAATCGTTATACATATTTGGAATTGATCAATGTAATATTTTATAATATTCAGTTATTAAAAGCATCCCCTGTAGTAATTGATTATCAATAAAATGAGGAACCACATTACCTTATAATCAGAGTCGGCAGAAAGATATTGCTGAAGATCAGACTGCCATAAATTGACGCTAGCGTGAAGGTACCCAACGATCCATCGGCATTAATCGAGCTCTGTAAATTCGTCGCCCCCATGAATGCCGTGAAGTTCACCATAAACGCGATTCCAATTATCAGAACGTTCCTCGTGATACGCCATCGTTCAATAGGTTTAAAGCCAGTCCTCTCCGATCGTACTTTCACAAATTGTCCTGTCGTGTCCGTTTTATCCAACGACATGATTCGTTTCACGTTTCTCCCGCGATTTTAATTACGATCGCGACAAATCCTTCCGCCAATGTCTGGCGTCGAACACGTTTTTAGGATCACGTGCAACGTTCGCGCGACGCCGCATAAAAATGCGTCTTTCACAAGCAAACGTCACGTGTCGACCGATACACCGAAGGTCTGACGGCGGAAATTTATTGGCAGCTTGACTGAAATATTACCGCGATATCACTACGAAAGCCCGACGTTATCAATGGTCCTCTTCGAACGATTATGTATTACACAATGGTCTAGGTCTGATCACTGGGTAACGATCTTCGAGCGATATTCACAAAATCACGAGCGAATGATTAGGTAGGTCGGGAAGTAACTTCGATCTCATAATTGCTGTTTCTTGTAAAGTGAGTTTCCTTTATTGAGGCGCCTGCAACAAAAAATTACAATCATTCTAACGCAGTCTACGAGCTTCGATGAGCGCAATCGTGCTTCTTGTATTAGAGAACCTGTGCATAAATTTCACCATAATTTTCTTCCGTTTGTATTCATTTCGAATAATATTTATTCCGTGGTATTGAAGATATTTGACCAACTTGTTATATCTCCTGTTGGTACGAGATGAACAGAGTTTAAAAATAGAATTATTTTATTATGGCAGATAACAGTCTCGAGGTTAAAAATTTTTCAGTTCGAAAATGATCCTCGTTCAAAGAACGATAGAATATTTAATATTCAATTCCACTTTTGTGTTAGATAAATTTCTTATGACTGTAGATACTTTTGTAACGTAGTGAGAAACAGAATTAATCTAATTTTTGTAATATGAAAGTTTCAAATTGGAGAAAGTAATCTCCGAGCAATTTCAAACACAAAAGTTTTTTTTAATGAAAGTTTAAATAAAATCTCTTTTATATTTGCATTCAATATTATTCCTTTATGCAATAGCTCTTTTATATTTTATGGTTATAAATATGAACATTTTTGTAGCGAGGAATAGAACTTTTCTAACTAATTACAGTTTGAAAATCCGTCTGTATGAAAATTTATTAAAAATTCCAGTAGAAAGAAGATTTAAGTAGTGAATAAGTGTGAAAATTTGTGAATGTACTATTCTGCAAGATTTCTAATTTTACTTCTCTGTTCAACGATTCTTTTGAACTTTATAATTTGAAATATACATAACGCACTATAATGGTTCTTATGGAAAGCAGAGTTTATTCAGTTCCCTTAATAATTTAAAAAATGATTAAATACTATTTTCTAGAATATTTTTAATACAAAAATATTACAGACTTTCCTCTCATAAAGTACTCAAAGTAAAATAGAGTAAATGTCCATCTTACATTTGAAGTTTATAAATGGAGACGGGACCAATCGTCCTTGTCTCGTAGACAATTAAATTTTAATAAATTTTATTGACCAATAGCATCCTATTATCTATCGATAATGACACACTGGAGTGATGAAATGAATTTAGCCTGCAAGATAACCAACCTGTTTACGTTCCATGGACGGGCTATACGTTATATAGCTATGCGTCGAGACACGAAGGGTAGTATAAGTTATTGACACAGCGATGTTTAGTGTGAATGGCGAAGGAGCAAATTTATCTTAGTGAATGATCGAGTGACTCTCATTATGAGGTAAGTTCCACCCAACATTAGTATGACTACACACGTCACACTCTATCATTATGATGATATTGGTACCTTACGTACAACAGTGTAACTTGTCCATCAAAGGTATTACGTCAAGAAATTATGGGTTTATGATTTTACTTTTATTAAGATTTAAGGTTTTATTAAAGAATTAAAAAGCTAAAGATAGATATGTTAATTTTGGAACTATGCCAACTTCGTTGATTGTGTTTTATTTTAAAATATGAAATAAACGTAGAAATTATTTATTTTACAATTTATTATGTATATATTATTTTACAATTTATTTGTAAAGAAAATGGGATGAACATTTTTTGTGGACGATCCTTTTAAATTTTATTGAGTGGATATATTATTTTATAATCTTATTTGGATACTTTCTATATTTCTACATTTGCATTTTGAAATTTCTTATAAATGCATACAAATGTACAATCTATTGATTATATAGTTTATTATATAACTTAACGAAACACTGGAATCAATATTTGGAGGTTCGGAAGTATCAAAAATAAAGTATTCTCGAATTATAATATTCTATTAAAGCATTCCAATCCTGAAACTTTAAGAATACAGAGAAATGATAGAGAGTTAACCAAGATGAATACACCATTCTTCATTTTGACGTTTACATGATACTTTTTCCCACCTTTTCAAAGTATTTTCAATAAGATGTTGGTTGATGATTGCTTTCGGAGCAGAATTTCTCGTTCAGTGATTGATAAGAGAGATCAAGAGGGGAATGTTAAAAGCACGATGTACAGACATTGAAAAATGTACCACAGATGGAGGAAGAGAAATGAAGTTTATTGAAAGAAACACGAAACGTGTAAAACAACCGTGGCACCACTTTGTGGAAGATTCTGTTAACTTGCTGAAAAATAATGTATATTTTCCTATAGTAGTTCAAATGCTTTATAAGTCATTTTTGGTATATATAAATCTTATTAGATTCCTCAACTCTGTCGTTTTTGTTTTCTATACCTAAATCGAGGACTTAAAATTGATTCTTAGTGCAAGCTGCATAACAAAATTTGTATTAGAATGTCACAATATTATGAATTTTATTTAGTATTCAAACTGGTTTAGGAATCCATATATTCAACAACTATTAATATTATAAATAAATATAATATATTGCAACAGAATGGACATTAAAACACAAACAATTCGTTTAACAACATTTTTATAAAAATTTCATGAGCAATACCACGAATACTATTTGGTATTCGAACCAACTTAGAAATCAAGAGTAAAACACAATAAATTTGTATTAAACTAGGAGAAGAGAATCGATATTAGAGCAATAAAATTTCCATGAAATGGATGTTTAAAGCATGCTAAAATATTCGATCCAGCTACGAACAATTTTTAATATGGAATCTCGAGGATAGGATAAATGTCGAGAAGAGGAATGTACATATGTCTGTTTCGATATTGCAACATTCAAGCCGCTGAATATGAATATTTATATCGACACATGGACGATTGAGACAAGTTACACGATTTACGCAGTTCAAGATGGTGATCTCAAGGTGAGCGGTTGCAGGAAAAACTAGGATTTTAAGAAAAATTGCATAACTGTAGGATATTTTCATTTGTAATCGATTAATAGATAATCTAAATAAAGGTTCGCATTATCAGCGTTTTATCGCGTTCTCCGCTTGGCTCGCATGTCTGACTAACAATCTGAGTCTATTTGCTATTACTCACTTAATACAATAACTATTCATTTAAAAAATACATTCTAACTATATTCTAATTAATAATAGACGTAAATAAAATATTTTAAACTTATCAATCAACAAAAAATAAAAATCAATAAAATTAAAATCAATTCAATGAAAATAAAAGAGGTTGAAAAGTTTGTTTCCGTACTATTTTTTAAACTATACTCTAATCAACAATTAAAAGGAATATTCTAACTCGTCACTAACTAAACAATCTCTTTTCATACAGCGTGCATAAGAAAAATTCCAAAAATATTATTTTTCTTCATATATGGCCAGCTATAAAAACCCGGCAGAAATCTTAAACTATAAATACGCTTATCTAATAGCATGTAATAAAGCCACAAACACGTTTTCTTGTTCAAATATAATCGAAAATTGGTCAAGGTTAAAGCCACGACTAATATGACGAAAATTAAGAATTTTTGCAAGCAACCTTGGACTAACAGTACTTTTTAAAAGAAATAAAGTTAGACAATATCGACATTCACTTCGAACTTAAACACGAATAGATGATCAGTATCGATTGTGTATGATTGATATCGAGACGTACGATTGTCTCAACAAACAATACGTCCTTGAAATCTTTATTCGTTGTTCCTTTCACGAGGTTTGTTCTGGAACTGGATACATTTTCAATTCCACTGATACACGCTTGGCTAGCTACCTATCATACGACCTTACAATTACGGTGCTGCAACCGGTTACCATGGATTCGTATAGGAGATTGTAAAACGATTGCGTGAGTTGTGAATGTTTGAGTGGAATAATTCTTAATGCATGTGTAGAATCGCGTAGGAACTTCGTTGACTTTAGAATGATTATTTTGATTCATCAACTTTGAGAATAAAGATATAAGGGGAAGCTACAAGTAGAGGATATAAGAAGATAGTTTTCATTACCATAAATTATTGACTGATATTAATCTACTAAAGGCCAGCGTTGCATTAACGCAACATCTCCTTATAATATTAATATACGTTGATTCCCATAAATATACGTTGCCAAATTCTATTTTTTTAACATTGTGGCTATATAAGCGAACTCCACAGATTTAGTTAGTCTTTCTTTTTTGTTTGCTATTACTTTTCCATCTTGATACTACAATTCTACTAAATTCTAAGATATGTTAAAATTTCAAGAAATTGAATTACGATAAACCATTGCTTGGTCATTAGTTAAACATTACAATTAGTATGTCGTGGAGTAAAAGTGGAGTCGGTCAAGGATTCTAATATCAACCCTGTTTAAAAGAATTGTTGTTGGCGTATTAATGAATCCAAGCGGAAGTGTAAAATCAACTTTTATTATTCTATCAAAGTCTCTCAAACGTATAGGATTTTTACACTTCCGCTTGGATTCATTAATACGGTTATTTAAACAAATGAACAGATACAACAAGTGGATATAAAAATCAGGATGGTACAGAAAATGGACCTGTTTGGTAATTATTATAGGAAAAAGACTCTCAAGAACATTCTTATGAGAAAAATACGATAATAGGAAATGATGCATTATTAAAAAAGGTCATGTGGCTCTTTAAGCACCTTTGTAGGTAAGAGACATTGATCACTACTATCCTAGTACACTAAAGGTTAATAGCACTGGGAGCCGAAATACTCTTGACTTTAATATTAACAGCAAAAAGAAAACACTATAACTCATTTCCCGAAAGAAGAAAAAAAGTGTTACTCTTTTCTTCTCTTTCCTTACCATCTTTTTTTATTATCAATCTTTTATACAAAACACTGAACAATTAATCGCATAAAGGAACTCCTACTGCGAAATTAATTATTTCAAAGAACCCTCGAGGAACAATCTCGTTAAATAATCCCCAAAAGTAGAAACGTCGAGTTACTAAATCGGTTTATCCAAAGAGGTCTGACTAATTATTTCTAATTTCCTGCGTTGAAGCCACTCCATCATCTACAGCCCCTCCATACGTGTGTTCTGTAATCGAAAATTAAAGAAAATTAACATAGCTAGGTTCCACGGAAACAGAAAAGCTATTAAGTATATTGGCAACTCGGTTCATGATCCGATTACGCTTTCGTTGTAGGGGAAATTTCGAGAAACAACAGTGGTGTTCCACAAGATAGACGTCCCACGATACAATTTGTATGCGTCAATATCATGCATTTGCATACTTGACTATAACAACTTTAGTAGGCACATACGAAATTAGACGATGTATTGATAGCGACGCCAAGTGATTGTACTTCAAAAATATGATAAATCGGATTTTGAATTTTTTATTTAATTAATTAAGAGTTCTAAAACTCAGTAAATTTATTCGATCAATCCTATGCTACAAAAATTGTCTCTTTCTTTGATTTTTCTGTTATTCATCAAATACTGGAATACGTTTTTCTTTATTGCATTATATTTTTTATATCTCTATATTTATATATATATATAAATATAAATATATATATATATATTTATATATATATATAAATATAAATATATATATATATATATATATATTTCTCATTATAAAATATAACGTATTACTGTCTGAATTGTAAATTTTAATTAACATTTCGAACGTACTGTTAATTAGATGATTACGGAACTTAATTTCAAAGACACGGGTTTTGTCCAAAATATGAAATCAAATATCGTATATTGTATAAAATTGGAGAATTCATCTACATATGTAATATGTTGCTTCAATAATGCAGTTTTTCGTACTCTCTAAAATTTTCAAAGTTTTGCTTGTGATAATATTAAACGATCTGTATAATTACACTATATATGTACCCATTTGGCTTTTATGAAAATTCGTCAACTCATCAGCTAGTTTTTGACTTACATCTTCAAGCCTAACAGGTTTTTTATTTTCAATTATGTCATATTACTTTCCTACTTAATTATTAAGTAAAATAAAAATAAAGAAATCAACAAGAATGCACTTATCACATTTTTCCCGCAATCTTCAATTATTTAAATCACTATAAAATCATTCCTACTATCCTTTCGATTTAAACAGAGGAATGTAAAAAATCCATCGGAAAGAAATCAACTAGTTGCAACGGAGTAAAGCGCCACGGCATTAAAACAGGAATCTAGTCGCTAGAGTTGGAGTTAATTTATTGATCGATTACCACATTATTCCTACGAGAGTACGACTTAACATTCAGATTTATTTCAAACTGCAGACTATTTCTGTCTCGTAACGTTTCGAAATTGTAATCCGAACGAATCGCCACAGAAACAACGCGCACCAGCTTCTGTGACCGTATCAAATTTATGCTTTAATCCAGGAGTCGGCGATCCTCGAATTTCGAGGTTTTAATTAACAGTAAACAGTGATTTACATTCGTGCCACGAGATGTATTTCGTGTAACCTGAAATTTCGCAGAATTTCGACGTTCTTCCACGCCAAACGTCACGCCTTTTTTTAAATCATAGGTCTATATCGTTTGAGCCATCCTGTAAGTAATGTGATTTCTCGGAGGATTGAAAGTTATTGTAGAAGCAGTGGAATTTGTTGCGACAGAAATTTTAGAAAAAGGAAATTGAAATTTTGGCTTCTGTTCATAATTTTGCAATTAAAACACACTATGTACAGTATTTTCAAGTTTCCACATTACATATAGAACAACCTAATTACTATCACATAAATTAATTAGGATGTCCTGGAGCAGCCATCCACGTCTACATTCTTCACACCATACGATCTAGTAGAATCGTGTAATTATATTTTTCTTATATCAACATACTTAACATTCTTCAGACACGATATCACGTTTCATAGACTTAATTGCTTTCGGAAATATCAGCCAATTATTATATACCACACCTAATCGACAATAATTACACGGTTAATTTATTCCAATTGACTTTATGAAATCTTGCATAATTTTGTAACGAATAATGCGTAGTGTCTCCTATGGTTTTGTTCATGATTCTGTATAGAAACGACACGACATTGGGATCGATACTAGGATTACAAACAGAAACGTCAGGTGCATGACGATATCTGTCGCGTCAGATGAAATTTCCTCGCGTCAGCAGAATATTTCCCGCGCGACGAATTCATGTAGTATGCTGCCACGACAATTTTTCAATAATTTTCCCTTCGAGGACTGAATGATATTATTCTAAACGGAAAACGGGTAGCTTCTATGTTTGTCACAACGTTTTTCCATCGAGTTGGTAATCGTTGGAAGTTGACACGAATTTCAATTCGCAATTAATGCCGAATGAGGCACAGTAATGACATATACGGTAAAGCAGATATGTGGTTAATTACTTTGTTCAGTGACAGGATCGAAACTCAGTCGAAACACATTCAATATATTACATGAAAACCTCAGAGAGAGAAAATAATAAATCACATTTTCCATTTTTGATAAAAGAACAGTTTTTAAAGACCAGTACGTTGTCAATTAGTTCTCTTGTTACTGAAATTGTATTATTATTTGTTTTTGACGTTCAATATTTATTTTTCTATCCTCTTTATAATTTTAAAAATATCGTTCGTAATAATAAAATGTCGAAAATATTAAAAGAAAAATAAAATTCTATACATGAGGTAACAGTTACATCTTAGACTTGTACAAAAATTTGACAACCACATCTTTGAAAATTAGGAGGTTCTTCCCACTTTTAACTATTTTATTTCAAAATATTAAGATACAATCATAAAATAACAGTACAATAAAAAATCTTTTCTATAAACGCCATATTGTTTTTCATGTCCTGTAATATGACAATTACAAAATATTTATAGTGATCTATCGAATCTACCAATATAAAATTCAGAAAATAAGAATTAATGCTACTTATGCCTGACAATATATTTCTCTAATTCTAGAATAATTGCACCGCAAAAGCTATCGGATTTCGCATCGAGAAAAAATTCATTCTATTCCTAACGCTTAAACATACATATACATATATACCTACTCTTTTAATTGCGAGATAATTACACCATAAAATTTACCAAGTTTCATTGAGAAAAAGTACATTCAAGTTTTACTCTTACTTTATTATTGCATTTTCCTACTTCTAATGTCTGAATGTATGTTCCGTTAATTACAAATTAATTATTTTGTTTAGAGAGAAACAAGAGAAAAAATTCATACGTATATACGTTGCAAGTTTGCTATTTGGAAACGTACCCTGTTAATTACAAAATAATTACAGTACATCTACCAGCGTTTCGCTTAAAATATAAGAAAAAACAATTCAGGCCTCTTTTCCTTATATTTTCTAATTATAAACTAATTGCAATAAATAACATTATGATGTTATGACTATGGTTCATAAATTATATTAAAAGGGCACTACAAAAGTTTACGATGCTATATTCAGTAGGGTTAAAATACTACTTTATTAATTACGAATTAATTAAATCTGAAGCTTAACTGGTTTCATTCAGAAGAGAAAGGATTTCGTAGGCAGCAATAACAGGCAATTTTAATATTTCTTGCAATTAAGCATAGAATTGAATAAAATTGCTAACTGAAAGCAACGCTAACTATTTAACTGCAAATCACAAAAAATATTGCATTTTGGATTATTAGGATATAATCCCACGTCAGAGAGACTGAGTTTCGTTTCCATCAAGACGTAATTTAATAATTTTGGACATGGATATATGAGGTCCGCGATTTTTGTTTCGCTTTGAGTTACTTTTGAGGATTTTGCTTGGAAGAGGATAATTTGGGTAGAGATGCAACGGTTGGACTTGTTCGTACTATAACACTTGTAATATTGCTGGATTGACTAGATGACAATTTGTACATTGCATGTCTTTTTTCAATTTTATAATTTATAATTGTAATCTCACAATTTCACGTTAAGTAGGATATAATTAAGATAATAAAACAAATTTAATGAGTTAAGTTAATTAAATAATATACGTACTTTTAAAAGTGATTCATTCTATTACGTCACCACAAAAGCTAGGAAGTATTACTATACTTCAGCAGTTTAAAGATATTCAAACAAATGTTTCTAACACGAAATCTAGCTTACATAATTTTACAACGCAATATATATTATGCATACATAATTATAATAAAGAGTGGTATTGTAAAAGAAAAGTGGATTCAATGAAAGTTCATTTAAAGTCGACACTAATTTTGACAAAAATTTACGATTAATATTTTTAGTAATCGCTAAAAAATAAAAAATCCGGAATCTGTCATTTTGACAATTTTAATCGTTCTAATGTTAGAAACAAGCTTTATTTCGTCAATAACTATTCTATGTATCTTACCTTTGAAGTTGAATCGATGATTATTTTTTCTTTAAACCCTTGATACGTCTCTATCACATCAACTTGCTCTATTTTTCCTCTCTTTTATCCGAAATCGCGCCGCAAATCGCTCGCAGGTGCGCAACGAGTGAAATAACACTGATCGAACACGAAACCTCGCGGTCAAACCTTCATCCTGTTCCGCCCCACCTCAACATCTTTTCACAGCGAGAGAACAGCTATTTGAGTAGGGATTTCGATGCTTATTGAGTCGAACCGCGGCTATCTGTATTCCAAACACACGGTCGATTGTTACATCTCGTATTTGATCCGGGGATTCGCTATTTTTTTGCGATTTCCTTATAGATGCGAGGAAAATTCGATTTGGAAAGGGAGCTCAACGTATTTGGTTCCTCGGTTATACATATGTTTGAATCGACCAATTCGAAAGCATGAGTTTGCTCCCGAAATTTTTTAAAGGAGAAATCCTCATATAATTGAATTCATTTTCCTGTTGTTCAAATCCTCTTGTTCAAGGCTCAATTGTATCATCTTTTGTCTAATATTGACGTTGGCGTTATTGCTAAATGACACATGGCTTATCAAATAAAGTGTTGTATTCTTAACAATAGATAAGTATACTGTAAATAGTACATATGGTTTTGAATTGCACGTAACCAGTTATACGAGGGTTGTCTGCAATAATAGTTCAATAGTTTATTTGCAAAATTTCTTGGAATATTCCTAAATTTATTCGGAGTTTCACATTGTTCTAATCTTGTAGTTCTAAAAAAGATTCTAAAAGAGATTCTAAAAGAAGATTCTAAAAGATTCATTGCAGGCAGTATCAGGCAGTAATCGTATAATATGGCTTTGAATCAGACGCAATTAATTAAATACAAATAACCATAACAATTTATTTGAAAAATTTCTCAGAATATTTCCAAAATTATTCCAATTCTTGAATTATCTCAATCTTACTATTAAAAAAAAAAAGGAATTTTAATAACATCGAATATTTTCACACATGAAGATCCGAAAGAGCTGGGAGCGAATGGATATATCGAGTATCGATATTCGACGTTCCCAATTCCTTAATGTACTCACCGCGTGACATTTCGAATCTCAAGAGAACACGGTCCATCGTTAATCGTTTATTCTATGTTCTCGTGTCAAATTCATGCTCTATCAATTTTTATCGATTTATAATTGTCTTGTTGGAATTACATGACATAATTCTTTCGTCAAATAGCTGATAACGAACGACAGAGTGCGTGTTACAATATCTTCATTTCTACAGTTAAATAATCCAGTTATCAGTTTAAAAATTTAAATGACCGTAGCAAGGCCAAATGAAGCAGTTAATTATCTTCATTGATCGTAAGAAATATCACGTTTCGCTTGATATTATTGTTATTTTATAATTTTCAAAAGTATAATTACGAAGCACGATGTGACAGCAGTATAACAATACCCATGACAATAGTTAACGTATTAATTATAATAATAGTTATAGTGCAATTATAATTAGATGCTTATATTGTATTTATATGTTTGTTTTTTAGATGCGTATATTAATCTCCGCATAAACGGGATTGTGATGTAAGATTCTTATTAAGGAGATTTCTATCTTTTCTCATCACGTTCATTACGAAATATATATAAGTAAACATGTATTATTCCACTTATCGCAGAAAAACATTCGGAATGTGGAAAAATAGATACTTTTAACTTGTATTTTCTGAATCTCTTAGGAACATCTGGAAATTAACATATCGCTGAATAATATAGTCATTCATATCTGTAACATTTTATTTAGTTCATAGAACATTTAATTTCAATTGTACTTTTATTTTTTAATTATCATGTTATAAATCTTTTAGATGTAAAAATTTGTTCTCAGAAGTATCTATAGATCTTTGATAATTATCAAATTCTTAAACAACTTAATTAAATTGTTATAATATTATTATAAATTGGCTTTCTATAATTTCGTTTATATTTCTTTAAATATTCGTAGCCCTTATATTAATAAAATGTGGGACCGACTAAATCTGCAATAATAAACAACTACATGCAGAATATCAAACATATGTACCGATCGACTACCGCGCTTATTAATTAAAGTTACGCGGCATCGACTCGCCGGATTTTAAACAGAAAATCTATATCGAGACCTTAACACGTTCATTAATAGTTGGAACTAATTGCGGTATTACTTTCCTCTAGCTTCTCACAGAACAAAACATTGTCTCTTCAGAATTTTCTTACATGATTCGGTCTTGATTTATTCCCGTCCTCTGCAGGAACCATTACTTTTGTTTCTGAATACTTTCTTCAGATGGCAAAAAAGCTAATTTATGGGTGGAAGGGAAGGGTCACTAAAGTGGATTTCGAATTAACGTGCATATATTATTGTCTGCTATATGTGGTGTCTTTTATTTGTTTATTCATTTTTTATGATATCTATCCAGAAGAAGTAGGTAATACATCTGTAATTATAATTTTGTTTAAGGAAACATCAAATTAATTATAACTATTAGGAAATAGCAAAGTGTCTTCATATATCGTTTATAATTAAAGCAAACCGTATTGGATATTATATACTTAAAATAATTACTAGATAATAATAATTATTAGATTAGATAATTGGATGTCAGTATTAACAATAATCTATAAGTGGAGGAGCCGACTAAGATACATGTTAAATTGCCAATAAATTATGATGTGGTACAATTAACAATTCATGTTGCATGAGAATGCAATCATAAAATCATATCACGCTTCAGTATCGTAGGATACTTCTCGGTAAAATAACGTGACAGGTTATATATTGAAGAAATTGGTCTCAACCTAGGTGGATAGTCGGCGGTATAGTTCTGCTAATAATAGTTGACTCCAAGTTTCCATTTCTCACTGTTTCATTTTCCAGCCCACAATGGGGATGCCCATGATTACATATCGGATATTTATTAGCCGGTTTTGTTCTGCATCTAATAATTCCACATCGTATGTATTATCTCCCGAGTAACCACTTTTAGATTACGCTCGATTCCGTTTCCGAAAATGCAGGAAGAAGTAGCAGAAAGCAATATTAACGATACCGTGACAAAGCAATATCGTATTATTCTACCATTAATTATATTTAAAATATATTATAATATAAATATAATATAAATATAAATACTATTAAATACAGTACTATTCCAAAGCATGCTGATTTTATACTTTGTTTATTCTTCACAACATACATTCAAATTAGAAACTACAATCGATCATAAAAGTAAATCCATTTTAGCTACAGTGACGCTCGTTAAGAAAGAAGAAAGTATATAGACACTTTGGTCGTATTGTTAATACAATATATCAATATTACTGAGATATATGAATTAATGGTCAGTACAATGATCAAAATTAATACTTACTATCTGTTTTGTAGAATCAACAGATACATATTATATCATATTAGGTTTAAATTGTTTTATAACCTTATCCTATTAATGATATTAATTCTATTAATAAATAATAACATGTTATACATATTAATGATATATTAAAATTAAGTAAATGATTCATATGCTTATACAAGTATTAATTAGCTTGAAATATTGCTAGGATTAATCACAACACCAATTTGGAAGAATCTTAACAATAAATTAAGGTGGAATAAGGAAATTATTCCACAATATTTAACACTTACAAATGCTGCTGCATATTGCATATTTTCAAAAATAAATTTTGTCAAAAATAAATTATCATGATATTCTGTTAACGCTAATAGTAAAATCGTCCTGGATCTTTCTTTTTACAATATTACAACTAAATTACATTTTGGTAAAAATTTCGATAACTAGAATAAAATATTTTTAAAGTGGTTCTTTGTATATTGTAATATCGAGGAAAAATAATTTTGTAAAAATAATAAAAAACTAAATAGAAAAGTGAAAACGTCATACTTTTAGGCAACATATGTGTGTATATATAATAGAACATTATGATTGATATTTAAAAGTCAATATATAATAATGGAACTGACATTTGCACAATAATTATTAGATGTCGTAGAACTATTTTCAGTACAAAATGATGTACAATGGAATTTACAGTGAAAAATTCAGTACAGCTTTATCCAATTTTACCAACGTTGAATGTACAACGATCTATTCTTTAAAAGAATGAAAAGAAAACAATAGGAACATTAGCGTCTGTAAATTTCAATTAAATCGCTATGTAGTCACGTTTTATTAATAATTTACAGTGTGGTCGCAGAGAAGTGTACAATAACCTTTATCGGAAGCCGCCGCCATTATATGGATGTTAAAGCATTATAAATAATCGAGATAGCCGTGTTGGCTAATAATACACGCGGTCGAATTAAAAATTTCTGAGATATGCAGTTGCATTAATATTCGGACATTCTTTAAAACAGGATAACTTCTTTAAGATTGGACCGAACGACTTGAGCTTTTTGGGGGGAAATTTCAGCACATACATAACTGACATAAATGTACAAAACGGATTGTTTAAATTTNAAAAAAAAAAAAGGAAAAAAGGACAAGTCATTTGGTACAATTTTAATAAAGTTATCCTCTTTTAAACGGTATCCTAGAGGGCAACTCGACCAATTTATAATTATCACAGGAAAGTTGAGGGCCAGTCGATGTCAGGCTGCGAGATGGTTTAATTAAATTTCTCTCTGCAACCGAGGTTGTTAAATATTTTTTCTAAATAAAATTCTATCTGCCGCTGGAAATACCGATGCATACAGTGTGAATAGGTTTACTTTGATATCTTGTTTTGTTTTGCAAGAAAATATGTCGCTTTTTATTTTTACAAAAATATTTGTACCTCAAAACTTTAAATCATAATCTTTTATTAAGTTGGAGTAAGTTAATTTATTTTATGTTCCATAATTAAAGATGACAATTTCGAGAAAGATAAAGGATAAATTTGATGCAATATTTATGAGAGTAACCAATTAGTTGTTTGCAGTAGTTTTCATTTTCGAATTTACTGCTTATTCTCACTGAAGGTATGTATGAAATAGGATTAAAATTATCGAACCTATTGTATAAAATTGAAAGTATTCAAATGATTGAAACTTTAATTGCATTCTATTGCAATTTCTACTTAAAAAGAACAGCTTCTCAATTTTATAATAATATTATAGTTTTCAGTATGGTTTTTGTTCCACCTACTAAATATATCAAGTTACTCTAAAACCAATTACAGATATTATCATAGCAATCTAGTTTGAAACTACATTGTAGAAATTAATCGAGGGGATTATATCGATATTTATCGAGGAGATCGTCGATGATGGAATATTTGTTTCATTGGTGATTACTAATCGTCGAAAATTATTAATAGGACTTCTAGATTGAATCAATAAGTACTCTATTTTCTTCCAATGCGTAAGCTATAATTAATTACTTTTTTCCCATAAATATTTGATTGATATGGTTGACAATTAGGATAAAAAAAGATGTATCATGTAAATTTGTTTTAATTAGCAAAGTACTCTAGGAAAGTTAAAGTGGAACATCATACAAAGTAAAGTGCGTAACAGAAAATTGAACGAAGAGGAAGGATTTAACGTTGTACCGTGTATTTTCCATTTATATGTTTACTCGATAAAGTTACATTTCAACTTTGTCGATAGATGTACAGGCGGGACGCATGTATTTGAGATTGTTCATGCGTGTGTGAAATAGAATAAATAAACGGAACTATACCTGTTCAAACAACACTCCTGCATAAAATCATATATCAGTCACTCTTAACTCTAGATATGGGTATGATTCTATTTGTCGTTCACACTCTTTATGATTTAGATTTAATCTTGAGTAACTATTGCAATAAATTATTTATTTAATTAAATTGCGATTACTATTTGTCATGATAAATATGAATGTTTGTTTTGAAGACAAATCGTACTTGTTTGCATGCAGTAATCTTAATGTCTCGATATTACTCATATTTACTTCAAGCTTCTTAATATTTCAAATATTATTATTTTTCTGCATTTTAAAAATTATGTTATATAATCGAGATAAATAGTCTTTAATTGCAATAGCAATACATCTCTACTTTTAATGAAAAAACATAACATGATAATTAAACGATTAAAAATTTTTTTTCTATGGTTCTATTAACTAATTATAAAAATTACGCAATTAAGAGTCAAACCTACACGCGTAGGAAATATACATGCAAAACAACATAATCATGTGAAAATTGTAACGTGTTAAATATTTACATCTTCAACTGTATTTACTAATTTCAATTAGTTTTTATACGTGTTTCGTTATAAAAAAATAATAAAACTTATCCTTTAATCTAGAATAGTACGCGTGTACGAAAAAAATTGATGCAGATTAATCTTAAAACGATTGTCAACGGAAGAGTAGCATGCAAGTTTAATATCTTTATCCGTGCAAGCAAAAAGAAACTATTGCAAGAAATATCCAGCACAATTACATGTTAATAGTAATCGTGTTCCCGTTCTTCTTAATACATTTTCATTCATGAAAACAGTGTAACAGAAGTTCCTCCAGTGGCTTTTTTTGCTCGCGGCTCGTAATAAAGAAACGTTAACAAGTAAACGTTTATTTTCCGAGAGAAACAATTTTCTTCTGCTGAATAAATAAATGCTAGAGATCAGGAAGAGAAATTCAAACAAAGTAACAAGTTTACTTTTTCTCGGCGATAAGGTGTAATAAAATGGAAGATTAAGAGAAAATTAATGAAACACCGATATAAATCCGAGTTGAAAAATAAAATAGAAAGAAAATACGACCAAATGGAAGTCGAGTTTCTGACAGGAGAATCTATATTCATTCCACTCGTGATCGCGTGTTAATTAAATTTACGATAGGGACACGATTGTCTGTTCGAATAGCCACGAGATTCTCGCCCCTTTGAAACCCGATATCTGTTCGGACAACAATGAATGATACATGAAGGGATGTGACGTGAATCAGTTAGCATAAAATTCCTGTGTATAATTTTCACGTGGAAACAATGCATCACTCGATTGTTATTATCGCGTAAATGCAGTAATCAAAACGTGGGAATAATGTCGTCAACGTTATTAACATTGAAAGCTTTTTCAAACATATTTCATGTTTCTTCTTCGAGAAAATTGACGAATGCACTATTCATATATATATATATATATATATATATATATATATATATATATATATATATATATATTTCGGATAAATGTAGAAATTACGATTAACGTGCCGGAAAATCTTATTTTATTAGTGCACGCATTCGATCTCCTTCATAAATCTTTCGAGTTATAGAGTAATTAAAAAAATTGAAATTTCGAAATGTTAATTTATCGCATGATGGTAATTTATTTATAAAAAATGACGATAATATTCTTTTTATTAAGAATCCCTTTTATGGTAGACATTGTTCATGAAGCTTCATTTGTATGGCAAATATATTTAATCTCTGTCAATGATGATAATTTAATATCCGAATCGAATTTATTCTGCTGTTTTTTCATATCGGATCGAAACGATGTCAAATATTTTCTCGCTGACAGAAAAAACACGTTTATCTTTTATTCGATGAAATTCTGTCGAATGCAAATATTCTTCATGGTTATCGAAATCGATCATTGTTGGTCAATGAATAGCCGTTTCCCCTCAGAATATTATCCTGCGAATCAAATTTTTATGCTTATGTTTCGTTTATTTTCAATAATTGAAAACATTGTGAAATGGCAATATCGAAATATGAATATTTGCATGTTTAATTTTCACATTACACTTGGTCGATTAATATTGCGCCTGTTAATTGCTCTAATCAAAAGCGTGTATTAATTTCAATATATCGTCACTCTTGTATATCGACACGAAGACTTGTAATATGATTTTTTTATTGAACAATAAAAAATCGGTATAAAGACCAATACCCAAAGGATATAATATAATGATCGATAAAAATCAGTAAAATCTATTCACAAAAAATTCATAAAATAAGTGGACTGAGAATTTTTGATACATTTATAGGATATTTGAAAGTGCAAAATTGATCGGAATGCACACAATATGAAAAAATATATAAAATATCAATAAGATGAAACAATTTCGTACCTAGGTATTTTCTTAGTTATATTTTCAAAAGTGTGTATTTGTATAAAATTTCGTAGTGAAACGAGATTTTAAATTTTCATTAGCATACAATTTATCTTTCGCAAAAAATTTACATAGACTTCGTTAATCTAAATAATCGATCCAGCGGCAAAAAGTATTGATTCGAAAGAAAGAGGACAGTACAACCGCCAGATAAAGAGACACGATGAACGTTCGTGATCATGAAAAATCGGAAAAACATTCGCAAAGCTCGGTGAAATACATTTCCTGCAGCGTCGAATTAGAATTTCAAATGAACAATCACGCGGATGTGCTACGCCACGGAAGAGAAAAGTTTCAGAGGATTGTATCGAGGCTAACAAACGGGACGACCCTTTACCGATAGGGTGTGTGTACCTTGCAGACAGGGGTGAAACGTCATATATAGAAAATCGAAGAGCGGAACGCTCGGAAGACGTGCATGAGGCATTATGTAAATGTCGACTCGGAAAAAACGATGTGCTCACATCTTTCTTATCAATCTCTCTTCGATCGGATCTTTTAACAGAATATGCAAAATTAAACGAAATGTAGTTCGAAACCTTTGTCTGAGTTTTGGTTTAGTTAATTTAGTTGGAGTGATGTAGGTTTGAGCAAATTTTATTTCAAGTAAAAATAAGAAATTACTATTTAAAATAATAAATTTTCAATTACCTTATCATTCTTATTTTAAAAGTAATACAGGAAGAGCAACTTTATTATACGTGTTAAGATGAAGTAAATCACTTTCAAATGATTTTACCGTAGTTTATTTTTTCGAATGAAATAACAAATAATGTGAAATGTGATAATAATTTGAATTTTTAATATTATATTGCGTATATACGAGTATTATAGAGACATTTTTAGTTTCAATTATTCGTGAATAATGCATGCTTAGGCTTTCCAGTGATTTACAACATTTACGTAATAGAATCTGGAACTACTTGAAAGAATATAATAATACAAATAATTATAATTTAATTTATGGTAGCTAAATAACGAAATAATTCAAATAAAAAATCATTTGTTTATTCAGATAAACTAACGCATCGTGCTTTTAATATTTCACTGAAATAACATCTAAATCTAATTCAATTCGAGGGTAAACCATTTTAAAATTTACAGCAGAGGAAAAAGAACGAGGGTGCGATTTTTTGCTCAACGAAATTGCAGCAAACTTGTTAACACTGCCATTTCTATGAGAACTTCCAAGCAAGAACGATCTATTCTTACGCCATTCTTGCTCTCTGATGCAACGAATTGCTACGTTGTCCCATGTAAAGTAATATGTATAGATTTTTCAAATTGAGTTTTTCTTGCTGATCCAATGGTAGCACTTGGAAGTTCATATCGCACAGACAGAGTTACAAAGTCAAATAGCTTTGGCGAATTCAAAATTCAAAACCTCAGTGTTCAGACATTCGAACTTTGTGGAGTTTAAAATGAGAATGTTTAAACTTTCAAAGTTGGATATTAAAAAAGTCGAGACTTACCTAAATGCCTGATATAAAAATTCTCCATTTTTTCAAGAGTATTTAATCTAGAAGAAAGAAAAGGATCGAAGGATTATAAATTCGCACATAAACGACTATAACTTTTAATCTTAAACGAAGAGCCATTCGTCACCTTTCGAATACAATCCACCATCGCGCTTGTTCTTAATGCTACGTTTTTTGCTTTTATGAAAAATATTGCGGTTTCAAGAAATTCCCAAGGGCTATCCGTGAAATTGCGAATAAATCCATTCGTATAAAATTGTTAGCAGAAGTCATACAGGTTTTATAGTAATGCCTGGCTATACTTCCAATATATTCTAACTGTGTCACCTATGGACAGTTGCATTTCCGAATTACAGGCACTAATTTCCGATGAAAACTCGTCGTACACGAAAATCGAGGAAAGGCAACAGTTCCTAGTGAACTGGATGAAATAAATGTGTGCTTGTCGGAGATTCATTGGAAATGGGTCAAGATCATGCTGGATCGTATGAAAATTAAGTTGGATTTCGACGTGGCTATCTAAATGCAATTATTATTTTACATTTTAATTTATTTCTTTTAATATTGTTTAATTTTCAATGGTTTGTTTACAATGATATAATTTTTCAAGCTTTAATGAAGTTAGTACGCAATAATAAAAGTGGCGTTTGTACATAGATGTCAAATCTTTTAGAACTACATATTTTAGTACTTGACAAGCTCATCTTGTTCAGACTTGTTAATTTCTGAATTAAAAGTTAAATTAAGAAGGTTCTCTTGAAAGACAGAAAGACTTTTAGCTTAGTACATAGACAGTGATGTTCCAATAATAAATATGTTTAGTAGTATAAATAGTAAAAAAAATATGTATAAATAATAACGAACACATCTTTTAAGAAGTACTTTGAAACTTGCAGATTACTGATTTCATAAAAATATAGTGAACGCTATTTCTACTTAACTAATTTATGGTTAATTTGTACGTTGATTTTGTGTGATAAGATGTTTAAATTAGTAAATAAATTAATAAGTTAGTAAATTAGTAAATTAGTAAATTGCGAGTGTAGCATTAAAAATCATATCGATTATTTCACTGAATATTTTAACTCTTTTATAAAAGGAATATTCAAATCACGCCAGAACACAACAGCGAGGAATACTATTCTCAGGATATATACAACGTAGATACGTATCTACTAAAAGATATCCTCGCATTTCCCATTTAGAGGTAAGATTCTCTAGAAACGATTTCACAGTTCTCTAAGCTAACGTTAAGCTGTTTACAATCCCTAAACTTTACCACATAATGTCTTCTAATCAATCAACTCTATGACTTGTGATTGCTACACGATTTCCAGTCACTAGTCGTCCTTTGACACTCTGATTGTTTGTTCTCACATTCTCTCTGACTATCAAAAGTCAGGTCTTTGTAGTAAATCTGGATTGGGCTAATTGCCTTCGATGAAGTTAAAAATGTAAATTATAGAAATATAGATATTGCTTTACACATAGTGTTATTATTAAATATTGTTTTCTAAGAAAGTCTGAATAGTTGTTCAGTGGTCACAGAAATTGTTCTCTGTGGTCAATCTGACCTAAGAATAGTGAACATGTGATTTCTTGACTTGCGAGGTCGCGGTTAAATCCGCAAGAAGTTCTTGACAGTAAAAAAGATTTTCTTAAAGAGAAAATGGAATGTTTCCTTCGGCTATGTATGACCAGCCTGGTTTCACGCAGAGGTACCGTTTCGGCAATTCTGTACAGAAATATTTTTCATTTAGAGTAGACAAAGCCTCTTTGTTCGCGGAAACATTTTTCTGAATGGGAAAGAATGCTGTACAATTTGTAGTTTAAAAGACGTTTTACTTAACTGAGACTAAACAAGATATTTTCGCCGAAAAAATTGAGAGAAGTTATAAAATTTATTTAGTATATACAAAATTTAATGCTATCTAAAATTAATAATATATGAAATTCATGAAATTCATAGTTTGTGAAAGAAACAATGATAAATTCTTTTTTTATGTTTTCTCTCTATATCATTTGTTACATATAATTACGTCAAGCGTTCTTCTTTTCCCCTGATTTCTATAAAGGGATCAATGCTTTTGACTCAACGTTCTCCCTAAATTCCTTTACGTGTATCCCAAAAGAGAAAAGCGGAATGTATCAAACTCTACTCTCAGGGGTCGGAGTAAATCCCCTTGTTGAGCGCGACAAATTTTAATTAACTCCTCGTTAGAAAGTTTTCCCCTTTGTACCAAAGATATTGACCTACACAGTTGCTTACAAATTATGTTAGTAACTTGCGAAAGATACGAAATAGTCTTAAGTTCACAGAATGTCTTAACGAGTATCGATTCGTTTTCGTTGATGTACGATGAAACATCACCACCAATTACATGATATTATATTACATTATAGAGTATGACGTTATATAGTATTTATAATATTATATTATATTATATTATAATTTACGACGTTATATAATATTACGTTATAATGTACTACGTTATGGAGTACTATGCTACAATGTATTACGTTACATAGTATTACATTATATACTATTACGTTATATTGTATTACATTATAATGTATTCCGCTATATAGTATTACGTCATTACTAACTAGTAGTTAGTGGTGATAGTGCTGCTGCTGGTGGAAATGTCGCTGCTGGGGTACTGCTGCTTTCATTTCATTTTTGTGTCGTGGAAGAAAAAGCGGACTACGGGCGCCGAGATTTGAACTCGGGTCGTAACCAAAGGGGCGAACCACTGCGCTGCCGCAGTCCGGACTTAGTTGGCGGCCGAGTGCCGCTATACGTATTACGTCATAAGGTATTACGTTATATAGTATTATCTTATACAGAATTACGTTATATAGTATTGCGTTCTATAGCATATAGTAGTATAGTATATGCGTTATAACGCATCACGTTATAATGTATTACGTTATGTAGTATTACGTTATATAGTATTATCTTATACAGAATTACGTTATATAGTATTGCGTTCTATAGCATATAGTAGTATAGTATATGCGTTATAACGCATCACGTTATAATGTATTACGTTATGTAGTATTACGTTATGTAGTATTATCTTATACAGAATTACGTTATATAGTATTGCGTTCTATAGCATATAGTAGTATAGTATATGCGTTATAACGTATCACGTTATAATGTATTACGTTATGTAGTATTACGTTATATAGTATTATCTTATACAGAATTACGTTATATAGTATTGCGTTCTATAGCATATAGTAGTATAGTATATGCGTTATAACGCATCACGTTATAATGTATTACGTTATGTAGTATTACGTTATATAGTATTACGTCGTATAGTATAACGTTATATAGTATTACGATATATAGTATTACTTTGTTGCGTATCACGTTATATAGTATTATGTTGCATAGTATTACGTTATAACGTATTACGAAATGTCATACGAATATGGCTTTCCAAACCATAGTTTCCATTTTTCCACGTTCAAGTATTCGTGTCAAATTTTCAAACTAGATCTCGTCGAATAAGAAGCGTCAAATGAAATAATTTTATTCCACATCTTTGACACTTTTTCACGTAGGACCACTGTCTACCCGGTTGTGCCATAAATTACACGACAGTCTGTATATTCGTTCCTTTAGTTACACTCGCTGGAAGATTAACAAATTTTATTTAGTATTTGTCACTATAATACACGTATAGAATGAATTATATATCAGATTTATAATAAAATAACTGGGGTACGAAAGTAGTTAAATAGTGGTCAGTGTATACTGTTTTGTCATTCTTTTTCAGAATAATAAAAAATAATTATCTTTTTCCTCCTTTAATAAATTCATCTCTGAAGAGATTAATTTACAAACGTTAAGTTATTAATTTAAGTATAAAATTCATACATACTTCAACTTTTATGAAATACGTACATATTGCTTCGCGTGATATCGAGTCATAGAAATCTGCTAAATCACTGCTAATGACTGATACTTGGCAAAAAGGAAGGGAAGAACAGAGAAAAGTCGAAGAAAGACGCCAGATTTCCATATAATTAAAATAATTTTCACGTACCAGCTTCTGCAGCACGGTGATTTTACATTCAGATCTTCAAATCATACGCGAACCATGAAAAAAATGTTTTACCGGAATCCCCTGCCGGAAACGAGATTCATCTAATTTCAAACACGCGTCTCTTTCTTTTCTCGGCGATATTAAAAGACTATTTCTCTCGCTGCATGGTGAAAAACACGGTACAATTTGTCTAGATGTTCTTTCTCAGCCGTTTAAGCGGAGGAATTCCACGACGTCTCCATCTTTTTATTCTTTCTCTTTAACGTGCACCACCCCTTATTCTCATGGCCACCGTGTTCGCGCTTCAAAAATCCGTCAATTTTTCGTGCACTTTAGGTGCACGAATAATTGCCGTCTAACGATCGCAATTAATTAGAATTCTTCTCTACGAAAGGTGGAAATTTCAGAAAGACAAAGTGAATGATCTTAAAGAAGAAATTTAACTGCTCTTAAAGAGAAAGTTTGACCAATCTGTTCGATTATATCACTAACTCGCCTATTTTATTAGTAATTGCACTATTACAATTGCAATTAATTACAATTTTTAATATGGCAGATGGAAATTTAGGGACAAAACAAATTTTCTTAAAGAGAACATTTTATTTCACTTATTTGAAAGATGAAGTTACATTTTATTATTAGACGCAGCAATATTTGTAACAATTGTAATTAATCAAAACTTCCAATATGGTTGATAGAAATTTTGTAAAGACGAACGATCGATCGATGGACGGACGAAAGTTAAACGATCTTAAAGATAAGGTTTTATTTCATTCATTTTGAAGAAAAAAATTTGACCAATTCTTTTGATTATATCATTAATTTTTTATATTCGTCTGGTGCTTCATTGAAGACGTTGATAATATGCAAATTATTATTCATTTATATATTACAAATCAACGGACTACCGTGTTTCTGTAAAATTGTAGAATTCTAAAAATGGTCTTATATACCAGAAGTCTATACATACATAATTCACAAGGGGTTTTACATTGATTTCACATGGTTCAGTTCATAAATTGCGAAAGTAGTTATAACTGAAGTCAAAATGTAGAGTCGCTGTTTGAAAGCCAAATTTTTCCGAGAGGTTTTTTCCTCGAAGAAAGTTTTGATTGGAACGATACGCGTTTCCATGCCCGGCTTCATTAAACCCTCTCGACTGCGAGTTATTAATTTCCTGGATGATGACGACATTTACAAGAATGAGTTTATCAATTCAGTTGACTCGTAGCGGTTTCAAGGAACTTGGTGGAAGATTTAATTAGTCGCATGTATGTAATTTGCAAGAGATGTAAGGATAAAATAAAAGCACTGGATTCTAGATTCGAGAAACTATTCTTAAAAGTAATAATCACAGATTTCTCCAAATTTTCTTTCGTCAAAATTTTTATTTGAATTTAGAAATGAAAGAAATTAAGAGGCTTATTAAAATAAGGTAAATAGGAGAAACTTTCATAAACGATATCAACGAGTTCTGCAGCAAAAATTCTACTTAATTCGACTGATTAAATTTGGATATATTATAATTTTACGGAATTGTTGAGCCATTCAAAGTCAGTACTCAATTTTCTCAATTAATATAGATTTCTGATTTCTATTTTTTAGAAGTAACTTAACATAACTTGCTGTATTCGTTTCTCAATGATCCTAAACTTACGCAACTTTTACGCATCATTTCCCTGGTTAGTTCTTAAAAACTTAATAAAAATAAAAAAAAACGCGAAACGAAATTGTCAGAATCCACACTGTCCCTGATATCTTCCATCATTGTTAACACGACGTGCATCACACTCGTCAAGATCACCGAAAATCCAGATCTCAAAAACGAATATAAATCCTCTGCGCCTTCTACATAATCTTCTCTCAAATTCTTTGACCACAATTTTCCAGAATTTTCACTGTACGAAAATTTTCTGTAAAATTCTACCAACTTGATAGTTAGTGGCTTAATTCGTCCATAGTGGATGACTTACGAGTGTCTGAAGCAATTTCATCGACGGAGGCACACATGGTTTACGAGCACCCGTGCGATCGAGGATTGGCACCCAAGGGTGCCACGTGATACGAATGGAAGAACGAGGCTGGGACTACTTTTATTCACCGTTCACGTATTTCGAAAACGTGAAAATTTGTGAGGGATCGCTTAAAAGTTAATAGGCGCGGTAACAACCACGGCGCGTTAATAAAAGCGGCGGCGTTTACATTTAACCAGCAGGGACTTTGAACCGTGACGAAAAGCTCTCTTTTCCGCCTTCTCTTCTTTATTGAAGACATTCCACAAAGAACGATATTGCTGGTTTGAGGGAGACGACTTAACCTCGGGGAATATCGGGAAATATTTAAATGCGACCGATAATGTGATTTATCTGATGGGAACACATTGGAACAAGGATGACGAAAGCACGATAAATGGCTCAGCTTGTTCTTTGGAGGTAAGTGTTTTTTAATCTTCTTGATTTCTTTTGAGCATATACTGAGTATATATAATACTAAGTATGTAGTATTTTGTAATGATTATATACTGACTACTTTTTAGTCGATTTATTTGGATATACAATTTTTTAAAAGAAATTGATTTTGTAATGATCAACTTATACAGAGTGAACTTAGTATTAAATGTTTTAGGGGGGAAGTTTTTAAATTTTTGTTAATTATTTTTTATATATATATGAGTATATATAGTAGATTTTTTAGTGTATACAAATTTTTAGAAGAAATTAGCCCCACGATATTATGCGTATATAGGTCTAGTTGATATTATATCGGAGATCTGAATATCTCAAAAATGAAAATGTGTAAGAATGGAGTTTACATGGTTGAATATAATTTTACTAATTATAACCATTTCGCACAAGTTCAAAACTACAATAGTATTGCATAATCTTCGCTTTATCACGTCAAATAAAGTTATTGAGTAAGTTTATCATCCTTTAGGAATAAGTACAATAAAACAAGGATTAAAAGTAAATGAACAATTTCTTTTTTTCAATTTCTATTATCAAATGCTAATAAATTCATCACCGCATTGCTCATTACATATTTAATTAAATAGATAGGATAAAAAATAAAATTTAACATCGAAATAGGTTATTTTAGTCTTCAGAGTTTCACAAGATGTATTTTTATCCTAATTTTTATTCCAACTTGTTATTTTGCAGCACAAATTAAGATAGAATGTATCGTGAAAATACTTCTTCAAGAAGAGAATTTTTCTTGGGCTACTACTTGCTCTTTAATTAGTAACGTTTTGGCAAATATATGAGCAGTAAGATTAAGGAAATAGAAGCTTTGAAATTAGCAATTTCGTTTAGAAGCTCGTTCAAGTAAATCGTTTCCCTCTTGTGCTCCTTTCCCCTCCATAGTTTCGCATAATGGAATAATAAAAGATTTGTAATTGTATTTCAGCAGTAAAAATTTACAACCAGTGAATCATAAAAAGGGCGACCTACTTTCTACAACTAAATTCCCTCAATCTTCGTACATTTTGCTTTATATAATAAAAGAAAGATGTAAAAAAAGAAGAATAATGGAAGAAAATTATTTTTAAAGGTATAAAATAAAATATAAATAAGAAGATGCAACGATCTGAATACTATTTTCTATGAATGATTGCAGTTAAAACCACGAAATCGTACACGGTTCGAAACTTGTTACAAACATTAACACACACAGCAGCTGCTCAGTGAAGTTTCTAAGCAGTTTCGTACGAGACTTTTGCATTGTAAAGTGGAGAAGCCCGCGAGGAGGTCTGCTCTGACGCTTCAACTTTGCAACGATAGACACCCAAAATACGCGACTTTTGTTTTTCCACTTCAGAAGTAGCATTATACGAGGTCGAGTGCATATTCGCTTTTTTCATCGCGTGCAACGTGTTTGAAAATTTATCTATGATTTTCTTTTGATCGCTAGCAAAATTGAATTGGATCTTGAAAAACAATTTTGTATGCTGTAAATATTAAAAAAATATTTTTTAACACCGCTCTAGGATAATCTGCACGAAATTTCAAATGAGACATCGTGATAAGGATTGCTTTCGAAGACATCTGTTTCTGACATTTTTCATTTCGAACGAAACTTCTTCTTGCTAGAAATCTAAAAGATAGGACACCCAATGCAACATAAATTTTTAGCAAAATTTAATCCATTTTTTCCTTTTGGTGTAAATAGAAAAAAATACTCTCCGAATAATAGTGTCATTTCACAGTAATAAAAAAATGGTCTGAGACATAAAAGCTATTCTAGTATTATAAAAATATAAAAGAAATTATTAGTAGAAATAATCTTTCAAATTGAAAGTAGATAAGGGAAGCAAGGGAAAATTAAGTACAGACTTTTCTTTTCATACTTCCAAGTGTGTTCTGATCAGATACTGTCCATTACTACTTTCGCCGCACTCTCAGATTTTTTCCCGCTCTTCCAATAATGAAATTTCATTTCTTTCATTACATGAACTTTATTCGATTCATTTTACCAATGGTGTATATCGAGTTTTTCCATAAAAACTTTGTGTTAGTCTAAAATTAAGGACTTACTCAAATCTATTTCAGTGAAATATCATCGAACATTTATTTCGTTTGCTTCGACCAAGGGACCGTTTACAAAGGGGAAACGACGTTATCAGGGCGTCATATGCTTTTAAGGGTGAAAATATAAATATTTAAGAGTTCTCTCTATCGTTAGAAGCAATGCCGCGTTCCCAAAGGGATTTTTACCCGCGTAATAACATGACGTTACTTCCTTTACGCAATATTTAACCTCTGTGAAATTAACCTACATTTTAGATCTACGGGCCACGCCGACGAAATTAAATTTATACGAAAATATTTCCTTCGTTTCTTATAATGTCATTGGAGGAAGACAATCGAAATACTGAAATTAATTATACATACAGTTACCTATGTAGTTAAGAAAGTTTCGTGAAACAGTTGGAAAAATTTCAATTGAAACATAGATTTTATTAATTGGAATATATCTTGTAAGTTGTGCATTTTCATACGATAAAATCCCTATTTCTGAATATGAATATGTTTTATGTTACGTCAAGGAATCTAACAATTGACTAACGTATTGTAGCGTACGTGCAAAAATATTCTTTAATATAAAGAGAAACAGAAAATTCAGGAGTCCATCACGGATGTCATTTTCCTCTAATTAAATATTTCATACATACGTTTTTACATAGAATTAAAATTCTACCAAACTGTTTCTCTCTTTCTGGGTGCGAAACATATTGAATAATTTTTCAAATTAGTAGAAAAATACAAGGGTTATTGAAAAACATTGAATTTTCGCTACTACAGATATACGTATATATAATTGTGGTGATTTAAAAAAAAATGAGAGTACTTAAGTCCTGAAAGTTACAAAATTCTTCAGTAAATGTTGTTAATGGAATAAAAGGTCCAACCAATCTGCAATTAGGGGATTTATTGTACATCGTTATTCTACTTGAATTAATTCCGCCCAGAAAATTCGGCGAAACAAAACCAAAGGAAACGAAGCTGTTGGAATTACAGTACTATAGGCAGCACGCAGTTAGTCATTTTCAGCACGTTAAATACGAAATACATTTGAAGAAAGCTCCAATTAAACATCATCAAGAGGACAATTTTGCGAAGAATAATCGATTTAACGGAAAATGGAAACGAACAAGACGTTAGGAACGGTTGATTTTCACGTTGCGCTTAAAATGGAAGGATGAGGACTGCCCTATCGTATCATTTACGCTTCAACTTCGTTTACAGTCTAACTTCGTTTCCCTTTTCACGGTTGTCAGAACATTTGCAAGTTTAGAGACGTGAAAATTTCGCGACTTTGCATACCGCCGTCGACGAAACACTCTCGAAAACGTGACTCTATTACAAGTTACTTCTGAGATGGGTCAGTATCAAAATGGGAAATCAAAATTAAATTAAATGAAGCCACGCGCAATAATTGCAGCCGGCAGTTTTTATTAATTCCCCAACCAGTGAAACTGAAGTTACATGTTCTTCTTTTCCTCGCATATTTTCCATTCTTCCGCCGACCTGCCAGCTCCCAGTTTGCCATTAATCTGTTTACGAATCGCGAAAATGTTTCAAACACATCTCATCAGAAAACCTCTAATGTTCTCAATCCTTTAATATTTCGCTGATTTATCGCAAGTGAATTAAAAACATTAATAAAAAGCTCAAAGAAAATGGTTCGATTGAGTTGTTTCAGGGGAAATACGTAATTTAATGCACTTCAAAAACTTTGCAATTGTACTGGTGCGCTGTTCAATTTCAAGGGAAATTTCATTTGCATCAATGATTCATACTTTTAACCCACATGTGCTGGAATTTTATTTGTAATATTTTTCAAACTATTTTTCAGTTTGCCTTTATTTAGAATTTGAATGAAATATATTCAATAAACTTTTGCATTGCTATCAGCTAATTTTTAAAAATTTGCTACCCATTGTAAGGATTGGAATTGTTAATGCACATTTCGCAAAAATCGCAAAGTATAGTAAAATTACTTTGCAATCACGTTTGTGAGAAGTTGATGGGCATACTGTGTTAATATTTAAATGTATGAAATATCTAAAAAATTCACAATAATCATAAAATAATAATGGTAGTAATAAATAAAAATAAATAAAAATAAAGTTTATAAGACGAGACAGACATTAAACGAAAGTACTGTAGCCTGATAGGAAAATTAATAAATATACTACTCTTATTAATAATACTATAACGTAAATGTCATAAAAGTTATTATATTTATCGTAACGATGACCAGAGTATAATTTTGCTTGTTCTTTGAAAAGGTTGTTGCACTTATCTTATAAGCTGTTAAATTTAAAATTAAGCCAACAATAGAAGAATCGGATCGAGCAGGGGATGAAGAAGTTTTCAAGCACCAATTTATTAATTCAGGCGATGTCGTAATGAAAACGATGTTTACAAGCGGATAGCTAAATACAGTGTCAAAAATTGAAAAACAATCAGGAAAATCTAGAAAGCTCTTTCATCTTGTATTAAATGCGATTTAATCGAACTAAATTCATAATTACTAGTAATTAAATTTCAAGCGATGGTCAATTGTTCCAATTTTGTTCCTTCTAATAATTACGTTTTGAAATGCTAAATACGTCCAAGATATTCTTGGATTATTACAGCCACCGATCGAAGCCCTTTTAAAATAACTTTTCGCATAATTCGTATTCTTCAAGAATATTATGCAACTTGCTAACTTCAAGGATTATTATATAAGGAGTATCAGGTGAAATATTATTTTTCCATAAAATTTTCCTGACTTATAAGTACATCATTTGGAAAGATCAAATGTTTCTTATGTTCCCGTTTTCGCGCTTTTACGTAGTTTCCATTTTAACTCCGAAGACTGTGAACTCTTTAGCATTGGATATAAACTCCGATTTCTTTCAAATATAAATGTATCGTCGTTACTCAGATATTTATAATTGTAGCATTTGCTTTCATATTAAAGTAGGAGTAAGTTCCATATTGTAAATCCTACATTATTTAAATATCTAAAATAAAATAATATGATATAAAATAAAATAAGACATAATAAGATATAAAGGCAAAAATAGATATAAAATATATTTAATAATATCTACTTAATGGTTGGTTACATCAATCTTGTATCTCTTTAACGTCATTACAACTCAGAATAAACGGTACATGATTGATGAAAGGAACTTCAATTAAAAGAAAATACAAATTATCTATTATACGACAAAAGCTCTACGTATCATATATTTTATTTGCTATATGAGAAACAACATAAATGCTATTTGGAGCAAGAAGAAATGGGAGAAGACAGACTTGGTGGTTGTCACGATCCCACGCCCCGCACGATCCGTAACACGGAGGGTTGATCAAGAACAACCCGTGATTCGAAACATTTTGGTAGGCAACTGGAAATTGCAATCAAGGCAATTTAATTATTTTGTCTATTGAAGAATTAAATTATCATCTGTTAATCGAAGAGTCTGTTAGTCAATTGTTAATATTGGAATCAAGTAAGATTTAAATAAATTGCTATATTTTGATAATTATTTTCGAACAACTTTAATCCTCTCCCGTTGCAGTATTCCTGCACATAGCAGGTTAGCCGAAAGTGGAACTGATTGCCAGTTGCCTTAACGTCAATTAACGCTACCGAACGCGGCAACTAATAAAACGTGACAATGATAAAAAGCATTTTGGTCAGTGACGTAACGAACTTGAACCTTCAGCAAAAATTTATTGCTTTCCTACGTAATATTTAGAAATAAGCAGACAATTTTATTCTTAAACTAGTAAAATATGCAATAAACATGTCGTTTGTATAATTATATAAAAATTCTATCATTTATGCACCAGGTTTTAATAATTATATTATTCCGTATATTTATATCCTCTTAATCCGATCTTCATTAATTCGTTGGGACGATACTTTTAATGAAATTTACAAGATATATTATTTGCAATTACGTGGGTGCAGAATAAATCTGCATTGAAATGTTATTCATAAATGTATGTAGTAGAAGGTAATTAAACACGCGAGAAGAGGAGAGTACTCATGACACAAAAATTTTATTGAAATGACAAAGATAGCAAATTTTTACATCGTATAGGTAAATGGAAAGATGAAATGCTGTCAAATTTTTTTGTATCTTACATGCACGCAATTAATTCTCAACAATTATAATCGATCATTCAATTCAACAAGGTAAATATCACTTTCAATAATCGAAAATTGAAATTCTTGTTTAAAATAAAAATTATGTACTCGAAAATTTATCGATGTAGAATGAAGGAAGAAATTAACTTCTTAATAGAGAAATCATTGAACCGGAAATTATATAATTATCCAAAAATTGTTGTCCGTTGATAGAAGAAAGAAACATACTGAAACTTTCAATACTTGTGTTCCTGTATTTTTCAATTTCGTATTGTATTTTTCGTTATTCAAAAAATTCATTTTCACAAATTTCCTCTTCGGTTCGCGGTGAAACAATATACCTTGGATGTTTTTCGTTTCCAAGGCAGAAAGGTTGAAAAAATGAAGCCGCCGTCGTATAGCGTGGCCTTCACAATTTCGTTCGCGTTTCCGGCAAACATTTTTCAAATTTCTGTCACAAAACTATCTCTTATTCTATCGTTCATGACGAATCCTGCGTTACAAATCCTATATCAAACGACAAATCCTGCGGAGGAATGTTGACAGTCCATGTTGAAAATACAGCATAAAAATTTCTAAAGGTTACTTAACGACTACTATAAGTTATGATTGTACCTTGTCAACCAATTCAGTAGAATAAGATTTATTCAAATTCCACTTCCTTCATAAAATAACTCTGTACACAAATATTTATTATTGAAATGACCGAGTAACAGCTTTTTATTGTTAGTTTGAGAAATTTATAATTTTCCTAAAATGAAAATAAAGTATAAGTAACATTTCATTATATCTAAAATACTATCCTACTTTGTATACAACAAAATTTAGAGAAAAGATATTGAAACGAAATTTCTGTTTTACATTTCATATTTAAACTGACTTTTGCACTATTTTTTGCACTTGAAAAAGACAATTAATTATAATTTCTCTCTATCCAATTTTATATTGACAAAATAGTTTATAAATTTCTTTAGCCAACTATATATTCAAGCTATCTTTCTCCTTTATGATTTGTCTAGCCACGCAACGACCCATTTCACTTGTTACGTTAAAGCCCTGCCACACTCTATTTGTTTGACTAGGCAGTGACCCATTCTACTTGTTTGAACAAGGAACACGGTGTTCATACGCTTATCAAAGCCTATCCGGTAAATCCAACGTGATAGATCTTTTGTGTAATATCTTACTAAATAACGATCAAGTTCTACAATTCAATTCTTTTCCATTTAACTCAATAAATAAAAACAATTATTAAAACTGAAGAAAAATAAATATTTGTATTGCAAGTAAATAAAAATTTGTGGCCATGGAAATTTTTTGTAGATTTTCTAAATTTATTTTTGTGCATCCCAATCAAGAGATGTGTTCAGAGTAATAACAAAGCTTGCCTGATGAAAATGTTTGTAAATTTACGTAAAGTGTCTGTTTGTTATTCGAACCATTAGAAACTCCATTCGTACGCATCGGTCAAATAACGATTTACACTAGTTGGAAGCAAAATGAAAGAGCTGGACGATCGAAACAAAATAATTTCGATGAAAAATTTAATGAGCTATAAGAAGATGGTGCTGGTGAGATGATTTATAATGTAAAACAAAGAACAAGGCGGGGAATAATTTCAAATTTATTGCACGATACAAATCGCAACAAGTTCCTGTTAGCATTGGAACAAAAATATATCTTGATCTACGACTTTCAAATTTTGCCTTCGATATATTTAACAAAAAATTGTTCACGTTAAAATTACAAATGCGTCGCAATCACGGAATTCAAAGTGTTTAATCACGTTATTAAAAGTGTTTATAATATTTTGATATAAAAATATCCAATTAACATAACTTCGCTGATTGAAGGCATCTTAGACTATAAAAATTAATTATAAATATATTCTTTGGTTATAAATGTAATGTATATATGTGTATATATCCATATTTTAAATTGCGGAGGAAATTTCCATTTTCATCCCTCATTTTATATCCCCTATTTTTTTCTAATTTGAAACACGAATTATTAAAATTTCAGTGCCTAATAATAAATGGACATTCTCACGTACGTATATTCAAAACGTACCCTGTGTTTCAATAAAAGTTTCCACGCATCCGTTACCTATTTTTTAATAGATATACCTGTCAGCAGGAGGCGTAAATTCTCGCTACGATTTTGATAATCGATGCCGCGAAAGAGTCGTTCCCCTGTTTCGATTAGGATAACAGAGGTAGTTCAAATGATTGTAACACTGAATTAACAGGGTTAATATAAACTTCTATTTCCAACAATATTTAAAATTATAAGATTTAACAATGATACAATTAATTTGTTATTACAATTCAACCCGACTTTATGATATTTTTCGATATATTCGTTAGACTAAACGACCTGCATTTTATTCGTCTGAACCTCTCGATGCATTCGGTTTGAATCCTCAAATGATACTGATAACCCTTCGATATTTTCCTTTGTCTTCTCTTGGAGACAACCCTCACCACGCTAGGGTCTCGCAAACGTTCGCGCAATGATCACGTAAGCCACCTTCTTTGTGTAAATAAAATAACGGACCGAAGGCGATCGACGTTTTTAGAACTCGCTGCTTAAGGAACTATGCGTTTGTTGCTACATTGTGTATATTTTGCTATTCATGTCAGGCGATTTGTTGGCGATACTGTAGTACCAAGAGAGATGATTAGGAACACGGCCTATAGTAAGCCTCGGGGCGTAACGATACCTATAAACAATTGCAAATACAGCTTCTTTACAGTAACCGCTATTATAGTAACTCAATAGTAATAATACAAATTAAAATTAATTTAACATTTAATTACATACATATTGAAAAAAGTTTTTACTTGTTATGCGATTATTCTATACCATTTATTACTATATTATCTTTCATTAAAAATTATTTAAAAAGAATGAAATTAAATGTTTCTGATGTACAACAAATCGCATATTTCTCATGTAACAATTCTACGATAGAAGATAATATGTATGAACAGTAAAATATAACATAAATACAGTTTTATTTCCTTAGCTTCCTATTTATGTGTCATCATAAACAAGTATGAACTTACTTGATACATCATTTTGAGTATTAGCTTCCTTTACGAAATTAAATTTTTGTGCCAGGTGGAAGCAGTTTTCCGTTATTTCGTATCCTTTTCATAATGCGGAAATTAAACTTCCTCTACCAGGCGACAGTATGGAAGTTCGTTTAGTAAAACTTCGAAATTTGAACTAATATGACCGCACACATTATGTACGACGTTACATTTATTAGCAATAAAATCATGGTATATAGTAAACATATTTTACAACCTATGTACTATTATGTTATGTATTGGATCGACATATCATTTTTATATGTCATTATTCAGGTCACACGTCTTAAACCATATATCTTATCCCATCTCATCTCCTATATCCTGTATCGTACATGTATCGTATTATGTACTGTATAACTAACGCTTTATTACACACACTTCATACTTTAAAAGTTGCATATTAAATTTCAATCCCACTTTCTAAGTTTATTTAGTTTATTTTGTGGGATAGCGAGTATCGTTCTGGGAGGTGGCTGTTTCTTGTGGGTTTTGTGGGAAATTTTGTGGGAAGCGACTTATTTTGAGTTTTGTGGGGAGTTTGAGAGAAACAATGTTCATTTTGTAGAATAGAAAATTTCGAACCGAACTGACCGGCGAGCTAGAGCATCAGATCGACATGAGAGCTCAAACCGATTCAGTTTCGTTGAATGGCTTATTCTGTTAGTAGAAAAAGGTGATTTCTTATGGGTTTTGTAGGCTGCATTTTGCGTTTTTTAGGAAAAATATGTCTTGTGGAAATTTCCGAGTTTTCTCTTAGTTTTGTTTCGAAAGAATGAAATTGTGCTAGCATACTGAAGATGGATTTAGTCACGTTGGATAAAGCCTGCCGAACATTGTTAGTGGCATAATGGTATGGGGTGTATTGGATATGGAATGTAGGGAATATTGGATACGGAATGTTGATGTTGGATTGTGTATGTTAAGTATAGAAGTATTAAGTATGTTAAGTATAGAGAACATTAAATTTGAGAAACGAAACAAGAAATATAAAATGTGAGATGTGGTAACATATAGATGTGATATATACCTACGTTGTGTAATATGGAGTAAATCGGACATAATATGTGAAGCTAAAGAGAGAATAGTTTATGCGATTTATGATTTGCGATATGTTTTTAATATGAAATGGAACGGGAATTATGAGATGCGGAATGTAAAAATAAGATATGGAGAATGAAATATAGGATGCAGGAATGTTGACATAAGCTGGGGATGTAGAACACTAAATATAAAGTATAAGACGTGGAATAAGTTAGAGAGTGTAGAAAAAGATTGTAGCTGTACAGGTAGGATAGGAAATGAACGATGGGACATAAAGTAAACTTCTTCCATTTTGCATACAAACCCATTTATTATCTCATAATTCATACACTGAAAAACATACTTACTTGAATGCTGAAATTGCCTAAATTCGATCCTTAGAAGACTGCAACTGTTCAAAACTATCAAATCTAAACCAGCTATAGTCTAAAGAAAGATAAGAAGAAAAAGTTGTTCAAAATTCAATTTCTCGTCTCATCGATATATTTGTCAGCGGTCAACACACATTTAGTTCGGACAAAGATCAAATTACTCAGCACCCGTCAGCCCTTAAAGGATTCTTCAGCTCGTCCGTGTATAGGCTGAAATTTCTGCACATCTGTAGCGATAGATCTAGGCGAATCCCGAACGGCACTCTCTGATAAGAGAATGCGCGACGCGTGGGATGCTGGGAAGAGGGGTTGATGCGGTTGAAGCCGGCGCCCTCGCTTCACGAGTTTCTTCAGTGTACGCGCGTTGCTACATTCGGCTGGACTCTAGCTCGATTCCTCTCCGAGGCTCGTGTTTCAATCTTCATTTACTCGAAGATCGTGATCGTTCGTCTTCTAAATAAAATCGTCTCGATCAGGAAATTCCTTCTTTCATTGTATTTATCATTTTTTTTATCGTTCAGATGTTTCCATTTCTCACTGCACCGAAAAATAGAACGAAATGAAGAGAAAGAAAGAAACGAAAAAGTAGCTGCTGATTTTTGGACGAAAATCTGTGACACTGCCGATATTATATATGGTAGAAGAGAATTAGCGACAAGCGGACCTGTAAAGTGTAATTTTCGATCATATATCACTAATCCCCGTGATATTACCATTAAAGGAAATCGGACAGTTCTCTTGGAAATTTTCCAGGTACTTTTGGCGTGAAATTTTGCTACATTGACCACAAACATCAATCGTGCTCGTATTTTTCTCGCGATATAGTTTGGCAATTCAACGATACCAACTCTCGATAATCAAACTATTTTGAAACAGTGTCGTAACCAGAAAAGAGAAAGAAAAATAATAAAGATGTCGAATAAAAAATATGGTTGAAAGTTTGTATAAGAAGGGGAATTATTATTTCAGTTAGAACGAACAAAAGTGACAGCTACATTACCGCGAGTGATCGAGCGAGCAATGCACTCTATCGCGAAATTTCCCCATTCAGGATCTTTCAGCGTGGGTTTTCCTATCAGAGAACGTTGACAAGTAGACCGAAAGAGACGTTTTGACTGCGAGCGAAGGCCACGATGGAACTGTTCCAACGCGTTGAAAGAAAATCGACGGAGGAAGACGGTGTTTAAACTAAAGGTGAGTGTAGTAAGTACATCTATCATTTGTATATTTGTTCATTCTTATGAGGCGAATATTCTTTAAAGACATCCACCAGTCCACCTTGTATCGTTTCAATCGTGTAATACAACACACGCTTCTTGTGTGCATCTTTGTGCAATCTATTAAATAAAATAAAAATCAATCTATTTGATAAAATCTTGTTCCATTACAACGAAGCAGCGGGAGCATAAACTCGAAACAGAATTAAAAGAAAAAAAATATGTGATGAAACTGTGCATCTTCTCGAAAACTTAAATTTGAATTGCAGCTAAATAGACGGAATAGAGACTAGAAACGTGAAATATTACTAGTTTTGTGGAAACTGAGTTGGTTTGTTGCGATTCAAGATGATAATTAAATCTCTCTATAATTTCTTCGTAACAATAGTAGACATGAGGCAATTTCCTTTCTTTAAATTTGTCCCCATTTTCGCACTTGCCTACAGCTATTTGTTTCCTTGTTTTTCTTTTTAGAGTTCTTAGAAGGATTAATTAGTAGGAAAAAATAATTGGAGTTTTAAACTCGGGCGCCTGTAAGAATGCAACTATAGTTATGCGTAGTAGGGAGAAAATCTGCTTACAGGCGCGCCGCGATAATTGAAGGCATCGATTTGTCGTTCCTTCTTGTCGAATAGTGATTCTAGAATGCAAATGGAAGGAAATTCGATGGTTTCATTGTTTACTCACCTTCCTCTTGGAAAGCGCACTCGAAACGCTTCCGTTCATTATGTGGAAAATGCATTCTTCATTTGGTTTGAACGCTGTTCAAACACACTCGATCGTGCTTATTCCACTAATGTGGTTAAGACACTTTATAAAATATCCATTTTGTTTTAGTCACATTTATACGTGAAAGAAAAATAAAATGTTTGAAATTAGAAGAGAAACTGGGAGATTTACGGTGGCTACAAACAATATTTGTACATCGTTACATTGCATTTATAGATCCAACTGTAGTGAAATGTTTTATTGAAAAGTAAGTGTGCGCACAAAATCTTTTTCTCGCCATTGTATTTTTAAATAACTTTGATAATGGTTTAGAGAGCCTTTTTTCCATTTTAGAAAACACAGGTTGAAATATGTACAAATTTAATTTAATTATTTGTGTCGCGGGTAAAATGATTTTACTGTCAGAGTTTCATCTAACTACTTCACTGATTTATATTTCAATAGGATGGGAGGCTTCTTATATTAATGATATAAATTCACGTATATTTTTAGATTCGAATATAAACTCGAAAATGTACTATATGAATTAGAATATGAAAACATGATATTAATAAAGTTTAGAATAAAGAAGTTAAAGAACTTGCTGAATGATTTTAATACGGCAATAACAATTATAAATATTGTTTCATCACTTTATTTTTATTAATTTAAATTGAAGTTATAATTTTTCCATGGATCACAATTTTTAATGTAATTGATAGACAATTTATTATCAAAGATTTACTCGGAAATCTTACATGTTATCAATCTAATATGTACAATGAAAATATAAAATCAACTCTATTGAAATTTTGAAATATTGAACATTTTTCATAATTCACGAATTCCGAATTTTCAGATATGATATTGTTCCTTTGATTCAAATTACAACCTTAAAATTTTGCTAATGATTGATAAACCTTTTTTCTGTGTTACCGTTAGCTGTGTAGGATTTGCGTTTTTCGAACTAATACGATAAACGAATCTAAAAGTTCACGAGGGAAAGTACGTTCGTTGAGGAGGGACGCGAGACGTGCGAGTTCCAGTTCATCGATTCGCGGAAATTGGGGATGTCCGAAATCGATAAAATCGTCGAACCACGCTTGAACTAGAGGTTACCATTAATTTTTGCTCATTGATCGTTCATCGAATCCACTATGAACCGCGAAACTGTGATTGTTCGATGTTATAAAATGCAATCATAACTTAAGAATTTTTCAGCAAAATGTTATCAACAATTTTTGTGGTTACTTTTAAAGAACTATGAAATCGGATTATGAAATAGAATTGATTTTCAGAATTATTACGTATTAATGTCATTTCGCGAAGTATGATTCATAAATCTACAGACTTTATGGTTTTATTATCTACATAGATAGCCTATACTTTTCTACTTTAGCTTTTCGACCATAAACGTCTTGAATGCTCAATCAGAAAACTAGGAAACCAGGAAAACACATTCTTCAAACAATTTCCTCTTTAAATCTATGCAAATAGACTTTCCTTTCGCGGAACATGATTTTAAACATCAATAGTCACCGCACCTCTTTGTGGTTATTACAATATTCATATATTTTGTATGAATAGCTTTTTATGATTACGAGAGACTTCATTTACTGGAATGGCATATTATGCAGTGTCTGATTAAATGAACTTGTGCTGATAGAATCTACTTATCTGGACGCGAATTCTTATTATTTGAGCAAAATTACAGGTAGTGGGAGAATCAGTGAACTGCTTTTTCCCTGGTACGTTCAGATAAACGAAGTTGTATTTATGATATTTATTTTATATTATACAGAATATGCATTATATTATTATATTGTATATTATATTAGAATTATATATATAATACATATTTAAATGTTCTACTAAAACGAAGAAACTTTTAACTCATTTCACTCGTTATAGCCCATATGCTTTCATGAACTCAAAACAAGTCATTTCAAAATTGTCGTAATTACGCGAGGAAACTTTGCAATCTCTCGAAAATTTAAGTTCGGATTGCAGCTAAATATATCGAATAATCGATATTATCGATATTTACGAACAAACCTCTCATGGTCAAAATTGTTCGTCAAATCTTTGAGAATACGTTGAATCTTTAAAAAAATGGCAAAACCTGATAATAACCACTAAGAGTTACAGTTTCCGTAATGGATTTACAAGCTTCGTCAGAAAACAACGAAATCGTTCTAGTGAGCAGTTCGAAACAATCGCCAGATTGTCACGGTAAATCCTGGCAAACTGTCGACTATAACGCGTATACGTTTCGACAAAGGCTGACTGACGAGCCGGACCAGTTAGTAACAATGTTGTCTTTGAATTTCTACCATAAATCTGTGTTTACGGTCTCAAAGTAAATTTACGTTGCTGGATGATTCGGCAAATCGATCGGCCGAACTGTTCTGTGACAAGTGATTCGCAGAGTTGCAGTTAAGTGAATAGACATTGTTACCAAAATGCGCATCGAAAACAAGGATATGGGTTACAATGGGTTTATTCTCTTAGTCTTAGGATTAGGCACCTGCATTCCCAGATTTGCGGAAAGATTAGTATAAAATCCGATTAGAATCGAAACGAATAGAATTGGGATTTATTTATGTTTACTACCACAATGATTAACGTATTAATACATAAAGTGAGGATGATTTTTTAATTAGAAGAATTTTATTAATATTATTGTGATATACATATTATTGTATTCTGTGGATATAAATATATATAGTTTCAGATATAATTTTACTGATATAGTGCTTGATTTTTGGATTCACAATTGTAATTCTTACCTTTCTCGTGCGACGATTTATTTTAGTTTGTACATTTTGTATCGTTTGTCTAATATTTAAAACCATTGAACGGTTTATTGATCGATTAACTCTGCAATTCTTAGGGATGCAGTATAGAGAATGATCGAATCGGCAAATTGAAATTTTAAAAATTAGAAAATTTTCTATACCTTACACTTTCTTTTTTTGTTCATTTATTATCTTTTTTCTCTTTTTTTAATGGTAATAATGGGGGAAATGGGAGAAGGAAGAATAATTGTTGAAAGCAAAAGTATCAATGATCAATTTAATTTAAAAAAATTAGAAAAATGATTGTGGAAACATTTTCTTTCGAATATTGAAAACTCGTAATAGAATACATATGTAGTAAAATAATGACACATAATTTTGTAATGGAAATGCAAATATAAGAACAAACTATCGCTCAGAATTGTTGGTTTCATAATGTATGAAGTTTATAATGCATAATGCAAAAAGACATTTACCATTTTCATGAGTAGCTGCGTATAAGTAGCTCAGGTGTTTATATATTATATGTAACGTGCATATACAGATAATGCGTTCCAAGAAACGACGAGCTTAGGCGATACTATCGTGAATTCGGTTGAGTAACATACTTTCAAAGTGTTATTTAGAATTGACGAGTTTCCGCGTAACTGCTTAATAACTTGAGCACATGATAAATTTTCAGGTTATTCAGGGTGTGAAAATGAAATTATTTAATTGGGACCTGGATCGAATCGGAAATGCAGGACTACATAATGAAATTTCAAATTTCAGATTTCATGGTAAATCAGTGGCTGTGATTTTGGGTAAAAGAATTATGTCGCATTGGACGCTTTATGTGATTTTTATTATGCAAATTTAATTAAAGGTAATACTGTATATAAACTAGTTTAAAAGCAGTGGTTTAAAGCAATCGATTGCTTCGGTTCCATTTCTTTAATAATGTTTGAAAAAATATTAATTTGCATAAATGCCCGCGGTCTATTCATTGGCATTATATGAGTAAAATTCGGAACCAATCTGAAAATTTATATAGAAATTACAAAATATTTATTGCAAACAAATTTTTGGTGAAACATTAGAATATTAGTATAATATTATTAATAAAATTACGATGGTCTGATGTGGTTAGAAAGATAATGAAATTTCATAATGCTTTGCGCAGGATATAATATATTCATACAAGGTTTCCACGAATGTTCCAACGCTTTCTACTGTGGGTAAAGTTGAATTACGTTCGTGTTGTTTTCAGATTACAGTTTTAGTCAAAACACTGTGCATTGATTTCTGTAGCAGGCATTTCTATAGAATCCATTAGGAGTGATTTAACGAAGTTCGATTTAGATGTCTGCGATAACTCGATAGGCAAGGGAGTAGATTCAAATAATTTTCCCCCCTATAGCCATGCGAAGACGTAGGCAAAATCCATTTGCATTTAATAGCGATGATAGAGTACTTACCATTCATCATGGCGAATTTCATCGGAATATTACATTACGAAACAAATATCCTCTTAAATTACTAAGAAAGTATGCGGTACTGTTCCATTAACTGGAACTGGAAAATTCTACTTAACAAGGGATTTATTGAAATTCTGCTGAGTTCTTATTATCCGAGAATCGAAAGTTTCTTATGTAAGCAGTTTGCAATCTACTTGCAAATCAATTTTTATTAATCAACCTATTCATCAAATTTTGTATAACTATAAATTTTTGTTTTCCAATTTTCCATATACAGTAACTTGAGAAAGTATTTGAAAATTTATAGAAACTCTTTATGAATATATTACGTATATTACATAAAGCATGTTATTATGATTATATCGACGAAATACGATTATATAACGAATCTGAAAATGTGTAAGGAATTAACAAGATATTTATTACATATTTCAAATTTTACAAAGATATAATATACACAAGGAATTCATAAAAGATTTCTATGATATGTATCCAAATACTTTTATGAGCCATTGAGCCCATGAGACTGTCTTCGTACATTCATGCATCAATGTGCTCCGATAATCGATCGTCTCATTAATCGTTGTTTTGATAATATACATTACATTGTATTTTAAAATGAGCGATTTTTTTAAATACGTCATTCTGACAAAACGACGGTAGACATTTAAATCTATCGTTCCATTAATCGGTGTTCTGACAATGTCAATGTAGATCCTATTGTATCAGAAAATTAACGATCTTTTGGATACATCGCTTTGACGAAACAACGACACACATTTTTTTACCAATACACGAATAATACCGATCATCCCGCTGGCCTAGCTGCCTGCCAAAGAGTTATAACGGCAGTCAATTTCGGGGACTGACAAGGTTATCAGTGGAAGCGTACTCGCGCGATTTTCCGCGACCTGTCTGCGGATAACCAGTGCCTGCCGCTATAAAACAAAATGATAAATCACTTTCGTTGGTGGTTACGTTCGTCAAAGACTTGCTATGAACGAAGGGAGTCAAGGAATCTCCCTATGCTACCTGACAACTGGAAACTTAATTAATCACGAGAAAATCAACCAAAAGGTCTGTTGATTCCAGTGCGCAATCAGTGGTCTTAATAGGCAGAGCGAGTAGAAAGAGAAAAGGAAAGGATCTGGACAATGGTAAAGAGCAAAACACATTGTCGAAGGTAGCTTATGAAAAAAAAAAAAAAAAGGAAAAAGAAGAAAAACTGGCTGAAAGGTATGTGATTAAAAAAAGAAGAGATTGCGTGACGAGGGATAACGATGTGTAACGATGTATAAAGAAGGGCATAAAGAGACTAGAAAAGGTAGAAAAGAAAGTGTATGAGACACGTGATGAGCAAACAAGGGGAAAGAGGATGAAAAACAAGTAATTTTCGAAGATAAACTGCTAGAGATAAAGTTGAAGTGCTATTAAGAGTTCTATTATAGTACTGGGAGTGTTTAGAGAATTAAAAAAAAAATTATCTTCTTCCGGAATGGACTCGTGTGATTTCGAAAATATTTGTTGCGGACATTGCGACAATTTGTGTAACGCACAGTATGCAATTTTGTTCTAGCTACTAGTTTTCTTGAAATTATTGTGAGATTCTCTGTCAGGCTAAATTCCTTTCACTTTATAGTTTTGATTTTCAGATGTGTTCTCTTGTATTAAAATTCAATTCTGTGGAAACTTCACCACTGTCACTATAGTTCTAAATTATTAATTTAAATACTCTGTAAGTTTTAAATATTATATACTGATCAATAAAATTTTTAATATTAAATAGTATATTGTACAATAAATTGCAAAAGTACGTTTCCTATCATGCATGTACGTAAATTAAATTTCATATGAAAATTATTCCACGCATCCATTAGTCTTACCACTTTTAATTTTTCTAAACAGTTTTACATTCAACTTTGAAAACGTAAGTTTGGATAAAATGTACCTGCTTCTAGTTCCGGTAGGACGATTTCATTCTTCCAAAGAAATTTTATCGACGATAAATTCTGTTACTGGCAATCAGATTGCGCGTGTGTATATAAGTTCAATCTCCCTTTTTATAAAAAAAAAATATGATGGAAATCCGGTCGACCGTGCACATTTTCAAGAGGCTACGAACGAAACGAGTGACATACGATTTGTGAAAGCGAATCATCAACGAGTATATCGATCAAACAGCGAAGATGAAAGAGAGCAAAGACGAAATTAAAAGTATATCGTTTATAACGACATGCGATCACGTTGGAACACCAATAATGGGATCCATATTAAACCCTTTTTTAATCGATAAACTTTTTACAAGTTTGTGTGCCATAAAATATTTACAGCAACGCTGCTTATTATTACCATTTACTTTTAAACTATCTATTAGAATAGAGTAGTAATTACCAATCAAAAATTTGGAACTATTCCGTGTTTTATCCAACCCAAGAATTTAAAGAAATATTAATTTAATAAAACTTAATAAAACTCTGTTATTTAATGACTAAAGAAATCTATCATCAAAGTTGGTGGCAGTAAAGATTAGTAATTTGTAATTATGGGGCTACGTGCCCCATCGAATCCTAAAATTAGAAAAAAACTGTCACCTTAGAATTCTGCCATTTTAGAGAGATTTTTAGTTAAAAATTTATCGAAATAAAGGTAATTATTCTTAATACCTGTAGCATTAATTTTGAATAAATAATTAGTAATAAATTCGAAAATTTCGTAACTTAGTTGCAGAACTACATTTTTCATTTCATCGTGTTCCCAATATTCGTATCATTTCGATAGATTGAATTTCTGATACATCCTCACATTTGCAAAAAAAAAGAACGTTTTCTGATCCAGTTTCGTCGTTTAGTTAATTTAAAGTATAAAATGACTAAAAAGTTAAAAGTGTATTCAAGCTTCAGAATATCTCTCGTAATTTGAACTTTTATCAAGGATGTAACTTCTCTGAGGGACGAACTGTAGCAAAGAATAAAAGGTAGTCGATAAATTGGTTCGAATGAGTACAAAGAACAGTATAAAAGAGCGGCCTCGTCGGGTCGAGGATTTTCAAAATGCGCTTTCAGTAGGTTACTTCATTGAACCATGTCTTTTTTCATGGTTTCTACGTTTTAAACTGACAAATCATCTAAACTCTTTCAAGAGCGAGTTTATTGGATCCGGAAAAGGATAATTACTCTTTTCATTGTACAGGTATATTTACTTAGACTATACTTGTAAACAAATTGCAGTTGTTCATGTATTTATGCGAAATTTAAGTGTACTCGAATGTACATAATATACATAATGAAATATACAAAATGTTGTAAGTACCGTTTGCAATTTTTAGAAGGTGATATAAACTTTTACTCAAGTTCATAAGAAATAAGATTTTATAAATTCCATACCTTACTATAAAATATAAGTAATATTAGTAAATATAATAAAATTCAATTTCTATATAAAATTCTATTATTGTATTAACATCCGAAGTCTTTCTCTCAATGTAGAAGTCCTTTTTTAATCTGATTTCTAGTTTAGGAAGTAATGAATCTAAAAATGAAGAATTTCCCAAGTAACAAAATAATTGTATAAGATTTGACAGTGACAAGCACCATTGGAATATGAATATCTATGTAGAAATATTAAATGACGTAGAAAATACCAAACAATATTTTGAAATAACAAAAGAAAAATAATGTACACACGCGTTACCACTTAATCTTTATATCTTTTAGAATCATGTTTGAATGAACTACCTATATGTACTAATCTTGCTCAAGAGATTAAATTGTTCCAATTTTCACGTAAAAGACACTGTTACTCGATGAACGATGATCAACCTGACTCTTCTCCTACGAAATTACCATCATTTTCTATTTTTAGTTGAACCGATTTCTTAATCCTACGATCCTTGATCCTTGTACGAAGAAGACTGGATCACTTCTGACTCGTTTTTTATTTTATTTATAAGTTACATGTATGTATCATTGTTCTATCGAATTATACGAACTGTTGTATTTTATTTCTTAGGAAAATTTAGTTGTCATATGAGGAAGAAAACGGGACGAATAATGAAACGTATACAACGTGGATGAAAATGCCAGGAACGTTCCTAATAAAACCAAACGCCGTTGAACGTGAAAAGAATCCTAAAACTAATTATTGAAAATATCTCTAGAAGTCAGTTACGTAGTCCAGAAACGTTCGACGACGAAAAAGAGAATATTCGATAGCTAACAATGTGAATTACGTTACGACAAGCATCATCAGTGTAGAACGCAACTAAACGGAACTTCTGTTCTTAAATATGGTAATCAGAGTACGGTTTAATTGAGGCAAGCGTATAGTTTATACAACGGTACTCGTGTAACGCAACTGACTCTGTATATGCTTTGAATAATAATACATGTATTTCGGTGGTGAATTTCGTCTAGTACCTGTAATTTTCCGAACAGAATTGTGAAGTGTTTGTTAATACCTCTCGCGTTGATTTCTATTTGTGCGACTTGTTAGAGAAAATTAAATATGGAATAGGTATGATGGAATATTACAGTTGCCCTCGAAATACATTTCGTTACGAATACAATTTGTCTTCGTTAAGGTGAAACCATAATTTTTCTCATATAATATCGAATGTGTTTCGACATCATGAATCGAGGAATTTAAGTCAACGATAAAAGAATTTGAAAAAAAAACAAAATTATTCTACGTAGAAATATTTCAAAATATTCCGATTAGTTAATCCAAAATGAAAATAATGGTAAAAATTAGTAGAAATGATCGATATTTGTTGTTTAATAGTAAGTGGGAGTTTTGGCTGGTTGAAGGAAATAAAGTTTGGCTTCTCCTAGTTGATCGTTTTACGTCGATATAACACATGTGGTTTGGACACTTGAAGTTTATAAATTGTCTTTCGTCCTGTACAATAGTCTCAATAAATTTCGTAAACATTTTATTTTTATTTCGATCCATATGAGGTATTGCACGGAATCTAATGTGATATGGCAGTGAGGCTTCGTTAATTGAATTTCTGTCGGTCGCTGTAATCGAGTAACATCCCCAAGTAATTTCTTCCCTCGAGGAGAAACCTACATTTGTCACGGCTCTGGGCTACAATAATCGTCTTCATGGTTCCTGAATCTAATTATATCGCTAATGAATGAAAAGCTGCTTTTGTGGTCGAGTAAATTGAGGTACGGGGAGACGTAAGATCGTGGTTCCGTCGTTTACTGATGGTTTGACCCCGGCCTAACGACTCGACAATTATTAAAACTGCCGAGATTTTACACTTTTGTGCGGGAATTATTTTAAGCAAACTTCTTTGTCGAATTATGCTCAGAAATTGTCAAAAGAATATCCCTTAATTTAATTATTTCTATACCAGAAAAATCAATATATACTTAATTGCAAAAGTGCTATCAAATTAAACGATTATAAAAACTTCCAAAAATAAAGAAGGAATTAAACAACAATTTAAAAAAAAAAAACTACGTTTTAGTCTTTCAGCAAAATATAAGGGCTCGAAAGTCTTCGGATTTGAGATTGAACCGTGACGAAACGAGCAGTTTCAAGAAATTCATTCGGGGGATCGCTGCCTTTCAATCTGCTTAGCCCGAAAGTTCATCAAATCACGATCTTCCTCAAACCACCATCAAAATGCCGGTTTAATCATTCCTTTGCACTGTAGCTTCTTTAAGCTCGACTTGCAACGTTCGCGCGCTTTCAATCCGATGAATCGCCTGATAACTACATTTCTTTGATTGAATTCGTAACTCACGCGATTTTTCAACCTTTTCTAAGAATTCTGCTCTTCTCCTTCGTCTCTTCTTCTTATTTTTCCATATAAATAATAACCACATAATAACTAACTGTAGCTGAGAGATGAGAAAAGGTATATTTCGCGTAACGAGGAACACAGTATGAAAGGAATTAAAAAAAAAGCGGAGTTTTACTGATCTATTTAAATCTCTGTGATAGTTGTGATTAGTTCCCTGAGAAAAATTTTAATTCATTGCTTTTTAATATCGTATCACGTTTGCGGCATAGAATGGTGCGAATAATAAAAACGGGGAGAGAATTCGTACATATATACATTTCAAATTCGTAAAAGCTCAAAATTTGTATTCTAATGAATGAATGAATCATTAGATATGATTTATAACAGAATATAAATTTAAATCTATATCAGGATATAAATTACATATAATGTTCCCACTATTTTTATCTACTGCAATATCGAAATAGATGGAGGAAGATAACAACACTGAAAATGTCGATGACGCATATATGTGTATGTAAAACAGAAAAAAGACAGTCAGGAGTTCACAGGAGAAAGTGTATGCAGTGGAATCATCACCTAATTTTTCATACTTGTTTTTAATAAATATAATAAAAATATAAAATGTAACGAAGAACTTGAAGCTGAAATCTACAGATTATATCTGACAATTCACTAATTTTTGTTATGAGAAATTAATCGTGCTTTTCAATTTTCATTTTCCGATCTCGCTCTAATTCAGGAACCATGCATATTACAATAAGACTTCTTTTACATTTTCCTCAAAGCTAACAAATATTTTAATAATAATTTAATAATTTATAACAATTAAATAAAAACCATAAACATTATCGTAATTTTAATTTACTATATATTTCACGTGTCCGTTCTATCGATCCTAAGATCCATCACCTTTTTAGCTCAAGCCAATCAGTTCGTCGCTATTCGATTTTGCTGACAAATTAAATTTCGAAATTCCAGACAAAAAGCTGACGCTGTAAACGACACGTCATTCGCTTTCAGGGCGCAAAGTTGTACGCTAAAGTTCTTAATTTAGAACCTGTCTCCGACGACAGTAGCCAACAACGTAATCGTGACGCACTACTTTTTCCTTGCCACATTTCCTTTCTTCCTTCCCCAATCAATCATGGAATATAAAAAATAGAAACGTATTTATTGATGTATGGATATTTATGTAAATTCGTATTCTTAGAGATTTTTATCAGTTCCTAAATAATATAAAGAATGATCGTCTTGATTAAGTAAGAAACTCATTGTGCAAATTTATATTTTTGTAAACAATACTAAAGAAATAGATTTATTTCTAATTAAAATAAAATTCTAAAATCCTAAATACTCTAAATATTGCGTTAAATAAATATCGTATTTAGAGTATTATAATTACGTTAAAAATTAAATGAATTACATTTAAAAATTAAGAATATTAGAATTGAAAGTTCCAAATATTATAAAGAATACTGTACTTTGAATATTTCATACATTTTTCGTATCGTATGCATTCTCATCTATTATTCTACATCTTTAAATTTTCCATAAATGTATAAAAGTTCGCAGTCTAGTGATCAAAGATTCGCTTTACTTGACGTAAACGGACGGTTCTTTAATCCTCAGATGGTGAAACTATCCGGAAGAAATTTCGCAGCATCGATTTTTACGCGGTAAAGAATAGCCTGTTGATGCTAGTGGAATTTGTCTGCGGAACTTCTGCCTTGCTTCTCCGTCCAATCCAAAAGAAAGATAAGAATTACTCAATCGTGGATGTATCACAAGATTCATTTACACATATAACATCGCTTAATATTCGACAAATACTTAGAGTAATGTTGTTCAAATTTGGCGGAATTAATTATATTTGAATAATGAACGTATTTGTTTAGGTGTAACTAATATTGGTCTTTCATTAATTCGTCAAAATATTTTAAGAATGGAAATAGAGAGATTGACTTGATGATGTTTTATGTATTTCGTAACTAATAGGTTTTTTTTAATACTTTGTCGACTAAACAGCTATTTAGTTTTAACATTACAATAGCTCGGCAACTAAAGGCATTGTTTTTCTCATATTAAGCGATTGAGATATCGAATGTTCAAAGAAAGTTGATAGGAATGATTCATTTCTTCTTTATGACACGACAATTGGTACGTACACGATCAACTTTGAAACTATTGTTTGAATTGACGTTTTATTTAGCTGACGAACGATAGAAATATTGGATCAAAATGGTGAATCCTTGTGAAAAGTAGTCGATTTCAACGAGTGTCTATTATTCGACATCGTGTGTTCAGTTGTACGGCGAGATGGTTGAAATGTTTCGGTGGAAAAGTCGGGAAACAACTAGTCATGTTCCGAAATTGACTGGTCCCGAGATTGAAACCACAGACAGTGGACGTGCGCTACAATTTCTTCTTTTTTCATCATACTTTCTACAAACAAGATATTTTAATGAATCTTTCTGCGTAGAATATTCGGAAATGTCAGATTAATTAGCCGTTTCATCGATTAATTTTTCCTGCATAAAATTATTAAAAATGAAATTAGAACACAATAAATTATTGTTGAAATGTATAAGATAATTCCATTTTTAATCGAAGTGTATTTTCCTAAAATGTACAATATTCATATTTAGTTAAAAAGTATTTTACGAATTTCTCAACTTGTAGAGTGCGTATATAGTAATATGTTTTAATGTTTAAAAGCACTTGCTCCGTCTGTGTTCAATTATTTCTACCATTCTCTTAAACTAATCAAGATATGTCTACTATTTTACCAGGAGTATGATTATAAAATAACTTTTGTATCCATTTTGCAATATTTGACAGTATTGTTCACATTTCATGTTATTCTTCTCTTTGCACCGTTGGAATAACGAATCGATGATAAATAATAACACAGAAATGTAGTTAATGCACTCAATTTATATTTCAAAAAAGAAAGATGAATGAATTTTATTAATTTAAAAAACAATATAATCAAAACACACAAAAATGTTTTGGTTTCCATATATAACAACGAAGAGGCAAAATTATATATCTTTCAAAAGAAATACATATCAGAATCCTAATATAACTGGCGTAATATCGTCATGAATACACGGTGACCCACATAAAAGGTTACAAACTACTTTGTCCTGGAAACTGCTAAAGATAACGGCAAAATCCCTTCTTTCGAAATTTTAGGGTTAGCTTTATGTAACTTACATAAAATTGCGACCATTCGGTCGGCTCACATTTTCATATAAAATAGACGTATAAAACGCGTTAAGAAACTCGACGAATTCTCGAAAACGTTTGTCAATGATACTCGTAGTCGGTTTTCTACATTATACCCCAATTTCAAGGAAATTATATTTATACGCGTTCACCTACAATGATTCCTGGAATTATTCGTACACTGACCGATCCCTTTTAGAAACATATTATGTGTATAATACGGAGTAAATAAAATTTCAAAACGTTTCATATCGATCAGTCACTGCATAAATATTGTATGTCTACATTTAGCGTTTTCGAGATAAGAAATTCCAAAAATTCAGTGATATTATATAAATAAATAAATAACGTTTGCACTGTATTTATCTTCATCAGAGCTATTATAAAACTTTTTGCAAATTGTACATTGATCCTTTTTAGGAACATAAAATGATAAACGTGGATCATGCTTCTTAAACATACGTCTATATGCATTAAATACGATAAATAAAAATATTATTTTTGACAAATCCATATTCACTTTATTGAAGTAAATATAAATGTAATTTTTATACAGCATAAAGAAACAGTCAAGAACTACGTGTTGCATGTAAAAACTCAAATTTGACAAAAGATGGATATACAATATTTGTGCAATAAGTCATCGATATAGTACGCGCAATATACGAATAAAAGATAAAAGTTTAATATGGCAAGTGTACGAATAGTTTTGTGAACTATCGTAAATAGTTTATGCATGACTCCTTGTATTCTACAGAAATGACTGAAACGACAGTGCAAGCACGTGAACACACTCGCGCTCTCGTTGCTGTAAAATGACTACTAATTTCTCAGCCGAAGGATCATCAATTCATGAAGCAGAGCAGACGTAATTTCACTCGTTCATTAATTCTACAAGCCGCGTTCATATTGTTCGATTCACGCCACGTAATAACTAGGGGCTCTCGAAAACAATCGAAAACGAGCGTCGAGTTGATAATGTTCCGACGAGTAAATTCGCATGAAACCACCAGGATCGCCATAGGAATGGAAATGCCGTGAATAACAACGCGTCTTGATTGTTTCGCCAAGACAAACCTTCATTTATATCCAGCCAGTTAATTTCATGGCTGCCGCAATGAAACGTCAAATGAACAACAGACGGGTTCTGGGTACAAATTTTCTGCCACCAATTGGAACTTCAACGTAACACCAAGGAACAATAATTAAGGTTGCAAATTAAATTTGAAGTAATGCATGCTTGTACGATCGTACACGAAAGTATTTGAACTCTTACCGCAGAAAACTTTGTGGAAGAATAGAAAATGTATATAAAAATTACGAGATATTTATTACAGACACGGATTTAGTAAACAATTAGTATACGTCATAAATAGCCATCTTGAGCATACAATAAGTGTTAAAAATGGTCCTATTGAGTATTGAAGTTTATCAATATAATGAATAATTGACTATTTAAAGCTTAAATAACTTTGTGATCTCTGCGAATAATATTCTCGTACTAAATATCTTGTAATTTCTACATTATATTCTCAGATTTGTTTCAAGCTTTGTTCGTATAATTGTGACACTCGTATCACATTACAGTGCTAATGAAATTACAAAATGGTTCATATAACACACAACATATCCATAAAAGGTGTATCCAAGTGCTTAAATACTTTTGCGAGCGTATGTATTATATTGGTAGATTCTTATCGGTCTTTCCGCATTTAAAACCCGCATTATTCAAGTGCTAGCGGCTGGCATATCGTTAAATGGTGTAGATTCTGTAAATAGGAGCATTTATAGAAAATGCTGGCAGGGGAATTGCGAATGTGCATTTATCTCGAATACTGACATTTCTGTGTTACGTCGATTAAGATTTGTTTGCTCGTGTATTTTAGATGAACTAGTTCATATCGCTTAGGAACTGTTAAATATTACGTCGACTTCCCCTTGGCTATAACTTTTATTTTAATTCTTTCATTTTTTTCACAGAGTGATTTTTCAATAGTCTTTGACGATAGGATTTTTATGATGATATATATTGTGACAATAATAATAATTCATGTTAATTCAGTAGTATTAAATTTTCCATAACAATTATTGTTACAATTTACAATTTTTATAATTCTCACGAATTTATCTTCTTAATGCGAAAATGAAATATTTTGTCGAATACTTAGTCTTCTAATTTCTAATTTAATTTCATTATGTTCGTAGTCATATTATGATATTTTACAGGAAGATCCTTTAATAGTGTCGTAATAATATTTCAAGATAATTCGTCGAAATAATGTCTCGAGATAATAATAAACGACGGTATTTCCTAGAAATATTCTATTACAATAATTTATAATAACTTGTACAATCGTATCCTAGAATAATGTTCCACAATATTATTCAACGTGAGTAATTCGTGTCACGTCTTTCATGTTAAATGATTGCATGAATTTCCAAATGCACTTGGGAGAACTTAGTGGCGTGAGAGCCACTTTGTCAATTTACAATGGTGTAACGATGAATAGTTCAATATTTTTCACATCATTTCATTTACAAATGTGTTGTTTTATCGCAAACTGATTTGTATTTTTGATATATGTTGCATGAACTCTGTCAAATTTATAAATAATTTACGAAGCTGGAAGAATGTGAAACAAATTGTAAAGGAAAAAAGAACAAAAATAAGAGAAATAAAGAAGAAGAATTGATGAAAGTACGCATGGAATAATTGTCTATTTTATTAAAATCAATAACATTTTTAGATTTCTAGAAATTTCAAATTTGAACTTCTTCTTTTATGACTTTTAATTTTTCATCTGAATTGAAAGTTTTCATTACATTATTAATAAAATGTTATGCTAATATTAAGAATTATTTTATATTGGTGCAGTACACAATAAATATTTCGTATGTAACGGGAGTAACGATAGTTAAATAAATTGACATGTGAATATTTAATGCATATTTATTTATCTTGATTTTTCGGAGTAGGTTGCTGACATATTCGTTGTTATGCCAACAAGCGGGCGTGGGTGGAATATGGCATTTTTCCACAACACGATCCTCGGAAAATTTGTTTGCGAACATTTTTTCGATTCTCCAGTTCGGCAGCAAGAGCAATACGAACGCGACAAATTAGAATCTCGTTTTACAAGGTATCCAATATGAGCCGCACATATTACGAAATATTAAAACAAAAAATCAGAACAAGAATTGCGAAGGGAAGAAATTGGTACAAAAGCATTTTTTTCATTCAACTCGACATTTCCTTCTATTTCTACGTTAATACAAATTTAGATTTTAGTTATGTTTAAACGAACGAGTATTAATCATCGGCTTTGTAAATTAAACATGAGCTATTAGAAAAAATATGATCCTATATATTTTTCCCTAAATATATTTTATATAGGATAATGTTGTTAATATAATGAATGCTCTCTGGCGTAAAATTTCGTCACAGTTGCACATAATCAAGTTCTTTCATCGACGAGAAATTTTCTAGCAGCTGCAGTGAGAAAGTTCGCCTTCTACCACCTGTTGGTAATGATTCAAGACCTTACAACTTTAGTTCGCAAGAACATCGTTCGTGCTGACACTCAACTTGATACCATATACTAAGGTTATACTCTACAATTTTAGAAGAATTCTAATACAAATTCCTTATTCAAATTCCTGTTAAAGGATGTATTTTCTTCCCTCAAATATCAGTCTATCAAGAACAAAGCAAATGTGGATACAAATTCTTCCATATTAAAATCTTATATTTTCAAATTACGTTTATATTATATTTTACATATACAATAGTTTCCTACAAACTGAAGATATATTAAGTATAAATTTCTCATTCAATGCCCCATAAAAAATTTTATCTTTCATCGTAATATTGAATTCAAAAAGAAAATTAGTATAACAGGGCAATAATTTCTTATGAAACGAAAACACGTACATTCCAAGGGTAAATGGTGCTCTAAATAATGAGTCACACTTGTCATCGAGGAAAGTGACGATTCCTCTGTGACGGAAAAATGCCAGAAACACTGGTCATTGTGGCTCCCCCTTTTCTCACCCTTGGCATACAGCCACTTACGCAACTGTACGCCATAAATCCAAAAGTTACTGCTTTTTCTTTGCACGAATGCTACGAGCCAAATCTAAAGAATAACATTTGTTCCCGATGTCACATCGACTATGCGCGTAACATCTATGACAACGATTATTCATTTTTTGAACACCTTTTATCTCTCTTTTTTTTGTACAGAGAAATGTGTCAACTAACAAAAGAATAATCGAATTGCTTTCTTAAAAAAACTATTGAATAATGTAGTAACAAGTTTCACCACTTTCTTAGAAAAAGGTAAATATATTTCTATGCAAAACGAGGGTCGAAAAGGATTGTGAACCACAAGTAAAATTACGCGGTAGCAAGTTTCATCGCTATTTGCTTGTAAAAATCGAGCCCAAGGACTACTGGGTAATCTTCTTAAGCTTCAATTCGTCTGTTTTAAATTTCAAGCTGAGCGAGGACAATTCCATGCCTGTCGTATAAATCTTACGACCATCGTGTTCACGTTTGTGAGTTTATTCGAATAATTAATTAGAACGTTTGTTCAAACTTTTTTCTCACGTACCAACTTGGATTCTTTTTTATCGGGATTGCCGCGTAAATTTTAATTGGATCCGCTGCTACATTTTCTATCTTTATTGACAATCTATCGGAGCTTTCGATCGAAATATTTTGTATTAAGAATTTATTATATAGTGATCATATTATATATATAAATGAAAAATACATATTTTATGATTTAAGACCTTTAATAATTTGTGAATTTTTAAACTCGTATAATATATTATTAAAAATCTAAAGATACATTTTGTAACATAGAGAGATTTATTTTAATGCATAATCAATTTCAATTCTGTTTTGTTCAAGTTCCAAATAAGTAATAATTTCATAGCGATCATAATCACTTGTTATAATAAATTGTAATAAAAGATATAGAAATCTTTCCTTAATTTTCGTCTTACAAAGAAACTTAAATCGTTGATCGTCGTTTTTTTATTTTGAGTGTTTTCTTCAAGTAGGATTCGATAAGTTTCCTCATTGAGGAAAATGCAAAAAAAGAAATTTAGTAGGAATAAGAGCTACATGCTGTAACAGTCTGCATCGACCAATGTAATAGAAAGACTTTATGGCACGAACAGGAATACGTTTAAATCGGTTTCCTATAATAAGAGTTTCAGGTTGGATGAAAAGTGTGCACTAATTTCAGTCCTATAAGGAACCAACCTTCGCAAAGTTTAATTGATCTTACCAAATAATACGATTGTTTCGAAGTTTTTGCGTTTTTATTATATCAAGTACAGAATTGATTATATTGATCTCATAACCATTAATATTATTATCTCACAAATAAATTTTACGAAATTACCAACCAGTAAAATAATTTGAAAAATCAATATTCACTTCTTTATAGCCTTTGAATTCTTTTCGATTCATAAAATTTTGTAACGATTTGAACAAATGGTAATCACATGGTGTTTCCTTCGGTAAATACGAAGAAAATTGCTTATAATTTCTCCATTGAATATTTCTATTCTTTTTCCAAGTGGGTATTCCGATTTACTTATGAAGAGAAAGAAACATAATTGCAGCTGTAATCACAGTAGAATATATGAATAAAAAAAAAACAAAGAAGTAGCAAATGGAAAAATTTGTCATTCAATTGAATATAAAATAATAATGAAGAAAAACGTTTTGTTCTTTGATTTTCTAATTAAGAAAAATATTCGTATATTTCTTGCAATAAATTAAGTTTTATATAAGGTCCGTATATCTTTTAAATCATTGAAAACGACAGAATATAGAATACGCTTAGTTGATAAAATCTTTATTATCAGAATGCACTTACCGATAATGAAGAGTTTCCTCCATCGTCAGAATTCTTAATACGTCTAACGTTCGCGAACCGCAAAGGTAGCAGAGATTCATTTGGGGCTGGGAAAAATTGCTCTCTTGATAATTGCAGAGTCGTTGCGCGAAATGTAAGACGTTAAACCCGGAATTACTCTCTACTTGTACTTCCAGCGACAAAAGTCTCATTCCGTGACGCAATAAAGGAACCTCCATCACTTTTTAAAACTGAAGAACGCTGATGTTTTTGATCTGCTACAGAATGAATCGTAAAATAACTTCCAATTATTCCACAAATGTTCCCTAACGTATAATTCTTTCATTCATTAAACGTTTATTATAAAATTACACAAATTATCCAGAATAAAAAAGATGATCCTATACGATATTAGAATGAAATTCAACTGAAAATGATAGAATACAATGAAAACGAATCAGAAGGTTATTTAATTAAATGATCGAACTACCTTGTGTTCTCAAACAAAGAAACAATATTTACATGATGAAATTATTTCTGATATGAGCAGTAGTTGTATAAAATTTTTAATAAATGAAATTGAATTAAAATTGCTATTGCATGGAAGAAACATACAGAAAAATAAATTAAGAGAATTAGGATTTATCCGGAATCGTATCTGATTGAACATTGAAGGAGGAATGAATGTTTTAACGACATTTAATGAGACTTTTGTTGCCTTGTCAATAACCTTCTGAAAAATTTGACTTCTTTCGCGATTCTGACATTTTCAAATTACAAATTAATACATCATAGTAAACATTTCCTTCTTGCATGAAATTACCAGTTAACAAGAATTTTCACATTTTTTCCAAATTGACGTGTTTTATCAATCTAAAATTTCACGGTACATTTTTGTTCAATAGGCGTGCTTGCAACGAGTAGAATATTTCATCTATGAAATTAGAGTAACTTGAGACTGTCATTCATCGACCTAGTTTTCCATTGGTGATTTTAATTAATCTTTTAATGTTCAAAAGACATCACATTTATGCAAAAAATATTCTGACCCCTTTCCCATAAAAGAATTTCAATTATACCTTTCACAGAAATCGAATTAATTATCTTCCCCGTTTTGCTCGTCGAAAGTGAAGTATAATCAATCTTGAAGTGAAATTCGTTTTGGTTCGGAATGAAATAGAAAGATTCTGGATAGACTTTCTCACTAAACTTCTTAATTTCTTACTGTATGCAGAGAGATAGAAATAAACGATAGAAATGGCTTCTTATGCGCATCAATAATTAATCAGATCCTTTAAACACTTTCGTCCTTGCTAGAAAAATATTTGGACTTGTAAATATCATTGGTCGATGGTTTGGGAATGGATTAATATAAATCTTAAATCTGGATTAAATCCTAAAGTTAAATAAAAGAAATCAACAATTTATAAAATTATTCACGAGGTGAAATTACTGGAGTAAATTTTCAGTTATGCTTAAAAATACAACGAAATACAATATGTGCAAATCAGCTTTTAATCACTATTATGATGCAATTTTAAATCCTTCCAAAACATTAAATACTGTACATACAAATTCCATTTATGAAATGTAAAACTACACTGTGCAATGTTAAAAGTATATTGTACGTATACATAAGATATTTCAGATTAAGATGAAATTTTGATTAATTCGTGGATTTATGTAATAATTTTACGTCTTAGAAAATTTAATTAAAGCATAAAATAAATGACTTATGTTTAGTTTGTGTTCAGCTTAGAGTTTATATTATTTATCAAATAAAATTACAATGGATCATTATGTTAGCAATATTATCATTTACTAGTCAGTGCAAGAAGAAAAACAAGATCAACGCCGTGAGATAAATTTTACAATAAAATCTAGAACAAATATTTAATTTACGAGGTGATATAATTCTAACCAAGATTTATATGGTTAATTTTCAGCGACACAGAGCATCACACGAGGAGAACACAATGATTTATCTAATGGAAAGTAGACCATTATCGCGAACAGTGCACTTCGTGCTATTATAACTCATCCACGAAAAATCCCCGTATATATGAATGATAGTTCATTGATTCAGAAAGTTCTTTACCTTAACAAGACCGTCTTCCATTTTGATAAGAAATTTCAAGGTATAATAAAAGAACGTGCTTTATTTTACTACCTACCCAGATCTATCTAGAAAAACCACTGATTTTATGCGACCAATACATCACAGTTCCTCGTTAAATTTTAATCCCTAATTAGTCAGAATCTCGAAACAAGACATGGCAAAGAATATAAAGAAATTATTGAATACTGAAATAGTATCATAGAAATGAAGATTACAGGAAGGAAACTATGATACGTCTAATTTTATGTTTCCTTTTTATTTTGATGTTATTAAATAATTGGAAGGGTGTGTTTTAATATATTATTATATAAACACATGTTATATAAACTAATATATAATACACTAATATATAAACGCATAATTTTCAATACATTATTTTAACCATTAAATAACATCAAAATAGAAAAATTAACAAAATTGTGCCTATCATATTTTTCTACTGTGTCTTTCATTTGTACGATACTATTTGGTACAAGTATTTCAGCAATAGATGGTAAATTCATCAAGTCTTAGGAAAAAAGACTAATGTTTTATCTAATGTGTAAAGTATAATGATTAATACTTTTGAAATCAATATTTTTCCAGATAGTTGAGATCAATAATTTTAATGTAAATATTTCCAAGAGAATCCCACAATTAAATTTAATAAAAAGTCAGTTTTGTTAATATGCGATCGACAAGGTATTGGATTTCAGAAAATTGTGACTTATCATATTTTCCCTCTGTGATCTTCGAATGTGACATAAAATATCGACAGCGAAATAAAACATCGAAATAAAATCAGACTACATCGTCAGCGAAATTACAACCCTCACAATCCACTTTCCCAAGACAGCCCCTCTTTCAGCTATCCTATATTCGTCAATAAAAATCGACATAAAATGAGATATTTTCTCAAAAATGGATTTAAATTTCGTCCACGGAATCGTAGCACTTGTACAACGCGAAATTTCATCCATTCGCCAAGATGAAGGCCTTGTAACCTAAGAAAGATTGCTTCAAAAAGCATTCTAGGAAAAATGGCCGCCACGTACAGGTGAGTCAAGAATTCTATACTACAATGGAGAGGTTACAATTCCATTTTTCAAAGGCTCAAGAGAAGCACTCGGAAGTCCGTTACCGCGTCTACATTCGAAACTCGAACGACGTGGTACGTTTCATCCCTTGGAGACTCGCCAATTTCCATTTTTCCCTTACCCGCATGCGGAGCTTATCTCGATTCTTCCAAGATAATTGCGATTTGAAAATCTCCTCCTAGGTAATCTTCGCCAGTATAATTGAAAGAAACGAGTCCTGGTTTGTTAAGAATGTCGAATTCCTACGATTAAACCTTCGATAGATGGAAATACTTCTTCTTCATTTTTTAATTTTCTTTTCGGAACTATTATTTGGGGAAGAAATAGCAAATTACAGGAGTGGTAAAAAAGTTTTTACGGGGGAATCGATGGGGAAAGTTCGTAATTATGATCATACGCAATAAGTTTGCAGGTGTTTCGGCAGTGTAACTAAAGAAGTTTACCGTTAACCGTTTATTGGCACTTTACCAATTATTCTTTTTCAATAACCGATTATATCGCCGAGAAAGAGAAGTTTATTGCTTGAATGAGAATCTTGGAAATTAAGTCGCTTGGAAAATAAAGGATCGCACGTTTCAAGCTTTTGCTGATTGAGCATTATGAATTAATATCTCCAGAATTAGTTATCTCGAAAATTGTATAATTGAAAGAAGAAATATTATAGGAATTGAATTTTTATGATATTACAATGATTTGATAAATAATTAAATAGATATGAAAAATGAATATTTATAAGTTTTGATTTTATATAGTATGGTAATGGTTTCTATTCTATTTTAATTCTAATGATAATTATTTCTAATGATCCTATTCTAATATTAATTATTAAATCAAAATAACTGTACAAAATACGAATCGAGGGCAGGCATTTCGTAAAACTACAAATTTCATATAAGAAACATGGACATATTTCTTCACCAAAGGTTGAAGAAGGAATGATTGACGGTTTCTATCATTTCGAACGATCTCTGTGGGAGCTAATAATATCAGCCGACACGAAGAATTTATTTACTTTTGAAATTTTATACATTATCGACTCTGAATATAAAACTTTAATTGTTTCCTTTAGAATTTACAATTGATGAAATTGATGATGATGAATTGATTTACAATGATAAATAAATTGAACTTTATGTCTACTACTTACATAATATAAAAATTTCGTCGGAAATTTGTGTAAGAGAAAGAACTGCAATCGAGTCAGTGAATCAATAAATGAGAAAATTACGACGGTTGAAAGTGCAGCGATGCATCGACGATTACGTCCCCAATGAAGTTAGATACAAAGAGATGCAAATGACGCTTGATACCGGAAAGCAATTTGGATATATGATACAAAGCTGGTGGGCGCTGTAAGTGAATTTCCAGCCATATACCAAAAAGCCTCTGTTTCCTGCAAAACTAAACCTTTTAAATAAAATTCCTTCGGGTCAAACGATTCGAAATTTTCACACTCTTCAAGATTATTTCTTTATATTCAATGCATAAGCATACATATGTAGCGGCACTGGACAGTAAACTTTCCAACGGTTTCTGTCTCGTGGCTCGCTACACAAAGACCCTATTCTTCGGTAAGATGATTGCCAGATGTCGATACATTCTGCACAGAATATTTTCAGCTAGCCTAAGGGCTACAAATCTTGGGATTTATTTAGCTAAGGTACTCCAAACGGTCAAACAGCCTTTCTCTGAACAGGCCTTGAATCTATCACACTCTACGGGAAGATACCAGAAATCTGCTGTTCTCACGTACGATGTCACCCGCTAGCAACCTTCTCTCAAGGGCGGTTAGCATCCCTTTTCAACCACTACCATAGATATTAGCCAATTAATAGCAACGTCCATTTCCCTCACTTCCCGAAGGAAGACTTTCCTTGACGAATCCGATGATCTCCTATCCTAGGACACACCCTATCATAGTTTTCCTCCGCAGCATCATCCTGACGGAAAGTAAGTCTTCAGTCTTCAGTCTTCAGTCAGTCTTGAATCTCGGACTGAGTCCGTAGACATCAATTAGAGCCGATAGTCAATCCGAGTTTCTCGACATCTTCGCAATCATCATCCGAACTTATATCGTGCACCGAAACGCTTCAACCGAAGTCGAATTTGTAATCGCAAACCGCGAATCGATAATAGCAATCGCGAGTGCTACGAACAGTGTATATAAAGGTATACATTAATAAAGATATTGTGAAATACACGCAGGTGTTCCTTCGCTCCTATCACGCCCTATCCACCTCACATACATACGTACAGTGAAAGATCAAATTGTTATGATCATTTCTACGATCTAAAATTTTAAATAATTTATACGATTTTTTTTTAAGCAACAGTAGAAAACTTTACAAATTACACATGTGTAGTCTTTAAAATACTTAAACACGACACTTCTAAATTTAAAAATATTCTACAGAATGAAAGATTCAAGGTTTAATGTAATCTACGTACCGTCAAAATTCAATTTTGGATTGAACACCAATAAATAGTTGACAAAATATCATCCACAATATCATCGAAGATAAAAATTAATTCTCGAATGCAAAGATACGCCACGAAATTGGAAATTGTGGAAAATATCAAACTACGTAGGCGATCTTTGGTCTCTTGGACTATATTCCTTTAGCCCGGCCATCCGATAACCCAACCACCAATTTCGAACGCCGTACACGGTGAAGATCCTCTACCAGGTACATTTTCTCTTTTTTCCTTCATTATGGAGGAAACTTTCACCAGCTGGAGTTCCATCGAAATTTCCTGGAATATCGGTTGAAGCTCGGTTCCGATTGGAATTTTCTGCCTATCCTTTATCTGTGACAATCCAGGAAGGCTCGCGATTTCTTCTGTCATCTTCGATTCATGGATCAAAGCACGCTCGAACATCGTGGCAATCACAGGACTTTCCTCCTTTTTCTACGGTTGCTTGATAAGGCTATGACCTACATGCTCAGTGACAAAGAAATAGACCCATCTACTCTTATCCGACAGAAAGTAACAGCAGCAGAGCCTCACCTTCCTAAGAAGTTAATTCATACTGAAGACGAGTGATTCCAAAATGATAGTTCGTTTCGTCTGAAGTCGGCTTTGTGGGGAAGTTTATCGTTTGGAAATGGCTTGTGTAGATTGGGAGAATTAGATTATGCTGTGATACACTGTGACAAGAGGGCCAAGATAATGTAAATTGATTTCTTGTGAAGAAAGTGACACTGTGAAATTATGACTTAATATTAATTTGAAGTTCATTTAAATTTTACGTGAGAAATGGTGAGATTTGGACTTGTAATAATTAAAGGCCGACATCCAGTGCGCCAGAAATGAATTTCTTAAGATGAGGGTTGACGGAGGGTAGTAATATCAATTAGAACATGATCTGAATATTTATCTCTCATATGAAGAATAATCTAGCTTTAAATTTTCACCAAAACTTATTTGTAAAATGGTAAATTACGCAATCTTAAAATATTTCCAGGAAATGTCCTCTCTTATAATATTTTATTTAAACAAATCGATTATCAGGGAGAATACTCGATAATAGAAAATATTCCGACTCTTTACAATTTTCTGTTACTCATAACTCTACAAGTTTATTGCAAAAATTAAATTACCATTTCATAGGTATAAAAATATAATATTTTGGTGGCCGAAAAACCTGTCGAATTCGATTAAAACATTCGTATTTTCTCACCGAGAGAATAGCCATTATCCTCCAATTTCCTCCTACCTTTTTTCCTGGTATTTTACAAACATTAAGTTGACAACTTTTTTAGTTAATGTTTTCTACAATATATATCACAAATATGAAAGTAGATATACGTGTACAGAAAGGAATATGGTTATGGAAGCTACGTGTGAAATCTACCGCCATACATTTTTCCAGTATTCTCATACTTCTCATCTCACACGTGTATTCGACATTCTAAGTATATTTTTCTGCTTCAAAGAAGAAACGAATAGGAGAGGAACGAAAGTAAATGTTAAAGAAACGACGATCGATCAGTTATCTATAATAGTTGTAAAATTTGAAATAGATTCAACGATATAGTGGAACGCCATTTTTCACTGTTATTTGTCTTCAAATAAGCGTTACAGATTCGGCAGCGAAACTCTGAAAAAATTGCAGAGTTCCATCTCAATATTTTTCCATACAGAAAAGAGAAATTCTTGGAATATTTATAGTGACAATTTGTTCTCAACAGAGAACAAATATTTTTCATTCTTTTTATACACTCCCTGGGAAGTGAGGAAACAAAGGTGACAATTGGCTAGATATGAATCTTAAATACGACTTCAAATACGAAATATCAGACTTATACACTAGCTCATAGAGGTATTTGGACATCTATCACATAAAACTTTTATGTTCATATCGTATGTCCTGCATAAAACATTTTGAAGCTTTGGTAGCACAAAGTTTTGGTAATGAAACATAACTGTTACGATCGTATTGGTGAAATTTGAAACCAATTGGAATGCACGAGTGATACATGAAAAAAAGAACATAAGTTCTTTAATGCAATATCAGTACGAACAGATTACAAAAAAATTATATGATTCCCATAAATCATAAGGTATTTCGTTTAAGTGAAGCGAAATGGATTCTAGGAAAGAAATACCAGCCATCAAAAACGCATCAAAGTTGCATACTTATATGCATAAATTTTTATCAACTTCCTTTAACTCTCAGCGCCTGGCTTCCAGCTGTCGCAATAGAGCTTCTGATACGAATTGATTATCGTTTAGCGCGATAGTTGGAAGGCGATAAGCTAGAATTTATTTCCGAACTGCCTTCCTAAGATCAATATAAAAAGAAACGAGAATAGATTCCTATCGTTTCACAAAAAGATATCTGTTACTTCTTACAGCTTTCTGACATTCCTCGATCGTTCTACTGCGTCAAATTTTTCATATTTGCCGAAAATTCATTTGCCTTGAAATAAGCGTTTTGGATTGGTCGGCGAAAGCATGAACAAAATTACAGAGTTCCATCTTAGTATTTTTCCATACCGAAAGGAGAAATTCCTGAATTAATTACGTTAATGGAAAGCACCAGTATTTTCTAAATTTAGTTTCAATCTTTCATATCTGAATTTCAGCTTTCATAGCTATCAAAAGTGTTATGTTATATGTGTATCACTATTTTGTAAATTTAATTTTTCATATCAATATCGAATTTTTCACATCTGTCAAATGTGTTGCTTCATTGATGTCCCATTATTTTTGAAATTTCATCTCAATTTCCCACGACTGCCAAAACCGTTTCATCATTAGTGTGCCATTATTTTTTGATTTCCTAGTTCGAACTCTAATTGCAAGGGGAAAAGTAATAAGGGAGTAAGGAAACACATTCCAAGTTCCAATATGAGCGATTGGGAGCAGGCCAACTTATCCATCTCAATATCGACACGTCCTTTGCTGCCCCGTTTATTGAATTGAATTTATTTTTGCCCAGTGGCAAGAGCTTCTTCAAAGCACTCGGATGTTTATCTTGAGGAGAAAATAAAGGAGAAAAATTTCTGAATTGAATGGCGAAAGAGAAGACAAGGTGATCAAAATAGATATTCTAAGTAAATGATAGTGGCATAAAATTGAAACAGTTGAAGAGAGAAATATATATAGTGACGAATAATAGAGAGTTTAAAGCTATTACTCTATGAATTTTAATAACTTTTGTACCAAAAATGTTTTATTCATTCTGCGGTATATATTTATTTATATAATATATAATATATAATATAATATAATATATTCATTGCTCTTATTAGATATAAATCCATTTTGTAAAATTATATCGTCTTTTTATACTTCTCATTTTATAAACTTCCTGTTGTCCGCTACTGTAACTGTATCGGGCCATCTTGCTGGTTAATATCTTTTAATCCACAGAAGGAGCACGGAACGTACGTATTTTTCAAATATATAAGGAAAAGGCAAGAAGAAGATCCATGGAATGGTAGTTTCCTTTAAGTAAAAAATTAGAAAGTAATCTATCGAATTCAGTTTCTATATGTTTATGTATAATTGAATGCGAGGAATGGAGAAAATAGATTAAACGTAGGATATTATGGATTAATTCAAAGTAGCTCCTCTTTAATCATATAACAGTAAAAATAAAAGATACAAGCAAAAGTTAACTCAACAAATTACGAAATTAGAATTCTACCTGTAAAGTAAAAAATAAATGCTGTAGCTGATCAGCAGCAACTACTTAGTGCAATTACATTATATGTGAATATTTACTCAAGTTCATATTTGAAATAGCTGTTATCTATAACGTAGTCAACCACTTTTATTAAATATTAAATCGAACGTTGAAGTAAAGTTTAAGAGAAATATACGTATAAAAATAAAGTACAAAAATAGATCATAATAATATAACATTTTATGTAATACTAACAACCGTGATTTTAGCGTATAATAAAAAATCATTTGATCTTCGAAACGAACAAAGTAGAATTAGAGGATAAAAAGAATAAAAAATAAAAACATTGATAACATACTGACAACATGTTGAAAATTATATAAGAACATTTCTTCATGAAAATTACTAACAATTTCGTTCGATAAATTCTGTATTTTAAGAATAGACTTCCTTCAAGAGGATGTTCTATGCTACTTTTCATCCTGTCAATTACGTATAAAACATTTAAAAGGCTTACATTTCCATATAAATGGAACTTATATCTTCCTTTTAACAAACCAGAGCAGATACTGTTCTAAAAATAAACTTTATTCAAAAGACGTCTATGCTATTCTTCATCTTATCAAGTACACATAAAATGTTCAAAAGGCGTACATTTCTATATACTCAATGTATATTTCTCTCCTTTAATAAATCAGTATACATATTTCTCCAAGAATGAGCTTTTCAAAAGATTTATTTTATTTTATTCTATTTTTCATCCTGTCAAGTACAGGTAAAACGTTTAAAAGGCTTACATTTCCATATACTGAATTTATATTTTTTCTTCTAGCAAATCACAACTTCTTGTTGCAACGTTCCACACATGTATTTCAATCTCGACTTTCGAGTAACAAACTGGTCACGATATTACCAGCGTGTCACGTTCTCAAACTCGTTTCTTCCCCCTAATAACGTTTCAAGACCACATCAGCTCCCTATCTGTCGTCTGAGTCGTTTTGCACCATCCGCGTGTCGGGAACAAAGAAACAAAATCTTTTTAGTCAGCGAGTTCCTACGACGTTTACGCCCCTCTGCCTCTTTTCCTTTTATTTTAGTTTATTTCTTTTTAAACCGAAACTGAAATAAAATGAAACATTACACTGTCCCTGGAAACTTACATTCGATGCTAGAAGTCATCGTTTCATTTTTCCGGTTCAAACTACGATGCTATATCTTTTAACGGAAACGAAATCGAGATGGACGCAATGTGAAATTGTGCTCATTAAAAAGATATAGAAATTTTGTACGAAATTGAAAACTTAAATCAAGACGAAAATAATTAGTCGATTAAACAAATTTGTGGAATATTGGGACTTTTTAATTTTGCAAAAATTTTACATGTTTTTTTACTTAAATACGAGAAACAATTAAGCATCATTATATGAATGAACATTATTATTTAATACGATTACTGAAACATTGAGTTATGTTCTGAGAGAAAATTTAAATGCATACATGATTATACTGATTTAAACCGCTAAAGACAAGAAAAAAATATATCCATCCGATAAGTCCCAGACTCGTTCTACTAACTTCCTTTGACCAGTAAGAAATTAGCGCAACAAAGAGTTAATTATTCGCAAATGCAACAGCTGGGACCTCGAACAAGCTCACGCTATCTCTAAAAGCAGTTTCCGTTATTGGAATATTAATTAACGAAAGTTTAAGAGGGCTTCATAGTGACTGCATTTAACTGAAGCAATTTGAACCGTACATTTTAATTATCTGGTCTTATTTAACAGACTATCTGCACGTCAAAACTTATCATTCAGAAGAGAGCGAAGAAAAGGGAAAGAAAAAGGAAATTTACATGTCGCGTCGTTGTATAAATTTTTCTGATCAAATCAGTTCAGGTATTAAGTTCCCTTTTCACAGCTTGGTTTTGCTTCCTCGATGACGCCGAAAAGTTTTAACAAACTTTAATCGAAACACCGACTGGAAAGAAATGGTAGCTGGCACGAGTCTATTAAAGAGCCTTTGTGATGAAGTACTTAAAGCTTTTCAATTTCCCAGGACTTAAATTTATGCGTAAAATCGCGTAAAAAAGCGTTAAAAACATTATTGCCACCGGAAAAGATATTTATCGGTCAAATCGAAACTGTTTCAATAAGATCCGGAAGCAGAAGAAAATTCGAATCAAAATAGGAATAGCAGCGAAAGGATTACAACTCAATTGCAATGAAGAATACGGCTTACACTCGATGTTATCCTTTTCAATAATAAGTTCTGTTTCGTACTATCATTGAAACTCCATTAACGTCTCTTGTTTCCCCGCTAAGTCTTTCAAGTTTCCTTAAAAAATGTTTCGAAAGAAATAAAATTCTGTTATCGGTGCGACAGTTCCAATTTCCAGGTTCAGCCCGCTCTGCTATACAGTGTGTCTCAGTGCAATCATGGTAGGATCGGAAAAGGGATGGTGCTATGTGAAAATATAAATTGAAAATATAGGATTGTATTTTCTTCGTACGACACTTCGTTTTCGAGATAATTGACTTCGAAAATTCGTGAAATATAGGAAGACTGTGAAAAAGGAACATGACGAGTCATACATTAACTGATGTCATAATTGGGACTATGTTACTGACTTTTCCCTTGGAACTTCTCTCGAGCAAAACATGCTATTTTCGTATAAAAAATGGAGAAGACACAGTCTCAAATTATTACATCGATGAAAGATTTAAGAAGAAATTTTAAGATTTGAAACGATGTAGTTAACGAAGCTTTAGTGATTTGTAGAATATTTAGGAATTTCTAAAAAACTAGACTTCAAATGAAAAAAATCTTAATTTACGTTTTCTACTTGTCATCATATCTAGATTAATCTTCTGCCAATTACTCGCTCCTATCCACTCAGAAATTACTCAAACTCACATGAAATGCTAACCAAATACAAATTCACGTAGTACTTGACAAATCTTCAAATTTGATTTTCTCGAAAGCCAAGCGTCACGTGAGAAAATATTATTCCACATTTTCGACTTCTTTCTCCACGTAGAATCACCTTCTTGTTGATCGTACTTTGATTATTCAGACACTCTGTATATTTTCTGGTTTCTTTCGCGGAACGTAACGCAGTAACGAAAGGAATATTGATTGAAAGGAGAAAAAGGAACAGCGAGGTCGGAGGCAGAACATTTTTATTGGAACGCAAATATCACGATCTCTAACAATGCAAGGCATACAGATTTTCTCGTTGCAGCAAACGTTCCATTGTGAGAACATATTAAAAAAAGCAAGGAGTAACTTGATTATATCGCAACACTGGAACAAAGCCGTGTTCTGCGAAATCGAATATCTCTGCTCGTTGGTGATACACGAGCGAATTCGAGGATAGGATGGAGAATGTAATTCTAGTCTACCTGCGTTATCACAAAATTAATTCGCTCACGCTATAGCGAAGAATAGGTTCGATAGCTTTAGCAAGATTCAGCGCAATTATTCGAGCGATTTTCAATGGGTGATTCTTTAGTCAATTTTTTTCACATTAATCGAATATTTTAATTCAAAATATTATTCTTATTTCTCATAAATCGACTTTAAATTTGTGTTTATATAGAATGAGTTATTTGGATCAGAATCCATCCTTTATGTTCCGAAGGTATTTTAAAATTCCACATTCGTTAGAATTCTTTCAGAACATTTTTCATGGTATTTGAATATTTTTGCACATTATATACATCCTATGGCATTGAGTTAAAATCTTTGCGTATTTCAGTTTCTCATAAATGTATAATTTACAATCATTTAATTTTGGGCAATTGTATTATATCCATACAGTGTTTACAACATCTAGGATATTCAAACATTTCAAAACTATAATTAAAAAGATAATTTTCAATGATTCAAAAGAAGAAAAAGAAAAATCTGAATGATACCACACAAATAATTTTTTCTCTTGTTTGTGATGGAAATGTCCGGAGAAAAATTTCGTTTTCGAAATTTGATATTCGTGTTCTGGAATCGAACAAGGCGATACGGTGAATCAGAAGTATGGGAAGATTAGTATAACCCCGCGCTAATTTAACCAATCTCCACGGACTTATCACGATCTACGAATAGGCGCTGTGATTTGTCCGTCGATATTTGTTGCACAGTGATTTACCTCGCTGAAAGAATTCGCAATGCCACTACAATTTCTACGACTTATCTAACTTGGACCAGATATACTATAATACGTAACCATCCAATCATGCCAATCATGCAATCGATATATCGAATTAAGGAAAAAGAAAAGGAACTAAATAAAAATTCGTAAGAAAAAACGTGGAGTACAAGCTGTACGAATTTTTGAGTTATTAGTTAAATTATGTAAACTTTATTAACAGTAGCAAAATAAATTAAAAGAATTTATAAAGTTATAAATATATACAAAATAAATATATAGGAAATGAAAATTGTGTTGTATATCTACTGAGAAGTTAAATAGTAAAGTAAATTTTCCAAATGTTTTTAAAGAAGTTTTTTTTAAAGAAGATAAACTTACAAAAATTCTAAAGAATTCTTAAAGAGTTCTGAAACAACGTTATTTTTAAATGCATCATTTCTGGTATATGAAGCTCATCTATTTACACATATAAATTAGTAATCAGCTAATGGATGCTAGTCCGGCGTTAAAGATACGTTGCGTAGCGTATATAGAGCAAAATGAAAGTAAAAACTAAAATAAAGGAGCTTTTTTCAAGCTTAGCATTGTGAAAACTTGAAAGTTCAGGCTTTCTAAAATATATTCTCAATAACGCTAAAAGGACCTGTTTAGTTTCATGGGAGAACCTGTATGAACGTGTATACTCCTGAAACGTGTGAATTAAGACATATATACGGAATTAAAGTTAATTCAGAGCGTGTCATGTTACTAGGTGTGAAACTACACAATAAAATGCGGCTCTCTACAAAGCACTTGCAATTAAAATTATTGTGTATACAAATATTTTTTGGTATAATGCATTTAAATATTTACCAACTTCATTCTTTGTTATCTTATAATTTCTATATAAAATAAATAGAAATTTATTTTGTTACAAATAAATAATGTCGACAAATAATAAATAATTACTTTCTTATTAAGAAAAGAATATTAAATCAGTATTTATTATTTAGAACAAATAAATCATAAAATTGATTGATAAATTCTACAAAATTTAGACAACGATTTCTATTTCATATTACTTTTGCACTTATAAAAATAGACTCGTAGATTATTTCTAATCTAAAAGATAACACACTTCAAAGTATTTAAATGAGAAAGCACATGTGACATTTAAAGAAGTGAAAAGACGATCTTTCACATAATATACGTATTTTTGCAGAAAATGCTCTGTAGAAAGGGAAAAAGATTTTTTTAAGAAAAAAGAACGAAAAATGTAAATTATTTTTTCCGGTACCTACAATTTGATATAGAACCTAAAGAATATTGAAGTGTCTACCTTTCATCTTTGTGCTGCGAATATTAATACTTCTTTCTACTTCATAACTAAAATTTTACGCTACTGTTCATTTGCGATTTACAGAGCAAGGGTGTAAAACGTTCAATATCCTCTCAATTTTCCTCTTTCTATGGTCGATGTACGTTGAATGCGGCATGGTATCAAATATCCAGATGTGAAATACGAACGTACAGTGGAACATTGATTATCGATACGAATCGATTATATGAAAATCAATTTTCCGAGAGACCGATTATCGGAATATCGCGATCCACGTAAACAATTCAGCATTCTCAAGACAGATTGGCGCTTACGTTCCATACTGGATTATACCTATACATCAGCGAGTAACAATGATTTCGTACAATACGTAAAATCGAAAATGAATATCGAGAGGAAGACTAAATTAAGACCGTAATAAGTACTACATACGTGCATATTATCGTGAACTTCTGAAAGCAACTGAAATTTTCTAATATGTGAAAAGGACAGGATATTGGAAAAATATTATAGGTACTGAAATTGAAGCGAGGGATACAGAAATGAGTCGGATATTGCACTCTGTTATGAGAACTCGACGTCTTATATATTTGAGAAAATTCATTTCTATTTTAACCCACATACGAGCGAATTCTTTTCGTAACATTTATTATATTAAAGTCATTTTTCTCTTAATTTTACTGATAGTTAGTTTTCATAACGTGGCTATCTATTTTAAAGATTGGATGATGTAAACTGCGTTGCAAAAATTCCATACTTTTCGATAGCTTTCGAAGATCGATCGATAGCTGTATCTAAATTAATTATGAAATAAAAACTTGTAATTAAATTAAATAGTTAGAAGAAACCTTTTTTAAATGAATACGATACCTGACAATTTTTAATAAATCGTAGAATTTTTAAAATCCATAATATCTCATAGAGAAGGCTACGTTTTAAATATATTTTTAAATAAGTAAAAATTTCAAAGTGATTTGTTATAATTTAACCACCTACTGTGTATTATTGGAACAAGCACAGCAAGATAAAAAAATCGCGATTTCTTATTGTGTTAATTTCTTCGGTGGAAGAGAGTCTTGGAAATATTCCGAGGATGAAAGTGTTAAGACAAGCTACTGGGTCCACGGATAATTCAGAAAACATTCCATTATCATATCCAGAAACTTTCTGTTCGCATTTCTCTAAGATCTATCTTCAAATATTCAAAGAGTATTTCGTAATTCAAGGTTCCACGTCCATTACTCTTTGGAATTCGGCTTGGGACACGGATCGATCAACCTTATTTTCAAAATACCAGTATCTTTCAACCATCAACCGATTGAATCCATTTTATATATCGAGAATATATATGTATTCCAGAAGCTTCTTTCATAATACAAAATAAATTCTTTCATATTTCATATGTTTCGCTGTTGAACTATTGATCAAATCATTCGATTTCCTAACATCGTGAAAAGATTGTAGATTTCAAGATGACGGAATATAATTTTTGCTTTAAAAATACTGTAAATACATGGTTGTTAGAATTATTTATGGAACTTTGTTCTACGAAGCTATTTTTAATGCGTAGATGATTCCAATTGATGTGGTATAATGAAAATAAATAATATAGGTACTTCTACTAAATATAAAATAACAAGTATTATAGAAGAATATAAAATGATGAAGATACATAATCAACAATTATTTTATTAAACTTTATATATAAGTAAAGTAACAAAATGATCATGAAAAATATACCGCATAATAAATATTTTAATATTTTAATAAAAATTTATCTTTTCCGCTAAATACTGCATTAAAAAATTCGATTAACCTGAAAATCTCAATCATCGCGTGAATTGTAGTTTTGGTACAAGCCGTTGTTTCACAAAGGCTTCACTACGCGTTAAAAGCGTGATTGTCGCAAATTACCTGTCACCTCCAACTATTCTTAAATGAAATGTCATAAATGGTCAACTCTTTATTATCATCGATTAATCGATAATCTTTATATATTTATATCGTATAATACTATATATTCGATGTGCAATCAACAGCGTAAACTTTGAAGACGAATATCGCGAATTTTCAAGCGTGAACAGAATTACAAGATGAAACTTTGGCAGAAAAATAAAGCTTTCAAGCCATGCGCAGTTTCTATATCCAGCCACGTTTTCACCATCGTCATCTTCTCTCAGTGTGAAAAATTTTGAGACGCAACCAGAAACTGAATGTATTTTCAGCGACACTCCACGTAGTTACCTACCCTTGCGGGAAACGTAAAAATTCGTCACGTTCCGTGTCGTCCATAGCATCGCCACGCATACGGATGCAATCCTTTTCACGGTATTTGCATCGCGAAACAACATTATAATGCTTCACTATCCATGATTTCATTGCTATCGTCTGTACTTCCGTTTGCTTGTCGAAAAATAAAATTCTTTCAAAACTAGAATATTTTTTATTTCTTTTCTTAAATAATTTCAATCGCGCAGTCTAAGTCGTACGCTAATTTTTGCCCGCTCTTTAACCCATTAAGCACCAAAAAATATATGTGATTTATTATAATATTACAAATACATCAATTTTGTAAAATTCTATGAAACTATAGAATCTAGAAGGAAGATATAGTGACGAAAATGGTATTAAACGCATCCTTGAAGCTCCCTTCATGAGCCACAATTGCGTAACGTTTATTACGTACGTAACCACTATGAAGAAGGTAATAGCGTACGAAAATGTATCTAAATTAATTGAAAATATTGAAAATTAAATTTCGTGTTAACGAAACGTTGGCTTTTAATGGATTAATTGAAAAACTACAGAAAAAAGAATCTATAGTTTTATGATACATATGCACATTTCCCAGTTTTGTATTTTATTTCTTTCTTATGCGATTTGCTGTTTCTAAGTTTAAAAAGTTAAAATTCTAAGAGAAAAAGATTAAGAACACAAGAGAAAAAAGGTATGTGGAATGAAATGTGACAAGTTTCCTCCATAATTCGTGGCCAAAGTGTAAAGTTATTCTTAAGATAATGGTGGAAGATTATCCCTTTCCTATTAGAACCATGTGGTGGTTTACTAAATTTAATAGAATTCCTCTTTTCCGTCGAAATACGGTGAAATTTTCGAAACGAGCCCGTCTCAAACTAAGGATGTTTTCCTCCAAGATCTCATTTCAAAATCTCGCTCTTCGGCTTTCTCGACTGAGGTGTTCTGTTGCCCGTCTTGTATAATCGAAATATCGAGTAACACGAAACGTTTCCAAACAACATGGAAATTTCTCCATTTTCTGAAAACAAAACCTTAATATAAAATTTGTATGTTAGAATCTTTGAAAGCTAACAATACTTTTATATTCATATTATCACTGAATGTTCATATATTTTTATATTTGCATCATATAGAGAATAAAACGAAATTAAAAAATGAGACGATGGAATTGGAATCTTTTTTTCTGGAAAGAGATCCTGTTTAATACGATGATGAACATAAAAACGGAAAAATGGAAAAGCAATTGTGCAAGTTAATTCGATTGCGAGCGAAGCCACGAGTCACAAGATGAAAATGCAATCAATGCGATTGCAAATTGGTAAAACGATGAAACATTAAACGCCAGGCAATAAATTATCATATCTACGTGCAAAATGCTTTGCACACACGTACGTGGAATAATTATTTCCGACTCTTCAACGTTTTTACATTTATTATTAACAATGAAAATGGCCATACGCCACATACATTACTATGTTCTCAGCCTGTCATATTTTTCAGGCATTTAATAAAAATTAACTACTTTATATAAAAATTGAAGCTATTATTGGCTTGCGGATATGCTTTTATAGTAAATTTGAAAGCGTCAAATTGCCCAAATATGTACATAATACGAAGATATATATAAAATATGGTGCTTTTTATAATATTTGGTATGTATACCAATTTTCTATCGAGTTCTATTGCATTTCTTTTTATCACAGTTTAGAAAATACGAATCTGCATAAATATCCGCAGTCTAGTTATTACTGTATATATTAAAATATTTGGTAATTTGGTTTCTTCTCATTTTCTAAGCGACTTATATCGATTTTTCCTCCGTATAATTCCGAGAAAACGCTGCTTAATTCCATTTACAGACCTATTAAAAAATTCTACAGATCTTTAAAGATTGCAGCGTGCAAATTAGGATATCCATTGACTCTTGTTTCTCGTGATAAATTCATAATAGTATCTACAAATTATTTTATCACAGCCAGCGTCCATAGTAACGTTCACTTTTATAACGATCATCACCGATAGACCTTTAATATTTCCATCGCGGAGTATTCGTAATGGGAGCAGAACAGAATTCGATCATTCGTATTTTGTTCGTTAATTAATCTCGAAAACGAGTTACTAGGTCGAAATTACAATAGCGCGAGAACAATTCAGTTGCTACAGGCTGTTAATTACTGACACTGTTCAATTTATTACTGTACCTTGCTTAAGAACTATTGTTTATTCGAACATGTATTTTTTCTGTCATTTTACAACTCTGGACTAACATTAAAACATCACAGATGATGACAATAAATTGAAGTTAGCTTTGAATTAGATTATTGAATTTTAAGATATTCAAATCTTTTTAAATACTTCTTTTTTAATTACAAGTTCCATTGTCATAATCTCTCAGTTACGAACTAAAACATGAGTCTAACAAATGGACAGGTAAACAATATCAAAACGCGAAATCGCAATCGTTAAACAACGTTCATCATTCGGAAATGTACCTGGTATTATGTAAATTGTAGAATGTCAGTGGGTACATAATTCACGGAGGATCATGGTAAATCAATTACACGATAAAGTTACAACGTTCCATAAGCATTCAGGGGCAGGTTTCGTGTAGGCATAATTTTCGGTAGGATGATCACTCGATGGTAATGACATTGTCAGGCTTTGTAAACGTGTAAATCAACACGGAACGACCACGTGGTAACAAGTAACGATGCAAATTACATGGAACATTTGTAGAGCGCGCACCATTTCCTTGGTAGTTTGGTCGATATTTATGGACCAACGAGTTTTCTTCTAGTTTTTCATCCCATCGTCCACTTTCTCATTTTCCTTTCGAATTTTTATTTATATTCCTTATTAACCATTCGCAAACGGAATGACGAATGCGGTGAAAATTATTTTGAAATTCGATCATATTTATGGATAGTGTAAAAATTCGTGGTTAAAAAAGTTGTTAGAAATCGCGAAATTTAGTGAGAAACAGTTACAAATATGCATAGTTTTTGGCGTTGTAACGCCAAAATGAAGTTGATCTTGTGACAGTTCGTTGAGAATCAAATCGATTGTTCGCGATATTGTGGTTTGTCCAAACGTTACTTCGAATTGTGATTCAATTACTGGAGGTTGTTGATTACACACACCAAATCTGATTGATCAAGCTACTATTTAAACATTCGTGTCGTTTAACAGGCGCTTCCTGTAGCTCGATATTTAATTGAAATTAGTAGAAAATAATTAGTTAGTCAAATGTATTTATAAAACATTTGTCGTAAATGCATATTTGGACCCCAATTTAATTAAAAAATTACTAATTTACTAAAAAGATTGATGACAATTTTAGTCTTTATGATGTTATAAAATTTATTTTAAAATATTAATATACGATATTTGCAAATGTCAAATAATGCGCACTAGCTTTGATGGCTTTCCCAAACTGATAGGTATTATCATGATTAATTTTAGCAGTATTTTTTAATATCTCAACAAATCACATATTTCATTTCGAAATACTACTAACATTAGTTTATACATCTTCGTAATATTTATGTATTATTAACTACAAATTAACTATAAATCAAAATATCTATACATTTATGAGTGATAGTGTACATGAAATCAGTTTAATCAGAAAAAGTGGGATTAGCGTTACATTTCAAAAGAAGAAGACCTTTGAAAACAGCAACATTTTAAAAGTATCCTACTATTTTGTATAAAAAGCACTGTCTTAGTCAATTGTATAGTTGAATCTCGATTCGTTTATGTTTAGAATATTGCAATTTATGCTTATCCGAAACAACCATTATGATCATTAGGCACTATCTTTATGAATTGTTTTATCTTCTTCAAATTCTTTCGAATCTATCATAAAAATACTTTTTTACAACTCCCCATTTTACAATTTTTCTAATTTTTCACTAGGAAGCCTTTCAATATTTTTTTTAATCGAGTAGAGAACAATGTCAGGCATCAAATAAAAATAAAGGGTTGGAAGTTATTCATCGAACATAACGAAGATATGTGCGCCAGTTGAATGCAAGATATCGTTTCGATTCAATTGCGTTGGAGTGGTAACAACTCGCTGATTCGAAATTCGAATGAAAGAGCATCATGAGGTTTTGTCGAAACTTCACAGAGACATTGACAACGAGCTTTCTCTATAGCTCTTACGATGTTGATGTACATGCTTTCGTCGAAATCGACGAATGCAATCGATGGCTAAATTAAACAGAAGTACCACTACGTTTCTGAATCTTTAATGGACAGATTTTTCCCAGCCTTTTACCTCGTTCGACTTATTCTCCTACAAATCTCGCAACGTTAAAAGGAACAGAAAGGGTTTCACGAAACTTGGAATTTACTGGAGAGTAATAAATTGATTTCTATGTTGCACGATTCTAATCCCATCGTTCACTTATTTCAACAACAGTTGACACTAGAGAAACGTAGAAAATCGTGATCCTTGTTTCCCGCGAAACTTTCCGGTGATTTGTTAATTTCCAACAGCAATTTATTCTGTCGCAATTCGTCTAGAAATTACATTTAAATAATTTTTATCATTGCTTCTCACTTTCCTTTGTTACAACTTCTACATTCGATTTATCCCTTCGTTTAAACTTTAAAGGTTATTATGGGTGAAATTTCACCCTATACCAATCTTGTTTAACTCTTTCACCGTTAATTTTTACGGATTCAGCGTGGTAACCACATATTTCACGGATAGTATTAGTAAGTTCTCAGAGAAGGTAATTATTATTGTACTGTGATAATATAATTGCTAATTCATTATTTTTACCCACTAAGCAAACAATAACTTTTCTATTCTTCGTTTAATATTGAATAATAATAAAGTATTTAAGTTTACTAATTTTTTAATTTATAAGATATGATAAACTCTCAGCCATGATAGCATTTAAGAATTAAAAAATCTCCATTATTAAAAAAATGCAGCAATCAGGTTTCACAGTATCCCAAGTCACAAAAATTTCAGAAAATTCACTTGATATAAGAGGAAATTTCCAAAGAGTAAAGGAAACAATCGACCAGGACAAAGAACCTGATCGATAGACATTCTAAATCGAGATTCGATGTAAAGCATACCTAGTAGGACGTAATATATAGACGTTCCATGGTCGTATTAATGCACCTTGTACATACATGTTGTACATATATCATCACTTTTGCGGTTGACATCTATCCTATAACTTTCTCGGATTCTATCGTGCCTGCTTTCCAAGCCACGAATAACCACCCGTGGCGAACATGTCTCGCGGTTGTGTGCACGGCATCGTAAACAACAAATTCGCTTTACTTCCCTGTGTGCCGATCCAATGGGGAAACAGCATGGCTCGAAAGAAACTCGTCGACGCCGCGAGACCCGGGGGAATATCTTGCCTCATCGACGTTTTTATTGCGGTCCATCGACAAGAAAACGTTTGCACGGAAATAGAAACTCCCTAACTTATTCCTTCACTCAGGCTTTCCCTCCGATTTCTTGAGAGATTTTTCGGCACAATTGGGTGCTTATCTTGCGACTTGTAATTTTTGGAAATTTGATTACTTAATATCGACGGATGCGATGCGAATCTCTCAGGAGCTTTTGTTATTAATTTCCTAATTTCATTTTATAAGTATATGATTAACGAAAGCTATACATTGTTAAGATTAATAATTGTTATATCATATGGGACGTACGTATTAACCAATAAGTAAGTAATTATATCCAAAATACACATAAAATAACTTTTTTTAAAACTTTGTAACATAGTTATTACAACACCATTTTATACCACAGTACCATTTTATAATCCAAAGTAAAGGGATTAATATTTAATTCACAAAAAGCAAAAGGTTTACTTGCACAAGTTCATTCATCGCAAGAAGATGGTACGAACTATGACGAATTCTAAGATAAATTTAAAAAACGGTATTTATAACGTCATTATTTCGTTATACTTTTCAATTTGCGGATTTGCCGTTGTGGCTTCTACACGACCCATGTATGAATCAACTATACAGCAACACATAGCCAGGATTTATCCCGTGCAGCTAGATCTCAACAAAGATGAACGTGATACGAGGGAAGCTTCCCGTTATTTATGAAGGGAGCTTTGTGTACAGCAAGTAATAACACATCGTTGGAGCATCCAGGTTACAAAGCAACGATTCGAATATTATCCAAGCAAAGTACCATTGCTGGTCATTGTAACTCACGAATAAAATGATTTAACGATCCAGTAAACATTAGTCGCCCATTATTTATATTAACAATTCAAGAATCCTATTATCTATAAATCCGACTTATTCTTTCAAACATATATACTAGCTGACGAAAGTATCTGAACACCTACCATAGAAAATTTTATGTCCATATGGTGTGTATTATATAAAACATATTGAAATTTCATCATCGGTACAATAAGCTGCGATTGTCATTATTCCATTGGTAAAATTTGAAATCAATCTGCAAATTGATATAAAAGTTACAGGATATTTAGTACAGACACATATTTAGTAGAAAATTAAAAATCAAACTGAGCACGTTCTCGAAAAAATATGATGCAAATCTGAAAATCTATAGAGAAATTACCTATAATACATAAATTAATTATTAATAAGATATTTATTGCAAGCATGTATTTAGTAGAAAATTAAGTGTATGCTATTAATACAATGGATAATTGATTACTTTAATTAATATTCGTATTTTGTCTGACACGTATAATATATTCATAAAAGTATCTACAAGTATACGAACCTGTCTGCATGCGCATAAAATACATACACGGTAATTAATAATTCAGCGCAGAAGTAGATTTACGTCTATATTCTCTGTTATTCTCTCTTGTTTCTCCTCGAATCACGAACTTTTATCCTCTCTTGGTGGGAAATGCTTTTCCTGATTCGTTGGTGACCGCGATAAATTCAAGAATAATTAGGAGACTTCTGCTCGTAAATGAATCAGCTCTCATATAAATTTTATTTGCGCACTTTTAATATAAACTTGACTGTTTTTGTAGTATTTTATTATTTCCTATGAAATATATGCTTCTGCGAATTTTTGGTATTATATGAAGTAGTAAGAACGACAAAAGATCAACTCCAACATTAAATGTTATATGAAATATCTAGTGCAATATGTACTTTCTTTATGTTATCTAGGGTTGATTTGGAAAAAATGAGCTTTTTCGCTTTTGTACGAACACAACTTATCAAAATAAATTGCACACCCAGAAAAAATGTAGTTTAATCCATTCTTGGTCTCAACGCCTCAATTAAAAATTATGCTTCAATCTAATAATTTAGATAATGTATATATTTTTGTCAAATATTTCTAATATTTCAATATTTCTTCTCAAATACTTTATTATATGAGAATTTGCAAACTAAGAAGTTACTGAAGAAACTTTGTTCCATACACTACTATATATTAAAATCATAAATAATGTATTAAAAATTCTTAGAATTTGATAAAATGTTCCTTCTGTTCTAACGTCCTTTTTTCCGCGAGAAGTTAGACCAATGTAAAATTCTCAGTCGTTATAAATTGGTTGCGGTAATACCAGTACCAAGAAAAAAAGAAGAAATTACTCGTTGAAGGAAGTATTTTTATGCGTGAAAAAATTTGGAAAGAACACGCGAGACAAATCAGAAGATTTGAAAGTATATCCTTGCGTGAAAGAATTATTCAACGGAATTACTTCGATTATCAACGTTATCCGAAACATGAAACAATCTTTCCACGAACTTCTCCTTTATCAGCCATGCCTATTAAACTTTTCATTCCTTCCGTTCCAGAGGGAGTCTATAAATCATCTGTCTGAAGGATGAAATCGCAATTTTAATTTTTCCTTACTACCGTGACAGTCTTTATTCTTCTTTCGAAAACTTTAAAAAACTTGGCTCATTTATATTTTGTATTTTCCTTCAACGCGTTGTCCGGTATTGTAATAATCGGTGATTATATCGGTATGGTTAATATTTTGAATGTCTTAATGTCAATTGTATAATTTGATCAAAATAAAATAATTTTTAACGATAACATTGTTTTTGATCATGCCTACATTTGAAGATTCAAGACCATATCAAGATCATAGAATAGTAGATATCAACTTATTTTAGCATCAGTTACAATAGAGTAAAGTTAAAAATATGTAGTGTCATTTGAAAAAATCCAGATAATTAACTTTTTATCGAGAATTTTTGTTAACATTAACAATTTTTGAGAAATTTCTTATATCGCAATTTGTAGCCAATTAAAAGCTGATTAACATTTATTGAAAATAATTTTTTGTCAGATTATCGGAGATACCTTAAGAACTGTCTCGTAAGGTACGCGGTACACAGTGTGTATAGTGTAGTACATATATTAACATGTAAGTATCTAACTTAACATTAAGTAAGTAATACGTAACATTTAAGGGCAAACTATATAAAATTCGCGTAGCAGTCAAAGTATCAAATCTTGATCTCGAATGGTAAAAGAATTGTATATATTGATTTATGGGCTTGTACATATGCGGGTTATTCTGAATTGAAATGTACAGAGATGAATAACTAAGAATTGAGCGTCTTTTAATATAGCAACATTCAGCCGTCAAACGCAGTCGCTAGTGAAATTAATCGACGCGACCGCTACAAAGTGTCTTTGTCCGGAAAAGTTTAAAATTTCCCTGGCAGCCTAACAGTCAGATAGCGTTTTTCTGATAGCCCGTCACTACCATTCCATTGTGGTATCATCCATTATGGCAACACATCGGTTATATGAAATTGCTTTCGGCCATAAATTTGAGTTGTAATTTATCAAGAGAACTAAATGTGAATTAGTATTTAGTTCATGGAATGATTCAAATCATAAAAGGACATAAAAAGATATATCTTCTCTTCCCGGTTTAATTGGTTAACAGAAATACTAATAACGTGGTGGAAGATTTTAAAATTGATAAATTATAAAATTATTGCCTTAAAAGATTTCTAAAATTCCTTGAAAATATTTATCAACTGATTTCGAAGGAAATAATTAGAAAATGTATTATACTATACTTATATTAAAGCGTCATTGGTTTATTGAACACGACTGATTTCATGTAAATCGAAGTGTGCTAATTAGTACACGAAGATAGATCATCGCAGTAATGTACTCGGAAACGTGAACCATCGAACGCATTCGTTGTTGTGTAACTATTCACGCTCTCGTGACTTGCCTATAAGCATAAATATTAAGTTGCTGATTCGATAAATTAATTAATAGTCGATTACGAAAACCAATTTGATGATAACTGAGAACCGTAACTTCCTCAGAGTGCTACAACATCTCTCTTCAAAGCAAATCTAGTTCACATTACGACATTTCCATTAATTCCTCGATAATCGTTCTTCGCGTTCAACAATAATTAAAAATTGTCATTCATATGACGATGCGTGAATCGTTATTTTCAGTCGTGCGAGAAGATTTCCATTATCCAAAGAAATACCAACATGGCAAGAATTAATCGCACAAGTTGGATGCAAGTTATCGATAGTTGTCGATACTTCGAGAGCGACTTTATAGAAAGTCTAGTACACTATACGAGAAACGAGCCTTTAATTGGACGATACGCTTGTTGCTCCAATAAACGTGAAAAGTATCATAGCAAACAACAGACCTAGCTAACGACAATGGAACTTGGTTACATTCAGCAAACACAATCAATCGCAAGATTAGTTGAAGATTCCAGCTTATCTGTAATTCATTCGAAGGACATCTTTCCTGTTTGCTTAGCAATAACGTAGGGTAGATACATATCGTTGTGGAGTTAGGGGAGAAAAGTTCTGTAAACAGAGAATCTTCATTTCGTTTGAACAAGTATTATTGTCGAAACAAATATTGATGTTCATGGTTGTACGAGGAATAACATTATACAAACACAACATAATAAATTTGTTACAAGTTTGTTTGACTCCAGTGGCTGCTGTTAAAATACTTGTAAGTAGTTAGAGAATCTGATATAGTGGGCACTAGTAATAATTATGAAATTCAAAAACGATGTATGTAAAACTTGCCTGTAACGACATTGTACAACGATGTATCATAATTGAGCTATGATATATTCTTTATTGCATATATTATATTTAATTGTTAATATGGTTTTTTATATTAATTGATCAAATTCGATTTATAGTATATCCCGTGAATTGTGGGATTTACATTTTATTTCACCCAATAATATCGCGAAGTAAAATAACATTTTTCTCGAATGCATTGGTGAAATAAAAAATAATAAAATTTATTCTAAATTACAATTCTTTATCTTTTACCACAGATAATTCCTTTATGTATTAGTTTTATTCTTTGATGAAATTTCAATACTAATTTTATTTAAATAGTAATTTGCCGTATAAGCTATTATCTGTTAAATCGTAATCACACTTTATGATGTCAGCAGAAATTATCAGCTAAAAATTTACAGTCAAATAAGGGATTTTTAAATTATTCCATTTTGGTAGCTTAGTTTTCCTTTTCTCTATTCGCGATAAAACGAAATGTATATTTAGTAAAATTTATGAACGTTAATGAGTAGCTGGAGTCCCAGATATTACAACACCGTGGTCAGCGATACAAATATAGCGCAATTAAAGAAATGATATCTCCACCGTATCACGAAAGATATTAGATCTATTTGAAATTCTAAAAAAAAGTTCGTATTTTTATTCGTTTCAAAATTCATTAATTCAGCGTTGTCTTTTTTCTTGTAACGATTATTATAGATTCATTTTATTTCGTTTTTATGCATTTTTCTAATAAAACGATCTAATTCGAGTTATCATAATTTTTAATAAGGATATTTATTTACAATTAAAGTTTTGCAATGTTGTTCACGATATGTGCAACTAACACGACACTTGATTTCTGCAGAGAGTTTATTAAATTATTGATAAATTAGGTGCCAACACGTTTATTCGTATAAAAGCCGCACGCCAATGATGATGAAAGTAACACTTGACGGATGAACGCGTATCGAGATTATAATCACACTTAACGCGTTACTCGCGCAATGAAATTTAATAACGTTAAATCGATAAACAATTAATTATTCATAGAACGCGATACAATTCGCGTTCGCGAAAAAATGCGTGCAATTTGAGGTAAAAATTAAGAAAAGATTATTTTTTGCATTATCGTATCTTTTACATATTACGTATCCCTTCTGTATTCGCAATTTTATTCTATTATTATGATAGAAACTATGAATAATTTTAAACGACTGTATTGTTAAGAAATATCGAGACTCTAATTATAGAAGTGTGGAAGTTTGTCAAATATTATTTTATGCAACGTTGATATCTGTTCATTTATATTCTTCACTTTCTTTTATTACTATAGTAGAGGAAGTGAATAATGTCGAAAAAGTGCATTGACAAAACATATTAAAATTCTCTTTATAAAAGAGTCAAACTTGGACTAGAAATAGAGAAAAAGTATTAAGAAGCGATATATCCCTGGTTTGTCTAAAATTCAATATCTTGGGCCTGGATGTATTCTAAATATAAAGCGTGATACAAAGCAATCCCCATAATTACGACACTTTGGAATGCGGTTGCATTCATAAACAATTCCAATATCTCCACAATAGAAACTAATTAAGAGGAAACGCTATCGTTATGCGTCGGCGATGCCTTTCAGCCATGTGTTTCACGTGTCACTAATGAGTTTCCAAATCGTGGCGATCTGACCTAGTTATTAAATTAATCAGTTCCTACGTGTATTCCTACGAAATCGTATTAGTATGAACGGCTTATGGCTGGCCTAGATTCCGACCTTCTTTCCAAGTCACAAAGGAAGTGGATATCTCTCAGAAATATTTCAAGATAAGTGCAACTTCTCGATCAAGCATCACTTTGATAGGAGGTAGACACCAATTCGTTCATCTTTCTTCGAAATTATAAAGAAACGCGTTAATGCGATATAATTTGTTTCGAATAAAATTCTTGTCTCGTTGTTTATGAATAAATTTTTACATTTGTAAAAAGGAAATAATTTTTACTCGCTAGCGTTATTCGTTAAGATTTCTCAAATATTTTGTAGCGATATAGCCCAATCAAAGGAGTTTAAAATTATTGAGAATAATATTTATCTTGGAGATACAAAATTATAAAGAAACGACCAATTGTTCACAAGGAAACTTTCGTAAAAGAATTTATGAAGCAAGTGGGTGTGTAAGAAATTCTTCAGTTATAAATGATGAAGAAAAATCTTTAACCCTTAATTATTGCTTAATACAATTAACTCATTCGTTAAAGAAGTCTGAATTTTTATTTCCTTTCCACAATTCAGGAAAAAATTGAGAATTTGTAGAATTTTGGAATTTAGAACTTCTTCTTTAAGAAATGTCTAGAGAGAAGCATCAGAAATTGAGTACTTTCAGTTTCAAAAAATCTTGGCAAATAGATATAAGTCATTAAATAAACTAATTACATTAAATTAATTTTTAAGAAACAATTGTATGTAACGATGAAAGTTACCAAGAAATAATTGATAATGACAAATTCAAATAAGAAGGAAAGAAAGTTAATAAAAAATATTCCATACTTCGACCGATCCAAAATTTTCACAGCCAGTGTTTTATTTTAATTGAGAAACACATAATCAATTATCGTAAACGCATCTCCAACCAAGCAGAATATCATCGCAAAAAGAATTTCAATATCACCAAAGAATGTTGGCTATAGTTCGATCACCTGCACACGTATCTCACTTCACTGGCTGTCTGCTCACGTACAGGAATATTACCCTTAATTTGCACCATAGCCTATACGATCTATTCTACTCACCGTCTGGCCGATTGGTGGTCGACCTATTCCACTAGAATTCTATCGACTGCTCTCCTGTATTTTCCAAGGGAGCATATTTATACATAAACGTTAAGGACTGATGGTTCCATGATAGGTCTATACGAGTCTACAGGGACCCATTTAATAAGGCGCCGCGCGAACTTTTTAGAAAATTAGTTTTACATTAAAAAATTATTAAAAAAAAGACGTTTGACCATATTTTCTCCCGGTTACGAAAATATCCACTGTTCATAAATTCTGTAACCTTGTGAAATATTTCGCGTGTAGCCACGTGGAAACAGAGACAACGAAAAAGTTGTCGTTAAAATGCGTTGTGGTAGTGTAATTATTTCGTTACTCGTAGAGATTACGTTACTCGTTAATAATAAAACAGTGTAAAAAATAGGTAAACGCAATTTAAAGACATGTTCAAAAAGAAATGAAATAGCCAATGAAACGACCATTATACTGAATTAAAATGGAGTTATGAAGCAAATAGAATTGTATATGAGCTTTAAGCAGGGGAATTGGAAATTTCAACGTTTCTTGCGTTTGATTTCATATGTATGAAGAAAATATACGATATTTTTGACGAAACGTCGAGCAATTCACTCGTACGCTCTTTTTCTGTGTAATACATCAAGATGAAAAATAACATCACGTTTGTAACTGTTAATTCAAGCTTCGAATACAATTTCTCTTTCGTGTATTTCATTTTTCCATCGCATCTTTCAGAAATAGAAAACCACAACGATATACAACTCTCAAATATATAATCCATGAGCTGCATCTTCCTACGATATAAATTTCTCCCTTGCGGTATTCATATTTGCATTTTCAAGTGTATTTCTGTTCCTTTGTACAAGAATATCCAGTAGAAAGTCCGTTCTGTTACACAAGATATTGAACAAGTAAGAAGCAAACGATTTATTCACATGCAATTTCAGTTTCTCAAATATTCGAAAACCATTTAAAATTACGCAAATATTATTTAGAAAATAATTTAAAATACTTTTTATTTCTGTCCCAGTTTAATTAATATTATTCCATTGAAAATGATAATTCCATTATCATTTAACATTTCACTTAAATTTTTGCTTTTCAATCTTCATTTTTCAGAATTATAAAACACTATAATAAAGGTGATAACAAAAATCCAACATATTTGTTCTTTTTCACTTAAGTTTGGGATAATTTATCCATGTTATCTTTTATTTTCCAGTACTCGATCATTAAAATTTTTAATTCTCTATTCTGATACTTTAATCGTCTTTCTCAACTAAATGATACAAAAGACCTTCTTATTCATTTTATAATTTAATACCCCATTATCTTCTAATATGTCATTCATAAAACACTCAACCACATTGAAATTTCTGAATTTCGATATCGACGTTCAATTTTCCGTTTTTCAATTCTGATTTTTCTTCTATTTGCAAACAAGGAGTGACTATTCATAGCTAGGAGGTAACTTCCTGACAGAGAAATATAGCGCGCTAGATAGAATCGTGCGCTAGAACTTGAGTTATTTTATTCCGGCGTATCAATCACTGAAAAAATAAAAAATGATGCCGGCAAGATACAAGCTTTAGCACTTAGATCGACGATGTCGAGTTGATGCATCGACCCTATGCACCGAACATGTGTGACATAGGTCTGGTAATGCAGCATGAGCTTTGCACGCGGCTATCCGCATACTGATCTCGATATCACGAGCTTCCAACATAATTTGACCGACGATGAGACAATGGAATTATCAGAGAACCAGTCAAGCTATTTCATGGGTACCATCGCAAAATTACAATACGAATACAATACAACGTGCAATAAAAGTAACTCAATTGAAATGCGTAATTACGATTTAATCAAAAACTGCTCGTAATTCCTTTCTTTGTTTGTGTCTGAAAAATAACGAATATTAAATCGACTACGAAGAACTGGTGCTCTTCTTGGAAATAAATATGCAGAGATAAAATATCAAGTTAAACATTCCTTTCAATAGAAAAAGCAGAAGGTAAAGACGTAGCCCAGATTACGGCTTGAAAAGAGAGAAAATATCTTAAAACGTTTCCTATCTGAAAGAGTCGTTTCATTGACGAGTAAAACGGTGAGCAAATTTCGCGAAAGGAACGAAGTACAAATATGGAAACTGAGAAATTTCGCGTAGAACTTTCGAACGTATTCATGCTGTTGACAGTGTGTCAAACGTCATTCACACTTTGCTTAAACTTAACCAGACATCAATGAGTAGCGATTATTGATCGACTATGAATAATTCAGTTGCACATGTTCATATTAACCAGTAGCTGAAACAGAAATAATTGCATTAATACGTCACATCAGCATCGAAATTATTTTATTATTTGATATTAATCAGAATCACAACCGAATACTATGGAAATTGTATTAATTTCGTACAGAACTAATTACAAAATTTAAAAAATAGAACCTAAGTATTTTATTTTTCATCCTCAGGATATCATAACGCGTACCTCTCTTTTAATATTCTGTATATTTTTGCATTCACGTACATTCATAAATGTTTTTGTACATCTATATGTCACAAAAGTGCATGAACATCTGCAATTTATTTTAATATTAATTAATAATATTATATCTAATTATATTCGTTCGTTCAATAATAAGAAAAAACAGAAAGAATCTGTGTCTGTCCCGTACATTTTTAAGAAAGTTTTAGGAGCGTAAAAACTAGATTACAGAATGTTTCTAAACTTTTCTAAATAATCGATTTTTTTTATTAAATCAATAATGTTCTTATATAGGTATAAAGTAATCTTCTAGAAGACATTTCGAAAATAAAGTTTAGAGGAATATGGCCGATTTAATGCAGTCAGACAGTGACATTGTGAGAGTTGAAGTGTTTTTAAGCCGAAGCCAAGCCATTTTAACAGCGGAAAATACTTTGGGAAATGAAGAAAGTATTAATGCTATCACTCTATTCAGAGGATATCTTCTTTAGCAAACAGCTTAATGATACTTACTAAAAAACTTTTAAATTTATAGTAAAAGCATCAGAGAAAAAGAAAGAATAGAGACTATACAAAGAAAATCTATTTCTTTTACAACTACTATATTATTTTTTATCTTTGAACGCTGTGAGATTTTCAAAGCGTACGTATGAAATATTTCCGTTCCTAATTTATATATGTAATGTCAGAGTACAAAGTAAAATATAATTCCACTTGAGTCCTCTTCCACAGTTATTTCTAACTGCTACTAACAATATTGCTTTCGAAGCAATCGTTACTTTTCTTGGGAAAGGAGAAGGAATGGAAATAAACGATCGACTGCCTGACTCTACACGCCATAAAATAGAAATAAATTATTAAAAAAATTATTATTAAATTATTATTAAATTATTAAGAACAAAAATATTTGAGAAATCGAGCAGAATGTAGTGCAAACTCAAGTACGTGTAACTACACATTCTGTTCAAATCTGGTACCACTGTGGAATCTGTACATGCCACACGGTAGAAATTTAACTAGTGAAACCGGCTTAACTCGAAGATGAGGCGAAATCAAAAAGAAGAAAAATGAAAACGTACCCCGTTCGAGTTAAAATTTTATGTGCTATACGCCGCTGCATTTCATAAAGATTCCTCTTTATTACTGTCTAGGTCCTGCTACACAATTCAACTAATATTATTAGCGAAATTTTATGAGTCACCTGTTAAAATTTACTAGTGCCAACCAATTTTCTCACAGAACTGTAGCAGGTTTGGTAGTAGAATTTCTACATATTAATGATACAATTTACAACCTTCCCGTCTCTTCTACTGCAAAATTGGAAAATTAAAATATTATATATATAAGAGAATTTGTCATTCTTGAATTTATTAAAATCTTTAATTGTAGCGCAAATGAAGCTAATTTATATCAAGGCGAGTTAGTATCAATTAATGCAGGAAGCATATATAAAATTTAATCAATCTTGGGACAGAAACACTGAAATTTTGATTATGTGAAAATTTCCTTCAAAATTATTAAAAGAATTTAGTAAATATTAATTAACCTATCTAAATAATCCTCTATCCTACCATAGACTTGGTACATAAACTCTAGACGTGTATACTCACCTAAATGTATCTTGAATCTGACGTTCTTTACATTAAGCATTCAGAGAGATAACGTTGCGAGAGAATACACTTGGCGAAAATCATCAATGATTTATTCATATAATCCTGTCGTCTATAATCGAGCATTAATTTATTTCAATATCGAAAATCTAGACATCAGACTTGCTTGTGCAATTTAATTTACGCGAAGAAGAATCTTATTAACTATCTCGTTCGTAAACGTTCGATACCACTCCTCTGAAGTGTTCAAAAGCTCGAATAGAAAGAACGAAGGCGAGAGAAAGTTAGAAGCATCGGTTTCCTTGATTCAGCCATATTATAATAATTTGCAACATTTCACATCTACGATTCACTTAAAATATACGAAACAAAAATGCAAATTAAAACTCTTCTTCGAAGGTAATTTGTAATAGATAATTTTGTACAGGATCACGAAATGCACGATTTATTAGTGTTTATCAAGTAAGCTAAATTACACGTATTAATATCGTTAGTCGTAACTGAGCCATACGATCCGATATAATTATTTTCCTGTGATCGTTTGCCGTGTTTACGGTCGATTTATCAACGCTCGAGAAATATCAACAAGCCAGGAATAGTTAATAATTTCTCAACAATTTCTCGACAGCCACCGATTTTTATCATTTAACGAGCTTCTTTTACAACAGGTGATCCTTGTTCGCCTCTGATTGAATTCGTACAAAGTACAAGGTACGATTTCAAAGGTTTCGTAAAATTCGAAATGGAAGTGCAATCTCGTTAATTAGACGCAATTTTTTCATAAAGAACACCGAGCTCAAACGTAATAGGGATAATTACGTGAAACCCCTTTCAAATAGAGAACGCGTATTAACTCAATTTTATGCACCGTGTGGATTATTTCATCAAGATTCAGATAATTTATGTGTGACATACTCTTTCTTAATAAAAACGTTTGATTGATGAGGTAAATTATTATATCGTAATAGATATTAAAATGAAGAGAACTTTCTTTCTATGGCATATTTTGTGGCAATATTTCACTTCTCTTTTTTAAATGGAATAAATCTGTTTTGTCTAAAACATTGCATTTAACCTGTTTTAGAATACATATATCATAACTGTATTTTATTTTTCTTTTTTTTTAAAGAATAAATTTACTACAACTTTAAATTATAAACTTATATCGTCTATTTAAAAATTTAACGATAGTATATACTTCTATTTTTATTGTAATCGCTGCTTGATTTTTGCTTGGTGTTTCATTTTAACGTTAATAATTTTCTATCACTTAAAAACCATCTTATCTGATTCATAGTTTAGGTATTGAATAATCAAAAGTTCGTTCCCATTTGACAAATAAATTATGTTTAACACGTATGAAAACAAATAACGTTGTATGATATTTTTAATGAATCTATGATTAGTTTTTCGTTGGTATAACGAATTTCTATTTCACAATCCTCTATGATCGAAAACGAAATTTCGTTTCCATGAATTATTTTAGCAGTGCACATATATCTTTCGCAACGACACTGAGCATAATGAGCCAGAACGGAAAGACAGGAAACGGAAACCAATGATTTATGAACAACGTCAATTCTACTGGATGCAGATTTACGTTTATCGTTCCAGGAATTTCAGTACTGAAAATTCTAACGTTTCCACTTTCAACTTTTTAAAATCTTTCGAGTCGAATAAATTTTCGCCTTAATTAAGGGGGTCTCCTAGTCTAGAGGCATGAATTCTAGGTATTTTTTTAGGTGCAATAAAAAAAACAAACAATATTTTTACTATCCATTAACAATGTTTAAAGAATGCATAAAAAAAAGATGAAAAAATTAAAATTTCAAGAAGTTACAGACTGATGAAGTGGGTGGTGTCAAAAAATGGTGCGCGAAGTTTGTCACGATAATCTGAAACAGAAAAAAAAAGAATTATTAATCTAGAGGAATACTGCTGTCGTACTAACTAACAAAAAGTTGTAAAAACAATTTTTTCGCACAATTGCGGCTATCTGAAAAAAGAGAAGCTTTTTTACCATTTTTTTAACTTTCCGAATTTTTAAAAAATAGTAAAAATTGAAAAATTGTTTTGATTCTAGTTAAAGATAAAGAAATGTATAGAGAAGACTCACGCCAAATTTCAAGTAAATCGGTTCAGTAGAACTTGAGAAATCATGAGAATAATTTCGGAAAAAGCATTTTCGAGAAAAACGCGTTTAAAGTTTCGGGTTAAGTTACGCGCAGTATAAGCCATACAATGGTACTTTATACTTACATCTTTTCAATCTGCGACTTCTGCTCTATACATTGGACCTTCCTCTACTTCAAAAAAAAGCATTTTCCGCACTTTCTTCTTCCGAACGAGTAGTTCGGGCTTCCTTTGAAGCGTTAGATGCTCGTATTTCTGAGCGCTCAATCCGGGTATTGTCACGTTTAACGGCGAATGCATAAGCTTCTGGGCCAATTGTTACTCCCATAAGAGTCATCATTTTTAAAATAGGAATGAAGCCTTCATTAAAAATGCAAACTGTTATAAAAGTTACAATTTCAATAATGTGTGTTCATGGCATGTATATGTTTTGGTGCAAGAGTTCAAACCAATGAATTCAGAGATTCATTATTATTTTGGGTTTCTGAACCTAAACATCGAGTCAGTAATACCTCTGACGATAAACTCTCGTAAATCGGCTTTATAATTTTCAATACATCGTCACACAGAGGAGGATTTTCGTGATCGAATTCGTGTAATGTATCTTCATGCGCAGCTTTTTACCATTTACACCAGCCGAGCCGGTTTGGATGATGCGTCACTAAAACAGCTATATCTCCAAAAATAATTCAAATTTTGAAAAATCTTTTTAAGGAGATATTCTTAAAGGTTTAAGCTTTGAAAATATGAAAATAGTATGAGTGTTACTCAAAGATCCAAGAATTAAGATAAGAATGATTTCAGTTTTTCATATTCAACAGCTGTCAAGATGAAGAGAATTTATTTATACCACTGTTAGTGTTATATTTCACAGTATGAATTTAAACGAAGGTGTAACGAGGATATACTCTAGGAAAATCCTTGACACTCCTTTCCTCAATAGCAGCCATAATTTTCCATTTACTTTAAAAAATTCCTACTATTAAAAATTCGCCGCAAATCCGGATCTTTTCTATTCGAACCTTGAAGATCTTAACTTACACGAAATAACGTACATACATAGAATTTCAAGCCAAAATCAATGAAAGGCAAACATCTAGAAATATTCAACCTAAATCCAAATATTACATTTAATTCGAATCTTAATATACATAAAATGTGTATCTTCTACATCGAGGACTTTACACGCGCAATAAATCCCAAATTGAAGATCTTGAATATCCAAAATCCTTCCATAAGCCCAGAATTTTACAATTATTTTTAATCTCAGAATTACTTTTTATTTTCTACCAGTCTCAAGTTTCGCTAATTACTACACTGCGGATTTTTATGCAAATCCATATTTTTCAAAACATAATTAAAAAACAAAATCTCAATAGAAAATTGTTTTATCCACTAGGTGTTACGGAAAGTACTATACTGTAGTACTGGCTATTTTATATATTTTTTTTTATATTATGTACATTTTATTGTAACTTTACACTATATTGATTATGAAACTCACCTATAAATTTCATAAAACCCCACAGTTCACTAATTAGAAATTCAAATGCTTCAACATTTATCTCAAATCCTATGCAATCACTTTAATATTATAATTTTACATTCTTTAAAATATTCACCTCTACTCTCATTATAGCCCTACCTTCTCGTCATTCCTTTAGTTTACCCTCTACGACTGTCATCCCTTCATCGCTCCATTATTCTTTTCCCATTTTGGCTCTGCTCTTAACGTTCGTTGTTATCCCTCAGCTCGACTACGTTTTTCCGAGCTGGTTCTCGAGCTCTCGTCGAAAGATTCCTCTTGATTGCGGTGTCGTGTTCTCGACCAAAGCAAAATTATACCAAATGAGGCCGAAACTTTCGCCCAAGCCGAATTCCAACCGAATATTTCTCCTCTGAAGTGAAATTCTCGTGGTCGATGGATAAGAATCGTCGAGGTAATTCCATGGAAAAATTTTCCATGATTCTTAACGGGCACGAGAGGTGCGGCAACGAATGGATAGAAACGCACAAGCTGTTCTATCGTGAAATTAGATCGAGCTCACTCGATAATTAAGTTATTGTATTGTATTTTGTGGAATATCCTGGAGAATCTCGAAATTGGAAATTTATATCCTATATCTGAACTTGTAACTTATAATTAAATTTTTATGCATTTATGGGAAATTTGCAGATGCATAGGATGCGCGTAATATGCAGTAAAAAGTAAAGGGGTATAAATTATTTGCAGTATATCTCTCTATCTAACAATTTTCTACCTATATTCCATTTTTTTCATCATATTCATAAAAATATGAGTTTGCATAAACATCCATAGTCTCCTTATAGTATGTTTAACATTGTCTGCTACTATATATATATATATATTACTCAATTTTTTAAAATGATTAAAATAAGATAAATTTCATTAAGTGACATATTTTCAACAATGATTTAAATAGTGAGAATAATATAGAATAATGAGAATAATAGAGAGAAAGCGAGCAAGTATAATGATATTTTGGACAAATTAAATGTTATGTAGTATATTTCAATCTATTGCGATTCCCACGGCAAACTATATAAAATTTGCATGGCAGTGAATATCTTAAGGAAATGTAGGAAAAACTTAGAGAAATTTGAAAGCTAAAATATTAATCATAAATATGATTAACATATATTTTAGAAAACTATAGATTTTTATATTTAAATAAATGTAAATTTGGAAATACCTACGCTTCAAAAATATTAGAATTCGTGACTACATTAAAGCACAAACCATTTTAATTGCCTAAATCCATTAAATACCTAAATCTATTCCAGACTTTGAAACATTAAGCATCTAAATCTAATCCAGACTCTGAAACGTTAAGCGCATAGATTTAATGCAGATATGTAATTAAATTAATTGCAACGAAACCAAATTCTGACCTTTGAATTAATTATCAATTAGACCATAAAAGAAACGTAAACAATAGAAAAGGTAAAACACTAAGGACGAACTACAAAAAGAACAAAAAAAAAAAAAAAGGAAACATCAAAAGCACACGGAAAAGAAAAAGAAGCAAATAGGAAAGCCGTCGAGTTTCGAAATTCACATTTTCCGCTCTGTGAAGCTTCCAGGTTGATAGAATAGCAGATTGCTAATATTTTTCACCGTGTTCTCATTCTATCCGATCTTTGAAAAGCTCTCATCTTGTACCTTACTTTTCGTTTTTACTCTCACGAAGCGTGAACGGAACAAAGTTGTGGAATATCCTAACTTCTTTCATTCCTCGAATAAATTATCGACTCAAGAGTATACGAGGCGACAATTCCTTCCTTATTTCATTACCTTTCCATCACCGTACCAATTCCCCAGCGGCGTTCCTCATTTCGATCACGAGCTCTTAGAGAGTTTCTCAACAATCGTCGACAATCGATAACTCAACCAGATAATCGTGCGTATGATATTAATTAAAGATCTATTCTCTCTGAGAGACGTAGAAATTTTGGTAATTCTAGGAAAATGTTGGTAGCTCTTTAAGAAATTTTAAACAGAGTAATTGTAGCTAGTCTCCGGAAATTTTTAGAAACAAGCTTTATACAAACTTTTAGAAAAAAATTGATAGCTCTTTAGAAATTATTACTTAAAGTATTCTTTTAATATTACAAAGAAAGAAAATGAAGGCGATTGTAAGAAGTTACTAACCAATTAATAAATAATAATATTTACATCGTTAAAGAATAATAGCAAAATAATGTTAATTTTCAGATTTTAATATTTATTAAAGGCAATATATTGCTGTGAATGTCCATGGTATCAAATAACAAAAGAAGTCAAGTCTCTGAATAGATTACGTAGAAAAAAGTAAAGAATGAAGATTTTAGAAGAAAAGTTATATATTTTAAATTAGAAACACGGTCATAAATTATCTCTCATCAACTGTTTCTAAATTTTATCGATAATTTCTGAGCTATCGACAAAAAAAAAATAATGATACTTTACAGAAATTAATATTCGAATCATGGCTAGAATTGCATATGTCGACACCATAGATGAAGTTTCATCAGAAACTGATCCTAATAAGTAATGAATGACCTCCTGGATTGAAACTGCATATCCTGAGTAATCTCCTGTCCAATTTTATGTATCCTGTCTGCGCCACACTTTATATATCCTTGCATAGCGGTATACTCACAGAATACTTAAATGCAACATAATGGATCACTTCATCTTTTCAGTAGCTCATTCTTATGAATATTAATTGATTACTAGTTACGTCTTAACTAAGCAAAGAACTCATTAATAATTTACTTTACTTGTTAATTTGAATTTTACATGACGTTGAATTCAGTAGTAGATTAATGATGTTCGTGTAAATTTATATTTGTTTGAACATTATTAAAGAAATACAAATCTATTGCGCCCTCTAAACGTTAATTAAACGAATAAAGTACTTTACTTTAGATATTTCGCATATTTTGTCGTACATTTTTACCTGTTATGAAGGCATTGCATATTTTTGCAGAATTAAATTTACCATAAATCCATAAACATCCGTATAAACATCCGCAGCCCAATCATTAGCGGACTGCGTTTAACTTGCTTTATTTCTGTGCCAATTAAATTTCGTAAAAAGGTCCAGTCAGATAATAAATGATGATTTTTACTTAATCCCATAATATTCGTGCTTCCGTTTTCAAAACTGACACCTTCTTACAAAACATGTTTACCAGTTATGTTTCATCAAAGACTGTAAATTGGTGATCCTGTTTCGTATTTGTTCATTGATCAGAATAAGGTAATTAATAAACAACTAATAAGTTATCCTTATTCAATTTTCTATTATAATAAGCGATTTGCAACTATCGCGTTGGAATTGCCAATTTTACGAAACGATAAAACAAGGGTACTTGTTGATAGGATCGTTCAGAGTAACCATGAGCTATTTTTCATTCTAAGATCTCGTAGATCCTCGTGACAAGGTAATCGTTGCACTACGGAACGATGATTATGCGATAAGCGAACGGTTGTGTGGCTGGAAGGGCGCAAAGTTAAGAATCGATTCAAACCTCGAGGTTCTCAAGAAAACCATGCCAATGCTGCGATTCGTAATCCCAATGGGATGCAATATATAGTTTGACAGAGCCGATAAAGGTGGCAGTGATTCGTGAATGAGAGCTGGAGATATTATTGGTTATGCTTCAAAAACTATTTCGTTGGAGAAGATATGAAAAAGATGAAGAGAAGCACTGCTTGGGTTACAGAAAATAATTAATAGACGATCCATCCTCATGCGTTTGTAGGAATTTTGAAAGTACGAAAATGGACAGAACAAACATAATGGCAAAATTATAGTGTATTCAGAGTTTAGTACTTGTTATAATATTTAGTAGGTAAAATACATATCTGTCTATATCCCACTTTTTATTCGTAAAAATATGAATTTTGTATAAATATCCGCACACTAATAATTTAGTATTGTTTAATGACGTATTACTAGTGAGAACTAGATAGCGGAATAATCTTTATTTTTCTATTGGAAATTTGCAAGCGAAAGAAGAAAGAAGAATCTTTCGAAAGCACGTTTTTTAAAGACTTTCCTTTTTAATGCAAGCGATCTAAATATAATTATGGAGAAATTGATGGGAAGTCGATTCTATGCTTGAAAAATTGATGAAAGATTTTTTAATGGAACGAGCATAGTGCATAGCGCATGGGTGATCAATTTACTGTGAACAGGATGAAAAGATTGTGTATTCCTCAATGTATGCAGTTAATTAGCATGATTTCTGAATGGCTCAAGTATTCATTGATCATTAGAAGATTCCATTATATCAAACGCTATTATATTATAATACAAGAGATGCTACACACAAGCCAACAAACAACAACAGATCAAACACTACAGAATCCTATCTCAAACTCTCCCATTCAAGCATCTCTCATTCTCCTTCCTTTGAACGAACCATATATCCAACACTTCACCCGATATTATTTTATGTGTTTATCATAATTGTACTTAACTTTCCAACACACGTGAATGGTTATACGAAAGCTATAAGATCAATAAAACACGTACATTCGTAAAATTATTACGGATAAAATTTACAATATAGCTAATTAATTCGCGATTTAATATCTTCAGAAGCAAGATATGTTTCTCATCAATTCTAACGGTACGAATAATCAAAAATAGAAGTGGCTTTCTGCTATATATACATTGGGATAATATTACTCAGCAAAATGGTGTATGTAAATCTTGACAGAAAGCAACCGAGCCACGCTCGGGGCGCATTCGAGTCTACCACACAAACGCAGGATACGCGTGTTCATGTATCCGTCTGGGTCCATAGTCGTTTTTGTACCCATCCATTCGCAGCATCCTAATGAATCGGATACATCGTATAGTTTGGTATCGAATTCCTCAAAGGATTGTACGAGCTTGAAAAGCTGCAAGTAGAATATTTAAAAGCTTTCTTTCACATGCATCGCACTTTATACATCAAAAACGCGATTTAAACGGTCAAAAGTTGTCTGCTCTGTAGCTTTATCCGTACCGAGACCCATAGACGTTATTCGAATATACGGATATGTTCATGCATCTATATATCTCTTCCTAAGGTTTCCTGAACGATTAAAAATATCGACAAAGCTAAAACTGATCATTTTAAAATGATATACACTAGTGGACTGCAGTGAATTGGATATCGATTTGTCACAATTGATGGAACAGTCGAGTGAAATAATTTGAAGTATGTTTCACCACATATATTCTTATTCCACTTACAGGTGTGTAATTCACTTCTTCCAAGTGTTTCATCTTTCATATTTCAAAATTTGTTAAATTAGATATAACACATTTTCTACTCGTTCAAGTTTCAAGATTAATATATGTATATTATATATGTATAATGCATAATATGTGACAATAGACGTTCCTATTCTCCTTACAATATTCAAATATATTTTATATTTATGAGATTCTCATCTTCTTCACTTTCAAAATTCTTGGATACATCAGCTGTCCAATTAGTATAATCTTTGTAACAATAATTTCACGGTTGTCTGACCACGTACCTTTCTGTTCTCCTTACCCATACCGGTAGTGTATATATATATATATATATGTAGAAGCCTATACATACTAACTGACTAAGTTCTGACTGAGTTCTAGTTAAGTTTAGTTTGAGTTTGAAGCGACTTCTGTTCGTGTGATGATTTAGTTCTACGAGTCTAATCGATTCCTAACTTTGACCAAACTATAATGTAATTCTTCTTGATTTTAATTCTAATGTGTTCTACACTATTTTAACAATGCTGTATGGTTATTCATTGATCTCTGTTTCCGTAAAGGTGACGTTGTATCTTTTGGTACAGTGTGTCTTTTAGTATGAAGAAGGTGATACTTTTCTTCAGAATCAAAATTGGTACTTAATGATGGAAATAAACATGATTCGTAATTGGAAATTTTCCAGATTTATTGAAAGGAGAACTTCTTGCATTTATCCCAATTAAAAGTGGTAAGTGATACAATGCATGATATTTAAAGACAAACTTTTCAAATTCTTGTTTGAATTGCAGAAACTTGCAATTCTCTATCTCAGGATTTCTTGTAAAATTACTTACTGCAAATGTGTCAAGAAAGGCGTGATTCGAGATGAATAAAACAAGGAAACGGAGGTTGAAAGTTTCTGGACAAGAAAGGGTTTCTATAGAGCTGGGATCGAGTTTATTAGCTCTGTTAAAAGGCGAAGTTTTCCATTAAATACTTCGCGTTACCTCTTCATAGTTTGTTTCAAAGTATACCGCTTCTTGCATTTCTCTATACTTTTAATTCTTCAAGTTCGGAAAGAAATTTTATCTTCGGTGAAGGATCTTATTTTATTTTTGCGAGAAAGTTTCTTGGTTGAAGAATTCTATCATATGTGTCCTTTTTAATTATATTAACAGACTTTTCTGACAAGTTTCTTTAAAAATTGTAACTTTAATCTTGGATATTTACTTTCGTGAGAGAAACTAACAAAGAACTTTATTAATTATCTATAAAAATATTTTCCTTGATAAGTCTTTTTGAAAATTGTCAACTTTAATCTTAGAATTCTTATTTTACTACTTAAAAATATTTCTCATTCCACCTTTAGTTATATCAACGTATTCTCTGTATAATACATTTCTTGTGAAACCTAGCTCATTTTTGTCGAGTCCACATTCGAGATTGTTACAATTTTCTTCCTTTCATTTTACTCTCCACTTTCTTCTTATTACCTTTTGGAGCTGCTTCTTTACATCTCTGTGTACATCTGTAAGACTACAATAGTAGCATAGTAGCGATGCAACCTTTCGTGTAACTTCGTTCCCATTTGGCACAATTGCGTGTGTCCAGGATGACAATTTCCTTACCCTTATATAAACTTTTTAAACAAATCGAACATATATACTTTACATTATCTTCCAATTTAAACTGACAGTTTCTTTAACATTTTGTTGAAATTCCAAAGATTTTTTAAAGAAAAATCAATCACTTATTTTTCTTCGTTATATGAGAATGAAGTGTCGGTGTTTTAGAATTATTTAATATATTAAAATCTGCATATTTTACGCAAAACATCTGAGCCGTGAGATCTCGCGACAAATTTGTTGCAAGCAAACATGCAAGCCAACGATAAATTAGGGCAGCTCGGTTTGACGACAAGTGAGTAATGTTTCACGAGTCACGATGTGTATATAGGTCACGAAACTGCGATGTACAAAGAGAAAAAGAAATAAAGAAAATTGCACTTCAAGAGTAGTTCTACCAGTTAGAGTTCGATCAAAATAAATTGTAACAAGGTGGACAAAGCGGAAGAAAAGATGCGACACATGTACAGTACTGTGTAAAAGTTTAGGATCAAACAACGAATGTAAATCTTTTGCTTTATGGATTAATATAAAGATTTTTGCGATGTTATTTTAATATTTCGTATTTACCTCCGAAGAAAAATTGATAATTTCTTAAAAAGTTATTAATTAATTTAATATAATCACCGAGACAATTTTTCTCTGTCTCGATAACGAGAGTTCTTTCGATGTTGTGGAATAATTTTTCAATAAATTCAGTTTGTATTACTACTCTGCTTATAATATTTCAAATGATATATTTAGGTTTTTGGCCTCTCTTCTCGTAGGATATTCTAAATTATTTAATGTTCTGTCAATTAAAGCATTTCTAAAGAGAATTATGAAACAAAGAAAGTCTTCGTATAATAGAATGTTTGAAGATTTTTGTAAATGACTGTAACCAGACTACGAATGCCTTTTACATTCTATGCAATCTAAAACTGGAACACGATGAAACCGAAAAACATAAAATATTCAAAGTATATTTCTACTTACAATATTTAGTAGGTGACACAAATTTCTTTGATTTCGCGAAAACATGAATTCCTTTAAACATTTTTAGTAACATACTCTACATAAAATTATGTAGAAATATTTCTTGACAATTTCAGTAGCCATCGTAAAAAAATTAATATCGTCATGTTCAATTTTTGTTATATCAATATGTTCAACTTCTTCACATTAGTATAGCTGAATGCTACGAAGCATATTCTCACTAATTAAACGGTGTCTCCTGACGCTAAAAATATCGAAGTCCAAATTCCTTACTCTTCTCACTCTTGCTTCTAATATAATTCCGAGTATGTTTTGCGAATTACGTTCGCGAACATAATTATCCACCCGACGAAACGTCGTATTATGTTTAAATGAGCAAACGAACTTTTCGAATAATCCAAGAAGAACATCGATCTATTCCGATAGACGATTGGATGTAACACGATGACAAAAGTAAAAAAAGGTGAAATATACGCGTTGATTGATAAAAATGGTAGGGTAAAATCTTGTTTTGAGAAGAATTTCAAGAGAATCAAATTACTTTGGAAGAAAATTAGATTACGACAGAAAACATTGGTATGGGAAACAATTTGATTGTAAACTAGAATAGATGTAGTGATCAACTCCGTTCCATTAGGATTGATTGTTTTTTTCTTTTTTTAGAAAATAATTATGTCTTTTGTCTATGTAATATAAGTTATGTGCAAGTAATAGTATATTTCGACAGATGTATATAGTCATATGAATATAATATGGTATTTAATCACGTTTTAGCATGTTTCAAATACCAAATTATGGAAGAAATTTCTTCGTGTAAAGTAAACGATGGGATCATTACATAAACTAAAAGTTTTGTTTCGAAAAGATGCAGATTATAAATCCTACGCTATCCGTTACCGATAAAGAAAATCATATAACAATTCTAAAAGTATCAGAGTATTAAAGTCTGCTGGAAAATACGTTGTTCTGGTCGACGAACTTTCTAATATTGAAACTACCTATATAACTTATCAAATTCGAAAGGAATACCTGCAATTTCCAAGAAATCCAATGAATTACTTTCACGATACATGACGAGATATTCTTTCCACAACGACGCGACCAAACAATCGAATATCATCTCCTAATCCCTCGATTCTACAAGAGCGTCGAGCAAAGCAACGTCCTGTTTATAAAAATATCGTTCCGTTACATTCCGTGTTTGTTTGACGTCGGCATTCGACATATGATTTATCGGATTCTCAGGGAATATTACTTCCGATCTTCGATAAATCCGCCATCATTTCACTTCGCGTTTTCTATAAATTCCCCATCGTGCAAAAGCGTGGCTACATTTTCTTGATACCACCGAACCTCGTGGAAATAAAACAAGCATCTGAGCAAAGGAATATGAAAGGATAGAGAAATAAGAAAAATAAGAGAGAAAGTGAATAACGTTAATGCATCGCTGGTTTCGCTGGGAATACGCATGTATTCGTTGCACTCTGAGAGAAATGCGTCGGAATGCATCTCGTCGGCGAAGTATACATATGAAACGTGTTTTAAAATAAAAAAAGGAAAGTAGAAATAAAAATAGTACGAAGTAAGAAAACTGCCCTTAATATCTCGACGGCAGAACGGAAGCCGTGTTATCGACACGTTGCGATGTGATCACTATAATGTAGAATCCATTTCGTTAAAGTACCAAGAAGGGTAGCAAAACTTTATGACCCATGGCTTGGCGCGTGATGGGGCTTAAAAAATACGTTGGCCCTCGGTAAAGGGACGTTGTTTGTCCCCGTCTTGGTGAAATTTTCCGCTATGAGACTGGAATTCCTATTATCGTTCCACGACCCCCCATCTTCTTCTATCGTCCGAGTTCTGAATTAGAAAAAGACCTTGCTTTTTGGCCAAAATAGATCTCGAGAGTTTAAAGTCTCGCTCCAATCACTGTCTCTGCTTTTATCGTGTTATCTTCTTCCATTTTAACGAGTTTCTTGATTTCTAATCAATTTTTCGAGAATATTAAGGAAATATGGAAGGATGATCTTTTCGAACATGCTCCTGTGATATGTGATATACACATATCGTGGCTTAGATATTTTATTGTCAACTCAGTAGCTAATATTTTTGTATCAAATATTTAGAAGTGAACAATTTTTGATATAATATGTATTTAACACTCAAGAGATATTTTCCAGTTACATATATTATCATTTACCTTCGAAATTTTTCAATTTTCATTAAGTTAATTGTATTTAACATAGAATATGAATGCATCAATTATTTTAAGAATTTTGTTCAGTTTCGAGATTTTCAATATTTATATAATGCTTGAGAGTCGACATCACATACACATCATAAAGGTGAATATGTTAAAGGAATTATTATGAGATTAAAACCATCCTTGATGGGAAGTTAATCGCGTATACTCAACGAAGCAATGCCCTTTTGCGTGGAGAAACCATTTTAGTGCATCAGGAAAGTGTGTACTGCACGAGATTGCACGAGCAATTATGCATTCTTGTATTCTGCTTCTATGGTTTACGAGCGAAGTGGGCCACATACGTTTATCAAGCATTCATCATGTACGTAATTTCTTGGATGATGGAACACAGGAAGGTGTGTCATAAATATAGGAGCACTGCACGTATTTTCCCCGTTTCAATCAAAAACATCAAATCTCTTTTTAAATTCTTTCATTTTTAATTGAATAGTCAAGTACATGCTGATAATTGCCAATGTAATTATACATTTTCCTATCCCAGGAGAAAACGACTTTATTTAGTGTTTAAAATCCTATAGTTTTATTTTCAGTTAAACATGAATTAAAGTTTGGTTAAACTAAACTGAATTTCTAATTAACAGAGCCAAATAAATCCAATCTCATTTAAGAATTCAGCCAAAATTCCAATTTAGAGATTAAATTATAAAATAGAGAATAAATTATAAAAATTATATAAAGTATAAAGATTAAATTTATAATTACAAATGTAGTTTTTATATTATTCATTTTCCTTATAAAAAGAGATATACAATCTTCAAAATCCTTCAAAACTTATAAGGACCATGAAAATCAGGAAAATGAACGTTTGTTATCGCGCAAGTAGTGCGAGTCAGTATAAATTCAGACTTAAATGACTTAAATAAATAAGAGGCTTCCAGAGGAAAATGACTGCCATTTTATTTACAATGAATGAAACTTCATAGACTTCGTAGCATATTGGGAAACTTTACCTAACTAATGACCCTCGGTTGGCAGAGGTAAGGATAAATTTTATCGTGTTAACAGGCTTAATAACTTCGACCTGACGGTTATTTAATCTCTTTACTTTTCGACGCTATCCGGAAATATGTTTAAACTTCGTGCCGAAGATAAACCGAAGCTACAGGAAATTATCTTACCACCGTACGAAGCTACGAAACTTTAATTGCCACGTACAATTACAAACACAGCAACGCACATCTTAAATAGTAGCATAGAAAGGAATGTACGGGCGGACGAAATACAAGGAATGAACGAATTCCTATGTAAAAAGTTTCAAGTTTCAGCTTCAAAGTTATAGGTAAGATGTTTCGTTTGACCTGAACATCCATCACAACGTGAGAAAGGGGTTCAAAGAAACTTGGATGAATTAAAAACGGGAGAAAGAAAAGATGAATTTATCTTAACAAGGACTGCTAATAATTTTGCGTCTTTTATTCTCTGAGATTCGTACGTTTCAAACTTACGAATCGACATCAAATAAAAGTCGAGTTACGATTTCTTTCTCTTCCTCCAATGCTTAGAAGCGTACAAAGGATCTATATTACTTTCTGCAAGCACGCTACAAAGGAAGCAACAGCAGGAAAAGAACTACCCAGAAACTTTTCGTACGTTCAAATTGATTGGGGGCAGATGTAACTGAGAGGAAATATTTATAAACAAAGAGACTCTATATTATCCCCCCTTTTCTTGTCGAGGCGAGTCATAAAAATCTTTCAATTTTTAACAACTATCAAATTCTTTTTATGTTTCAGAGAAATATTCAATTCCACAGTCAAACAAAAAGATAATTTTAGATATATGGTTAACATAATATTAAATTACATAATTACTCTTGTGTAAGAAAGAAAGTAACTAATAAATAAAGTAAATAATGCAACTAACTTATCATTAGATTGTAGATATTTATGTACTTATGGAAAATTGAATCTGTTAAAAAATTGATTAACAGTGTGATAAAATGTTTAATTGCTAATAAATAGATTTAACATTTACTTATGAATATTTATGCATTTATAAAAAATAGAGAGCTGCAAAAATTTGAGAGAAATTATATAAAGGAAATTAGCACATTTGGAGAAACTACGTACAGAACATGAAAAACTATGTAAAGTATCCAAAGTAAAATACACGATATGGTATTTAATAGTTAAATATAACAAATCTCTATTTAGCTCTCTCCTAAATCATATCCATAAAAGTATTTGCATAAAAATACGTAGTCTACTTATCTCCTCCATGTTCTTAAATATTTTGAAAATTTAGATATCTTAAATGATTAGAATATTATTAAAAAATATAATTTATATATCTTCTAGTATGAGAAAATTCATTTTATAAATAATTTGTACATCCACTCTCCTTTCCTCTCTTTTACATCCATCGTTCTATCTTTCCCCTAATGTTTCTCCACAGAAAGAGAAGTTAGTGTTAACACGATACACCTGGTGGAAAGCCACCAGCTTCCTGAGGAAATACGCGCAGCGTTTTAAAAGCTTTGTAAACCGGCGAATCGAATCAACTTCAGCTTTACACTCGAGCGATTTCATCAGTCGTTCTGCTTCATCAATTTAAATCGCGACCTAAAGGTGATCGATGCCTTTCCTGAAATCTTTATGCATTTTCGTGAAATTCGACGAGCTAACGATAGAAAGCGAAACTATGAAGAAAGTGTGTTTCTTTAACGAATAAAGTCGCAATTTAGGTTAACATTGCAAGATTATTCTTTTAATTTAGGTATGAAGCTCTTTGTATGAAAGTAAGACGAGGTTAAGGAACATAGAGCACGTGACAGATATAAAAAAAATATTTCATAAAATCTACGATGAATTTGAAATATATAGTCGGTTCTAAGGAGGAGTAACGAATCTCTAAAACCATTATTTTTTAATGATTTGCAGAGGTCTAATTGTAAATGAGAGCTATCGATCAAAATAGCGATGGAATAATCACATAACAAAATTATATGATTTAATTAAAGCAACACAGATATATCACAATTCAAAGCTTCAGTAATAAAAACTTTCCAAAGAAAGCTTTTCCTCATTAATAGAGATCGTAGACTACATTGAAAAGGAAAACGAATTTTTATATCGTTAAATAGTCGATTAATGAATAATTTTCCATCCTTTTGCTTGTGTCATTTTTCTAAGAAACGAACGATATATTCTGGCGAATAGATATTTCTGAAGATTAAACATAATGTATGTGGTACAATGTATTTATGAATATTAAAAGGTTTAATTTGAAGAAGTTCAGCTTTGAGTTTATGTTAAATGATACACGACTTGGGGACTTGAGACAGTCTTTTCTAAATTACGGTGTGAAAGAGTAATAAATTGTCCAAACTACAGCCATCCTAACTTTCCCTAATACTAGATATGTATCATACATGTATGCGAAACTTATGTTCCGCTTTTAATTCATCATGCCAATAGAATCCCAAGAAAATTCAATCTGTAACAAAAATTCTCTAAATCCTATATTCTGACTAATCAATTTTCCTTCGAAAATGAATAAATTTCTAATAGTATATCTATTAATGAATGGAGTAGGAAAGTTAGCATAAGCTGTGTCTTTATTCCTCAATATATTTCGAAAATTGTCAGGCGTTTCAATTCAATAATATTCAGAATGAAATTTGCAAAATTATCATTAGGTTCAAAAAGTTTTAAAAGATTGTGTTAAATTCATTGTGAATTTAAATTAAAAATAAAAATAAAATTTATCAAATTTCCCACCATCGATCATTTCATTTCTCACCATCGATTAAATTTGTTTTCACTGCATTAATAACTGAACCAATACGATAATTTCAGAATTGTTCCATAATAATACATTCAGAATTGTGAAAAGTTTATATTAATTTGTATTAATTAACTCTAAAAATATTGTGGCGTGTAAATCGTAATCTGTATTTATGAGACATCTCCCTTTGTATTTCTGACGAGAACATTTTTTTTTATTAAATCTTCCGAATCGATTCGTTGAACCGACCAACGTTCATGGAGAAACAAAGAAATCAAGATTAAATGTTGATACAACATGCAGTTCGATTTCTCCTGCCGTGAAAGAGAACTGTTGCATCAGATTCAGTATCAATCTATTATTCACGTCTCTTCTTTTGTTGACATTTGTATCACTTTGTAGAATAAATCCATTGTTATATTGGTAGTAGAATAGTTTGAATTTTCCACAGTTTCGTACTTTAATATCCGAACACAATATTTTCGAATATAGGTAACAGAAATGAAAATTTTAGATTTTCAAAAGATTGTTTCAAGTCCTTTTCTACTCGAATTTTTAATTTCACTTCTGGGAAGATTGAAATTTCTTATATTGTTTGATCTAATTCGTTCATTATCAGTAATTTAAATATATAAACCAACAAAAACCAAGTACGTTACTTAAACGTGCTATAAATTCATAGTCAATTAATATTCGTAGTAATAAACATTTGAATTTTCGCATATGAAATTTGTACCTCTTTTTCTCTTGTAATACATATAATTTAAATATCGAAGCTGCTCTCTTATTGCAGCAAAACCTTCAATTGTGTTTAGTAAGATGTATTACAAAAATATAACTAAAATTTTGTACAGAATAATATATTACATTAAGGAACAGTTGTTCGCGTTTGTATTATGAAAGATAAATACTTGAACATAGTTAATCTCGACTGAACGAAAATTTTTATCATTTTCGGAGCTATGAATTAATAAACTTCCTACTATTGTGTCCTACTAGTGGCCTACTGTATCGCCTTATAGTTAAAGTATATAGTTTGAAAATTTGCAAGAAAAAACGTTAAAATTCTTATTTATACATATTTATTTCTATTTACTTTATTCTATTTTATATCAATTTTTTATATATTTTATTATATATATATATATATATTCCTATCATCACTGATAAATATATAAAATTCTAAAAAACCAAATGACCCAAAATTTTAAAAATTCTCTAAGATATAAATCAATGAGCTGAAAAGAAGTACGACATCCGAATAAAAAAGTAAACAACGGTATGCTGTTTTGATCAGTCTGGTTCCAACAGCTCTGCTCTATCCTTGAATTTATAGCTGGGCTAAATTTATGGTTGTTTCGTTTAAATCAACTTTCCGTGGCTGTTGCTGCACTTTAAAGCCTTTTCAAACCAACTACCTTCTTTAATAATATGCTTATAAAGTGAACCGGATGTACTGATCAACACCTGCTAGCGACGATGAACTGATGAAACTCCTTACCAGATGATACCACGAAAAGATTTTCATTTTCACAATTATCGACGAGAAAATATTATTGGATAGCAATAACAAAATTTCGAAGAATAAGATTTAAACGTCGGTATTCCAAAATAATTGACGATAAAATCACGAAATAAAGTATACAGTATGGGAAAATCTGATGGTTCGATATGTCGCGCATAATGCAACTCCGTACAGAGCGTCTTACCATAAGACTCTTACGTTTTATCGTAGTTCGCTCTTCAAATACATCCAAGAATGACAGGTGCGTCATTCACGAGACAAGAATAAACTTCGAACGAATGTTAGCCGGCGGAATTCTTGAATGTACACAGAAAGTTAGCATAAGTCGTGGATGTTAACCGATATTACTAGCAGGTATGAAACAGGTATGAACGAACATGAAATACAATACTATGAAATTAAATTTAAGAGCACAAATGTACCGAATATGTACAATATATACTGTATAAAAGAGTATAAAATATTTTGTAATAAAAGTACCCGTTGTAATACTTAATCGGTAGAACAAATATCTATTTAGTTATGTTTATGAAAATATAAACTATATTATATAATTATATTATATATTATATAAATATTGTATAAAGATATAAATATCAAATATATTAAAATTACCAAAGGTTCATATGATTTTAATATCGAAATTATTTGTAATTTCTTATAAAAACTTTACAATACTTCTTCATTCGTTCCGGTACAACTTTCAGTTCCTGAGATAAGCTTCTCAATTGGTTCGTGTAAAGAGAAACATAATTTTCGGCTGCTTTTTATTTCTTTCCTTATCGCACACTCGGATTTCTCACGCGTACGCATTCACTGATCTGTCGCAAGCTCGTGCACGTGACATGGTCAGTGACAAACGTTGAGTCAGCAGATTACTATTGCTACTTAGGAGGCGCGAGTTTCCAGGAAAAAATGTAGGTCGTGGGGTCTGACAATCTATTCATGGTATGCGTTTCGTTGCATATAAACTTTCCAGTTCCATATATTCTAGACGGAGCGAGATATTCGCTTGATACAAAGTGCGTTTAGACTTCACGTTTTGGTACTTTACACTATCGTCTGAAAGTATTCTGTTTTTGAAAACCGATACTTTAAATGGCAAAAGTGTAGAACTAAATAAATTAAATGTTTTGAAGAAAAATTTGATGAATTTTCTATTAATTAAAACAAAATCTGTTTCGTCAAATAGAAATATAAACTTATCGTATCTTTTCTTTGTAATCTTCATATTCAATTTTGTTCATTGTTATTTTTCCTAGCATTAATGAACAACTTCCGCAACAAGATTAATATTCTTTCGTAAATGATTTTGTATCTCGTGTTAATACTGTCCTGTGACTCCGCGCACACTCTACATAATTTCGTTGCAATATACGTCTAGTAAACAGAGACTTGTGCACTTAATTCCCTGATACGTCTACAGTCTTTGGCATAATGCAGCTAGCAGACTTAATTCAACGAAAGCTGTTAACTGTACCTGGGATAAAACGCGCTCGGCAGCTTTTACGTTTCTTTCAATTAAACCCAAAGTTTCTTCGTCGTTTGTCCTACTTTCCCTTAATCACATAGAAACAAAACACAAAACAACAAAATATGTACATTCCTGTAAAATAAAGATAAGAGAAAATAGAAATAAACTTTCCAAATGGAGGGTATGATATTTGTTCGCGCTCATATTATAGAATTAGAGAGTTTACGGGTTTGAAAGTACATAATAATGAAGCGAAACGTTTGGAAAATGCGAAACAACGCGTGACGTTGTCAAGGTTCTATACGAAAAGTCGCGGTTTCCTATTGAACCGACGTAACTTATAGTTTAAGCTCTCAGTATAATTGGTTCGTACAAGTCAAAGAATTAGATGCATGCCAAACGCAGCTCGAGAGATTAGAGAGCTATGGTACTCGAGTTCCTAAAACTTTCCTACGAGCAGTGGTATGTTTGACGAGTAGCAATTGCCTATTGCCTCTACGATTGCACAAGTTCTTCAACTTAGAAGCAAATCACTCTAATTGTAAGTACAACTGTTATGTTTTAGCTGAATTAAAATTTCAGGAATTCCAACAGTGGATAAACAGAAAATATGAAAATATTTAACGTGATCGTCTGAATGTAATCTTTTTCTTAAATTGATGTTAAATTGACGTAATAGTAAAGAGATAAATACCACTGCTCAACATGTATCTAATTTGCAACCTTCAATAAGTGATTCTTCTAGACTTTTGTGAGCTGGACACGAATCTGCAAACAGTCTCTTCCCTAGGACCCACAGTTTCCGAAAAAATCAATTTTGACAAAATCAATTTTGAAAAAATTGTAAATTTTCATCTGTGGAGACGTTTAATTACAAATTAAGTACAAATTTAATACGATAATAGCAATATTTTATTTGAAATATATAAAAATATCTGTCGATCGTTTCTTTCATTATCGATCGTAGTAGAGATCAAAGTATTAAAGAGATGTGCTTTCTTGTATTGCTACAAGATAGTAAGAACGTAGGAAGCGTAAAGAAAGAAAATATCCAAGAGCACTAGCTTGCTTTTAAACTAAGAACAATGGGTACTTGTAGCTATCAAATTACTACCCGGAAGCTCAGCCCCAGACTGCCTAGAGTACTATAGTTTGCGATGGTAGCGTGCTAGTATTACAGACCATATAACAGAGAAGAACTTGAAGTGTCACGCACAGAGTTCGATAATACGCCTCCTACAGACGATGCTAACAATAAGTGGTTGCCTGAAAAACTGCTGCTGCGCCGCATAGGTTGAAGCATGTGGATCTACCAATGAATAGTTTCACAAAGAAGTAGATTCTTCCTTCAGACAATTCAAAATTATAATATGTTATAGACATTTTATTCCTTTTTCTTAAATGTTAGATTGAATATAGATAAAAGATATTACTATTTTTTAAACTTAAATACTCGACTAAAAATTTCGAGAGAAATATATCAATCTAAAATACTTGAATAAAAATTCAGATCGTTATATTATGTGTCATGAATATCGTGATATTATATAAATCTTCTTGATCCTTTTAAATGAAAAAATTTCAATCTACCCTCGGTTCTAAATCTTGAATAAAAATCTTAATAACAGCTATCCTGAGAGAATTTACATTATGTGGTTCATCTCGACTTTTTAAACGTAGCATCGGATATATGTAAATAAAAGTAACCCACTTTCTCTTAAATTTAAATATCTAACAAGAAATTTTAAGAGAAATTACATTGAAATTTTTGAATAAAAATTTCAATGACTCCTATCCTATGGGAATTTATATTATATGCTTTTATATTATCTTGCTTTTCGAATGTAAGATTGAATATAAATAAAAAAACATGCTAAGCAAGAAATTTCAAAAGAAACGCATCCAATTCTACGTCCCTGGAAACGAGCTCGAGCGATTCAAATCCCGAAACCTCAAACCCAAGTGACTCTAACCTTCTGAATTAGAAATCGTGTTTAACTCATTTACGTTCTACCTTTCTTCTCCGCTATTACTTCTTCCTTGGTCTGCATTTTTCTGCTTCAATTTCCCGACACAAATTCGCTTGACTGTTACGACAAACGAAGTAAGACGGGTCGACCGTTTCTATCGGAGTAAAAACAAAAGAGTCGAAAGAAAGTTCAGTAGCCGGTCTTCGACTTCTTGCATTGAGGAATCATTCTGCAACCAGGTTTACAGGTTTCAGCAAAGAGAACCAGAAGCTGGATTGCGAAATTTCTTCGTCCTTCGAACCCGCTCGGTGAAAAGTTTCTTTCTTCGTTCGAAAGGGCGTGCACCGTGATGTTCGAAAGTGCTTTATAAAGCTTGAAACTAGCAACTCTTCGCCGAAGTATCTCGTTTCTTCGTTCGACAGTCAATCGCTAAGTCGCATCGTTTATTTACCGTGAAAGTTTTCGAAAAACTTCCACTGATTTCTACTAACTTTGGATACAGAAGCTGTTGCTTTTATATCTTGGTAAATATTTTTGCGAGTCGGCAAGTTAAACAGGCTAACTGGCTCGCATTTTGCGAAATGGAGATAGTCAAAAGTGGTTTCACGGTTCAAAGCTGCTGCACTCTCTCCGGCAATGCTTCCGTCTCATTTGCTTGCTATTTTACTTATTTCTCTTTTTTTTTATCCTGTAATACTTTAAATTCTCGCGTGGATTTAGAGATTTGAGATGGACAAAGACTTGAAAAAATATTTGAAAATTTTGTACATGAGAAAACTTGATTTGTAATCTTTAAATTATATATGTATAAAAAGATTTCAAGCAAATATTAAATAGATAATAGGCATCTTTCCCTTTATTCTTTCCTCCTCCCCACCTTTCTTTCTTTTTCATTCCAATTCTCTCTTCCAGTCCTTCCTCCTATTCTTTCATTCTGTTCTCTCCTTCTATCTCCTTGTTCGATTCCTTTCTTCTATTCATTTTGTCTATTTTTTCCTTCTATCCTTTCCTTTTATTGTTCTTTTACTCCTTTTTTCTACTCATCCCTTTTATTTCTTCCTGTTTTCTATCCCTTCCTTAAATTCCTTCTCTCTATTTCTACATTGCATTCCGTTCTTCCTTTCCGTCTTTTTTTGGCGAGTTCTTTTCATCCTCTTTTTCGTTCTCTTTTTTCAGTTTTCTCCTTAAAAAGATTAGCTTTTTACCCACATCAGAAATGAAATATTATCCGTAAAAGGAAACAATCATGTTTCTGTGACAGAACACACTTGACCAAAAACTCGAAGGAACTTTATCGAGCTTCCGGAGGAGATATTTCATTGCCACTATATCAGCCACCTCCGACAGGAGAGATGGTAATGTAAGCAGTTTAGGAATTCGACGTATTTGTACACGGAGTTCCGACATTGTGAAAAATAACGCTAATCAATCGGAAGCTTTCGACAGAAGCTAAAAAAGAAATCTGTGAACACTATGGGTCCACGTAAAGTGAAACCACGCGATGTTTTCCCGCATAATGGAGTTGACAAGAGTCCCCATGTTTCTAAAAGCGCTGATTTATGAATCGCTTAATACTATTTTCCCTCGGTCAAAGTTATATTCTAGATATCACCTTATATAATCCTATCACATTAATTTATCGTGACAGTTATTCAATGTGATAATAAATACATAATAATAAATGTAAATCTTTATTAAGAATGATTCGTAACCGCAGTAACCATTTTAATTTTAATTCATAATATAATCTTGTATGATTAATTTAATAATTTAGATTATTCAACATCAACGTGAACACTGACATATCTTAAGGTCACTTCACAGCTCACTTCGTGGCCTAAAATCCCTAAAATACAATTTAACCGACCATAAATCACAGAGAATCCCCAGAGCACAGTGATAAATAATTCTCGTAACTTTCTTCTATATTCAGAGCTGAAACGACTAACTAAAATAGAGACTCGCGAACTTTCGATTGGACCACACGAATCAGCAATTTACGGAAACATCTACATGTATTTTACTTTTGATTTTCTAAGTTAAGATATATATGAGAATGTTATTTGCGAATAACTTATTCGATGTTGATATTTTTCATACGTTATCTTGAAGCTGAAAATAATAAATTAGTTGAAGTGATTTATCGTATTTTGTATAGTTTATTTTATTTTTAATTGAATTAAAATTTGATCGCGTCTAGATGGAACGACAGCAGTACAAATTTAGTTTACAGCAGAGTGACGACAGTAACTACGATTTCAAACGATAATTTAAAGTTTTCTGAACAGCGCTTTATGTTAGTTAACCTTGCTCAAGTCCCCAGCAGACCACGTTTCCACTGAATTTCATGCCTTCAGCACAATAAAATAAGGCGAATGAACCGCTCAATCTTGCACGAGCATACAAAGACACGACAGGAGTAAATTAAACATCGTTTATTTAACACTAACCCTTCAAGAAATAGTTTAACTATTGTCCAGCGTGAACAAGAAACATCCTACGCCTGGAATTGTCGTGCGAAAATTCTAGTTAATAATTCCCTGCATTGATTTAACGAGCAAAGTCTTACGTAGTTGAAACACTGTAGTTGGGTACAGTTAGGTACTGACACTTGGAATCGTCTCAAGATTTAGGAATATTTGCGAAATAATAATTGTCTTTGTTATTGGAAATTTTTGAATTTTCAGTTTTGAACATCCAAATTTCCAAATTTTCTAATTTTATAATTGATTAATTATCTGACTTTTCCAATTTACTTTCTTACTCCCCTAATTTTCTAATTGTGTGATTTTCTACTTTCATAATTGTCTAGTTCTCTGATTCTCTAATTATCTAATTCTCTAATTCTACAAATCTAAATTCTCTAACTCTCTAATTATTTAATTCTCCAATTATCTAATTTTCTAATCTTCTAATTCTCGCTAATTCTCTGTTTCCCTGGTTTTTTAAATTTTTTACGCTATCTCCTATCTTCTTAAAATTCAAATAATCTTAGTCCAAAAAATGCTATCTAACTCTCTTTAGTCTGTGTGCATGCTATACGAAAATTTTTTAATTATAATTGAGATAATATAACAGCCTGAGACTTTAACGTGGCGATAAATGATTACTATTTAATTAATGATTTTATGACGTATATGATTGTTGAAACGTGACACACACATACATTTAGTATTCTTGCGTAACATTCGCACATTTTCATTAATATAGATTCATGGGAAATGTGCTTCTGATTATAATTAACCAACGGTCGATTAGGTGTCAGATATCTGCAGATCGTGGTAGCACAAGGTACTGATTACCTCGAATGTGTAATTAAAATAAATTAAGAGTATTTACTGCTTCTCACAGGTGATTTATGTAATGCCATAGAACTCGAACGAAACAGCAGAAGTAAGTAAACCAATAAACTGTAATTAGAAAGCTAATGACAAAATATTTTTGCAATATCTACGAATTTTAACTATTTTTATGTTAATTTCCAAATATAAAAATGAAATACGAACGTGTTTAAATAAAAAAGCACTTTTAAATGCAAACAATGGAAACAATTCCAAATGTTAGAAAATTAAAGGAATGAATTTTGAACTCTCTTAAATTGGAAAGGAATTTCAAAGGATCAAAAATTTAAAGAAAAGAAATTTCGACCGTTCTGAAATTAAAAGAAAGATGGATTTTAAACGCTTTCAAATGTAAGAAAACGAATGTATGATTAAAAAATAACAAATAGAAAATAGCACTACATTTTAGAGTAAGAGTTAATTTACGTTTCCACTGAATATATTTGCGGTTCCAATTCAAAGTGAGATTCGTTGTGACTTATCGCTCCTCGATGCCCTTTTCAGTACTACATACCAAGTGTAATTGAGACTACCGTGGCTTCTTCGTGTTACTCGATCTCTTTGAGAAGGTTCAAATTGCACAGAGATGTTTTCAGTTCTGTTTCTTTGATGGTTTGTAATCGATGGAATCAACTCTGTCAAGCGCTTGTTCACTACGAACCAGATCAAAAAATATTATTCCACTGGAAATATCACTCTAACATGGAGCTTAATTGGATGTCAAATTAATTAGAAATTTTAAGTTAAAGCTACCACGCTACTTAAACGTACATCATTTTTTGAGAATTTTAAATAATTTATATATAATAATCATTACTTGTTAAAATTTTTTAGTTTAAAAATAACTCTGGAGAAAAGAAAATATTTTCTTATAAATTTTTGCAAAGATATTTATCGAATAAAATGTAAAAATTTGTTATTAATAACATTCAGAATGTTGGTGTATACAGTAGAATTTCTATGTATCTGAAACTCGACAAGGTTTCAAGTAAACTGAACTGAAACTGAGAAACTATGTGACTCTCTTGTTCGCGAAGAATTCCTACATGCATGAAAATTTAAGAACATACCCAAGAAATTCTACCTGCTTCGCCTCGGTGCTATCTATATGTTCAAACAAACAGCATAAATTTTTTAGAAAAAAAACTGTATGTTACATTGAGAAAATAAACGAAGAAGAAAGAAAATTACTCAATTAAAATTTAATAATTTACTATTCGTGTAGTTCAGAAATTTTTTTAAACCTTTGAATTTCAACTTAAAAATTCCTAAATTTTTTTAAGAGCTTGCCAACCTTGAACTTCAGGATTCTGAATTTATCTATAAATTTCAAAGGAACTCTAACAAAACTTCCAACATCCGTAATACAACATTACTTCCATCGGCTTCGCCACTATCAAACACCCTCACACAAAGACTCAGTTATGAAGTTGAGCAAGTAGTAGAAGCCTAACACTGTCAGACAAGACACTGAAATTGCTTCTCTGAGTACTCCCTTCCAACTTCCTCGACTTCCTACTTTAAAACGATTTATCCGTCGAATCGATGCGATATTAAAACCTTCTCGAACCGAATTTCCTGCCTCTAACCCCAAAATCGACTTTCAGAATGTCATAAACTTGAGAGACTGAATCAGTTTGATATAATCATTATTTCTGGACTATATGACTGTGAGTTATAAGTTACAGACAAGATTAAACGTCAGACCATGTGTACGTATGGAAATGATTCCACTGCATGTTAAAGAATTTTAAAATGACAAAATTAATTTTCCATACCAAATAATTTCGACTAAAGATAATGATATATTTTATGACTTCAACATTGGGTTGCGAGGAAATTTATAATGTTGGGTTCTTCTTTAAATCTACGTCGTAAGGATCTTATTTGCTTCAGTAATATGGTCATAATGTACTTATCAGATATACAGATTATTATACGTACGTTTTATAATCTGCAACGAATAATTAAATAATTAATAAATTAAAACAGAAAAATATGACTCTAATATTTTGAAATGGCGTACATTACGAAATTGTTTTGCTTTTAGAATGATATAAAATAAGAAGAACATATACAATAGAAATCCTATATTCCAGATCGTGTTCTCATTTAATATTCTGATTCTACATGCTATCGATTTAATATACTTACTGAAAATTCATGAGACTATCGGCCATATCATATCGTGTTAACCTGCATAAAATTGAGAACATCTACTTTTAGAAGATTTTAAATTGATTCGACAAATCGAGTATAAATAAACTTCATACAACTTCAGTTTGGAGCAAAACTCTTCGAATTGATCTTTTATGGAAAATTATGTGATTGGTTCTATCGATTATACAGATTTTATAGCAACCATAAAAATAGGAAACATGACAATAATTTAGGTTTCGCGATTGATATTTTGGTAATATAAGTAATAGCGATACATTTTATATCGAAATCAATGGAAATTTTCAATTATTCACAGCAGCAACGAAAATGCTATTTACATTGCACATAAAGTATTCAATCGACTTAATAAACAGTCGTTATTCGCCCTTCATAAACATTTCATTGGCCAAAGTATCTAATTTGATAAAATTGTGTCAATTTAACCGAGCAAAATTAACTAAAATTAAATTAACTGAAATTAACTAAAATATAATTTTCTAATTAAACGGCCAGATTAAAATATTGAAACAATCTTACGTGCTTGTGTGACGCACAGTACCGTAATTATTAAATAAAGGAAATTCAATTAATTCGTCCCGTTTTAACGTAAAATAATTCCCTACGCTAATAAGCTTGTTAAAATCATGTACGAGTATTTCAAAATTCGTAAACGTTTTACGATTTGCATAATTTTATGCAGCGTACTTTACTAGAATACGATGCGACATTTGCAAACATATCAAGAGGATTAAAACGGAACAATGATCTGTTTAAAGTAGAGTTCTTTTCTGGCTAAAACTTTATTATTGGGAATTTTCATGTAGAGAAAATTTTCGTTTAATAAGATTATTATAATGGAATTTGCATAAATATGCTTTATTCCCATTTTATCATTAAAGAATGTAAGAAATGTTTATAATACGATTGAACCAAATATAACAAATATTTTCGTTAATCATGTTTTATTTCAAGTATATCAAGTATACTGTATATTATATAGCATTAATGAGGATTTTTCTCTCATAAAAGGTAAAAAATAAATCGTATAAATGTTTCTACCATTCTTGCATTATTTCAAGCATACTTGCATGCTTCCTACGCCATTAACCAGATGTGTTTTCCAAGAGAAGCTAGAAAATATAATATCTCTACTGCATGATACAATAATATAAGAATGAAGAGAATAACACTTGGGGTTATGTTAATAAAAATTTTAATAATAGTTCTACTGAAAGAGTGATAAGGAATAATCATTAACAAATTTGTTAATGATAGCACAATGATAGCACAATTTTCCTATAAATTTGACAATTGTGCTATCTTCTGAATTCTTCTGTTTCCTTAACTCATTTTAATTAAATTAATGCAAATTTATGAATTAAAAGAAACCATAAACAAATAGGACCTATCAGTATCGGATTGATTTTTAATAATATCTAATTGGTCACGATTATTATTTCGTATTTAGATCACGTAATGCCTTTATCTGACGAAAAACACATGATTCTTAAGAAATGTAAAGTAGAAGGAAAGGAAACACACAGACAAAAGAATAAAAACAGACCAAAGAAAATACATGACTTTTCTTTCTCGAAGAAAGCAGCGTCATTTAAGCGAGACATCCCTAAAAGACAACGAAAATTACTACTGCCGGCTTCAACATTAACAATGAATATTTCCACTTCTTAAGATGATTACCATATCAAGGCTGATTCTTTCCTCCACTTTTTCAAAGAGAGAGCAAGAAATTAGGAGAAAGAAGAATAAGATGTACGGGGAACAGAAAGGAAAGAAATGAGTTAGGGGAGTTTTTCTTCTCTCGCATCTATTTTTTTTTTTTCATTTCCTTTTTCATTCCTACCAAGACATTTTTATCTGCTAAGTAGAATAGTCGTCATCTTTCTTATCATGTTAGTGTTCGGGAATAATTGTGATTTCCATATCAGACCGACTGTAATGTTACCTTTAAAGTTGCTCTTTACCATTGAGACTCGAGAATATACCGTAATAAGAAGAAGCTTCTGTTTTCGCAGGGTAATGGAGTTTATTGATTTTTTATTTTAGTCTACAACCTCAAAATAGTGTCAAGAAATGTAATTTTTCGTCGTCGCTTCTCTTTCCGCTATATTATTTTTTATGAAAATTCTTCTTTTTCTCTTCCTTAGAATGAAGAGTCTTCTGATAAAGAATCTTCGTGTATTATTCAATTTCTGTATTGCTAGAAGATATTTTCTTTCCATTGATAAATGATGTTGATATAGAACTACCTGTTTTATGAAAGTTTTATTAAAAAGAATTTGTCAGTGTCGAACATTTTTAATTAATATAGCATTATAATAGACGTATTATACAACACATATAATATGTCTTTAATTAAATAAGAAGTAATCTACTGAGAAATTATAGTTTTTCATTTTACATGATATAAGGTGAGCCTATTATGAAATATTAGCAATAAATTAGCCTGAATCTAAAAAATAACACCCAGACATTACACGAAATTCTAAAAACGTACATACAAACGGCGTATAAAATTCTCTTAGAATAATTCGAATTTCTCTACACGAATGATTTAAGACCAACTTACTGAGAAAGATTTTAGTAATCTATTATATTTATTATCTATTATATTAATATTTTCAACTGTAAAACTAGGACACGAACATTACTTGTAAGACATACAAAAATGGATACTTTTAACCCAAATACTTGAAGGGTATACATCATCTCGCCAACACATATTTCACAGGAAAGTAACTTCGTAAGCTAAACAACGAAAACCTGCGCAAGAAAAATTCCACGATTTTTCTAGAAAATTATTAAACCATCGAAACAGGAACAACCATTTAAATAATAAATGCGGTTTGTTTTTCGTGCTAGTGACTCTACTCATTTCATTTTTCACTCGAATAATTTCGTCACGATCGCTCTTACGAAGATGAAAAAAATTTTCCCTTCAAAGTTCCATAATATTTCTTCTTCCAGATCTCCTACATTTTGTATATATGTACTTGTTACGATAATATATCTCCTAGCAAGCATTGTGAGTCATAGTAACGCTTGCTACGCGATGCTATACCCTAGAGAACAGCCGCGATTTTTAGTTCTTCGCGAGCTCGTCTTTCAATATGTATGTTTCGAACACGACCAGTCGACATTATTTACTATGATATTTTACATCTGTCTGCAGTCTCTATAGAAGTTCACACCTTCGTGATTCTATTCCCACGGAATACTCTACGATGTCTTTTTATTAAAAATATTCTTCGCTACCTGTACTTGGAAATATCGGTTTCCATTTCTCCTTTGCAAATAGTTATGGCAGTTTTATTGGGCTGTAGGTCTGAAGATAATACACGCAATTTTTTGGATAATCGATTTCTATCCACTTTTGAAAGTTTTATTATTAATTTATTTATATATAAGTAATTAATTGTATATTAATTTTATATTAAAATATTATCTTAAAATGTTTTTTAAAATGTTATAGTTATTAATAGATAATCTTAATATTTAATATTATCGTGAGATTGAATATTAATTTTATTATTTGGTAGTAGATGCTTGTAATATTTATTATTTAATAGTACGTATTTTTAATGTTTAAGTATTTAATTAGTTTTAATTCAACTTTGCTCCAGATATATATCACCATAAAATTTAATTCATATAATTTACACCGTCTGTCAGATTTAACTGGTATTTAATTTACGGCGATTAAGTTATTTCTACTAAAAGAATCTGAGAAAAAACGAAATAAATCATTGAAATCTATTAGGGTATTGCGATCCATTAGATGTATATGACTACATATTTCACATTAAACATTATGTTTAACTTCCTTCTTTTCGAATCAAAAACAAAGTAAAAAGAATCGAGCGAAACAGTATCCAGAGTCCACAGAATCACAAAGGGTTAACTTTCCTCGGTGATTTGACCTACTTAAAAGTTTCTCCCTGAAAATGACTATGTCAACACTTCCCTACAATGTTGACTCGAATAGGATCTTTTCGTGCGGCAAGTTTATAAAGCTATTAAACAATTCTATCAAGATGGATTTTCGCGTCTTGGTGGTGTACTCGAAACACAAACTGTTCTACTAATTCATAGTTACAGAGTATTATTAGTCGTGCATTGAAATCGTCGGACAAAAAAAAAAACAGAAAAAAGAAAAAGGAATTGGGAAAAAAAGATAAAAAAGATAAGAAGAACAAACTATTTTCTTTCATGCGAGATAATTGGAACGTGAAGCGTTCTCTTCTTTTATCTTTAACGAGTAGTTTCCTTCGTTGTTTTGCTGCCTTCTTCTTCTGTATCGCTGAGAACCCTTTGCCGGGCAGTCCGCGAAAAAAATTTCGAGCGAACAGGGCCAGAGGAAATGAAGAAGTACATAAGGGTAAATTCAACGCGGAACTACTGGCCGTATTTGTGTACTAAAAATGAAGAAGGTGAAAAACACGACGGGTCACATTATTTGTGTTTTATCGAGAAGCACTTTTAAAATTCAATACGTTGCCAACCAATTCCACGTACAAAAAATAGGTACTTTTCTATTTGATTTTAAGATTAAATATGTATTTTTGTCACTTTCGTGAATATTAATAACGTCATCTATAAGTAGACTTGTATTAACACGTTGACTGCCACGCGATTTTTAGGTATTCTGTTCTGGAAATCGCAATAAAATGAAATAGAGTGTATTACAACATAACATTTAATTCTTAGACAATATTATATTTGCGCGCTGTTTCTCTGACACTGTTATCCAAATTATTCACATTGTTGAAAATTGTTTAGTTTAGGAACTCTATTTTATTTTAATTATTTTACAAAAATAAGTAAAGAGCACACGTCATCAGTTAACATGTTAATTATGTTAAATTAACACAACAATTAAACTATTATTATTCATTCCGTTTCCCACAGGACAGCATGGATTTATCACCTATTTTCAAAAGACTTACATCTCCGAATTTATTAAATTATTTCCATTAAAATATTTATTATCTATAATTATTTTATATTATTCACATTCTTTATATTTATTCATATTATTAATATTTATTCTTTATAAAATATGTAATCATTTAGGATATCCCTGTTAAAATGATAGTTATTGATAATATCATTAGATGATATTATAAAGTAAACTTAGAAAAGTAAAAAAGGGTGGACTTATTTTTCGCGCGTGATCATCAAGTGGTAATAGTCGACACTTATTCTCGATGGATTTTATCTCGATCCTTGACTTCCGTTTTCACGCTTCTGTTACGGCGTTACAATCGGAAACAAACTGTTCGACAGTAATAGGAAATCAACGCTTCTATTGCGCCCATCCTTTTGTTTCCACCCTATGCTTCCATCCTTTCTCAAGATAGACACTCAAGTCCAATCACTTTTGGAATTTCCGCCCATCAGAAACGCTATTTCTCATTTGGGATTTCGTGCAAAATTTCTTCTTGAAATCTCGTTTGATGGTTTCCGAATAAATACGAAGCTTTTCTTGAAAGATTGGAAGAAGAATCGAAAAGGAAATTAATCGTCGTACGTTACCAGTACTTGAACATTTCATAGCAAACGAGTGAGAAATTTCTTCTTGAAATCTCATTCGATAGGTACTTTCGAAATGAAACGGTTGGAATTCTGTGGCAAAGGCTGTATATGTATACAAAGCTTTTTCTTCAAGATTCGTAGAAACATAAATTAGAAAAGAAATTGATTGCCACATTCAATACTTAGTTATCATTATTAATTATCCAATACTTCAACCTAATTGAAAAGAAATTTTCTTCTTGAAATCCCATTCGATACTTTCGAAATAAAACCTATGCTATTTTATGAAAAATAGTGTGGAACCTATACAAATCTTTTCTTTAAAGATTCAATTGAAAAAGAAATTGATTTTTATAAGTTGTTCAGTATTTGCGTATTTTATCGGAAAGAAGTGAAAAATTTTGGGTAAGATTTTTTCTTGAAATGTCGTTCGATACTTTTGAAATAAAATGGATGAAATTATATGGAAAAGAATATTCAATACTATGCGAAACACTTTTTCAAAAATTGGACAATAAATTGAAACAGAAATTGATCGTTGTGTGCCACCCTGTTAATCAAAAATCTAATCGGAAGGGAGTGAAAACTTTGGGATTTTGTGTAAGATCCATTCTTGAAACCACATTCGATATATCGGAAATAAAGTACATGTAAAATACAAAGGAAATTATACGAACTACTTCCTCAAAAATTGAAAGGTAAAATCAAGGAAATCGTTGAGAAAGAAAGCGATTATTGCATGTTATTTACTACTCAGATGTTTAATTGCAAAGCAGTGAAAGAATTGAAATTTCATCTAAGAAATATCCGGAGCTTTACTTTAAAAATTGGAAAGTAAAATTGTGATAAAGATAGGAAAAAATTTGATTGCCGTAATTATTTATGAATGTAATCGAAAACGAATGAAAAATTGCAAGTATTAGGAGGAACTATCTTCCGGGTTGATCGTAAAATAAAAAGTTAATGCGGAAAGTTATCGTCGTGCCGTGCATACCGCTTGGCAATGCCTTTCTAATATTGAAGCACGTCCCAATAACTCTATTATACGTGAATGCTGAAATTCCAAGAACAGAGTCGGAGAATCTACTTCTTATTAGGTATGCACCCCGGTAGAAGCCACTTTGTGAAACTGAACGGTCTATTCTTCCGTTAGATGTCATTCACCGCGAAAGGACAGGACTTTAAAGAGTGAAATATTGCGTATAGTGGTACAGGAGAAATCATTAAGATTTATAAACGAAGCGTGACATGTCAGATCGCTATTTAATAAGGGAATCTTCGTCAATACTTCATCGCGATAAATTCAAACTTTCGCGGTATCTTTCTGGCAGGAAAATGTCTTCTAGAGATTAATTACTCCGTTTGGCCTATAAATTTTGTATCATTCTTCAATCATGTTATGTAAACATTTTAATAAATTATAAGGTACCATATTGTATTGAAAGTATCACGATATATTCATTATATTTTATATCGAATTAAGGTATCGAATAGAAGGATATTATATTATGATTAGAACAAAGTTGCTGTAAAATTAGATACTTTGTATTCCTTTAAATAATAATATCGTGAAATGTTTCTGCAAAATTTTAAGTGAGAATATTTGTCGGAGAATTTATATATGGCTTATCAATTTGTAGTGTATTTAATTGTAATGATAGATGCAGCTAATCGAGATTAAAATAATCTCGCAAAATTCGGATCGACAAGTGTAGCGGACTATACAAGCCACTTTGTTAATTGTATTTCCATTAATAATCTCATGATCCCAGTAATTAAAAATGGCACAAATATTCGTAAATTCACGATCTCCTTTCACTTTTGACGACCAACAAATTCCTACATAAAGTTTGCGATATACTTCGAAATACATTTTATGTTAAAAAAAAAATGGTCAAAAGTTTCTATCAATTCATTCGATTTCAATAAAACTACAATCTCTCGTGCTATCTTCTGAAACCCATACAAATTCGAATGACAGAACTATTTATGTTCATGTTTCCATTCGTTTTCTTGAATAAAGTTTTCGTTAGGAAAATTAGTCCCATTTCGCTTATTTACATTCTTCGAATACTTTCCAGCCGATTTCTTAATACCCTTCGTCGAAAAATTCCACTGGGTCTCGTGATTTATCACATCGTGTTTGTAAAGACGCAGCTCTATATTTAATCATATGTAATCTGACTTCGTGAATTAAATTGAGGTAAAAGGCTGTTACTGGTGCAGTGTAGTGAATTATCTTTACTTGCGATAAAGCTTTGCTGATTTTAAATGATTGATAGAACAGTAGAAGTGGATCATGCATCATCCGTGACAGATTTAAGGTTTATGTAATAATGAATGTTATTTGTATGAAATAGTGATCTTTTACATAGTGAAAGATACATCATTTTGCAGGATGACTAACTTCATTTCGTTAACATAGATTCCTTCTGTATTTTTTAACAGTTTCTTCAAAATTTATTTTCTTGCTGTTTTTTTTTTTTTTTTAGAGAATTTAACGGTTTACCCGTTCTATTTATCATTTTTATTCATAACATTCATTTATGCAATGAAATGGACACAGTTATACTATTGAAATTTTATTTCAATTAAATATTGCGACTGCACATAATTTTCTAATTTAATCCAAATGCTGTTACACATTATTATACATGTATGTTTTTAAGAACTTTAGTTAATTCTATTTCACTTTCCTGTGTCCGTATTATTCAAATAATTCTGACACTTCACAACACTTATGCAACTTTTTAGAAAATTTAACAATAATAATTTTCTCAATAGTTGCTTAACTCGCATAAAAATAGGTAGGTTTAAAGTAACATACTCCACTGAAACGAAATTTACTAGAACGAAGTCCACCACTCAGAATATCTTGACACAGATATTTTTCCATGTACATTAAAATATTTTTAAGTACCGTCACGGACTTCCCTATGAGGTTCCTCGGACGTTAACCAGTAAGTTTTGACCGATACAGAAAACGTTCTGGCTATTAAAAAGTCAAAACGAAACCCAGTGAAAAGCTTCCTTCCATTCATCGGTAAGGAAATGTTCGAAAACCTATTATGAAAATATTTCCAACGGGTCCCAACAAAACGTAATATTGACGATATTTTCATAGATCAAGATGAAACCCAGGGAAAAGCTTCCTTCCATTCATCGATAAAGAAATGTTCGAAAACCCATTATGGAAATATTTCCAACCGGTCGTAACAAAACGTAGTATCGACAATATTTTCATAGATCGTATAAATTCCAAAAGGAGAAGTTTTATATTCGCGGCGCGCTTATTTCTCCGGATTCCAGTCGATTTTACGACGAAAGTCGCGGCTGACTGAATATTTATACAACAACATACGACAAAACATTACACGGAGAACACTCGCATTCGCTGACAGATCGGTCAGCGACGATTTTAAAATAAAGAATGATAGATCAACCAGCATAACGTCGTTAAAACGTGTAGCAGTTTCTTCAATGGGAAAGAAAAACGATGATGTCCCGGCCACTAGTACGTGTTGAATTTCTAGACGTTAGAAAATATTATTCCACGGAGAATCGTTCGCGTGTGTTTTGTATAAAAAGTATACAGGCATTTGAAATGCAATTTAACATGAACAAGGGACGGAAAAGAAAATGGACGAGGGGAAAAACGAGAAATGTAAAAGTGTACACGACGAATAAAATCACCCTTTTCAGTCGTCTGTTAACATGGTTTAATCTTTGTTGGATATGAAGAATATAGTTAATCGTTGGACTGAGAATGATTATGCATTTGTGGGAAACTTATGGGAACAAGATGCAAAGAATGTACAATCAGTAACGAAAGTCTACATACATCTATGGAATTTTATTTCGAAGAAACTGACAACCGACTTTGTCACAAAAATAGTTATAGTTACATATCGATAAAATTATCATCAATGTATTTTTAAAAGGAAGGAGAAAAATTAAAACATCTAATTCACAAAAATCTGATGATAAAATTACTTTAAAAAATCCGAGATCTTTAACTTGTTCTATACCAAAAAGACAACAGGACGTTATTGATGCTTAGATAGGAGATGTAGAAAATTATAATATGATATTAAACTTACCATTATGGATTAATGATTTCATAAAACATTGTATTTTATATATTTTTACTGCTTTTTTTAAAATAAAGATGAAAGTGAACAAATTGTGTCACATTTAAACAATATGTATCTTAATGCGTCAAAAAATTTCCAAAGCTAACGTTTTTATATATAAGAAATGTAGAAAAATGATACAGTGCTAGTAGGTTTGGTAACGGTATGATTGTTACAATATCGTTTGATGCTCCATCAATCTAAGTTTACGCAGTCACTATTCGTCACTAACTAACTTCGTTACAACAGTTCTTTGTTAAATACGCTGACAACATCCATGACAACGTTGACAACACACACCGATATCTCCCAGGCAATCCGTCCACGATACTACGCTATACTACATTCCTACAGAAATATATGTGTAAACTTTTGCGACTTACTGTGTATAATATGTAAAATACACATAAAGCATATGATAGATCACATTTCGTATTTTTCTTACAAGGAGCATTAGAATTGCAAATTCGATACGTTGATTAATCAATACAAGACTTCGTACTATTATTATACAATAACATTCAGAAAATGTAGTTAATCAGATTGGCTTTTGAACGTCCTATACTATCTCTTGTATATATATTATTTTACATTTAGTATAAATTTCACAGACATTTCAAGGAAAACCACAGAATAAGAATCAGAAAATGAAATATTATTAACTTAGGTATTGTTCATTTTTCACTGATGAAAAAAGCTTGACAATCGAAGAATCGTGGCAAAGTGCGAATCGTAGGATACGCTAAATCAACACGTCTATTTAGAGAATCGTATCGAATAACATCTGAGACAGAAGAAGTTCATTAACTAATTGGAAGCATTGATTTTCCTTTCGATGTCACTGGTTAAATAGATCCCGTGTAACACTTTCGTCAAAGAAAATATTATACACCAGATATATGCCATTTTAACACACCGTGTCAACGTATGCGTGTAGCAGAGTTCAATTAATTAGTGATGTCGTTTCCTCGAATCTACGACGCCGACGGGGAAAATTAATTAAATCATCAGGATATCATATAATTAGGAAACAAATATATATATCGAAACGATATATCGAAATAATGATATTCGGCTGTCTTTAGTATTCCTGACGAAAGATTCATCGAATGTAATTTACCGACGCATCCATTTTACGTTCTTCGATAGGTTAATGTCTCGTGACGTTTTTCATTAACGCGAAATGAACGAAGTTCCCGTGAAAATCGATATGAATCTTGTAATTCGAGGAGGGAACGCTATTAGCGAGCTTGAATAGCGAAGCGAGTTTGAACGTGGAAAATTTTGTAATAGAATGCAATGACAAATTAGGGAATGATACGATAAATAAATATTTCGACCATATTAAGTACTTTTCAGGATGTAACTAAAATAATATTCTCGACATTTGATCTATTTTATTTCGCAAAGAGTTATTTAGAGTGTTATTTAGAAGAAATATTTACCTACGCATGATCCTCTTCATTTTTATATTTTGCCAGCAATTCGTTTTGATTTGCAATTGTTCGATTGAAAACCGTCTACGTCGAAAGAATTCCATGAAAAGTTACAGGAGAAATATGTTTTAGTAAATACCAATATGCACGTATGTACATACATATTCTAGAAAATTATTAAGCTAAATTGAGATCTGCTATATATTTCTAACTATAATACTCTTTAATATACTACATTTTAAGTTACTAAATTAAATGTAACAATATTTTCTAATACTGCAACAAGCTCACAAGATTAAAAATACGTAATGGTTGATTTATTTATTAATCATTGAACACAAATTTTTGCAGCGTTACCAATTTCTTCCAGAATTTATAATACATTCGAAAACATATTTCATTGTGGAAGGGAAAAGGAACAAAACAAACCGATTCGTTCGATATTACATCGATATTCGGATTTACGAGGATCGTAAAATGGCTAACAGGCGGTAGAACGAGCTGCCGCTTCGAAATAACAATCAACAAAAACAAAATCAAAAAAGAGAGGGACAAGGAAAAATAACAAAAAGGCAACGCGTACAGTCGCGTAACGATGGCGGAACCGATGCAAAAAGAGGAAATCGTTTTCCCCGTTGATTTCTCAACCGGGTTGTCGTTCGTTAGTATTATATAATTCAAGATAGTGCACCTTTTTCCTGACCTCGATGTACGAAGGCGTGGGAAATAAATTCGAGAAAGTTGACTCACAGCTTAAATTGCATTCCCTGAAGTGACTTCGCAAATCTTATTAAGCCTGACCTCGAATTTACATAATGAAAGGCATCATTATTTAAACATTCAGACTGCATCAACTGACATAGTAGAGATAAACTGCACGTGGTTTTTAAATTCTTATCATCATCCATAAAGTAACGAGTATTGTTATGAAAATAATTCAACAAATAATACTTTATATTAAAGTATAGTTTCTGGTTGTCGCATTGCGACCACGTACAGAAATTTCACTTTTCTAGCTACGATACAGTGTATCACGAAATTATTTAAACATTCACGATAGAAAAGTTTTGTGTATATATTCTGTCTACTATATAAAACATTTTGAGATTTCATTGATACTATAATGAATCACGAGTGTCATAATTATATTGATAAGATTTGAAACCAATCTGAAGATCTGTATAGAAATCACAAGATATTTATTGCAAAAATATATTTAGTAAAAAATTAGTATACCGCAGATATACAGCATAAAATAGTTATTTAAAAACAAATAATAAATATAAAATAATCCAACTTAATGTCGAGGCTTCTTGATATGTATAACGAATAACTGATTGCTTAAATACTATTATGATTTCTGCGAAATATATAATTTTACTAAATATCCTATAGTTTTTATGTACATTTTCAGATATGTTCAAAATTTTTCAATACAGTCATGATAGTCCGGTCACATTAAAGTGCTAATAAAATTTCAAAATGCTTGGTATAACGCACGTGGTATATTTATAAAAGCATCCTACAAATATTCCAATATTTTTGTGCGTCATTGTAATGTATAATATTTTAGTAATTAATAAATAATTAATAGTAAAATTCGTTCGTGTTCCAATTCAATTTGGCTAGAAAAATTAAAAATACTGCAAATTTTAGGTATTCCTAATTCAACGTCCTGGTATTGTAAAATTGTAAAAATAGAATTCGATAGTTTCTATTTTATCTTCACTTATAGAATGTTCTTTCCTTTGATGTTACTGCTATCGACAGCACTTCGCTAAAAAAAGCAGTGTTATTTAATTTTCTTGGGCCACTTCAACTCAATTTCTCCAGATCTTCGAAAAGCAAAAATTCAATTTTCGATAAACTCTATAAATGAAAAAGGATAAGACGGCGAAAAAAGAGTATAGTAGAATCGAAGTACACCGATTTCGTTGTATTTTTCTGCATAAGAAAAATGTTTTCCTATTACAAGTTATAAAATATTCCGTTGAGAATTCGTATCGAGTGCATTCATCGAGTGGATCCACATCACATTTTTCTCGTGTTTTTCCAGAGAAAAGGGCGCATGCTTTTGCTTGTCAGTTTTAGTACTTCACGCAAGTCTTCTAGCTGTAGTACGCTAAGCGGGAAATGATAATAAAAGATAGGGTGCACCCACTTTTCAGTTATAACGCTATAAAACAGTGACCCAAAAAATTCTACGACTCCTATAAACCGACGGCTATCTGACTCTTAGTCGCATAGACGTATAATATAAATAGAAAATCTCGTGTTGCATCGCGATTCTGAAAGCTCTCAAACATGTGAACATGATAGTATACGTTCAAAGTTTAAAGGAATACAATCAAGAGCAGAAATCTTTCAATGACTACCAAGAGAGCAATTTCAAACTTTGCTAATGTGAGACCACAAGAGAATTCATTTAAATTATATTATTGTTGATTTTTTTTATTTTAATTACACTTTATGATTAAACCGAAGAATTTTAATATGACCTAATTAAAAATGGAAACAATGTATTAGGTTCATAGTCATAAATCTTTTAAAAATAGCTAACAACTTCACGAAATTTCACAGGAACTTAAGATAGGGTTATTACAGCATATACTATTCAAATATCTCGATCTTTCTACAATTTAGAAGGAGATGAAAAACACATGTTTAACTCCAAAATAATATAAGAATACCATTTTTTAAATATGCAATTTATTTGCAACGTAAGAGATTTTAAACTTGCATCTCTGTAAAAAAAAAAAAAAAAAATGGGAAATGTAATTTTTTCTCTTACAAGGCCCAATTACGTAGACGCCAGTAGAAAAAATCTGCTATAAACTAAGTAAAAGACTCTAAGAAGTCTGCCTGACCAAATAACAAATATAATAAACCTCTAATTTAAGTTCAGAATTTAATAACTTGTTAATAATCTTTCAAACATTTTCTGCAAATGGCCTAATACTTACGGACAAAGATATACATGATTGCTCGAGGAAACACCAAATGCCAAAATTAAATTTAAGAGTGTGATTTGAAGTATATTTCACATATTTGTAATAATGAGAAAGAAAGAGAATATCCAAATATTTTGCCGATAATGTATGTATAACTAAATAGATCTATAAATTAGAACGAAAAGAAGCAAACATCCATTGATGTCTCAAATACAAACCTAAACTTTATCCTACGCTTTACTACCATAGTGTCGAGAACGCTGCCAAACTGCAAACTCGAAACATACATTTTTTACTAATACGTTACGCCTCTACACCACGAGAGAAAATAAAGAAAAGAATCGACACTGGAGCGACGTGACGAAAATACCAAAGACTAATGCACCGTGCTGATATACTTTCGGATATGTTCGTGGAAACGTGATGGTATTAAAGAAGTCTGTCTTCGAGGAAAATCTAGGACAGAACGCGCAGTATTTCGCGAGCATATCGTATTATGCGATCCTGTTATTCGATTTCTATAAAGATTTTATTTTATTGCGGTATAAGATTTGTAAAAATCGTTATCGATGAAAATATGTTTCAAAATAAAATGAAGCTCAGTTTGAGAGAAGAAATATATAGAAAAGTTTTGTTTTTTTTTTGTTATGAAAGATAAAATATATAGAATAATTCTGGATATTTTTTTCAAGGAACGATACTAAAAAATTGTGTGGTAGCTTTTCATTGTTTTCATTCGACGTATAAAATATTAAAAACATAGACTGCGATGAAAATATAATTGTTGAACGTTGACTGTGATTTTGAAATGTAGGAAACTTAGAAAATAAATTGTATAAACTAATGGCTCAAATATATACATACTTAATCAAATAAATATTTGATAAGACAAGTGTTTTTCTTTTTAAAAAACCAATAGCACGAATATATTATTCTAGTTTAAAATTCTATCAAGTTATCTGTAATATTAATGTTACTATTAATATTAATTTTAATTTAATTAATAATTATTAATTATTAATAATATATTTATAATATAATTCTACTATTATTATTAATATTAATAATAAATTAATTAGGTAATTAATTCGCGAAATTTTAAGCACAGAAGTTTCGACCTGTTCACGGTACTCCAAACAGTCATTAGCAAAGTGCATATCAAAAATGAAGGTCTCTTCACAGGACATTAAAGGAAATCGCTCAACGCCGGGGAATCGATCCTCCAAACTCTAAACGCACCAGTCATCTAAGGAGCCATAATGCCAAACAAGGCTACTTGAACTCTATGCTCATAACGTCGCAAACACGCTACTTAATACTTGGATGCTAATCCGTAAAGTGAAGTCGAAGTAAATGATAGGTAACAGTATTCGTTTCGACGACGTAATTACAGCGTTATAAAATGTACCGTGACGCTGTAAACTGCCACTCATTACAGTTGAGTCACTCCCATTTTCTCTCATCACACTTTAAATGTCAAATACGTACATATATTTTATCATTTTATAGATTTTTTACAAATTTTAGCGCTTTGCTCAATTTTATATCTGACATTTTTGATAAAATTTGACAGAATTCCTAATCCTTGCTTTAAAAAATCTAAATATTCATTCTTGGAAACAAAAGAAAGGCGCGAGACAGAAAGACAAAGGATTTGTACAATAGAAAGTTAACGAATGCACGTTTGGAAGTTCAATAAAATGAAAAATTTATAAGGGAACGACCGATGGCATTTTTGATCTTTCTATGAAAAAGATATAACGATAGATGTATCTCACAGTGCAGTACAAAGCAAGTGTCTCAAGTTAGGAAAATTTTCTTGGGGAAGCGTGAACGAGAAGGACGAATGATGGAAATATACACAGCAAATGTTATGGTAGAGATTAAAGGTACTGCTCTGTCGAGTTATTTCCTCTTGGAATGCTCCCTGGTTAAATCTTCAATGTTCACGCTACTAAAATGTAATATGTGGCAAAATATATGTCAGGTGTACAAAGAATTTTGCTTTCTAACAAGTTTGTGTTAATTAGAAAATTCGTTAAAAGCGGAAAAAATCTTGGTGGAAGAGTTAAGAGCTAAAATGAAAAATATATACGAGATAAGACATTTTTTGGCTGATAGAGAACATTAAGGAAACCTTATGAAGAGTTATTTCGCTCGATGAATTCTTTCTATCGATCTGACGCGTGGTTAACGACAATTCTTACTTTCTTTTACCCAAAGGAATTCACTGGAACGATATTGACAGTCATTAATTCCCAACAGATTTCGATAGTTAAAGATGCAACCAATACACTAATTACTCTAATATATCAATTTCAAAATATGTGGAGTACCCTAGAATGTATAGGTACTGGTTTGCACAATTTCGGTTTTCTACAACAGTAAAGTTCGTTAATTGGAATTTTTTATAAAATTTAATTAGAATCGATGTATCTGTAAAACAGAAATTCTTTTTAGCGCATGAATATGTTCAACATAATGAACAGGATCAATTGTACCGAAGTGAATGTTTGAAAAGTAAAATATCAAATCTGAAACTCCCGTTTTAAAAAATTCCAATAGTGACGTTTAAAAAAGGAAAAATAATAAAAATGTTCTGTGAAGCTAAAATTGAAAAATCAAAGTGCAATAAAACGCGAAAAGTTAAAGAACTGAACTTTTCAAAAATATAACTATTCAGTAGATATAAATTTATTAAAAATTATTAAAATTATTTAGAAGAATTCTTTTCATCTTATCCAACTTCCACAAAATATAAATTAATCCATTGAAATAATTCCTTTCGTCTTGTCCAGTATTATTATCAAAATATCGTCTACAAAGAAGCACGTAATTCATGACACAGAGAGGAATTGAAATGTAAGGTATATGAGATTTCAAATTAGAATCGATGTTTTACGTATTTGTGATACGCGTTGGCTATAGATGGGGCATCGTTCCTTTTGTTGTTATTCTGTTTTATCGCGTCTTACTTACGATCCTGGCCGTTTCCGTTACAATTTCATCATTTTTCTTCGGCAAAGAAAACGAGCATAGTAGCCATGTTCGACCAACATGATAAGAACAACTTTAGCCAAGGAGAAAAATATGAAAGCGTTAGCTTCCACCATCATAAATTAAATTCCCGTCTCATTTCAGAACAGACAGGTAGCATTGTCTTAAGGCGAAAAAAGATAGGAAAGAAGGAAAAAGAAGAAAATACACCTACTGAACAAGGGTGTCTAGTTATCTTGAACGATATATCGTTTCGAAAAGAGAAATCGCCGAACGACAGGATTGTCCGTGATAAATGTTCTTCTGCAGATTGATTCATCTTTAAATGAAACTTCTTACATTTTGTTATATCCCATTGTAACCACAAGGAAAACGATTGTGCTAATTAAAATATTTAGAGAAAATTTAAAAAATTGTGCTAATTTTATCTCTCTTAAAAACAATTTTAAAGAATCTTGATCTGTTATTTCCTTTAAATAAGATTTTAAACAATCTTAATTTCTTATTCATTTTGAAGAAAATTCCAAGTAATTATAATTTTTGAATTTTTCAATTCCTGTGAGAAACCTTTTATTTCATTTTTTAAATGAATGTTTATTATTTGGAAATATTTGTTACCCGTCGAATTCCCAAAAATTAGCTGTCACGCAAATCGCAATGACATGATGTATATATTAGCTTAGCATAATTTGAAGTGCATAAAAGATGCCATAAAATGCGATTAACTTATTATTCATAGAATATTACGTTCACCGTCACAACAACATTCAGTTAGTTCGCTGTTTGCGTAATAATTCGTTTCGGTTGCGTCAGATTACCGCTTAATACGCTGTTCATAATATCCTATTTATTATTCAATACAACTCAAAGGAATTACATAACGTCGTATTTCACATTTTATCGAATATCTACCTTGTCTACACGTGCTCGCAATTCTGTTGAATCAAAGAGAAATTTATTTCCTCCGTAACTATACGGAATCTGATAGTACGTATATCCTACTTCTATAAAATTCTTATGACTTTTCTCATTTCATACTTTCATAGTCTTGCCGAGAATATAATTATTTATTGCTATTTAAAAAATTTTATATGTGTGTTCCTCGGATTTATATAAACGAAATTCAATAATATATAAATTTCATTGTGGAATTTTAGTAACATTTCTCACCAACTACTTTCATAATTTTATAAAACATAATTTTTATACCTACTTTATAATTAAATCTATTAGGTGTAATTTTTTGCTTCTATCTAGTCATAGACAAGCTTCGAGCAGATCAGACCATATATTTCCTTTTTATTTTTATCTACCTCTAGAGTTCAACTTCAAACAAAAAACTATGTAATTGATATCATATAACACACACACGGAGCATGTGTATTTCACGCGATCCGAGAAATTATTATCATGATTTACACCACGAAATAATTTTAACATACAAAAGAAGAGTCAGAGTTAATTTAATATCTCATACAGAACGTAAAAATCCACTGTTTCGTTGTTCACGTGCAACCGCAATAAAAAGAGAAATGATACTTCACGTGGGAAATTCCTACATCTTCGGATTGCAACGAGTCTGTTTGTCCGGAAGTGAAGACTTTTATTTCCATCGGGACGTCTGGTTCGACGGTCCCGTTTCCGGTAGAGATAAACACGAGAACGCCGACTGATCCAGTTTTATGATTTCATGTATCCTTGTTCGGCCTGACAGCATTGTGACACGAGTCGTTCGTCGTCTACACGATGACAATACTTCCACCGAAAATGGAGAAACATCTAACGTATAGTGACTTCATCAAATATTTGCTATATTTTTCGTATGAATGATAGATGATATTTTGGAAGTTTGAAAGCGAATATAAATAGATTATTGGATTTTAATTGATCGATGACTTGTCCTACGTTAATACGAGTTATTATCAAAAATTTCAATTTCATTGATAATTCACTCTTTGTAGACAAAGTGAATTCTCGATGTCCAAGGAAATTTCTATTTTTATTAAAAGATATTTCAAATATTTGTTTCGACGAACGATTTACCGATGAACTTCCTCAGGAACAATTTTTATTTTTATTATAAAATGTTTCAAACGCTTGACTTGTAGTATATGTATATAATGAATTATTATAGTACATGTATATAGCGAAAATGTTAATAAGTGCCTCGGGATAGTTCTAGATTTTTCGGAAACATAGAAAGATATAAATTCAGTTTCTCTGTATTTACCTAGAGGAAAGTAATGCCATAAATGTATAACTCAATTCAAGGAGAACATAGACGATATTATCGAAGATTTTCTACGTTCGTATCGTACATTCAGATTAACTGATAATTTGTTCTATGTTAACACGAGCTATAATCACGAACAAGATTCTATTAAACAATGTCATGAACATGCAACGGAACAAGAATCAGACACATAAGGAATATTTGTACAATAATTCGCACGTATCTCATCGAACAAGAGAAAATCGATAATTGTGAGGTGGAAGACGTGTAGGATGTTATTAAAGTACTCGGTGTTTAACTTCAACAGTGTAAAAAATTAAATTTCTCTGGAAGGCCCATGCACTTTTTAGTAAGTCTCAGGGTTTATTCTTTTAGGACGTCCTGGCCTCGGACGTCGTTTCGCAGGCCATGCGGCCAACATATGCGCTTCATGCGCTTCAACCCTGGAACTTCTCTACGGTCATGGGCCGCTACAGTTGGATATATTCCTGGATCCAACTGCCTGGAAATTCTTACTTTTGATAAATTACCATCGTGTCATAGATTTAATCCTGCCTCGTTCATTTTACCTCGAAAAACCACTGAATTATATCTTCTTACACAATCTGATACTGGATACTCATATACTCTACTCGTGATAAATTAGATAGTACCAAAGTTTTATAAACTTGCCCAAATAGAAGATCATAATTAGTACACAATTTTGTATGTGTCTCATAAATTCCTCCTCATAAATTCCTGATATTTAGGTTATAAACATCCTATCGCTCATAACTATTGAACCATTAAAAATTGTACACTTCATTGCAATTTAACTTTAACTTCAACGTCCATGTATGACTATCATTTTTTTCTTTTTGAGAAAAATAGAAAATAACCATCTTCTTCTTTAAAAGTTATACCATAAACTGCGGATGTTTATGTAAATTGTGAATTAAATTATAGAAATTTGTTTTACTCGTTACATGTTACATAAAGAGTACTACACTTTGGATACTTTATATATTTTTGTATATTACGTGCATTATTTTCGGACCTACAAATTTCCTTTAGATGTATAAATATTCGCAGTCTAGTAATTAACGTTTGCAATACACGATTCGATAGAGGGTAAAGGCTTCTTCCCCGTACTGCCATAAACCAATTGAATCGATTTCCACTCTTCAAGATAGGACGTTCGTCTAGTAACGCAAGTGCCAATTTCCGCGCACAGATGCGTGTAATACGATTTTGTTGGTGCTGTAAATAATCTTATCGGGAGCCGAGCAGGTATAGACGACCAACGTGTCTAGTCTCCGGCAACAAATTTTGCTCATTCCCTATAGAGCTGCGTGATAATTTCGCTGAGACTCCTATCGAACGAAACACGCGAAATTGCCGGAAGCTCATGGTACAATAGCTCGTAGTCCCACAAAAATTATAAGTTGTTGCGATACCTGCTCCTCGATTTATGTTTCTTTCCTTTTTAAGATTTTTATAATTTACCACGCGCACATAGCTACTATCTTTATTTTTCTACGTTTGCCAAAGGCTAATGAAAATGAATGCCCTCGATATTAGAATTTTATACGTGATTATTTTGATCATTTTTTACTCTTTCTCTTCTTCTTCATAATAGTATTTGTATTGTTGACATTAGTAGTGTAATATTCAATAATTTTGATTATATTTTTGATGAAATATTGTACATAAAAAATTGCTTAGTTATATCTCTATTTTTTAAGAAATATTGTTGTAATCCAGCAGAAAGACGTTTGACTATAATGTTTGTTGGAAGATGCACGAAATTTTAGGTAGAGCAAAGTTCTAGAGGTTCTAATATTAATAAGCGCTGCATTATACATATTGAATGGAAATTTAGAATAGATAACGCTAATGAAGTGTTAACCTTAACCGTCTCTCGAAGAACTATGTATGAAGGAAGCAATTAATTTCACAAAGTTCTATTTAGGGTTTGATAGATATAAGCGGAAACTTTGTGGAAACTTCAGTCGGGTAATAGAATATTAATGTGCTTTCAACACCACGTGTTTAGGAAGGACACCCTTAGAAACTGCAGTATACTATGTTATTAAGAAATCCCTATGACCACTTAAAAACAAATTGTGGCGCTGTGAAGTAAATGGAACCTTTCAAGGTGAGATACATGAAACTAATGGAACACATAAATAGAAATAAATTGCTTTTAAAAAGTGCCTTAAATTATGATGTTTAATAATCACATAGTTACTAATTCCAACAGTAATAACAAAGCTGTTCTCACTCATTATCACGTGTCCTCTAAAAGTATATTCTACTGCAAATATGCGAATTATCTCACGTTAATTTTAATCACATTACGCTAATGAACGTCGCGTTACGCGGTTACTCGCACATCTGTACAAACTTAAAATAATTACTATATCATCATCATTATTATGCATAAAATATAATCGATGCTTTCAAATTCTGTTAGCAAAAATTTGGATAGAAATTTGCTGATTTTAGTACCGCCATATTATACTTTACAGAATAACGTTAATTATCGTTCTACATTATTTAAATGTAGCCTACTAAATTAGCCTTTATTGTTTCTATGAAATTTTTTATATTTTTAATTACATACATTACATACATTAGAAGATTTTTATTTCAAACCTCAATAAATGATAACCAAAACAAAATGACGAAATAATTCCTAAATTTCTAATTCCAAAAGACTTAAAAATAGAAAATCTATTTTTATATTTTCAAACTTCTAAAATATATCTACATAAAATTCTTAGGACATTGGAAAATTAATTCGTAAATCCAAATGAACGAGTTCCATACAATCAAAAATTGTCAGTATTTTTATTACAAATCCCACTATACTATATATCCAATTAAGCAATTTGTACGTTCGACGATATCAAGTTCCCATTAGTATGGACCAAGACAAAGGATGACCTCCTTCGATGTAACATGTCCTGTTACATTGTTACATAACAAACATTGATTACGACGCGTTAATACTAATCATGGCGCCTTAGTGGACTTCAATGTTACACACGTGTCACCCAAACTGTAATCTTCGACACGTGTTTCCCATTGTACATAAGAACATATAATAGATGTTACCGTTTGTTATATGATTAAATTGTAAGTCCTAGAAACGTAAAACGTATACTTTGACACTAAACCTACCGGCGCGGTCAAATTGACCGCTCTCGGAACTTCAAATTTAACCATATTTAAACTTTATCATGTCGCTTCATAATTTCTGACTTTTCCTAAAACATGCATACGATATATTTTTCGGTATTTCATTTTAGTTTGCTCTTTTATTTCCTGAGAAAAATGTGTAATCTGCCTTGCATACCGTGAGCGGTCATTTTGACCGCTCGACAAAATATGTTAGTTATTCTTAAAATAAATGCAATCGAAGTGTCGGTAGCTTTAGTGTTAATCAATGTAGCGAACTACGTGTCGAATTAACACGTTATGCATTATGCAACGTCTTTTAGAAATACCCGTAGAATCAGCGACACTACCAATGTTTTTGCGCGAATAAATATTACTCTATACAAGGCAGCCTTGTAAAATTTAATTGGCAACCTTATTACACAGTTTTGCTTTCGTCTGTGTACCGAAAATTTTGATCAACGTAAACTCACCCTCTATGCATGGTTTCTATGAATATGCAACATGTATCACCTTTATTGGACGTTTGTTCATTTGAATTTGTACGATTCAAAATTGTAATTTGCAAAATTGCGTGATACGAACAATAAAATGTTATTATTTGGTTTCATCTCTTTCGATAAGAATGGAAAAATGACGAAAGATTACTACATAGATAAATCCACATATACATATTTATAACCTCTTTCTTTTCGAAGCAAAATTTTTTATTCCGGAAGATTTTACTATAAAATTGTACTAAATTCATGTGTAAAATTTTCAGAGTGCGAAGGATTAAAGTTAATGCATCTGCAATTGAATCGAGACGTCGATTAATTTGCGCAAATTATTCAAGCAAAATTTGTGAATTAAGGGCAATTTGTAAAAGTCTACGAATGAATTATTAACAAGGGTATGTACGTACAATACATACACCAATCACGTTCGAAGTCACGATCTGTCCTCGATTGTGCCTTCATTTCCTGTTATATAATTGTTACAGGGGAAGATTACGCGGTTAGAAGTAAGCACGTCGGATGCAATCCTATTTTAGTATTCTTGAACAAATACTCTTGATACGTGAGAACATTGAACGATGAGCCACGTCGAAATGGTCGATCGGTATACCACCGTTTAATAGGAATTACGTTTCCACGAATAATGTTTCCCACTTGAAATAGCGAATGAATTACTCGGCACGACCATTCAATTTTTTATTTGTTACGAATTGAACATGCTGGAATGACTGAGTGAGAGCAGTATCTAATACAGTAGCTTCTTAAACCATGTGATAAAGAAAGGATTTATTGTAGAAAATACACAGTGGAGAAGAAAGATTACAATTGATACTTGTGTACATGAATATTAGTAACTTTTGAATTACGTATTTTTCACGATATTTGTAACAGTCGTCCATTCTGATGCGTATCGTATATAATATAACTATTTTTTACTCTTGTCGAATATAATTTCATTTCATACAATGTATAGTTTTTACAAAATTACTCAATGTGTATTTCTCACACTCGCTACGTTTAAAAATTGCTTTATCTGACACTGTATATTTTTAAACTGTTATACTTATATCAAAATTAATGTCGACAGCTAAATCTTAGGTAAATGAGAAGAAAGAAGATATATTTGTTGAATGTATTTGTATCAATGCATAAACAAAAATGATATTAAATGTGCGTAAATATGTGTTTTTTAGCGTGTTTTTTAGAGATAAAATAATATACTTGGTCCTAATGTGCTTCTAAGTTAATCTACAGAAAGAGCATTCGTAAATCACGTACAATGATCAAAGTACAGTATCTTATTGGACTACTATCACTATGAACTACTGTAACGTTTCCTTAAAGGACGGAGATGTATCTACATTTCCTACGCGAAGAACGATAATCGAATGTCGTTAGCTTAATGACACTGGATCAGCGTGTACTCTATCTGAGTATTTCTTAATTCCTTCGCGCGAAACAAGAGCGTCTGATATATGATCTTCCAGTCTTTTAAGTATTGTAGCTAATGATAAGAGATACGAAACTACAAGAAATACTGTCTTTGTTCATTTGCAAAAGGGAAAACATGCAGAAATTATATATTAATTTGTAGGTAAAATTGTCGTCATTTTATGGAATCTACAGCAATATTCGTAAATTTTAAGATTATTTAAATAATGACTTTATACAAAAATTATGTTGAACTGGTACGATACGTGATGATCGGAATGTTTTCTAAATTACCACACAAGTGAAAACTGCTGAATTTTGATAGACATTCCATAAGTTACGAATAAATTTATTATAGTAAGTTATTCCAGATCGAAACAATTTTTGTTACAGGATATAACGGAGATAATGTCTATTTTTCTACTATATATTGAGGAACTCCTAATTCTATAATCACCAACTTTTATTCGCAATCTAACTTTCATTAATTTCCTTGTATGTTTTCAAAGTTATGGTCCAATTATAGTGAAATTTTTCTACATGAAAAATAAAATACAGGAGGATATAGAAACATCGTTCAACCGTTCTACTGCGCAAACATAGACCTTAATCGTGGATAGATCCGAGTGGAAAATACGGGAAAATCAACACGAAGTTAACAACATAATCAAATGCGTTTACGGCAGTCAGCTATTTTCCGTAACTGCTGCGCAAACATTTTAATAGCTTTCATTAAAGTTTCAACTCTGCCAAATTCACCCTCAACTGTATAACTGTACATACTGTGTGTGTATATGTGTAAGAAACACGATTATTTGCCGCACATAAATGTTGATCATTCACCATGAAGTACTTAATTGCAGACTCGATTTTAGGCCAGGATCCTGAAGATGTTCGATAGCCTGTACAATTAGTTCGTCAGCAACTCATGGTTCGTTAAGAACAGTGGCCGACCTAATTCACCTAAGATACGCTTGGAATCAGACAGTGTGAGAAATTTAATTAGTGGAGAGAAACGTAAGCAGCTCGTTCTGGTCTCGTTCTGTGCATTATTACGTACGTGGAGTTTGAAATGAACATTTTATGAATTGATTCTAAATGGAGAATCATTCATTTCTATCGATGTATTAGCGATATGATTTTTTAACTACACATATTTAGGATATTTAGGAGAGTTTGAAAGAAAAATTGTTTCCAAATTGCTCAAAGTGGAATATACTTTGATATAGTTATAAATAAAAATTCTTTCTTAATGACATTAAGTTTCAAGAGAGAAGAAATTAATCAATGGATCTTTCAATTATATTTCAAATATTTAGAAAAGTCTAAAAGAAGAATTATTTCCAAATTGGTCAAAAGCGTAGTACACTTTGATATAGATACAAATAAAAATTCCTTCTTAATGACATGAAGCTTCAAAGAAGAAGAAGAAAACTATGACTTATAAAATTAATCATAAAGGAAATAAAATTACTTTGTCATCTGGTATAATATAAAATAATGAAATATGGCCACAAACAATATAACATATCTTAGACAAAAAATTGTAAAACATTCTTCTATGATTGTTTTAGAAATAAAAAGAATGAAATGAAAAGGTTTTGGATTAGAATTTTATGAAGAAAATATATCTTTTACCATAATACACATTCCTCAAAGGTTGAATAACTCGATATGAAATTCGTTTGGTATTCACGTCGTACATCAAAACGGTGCATTTGCACGAGCATTTCTCTTGGCAATGTGTATGGATTATAGATACGGTTCAATGTGTTCGAGTAAATCCTAATCCTGAGGATGAAATGCGAGAAACTTGCAAATATTCGTTGATTTACGTAGACTATGCATATAATTTGTAACTCGTCCATTACCAACATTCAATTGATGGTATACAAAGGTTAATCATTGATTGTCCAGAAAGATAATTTTGTTTAATTAAAATTAGTAGAATATGGAATACTGGGATTTATTTAGATGATATATAAATTTTTATAATATGAAAACTTATTAGGTATGTTATCCGATGATGAAAAATTTTATAAATTTCGATACTGTACAATATTTTCATACTTATTCAGAAATGCAACAATACGTTCGATCATTTACATAATAAAGCAATATAATCCGTTCAAAGAATGAAGAGAATTCCAAACGCACAATGCAATTTCTCTATAAAACTTTTGTCGATAATATCAAAATTACGTTCATTGGGAATAACAATTACATTGGTAATTTAAAAAGTAAATCTATCAAATAAAAAAAAAGATTATTTTTTTTAAAGAGATTTTTGTAAATATTCGATTAAATAAATTTTCATTTGTATCTAAACTAATGAGTCCCCAGTTCTTTTCTTTTTATTCTGGAGATATGGACTATCTTCTAACGAAATTATTCGAATTAAATTCTGATTAACCTAAGCTCATTCAGGAAATCTCGTCCCAATCTATGTGCATTGCAGTTCCAACAATTTATTACAGCCACGAGAGATATGATTGCACCCTGGAAATGAAACTCCCATGAAAGATATATAAGATTTTTGAAATGAATATGACTCTACGGCTTGCTGACCTGAATACGAACACATCCGTGTGCTTACGCTTGCACTCTTGTCATCGTTATGAATCTTTGAAAAAATGTCTCTGTACGATAATAAACATCCCTGAATCTTGAGAAAAGAGCAGATTTTACTTTCTTGGCACGAATATTGGTCCAAATTTTTACGTTATAAATCCACAGAAATTCTTCGTTTAAATCGTTCATTAAACCTTTCACATATGTCGATATCTTTAATTTCACTATTAAGTAGCAGCAAATGACGAAAACCCACCGAAAATGTTTCTTGTAAAATTATCCTCAAAGAAATGTATCGTCTCGAATCAACCAAAACCCCGATCCGCTCTCTTTCGATCCACTTTCTTGCTTCTCTTTAAAACTGTACAATATTGCAAAAGCTCCACATTACCATGAAATGTGATTAATTACTGCAAATTATTAATTTGGAATTTTGTTACCTTCATATTCATGTCTCTTTAAGTGTTCTTCAGTTAATTTCGTTATAAAGTCTGTCAGGAAAGGCTATATACACTCATCGATTATGACATTATGGCATTAAAAGCGCACTATGTCACAATATTATGTATACCTACATATCAATAGAAAATGATCTTAAATTCACTCAATATAGTGATAGATTTCTAACAGAAATTTCAAAAATTAAAACATTTAATTCACAAAAATCTTGGGATAAAGTTACACCAGAGATTACAAATTTTATCAATGCCAAGGTGGGGAATCTAAATTAATGCAACATTAAATCTACTATTATAATACTAAATGTGAGTACGATAAAAGTGAAAATGAATAAATTGTTATATTTTAACAATGCGTCAGAAAAATTCGTAGAGCTAACATTCTACAATAATATTTTATATTTAAGGGTTGTATGTAAACTTTTGCGACTGACCGTACCATACGAAATAGGGAGGGAAACCGAGTACTTAATTTGCAAACTTCAATTTAATACAAAATTCATCAAACATTTTGACGAGTGCAGTTACAAGTAGTTGGTTCAAAAAAATTACTGCATTCCACGTCGAGAGATATTCGCGAATCCAATTAGACGAGAGTAGGATGCCAGGAAAAATAAGGAAATATTTAGATAAAGAAATATTTGAACGTAATTCCGAATCAAAGTAGATTTTTAAATCGACTGGAAAGACGACTAAAGTGACGTAATAGAAACACGACTAGTTTGGTGAACGAACTGGACCAAAAAAATTTCCAGTACCTAATAATAGAGTTCCTCGGAACTTAATCGACTGCACGCACTCGATTTAACATCAACGACATGACTGTACGTCCCATAAACGACAAAGTTCTGCAATTGTGCATGAAAGAGAAATAACGACGGCGAATTTGGCGGTTTCATTAAGGCAAAGTGGCTCGGTAAAACGAATACCGACGACGCGACGGTTTGCTAGTTGGACGAAAGTGGACCTGCTTGTGCTACCTAATGTCCCAGCGTGATAATTTTAAAGATGAAATGGGACGACTGTTAACTTTCGCTGAAATCTAATCGTGTAGGAATATGAATATTATTCCCAGTTGGTTTGATGATGTTCTTTTTTTATAGTTAATGTAGCTTATAGCTTTAAATACAATTACATGAATTTCATGTTTTTTTATTTAATTTCTGTCTTTACATTGATACGGAATGCAAAAATTAAGAGATTCAAGATTCGAGGATTCAAAGATTCAGAGATTAAAAAATTTCAATATTAAAAAATTGCAAATATATAAAATTTAAATGTCCGAAAATTTGAAGATTCAGAAGCATGAAAATACTATTGTAAACTTAAAATTTCGAGTTTCTTTACTTTCGCGTTGAATAAATATAAATATTTTTCATGGTCAACGCACATATATGCAATTAGTTCCTTCGTTCTTATAACATTCACTTCACTTCAATGCATTCTACAAAGTGTTTCAAATATTCTATATTCTATCCGGTATACGCGTGTAGAATTACCAAACATAGGAAAGAAATACGAACAAACTCAGGAGAGAGGGAACATCTTTATTGAGATAAAATACGTTATATGAACACGGAAACGCAATCTGCATAAAATGATAATGGGCATTACAGAGCCGCGGAGAAATAAAAAGAAGGAAGAGGAAAATGTATTTTGCGAAAGTGGCGTAGAATGCGGAAGCTTTACTTGGAATTCTCCGTTATGAATAAAAACAGCGGTGTATTTTACACAACCACGAGACTCTCATTCGTAAAACTTGCAAATTCGATTCCGCGCTGAGTTTCGTTCACGTTCATTAAGGTGCAAAATGAATTTTTCAAACAGAAAAGATGTAAAGCGCGTTGGCGGATAGAAGCTTGTTTAAATACGACCATCCTGATTATATATTAAACTAGACTTAGCAAACCACTGCGATTCTCGTTTTTATTACAGTTTTAATACGATAAATGCAGTATAATTTCAGGCAAATGTAGAACCACAGAACAGTAGAATCACAATTACCACATCCCTCATTTCATTCAAATCTACTCCACTAAAACTTTCAGTGTAGAATCTTCGTTTCGTGTAAAACCGTGCGCTTTCTAAATTGTGGATTTATCTTTGCCTGAATTAAAAAAGCAATAATACGAAATTGAATTAATTAATTTTTTAAATGTAGAATCTAACGAACGACAAATGATAGTACTTAAAAAGAATGATGATAATAATATAGTCTCAAATAGAAGCTGTAACCAAATTCTGACAATTTTACGCGCACATCTTCAAATGAATCAACCCTCGACTTATTGCTTTGGCAATATTACCGCTGGTTTCATGGTAATATAGAACTAAGGGAACATAGTTTCAAGAGGAGGCAATAGTCTACAAGATCGCATATAGTCTCAAGTTTTACGTAATAAAGGAGAGTAATATGGGGTCAACGAATTAAGTCCTAGGCGGTTGCCAGTAATCTTATGCTAATGGCTTGTAAAAGGAGTTAGATTTATCTCTAGGGTGCGTCGTGATGCTATTCGTTGTGGTGCAAAGCCATATATCGTTAAAGTTGGCCAATCAACGTTTCCTAGCTGTGTTTCCGTAGTTTACAGAGTGTGTTGCTTCGAGGAAACGTAACCACGATATGTTGAAAGATTAAAGTTTAACTCAAGTGCATTTATACTATATCCTAGACATATATTTCGCAAACATGGTTCCTACGTCACGGGATTTCGTATCCACAGAATGAATTTCCTGCGGCTTCTTTCATTTCTAATCGCAATGTATAGGGAACATAATTAAGCTACTGTTTCGCGAGTGCTATTTGTTAATTGTTTGCAGATGAAAATTTGACAGAATTTAATTGTTTTGGTAAACCTGTGTATGTTACTACATTAGTACGAGTCCATTTAAAAGTGAATGAAATTTGTACATTTACCGGGTATATACTAATTTGATAAGAGAATGTGTTCACAAGTAATGCAATTAAAAATTTTACTAGTAAAAAATACATTCATTGTCTATTTCTAGCAAAAGAATATATTGATTAGGAATAGAAAATATTTTTATATTTGCCAATATTTTCATTAAAATTTCCCGTAGATATACATATAATGCCGACTATAAGTATTAGGATAATTACTGGTTACATTCATCGAAAAAAGTTCAACAAATTTCACTTTCTTATACATTAATTGACACGTAGAATGCGAGTGGGAAATAATTAGAAAATAAAAGAAGAGCATTCAAATTATACGAAATATCAATAAATGTTTTAACATTGATGGTCATCCATCTATGTTCGCTAATCGATGTATATCTTTGATTACATTCTCATTACGAGGAACAGATTCTGAAAGTAATTTTTTAATCTCCACTTCGTGTGGAAAGCCAGTACGCGAACTGAAGTATTCTTTAATTTGATTGTTTCATTGGAGATTCAAAGAAAAAATAACGAATGTGTATTTTATTTGGAGTTTCGGAATATATCTTTGATATTAATGACAAATGTAACAGACGATATATGTGATGGTAGATAGAATACGATTCACTTCCTCCCGACGCTCGAACAAAATAGAAGAAGGAAGGATGATTCAAAAAGTTATCTCATTAAAGTTAATTGCAAAGATCTACGAGTGGCACTCGTCTCGTAAAAAGTTTAACTCATAACAAAATCTTAAACTTTCCCGCTAAACTTCTTGTAGCGATCCTGGCGAAGCGTTTCATCCGGCGACAACAGCCAGTTTTTCTTCGTTGAGTACACAATTTCTCTAACGAGTACACGGTTCAAATTAATTTTTTCCAGACATAATCGAGATATTCTCTTTCCTTTAAAAACTTGATAACAGTATATCAAACATTAAAAGAAAAAGAGAAGAGGAATAAAATTAAATGTTCATTTTTACCTTTTAAACGATTAACAGCTAAAACTTTTAGAAGTTGGAAAGTAAACCGAAGATTCGAGAAAAATATGCAATTAAATCGCGCTGGGAAAGTTTACTAAAAATTTCTTCCAAAATGAAAACATAGCTTCTCAAACATCGGCAATTATACGCATATGACGTCTTTTTTCTAGTGAAAAATTCCTCTCAAAAATTAAATCGTATATATGGAAATGAATATTACGAAAGAAAGCACGCAGCCAGATAAAAGCTTAACGAGGCAGAAATTTTTTAACGAGAAAATATTGAGTTGATGGTACGGGTAAGCACAAGTTTTCACAAAAACACATTCTTTTTTTTAAGTTGATAATATTTAGATGCAAGACCAATTAGATATAACTGATATTAACGATCCGAGATTACACACTAACATGGAGACCAATTTTAAACATTGACATCCATCACTCCAGAAAATTGGGTCGCTTTTAATTCGATATGAAAGGAGGTTACGAGGTTATGTGGTTTTAGTCCTACTCGATGATTCGTGGGTTTATTAACGTTTTATGAATTTCTCGGTCAACTACGTCAAGAAAGAACCTACCGATGTTAAATCTGCTGCTGAAAATTTTATGGTTTGATAAAAGCTTAAATGCCGCTTGAAAAGTTATGATTGCGTTTAAAGGAAATGTGACGTGATCAATTGATCACCCAATGAAGTTTTCGATTTTTAATGAAACTCGTTTGTGAACTATGTATGATCATTAAGTAAGAATAATTTAAAAAATAATACCGTGAAGAAGAATCGTTTATGAATTATGTTTGATTATTAAACAGAACTGATTTAAAAGATAATGCTATGAAAGAATGGAAATGTATAAATAAAAAAGTAAAAGAAGAAAGTAAAGGTATAAACATGTGTATCGAGTGTACATGAAATAATTAATCTAGAAAATACCAATTAAATTTTTATCAAAGTTAATCTGTGTGATGAAGTTTCGAACAGATCAAGTTAAACTAAAGATTTCATAAACATTTCTATTAACACGTATTCTTAGAGCACATTATGTTTCTTAATAACGCGAAGCTTCTTTACGATCAATGATACAATATGACGAAGTATAATTTACGATAGTCGAAGATATAAAATTTTATCGTACTCTCAATATGTCCCATTAAAAATCGATATTCGATGAACAGACTTCACGCGCCGCTATCTTTAATTAATATTTACAAGACACGTTCCAGTTGCAATTAAATATAAACCCACGCAAAAACATTTCATTCGTGCGCTTTTTAACTGAGTTTTTTTACACGAATCTAATTATACAACATGGGAGGAAACGATTCACGGAAAAACTTTCGTTTATTTAGTAATTATGACACTAGCTGCGACATAAAATATAAAAAATTTGATAAAAATGTATGAAACATTGAAAGTCGAGATATTATGTTATTAATTGAAAACTAGAAGTGAAAGAGAAACTATAAATTTCTGATAAACTTTCTATTCGTAGTTAATAAACTTGAAAAACTGTCTTAATTATTTCTTTCAAATTGCTGAAGAGGGAGTGGGAAAGCTTGAAAATCTTTTCCTGCTACTTTAATTAGTGTTACCTTCTAATTGGAAGGGATGATGTATAGCAAATGAAGAGAAAACTATTAAAATTTTATATACGTTTCTTAAAAATGAAACACATGTTTGGCACTTGTTGCTTTCATGACATGTTTCAGTTTCGTTCCTCTTCACACTTTTTATCTTACTACACTCACAGTATTTTGTGAATAGTATTTACTTCATCCTTGTAGTCGCAATTACTTACTAATGAATTTTACGACTCATAGGTAGACAGCCGAATTGTAATTTTGAAAGACGAAAATTACGTAGGAAACTGGTAAAGACTTTCAAAACATTTTGGAAAAGAAAACGCATTACAAACTTTCTATATCGAAAATTTAGTTAAATAAATTTTAAAGATTCCCTAATTTCTGTTGTGTAAATTATTTTCTCTATATGACAGTATTCGAGTCATTTTATTACTGTGTTTAAGATTTTCACTTTAATTATTGTTCAGAATCTTGTACAACTATATTTTATCAAATAATCCAATAGATACAGTATACTTAAATTCTAAAGAGACTAATTACCGCATGAGTATATAAGAAACAACGAATCATAAACTTGTTAGATCTTTAAATGCAAGAACAACCCTCCATCTTTCCAAAGGTTATACAAATTTTAGTCCTACAACGCAATAAGATAATAGTAACTCGTAACTGTTGAAAGACATGTAATTCCTTTACCAGAGACCATAATAAAATATTTTAATATATAGTTATTCATTTCTGGTTATTGCTAAACATGTTCTAACATCTTCAAGGCATTCTATATTGTATAATTATAGAAGGTGTAACTTTCTCGAATCAAAAGATACAAGTTTTAATATTAGAAGCTGTGTTACAAGAAATATTTTAGAATGAAACTCACCAAAACTGCGACGAGGCTTTGTCGTTGCTTGTTCCGTAGAAGGTAACTGAGCGATTCTTGTTTCGTATGTTTGAAAATCATGGCCTACAGTAGTAGTCTTGAAAGTCGACGCTGTTTTCGTATCTGCCTGTGTGTTATCTACAAGTATATATTTACCGTTACTTTATATTGTAAATTTCATTCCGAAAAAGAAATATAATAGGAAGATAGAAATTGATACCAATATTTAAAAAATTGTCATTAATATTTCCTCTATGCGTATAATTTCTATCCAAATATTTATACTTTGGATTTTATAGAATTGCAATGAGAAAGGATTATTTTACACAAGAAAGGAGAATTATTTTAAATACCATATACGATTTTTAAAATATAATATATGATTGTTATCAATTTATATAACATTAAATTAATTAGTCAGATTAGAATCTTCTCCTTCGCTTCATAAACAGATCTCAATTTCTTAAGTAGTTTTGTTGAATAAAAATATGAATAATATGAGAAGTGATGTGACGAAATTAAAACCATGTGACCGTGTCAACGTATAGGTTAACGGAAACAAAATACAATTTATTACAAAAAATATCCAAGAGAACAAAAGCAAAATTTGCTCGGAAATCCAATTAACGTTGCAGCTAAGCTCATGTACAATCTTTTCTTCTACTCATCTTTGTACATTCGTGTAACATGCATACAGAATATGCAACTAACTACGCTACTTTCTGAACGAGATTTCACTTCTTTTTGTTAAGAATAATGGTTTGTTAAAAATCTCACAAATGCTATTAACCAGTGAATCTTCTATTATTCATACCTTTCAGTAGCATTATTTTAGTAGTATTCAAATAATTTTCTGTTAAAAAGTTCTTCGTCATTTATGTACGAAAGTATTATTCAGATTATGTTTGTTCCCCGTGAAAAAAGATATATCGGAGCAAGATAAAAAATTTAAAGTTTGTTTCAAGTTTCCATTAGCGGATATACACTCCCGCTGAAAAATCATACATCTCCTATTTTTTATAAGATTTTGATACGTGGTGTGGATTAGTGAATTTTAAATTCCATACATTTTTTAATAAAATTGAAAATTTGTAATTTTCTTACATTTTTAATACACTTAATACATTGGCAGCACACTTTCGTCTAAGTAAATTAAATAAATTTTATCTTAGCTGCTTTATCACTTTTCTAGGACAATTTAGCAAGTTAAATGAATTATTACAAGATATGTCGTCTAACTGTGGTCAACATTTAATAACTGTCCTAAGACTTCTCGCAGAAAAAGAGAGAAAGGGGGAGAGAGAAGATGTACCAATGAAATAAATCTAAAAATCCCTTAAAACTCCATGAACATTATTAGAATCCGAGCAATATCCGATAAATGGCAGGGAGAAAATTATTTGTCGTTGAACCGGTAGTGCGAACGATTCCCCATTAAAGCTCAAGATTTCTCGGGAACTTGAATCGTTTCGCTTCTCTACGACTTCCGCTGTGCACCCCCTTGCATCCATTTGCATTCAATTCCATTAATTGCGAACCTCTGGCCGGAAGAACATTCCCGTTGCGAGTGGAATTAAAAAAAATCCTCTGAAGATTTCGAACACGTTCTGGCACCGTCGCGACTTAATGCGAGGCTCACGTAGTAAACATTGCCTCGAAGAACCCCGTTTCCAACGATTACGATTTATCGCGTTAAACTCCGGGATTACGTATGCACCACTCGTCTCCAAGAGTATGGTTCACGTTTATCACGCGTCCTTTTTAACGTTAAGTTAGGTAGAACAGCGTCCATTGTATTTTCTTTTTGTGGTAACAGCAAAGTTAGAGCACCTTCGCATAACAATTTATCAACTATTGGGTAATTTTACTAATTAGGTGTAGATTGTCTCGTATGAAACGTTGTTCCTTTAAAATTGGAATTCGATCAGGCATTATTACCTACCTTGTCAATTATCAATTACATTAAAGAAGAAGGAACATCTTATAAATTACACATATTCAATATTCAGATTTATATAGTAATAGAAATATATAATAATGAAAATATTTCACTATAAAAATGTACCATGAAAGTTGCTAGGAACATAACAGCATTTAGGAAACGTTAAAGACATCTTTTATTCTAACTAGAGAATTTTTTAAAATTATTTTAGAAGAAACTACGATAATTCGATTCTAAACATCTTTTAATCGTAGAAATAATAATCCTTATAAATTTGGGATAATGAAATTAATGACTAATTATTAGGTAGAATTTTGCAAGAGAACGCAAAACGTTGCTTTTTCGTAATAAACCTTGGTGTGCAGTAATCAACGAGGTAGAGAAGGCATCTACTAGGCTTTGTATTGCAGCTGTATTCTCGCAAACGATCCTATAACATTGGATGACTGGATGATTATCAAAGAGAATTAGTGGGTTTTTATTTCTTTGTTAATGTTTTAAACGTATTAGAAATTCATTGAATCGAATTAAGAATTATATATATTTAGGGTTATTAGAAATATCTTTTAGAGGAGTTGTATATTTTTGAGGTATTTTTTCTTAGAATCAGCCACTTCCTCATGCTCATAAAACTATAATTTGTCATATAATCTTGTATATCTAAATTCAAATGCGAATTCTAATATAATATAATTTTCAGCAAGGAATTCCTGTTAAAGATAATCGACATAAAAGTTATTTGTGAAGCAATTCTCCAATAAGAGTTCGTATGAGAACCAATTCTGAATATAAATGGAGCGTAGCTTTAAAAGTGAAAGTGTAATTTACCAGAAGGAAATGCAGTGATTCGAAGCAGAAGGAACTGCTCGAAGATATATTCGAAGCTGGAGGAACAGCTCTAAAATAAATTCGAAGCATCTGGCATTAGATGCTTTCGCATGATACTATTGGGTACACATGGCATGCATCATCTAAATCTATGGCTTTGCCATTCCGTTTGGTGTGTGAATTTATGAAAACTTAGGTTAAGAATATGATCTCCCATCGACGAAGCGTATACTCGGAATACAGATTGAGTGTTCGAGGAAGTAAGACTCGAACGATATCGTGATTCCGTCTGGGAAATGGAGTAAGGAAATTTCTAAAGCAATTTCCTTCCTCAAATGGAACAAAGCGCACCGGTGTTAAAACCCAACGCGCTATTCTTTTATTTTTATTGGTTTTCTTTAAGAGACTGATCAAAGTTCTCAAGAACCAACATTCTCGAGAAATATTGTAATAATCTTCATGAGTAAACTGGAAATTAAATCGTGAATTATTCTTTCATCATCCTGGTAGTTCTGACAAATATTTCAGGATGAAAACTACGTTTTGAGAATTTCTCTGACAAAATAAAACTATTCAGAAATTCGTCAGCTCCACTGAAGTTTCGTGAGATATATTGTGATTAAAAATATTCGAAAATGCTTGGGTTCTCTTGACTAAATTATTGATGCAAGATACTTAGAAAATACTAGATATTTATATTTCAAAATTGGGGACCATTTTGACTAATAAACTAGAAATTTATTTTTTAGTACAAGAAATAAAGACCTTTGAAAATATCTTGAAATTTTTTTGTCGTAGATACAATCGTTAAAATTTCAATAACTCAATTAATATTGGAAGAAGAAAGAATGGTCAATTCATTTAGATTTCGAATTATACACATAATTATATTGTGTTAATGTAATTATATAATTTATTATATATATAAAGTAATTATAATTATTAATTATAAAACACTGAAAGAAAAAGTTTGATTTCTTCGCTGACCAAATGTGAAACTTCATTCCTCAATTACAAACATTTCAATTTTTCACTTACAAAGCATTTGATTTACAAAAAACGATAAATTATCGATACAAATTTCTATTCGTGGCTTTTACTGACCTTCAAGCTCGGAATAGCTTTTTACCAAGTTCTACCGAATAAATTTCAAGGAAAATATGTCGTCATACTTACAAAATCTTGTGATAGTTCTTGCTTGAGAATTATAGTGAAAACTTTATTGGCAACCTCTATGTTGGAGGATCGTAAAAAGATATTTTTAATGCAAAATGATACTTCGTATTCTTGTAAAAGGAGTGAAGGAAAGTTACCAAAAAGCGTTCAGTAGAAATTTATTTTGTCTAGATTTCGAACAGACAGCGGTTCTCGGCTTTCTTTATTGCATGTTTGCGTGACGCTGGTTACATCGATCTCCTAAACCTCTCCTAAATCTCTCGAACTATACACTTTGTTTTTTCTGTAACCTGCTCTTTGTATCTTTAATCTTTTAAACCATGTCATAAATTTTCTCAAGTTTCTAAATTCTTAATTTTATTATTCCTTAATGTAGTTAAAAAAATCTTGTGTGATAAAGGATTGCGTGTATTAAATTTCTAAAAATCACACGACTATCAAGATGTTAAAAGGCAAAGATTTTTCTACATATATTTGTTGAAACGTTTTTTCTAATTCATATCAATCGAATCTCTAATGAATTTCGAAGATCACTAATTCTTTTAAACAAATGTAAGAAGTAAAGATATTTTTAGTGCTCTACATTCTCCTTATTTCATATGCTGGCTAACTAAGCCTAGAATTAATTTATTAAAAACACTGTACTACAAAGAAATAAAGAAAGCGAGTGTTCATGTTCTTATATTTCCTCCTCGAATACGAAAATATTATATTCCTTTTCTCCTTGAAAATTTACAGTTTCTAACTAAAATTCATCAAATCATTTTCGCAACTAGCATACAACTATCAGATTCTACGTCTATCAATTTCTATTCATCGATGTCTATCAAATTCTACTATCAGCTTGACCAACAGATGCGTGTAATTTCATTAGAATTCGAGAGTACAATCTCGATCGATTTCCTCTCGGTAAGCAAAACCAGTACGGTTGAAAACACGTGTTCCGAGAACACTACACAGTCGTAAATCGACCATCGTCATTTGGTCATTGATAAAAGCCGCAATCTCGTTACGAGTATTAATCGAAACCAGAATCCCTTTCATATCAGCTTCTATCGAGCACTCAGATTCAAATTTTACCCACGCCTCGATCAGATATCTTTTAGCAAATGCAAACAGAGCGTATGCGACTGTCGAATGGATGAAAGGCCCACGAACTCTCAATAAAGTTCATGCTTCAGCGAACCATCAAATAAAACTCCTACGTCTTGTAATTAACATACAAATATACCTTATCACTGTTAAATTCAAAGATCAAAAATGCTCAATGAATAAACGAAGAAAAAACAGCCATTTAAACAGCCAGGAAGCGTTGTAACATATTAAGAGGTACCATAATTGTTTTTTTTTTATTTTTTATTGCTACAACGCGATGTGGGAGAAATTTTGGACGATTCGGATGACAAATGACAACAGGTATACTTTTTGTAAGTTTATTGATTTATTAGTTAGAAATATACATATATGTTTGTGCTAATTTGTATATCTGTGGACATAGTTAAAGAAATAAGACCCATCAAATACTTTACTTTGCATATTTTATATATTTCCGTAGACTATGCACATTCTATACATTTTTGCATCTTCTAATTTGCCGTAAATACTTTTAAATGTTTATATAAATATAACACAGGTTCAATTAAGAATAGCATTAGAATTGCATTTGATGATTTTCAATTAGAAGAATTTAAATATAAAACTAGCGCTATATAAAATCTGTACTAAATGATATTGCTGTGAATTTAGAGTTAGAGAAATCTGAAAATGTAATAAATTGAATAAAGAGCCAAATTTTGTAATAAATTCCAGGAATTATTTCGCGCGGAATGATATATGCACTTGCACGCTTTGGTAAATTATAGCATCCTTTTAATTCATTTAACGGAAGTCACAAATCGTCATAATGGAAGCTATAAGTGACGTAGCTACAATACAACGTCCACATAAACTGTTATTTGTCCGCTAAATAATTAAATTGACGACTTCGTGATTTGGAAAAATTCCACGTTGTTTGTACTGAATAAGTATCATTGTATCAGGCCGCTAAATTCACGGACATTTCCGGTTAATTTACAGGATACAGAGATATGGTATACATGTACCGTAATTAATTACGTCTCATGAATTTATTCGCCCCAAAAATGTATCGAATCGACCAGAGTAACGATGACCAAAAGCAACGAAACTGACATCTTCGACAATTTATTTCTTAGTTACGTTCGGAATATTGCGACAAATTCTGAAATTTTTATTTGTTAAAATGTACTTTATAACAATGATTTCGATTGATTAATAGTAATTTCACTTTTTTTAACTAATTTTCACATAAATTCAAAATGTACATTAAAGCTTTTAAACCAAAGATTAAATTTGACAATTTTTATTTAGTCTTCTATAGCCAGAATTTTCTGTGCTTCGTTCAGAATACAATGAGAGATAATGAAACATGTAAAATAATGAAATAAATGAAAATAATGAAATAAAGAAAAGTTATTGAATATGATTACGGAATTATAGAAGGTTTCAAAAACTGCTATTCACTGCTTTCGGTTTAGGTCGGTTAGGGTTCGGTTTAGGGTTATAGTTAGTATATATATATTGCAGTTACATTATATCAATCCATTAATATACGATCTAACTAATCAAAACCAGATATTCCAAAAGCTTTTCATCAATGCAGATATTAAGGAGCTAATCCTAGGAATATCGAAATGAATTTGGAATAATCACATACGTTTTTACGTACTATGATTACATTTGGAACATATGTAGGGCCTGCATGACTATAATTATACTGCTTCAACTCCTCAAAATTAATATTTGTAAGTTTTCAAATTTTTCAATTCGTTATTATCAAATAATTACGATTAACAAATTAATCACAATAGATTAGATCGCGATAATGTCTTTATTTAAATTTACAATTCAAATAAAGGGATCTGGATTCTAATAGCGCACAAACGGTGCAAAAAATTCCTACTTCGCACCTACACAAAAACTGAAATTTCCTGCGGCTACGTAAAAAAGATAACTCGTAACTTAATATATGTATAGGTAACTCAAAAGAATTTTTATTTACAAAGCAAAATTCGCGGAATAAAATTTGATGTTAACCACCATTATGAGCCTGTATTCCTGGAGAAGATCAAGTATTTTCTTGGATAATTCTACGAAGGGAATAAAACCTCTTTTCCCTTCCATTTTTTAGCAAAATTGACGCGATGAAAACATTCTGAATACTTTAACGCGACGACGTGACGTTTTCGTTTCACGAATTACCGTGTTAATGTATGTACGTCACATATATATATATCACGGTTGCTTTCCTTTTCATGCTTTACTCCCCCTAGGGAAAATACGAATACGTGGAATTAAGCGAAAAAAAGTAAGTCCGCAGGCTGATTCAGCCGAAGGAAAACGATCGCCACGATCTTTAGTATAAGAAAAGAATTATTAGAAGGACAAGGAAACTCGGTCCATCCACCGAGGGTTGAACTTTGATGGACGACTGAAACGTGCACTGACCAATAATTTTTTTTCCCTCAGTCGATCTGATAATTTGAATTCCTTCTTTGGGGACTGGGACCTCTCAAAAGGATCAAGAAATGTGGAACAGGAATGCAAAGTTTGGATGGCTATAAAATATACAGTGACGATCTTGTGAGAAATAAATAGGGTGTCCTATATTTTACTGTACAAACTTTACCCGTGTATTCTATGGATAAAAATAGGACTAAAATGTCAGGTAGCAAAAAGTCGATTAGTGCTTCATTATTCGTCTTATAACGAAAATATGAAAGGCGACAAATATATAGGTACGTCGAACCTCTTCCTCTTAGTTTTAATACAGGATAAGGCAAGATATATAATGTTCATGGTACGTGTTGGTATAAAGTACATAAGAGCCGCTTAATGCAAAAATGCTGCAAGTAAAAAGGAATTAATTACTGGATAATGAGGAATAAAGTAAAAATTCTACAGGGAGTTGAGTCAGCGATTCTCACTTATTCTGCTATCCATCGAAAACTAATGAAGATATACTTACATCGCTTCTGTAGTAAACGGAATAAAGGATGCGTTTTTAAGATGTGGTGTTAAGCCAAATAGACAAAAATTTCACTTACACCACTTTTGCATTAAACGGCTTATTTATATGCTGTTTTTGCGCATGATTCTACTATACTTACACGCAAAGAAATTAGGCAATGTCATCGTGAAATTCGGTCTACAGTAAATTCAATGTAACGCCGATAACTTTACATTCATAAAGATGGGCGACACTTGGAAATGCACACGCAAGTATAGATAAAATAAAACTTACATATACAGATTTGGTTTTCATATTTTTATGATAACTTTTTAATGAAGCATTCATTCAACTTTGTGCTACATGCCATTTTAGTTTTATTTTTATTTACAGAGCATACTGGCAAAGTTTATACACTAAAGTGCGGGACGCTATGTATGTTACGTGGGTTGTAAATCGCCGTATAAAACGAATAACGAAGAAAAGATTCAGTGGCTTGAACTAGAAGCATCAAAGAATAATAAAATCGCATTAGTGATTCCGCTTTTTAGAGGCGTACTTTTTGTTTTTAAAATAACACTGCGTATAGGATTTCAATGTTTGTTGTAGATAAAGTTTTTAATAAAAACTTATGAAGGAAATTGCAGGTTGTAGAAATGGATTAAAGAATTTTTATTTGGCATTTCTCGGCCAAGTTTTAACAACTTTAGACGTAATTTCACAATTTTCTCTCATGAGTGACACATTGTCAAGAAGTTTTTAAATTATAAGTTCGTTGATGCGTTTACAGGAATTTTTTCTAATAATCGTCTGAAAACGCAATATAAGCGGTTTTATTATATGCTTGTGCTTCAAGTTGATTGCAAAATATCCGGAATGTCTGAGAAAATTTCAAGCAAAAAATTTGCTGAAGCATGAGAAGTATTTGAGCGTTCCAACTTTTCTACATAATACTCTCGTGGCATACCTGTGCGTGCACCTGCGAGAATGGCGAAAGTCATTAAGCACTATTTTTTACGACACCCATTTTTAGTTGCAGTCGCGTGAATTATGAAGATGTTGAACACTGAAGCGTACAAAACTTCGTGGAACCATGATCTGCACAGAGATCTGTGAGTTGTTGCAAGTTGACTATCTTGCAAAGGGACGAGGGCAACGATTTTTTAATTATTATTATTTACCTATTCTTTTACGTATTTTATATATTGTTTGTATTTTTGTCGTTAAATTACATACACTCTCATAATCTAACAATCGCTGTATTTACCACCATTCGTTATTAAAATATTTAACAAACCATTACTTGTAAATTATTCACGTTGTGTTTATAAAAACTTTGTCTGAAGAATTTGCCCGTCAACTTCTAATTAAAACTGCTGTAATATATCCTTGTCAGTATTCTTTGCCAGTGATAGAATTCTCCTGTACCAGATCAGAGAATTGAGGTAGTAAAACTTCCAAGCGACCACTGCACGATTCAAGATCCACGTTCTTCTTCCTCCGTTTTACTTTTTCTCCTTTCTTCGAGTTGAAACGAGTTCTCGATTTAAGAGATTCGATCGAAACGGATGGAACGTTAACGATACCTCGTTTGCTTTGTAAGAGTAAGTACAGATCGCTCGTTGAGAAGAGATTAAAAGCCCATTCTCGCTGTCTGTCTGAGAGATTTAAGTCAGCCTCAAGCTCGGCCCGCGAAATTGTTCGTAAAACAAAAAGATTCCCGTCAAGCTGTTATAAATCTATCGAACGGAAAAATCGTTCGATTGGCAAATGTTCATCAACTGAACAGTAATTACGAAATAGGAACTCAATAAATTTTTCTCTTGAGAATACAAACTGTACACGATTAAGCGGAGATCTTTAACGTGGTCTAAAGTAAAAAACATATAAGAGGAAATTAAATGGCTCGAAATACTTTTAGTTATTTATACAAGTAATTTTTGATTAAAGTAATTGCAATGTCGGATTGGATCCAGTTCGTTTAAATTTAAATACACGAACTTTTTGATATAGATCAGTTTCTTTAAAGGGATAGATCAAGTTGATGTTTAAAAAATACTAAATTTCTTAGGAGATTATTTCTAAGTGGAAAGAATTTACTTACACGATTTTTCAATTTTTCACCGGAATAGCTTTGAGATAAAAATATAAAAGCAATTTGCGTCGAAAGTAATCAAATAGTAACACATTGGGGCAAAAATAAACTTTTTCACGGGAAAATGGTATTTCATTCATTTATAGGTCAAATAAAAATTAAAGTATTAAATAAAATGGTTTTGTGGAACAGAACGATCTCCCCATTTGATCAAAGATTCGAATAAAGGAAATACGATTAAATTCTTGCAATTAATCATATTTTTTTTACATCATAATGCATGAACGATGATTGTCTTTTTTGAAAAAAATTGTTAAGAATCCTCCGTTTCGCAATACGGGAACAGAGGCTTTTGCCTCCAATTATTTTCCAGCGATTCATTTGCTCGCCATTCATTTATTCCCACGTTCACATGGCATTAAGGATTTCTTTTGTTCCTTACTTGATTCTCTTCTGAAACGCACAGGATGCTGCGTCGCTATGGAACTCTATTCTACGAGTTTTTTCTTTTCTCCTATCGGAGGAATAAACACAACCACATTCGAAATTGTGCCATGGAATTGTTATTGCAGAACAGTTTTTTTCGTTTTTCGCATTTCCATACAAATTGGAAGTGTTGCCGCATTTTCGTTAGAAACAATGTGAAAAATGAATGGTCGAATAACTGTTCTTGATGAAAAGAATTTTTGTAGAATATTGTAGATGCTGGAATAAAGAAAAAATCATTGCGTTCAAACAATATAAACCTTCTTACGTTGATTGCTAGTAGAACGATAGAATAGACGTTTTAACGAAAGTGTAGAAAAATTAATCGAATTGTGGATTACTATTACTAATTAACATTTTATGGATGTTTAAGTGGAAAAGTAATTATTTATGAAAATGTAAAACGTAAAATTTTAAACGTTGTTCCACGTAATTAATAAAACACTTAAATAGCGTTAAATCTAATTAATTCTGATAAAAATACTGTATAGAATTTCTTGATAGAAACACAGGGACAACAAAGCGCTTTATGAATCTCAATTCATGTATCGAATTAAATACGTCTGGAAGAAATTCTTCGCTTAAATTCTACTCATAAGCTCTCAGGTGATCGTAAAGAAAAGTATTACCCTACAAAATGTTTCAATATAAACATACAACAAATAAAACACTTTATATGAATTTTAATAGATTATTATAAGTAGACAATTTTTTACAGGTACTCAACTAAAGAAGAAGCTATGGTGCTTAAAAATTCTGAATTTTTATATCGTACTAAAGTTGAATAAAAATTCTTAATAAAATGTCGATTTAATTTTTAATAAAGATACGGCGATATAAAACATTATATATTATAAGAATAAACATAAAAATTTGTAAATCATTAATATGAAATAAATGTTTCACGAGTACTAAAATAAAGAACGATCTAGTACTGAAGTAAAATACGATAATTTACAAAGGCACGGTTCAAAATCCCTTAATTGGAACACAAGAAAATCGAAGCGACTGTCGAGACCATCTGTTTCACGCATATACATACGTACATATGTATGATCAGACGGGCGTGATTATCTGGATTTGGGATTGAGCAAGTTACAACAGCACGTGTTCTCGAAGACGGCCTAGACGTCAGCAATTTGAATTACAAGCAATTAGGACGAGGAACTACCGTAAACACATAATACAATATTTAATGATATATGCATCTAATAGCAGGGAATTCTGTATATCGTACGTCCTTCTTTTTCATGATACTTTCGACAATAGCGCTCTAAAAATAACTGGAATGAAGTTCGCATAGAGTTCAATCGATGGCCAATTATCGACGACAGAACGCGTTCGACAACTGAAATTCTTTGAAAAGAACATAGGGATCTGATTGAACATCGAATGTGCCATCAGCAGAGGATAAAACATAGTATCTATACGTTCCATACCAATATGCTTCATCAAAAGAAAACGTCATTTGTGTTCTAAATGTATCCTAGCAATCGTATGCTTCTACAAAGCATCACGTAGGAGTTTTTGTTGCCTAAATAGATTAACCATTTTAGCTGCAGCGACAATTGTAGACAATTTTTTCAAATAATTCACTTGAATTGGTTTTATGGTGACTGTAAACTAATTTTGATAAAAGAGACAGAGTTTCTTTTTTACAGCAAATCTTACAGTATTTTAAAAAATTATTTTATTAATCGTAGAAAGAAGAATTATAGGAAGAAATTAATTGTAATGAGTAAGAAGATTCGTGTTTCAGTGTGTAACATCAATGAAGATATAGATTATGTTTATTAAAAATATTTCAATAAGAGATATGTATGTATATATATGTTTTTAAATTTCGGAAAAATCTTTTATTAAAATAGAGAGGAAGAAGAATGATCCGAGGAAAATATTAACAAATATCCAGACTATCTGTTAAAAACTAGCAAATTTGTTGACTGTCAAAAATATATAAACTCAAGCATTTTAAACCAATAGTTGAAACGTTCCATAATCTCGAAACTTACAAGAATTAGAATGCTATCAGCTATTTTTTTTTAAATTTAGTTTAGATAAAAAGGTCGTATCTAAAAATAATTAGATGAAAGTTGCGTTTATCTCCGATAGATAACCGGAATTAACGTAAGAATTAAAAATTCATTGTGATTCTACATTTATACAATTCTTCATTAATCTCATGGCACTTGTTCATCGACATCTTCATTAATCAAGATAACACGATTCCTGGTCTGCACGGGATATTTAGCTCAGTCCATTCCACGTTCCCGGCGGGATTAAAGCGTCAAATTGCTTCGACGGAGTGTTAATCAACATTTGCCCTAGTACTTTAATTAGAAACATACTCGTAAGTATCGTTTCATTTATAGAACTAGCCAACTGCCCAAAGTCATTTGCAAACAGAGAGCACCGAGAGCGAAACACGTGCATTCTGTTATCAATCTGTTCTGCCTTATCGAGGAACTGACAGATACTGCACTGTGAAATACTGTGAAATTGATTTGTAGTAGCTGACAGTACCTTGAATTTGATCAAACCGAGTAAATTAACAATTAGTTAATAATTACATGCAATAGTTACTACCTTTTATGAAGTGAGCAGACTGTGAATTTAAATGACATCATTAAAAAACACAGCAGCGGTATATTTTATTTTAACTGTATATATTAGTGCATACATATGTTATTTAAATATCACTGCCCACATTAACGTTTTTTTATCTGAACATGTGATGGAAAATTTTCTTCGTATTCCTATTCGAAAAATTCAATTATTTTAATGCAATGCTTGGGTTTGCAAAAAGTGTAAGAAATGGGTTTTTTAATGTTTCTTAATGGACGCATTGCTTTCGACACCTAGTTCAGTATGTCAAGCTTTCAAGAAATATCTTTCTTTTTTGACAATATTTGGTAGCTGTATTATACTTTTCTTGCTTCTTTCAGTGAACCAGTCTAAAGTATAAAAAATGTATAGTTAATAGTAACCTAGCTAATAGTAATCTATTGTCCAAATTGTTCAGAAGAATTTAATTCGTTAAGATCGAGTGTTGTCTTAACGTAACGTTTTATATGCAGCTTTCTTTTAGTCAATTTATATTATTGAATTATATTTCCTAATATTATGTCTATGAAAAAGACTACCTTTCTCCTCTATTTCTTTTTTCATTCAGATCGTGGAGTTTTACAGAGTTTGAAAAAAATGCAGTTCTTTGGAAGAAAATAAATCTTATTCATAAATCGTATTTTTAACATTACGAATATAAAAGAATTTCAAAAACTTGCTTAAAATTTCTTCTTCCGCCGTTTCTTTTCTCATCCAAATTCTACAACTTTATGGAATTTGAAATAGATCATAAGATTCTTAAGAATATACAATCTTTTTCCAAGTACAGAAATTTCTTTTGGTATTTCGAACTTATGTAATAATATTTTATAACTATAATATTACTAAGTTACGTAATTAACATTTTCTACCAATATAACGTTTAGCCAACTCTTACACATTCATGCATAATGACTTAAGAAACACTATTCACCGCTTAATGGATTAAACCACTTTCCAACCAAGTCACATCAAACCACAAGAAACTTTAATTAACGTAGAAAGTATCTTCTTGAAAGAATCGAGTTAATCAGCTCCTGGGAGTAAATTATATCACGTCACGTTTATCTTCCAATAACCGAGCAACGAGAGGTATTCGGTTCTTCTGATACTTTTTCATTCCCACGAAATCTTTTGATTCTATCAATTTATCCAGTAACAGACTTCCGACGTGCCTATTCCCAAAGGCGAACCGAAATGAGCTTCATTCCGTAGGATTCAATCCTATCAATCGTGCAATCCCTTTCGTCGATAAAGAGACTGGTGAAACCTTCCAATACCAATCGTTCCAATGGGCATTTAGTTACGAACGCATTAAGCCAGTATGCGTGTTTGGAAGTTCCAGTCACGATTTGTGTTCAAGACGACGGTCGTCGCGACGAGAAGGAAAAAAATATCTTTGTTAGATACGATTACCGTGAATTAAGTAGAAGCATATCCTGGAAAATAAGATGATCAGGTTCGTGGAATTTATTTGATGTTATTGAGAGGACCATGCTATGAGAACCAGGCAATGAGAGAAATGAGAATCGAGAAATGGACGATGAAAGGAATGAGTGTTGTTAAATTAATGTATGAGTTGCTTGAATTATAATAATCTATTCTAACTATCCTACCGATAATCCTATACTATGATAGTAAAATATACAAAGAATAATTTTATGAAACAGTAGTTTGGGGATTATTGCGCGGCATTGAAACGATAATGTGTAGTTTCGAGAGATTGTGTTTCGAAAGTCGCTTTGAAAACTAGTATTAATTAATTGCACGTACATCAGGTTGACAATGTTGTTATGTGCTAATCCTATCCAAAATATTATACAATGAATTTGGTTCACAAACTGTCTATGAAGTTTTGCTATAACTTTGCTAAACAAATTAAATATGAATCAGTATAAATGCGTTTATCCTCCCCCATCCGCCAAAAAAAAAAAAGAAAATAAAACCATAAAAATACAAAATGGTGTTTGGAGTCGTGCCAATCAATCAAAGCTGTATATAGCTAGATATAACGTAACACTCGCAGATGCAAGAAATCTAATGGCAATATTCCAAACCTAACTGGCCAATGGTTAGGGTTTAGTATCCGTCCCAACAATGCGGATTTAATGGCAAGAGTCCTAGTAATGCGGCTACATTCCGAAATTTCGGAAATGATCAATATTTGCTCGAATATTCAGCTCGATGATACGTCGTGATTAATAACTCCGATAACAATCGTAATAGCAGATACTTAATTAAAAATTCCACGAAAGTGGATTTGGATCTATCACATGATTTCTATGGTTTAACGATGGTTCTCACCTGATCTTAATTATATAACCTCCATTGACCTGTTATGATCTATTGGTAAAACTGAGTGTCAATGATTTCGACAATGGCTTATGGCCTTTATTATTTATTATATATTATTTATAAAATCTATATTTTCGTCAACGTAACTAAAGAAGTAAAATTTAATTTTATGACGCTTTTCAAAATAATATTATGTTCTTTTCGTTTGACATCTAAATCGAATGCGTGAATGAAATTATTTTAGCGATGGTTTCAAAAAATAGCTATCCATTCTAAAGGATATATCGTAGTTCAAAAATGTATAAATTATTAAGTTAATTATTCTTTTCGAAAAACCATCCATTAAATTTCGAAATGAATGTCATACTATGAATATTTTATACGTTATGTACATTCTTCAAATTTGTACGACTGTCTCATAAATACTCGAATATGCGCAGTTTAATTCTTGAAAATGGAATTCAGAAATTGAAACGAAGGAGCTCGTATTCTTCTTAATCTTTATTCATTAATAGTAGAACTGAAATAATGAAATCAAACAAACTTTATTCTTTTCAATTTGCAATTGTTAATAGTAAACTTCAAAGACTGAAATCAAAACAAGTTTATTCTCGTCAATCCTTAATTATTATTAATAATACAATTTAAAGACAGAAGTGAAGAAAGTTTTATTCTTTTCAATCTCCACTTCGATTTCTTTGAGTAAACTAATTCTTCTACCGGACTAAACCTATATAGTTCAAATTACGTCCAAGTTAAGTCAACAAAAAATCCACAATATATCCAAACTTACTATGCTACGTTTGCTTTCAGGACCAGGATATGTTCGTCACGGAAGGCAGGTGATGCGGCGGAACAACGGTTGGTTGGCCGTCCTGGCCGTTTCACTATTGCTGTCGATTCTACGTAACAGTTTAGCTGGCGAACGTTATCCGCTCGATTATGGTAACGCCGAGCTGCCTGTTAATCACAGCAAAACCACTTACGGAACTTACAACTCCAACGAACCATCTTTACACTCGCGAAACTACTTAAATCCTTCGTCAGTTCCAATTTCATCAAAATCATCGACCTCGATAACAACACCACTACAGTCTCATTTGCACATCAATAAGAAAAATACTATCTTGTCGAAAGGCGAAACGAAAGCAATAACACGGCGAGCTACGAAGCTCAGAGATATAAATCTGCCTGCTGAAAACTTCAATAACGATCGATCGATCCATGAAGATCTTCGCCAATCCAAACTCGACGATCCCAACGAACGATCTCGTAACGTTCGAGCAAGCGAGTCTAGCGAACAAGTTGCCGAAGGATCGAACAGTCTCAGCTTGGAAATTCCCGAACAACCGCGTTTATCCTCCTGGATACCTCGCGGCGCGATAAAGAACATATCCAGGCGGATCAACCGCGTGAGACTACCTGAACCGTCTAAGACGCGGGAACATAAAACGACGACGGAGGCGATTCGAAGAGGAAGCGTGCTGCTGGACAAAGGATATCCGTATTACGGTCACGTCAGGGCGATTTCGCACGATGACGACTCGTTGATGACTTCCGAAGGGCAGATCACAGGCGTTAAAAATCGAGAACTTCCAATGAGGGATTCTCATCAAAGAGAAAGGTCTGATAAAGCGAATGCTCTGCAAACTATACCAAACATTAGTCTAAGGGAGACTAATTCTTTCAAGAATTCAAAGAGCCAAGATGATAGGCAGAAAGTCATTAAGAAACGATTTTTAACTGGCTACTCTGTGTTCTCTGTTTCTCTCAATAGAAGGTTAAACGGGAATTCGAAAGCGAATAAATTGATTATTGCAAGAAAATCGAAAGGCAGACGCGAGAATGGTAAGAAGAGATTTGGACGATCGGTCAGGTATCTGAAAAAGAAACCGAGTCGAAAGATAAATCTCCGGCCGTGGTATGTCCCGCGTGATTCCAGGTTTTCGAATAGCGATCCACGAAATGACATATTCAAGACAGGACGCGGTAACCATCATTCTTCGAGAGCCGAGGGTTTCCGGCACCATTCAGCGGCTCATAAATCAATGGCTGCGCGCCGTCACGCGGAGAATACACGCGAATTTAATGGAATCTCGCCGAAACAGAGATCAACGATAGGACATGACGACCTAGGAGACAAAGGCACCTATTCTTCTTCGATTCGAGAGAAGAGGAATTTTATTCTGACTGGTGATGCTTCCGATTTATTGCCAAGAGACGAAACTTTGGAGAATGTTACTTTCCATGAAACAATGAAGAGTTCTTTGGAGAATCAGATAGACAATCACGAAGGAAATATCGTGGAAGAATTGAAGTATGATTTGGTTCAAGATAATTTCACAGAAAATTTGATCGATCAAGAGCAACACAAGTTAGAAGAATTGGATGGAAATGATACTAAAGTACACTCAGTTACTTCAGAGTTAAGGAATGAATCACATTCGGAAAGACGTAATTTCAGTATAGATTCAATTAACAGAACGAAATTGGAAGAATCCAGGGAATCGGGTGGAAATTATTCAAATTTAGTGGCAAATATTTTGATATCGAGTAACGAATCCAATTTTAGGGGCGACGATGTAAATCCGCTTTCAGTTAACAGAACAAAATTAGAAGAATCAAATGTTGAAACTTATTCACAACTAGATTTAATTAACCAAGCAACGTTAGAAGACGCAAATACGTCAAAAGGCAATTATTCACGCTTAATGACAAGTACTTTCACATTAACCAATAAGTCTGATTCGATAAACCGCGATACAAATCTAGATTCAATAAACAGAACGATATTATTAAAATCGTATATTCCAAATAGAAATTATTCAATGACAAATACATCAAAGACAAGCAACGAATCTTCTTCCACAATTCAAGACACAAGTGAAAACTCGATTGAGAAAACAAAATTGAAGAAATCGTCAAATAACCAAAAATTTGCATCAACAACAGCTACCACAATTAATTCGCGATTAAACACGGACGCTCGAAATTCAAACAACGAATCTGTGTTAATGAGTCCGAATACGAACAACGATCTAATTGATGGAATGGAATTAGACGCGTCGTGGGCGGAGATCGACGAGAGTCAGGAAGGCGCTATTCAGACAGGCGAGGAAGAAAGGTCTACGCTAAGTAGCGTGACAAAGGAGTCTGAGAACGTATTCGTGAATTCACCACGCAGCTCGGTTGCGGCTCAAAGGAATTCCACGCATCTAAGGCACGATATGAACAGTCTAGCCGAAGGAAGCTTTGTCTTCAAGAGCAATGGCCTTTTCCAGGTCGCTGGAAGGAACGCTAACGATCCATTCAGTAACTTGTCAACGATGCAACGCGGAAGAAAAATTGCCGAGAATTTCAACGTAAATACACTGCCTGATCAATTGCTTGTAAATAACGAGAAACAAACTGAATCGAAGCTGCCTTTGAAACCATTTCAACTACCAAATGTGTCTAAAACCGTTGCTTTTAAGGAAGAAGAAAAAGCCAGTAGTAGAAGCAATGATAAAGTGGTCTCAAAAAGTAGTAAAATCAATGATAAAACGGTCTCTGTATCAGACAGCCAAGAATCGAGATCAATCGAGCACGACGAAGGAAAAAGTAACCAACGACGGCTTAATGGTTCCCTAATCGTTCTCGGGAAAGACAAATCTGTTGACTCGAGACCTATAGAGTTGCTGGATCAAAATACTCCGACGAACACCGACGAAATTAAGGCTAATGAGCCGACCATAAGATCTTCCTTGAAAAATGACAGAGGAGCCAACGAGTTGGCTGATGAAACTACAAAAGACGTTAATTCTGTCGAAAGGGGCAAAAAGAGCGCGGGCAATCGCGAAGATCGAGTGTCAGAAGATTCTACCACCTTCAGCACAATTCTGATCAATGATCGTTCTTCGAAAGAACGAAAGTCCAGATCGTCGAAAATTGGAACCTCCACGAAGCTTAGACGTGATTTCACTATGGAGACCAAGGACACGGTAATTGGCGAAACTTCCACGTCGATACTGAATAAAGATGGGGTTGGTCGACACAACGTTCCGACCCTAAACATCGATCCCACGCTGCCAGAAGCTGGTAACGATACAACTGCCGCTTCGCGAGTTACGTTGAACGATTCGTTGGAATTTGTCTTGAGGAATTCGTCCATCGTACTGACCTTAATGGATCAAACCACGAAGGATTATTTTCTTACTACAAACAATGTAATGCTTTCATCGACTGAAGTCGATCAAATGCAAATGGATATCGAAACGTCGACCATTTCGTTAATTAACGACGAGGATCAGTTATTGAGTTCCGATACGATCGTCACGTCGTTGGAACCGAATGACGAAGACTCTCGTGTAACGATGGAAGATGTGCCTTTACGTAATATGGATAATTCCTCGCACAAACTGCAGTCGGAGGAACCACCGTGGCCAGTTAAACACAGCGCTGTGGTAGAGGGTGATTTAGTGTTGGGTGGTTTGATGATGGTGCACGAGAGAGAGGACTACTACACTTGCGGTCCAGTGATGCCACAGGGTGGTGTCCAAGCACTCGAGGCTATGTTGTATACCTTAGACACGCTCAACGATCGTGAAATCGTGCCCGGTGTCAAGATTGGTGCACATATTCTCGACGATTGCGACAAGGATACATATGGCTTGGAAATGGCTGTGGATTTCATCAAAGGTACGTATATGCATGTGTTTATTTGTTTACTGATTGAGGTCTGGTGATTAATCTATACTCGGTACCATTAGTAATTAATAGCGTGATTGACGGATGGAGCTTATTAGAGATTCGAAATGTTTATTCGATTCGATTGATTACATCAACGTCATCGACCCATTAAGCGAGTGTCGTTTATAAATACAATTCCATTAGTTGATATTGGTTAAATTATCTGTATGTAAAGTGCATTGAAAGTGGATTGAAATAAATTCTTTACAGAAATTTCTAAAGCATGTTCGATCAATAAATTCTTCATGAAACGTTACTAGGTGAATTAGATATTAGGAAAAGAAATTTTTATGGTTTAACGCTTTTCATTTGTACGTAGCTAAAAATTTGTTTAGCAATCGATAGATGAGCAATGGTCAATTATATATGAAATATCGAAATATTTCGAAAGATAGATTTGTAGCCAATTTCGTATCATGGAATTTGTAAGAATCGAAAGAAGCTTCAAGCTCGGGAAAATCTTGTGGAAAAAGTGTATTAATAATTTTAATTATAAATATGGAATTATATGTAACTTTGATGATCTTCATAATCACCAAGCTAAATATTACATTAAACTACGAGTTTGATATTGGTTCTATGTGAATAGGGAAAAAAATATATTATTTTTGAGATATACAGCTGAAACAGCACTCAGAACTTGTCTGCTTCTGAACGACCCTAAAAATGTTATCTCGTCGAGTAATAAATAGAAGTGCTTACAAATTACTTCTCGAGAAACTTTTTCCATATCTTTAGCAATACTTCGCAAGAGAGCGTTAAAAGGGAGAAACATCGTATGGCAAATTCGTCTTTCAGGCTTAACTTTCCATAGCACAAGAGAAGAAGCTTGCATCCCATTTAATTTCATTCGCTTCGCAAATACGAAAAGTTCCGTCGAAATTGATAGTAGAAAACATGACGAACGACTACCAACAATTGACTAAAACCATCTTTTAATCTAAATTGTGTTGAGTGCTATTGGAAACCACACGGGAAAAATATGACAAGTTCTAACTTTCATGTCACTTAATGGCTAAAGAAAACCATGAAGCAGTAAAGGAATGATCTGCTAGATTTCTTTACTTCTATAAGATATAATCCTTTTGAAAATTAGTACATAACAAATTCACAGTATACTGTAAAGAACGAATAATATTAGTTTGCTTAATTACTCTGCGCAATTAATGTTATTAATATTTTTTAAATGTTTATGAAGAGGACAAAGACACAAATTTAATCCCAGGATCAAATGCAAAAATAATTTTAAGATGGAACTGGTTGTTAACATACTGAATTTTAAAATGTGATATTACGATTTTCAGCTTTGTTTTTCAATTGCTTTCTGGTATCGAAAACAAGAAAGAAAAATGAATATGCAAATGCAGGTTGCACGTAATACATTGTATTCAAAATTACGTAACGTTGTTACTTTGGAATCCATTGTTTCGGAAATGATAAATAACAATGGCCATGAACCGGAAGGATGAAGTTTTAAATAAATATCAAAATCAATATGAACAATCTTGTGGTATTGAAAGAGGGATAAAAAGCAATTAAAACATGCTGCCTATTCTTTCTTCCGTAATCGATACTCGTTTTTTAATTTATTACAGTTGGGGAAACTGCTTGACGCATTTTTCATCAATGCGAAAACAGTGAAAAACCAAATAATATAACCAATCTCAATTGATCTTTCGATGTCAGCAGTATCTCCCAATATTTTCCATCAAATATGACTATACCCATGGTATGGTACGAGAATGGAAAAAGGATGTAAGATTTTCAAATTTAATTAACTCCTAAGTATTTGTAAAATAAACAAAGTATTGCTAAGATAAATTCATAGTTCTGTAATAATATAGAATTATGTACAGGCATATCTCCTATTTACTATGAAAATATTACACTCCGTAAGTATTTTATAAAATGATCGGTTACTCGTGTGAATTGTTTTCATAAATGGTAGAAAATTTTATCGGATCTTCATGACCATTAAAATAATGATAGAAAATCTAAAAAAAACTGAACAGAGCTTTTATGCTTTGGTGCTGAGATTGAAAACAACTTTTTATTCTAAACACTCCACTATTTTATGTTTTGTTTAATTAATTTTTAATACAATAATGAAATAAAATAAATAGACGAGAAAAAAAGTGCTAGAAATTTTTAACGCATTAAAAATATATAATCCATTCCTCTAAATTTCAATTTACCTCCGTTTCAACTTAATTTCAGGAATGGAAGATCTCTCTGTTGTATTATAAGAATAAAACACGAAACCTTGCTTTTGTTTGAAACGATACGAAAACTACAGTTGTCATTTACGTTCTCCTACAAAACTTCTCGAGTGAACAAGTCTCGGCCCATCGTTACCTCATAGTTTAAAGCCATCGTGCGAAGTCGGGTTTGTTTTTGGAAGAGCATACTTTACAAAACTTGAACATATCTGCCTAGTGGAAAAAGTTGGCGCCTAACGCGAATAGTAACTCAAAGAAATAACGAGCTACCCTGGACGCGATATTTTGTATGGAAAATTTCGTCTCTTAACGAACTACTTCCCGAGGCAACAGTGGAATTCCAGCAACTTTCTCCTAACTTCTCCCTTTTTCTCTCCCGTGTTCTATGCTAATTTATTATATCCCGTGGAATGTCTGGATCGTGTTTACTATGTAAATCAAGCGAAAGAAAGCTTTGTGGAGTCAGAAATCAACGAACGAACGAACAAACATCGCAAAAGATGCTTTGTTATATCTTTTTTATTTTTTTTTTTCTTACTATATTCTTTGCCCAGATGTAGTGGATTTAGCAAGTGAAATTATCAGGTTGCAGAGAGTTATGCGTAAATTTAAGAACACAAGACATTTGATTCTTTTATTTCGCATCTGCTTCTTCTTGATTATTTTTTATATAACGACGATTTCAAAGCTTCGTTCCATCGTTCATTGGAATATACACCCGACCCAGATATTTTGTCAATGCCAAGGTCTTAATTTACCGTTTGTACGCATCGATCGATGCCGCGAAGCGGTTTGATAGATTCCACGAACGTTTCACGCTTGCTACGTGTGAATGGAAACCACGACGGCGATGCGGCAATTGTAAAACTGGGCTGCTGGAAACAGTGTAACAGAGATAACGATTGCACTACCGATGTATCGATATTAAATAAAAAGCACCGGGCATGTTGCAACAGTTTTGGAGAAACTGAGACCTTCGAGAGGCCAATGTAATCCCTAGCAGTTTTATAGCGAGTCTTTGAAAGTTGAATCCTGTGTTCCTGCTGCACCCTTTTATTTTATTGTGTACTTATATCATTATGTGAACTTAGGAGAATTTTTACATTAAATATATAGAAATTTTACATTAAATTTTTGAATTTTCATTTCTTTTCTTTTGCTTTAACTATTTCACTGTAATAAAATTTCAATTTATTATGTCTTATTTAAAATCTTCCATTTCGAGAATTTTTGCAGCCGTGTAACGTGGATTAAAATTCTGTAGAAATATTTATAACACAGATAAATTAAAAGGTTGTTGAATATTCAGTCGCATTTTCCAAATAACATAGATATACGGATTACATTCGTACGTAATTTCACAGGCTATTAAAACAATTAGGGACGTGCAAAATTTTATTTAACGCGCACAATAATCCTACAATCCGGTATGCTGAACTCTCGTCTTAACATCCTCTAAAAATATTGTTCGGAAATCTTTTATATACCACAACAAGCGAAACCATTAACGAAGATATTTTTCCTTTTATGGATTTAACCACTTAGGTACAATGTGCCATTATAGTGGCTTCCGCGGTTGTCATCTTGTATTACGACGCGCCACTATAGTGGCTCACTCTACTACTCACTCGCTCACCATTTGAATTAAAAGATCTTTTTCATTTGTCTTGCTTCACACTTTTCTTGTCCTCGCAACGTTTTATGACAGTGTTAAAAATGTACAGACAGAATATATAGTCTTTGCTTTTGATACGCTGGTGTCAGATATCAATTGTTGCTTCCCGTTAAAATAAATGTACCATTATTAGATGCTATTTTTAACGTGACGATCTGCATGCCCATAATTTTTTAGAATCTTCAGCCTCAAAATGTCGCTTCAAAATAGAAAACGAAGAGCAAATAAAATATTTTACTATATTCATTAAATACATGATTTCTTAACATACTATTGCTAGAACAGGATTGATTTGGAAAGTTTCAGCGAAACAAAAGATTTCAATTATTCGTAATTCTACGAAAAAGATTGAAATATTCTACACAATGTTGTTTTAATCAGATTTTACTATTGTGTTATCGCAATATATGCGATATTGCTTCGTTTACACGTTATTACCGTTCAAAATGGTAATACGGTAATCATGGCGGATAACATGAAACGATTATAACCTATACAATAGAAAACATGAATTAGATGGTGCTACTAAGTACTACCCAAAATGCAGCGTATGCTAATAAAGGGATGAGAAACGTAAAGCAACCTTTTACCTGCTTGTGGTGCACCATTATGTAGCTCCTTAATGTAGTAAATAATAAGTACTGTTGCGTTTTGTAGTACATCGATGTGTCGGTAGGTGGCGTATAAGATGATTTTCTCTCTAGTTGTCGCAAAGGTAGTACGTTAATACATATACGGGAAACAAAACATAACTAACGTGCTTCTTTTGGAAGTGCACATGTGGATATATTGTAAGGTACACCCGGATCGGTGGTGCACCAGTGAAACGCTTGTAACTGTTTATATGTCTACTTTCTTGTAAATTATATGTTAAATAAATGCAAAAATTTTTGCATTTTATCATCTCTTTATGTAATGAAATCATCGAACCCTCATCGAACCCCGACGACTTATATCAGGGTTCCACGCACTCGTACCGTAGAAATATCGGTCCCAGTAAGCATATCGGCATAGCAAACTACGCGTAATACGTTGGACAAACTTGATAATAACTTGCGGTCCCGAGTTTCAGATCAAATTTATTCTGCGGTGATCGAACGCCCGGAATACGAAAGATTCTAATAAACGACTTCCGTTCCCGGGAACATTCAAAATGTCCAAAGTTCACCCTTAGACTGTAAACATTTTTACGATACTCTAACTATAACTCTAACTCCGACTTTCGTGTTCGATGCATTTTTCAGTGGGTAGTACTTGTTAGAAAAATCCCAAAAATTCGTATAATATCTTCAAATGTTTTGGATTAAGGTTATCATAAAACTTTTATCAAATAATTTTTTTAGGCAGCGGGCTGAGAAGGTCTTCTACCTGCTCCCTTGCGAGCAACTCAACTTGGTCAAAATAAATTGGACATGAAATACCCACCTCTACGGTTCAAGGATTAAATTTTCTTCATCTTTTACATTCTTGTACGCTTTTCTCCTTGAACAATACAACAGCAGATTATTGCATCGCGACTGATGGCACAGGCGAACGAATAATCTATTACATTAACGAAAATACACAAAAGTAGTTGAACACTTTCACGGAATTTTTAGATCAATTTTTCACACTTTTCATAAACGTATTAATATGTGTCATACGAAGCATGAAATTTCATTAACGCTCTAAAAAGACTCAAAACTTATAACATATAACATATGACACATATAACAAATACGTAAATGCTTTCTATGGAAAATACAAATACCTTTGCGAGCTACCGTAATGATGGATGAGAGACATACTTTTCACCCGCTTGTGGTGCACCATTACGTAGCTCTTTAATAGACGAAGTGTATGGAATAACTAAAAAATAGAACGAATAGCAAAATAGCAATAATAAAAATGAACTTAAAAACACGAAAGACAGGATAGACTATTAAGTCTCCTTCAATTTGCCACTACTACAGGATTTTACTCTGAAGATTATTAACATACATTTAGAATTATTATCAGGTTTTAATGCATTCTGTATAGATTGCCTGGAAATATTCATAATGGAATTTTCAATTTTTAAACACGATCGTGGAACTTTATGTAATCTCGAAGCTTTAATCCTTCTGTGCTCAATGCTACATATTCAGCATTGTAGAGTCGTAAGTTATTAACACAAATACAGTAACAAGTTATTGATTGCATGTACGATAAATTTATTTGTATCTGATAAAACCGATTGTAATTTTAGTACGTCGTGTCTTGTTTCATCATTAATTGATAGTTGATAAATAAAATTTTGATCATGACATAATCAAAATTAAATTCTCAAAAAATTAACTGGTTCTGTACAAATGTTTAGTAGTCATCGAATTTCTAACGTTTTTTGCATTTTATATTAATTTTTGAAGGAAATACTGCGCTACAAGCGCCTAATATTGCGAAGGTTTTAAACGATAAGCTCTTTAGAATTCAATTTTCTTGAGGGCGATATCGCGGAGGTATCGCCGTGTCAGTTTACTATGAGACAGTTTGCATTCGTGATGGATATGCATTATATCACGACATCGTTCGCTGGTACGGAATTGAGTAATTAGGATCCTCTATTTCTCGAAGCAATCAGGATTCCTATTCGAAACGCAGACTATTGTTTAATATCACATATCTCCACGCTGAAAGAGGAATAAATTGAAATTACTAAATTGAATCCTTCTTTACTGATCATTTGCAAAGGAAATAGCAAGGGAATTATTCAAAGGAATTGCTTTTCTTTCGTTCACAATTTATAATAAAGGTATGTAGGTATCGAGCAAGAACTGTCCTCTGCGGTCTATAAAAATTTATGTGTTCTCAAAAGAACACGGAATCGAATAAATGGAACACATGTAGAGTTAAAATATATTGCCGATGTAATCTGAATTTCATAAGAAAGATCGTCCAGAATTCAAGGGATATTTTCTTGATATCCTCAAAAAGAAGTTCTCTCTATTTAAGTTTTCGCGTATAAAAGGACAGAAACCCAGTGATAAGAAATGACAAATAAGGAGAAATTAGTCTTTAGACTTATTAGAAAAATTAAGGAGAATAACTATATGATTAGGCATTTTCGGTCTAATTGTTACTTCCACCATTTAACAAATTTTCGAAATTCCAGGAAAATATGAAACAGTCATTGTCTCAATTTTATGCTAACATTTTTTTTGAAACACCTAAAGTTTTAAAGAAAGTTTACTGCGAGTGTAATTGGATCCAATTTAAAAATTTGATGACAGAACATCAAGAAAATGAGCACCGTAATATTCTACCAGCCACAGAGACATTTTTCCTAATTTGCTAAATTGCATATTTTAATGAAACTAACAAGGATTCTTTCCACTTAATCCTTATTACACTAAACATCTGAAACAGTCCAATTTCTTAGAGCAAATTGTCAGCCGTGTACAAAGGCAACAGTTTGCGGCTGTCACGATCCTAACGAAACGAATAAATTGAAATAGGCGAAACAATTTTCTGTCAATCCGACTTTGATGCAACTTACGAATTTTAAAGTTCAACGTTCTCAAAAAACACAACGTAATCCTTGACAAAAGCGAATTTACTTTGGACGTTACGATTATTCATGTATTTCTAAGGGATCATGACGTAACTTAGGGGCGAAACTCTCGATGAATCGACAAGCATTGTATATAATCGAGCAGTCGATGATTTCGATACGAATACCGACAGTTTCAGCGCGACATGAATACGAAGATAGGGAACAAGACGTGCAAACAGTATCTCGAGAGCAGTCTCGATATTTCTCGATAGCAAAAGCTATTTTGCAAAGAGAGAAAAAGGCAAACCGATATCTCTTTCGACGATTTATGAAAACGCAAATATTGATGTGAAGTTTGAAAGGTATATTTAATCCACGGATATCAGGATGAATACCGTTTACTTTTAGCATCTTATTCATTCCTGGTCCAAATCTGATGAAAAAAGTTATAGTTTTCCCCTATTTTTATGATTTATGGACTCTCTTATAATTTTTTTAGAAATAAAAAATTTTATTTCTTATGAATCAAAACATTTTTCATCCACATACCAGATAAGCCATTCAGGAGCCACGTTGATTAACTCCATAAATTGAAAATTATAGAAAATTGGTGATATGACAAACATTATTTTTTAAATTTTTCCTAAAATTCTCCATTTATGTCGTTTTTTTTTTTTTTTTTTTTGCTAAATGAATTTATGTCAGTAATTTATTTCTAGAAAATTAAACATTAAAAGCGTGTACTTACATGAAGAAATGAAGACTAGAGTGTTTTCCGATATGGCTTTTGGGAAGTTCATATATCGAAAACTAAATTCAATTAAATTTCTTAAATTTCTATTCGTTATTATTTTAATTTTAAAGTTAGTATTTAAAAAGATAATTATTTGTTAATAAGAAATTCGTAAGATTAAAATCCTAAAAAGAACTATATTTCATACAACTATATTTATGTAGCATCGGCAAGCAGATTTCCTTTCTCATTCTGCGATTTTATCCTGCATGACAATCAGTTTTCAAATTCTAAAATCTGATGTGGAAGATAGAGATGTTCCGATAAAGATCGTGTCGATACAGAGCTTCCGAAGAGATTTCTACAGTATCATGATAACTCAAATATCGTCTGTCGGTAAAGTCATGGCATACTGCAAGCTCGAGTCGATAAGCTTTCGCTTCACCTCGCGTGGTCTTTTATCGCAGATGAACAAGCTTTTTCATGTCACATGCGATATTATCGACTTACTTTAAGTAAGAATACAATATTAGCAGTGGCTGGAATTATTGTAAAATTAAATTTTCATATATTATGAATGAGGTGCAGAAGAGGATACTAATCATCACAAACGTTATATGTATATGTAGAATACTAGTTCATTCTTATTATAATTGAAAAATGAAACAATTGATTCGAATCGATCATTGAAATTGATTGGAAAATCTGCTTGACAATTCCAATAGAATCTGCTATAGAGAAGAATCTACTACATAGAAAAAAGTTGTCGAATATAATGGAAATTATTAGAAAGAATGAAATCGCAGAACCAAAGAAAATTCCAAAATTTTCTCGCAAATTTGATACATTACAATTTTAGGAACCAATAGCACTCTTGCTGATAGTCGAATAAACTTTCCAATTAAATAAAAATCTAATCACGAACGCAGCCAATTAGCTCTATTACTTGCTACAAAATTTATAATCTACGTGGTCTCATCGCTAAAGGTTGCTGCGATTGGATACTCTTTCTAAGTACGTCTCATTGAAATCTAATAATACTTATTTTTAAAGAAATTTTTCTTTTGATATCTCCAGTCCAGATCAGTCCAATCTAATTGACAACTTAAATTCTGATATTTGAGTAATATATAAAAGTCATATTAAAAGCGTTATTGCACTAAGTTGGTAGAATTCGTGAGAATTGAATTTGCATTTGAGCTTAAATAATCATATTTTGATATTTAATCATTCGTTCCTCAAATTCTTCTCTATACTTCCTCTTCTTTAATCATTTCGTTCATTCTCGTTTTTCTATTTCCTTTCTCTCTATTTATAGTTTCGTATATTATTATATATCAGTGTTCTTATTTTCTAAATTTGATTTTTATTGTATTTTATTTTCAATGCATACTTCCTACATTCTATAATCCACAATAAATAATAATAGTGTAAGAATAACAACACCGTCTACTCCGCGAAAGTGCAACGTCCGAGAAATATCGTTTCTTACTACTTGTGCTCAATTGACCATTCAATCCCAAACATTTAACACCACGACGAGGTGATGGTCGATGTAATGCACCTTACATTTTTATATGTTCGAGTCCTTGGTTACATTTGCTGACGCAATCTCGTTGGTATTCAAGACAGTAACAGGTTTTATTTTAATATTTTTACGAGCAGCACTTAGAACATGTGTATGTGGATATTCGCCTATACCGACGCGAAAGTGTTGTTATTCCACTCTCGTTTATGCTCTTTATTCTCTCTTTTCTAACATTCCTTTGTTAACGCAAAACATGTATATAAATTGTACACAAGAAACGTACATTACTTCGCGCTATAAATATTTAAAAGTAATTTTTATTTGGCTATCAAGAATATACATAAAATATAGAACAAAACATGAAAAATGAGGAAGACTTTTTTGTAGAATACGTGCTTTTTTGGTGAAGAGAAAGGAACTTTTATGTCAGGGCACATAATAAATACTAGTCGAAGAACGGAATACACGCAATGGAGAAAGTAAGAAAGTACCATTAAGCACAGGTCATGAAGCACGTTACCCTTATCTTCCATTTTTGAGAAAGGTTGTATGAAGGAAGTGTGTATTATTTCGATTTTTGAAATGTCCATCATCAGCGCTTGTCTTGTTAACACTCTGTTTTTGAAATTTTATTTTATTTATAAGAAAAGAAGTTCTAGAAGCTAAGAAATAATATATATAATTTTTCGAATACGTAATTTAGATCATAAAATGTGTGATCATAAAATTTAACTGCGATACGGTGATAAATTATTAAACTGAGGATTAAAAAATATACATGAGTATTTATATTCCGACTCATATAACTAAACTGCGAATATTTATGCGTTTCAAGAATTTTTAAGTGCAGAGTTGCGCAGAATGAATATAATATGAAAAAATACATAAAATATCCAGAGCACAGCGTTTTTTGTAATAAAATACTTGATAGGTTAAACACATTTCCATTAAGGTTCTGCTTTTTTAATCATATTTTCGTAAATATGGATTTGCATAACATCTGCAGTCTACATATAACGTTACAGAGAATTAATAAAACCAGCGAATAAGATATATCATTAAAGTTTAAATATCCATTTTACTGAAAAGCTGATGAGAATTGAAACATACCTATATTGAATAATGATGATTGAAAAATCCGAATAACAATCAACCACATATTTCCCACGAACCTAATGAAATTTTCATCCAGTGTGAATTACACAGATGCAGGAATTGAAGCTAATAACGGAATGGAGATAAAATCACGGAAGATTTGTGTAATAGAAGCTTCGCTGCTGCATATTACAATGCAACTTTCTGACCTAGTTTCCAAATTCTACCGATGTGTTAAAAATATTTGAAAATCCGTAATTTTCCTCACGTTACTCTTACCCATATTCTGATGAATATTAACGAGCGTGTTCAAAAGCGAGACAATACGCTGCATTTTCTAATTACGTGTAGAATTACAACGTAGCAACTGTTCCACTGTGGTAATGCAATTATGCGAGCACTTCTCGAGGTGCAGTTAATTGGCATTAACAGGATGGAATTGGGAATAGATAATATCGATGTTTCGAACATTCCACTAATTACTATTTCCTAAGATAATTTTGCGTAAAAGGAATGTTTCCTGCTCAACGAATTATTTCATTTTCTATACAAAAAATATAATACGCAGTAAACTCTGAATATAAAATGTAATAACCACTTAGCAGTTCGATAGATAATATCAATATTTCATAAATTTATAAATTTATTACTATTTCGATATATTCTACTATTAGGTATACGTCGGTATATTTACTGCTATTTCGCTAGTTCTACACGAAAAGAATATTTTCCCATCCACGAAATATTTTGTTATTTCATTTATTCAATAAACATTACATACGCAATAAATCCTAGAAATAAAATGGAGTAACCAATTAACCATTTCATCGACGTTACTGATATTGTTTCGACAAACAATTATATATATATATATATATGCGTTTACGTATCATTTCGGGTGACAAAGGTATTCGCAACGACTAATCGTTGAATAACTATTTTCTTAATTTTTCGCATAAATTGGAAACGTCTTGTTTGGTTCAGTAACACGTGAAGATATCCGCGAATAAATTAACTACGATTCGTCTTGTTTCCCCGCCAATATCCAATCGATATCGGAAAACACGAAATCTTGATTACGAGCTTTCTTTTCACTACGCTTACATAAGAATGTTACTATTATTCGCGTGCAAACGAGGATGATGTTAAATACGGATTAATTTCCACCGAGAAACACGAATTCCCAGACTGAGGTTACACACAAATACGTGAAGATGTTATTTGTATGAATGCAGTTATTTGTTACGAGTGTTTCTAAATGAGCAATCTGTGCCAGCTAACACAGTTATTGCTAAAGATGCATGTATTGCGTCTCTTTTAAATTTATTTCACAATTTTCTTTCTTACATTTTACCTTTTTAAAAACTTTATAGTACTTTATAATCGAATAAATTATTAGTGAAATTGTTATTTCTCCACGATCGATGGTTTTTCGAACTGTTCACCAGTTTTATTATTTATAGCATCGTTAATGCTTGCATTATCAAGTTTGAAAGTTCAATATATCGATCGAGGTAGCGAAAATGCTATTTATTCTGATCCTGATACCATTTTAAGTGCATGAAATGATCAAACCAAATAGAAAATGATGGTGAAATCGAAGAGAAACTTGTGGAAAATCAGTTAGAAGAATAATAATCGTTTTGTTTAAATTTTCTATATTTAAAACAAATGATGTGAATTCTGTTTTATAAAAATGACAAGAATTAAAAAGAAATAATAAGAAATTACGAAATTTCTGGTTTGTCCGTGTAGAAGCAAAATATTTCTGCATTTCTGTCACGAGCCTTTTCCTCTTTTTCCATTCGCGTTGCTTAAGAGCACGCCACTAACATTTCGCAACTAATAAATTATTGGTAGGTGTTCTTTCAAATGTTTTCTCGTGTGCAGCTATTTTAAGAATGTACTTTGCAGTACGGATCGCGTCGCGCAAAAGCAGGGGTCGATCTCGTTTGTGGAACGAACGTTTAAAAAAATTCAAGCTTCGAATTAAACGAGCTTTCGCACTGAAAATAATTACGCGATTGACAGCGCAAAATAAATTTTGAATCTGATACTCTAAAGTCAAACCTGGAAATTGAGACTAAATCTACGAAAATTATTATTGAAAATGAATGAATGAAAAGTTGGTTAATAAATGTTAAATGTTAAATCAATTAGAATATAAAATTTAAAGTTCTTCAACTATTCAGGAGCTCGCTAAATTTATTAAGATAAAGTACCACCTTTCAGTTTATCATTTTATCCTATGAAATTGTATAAAAAATATTTTTTGTAGAAGTTTTCAATTTTTGCATTTATAATGAAGTATTAAATTTATAAAATCCCACGCGATATGAGGTGGAATTATATTAAAAGATAACAAGTGCACTTTAAAGGGTTAAAGAAAGAAATACGTCAGCGTTATTGAGTTTTTGAAGAATCCCAATTTTGCCCCTTATAACGTAATAACGTAACTTTTCTTCTTTAGAAGAAATATATCATTCTAGAATATTATTTTAGCAACTTTGAAAATACAATTCGATAATCAGTAAGTGCACCTTTATTTATGAATTGTTTTTCGTGTACTCGCAGTAGGTAGAATAATCCATGCGCAGTCGGACGCATCGACTAGTAACTTAAGTGTTCCTGTACATTATACTACTATTATTATAAATATGGTAGGTTAGACCGCAGTAATTTATATACCAAGCTTTATTTAAGAATTATTTTTGACGCGACGTCACGGCAAGTAGAATAATCGGCTCATAGTCAGACGTATTGACAATACCAATTTATACGTTTTTGCACTCTATGTATAGAAGAGATATTGCTCAGAATAAGAAAAATTTTTCTCCTCTACCCGTATGACGATTTAACCATCGAAATGGAAACAAAATTTTCATATAACACATCAAAGATGCAGGTTATCATTCTAACGTCAATCGAACGTTAATTAAGATCAAATAAAAAGATGTCAAAGAAAGAGGAATAGAGGAGTATATTGCGTAAGAACATTTTCGTTCACGCTTATTAGCACGTGAATGGTGCTTGAAATATTCCATAAACGGACTACTAGAGAATTCGTCTCTCGTCAAACGATCCTTCGTTGAGTCGTCGACACTTGACCCGTAGCAGAGAGCCAGTCATGCAAAAAAAAAAAAAAAATAAAAACGGTCGTATACTTTGTATTTACGAACACGATGGGGCCGGAGACAAAATTGTGAATTTAGTCGATTTTTACAATAAACCGAAAAATAAGCAACGAAACTTTTTATATCTGTAAGTCAGAAGAAGAAGGATGAAATAACAGAAATACTTGGATAAAAGTAACACGAAGCAAAGCCCGGGAGACAAATGGAGGAGCTTAAACAAATATTAGCAAATACGGTATTTGCCGTCAGCACGGGGATTGACACTCGTTGAACAAAACAAAATTCGTATCGCTGCAAAATAGTAGACTGTTCGGTTATAAAACATACGCGAGGACCAAGCTCCATCGGATGATAAAAAAATCGTTAAATGGATAAAATCTAAAAAAATCCAGAAATTCTAATTGAAAATAAATAAAACAAATAAGTTAAAAAAGTAATATTTTTCGTCGTCTATATTCGCGAGGGAAGCATTTAACGATGTTTCCTATAAATCGAAATTTTCCAGCTTTAAACCGGTTATATATTTTGTCAGTGTGCACGGTTTCAATTCGATAGAGGTTTAATTGAATTTTTCGTTTCCGTATATTGCGTAAAAACGTGAGTATGCGTGCAGAATGTTGAGCATATACAGAGTGTGCTTGGGCTAATCAATAGCCAAACTATATCGATATATTGCATGGTTATAATTAAGTAAAAAAATTGTACAGTGATAAATTATTTAAAAATTTATCAAAAATATCATATGACTCGCAATATCGCCTCCAATGTCAGTGTCCTTGACTTTTATGTGCGGATAACTTCAAAAAATAAAGATACATCAAACAAGTATTGACACATGTGATGAATTAATACAAATAGTTGACTGTTTCGTTGAGACGAAGCAAAATCAAAATAGCTTCACCAGGTATTAAGTTCAATTTCTCATTGCTGTCAATTTTGCATTGATAGAAGTAGCAAACATATTGAAACGAAGGATTAATGTCTAATGGTGATATCGTATACGTAGCTACTGTTCATTTTCTGATTCGTTTCAAATTTTTCCAACATACATAGTTGTGTCTCGTTATAGCGCTAATAAAATTTCAAAACGATTTGTATAATACATAGAGTACATAAAAAATTTCTAGGAGTGTCCGAATATGTTCATGAGGCATTGTATATAACACTTTTTCTTAATTTAACCCATAGAATATACTGAAAATATTTGGTTGTTGAATCCTACGACACTCTGTATATCGATGTATTCTATTTCAACATATTATTTGTCGGACGATTGGAGAATTGCACGAGCAATGATCTCTCGACACCGGAATATTTAAACGCAACCGTGGTTTATGTAGAGGAAACATCAAACACAAGCGTACTCCTTTTGTGCCAATGAAATCGACTATATACACATCGGTTATTGAATAAAATCTCAGTCGTGTTTCGCTAAACTCGTTTCATTGGATCCAACCGAAAGAGGAGGGAGAACAAAGAAAAAAAGGAATAATCGCTGTGGCTAAAATTTTTACACTCTCGTGACGCGTCTCTCGCGAGTTTAATTAAATCTGAAATCATTCCTCTTTGCTTATTGATTTTCGATATTTAAAAAGGTATAGATTTGTTAATCGACGAAGGCTATTAGAATATAACTCTTTATCCATTGACACACAATTTCCTATGGAAAATTTATCAAAATAGCATCATCGTACTTTATATGGATTAATGTCAGTTTTTACACAAATACGATGATGGAATTAAAAATAGAATAAATTATGCACAATATAGAGGATAATTCGACATGAAAATGGACAGTTTAGTTAAATATTTTAAAGCAATTCTGCGAATTAAATGCTTGAAAATTTCCTTTCGCAGATTGAAATATGAAAATAATTCGATATATTTAAACAGCTAGAAAATTTGAACGTTTTGCAATTAATTCTGCTTTTTAAATATCTTTTTGATATATTTAATATCTAGAAAAAGAAACAACTTTTTACAATTGCGTTACAAGATATAAGTGTATCTGTACGTGTCTCCAATACATTTAACATTTAGAAAATGAATAATATTTTACAGCTGCTACTTCACCTTCTACAGTTACCAGTAATTCTCTTAACGACATTGCAAATCCCTTTAAATATCGATTATTATTTATTAAATAAGCGCATGTACATGTGATTATCATATCAATTAAATAAAATATTTAAATGCTCCATATTGAATCGCATAAAATAATTAAACGTTACATAAATAATCTGAATGATTCTTCAATTACAATATTACAATTTTAACGTGATGCATTAATATCATATCGTAAAAGAGAAATGAAAAAGTTTCGTCATACCGATAGATAAATTTTCCAGTAAATTAAACTTTCATGCAGCGAGACCAGGATAGCTCTAGACGAAAAGATATAAACATTGCATCAAAATCGATGTAACTCTAATTCGGGACTCCAAAACTTTACAAACTTTAGAGGAGAACAAATTATAATTATAGAAACCTTGTAACAAGGTATGGACTTAATATCGTTTTTATACTATTATATTGACATAGAAAAATATTTATCATTGGAAGGGATGAAAAATTTAGTACGGAAACTATGCAAAATGTCGTTCCTTTAAGAAAGAGTACGCAACAGGCTCTGGCTCTAGATTCAGAATTATATGTTCATCTTGACCTGCGACGAAGTAACTTTCGCGTAAAGAGAAGCCTAGGAATCCACAAGTATTTAACGAAATAACACGTTTAAACTAATTCTCAACACTGGAAGATCGAACCGTCGATAGTCTGGAAATTCGCCTCATCTATGGTAATTATAGATAAGAAAGAACACGCTCTATTGAACCGGATCGTTGATTATACCTTGAGCATCGGCCAAACGCGTTACCAAGCGAAACTTTCGATAACTCATAACGATCTGCGTGAACTTTTTCCTTTTCTATGAGAAGCTTCACAGGTGCAGATATTTGATTTTCAAGTCTTTTACAAGCGGACACGGAATATCTAAAAACGAAAGAGAGTGGAACAGATTAAGGGAGAGAAGGGCGAAAGGGTGAAATTACTCGCGAGTTTGTGGCCCGTTTGTGAAAAAAATAGCCCTGTAGACTTTCCTCATCGTGTAAATATACCGGTCTCTGGCTGTTGTAAAGGATAATATTCACTTACAGTATCAGGGGATAAGAAGCAAACGCTCTTCTTAATAAACTCGCAGGCAACGTGTTCTGGGACGACCTCAGGATACGCGCCTTGTTCTTTATACCCGTCCCTTGCGAAACCCTTTCCAGTCATTAAAAGACCGGCTAACTTTCTTCAGAATTTTTATCCTCCGGCCAAGTGTACCGAAAGGAAAGCTTTGTCAAGCGGTTCTAACGAGCTAACAATAAACCGTCCTACAAACTGTAATACAATCCTATTGTAAAAACGAAATATACTGAGTGTTATATACCACTATATGTGACAATATACGACGATATAAGAAATTTTGCTTCTGTACGAAGACTATAGGAGAAGAACACAATAGAAGTTTGAAGATTATAGGAGAAAGATGTGTTTACATTTAGGAGTATAAAATTTTTAGATTTTTAACTTTCATGAAAGCTAGATGACATATTTGTGAGTATTTGGGTTTTAGTCGTACCTTTATTAGTAAGTTGTGTACGTTCCAATCTTCTGAACATTTCTACTCGCTTCTTCAGAGTCGAAACAAGGCAACACGTTTTACAGGCCTGCTTCGAAGAAGTGAACTGGAATGTTCACCAAATGCTGAAACAAAGCGCAGGGTACTGATAAAGCTACCATTGAAACCCAAAGAACCACAAGCTTTTTCTATACTCTTGTTCATTTCTTGATCGTAATATTGCGTTACGAATAAATAGGGAAATTTTAATAAAAGTGGATTGAAAATGAAGATAATTTGTTAAACTCGAAGATAGTAAGTCAGTTCAACAATAACTGGGTGTAATTATCGAAACGAAAGATATTTTAATATTGTGACGATCTTCGATGTTCTAATATTATATTTTAATATCACGAATATTTGGAATATTTCGTTCAAATCAAAGTTAAATATAAAGCCAAATAAAAAGATAAATTTGGTATCATGAGACTCATGGGCAACGTATTTATAATTCAGACTTATCCTTTCTTCTTCCGAAATAAGAACGAAAAGTGCATGCACGAGACCGGTATCAACTTTCGTAAGATTTAACACATCAACGGAACGAAGTCCCGAGAAAAGCGGTACAAGTTTTAGTAAAAACCTAGAAACGAATCTCATCGAGTGAGTTCTTCCCTTCGCTGGTTCCACTTAATATCGGAACAGCCTTTTTCCCAAACTTTTTCCTCTTTCGACCGCGGAAACACGCCCACTTTTTATTCTTCTAGATTCCCGCGTGCAAATATCTAGAAAAATCAAGGAATATTGGATGGTTACTTGGAGCGAAAAGGAACGTAGAAGGAAAGGAGCATTCCCGGTCAAAATCCTCGCTCAGATGAAATTAGATTTTCAAATTTTAAAGCTGAGATCTCTGTGTAGCCCGGTTCTGTTCCCATCGGATCCTACGTAAACGTATCCTTTTACAGAAACTAGCAGCAAATCCCGCTGTAAAAAGGTATCGGCAACTATCACCGGATATTGATAGGGACAATAAGTAAGTTGTAGCCCTCGAACGAGGTCAAATCTACGATCTTCTCCTTCGATCTATTACGAATCTACCATATTTTACTTTTATCCTTTACATCGAGTTTAACTATTTTCCGTTTGAGTATGAATTTTGGTAACGAAATTCTCGATCGCTATTAGATTGCGGATGTTCATATATCTTTATATTTGGTAATTATCAGGAACTAGTAGTTACTATTATTACTAAAATATATAAAATTTCTCAAGCATATGTCTGGTTATAACATCTATAATGTGAAACAAATTTTTAATTAGATTACATTTCTTTAGTTACATTTGTAAGAATATGAGTTTATATAAAAATCTGCAGTCTAATAATTATTCGTGTTAAGATCAGGAAATTGATTAATTCGACTAACCTCAAAATGATTCTTCGTGACCGTGGTCATTACAGGAATGGAATAACGTTTAACTCCGAAGGACCATCCGATTCGTGAATTTTCATTATTGTGAATAATTGACTCTGAACAGCGACAGTGATGTGAACTACAGAAATTCAACTTCTTCCCTCGGCAATGGCTATTTCTCTCCTGACCTTTACTCGAAATTGAACTATCTTCGTACAATTTATACCATTTAATATTGCACACTGTCAACGATGGAGGAAAACAAATATATAATGAATAAAATGTAATTATAACACCAGATCCTTTGACATTTGAATAATGTAAATATTCTTCCATAAAGGATTACGAGGTCGATGAGGCATTATATCAAACATGTCAGTAATTAATGCATCCGTCAAAGAATGTTTGAAACGGTAGATATTATGAACGTAACGATCGATGTTTAATTTCGAGATGAATTTCTAAAGTCTAAAGAGGACGGATAATTATTGAAGGAGTGGCTAAAGTCTAAGAGAAGGTGTCGAAAACCGTCAGGAAGCGGACTGAATGGAAGTCGATTACTAGATATTCACGGTTGACAGCTTAACGACTGGAGTTATCTCACGGGTGTATTATAGAAATCGTACCAGCGAGCACGCAATTCCATGGCGAATGACTCTTCGTTGAATCTCGAGGCCGACAGAAATTTCCAACCACTCCATCGGGAGATTCTTAATTTTCTCCGACATGTCCAACGATCGTCTCTATTATTAAACGGGGAATATAGAAATATACAAAGGAAATATACAAGTTTCAGTGGCTTCAAAAACATTTATCAGAAAACCGAGAGAAATTAAAGAAATATAAAACAATTGAAACTAAGTGTGTCTTTACTTCTTTTTCTAACAAGTTCACGATAAAAGATTTTAGATTCGATCACAAGATAACAACGCAACTAGGTACAGAGATTAACTAGAAAGACGGAATCTGACAATTATGCAATTAGTTTGAGAAACAAGTTTCTTCTATTTAAGAACTTCTATTTAAAGTTTGAAAGAGCGTATAAACGTTCATCTGTTAAGATGAAAATCGGCCTGAAATAAGAGACACAATGTGGATTTCGAAAGGATGGCCGATAAGACGCAGTAGACTACTCGTCTGACTAGGGACCCGCCTATACTACTTAAATCAGTAACTCTCGAGATACCCAACCATATAAAGCACCTGTACAACATACCGATTACCTTAATCACTATTATTACTATTCTATCAACGTTTTATACGAAGGAGCGATAGATTTTTATCGAATAGCTGAAGAAGCTATGGAACAGAATTCAAGCGACAGAAAAATATTTATGAAACTCGATGTGGAATGTTATTCGCATCACTTTACTTTTAAGAATCAAAGGAAGAATATATAGGTGCAAGCTTCAATGCTTGTGAGAAAATGCGTACATGAACGACAAATTAAATTTAGGGAATTATCGATCAATCAGAGACAGAGCGAAGTATCAGCAACTAAAAATTAAGAACAAAGTGTATGAATGTGTTCTCGATTATCAATTTATTGGTTACAAATTTCATTAATGCTCGATAAAGGCCAGGAACACGGGAGTATCGGCAATGAAAAAGCTTAACTTTTTACGTGAAAAAGGTCAAGTTAGCAACTCGAGAAACCCTAGATCAGTTGTACGATTGAGGGAAGGAAGGATTTCCACAAAAAGATCTGAGTTTTCTTCACGAATCACGCACGATTACACGGTACTCTCCGGCCGGTTAACAACGCCCTTATCTCCGCCCTCTATTGCGAAAATTTATCGGTAAAGCGCAGGTCTTCCGGCACGAATTTCCGAAGGCAGTTCGCCTCATTCTCTACGGATCTCCTAAGTAACTACGTAAAAACATGTCTAATCTATTTTCCTCCAGCGGCGTGAATGCGAGCCGATTTCTAACGTGTCCGGAACAGATTTTCTGGCCGACCTTAACGAATAGGGTTGCTAGTCGTACTTTTGTTCGTATGCCACTCGCCTTTCTATTCGTAGTCATTACGTATCAAACATGAACATAAAAATTATTCTTTCCTTTCTTCTTTCTCTTTTACGAAAAGTATTTGTAAAATTGTTTGGAGTTTAATAGAATTTACAGTCGCCATGCAAATGTGACGTCTTTCATATGTTAATAAATTTGTGAAAATGTAAAATGTAAAAGGAAAATATGGGTCATAATTATAATAACATACAGTTGTGTAGATAGATATAAAATATAAATTATAAATATTTTCCGTAAAATCGATGGAAACTAATCATGTGGAAAATGTAACATTTTATTTTTATAGCAACCAAAATGAATTATACAACATGGAGATATTTTATTGTTGCAATTTATTGTACAATTGATTATTGCGTGAAATTTTTCATCGAGATGAAATTAACAATATTCCATGCGAGTCTGTTCCATTTGAGTTTCTCTCTTCGAACACGTGAATATTATTGCGACGCAAATATCGCAATGAGATACGATACAATTATGTTGACAATTTGATAGTACGAGATAATTGACCAATTTAACCACGGAAATAATTAGAGGCCTTGTTTATCATAAGCTATACTACACGTTGAGAAAGCGGTTTCAAGGAAATTACTTTCCTTCAAAGAACCGTACGACGGAACAGTAAAATAAAAAAGAGAAACGGAGGCATATTTCAAAGCAAATATCGCAGGCCGTAAAAAAGTTCTTTAACACAAACGTTACCGGAGATCCAGTTTCAATTTCCACTTTGAAACTTCGCTTGATTCCTTCGTCAACTATTAATCCTTTAATTCGTTTACACTCCACCTGACAATTTGCTTAAACACTCTTCGACAGATTGTTGATAAAATCAACAAGAAGCACTATTAATTTCCCTTCACTCTCTTCGATTACTAACCACTCAGCAGCCATTCTAGAGCAAAACTTAAGCATCACCATCAAACATCGATACGTTCTCGATTAATTCCCATTACCAACTGACCTTAACCTCAAATGATCTCGAACTAAGTACTGAATTTCTTGAAACTTCCGACAAAGTATCTATAAAAGGTTCGTTTGGACACAGTTGACGCCAACTACCCGAAGAAGCTTTTTCCAATATACTTAGTTATCACTTCCATGATTCTCTGGAAGGATGGTTTCCTTGAAGCGAGAAGAGCAGAGGGAAGAAAGGGGCGACAGCCCTTGGATGCTTCGCGAAGCAATCCAGATAATAATGTCGGTCGTCTTTTACGCTCATTCCCAACTGCCAACCACGATGGCCAACATTGTTACGCGATATTTATTACGACCGCTATTAGGTTGTAAATCGTGGCAGACCACGATACGGTATAATTGCCTTTCTTATTTATTACGTTACAGCTATGTATGTACACGTGTTAGGCTTAACCGAGTTAAATTTGATTCAGGGATTACGAATTTGTTCGTCAAACGATAATCATTTTGATGAATGTACAGCGGCTATAAAGAATATCTGAACGCCATTGTATTTATGATAGCATTTACGTAGTAATTAGTTAGGTTCAATTAACTTTAGGTGCATTAACGCGTTAACTGAGACACGATGGTCCACGTTTCTAAATCTTTTAGAACGATTAAAGTAAGATAAATTCTACGGTGGAAAAAATGTTCAACAGTGTGAATGATTTTGATGTTATGGTGATAATAATAGCTGTGATTAGTAATAAAGTAGATATCAGATCAATGCAAGCAACTGTGATTAATTATAACTGCTGCTTTACAGACAAACAAAATTTCGAATTGTACAAAATTTGTATCGAATTATTATTAAGTATGCATAACGTGGTAAAAATTTTACGTATTCAAAACAGAAGCGGTTTACATATTATACAATGCAAAGCTATATATACATACATAAATTGTCCACCGTGTCTGACTACATACGCTCTGCTCTCCTTTTCGTAGAAAAATCCCAATAACTAAATCCTCTGCAGCAATAAATTCAAAATCTTTTAACTGCATTGCTAATTGACTTCCTAATGTAAGAGAAATTTGTATAGCAGGATGCGTATAACTCAATTGTTAAACATTTCCAAGTTTCTCTTATTTTCGACGCTGAGGAGTAAATATTATAAAAATTGATATTAAAATATTTTCACAATGTTTCTAAGTTTATAATCTATACCTTACAACTCAACGATAATCTCTATCTTGTAGAAGTTAAAAGATTGTCAATAAAATAAATACGATAAAATAAATTAAAGATGGGCATGAAGTTTTATAAACATTTTTATCAGTCGCTATTTCATTGATAAATTCTACTATTTGCAATGTTTTAAAATAACATCAATATCAATTATAAATAATTATAAAGATTAATAAATATTCTTAAGTAAGACATTGTAAGAAAGCAATATGTGCGAATAGGAAATGTAGGGATAGCAGTGAGGAATGTGTGGTCGGTATCCCAAATTTCAGAGAAACCAGATGCAGTGGTGTTGCAGGTATTCATCGTGCAAGCTTGCTGTATAAGTCACTGAGAAGCTGGCCAATAATTCCTTATTGTAGATGAATTAATACTGCTATAAATATCACGTTGGAACCATCGACGATTAAAATACGGAAATATAAATATTTATATTTCGGAGAAAAAAAGATTTAATAAATGGATATCAGAAAATTAGAGAAAAATAAAAAAATATTTTACGAATGAGGTGGATTATTATACGTGTTAGTTTATTAAATAGACGAATGATAAAATTGTAATACTCAGTGTATATTAAAATCACTTTTAATACAAGTACAAAGATAGTGTATGCCGGTTGTAATCGTCGCTCGCTCAATGCTACTGTTCAACTCTACGTTCGCTATTCGACTGTATGACTTTCTATAATGATCGTCCTAGAGAGCATGTTCGTCTATTTATATCGACCAATGATATTAAAAAAATATAACTCCGGTTGACGTTTACGAATAACAGCGATAATGTTTCGTCCGGAGTTTGTTTAAATTAACATTGAAAAATTTCAAATTTACGAAAATCTACGAATTAAATTTTTATATTCCTAAATTAACTTCGTTCCTTAAATTCGTAAAAAGATTACGTACTGCTTATTAAGATCACTGCAGTAGTTCTAGTGTTAGAGTCTTTTAGTTAGAGTCTCGATAAAGGACGTATCGTGAAAATTCCAACTATCTAAAGTTCCAGGTAACTTCAATTTCAGGAAACTCTATCTATTTTCAAGATATACAAACGAAAGGTAACACAGAAAGGCTAAAAAGAAGAAAGTCAAACTGCCTACGGAGCAATTCTCTTGCCGTACGCATATAACAAGGAAATTTAATATAGGAAAATGCAGTTTTCTGTCGTCGAAAATCGATATCACCGATGCTGTATAGTACCCGAATAACACAGTTATGATATTTTCTACGATGCTAATCTACAAGTTTCGAGGCACACCACTTGCGCTCATTCTCCTTCAAACTTTTTAACGCGACGAGCGCGATTCAATTACATTAAAAAGAGCGAATAGAAAAAAAAGACAAAAGTTCAGAGAGAAAAAAGAGATATATCGAAGAGGGAGTGACAAATCAATTTATTGGCTCGACTAAAAAACTTGACTGTTCGTCATGACTGTCAGCGAGGTGTCAAAAGGATTTTTAAAAGCGAATCGTTCGTCACGCGAAAACACATTTTCGCGGTTGAAGGAAAAAGACTGCACCAATTCCCAACTTAATTAAATCGAGAGAGCAAGATAAAGGGAGAAAGAAAGAGAGAGAATAAAAGGGAAAGTGATATGGCTATCGTTTAATATTTAAACAAGAAAATATAAAGGGTGTCTCTAAAAGTATTACTTTCCAAATCTTTTTATTATGACAAATCCGTTAAAGGCGATCGAAAATGTTTATGGATAGTTCATAAAATTATTTTGTGTTTTGAAATTGGACTGATACATGACAAGAGTAACTATCAGGCACTATACATAGAGAAATTATTACAGAAATTATTTTTAATCCATTATATTATTTCTAATATTATAATAAAAAAATTGTTCATTTAAAGATAAGGATACAAGAATACAAATTCTTCTTATAGCCACCGTATTTCTATCTATGAAAATATAACATTCAGAATTGATAATACACTAAATTTAAAATGAAAAGGATTTTGTTTAAATATATAGCAAAACGAGAAACAAAGAAAAGGCGTAATATATTTTATTAAGATTTATCTATCAAGTACCCTACACATTCTTACAGAGATCTGTCTTTTATGCAATCTTTTCGACGTAAAATGATTAGAAGAACCACGTAACTGGCTTTACGATACGAAAAACTTGCGACTTCTTTACGAGAATTCATTTCCCGACAAGGAAATCAATCTTAAACTTTCATTAAATAACCAAAAGAGGAAGAAATTTGCTGGATTGAATTACTCGTTTCTTCTTTCTAATTTTTCTATCTCTTTTTCATGCTCTGACAGAAGGTTTATCACGGAAATAGTTTCCTGAAAAATGTGTATCCGGGAAATAAAAATATCTTCTGACCCGAAAATATGTATGAAATGTATATTTAAAAAATACATGCAGAAAGCGATTAAAGTATTAAAAATTCTTTTATTCCTCTTTACAATTATTGTAAGTACAGTAACGCAAATGTTAGACTTGTTTTTGAAATTCTGTCAAGAGCATTCATATTTTCACAGCTTGGAATGTGTTAGAATTTCAGGAAAAAGAGAAATAACTGGCGAACGAAGGGAAAGAAGTAAATTCGAAGAGGCGTTTAAATATGGAAACTCGACTGACGTCTTTTCACCACAATATTTTCAAAATGTCACTTTCCTTCATCGAATGAATTTCATCGGTGAAATACGTTCCTAGTGAAAATCGAATCGAAATACTCCACTTTTTTCAATATTAATGGGAAGAATGGCCAATCGTGAGAATTGCAAAGAAAATTATCTTAATATTTCTGTCAAATATACTTTTATTATACAGTGACGAATACAAGAAAGATTAATACATAAGCAGTACGGAAAGATATAATAATATAAACACATCAGAATAAATGACTGTGTCCAATATGATAAAAAATGTTGATTAACTGAAAAATCAATCAATCAATCAATCAGAAAATCAATATTTCAAACGTAATAATTTGGTTAGTCATTGATTACCTGCTTTTAATTCATCGCTATATTTTTATTTGTAATATAAGATATCAAATTAAATCTGCAAGAACGATACCACCACTTTTAAAATTACTTCGTGGTGATTATTTTTTGATCCTGTAATGGAACGAATTTAAAACTTTAAAACGATCCAGTAACAAGTGAAAATAATCACTAACAAGTCACCTACTATTTTTTTAAACAAAATTCAAGGAAACATCTATCTTGCTTTAAAAGTCAAACACTTGCAACTTATCATATCTGGTAGCGAACATAAAAGTTTGTATCAATTCCAAAATAGCTTCCAAATTTTCAAAACGTAAGAAACGTATCTTCTTATTCTTTTCTCTAGCAAACTAAGTATGAAAAACGATCAAAGTGTTGAAAATCGAAGCCTATTTATCTGATTCGTTAGTGGGTCAAAAACACCCGATTGATCTTGCTATTAAAAAAAAAAGGATAAAACGAGAGGGAAAAAGAGTAGACAGAGTTTCAGGTAATAAAACTAGAAGGGAAGTTCGCATCTAATCTCAGTAAATGCAGTATATATCGCCGGGAGGAAAGTTTCATTAGATCAACCGGAGAACTTCGATTATTCTAGATCGACGGCAACTGAAAGGTGTAGCGTGCGTGTGCTCTTAGATTTCGAACTATCTCAACAATAGCGCGTCTTCCTGACAGAGCTAAACGATTCACCCACCCCTATAATTGGACGCCTGCCGTCAGTTTTGCGCTCACGGATAGTTCCTATTTCGAGAACTGGATGCCGAGTATCGGTACGCGAGACCGGTTAACTTCGATGCCCGAATTTCATGAGAACTCGATACATTACCAACTTCGAAACAGTAAAGCGCAGAGTTCCGTCATTTCCTCGAACAAAACATACTATATACTGATATACGATATACATATATAACTAAACTGCGTTAAATCCGATGACTTATATTTTCAATGAGATCCTAGAAATTCATTAGGCTTATTAGAAAGTTCTATTGTTAAATTTTATTTATACACCTATTACTTGTACATATATAAATATAGAAACTTGTATATTCATTCGTTTACAGCTTTATTTATTTACGATATATTCATTGATATATTTGACAAAATTTATATGATATATTTAACAACAATAAAACATTCTACAATGCTGAAAAAGATAAATTACCAATTAGATGGAAGATTATCCTTCGCGAATTATTCTAGAGAAGTTTATAAATGTAGAGAAAGCAAAGTAAAATAAAATAAATGGTAAAATAAACATCTCGAATGGACTGGATGTAGGTTACTAGCATGCAAAGGATTAGAAATCAAGATTACAGTACCAAATTTTGTCCAACACCATCTCGTAGAAAAGAAACTTGTCGTATTAAATTATACTCTAATATTCTAACACAGTCCAGTTTATCTTTTACCATTCTCATTCTCTGCAAACTAACTTTCTTCGAAAACTATTCAAAAAGAAATTTCAGTGAAGAGAAAGCAAAACAGGGTAAAGCAAAGTAGAGTAAACCCAAGAGGGAATGACCCAGTAAATAAACCGCGGTAGAATGTAAGTGAAATAGTTGAGAACAAAGGGTTAGACACCAAGATCACAGTAACAGATTTTGCCTAGCGTTGTTTCACAAAAAGAAAACTCACCCTATTCACTCATTCCTAATATTCTCCAATTCATCTTCCTCCACTCTCGTCTCTATAAACCAACTTTCTTCGCGAAGAAGCCATTGTAAAAAAATCCTTAGGCAGAGGAGAAGCAAACTAAACTAGATCCTATCAATGGCCTATTTCACCCTTATGACCGACACATCCCGTCCCCCGACGGATTGTTCGAGAAATGAATAAAAGACACTCTCGTTCTCATTACTTTTTTTCCACATCCTCCTTCATTTTTACCTCTTCAGCACAGCAGTTCCTTATTCGTAATTCTGGCCATCGCAGCAGCATTGGCTTCTAACGTTCGACGGCAATAATCTATCGAAGTACTTCTTAAAAGATTAAGGATGGTAGTCAGCCGGCGAACGAACCAGTCTTCCAGACCTTTCCTGAGAAAAACAATAAAGAAAATTCAGCCTTTCCACTCTTCTGTATTTTTATTACCAGCACGTTTATTTTTCTCTGTAACCTAGGAAAGGAATCGTGATCTACGATTTAAGCGGCTGCTGGTAAGACAATGAAAGAAACAGAGAGGCCTCCGGATAATAGCAGGCGTGAAACACGAGATGACGGTTTGGAGGGAGAACCAAGAAAATGGTAGGGTAGTAGGGAACGAAGCAAACGGGGATTGTAGAGGGTGGTGGAGGGTTGATACGTTTCACAGGACGGTAGTGTTGATGCAGTCGCACAGCCAGTCAGTAGCTGCTACGGCACGGAGCCGCGCGCGCGTGCTCCTACTACTCGAGCGGCTTTCTGTGGCACGATGTCGGAAAGTCGTGAAATCATGACAGAGAAGTATCAGCTATCTCAACGGAACTGAAACTATCGTCACTAGAGATTCTCTTCTATGCCAGCTCGTATTTGCGGCTTCATTTCATTGTGATTCAACCGTTGTAAGAATTTAAGAAACTTTCAGAACATTGACTGTCCCATCGTGGGACGTACGAAATTTTTATTTCGTTTTATTGTGAGAATTTTATAAGCATAAATCGAGAAACTGTTTGAAATTGAAGACTCCACCGGATGGATAACGTAGGATATCGTATATCGCGGTGTCGTAACTGTGACTAAAGAAATGTGTAAGAAGAATCAAACAGGTGGACGGAAGGATCAACCCCACGTTTCTCGCGCTTTCACGTTCCTTCTCCGTCTTATCGAAGAATTCTGTCAAATTTCTGTTACTAAATTCTATCAACGCGAAGAAACGTAAGCATCATTTAAATATCCTTTTAAATCGTATGACACGTTCGACGGTGTAATCGTTCGATCCACTGAGAAAAATTCAATATATTAGGAAACTAATGTTCGAAAAAATATTTAGAATACGATTTAGATATCTAAGGAAGAGTCTCTGATTTAACGATCTGTTCGAGAAAAAGTAGAGGATGCGTTGGTTAACGAGAGTCATTGAAAAAACACAGGAAACGAAAATGAGGAAAAAAATAATTCCCTGACAATTACGGTTAGCAGATGAAATAACCCGAGAACCACTTTGCAAGATTGCTTCTGGGGTTCCTCGACGATAGAGCTTGACAAGAGAAAACCGATGAAAAATATCACATTCGTTAAGCGGCAACCGCTTGGTTTTATTGTAATTTTCCGGTGCTCGTTTCGCACGCGAGAACATTATCCAGGAACCAATTCCATCATGAACTGGTAAATACATTTCGAGAAGGGTAAGGCGAGAACACCATTTTGAAATATACTTTTCCACGTTCGTGTAATAATCCCGAAACAGCCATTGAAAGAATCCTGGAAATTTCTAAAAGGTCCCCGCGTTGGTAATTTCCAATTACCGAGTCAAGAGAAAAGGATTGTAAAACTGAAGGGAAAAAGAAAGAAATGCTTCTTTTCACGGGGAATTTGTAAGTGGTCCAACTTTTAAGAGTATAAAATTTGTTAATTAAAAATTTTATTATCGAAGAAATAGGGGAAAAAAGAGAGCGATGTCGTGCTGTATTGATATTTCCTTCGCGCTGTAATTAATGTTTCCGTTGGAAAAAAACAAGTTTAAATGCCGAACTACCGTTAACCGAGCCTATTAATCGCGCAGACCGTGCACCCCTAGCCGAGCAAATAAGCTTAAAGATTAGTCTCATACTCGTAGGAACGAACAGATGCGCCTCGCGAAGCAGTTATTTTCCACCGGAGGAGTTCGATTCTTTTGTGCTCGTCTTCTTAAACAAGTTTGTTAATAATCGAATCAATTCTATTCACAGATATTTACCGATATTTATCTCAAAAAGTCCTTTGTTCGTATATATCGTGTTTTTTACGTTCGTGTAAAAATAAAAAATGAAAAGAATTTTATTCGTAATTCACGATATAGTTGAATAAAAATATTTTTGGTTTATTGAGAAATTGTGTCCGATTGATTTCAGGGAAATAATTTCTTCGAGAATTACTACTTTTCAGTATTATTTTTATGAGAGAGTTCCAAAAATTATATAGATTTCCATATCAGAGATTTCGTAATAATGTAATTTTTATAAAAAATTAGAAAAATCATATGTAACAATCGTTCATTTAATTTCCTATCGTTTTCACGATCTTCTCGTCTGCAATAATCAAACAGTGATACTATGACTACAGTCAGACAGTGAAACAGTATGACTATGTGCTTGTGCATGACTATTCTTGAATTGCTCATTAAATACTAGGAAGAATCATTTCATGTGATATGATATTACCAGTTCTTTCGTTAGGGATGATTTTTTTATACAATTAACGAGATGGCAAGAGTAGCGAAATATTATATTTTCCATAAAAAATGTGCACTGACAAAAGTACAACAATTTTTTATTAAATTAATTTTAAATATAATTTGATTAAAATTTTAATTCGTTTAATAAAAAAAGTAACGAAATATACTGTCGGAGAATAAAACTGTGAAAGAATAGTTTTAATTGCAGATGTAGTTTCGATTCCTTGTCTGACCAAGCACGAGCATTATTTACTTAGAAACAAATTGGTAAAACAGTTTGGTAACAAATTCCATTTTTAAATCAAAGACTATTCATCATCCTGATTGAAAATGATTATTCCACTCTACAAGAAAGTACACTTTTTAATATGAACAAAACATTTATCAATTTCCTATCAAAGTTCTTTTTAATATTCACCTCCCAAACTCTGTTTCCTGCCCAATAATCAACCCGATTTTTGTATTAATTTTTTACCAATGTTTTTTTCCCATAATCCACCTTTCAAACCCAATTCTACTATAATTTATATTCGATAAATCTACAAATTTACTATAAAAATTTTTCCTTTCCTTTTTCCTTTCAATAAACAGCCTAATTATTCTACCGACCATAGCAGCAAAGTTTCTCCGAAAATCCATCTTTTAAACTTTTTCCTCTGCCTAACTATAATTTATACAACAAATCTACCAACTTACCACCAAAATTCTTTTCAAAATTCCCTTTCCCGACTATGTTTCCTTTTCAATAACCAGCTCGAGTATTCCATTAATCTTCTACCAAAATTTTTCCCAGAATTCGCCTTCCAAATCCTGTTTTCCATCTAATTACAATTTATAAAACGAATCCAGCAACCTTTCGCCGAACCTCTTCTACGAAACTCTGTTTTCTTTTCAATAACCAGCTCGATTATTCCTCCAACCATTCCAATAAACGTCCTCCGAAAATCCACATTTCAACCCCTCTATTTCCATCCAATAGCCACCTCGATTATTCCACGTCGAGTGAATCCTCGAGAGAAAACCCTCGAATGGCCACAATACACCGTCCTCCTGTACGCATCTGACAAAGTGGCCATCGAAAGATACGACAGCGCCACTTGGAACACGTCGACTAGAAACGATGCAAGGCGTCGGAGGTACTCGATATCGATCGTCGTCGAGGAACTTTCTAGACAATCTACGATCGTTTCACGACCAGCCACAACCGCTGCAACCGAAGGCTGTTTCTTTGGTAGAAAAATGCAACAGGTAACGCGATCTAGTTCGAGTTACGATGGCTGGGTCACGGTTGTCGCGTTTCAAAAACGCGAGATATCGTCGAAAAACGCATGGGTCAGGGGAGGGGGATGATGAGAGGGAATAACATATCAGAGAATGAATTTCGTAGAGAAGGCGAACGAAACATTCGCGAATCCTGCGTGCAACAGGTTAGCTTTCGTAATAAATTACGAGCGGGAAGCTCTGACGAAACATCGATGGAATAAACGCGGTGAAAAAGGAAGTTCGACGAGCTGTGGAAGACACGAAAGGAGACCGCATGTCGAAGTTTGTAATTAGTTTCGTAGAGGGGTCAGGTCGTTATCGACGCGACCGACCCGATGAAAATCACAAGCAATTTAAACTTTCGTCGTCTTGGTACCGCCTGGTCCGCGCGTTCCACAACTTTCCAGCAAAATTATCCAATCAAAAAATCTCGATAGTTTTTTCGCTGTTTCTTTCGTGCTCCTTGTAATCTGGCCTTTGATCCCGTTGATATGTAAAAGTTATAATTATTTGGGCTATAAGTAATATAAATCACGATATAGCGAGGTCGTGAAATCAGTCAGATATGAAATTAACGCATGTGTCGTAACAAGTAAATTGTCAGAAGTATAAGTAAATAAGCAAACCTTTGTCAGATACGTAAAAATTGTTAGTAGAGTCAATATATTATATCTATATAGTATGTTGAAATAAAAATTTATGTTTATATTACGATTTGTCCATCTCATTTTACATTGCTAAAATAATAATTAACATCCAATTCTTTTTTTTACTTATAATTGAAGTATCGTTAGCTGTTAGTCACCACCCTTTTTATCGTTCGAAATCTTGAAGAACAGAATTGGTCAGTAATATTACTGTAGTATTATTATAAATAATATTAGAGCGTCGCTTCCTTATTTACGATATATCGCTATATCTTGGCCCATATTATAAATGTAATCAATCGATTAGATCTCAGACTTCTAATCTAAAATCTTATATTTGTCTTAAATCTAACGAAAATCTAAGTGGTTTATAAAAGAAATATCCTCCTTGATTTTTCCCTGTTTCTCTAAAGGAAATATATTTTGACATTTGTAAGTTTTATTTCATTTTTTAACAAAATATTCATCAAAACACAATTACTGTGGACGTTATATCTTGAAAGAATGGTGCTCAATTAAACCACGAAATTGAAAGTTTCATAATTAAAATTGTTTTTGAAACGAAACATTTTCAAATTGATTTCAATTATTATTTCCGTTTTAAATAAAGTTATCATTATTCTATTTCAAGAATCAAAATCTGTTTACACGATTCAACATTTAAAGACCAAATCCTTCGTGTAAAATTCATTTCAAAGCTAATTTACGTTAAGTATTAGAATTTCACAAACAGAACTCGTTCGTTTCATCGAAAGCTCGCTTCTAAATCGAGATGCATCATTAAGTAGAAAGGAAATAAGTGGCAACAAATACGAAGTTATAAGAAAACTTTAGTAGTGGGTGTCAATTAACTTTCTGTGTGGATTTAATATAAAGAAAATGTTGTTTGCGAAGGAGTAATGAAACAATAATTAACAGATTGTTCCGTAATATAAATCCACATGGACAATTTAAATATTCTTACATTTATTAATTTCGTGTTTATTTCAAAATTTGTTTTTTCCTAAATGAAAAACTTCAAAAGTGAAACAAAACAGTTTTAAACGGTGTTTATGAATTTCACATTAGATATTAATCGTGAAAAGTTGAAAAGCGTCAATCTCACATTGGGCCCGCATACGTGCAAACTGGTGAGAAATTCACGATGCCGATTTGGCGACAATATGAAACTACGAGCATTCAATGTCGTCGGAGACGATTCGTAAATCGAAAAGCTTTTGTTTCATGAAGAAATAATAAAATACACGCGACACGAGTAGTTGATTGATTCTCAAATTTTAATGAACATCCAATGATCAAATAGAACGTTTTATTTATGTACCTCGACGTACCTACGCATACTGTTTGCTTTCTGACACTCTTTCCGACAAATCAATGCTTCGAACCTAAAGGTTTTTTTAAACTCGAAACTTTATGTACGTACGATCGAAATATATTTTTACGCTTTGGCAATACGAAATAAATATAAAATTAATTACAAATAACAAAAAAGAAAGTACACAAATCAGGAATTAAAAATTAGAAAACGATATGATGTTTCACCGTGGAACGAACGATTACACGAATTATGCTGATAAATCTCTCTAATACAATCACCATTGATTGGCCTGTAACTCGCCGCAGTACAGCATCAATTTTCATTCTTCGTACCTCCGCTTAATCTCACGAAACTTCGATAATTACCATCTAATAACGCCCAGCTCAACCCCTTTGGAAAGTGAAACAAATGGAAATTTCTTCCCCGAAACAGGCAAGCCACGATACCGTCATTCGCCATCACGATGCGCGATTTCATACACGAAGAAACTGAATATCGTGCCTGGACGACAACGCTTCCCAAAAACGGTCGATTCAACAACTTCGCTAAAGAGCAAGCATTACCGCTCTAAAGCTCGACTACGTCAAACTTGGCGAAGGAAAACGTATCATCGGCTAACCACAACCATTCAAGAGCCCAACCATTCAGAATTATGAAGTCATGAAGCTTCTGCTGCTTGCCCTGCTCGGTTGCATGTGCGCGGCCCATCGCGAGCCGAGCGACGATTATTATAATTTCGAGGAAATTCGTTTCGACGACGATGATTACATCGACCGTGAGAAATCAATGGGTTTCATCGAAAGTTTCGACGGTGGTAGATCGATAGGCGAGGAAAAGTATAACAATCACGATGATTGGATTCGCGAGCGGGCGTATCCTTTTCGGTTCGAGAACCCGGAAACACATCATCTGATTCGACACGGTCGCCGGCAATTTCGATCGATGGATCAAAACACGCCAATCTCGGGCAACTGGCTGGTGAAAAAAGAAGCTGTGGTCGAGGGTGACTTGGTGTTGGGAGGTTTAATGATGGTGCATGAAAGGGGGGAAACGGTTACCTGTGGCCCTGTGATGCCGCAAGGAGGCGTGCAGGCACTCGAGGCGATGCTTTACACGTTGGATAAGCTCAACGAAGAGGGTATTGTGCCAGGCGTGAAAATCGGAGCACACATCCTAGACGACTGCGATAAGGACACGTACGGCCTCGAAATGGCCGTGGATTTCATAAAAGGTAAGTTGGAAACCTTTCCATAACAGGTGAGATGAAAAGCCCGATTATCGGTTTTGGTAGATTATGTTAGTTTAAGTTATGTACAAAATATTTTTATTAGTTTGAGATTCAAATATTCTTTTTGCAAAGGATGTTAAGGTGTAGAAAGTAATTTGTAAGATAATTCACAGCTATAAATAAAACAAGATAGAGATTTATTTGCTGTGGAAAGGAAGAAAATTTGGAATGCCTGTTCATAGAAATTTGGCCGATATTTAATCGAGTAAACACAGCTTTGAGAACAGATAAAGCGTCATTGAAATAATCTCCGGTTGCGGCCGTCGGTCCAACAATTAAGCGACCGCATAATCAACGTCGTGTCGTTTGTTGTATCTTAATAGGACAAGGTTGCATAGCGAAGCCACGACATTAAGACGACATAACGATTTTCCTGAAACGTTACCTCGGTTGCCCCTTGAACTCACGACAATAAACGACGGACAAAAGGAAAAATAATCCTCGTGGCATGGCGCTCGCTTTTATCTGCAAATGTACACCGATAATTATCGTGGCTATTAACATCTCTTCGAAAATTTTATCGACAAATCGAAACATAGAAAAACCAAAGATGAAAATATTCTGGGATTTATGTCAGTGATGCATGAAAGCAATGGTATAGAAAAGATATTCCTATACAATAATGTGTAAATTTGTAAAATACTATTTATTATGTGATAGGTTGAAAGACAAAAGACCAAAGATGGGGAATTTTGGAATTTCCATCCTTTATATACAGTGATGAATAAAAGTCTATTAGAATAGATGTTTTGACAACATTCTGTGCAAATCTGTAAGATATATGATGCTTTATCCAACTCTTTTTTCAAAATATAACTTTCGGTCGTATAATTTCACATTTACTTCAAACTTTTAGGACACTGGAAATATTAAATTCAAAACTTATATTTTACGTAAAAAATTAAATAAAAACTTTTTACATTTCTTCGGATTCTTTTACATATTCACAGCAAATTTGAAAAGGAAAGCCTATTTGTATTAAAACTTTTGGCCATCGTTGCACGCGCGCTTTCTATCATTGGTTTTCCCTACTTCTTTGTCATTGCTTGGAAAATATCCAGAAACTAGGAAGAAATATTGACGGAGAATAAAAAGAATCGGACCGATATTTGCAAAGAAGAAAAATATTCCATATATTTATGAATAAAAATAAAAACTTTTATTCGAGGGTTCAATATTAAATGTTGGAGAAAGTTCGCGAGCATAGAAGAATTTCTGCTCCTTACTAGAACTCAACTTCTAAAGAAGAGAAAAGATCATGGATACAAACAGCGCAAAGAAAAGCAGAACGCAAATACAAAGCGTAATTACTTTTTAAGTGAATTAATTTAAAATGATTCAATTATCGTGGACACAACAAGTGTTTTAGATATTCCAGAAAGCTTAAAAATGTATCCCAGGTAGCTCAAAGGTAACCACGTTTCACGACAGTGTTGTAAACCTTGTCAACAACATGGTTTAACGCTAGATATGCCGACCATGTTGTTAATTTTGGGGCTTTTACGACAAAGTACAGATAGGACACTGTTGTAGTTAAGACAATTTCCTGTTACGTTCCACGAATGACAATTTCAGAAACTGCTCGTGAAACGAGTTTCACAACTGTCCTCGTGAAAATTTGCGCATATTTTTGATAAAAACTTGGTACATCTTTATCTGGTAAAATTATGTTTCTTTACTTTAATAACTCGATTTCTTTAATAAAAAAAACTTGTATCAAGAATATTTTATTACAGCATTATTTATATGAAAATTAACGAATGTATATTTTTTCCATCACTTCACTACATAATTATTTGGACTACCTCAATGGTTGATGAACATTTCTTGAATAATTTAAATTTGACATAATAAGCACGATTTTTAGCCAACAATACAATGAAAACTAATAATAACAAGGAATCCTTATTTTGCTTTCACAGTACAGTTGAAACAAATATTGTTAAAGTTTCAAAACGCTCGATGCTATACGAATCTCTCTAATATAATTTCTATTTTATTTCCATAAAGTAGTGACAATTTTGTATTCCCGTAGCTTTTGTAACATGTTGCGTGAAAAACTATATTATCAAATTTATTTCCAATGCAGAAATGATGAACGTTTCGCCAATTTCCAAAAACTAAAATTGAAGACATCATCCATCGCACAAATGTACCAAACGTTAGAAGTTAAAAGTAGAGAAGCAGAGTAAAAGGTTGACGGTGCAGTTCCCTCGTTAATGGCATTAAAGGGGATGAAATGACAAGGGGAAAAAAAAGACGGTGGGAAATTCAAAGTTAGCGAAGTCGCGAAAATTCTGCCATTCGTTGGTAATTATACGAGACAACTAAAAGTGATTAAAAGCGTTGATGGAATGGAACAACGGAAATTCGATTAATGCGTACAAAAGACAAGGCGCAGACAGTGACGAGAAAATTGCTTATACTAACGTAATCGAGCTTGCATGTCGACGCCGCGTAACATAAATTATTTGTCGACTTTCTCAGGCCTCTGGCCATCATCGTTAGTCGCCGTTATTATCGCGCGAACTGATGAGCTGCAATAACGATGTCAAACTGACCACCGTAGGACAATGGGTAATTATTTATAGACCTGTCACATGGACCATCGATTTGTTTTTGGGTGATATTCATGTACGTTATACGTTGCGTCGAGAGTTCCGCGAAATATTCTTAAGCGTTGCATTATGGACAAACTCTATTAACTTATTAAAAAACGTCATTTCTTGACATAAAGCTTTAACACCACATACGATAGCATAGAAAAATATTTGAAGGCTCTTCATTGTACAATGTGAGACATTAGTAACAGGTATTTTTCTATAGCGACGGATTATCTAGGAAAAGAAGTTTGAAAATTCGAAAAAACTTGGAAACTTTGCAAAATTTTGTGCTTCGATTCCTATGAGATAGCATCCCTTATGAATAAAAGGTGATGGTTTAAAGGAACGAAACATTATGGAGTGTTAGGATGATTTTTCGGCATTTATGAAGAATTTAAAGATGCAAAAGAGCATCATGTATAGAAATGTTATAATGTATAAAATATATAAAATATACAAAGTATAGCACTCCTTATGATATTTAATAAACAAAATAATTGTCTAAGTTCTAGTTTCTTAACTATAACGATAATATATTCATAAAAATATGAATTTGCATAAATATTCACAGTACAGAGATGTTTCTATGATAATAAACCATCGAAAAGAAGAAATACAGTTTAGAAATTATATTATAATGCTGCACGTGGTTTTCGATGGGATATCACACTTCGTAGGTATCAAATATAAATACCATAACCAAATATGTAAAATATAATTAGATATCAAGTATGATACCATATATATCAAACATAACACATTTGTACATGATACTATTAGGTTGTTCGAAAAGTGTCTTTTACAGACCCGTCTTTTACAACGATGCATCTTTATACAAACATGAAACCTAATCTATCGAACGTTGTGATATTATATTTTGATAGAACAAAATGGATCGTACGTAATTCGATAAAATAATATAAAACGAAAAACGTTGTGCATCCATTATTTCCTTACAAAACGAAAGAAAGTTTTCGGACGACCTAACACCTGATCACAGATATTCTATTTTATTCTATAATTTCTATTACTTCTTCCTATTGATTGACCCACAACGAATCGATTTCCAATGAATGAAATTCAAATTTTCTAACAACGTTCAAACTCTTGAGCGTAGGATTTCTGTGAATGGGCACTTCGCTTTTGTTAGGGTCCATTAAGAGGGTAGTTAATGTAGTACCGTAAACTATTATGATTTATTTACGATGAATGGATTGTACAGATGTTGATTAAACAGGAAACAATGGTTGTTTAACGTGAACTAAATACAATAACGTACTATATAATGGATCCAACGCTCTCTCTCTCTCTCTCTCTCTCTCTCTCTCTCTCTTTCACGCGGACCACACTCTCTCGACAACGCAACTCGCATTCTCCGACTTCTCGATTCACACTCTCTGGCTTCTCAATTAATACTGACTCGTAATTCGTCTTTCTCCCTTAGCAACCCTTTGTCTTTTGTCATCTGCTCGTGGCCAGGTTCACGTAGGCCTTTTCTGCGAAACTGTTCAATTGAAGGACCGGCGACACATTGATGGGCCCGATGGCTCTCTCGCGACACTGTTTATGGTTCACCCGATATCTCTTAGGACTTTTGTCCACGATACTACACTAATTTATGGATAGTTTATGCATCAAAGCACGAATACAATTTTCATTAGCATGTATCTCGTAAACTACTAAGTTCGAACTACACGTTCCAATCTTTGTTCAGTTTGCATCTGATATGAAAATTCATGAAAATATCGGGCCTTGTTAATGTATATTTGTAATGAGACTTGTCTGAAAGCTAAATTTAAAGCAATGAAATTTGTCTGAAATTCGTAATAAAATAAATGAAATGTTAGAAATAAACTTTACAAATTATGAGTGATCCGATTTGTCTATTTAAAAATTGTGAATTTGAAAAATTTTATCTTAGCAATTCGTTAATATCGTTAGTTGGTAAATTAATAAATAATATATAAAAGTAATTTTCATTTAACGCACGTATTGCATATTATTTATAAGATAACCAAATATCTTCACATTATAAAGATAAAATATTTCGAAGGAATGTAAATGAATTGAGTTAGCAAGCTCTCAGAAATTGCATACAGAAAGATGAAGAAAAAGAATTACTTGCGAAAAAAATAAATCAGATCGTTCTACATGCAACAAAAGTATAATCAACGGATGGAATAATCGCTAACAGTTTAATTAACACCCGACCAGAAACTCTGAGGCTTAACGATCGATTAACTATCCACCTGTCATCTGTGACAGATAACAATCAACTGAGTTTCCAACTTGTAACTAACTAGCCTCCGATTCCAACGTATTATTACATCGTACTAACGCATTACATATTCCTGCTATATGTTTTCAGTGTGCCCAATCTCCTATTAAAGCTATATTCCTAGAAGACAATCTCACTTTTACGAATCTCGTATCTATCTATCGAAATAAGTTTATAAAAATAATTCAGAGAATCTCAGTACTTCTCCTTTGCATTTAACGTTATACGAGTTTTTAAATCTATACTCTACGATAAAATACATAAATTTTTGAAATCTTCTATTAAAGTTATATTTTTAGTATAATAAACATTTTTATGAATTCTCTATCTGTGAAATAACATTGTAGGAAGAATTCACAGAAACTAAATATTTCTCATTTTTATTCGGTATCCTATGCTCGTAGGCCCTCATTTCAAAATAAAACGCAATAAATTTCTAAATCTCCTGTTGACATTATATATCTAAGAGATAAATAGGGATTCCATAAATTTTCTGCTATTTTAGAAGATAGATGTGAATCTCTAAGAAAGAGATTATCTCATTCGCATTGAGCACGTTATCTCAGAACAAAACAAATTAATTTTCTACGTTTCCCGTTAAAATTATATTCTAACACACATGCTCCTCCTTATAAATTTAATATCCATCAAACTAATTGAAACTATTCTGGGAAAACCAGTGCTGCTCATTTGCATTTAATGGTCTATGCACGAATACTATTAAATGAAAGTTCGTTCGAAGTCGAATCACGTCCGACCAGAAACCACTATATCTTCTCATTGAAATAGAATTCACCGATGAGTTTTGAATATAGCATCACTAAGTTCCTTGTTTAGGACATCGTAAAAACATTTGTGGTTCGTTCTGCGAATATTCTGCTTAACTATGACGTTCGTCTTGATCGACCAGTCAAACTAGTGTACCGCAAATGTTGAATATTTAAAGCAGACATTTGAGCATCAGCTCCTTAAATAGTTCAAATTATTTAAGCACGTGAATTTCTGGACAAAACGTACTACGGAAGTCACTGCTCTAACCTTTTCTTGTTAGTAAGGCCACGAAACTTTTCTCTCTGATAAGAACTCTAAATATTTGTCTTTAACGAGAAACCTGTTTTCGATTCGCTGATTATATTTAATCATTTAAACACTGTCTTTTGATATTTTTTATTTAATTTCTAACGAACAGTACTTTATTTCTAGAGAACAGTATTATACTGACTCCATTCTATTTTTATAACTACTGTTCTATTCTTTGCCCCATTTTTATTAACATTAAATCACATTTTACACAATTTTTATTTCTCTATGATTCTTATATCTTTTATAGCAATAATTACATTTTTTGCGTTACGAAAACGTTTACTCTTTTTGTAATGCAAAATTGTTTCTTACGGCAGCTAGTCAGTCGTAGTTTCTATATATTAATGCGAATATGAGATATGACAGGGAGAGAATAGCAGAAAATATTGCTTAATTTCTCTCATTAGAATTTTTTATTGAAATATGATTACGGCACGTACGAAAGCCAGGATATCGATCATACCGTTTTGATTGGTATGCTTCACAGAGGAATGGATACCTAAATGATTAGCAATTCCATTCAGGATTTTAATTCTTTTTTGTCAGTAACTAATGAAAGTCAATTAGAAATGGCGTTTGCAGGCTTTCCTTGATACATTGTATTTTTATTAAAAATATTCCCGAGCATAGTACAATATTATATTTTTCTTACTTTCTGAATGGAACAAATTGATTTGATTAATATTTCAATCGCATAAATCATTTATAAACAATATATATAATATTTAATTCAAACTCTGTTGTTCGTAAAAATATGTAAATCTAGAAACCTGTAGAATATTTTGTATACATCGTGTGACTGTGATGATAGATTATTCGGTTAAACATCGTGGTAACCTTTTTATAAAATATTTCAAGTTCGTGAAAATTTGGGATTTTTTAAAAAAATATATCAAAAACTCAATGAAGTCTGTATCTGTATCAATAGAAAAGCAGGAAACAATTATTTGAAAAGGCGTGAAACGTCATGTTACATAGTATCCATGAAATCTCGCGAAAAACGCCGATAGGTAACGATTAATCACCGTTTTATCGTCCGCGCAGGCTATTAAAATTCTAAACGCGGTGACATGACATATTCTCCCATTTCTCGCCAATATCCTCCCATTACCTCAAAAACCGCGAAACAAAATTCTCTGCACACATTCGCATTTTGTTTCATTGTTGTAGATCAGTTTTATCGCGTAGAATGCTATTTCGTTGAGCAGTTCCTATTGAAATTCACGATAATGTGCAATTTATGAAAGATGATGCAATTTCAATCACGGTTTCACGGAATTATCATTTTGTCCACTGTAAAAATTTGATCAGATATAGATAATAATTGTAACTCTGTTAACGTGAATTAACATTAATGAACATGTATTATAAACACATATTAACAAAGTTAATATTCATACGGTATCAATATTAATGAAATTTCTGTTTTCTTTCGTAACACGTTGCGCTCTTTAATTAATCCATAATAATTTTGAGATATTATATTTATCGAAAATTTTATGATTTGAACCAGCAAATTTCATAGTAATATGTCGAAAAATAATCATACCGTAATATAATGTTTGTGTCGAGGTGATTCTAAGCATGTCTGTCCATATACGGTCCTATTTTCCTTGCTCTCGTATATTTCACTTCTTTCGAAAATTTCATCTTCTATACTTGAAAAATTCTTTCATATGACAATTGTTTGTTATTAAAGATTTATTAATATCATTTTTCCACTTATAACATGTTGTAGTTATTTATATATTTGTTGTACGTTATATATATAATAATTGAATAATAATATAGATAATACTAATGCGGAATAATAATGGAATAACCTTTACTTCGACAAAATTTCGTATCAAAACTAACCAAAATGTTCTAAAATAACAAAATTCGAGGCCTTTTCCCAATTCTGTAGAATTTTGTGTTTTAGAATATTTTTTCACAATTTTATAAAGTACTCGATGATTAAAATTCTTTTCCCACCATAGTAAATAGACATTTTACAATCGGTAAATTGATATTATTTCTCTATCGACTCGACGCTATATTTTTGAAGGAATATAAAGAGGTATTGGAATCGGAAGTTTAATATTCCGTATATTCCTTTCGAAGATATGGAATGATTAGCTGTGATATCGGATCTGAATAAAAGACGAAGAATCTGAATAAAAATTGTTCCGCAGCCAAAGTACACGGTAACCGCAATCTTAACAGACTTCCTTTCCTCTTGTTTCATTGCACGTTGAGGACATTAGTGGAGCTTTTAATGGAACTATCGGTTATCGAAGCGAAAGGTATAAGAGGGAAGCTGTAAGCTTTCGACCCAACTTTAATGTCGGTATAAACAGAATCGAAGCTATTCTCCAGGACGATTTTGTGGAAACATTTCAATTATCGAAGCACTATCTTTTCAATATTCGATGGCGACAAACAATATGATACGATTTTTTCAATTTCTTAAGAAAATTTCACCTTTAGAATTTCCAATACTGTTTCGATAACACAACATCACTTTTCACAGAATATATTTTATATTTTCTACGAAACAGCAATATTCCATAAAGAGAAACTCCATAGAAAAGGTATTTTGTCATATTTTCACGATGAATCGTATCAGTGAGTTTAATATAATCATCACTGAAGAAATATTTGCAGAAATATTCATCACAGATAGACACATATTTCTCAAATATTCCACGACGGAAGAGATAAAATACAGGTGGAACACATTCCAATCGAATGCTTCAGACATATAGCTTTGTTCAAGTTAGGTATACGGAATATTTCCTGAAATTCTTTGCATTCCGTACAAAGACATTGTTTTCAATGAATGACAGTTCGCTATAAACTATCTCGGGAAATAACAATTAACATAAACATGAATTCCTATACAGATGAAGACAATCATAATAACGCTAAAAGCTGTTTCTCAAAAATATCTTGACTTCACTTTATAACTGTGGACTTTTTTGTAAGAATGGAACTAATTTATGTAAAAAGGATCCATAAAGATGTCACAGAAAAATTAATTCATCACGAAAATGAAATTATTGTAAAGAACAAATTGATATTTTACATTTTATGGGAAGGAAAAAATTTTCTTAAAGGCCATTTAACTATTTGAGTTAAAAAAAAAATATACTAAAACCTCCAATGCGATTTATTCGTTTCCATTTCATTCTATAAGTCCCTTTTCAAGAAAGTTCTTCAATTTACATCGCTCACAGCCCTTTCCTTGTTATATTTTTCGAAACTACTTGACAACATAACGAACAACACATTTCTTTGATGCTACAAGTATCACAATCTACATGAAGAATCGCGAAGAGGGTTTAAATTTATCGCCTATTTACGTCATGCAAGTATTTACACGCGGAAAGCGAAGAGGCCGTATAAAATATTCACCGAGAAACGAATAAAATATTTCCAACTATTTTCGTCATTCTGAGTAGTGGGAAGAAATCTTCTGCTTCGTGGCAATCTGATAACAATTTTCACGATACTGAACGAACATTCACGTACGTCTTGCGAAACGTCTACAAGAACACGTAAGGCAACTCATACGCTGAGGTGCACCACTGTGGATCCGCCTAAACAAATAACACATAAAGAGGAAAGTAGAGACAAGAAGTAAAAGTCGGCCGTGCAAGCGCCAGACAAATTTCTCTGCTACGCCAAACCATATATCGCTTTTATGTCACCAAATACTATACTACTACTGAAATATCGCTAATTTCTTCCTTTTCATCGCGCATCTTTGAAGTCTCTCCTTCTTTTTTTTTTTTTTTTTTTATAATATATTGACCGAGGATATCGTTGCAAGTATGAGTCCATACAAATAAGCTTTGCTTAAAAAGGATTAGAAAAATGTCAATTCTTCGTCAGTTGGACATATCGATTTATATTAAATTACAGTGACTGATAATTAAAAGATAAATCTTAATGATTCTGGTTGTAGATTACTTATTTTTGTCTATATAGAAATATTATCTGCAGTATTTATACACGAGTTTATTAACTGTTTTATTCGCTTTTCCAATATTGATTCGTAAAAGTAACAGGAATTCCTCTGCACGAAGCATATGGTGCGTTAACATTCTTAACCGTTTAAGGAAACAATACCTCACGAGATTCTACAAGAGAGCGAACGTGTGTCAAATAATTGTACGATTTATAAAATAGAATCACTACTTGTCTCATTATGCATATAATAATTTACGTATGCGACTAATGCGATCTAAAAGCTTTATCAAGAGAATAATAAACATCCTGATTTTAATAATTCTACACTTTGAAATTAAGATATTCTATCTAAATCTTCCAATTTTAGATGCATACGTATAATAATGTACAAATATGTATAATTATAAGGGGATTATACAATGGCATTATGTATAATAGTGGGGTCCATTTATCATATAGTAGTTCTATTTATCGTAGATCAAGTTGAAACTTAAATTGTATTCTATTAATCTAAACAGCATCAAAACTATTTAAAATTCTATAATATTCTCTTGTCCGACTAACCTCATAGTAAATTCCCAGGAGAGTTTGAATAAAAAGCAAACACCGTTATAAGGAGGCGACTATATTGTACTAGGTACGTTCAGAAGAAAATGGCGAAGGTGTAGGGTCGTTAAGGGAAGCACAAATCAGATCGCCGTCGAAAGAAAAGCAGAATTGTATTTCCTTCGCCCAAGGGAGGTCGAGATTAACCGTAGATAAACTTCTTAACAGAATCCACGAGGAGATCCACGAATACTAGGTCAATCCAACATTTATCGTGGACGACGCTCCTGTGCCCCATGATCACGACAACCATACCAAAATTACGACCTTTTTCTCAGCCTGTGAGAACATTCAAACAGACCATTATCCCATACAATGAAAAGGAAGGAACGCATCCAGCAACGTGTAAGAGGATAACTTTTCATACGCGTGCTATTCCTACCAAGATTTCGATCGAAAGCTGCACCAGAGTCGGTTCTCCGAATGGAATGTGAAAATCGGATTATCACATTCCACATAGCGCCTTGTGACAAGTACTCGCGCATAAACAGCTTGTTCGATTTGCACAGAAAGAGAATGAAATTACATTGAAATTCCATACAATGGAACGAAGACATTTGTGTTACAGAAACTGTTTTATTCGTGACAATAAGAAAATTCTTTTTTCTGTAGCTTGTTTCGTGATAAATATTTTTCCAAGGAATTATGGTATTGTTATGGATCTGTTAGGCCGCGAAGAATAAGTTATTCTGTGTGGTATCTTGCGACAATTGAGGTGAGAAAATAAAATACTTGTTCGATTTACAGGGATATGCGAGGTTGCATTGAAATGCAATGAGCTACCTCGTGTAAATTCTTTATTTCTTCGTCTACTGAATCTTTGTCACATCTCCTCCAATAAATTGCTCAATATGGTACTTGTATGAAAATGATAGTGCATTGGAATTTACTGAAACAGTAATTAATTTTTAAACAAACTTCCTCTACAGATTTCTCAGTGAACTATTCTTTTTATTTTTTTAATTATATTCTTACTATAACTTAATTGTCTCTTCGAGAAAATTCCTAAAATTGTTAAACTTATGCTTCTTTAAATCATTCAAAACTGCTGTAAATTGCAGTACCGATGAACAGCCCCCATCGCCCATTTTATTTAGCATGTCGCAGGTAAAGACATACGTTGGGAAATAAAACGTCTTCTACGTTCACTTTTATTGCGACATGGCTAACCACCTTTGCGCACGTTTTACACATCGAACAACCGATAAGAAAAGTCGGAGACAATAAAATATTAAAGAACACTGTTAGCCTGTGGTAAAATTTATGGCCCATTTACACATTTGTCGATGTTCGCTTGTAATCGTACGCCTGTCCAACAGAATGCTATAGCGCGAATCTCGTAAATATAATTTCACAAATAGAACCCAGATAGAAATTTGTCTTATCTGCTACATATCATAACGGATAACACATTATGTGAATTTTCACATCTTAAAATTTTCCACAAACACATAAAAATCCACAGTCTAAGCATCGCTCGTGTTCGCCGTTTTTGTTAAAGCGATAGTTCTTCTGCAAATCTTCATGTTGCTATCTTTGATTATGTTCCCTTTTTAGTATTCTTCCTTTGCTTTCTCTATTGTCGCAACTTCTCTTTCTAGGATATCCTTCTTTTATTGCTGAAATTACTTTTTCGATGTCTTTCCAAAACTTCTTATTGCTGGAATTTATTTCTTCTTTGAAGGGAATCCTCTCTAGAATTTCTCGCAGAATCCACCCCTTAGTAAGGTTGCTTCTTTGAATGTGGAAATTTTTCTCAATTTCGTCACGGTATAATGTATCCCAGGCAGATATTGCCGAACGGAAGACCGTAGAGTCACAGAATACCTTTCTCCTCTGCTACAAGGGTGTCTAGTATATAAGGAAGCAGTTGGAACCGGAAGAGAACCTACAAAGGGTATCCACAATAGTCGAAGTATTCCTTAGAAATTATTTATCTTGTAGAAGTAATTATTGGTTGACCATAAGGAGGAAATTCATATTGTTTATATACACATTGTCCAAGTACTTGAGGCAAGGCACAGATTGGTAACGTGCAGTAGCATTGAACACATTTTGATAATAGAGAAAAAAAAAAAAAAGGAATAGAGGATTCAGAAACCACGGCCATTCATCTTTCTGTATAATTTCAAGCTATTTCTGGCGATAACTTCACGTTCGGATCCATTATTTTTCAATTAAGCGCGCATATACTGAAATACAATTTTCATTAGATTTAGATTTTCATCTAATATACATAATATACATACTGCATCACTCTTTACTATCAACCGCTTGCATAGTCAACAAAATTTAAAGAAATTCATTCGCAAAAGGTACGAACGTCGCGTATTCAAAAATTTAATCGCACCTGTACATAATCCAAATTTGGAACCTCTTTGATTGTAATATATATTGGCTACAAAAAGTATTTGCACGCCATTATACTTATCATAGCATTTACATACTAATCGATTAAATTTTCACATATATTAAATTTCATATTATTTAACAATATTCGCCTCGGCCTTATAAACAGACGATTCATGTGCGAACATTTCTTCTAGTCACTGTATTTACCATTCCCTCTTTTCTAAGATATGGACACAATGATTACGAATTGATCGCATAAATTATTAAATTTAACGAATTATATCGAAATGATAAAATAGGTCAAACACTAAAGCTTCTATGTTCAAAGTATAATTTGCAATTAGCCTGTATTAGATATTAGAAGAAGATTCGGATGTCGCTGGATCAATTGAGAGGCAGTTACTTCGCGTTCTAATGCAGAATGTTATATCCTCGTTAGATCCTAAAGACTATAATCGTTTCTCAATTTTGTGCTCGCGCTCGTTATATTTCAGCCAAGCGTAAGAAACTTCGTTTGAAGTTACTCCGTTTGCCATCAAACAGTCCTTGCTAAATGCGTGTACGCGGATACGTAATCGGATGCGAAACTTTCCACGACAGTTTCGCGCACGAGTTCCTCGCACTGTCAGCTCCAATGAATTGCGCTAAACCGCGCGAGTTTTCCGGCTTTATAGTCCAACTAGTCGAACTGACAATGCGAAGCTTTCGATCCACCTGGCAAAACACGTTCCTACGACATAATCTAGTTTTTTGCGACGGCTTACGCTCCATTTTAATTCGACTTGATACAGACATATATTATATTTGTGTCTCTTTGCGTTTCAAACGTGCTTTTATTCGTACGTTGTACTACTTCACGACGTTCTGTGAACAATATAGCAGAGTAGCGTCATTTCAGAGCAGACTTGAAAAAATGATTTATAGATTGGAATCGTCACGAGATGTCAGAACGAAGCATAACATATTAATAAAAATAAGATTCAAGTTCGAAGAACAACAAATATTTCTCCTGATCACCGTGCAAGTTTCAAATCTGAAAACCAGTCATAGATATCAATTTATGTGATTTACTTGTAGAATGATTGAAAATTGAAAGAAAATTTTGATGTGGTTTTGTATATTTTATATTTGAAGGCTACGCAGCAAAGAAAAGGATAATTCACATCTCCTATTTTTTAAAAAGTTGTTATAATTTAAAATCACAGAGGGAAATAGAATTAATGATTCTGTTGACATTTCAGAATGAAATATTCCCGTGTAATTCTGCTGCATTTCCAAAGCAAAATTGATTTCCATATGCGCAGTGTAATTTTGTCTTGGAAATTAAAAGTATAAATATATTTCAAAACAAATTCTTCGCTGCTCATATCGAAATTTGATTGGCAATCAGAATAATTACAAATACAGTAGCAATGATGCAGGGATGATTAGTAGCAATGAATTTGAAAAGAGATTGTGCCTCACAGTGACAACACGTTGCTGCTAAAAGAGAACATAACTGGAAATATGAATATCATCTATTATTTCAGCATAAAAAGATTTTCACTTGCTTCAATCATTTCAAAATATCATAAATGGTAGAATATTTGATATAATTTGGAACTTGCAAATGAGAAACAAATATTTTATATCTAAATCTTAGCAATTTTTCAAGTGAAAGATTAAGAAATTGTTTTAAAAAATCGTCTTAGAAAACAACGAATAATAAATACGATAAAACTCTTACGCTTCGAAATTCTTTGGAGAATCATCGAACATTTTGCATTCCATCGGTATATCGTAGTGGATATGCGAGTTCTTTAATGAATATCGTTTCAATTCCACTTTCTCATTGTACTTCAGCCCATATGTCGAGGAATATGATACTCTGACATGTTCTACGTGTATGATATGGGAAATACGGGGACAGAGACGAGATTCGCGCAACTTCTTTTGCTTTTTCCAAAGCTCTTGTCCTGAATATTGCATGCGATTGTATATTTCCTACTCGATGTTCACCTCGAAACATTTAGCTCGTGACACGTTTATCTCGTACGAAACGTAAAACAATAAAACGCTAAAAAAGGACAGAGTATATTTAAAAAAAAAAGTTTGCAATTTTTTCGGAGAAATTCGCGATATCGGTAGTCGTGAAAATTATTAACGGCGATGATTGGAGGAGCAGGCAAGTATTTATACAAACTTATATTTGTGTGCGTTCGGGTCTTTCGATATCCCTATTAAATTGGAATTTTTTTCGTTAGTGCTACATGCTTCGTATCATTATGTATATATAGAACGATAAATCAAATCCGATAATCAATGCTTTACGCGCACGTGAAACTTGCTTACGTAACAGAAACCGTTAATTAGCCTGGAAACGTGTAATCTATAAAATAAAATTGTAAAATACGAACTGTTCAATCGGTCAATTAAAAGAGGAAATTATCATACAGTTGAAAAATTTCACGATCGAGAAATTTCGCGATTTTGCTTAAATTGAGTCAAGGCCCTTGATCTTTTCCAATTTTTTTCTCCTTTTTATTGATAGGATCGTTGCAGCTTTCGAAAACGGATATTTGATCGCGTACATACATTCCGTGACCCACATTAAACTCGGTGGAAGAAATGAATATCGAGGAATGGGAAAGATGACGAATTGATGGTGACAAATGACCAACTGAACGTCGCCACACGTCGTTGCTTTCCTATTTGAAAGCCGGTGAGAAGTTTAGACAAATATTAGGAAGCACTCAAGTACAAAGCGGGTTTTTCTGACACTGACGAATTGATGTCGCGAAATTTATAAGGGATTAATGTGCAAACATTTCTATGAAATATTCTACAGTCTCAACCTGTAAATTATTTCTCGAACATAGACTGCGGATATTTTAGTTACATACAGTGGCTATAAAGAATACTTCCATGTATTTATTATTTAAAGAATCATTTTTCATGGACCTAATTTTTCAATGAATAACTTTGAACTCGAAAATTGATATTGAACAACGCGATAAACTGAAATTTAACACTGTTGGACTTGGAATTTTCCCCAAACGACGGTAATCTCGAAACAAACGATTATGATTATTTTTTATCCTTTAAAATGAGATCCCTACAAGGACGAAGAAACTACATTGAAATTTTTTAAATCTCTCCAGGGATACGTAAATTACAAAATTAAATCTCCACGGAAATCATAGTATAACACACGATAAAGAAACTAAATCATTGTAAATGTGCGGTGTGCCAGAACATCCTCTTTTGAAACAATCCGAATAAGATAATAAGTGGAATAATGTGTAAATAAAAGAAAATAATAAATAAAAATAATTCCACGATTGAGAGAAAATAGGGAAGAACGAGAAAAAAAATAATGTAGCTATTCACAGACTCTTCTAAATCGTATTTAAAATGGAAGATACTCTTTCCAAGATTTTTCTTATTTTGAAACTGAATTTTTCCGCGCTTTTACCGCTTACAAGTGTATATTAGTTCCGTTAAGCGTCAAGAAACGTGATGAACGTTTTTACTAGCAGTTCGTCCAACCACTGAGGAGCTCTATCGTGTTTAACCGACGCTATCGTCGGTTTAAAGCGTATAAGAACACTCGAACGAAGCGTTCTGCAATTTCGTTCGTCGTTCGAAGCGTAGCCTGCACTGCGTTCAAGATTCAACATTGATATTACTCGAGCACGAAGGAGAATCGTTCGATAACCCTAAACGTTTTGTGGAAAAATAAAACGAGACAGTTGAGTCGCGCCAAGCTTACGAAATTCTTGAAGAACTCTCGACCAACCTGAATTTCGCAACCCTTTTAATGCACAAGTATCGTAAATTGGAAAGAAATTTAATGAAACTGAAACAGATTGTATTTTTAAAGAAATATGAGAATATTTCTAATTTATATATTTAAACTATTCATATGCAGGACAAAAGACAATTGAACATTTATACTTGTATACTTGTGTATGTGAGCATTAGTAGCTTTTGTATTAGAAATTGTTGACCACATTGGTAATAGTCATCTCTCCTGACATGTATGCCAATTGTAATTTTAATTTCTATAATTATCGTTTCGTCTACTTATATCTTAAACTTTCTTTTGTTCGTCACTGTATTTTAATAATAATCATTATACTTATTGCTATATTTCTTGCTTAATATTTATATTGCAATATTACTCATATTTGACAATTTTTGCTTTATCCAGAAATTTTATTTTGTAATATTTGTCTTTGGGGAGGGGGCGAGACTTCTTATGGTAAGATAATTCTGTATGATCGTAATTGCTTTGTTTCATCAATGCAATCCATTCGTTTATGTAAAGAACCATCGATATTTATGTTGAAATGTTATCTTGGAAATATACAATCAGCTTTTGTTCATCAATTCATCAATTTATTAATTATTATCGTTCACAACAAGTAATCGATAGAGATGAATCGAATAGAGATGAATCACACATATAAAGTTTATTAGTGTCGCTGTAATAAAATTGAGTTACAAATCAGTCGATTTAGTATTTAAACTCCAAATTTATTAATCCAATTTCCCAACAACGCACGTAATACATCTTGTTTATCTTAATTAGAAATTGAAATAGAATTCGATAAAGTTAATTATTTATTAATTAATTGGTAAATATGGTTAAGAAAGAAGTTTCGGATGACTTTTGATGAAAATTATTATTATTTTAGAGTCGCCGTGAGAATTGGAAAAATTATAATTAATACAAAACTAAAATGAAATTGCAAAAATTGTAAAAATTATTTTATCAACGATTGAAAATCTACAATTTTTATTAATTAATAACTTATCATACTTTTTCCACTACTGAATACAGCGGAATCCTTATTTTCTTTAGATTCGACGGAACAATTGATAGCAAATGGTAAAACACAATGGGTAGGATACTTGTAAGTAGAAAAGAGAACTTCGTTGAACAAATGAAAGGACTGTTTCGTGAGGAGAAAAAAAAAAAAGAAGCGTAAAGTTTAAACGTGGCGTTCTTAGGATTCCGATCACAGTAAACCACCCCTCCGAAAAAAGAGCAGCAGCCGATCGAAATGGGCGTTATCTTTCCTTTTAAAACGGACCGGAGAAAACGAGAATCGAGTCGTTCCGTTGAGATTTTGTTCATGGCGTATAACACGGTGAAAAGGATCGAGTAGCCGTGCGTAAATGTATTCCACGCGCGATCCATTATCACGTGACCGGTTCGAATGGATCCCACGTGTCTGTAACCTCCATTACGCGATTTAATCGAACGGATATTGGGCTACTTTCCAAACTGCTTCAATAGGATATTTAATAAAACAACTTCAAAAAGAGATTTCTTTGAGAAACCAAATAACTTGTTTTCTTTCCCCCAAAGCAGGGGAACCGAAGCAACGAAAATATTAAACTATAAGTTACTCTCATATGGCGTGACCTACTCTAAATACTTTTGTTAACGTCTTAAGGGCAGATGAGGAAATATTTCATACTTTCTATTCATCAATCGAGAGTAATTTTTATTAAAAAATAACTGGCGGTACACGTGTATAGAGAAATTTTATGGTGATCTTGTGAAATGAATTAATTTTTCAAACCGCTGAAATAATGGAAGCGCCAAAGATTTATACACGAAGTGGACAAGAAATTTGTTTAATTTATTAGAAACCCTAAGTAATGACAAAACTGTGGGTAACTTAAGAAGGCGATTGGAAATTTTATAAAGTACAGTCTGAGAAAATAATCGTACAATTACGATATTTATAAAAATTCGATATTGGCAATGACTGTACTTTTGATAAAATCAATAAAACTGGAAAAATTCTCAAGATACGATTTCTTTTAATTCCAATTAAAAAATGAACTATTAATAAACCGTAATATCGTACATCTATTCGACAAAGTGTTAAATCTGAACAGAAGAGAAAACATCGTGTATGCTGGAAACCTACAGAATAACGACTTGGCTTTTTCTATTTAACAAGACGTTTTCTTTTATGAAGAAACGGTAGTAATCCTGAAGGTTCTTTATACGAGGCAGTGATCGCGAAACGAAACAGCCGAAATACGGTTCAAACGGCGAAGAGCGCTTTAAGGCTATCATGGACAGGAGCTTTCGGGTCATTTTATCAATCCAACCCTCGAGCTCCCCTAAAGGAAAGCTAGAACATCTCCCTTGTTCTTCTTCGTAGAAGAAAAATGCGATTAACAAGACCGAGGACGATTTTACAGTTGAAAGAATAACGCTGCTCACGGTGTTCCGTTTTATTTTTCTCCGAAGGGTGGAATATCTAACTGACAGATTTGAGAAAAAAAAAAAAACGGTTCGATAACGCGCCGATGGCTATCCGCAGTGTATCAATATTGTTCGTTGAATTTGCACGGTCGGCGGCTTTGTCTCGCGTAATCGATAGCGTACACGTGGCCAAATGTTTTAAAACAGGGAAACCTGGAACCCCCTGCGTGGGTGACGCGAAACTCGATGCGTGGCTTCGAAAGAAGGGAAAGTTGTTTGGGTTGAACCATCAGAATTCGCTCTATAATTTTTTGACCGTGTTTTCTATCTAAATTGAATAGACGCACGCGTGGACTTTTTATTTAACCACAGAAAGGATTTTTAGAATCGATCATTCATAAAAAAGGAATAGTTTTTAGGAAATTAAGTTTCTCACTTAATAAAATTAATAGTAATTTAATCTTATGACGGTTAATTTTATAATGATAGTTTTTAGATAATAAATAATTCTTTTGGTGGTTCTAATTATCGGTCTGGTTCAGTTATGAACTACTGTCTTATATTTTTACCTTTGCGTTTCAAAAGTAAAGAAAAAGTTCCTCTAACCCAGTTAGAACCCCTGAGACATTTCTGACAAAATTGTTCTCTTCGTTCATTATAAAGTTCCCCAATTTTGAGATAAATTAATATGTAGAGTTTTTTATATCAGTTTTCTAATTAAAGATTTTCCCCTTTCCTCTAAATAAGACATTTTTTCATGGATCCGAGATTCCTTGATCAAAAATTTATATCCGGGTCCAAAAAATTATAGTTTTAAAGATCGATCTACGATTGAAAATGGCATTATGTGTTACTTGGTATCTAAATTATATGGTGATAGCAAAATTATGAAATTGTATGATTTTTATTTAAATTATTAATTGAAAATCGATTGATTTTTTCTGGTATATATTATTCATCAAGTATAACGATTGAAAACCTATGTTCCAATAGATTTCAGTAATTTCAGAAGAATTATAACAACTCAACAGTTTTCCTAAAAGTTATCTTGGAAATGTATTACTTGTTAATTTCGACGGGTTAAACTTTGACCGTGATTAATCATGATCCGTTGTTATATTTATTAAACGGGAAAACTTGGGCTTGCTTACTGATGGAATGATGGAAAAGAATGATGGAAGAAATATCAGAAAACTGGTCATTCGTCATGACGACAGATGGCAATACGTCAGTCACGATAAACGAATCACTTGCTGTCTTTCCCATCTTGTCGATGTTAAATGGTACCTATATTTTCATCATGTCTGACTGATGATGTTGTACTTAAGTTACAGAGAAGTGACGTGGAAGTTCGATGTTGGAAACTTGTTCCATTTTGCTTCTTCATCACAGAGAAAAGTTTGATCAAGCGATTAAGCATAACACATTCCTGTATATGTCATATGACGCTGAAGATACGTACTTCCAACGTCCTATTCTCACTAAGAAACTGGAATTCTTATTTCGTATGTAAGAAATTGAAATGGTATTTCACTACGTATGATATCGAAATAGATAAGAAAAATGTTCTTCGACCATACAGTAAGGACAGACTTTTACTCTAAAGTATTAACGATACAGATAACGTAGTGTAGTATTTAAATAAAATATGGTTAAATTGGTCAGGCAATTCTTGCTTTTAAATCACTGATACAATACATCGATATATTTTTATTTTATGAACAAACACACTATCTTGCAACCAATTTAAATACAGATTTTTCTAATTTTCTATTTTCTAACTCTAAATTTTCTCAAAACAATCCTTTCACAAAAGTATTAATAGTCCTTTCCAATCTTATTATTAAATACGGCCAGTTGCAAAGCAACATCGCCCGAGAGAAACAAGGGACAGATCAACAAATTTTGCTATTTAATATTTGAATTGTAAAATATTTAAATTTCGACATAATATTGTTTCGTTCGATAACGAGGGAACGTTTAATAGAGGCCGTTTAGGAAATCATTGATAAATTCGTCAGTAGAGGATTGTCCAAATTTTTTACAAATGTTTTTCCCCGTTATCTTGACAATTCGAGCGCGGTAAAATGCTTTTTATTTCGCCAGTAAATCGAAATTCTTCGATACATTCCGGCACGAACTCAACCGTAGTAAAAAGTGGCGCGACCATCCCAAAAAGAGAAAACGCTTTACGAAAAACGTGCATCACAGGATCCCTGGGTTTTACCCGACAATTTCTGTTGCACAGGAAAGTATGGGATACTCTCTGACTACGGTTTCCTTTGTAGATCTATTTTTATCGCATTTAGAGTGCGGTAAAATATTTCGAAATACTTAACTTTCAGTACGACTTGAATTTATTTAACGGAGATTCTGTACTGACAAATAATTATTTGATATTCGATTCTTATTTTATCTATGTAATCTACATATTCGAAGAGTTTTCAACTCTAGAAAATTCTGATTCGTTCGTCTTGTTTTATTATTATCATTTGGAAATTATTTAAGAAGAAACTTTGCAAAAGATTCCCTATGTCGATCTAACAAATATGTATCAACTTTTTCAGCATTTTTCAGCATGAAATATAACAAATCAATATTATTCGAATATTACTTGAAACGAAACTACCCAAAAATATTCGAGAAATAAACATTTCTTGGCATTTCCAATTGTTTTAAAATATTCGCTCACGCATTGCGGAGACAAGGTAAAAATGACGGTTTCCTAGGTTTTCCAACACGTCTGTCGTCACAAAGCACATTTCCCCGAGGGAAACTGAACGTGTCCGAAATGCAGAGGGCTCGCGGAAAATATGTTGCACTATATTATTGCAAACTTCAATAGGGTGTGCTGGTGCTCATTGTTTTGGAAACAATGCTTTCAAAAGAGTACCATTTTTCCTGTGCTACCATTTCTCTTCCCGGATGACGCTAGAATGAGCTTGCAATAAAGCGTCGTTTGTCGAATCCCTCCATACATATTGATCATTTCCCTAGAAAACCTCAATTCTTTGTTTTTTGCTGATAAAGATTATACCATATCGGGCATGGCAATTGGTTCGAAAGGATCTACGGCTGCTGGCAGAAGCGAACAAAAAATATTGTACACGTTCTTTAAATACGGACGACAACGGAGAACAAATTTATATTACATAGCTTTTTAGAAAACAAAGGAGAGACTGCAACGTAATCATTTTTTAACCTTTTCACGGTCGCGGTGGAAATATCTCACAATAGAACTTTATCTGTTTCAAAGAAATATATATTATCTCTCATATGATGTTTAATTTTTAATATTTCTGACAAAATATGTCTTCATGTAAAAAGTGTCAAAATGATTCGATGCTGAAATCTATATTTATGAATTGATTTTTGATTATTTATTTATTTATTATTTTATTTATGATTTGATTTTTATTTCTCAACCTATTAAGAGCATTAATACAACATATCATGTACAATTTATACGTTTATTTATATATTTATATTATTTATTCTGGTTTTTAACATTGCAGTCATGAAAGGGAATCCTAAGGATTTAACATCTTTTACTGACACTTTATGATGCAATATTCTTTTTAATATTTTAGTATGGGAATATTTAATTTTTCTCTTTCCTCTTTCCACTTTTCCATTTTCAGGCGCTTATAATTCTATGATATTATTTTTTATATTAAATCATAAAAATTTCTTTGTTATCTCTAATCTGTATATTTTACATTGCATACATTATTATTTCACGAAATATCTCGTCCATAGACCAGAAAGGATTAAAAGATACTCGTATTCTTTTGTATCATTAAGTAACTACCCTCGGATTGTCCACAGCTTTTGAATAACAAAATATTCGAACATGTACGATACAGATACAAACCCTTTATAAGATTATTCTTTTCATATCTGTAGTATCGGTTTTTCCATGGAATTCACGGCCTGCAACGCGATAAAATGAACGCAATTTTATTTCTCGCTACGAACCAGTTGCAAGTTTCGCGACAGCTTGTTTATTTAAGTACGCTCAAATCTCGTCTACAAGGCTACACTTTATAGCAAGGCCCTATACTAGAGAAATATATAACCATGCTACGTAAATGACGAGCCCAGAAGATCTTCTCATTAGTCTTGCCGTCTTGAAATGTACCTACATACTATTCTAAGACGCAAGTACTAAAGTACCGTGTAACTGTCTTCTTATTTTTAGTCATTCAGAGAGACGCGTAAATATAACCTTTTTTTATGCAATATGAAGACTGTTTAATAAATAGAAACTCGATTCACATGTTTGAAATCTTTCTCAGCTCGTGATTTTACTTTGTTTCTTGAAACGTTCATGGAAAATATTTTCTTGGAAACTTGAACTATAATTTTCGTGGCATCATTATCAAAAAATAGATCATATTTTAAACTATGATTGTTAAACGAGATCAACAATTGATAAACAATTGAATTAATAAACACCAACGAATAAATGAACGTATTGGAAATATGTCTCTGATTATTAAATGTATGCATATTCGAATTTCATACGTGTGAATATTTTTAATAATACTAATGTAACAGACACGCATTTTTCCTTTTTTTCTGATACGTTTAGAAAGAAATAACTGAATAAGAAAGGAAAGAAGTAAAAAAATATATAGTCCAATTAGAGAGAGTACAAGACCCTAATGGCGACTTGTCTCACATCTTTCCTAAGTATCTTTGACTCGCGATCTTCTTCGAGAGTCCGCTCTGAGACTTGTTACGCGTTGATAACGAGAACCACCAGTAGTTTGATAAAATAACGGACACAGAAGAGGGCAAAATCCAGAGAGGTAATAAAGAACAGTGATGATATTAAAAGCCGCACGCGAGCATTTGTGGATCACGAAACTACGTTGTTCCGGCTCTGCGACCCATGAAATTTCCTTTTCCACTAATATTCCTCGTTCGCCGCGACTCGTATTCAACGAAGATCGGAGAAAATAAAATGGAATCACTGGACGCTATAGTTACGTCGAAAGTAAAAATGTAATCGAAGGAAATTCTTATGACTATGAAAAAACACGAAATTTGGAAAAATTCTGCGGGTTATTAATATTATATGATATTTGAACACGAGGCGAGTATTCTTTGATTTCTAAAGACGGAACATCCTTTGATCAAAATATACTAAATTCGAGGATTCGATGTATACGAAGCTGCGCAGAATTTTTGAAGTAGCTTGAAAATAAAATCAATTCGACAGATCGTATTTCACTTTGAAAGGGCCATGTATCCTTTCAGTCGAAGCGAATTTATGAAGATCAATAAATTTTGTGAAAACTCGTGGTTCGAATTCTGGAAGCTTTTCAAGAGCTTGATCGAATTTTTTAACCACATATTTCTGTTTATGGTTCAGAAGGATGATCGGAAAATTTCGATGGTTTAATTTATGATAAACTAGATTTACAAAAATTAATATACGTACCTGTTCTCTGTGGCTACTTTTGAATTTGCCACAAGTTCAGATCCCTCAATTATTTCGGACATCATATTTATTGCTATCCCAGGACGTCAGGAATATAAACGAGCGTGCTATAAAATCAAGACAATTACCGTTCACATCGATAAAAAGGAAAAAGGGATTTCTAGGGAAAAAAGGATATTGTATCCTTTAAAGTCGTTCGTCTAAAAAGTTTGAAAGATTCTTACTATATTGCTCGAAAAGCTATCCGATATTCATATCGATATCTGGTTCACTCTACCAAATCACCCATAAGAATAATTTCCCGAAAAATAATTTCGAAGAGCAATTTCATCGAAACGAAAGCTATAATGTTTTTTTCTTTCCCGTTAAATGTTCGTTCTGGTACTTTTTCTCGTATATGTTCTGAGAACCTTTTAGAATTTGGTCTACTTTTTAATATATTATCCGTTTCATTTAATACACCCACTTCTTTCACTTTATATCATTCTACATATGTAAACCTGAACACACAGATATGAAAATTAAATGGGGATAGATTATATACTCCTTATATTATTAACAGTTTGAACTTTTTTTAAGCGTTTCTTTTAATTAACCTAATGCAAAGGTTCAATACATCTGAATAATCTAAGAACAAATAGTCTTTCTAATACGTGCAATTTAATTTCCTTTCCTTTTTCTTCCTTTTTAATTCGTTACGTCTTAACTTCTTCGTCCATTGCTAATCCGCTAAATCGCAAGTAACTAAACCTTTCAGGGATCAATTTATTAAGGCCAGAGAAACATTATTATTTCTTACGTTTTTAGGGAAAATAATGTACGCTAATAGAGCTTATTAGTCATTAATTCGTTGAACGAACCAAAATGCTTAAGTTCGATTCAATCAAATTATATTACCAAGTTCTGTTTTTTATAATATCGCCACTATTATTATAAGAGAAGTTGAAGAATTTGTTTAACATTTCCTTCATCCCTAGGCCTTTCACACAGTTTTTACGATTCTATGAAGTTGAATGAAATAGTTATGACATTACAATGCATACGTTTGTACGGTTTTTAAGAGCTTGAAAGATGATACACTAATCTGTCAAATAAGTAAGAGAAGATCAGATTCTAAAGCAACGACGATCGACTACATTATAAAAGCGAGACGATTACCATTCGCATGGACAAAAACGAAAATTGAAGAAAGAAATGGAAAAGGGAAAAACGGGTGATTTAATGGGAGAAATACGCCGACCATTAGTTTTGTTCGATTGCCAGTGACCATCGAAAGTGGTTCCTTTACCGAGTCGCCTTAGAAACGAGGTGTCTCGTATATCGCTGTGCGAAAGCCTCCGTCGTATCTCTTTTCCTTCTCTAAGGTTGCCTTTCTTTTTACGAGCACGAAGAATATCGAGGCCTGGGACGAATTCCACCCCTCGGACGACAGAAGGGAAATGTGGACCCCGTAAAGCCCGCACGATGGAGCTCCGTTTTGGTAACCATGAAATTTCCATCAAGGTCAACAACACGTACGCACGTACGCGCTTTGAGACAGAAATCTTCTGAATACATTCCAGGTGAATATACACCGGCTTACCAACGCGATTTTCGACAATATTTCTCGGAATAATCCGCTGATATTTTCAACGATAACTCTTCTTTTTACTGATTCTTTTATGGTGTTCGAAAGGTCAGGACGATTCAAAGAATTGGAGATAATTGGACATGTATATAGTAGAATTCAGTTATCAAATTTATTGAAAAACGTGACTGTTTAAGTAGACAAATTTTTCGATAGTAGAATATCCATCTTGCTTTCCTTGCTTTGCACTAACACTGGTCCTCGGCATCTTAATTTGGTTTCAGGGTGAATTTTTCATATTAAAGTAGCGATGGCACAGGGTAGGAAAGAAAATATAGACGAGTAGAACGTTTGGATAATAAAACATAAGAAAGGAATAGAGGACGGATAACAAAATTATTGTAATTGATCTATTGTAATCTACTGTATAGTATATAATAATTGTATATAATATAATATGTATAATATTGTATATAATCTATCGCAATTGAAAGTATGGAAATGGAAGTAAATGAGGAACCTACTATTAATTTCGATAGTTATTAATGCTTTGTACTCGACTAATCAGAACGTAAAAAACTATTTTCTTAAAACAAAAAGTCTTCTTGCAGGAACGTTCGTTCTTAATGTTTGCTGAATTTACTGGTCGACGATATCCCAAAAATCTTCGAGGTACAAAGGTTTAAAGATACGTGCACTTTTTAACAAAACAGTAGCGCACAAAGTGTGTAAGCGCGATGCATCTGCAATGGGAAATTGTCAGAAGCGAACTAATAGGACACAAGAAGATGAAAATAGACGCGTTAGGGCCAACCTGCTTATCTTATCAGTCAAACTAAATTCGTAGAACTTTGTAAATGTCCCTCATACAAAGTGCGCTACGTGAAATGCATCCTACCTCGGCGACCATAAGTTTGAAACTGGTGACCTGGATAACGATAGGTATCGTTCATGTGTATCTAAGTATCCGTCGGAAATTCCCATTATATTTTCATGTTTTGTAATTTTTTAACCCCTCGTACGAAGCCGTGTCTAAACCAGAAAACCGTCTAAAAGATTAACGATAATACGACGAAAAAACAATCGCAAACCCGCCACTACGTCATCGGTAACACCTCCAAGGTTTAGTAGTAGAGGAAATGTATTTACTTCAAAAATAAAGAGAACGAAAAGGAACAGATCGGTGGAAACTTGGTAACAACCAACGTATCTACAAGACTTGTGCAACTTTCAATTCGATAAAAAGATATCTATCCTCATCGATAGATGGTATCGAACTTGCTGACAGTAGTAAGTGTTCGCTACACTTGATGATTATGAAGTTTACAGATATGAAAGTATGGTTAACGAGGAAGAAAATCAACTTTGTGTCGTACCAAGATTGTATGGAGGACCCTTTGGAGAAAAGAATTTTCATCATAATGAAATTGTAACTGAGGAATTTTCTGCCTACTTCTGTGTATTAATTAATACTGCCCGTTATTTGACATTATTAGGTCGATTACGTGTAAGTTTAGAAGAACGATTCTCCAACCACTTTTAAATTTTTATTTCAAGTTAGTTTCGAGTTATAAACCTAGCTAGACAAATTTACCGAATGTCCAGCTGGACAAATTGTAAAGTGTAAATTAAATAATAAAAAAAAAGTTATACACTAAACTGGGTTTTGGAACAAGAACCTTTCCGATTTATTTACTCGTCGCTATATCTTTTAATAAAAAATTGATCGAAATAAGGATGATTAATTAAGGGTTATTAATATCCGTGATATTGATCGAAAAGCTTCCTAAAAAATGTTATTATGAGATTTTTCTTTATTCTGTAAATATGAACAGAACAGGGTTCTTTAAAAGTCACTGTAATTACCAATTCAAACGTGGCTAATATTTAAAAACTAGAACTGAAATCTTCAACAATTTTCTCGATTCGTTATTCTGTTTTACGCGTTACTACTTTTCCAGAAAGTTCTTCGATTGATATTTTCCCAAAAGTATGATAACACGGCGATTCCACAAGCACGTCTTAATAACATGGCTTCGTAAATTCGCTCCACGCGAAAATTATGTCTGGAACATGAGATCAATAGAGGAATATAACCTTGCTAAAGTTTTGTTTCGGACTCGATACTTAATTGAGAACATAAATACCACAATATGGTTCTAAACAAGGGATCGTTTAGAACAGCGGGCGAAAACTTTCGACAATATCCCGACCATTTTCGAATTATTATCTGCGTGAGCGTGGCTTATTACTTGCTCTAGTTTGAAAACTGTAAGAAAAAATATGTAAGTAGCCCTTGATAACTTCGCGGTTGGATTTTAATTAATTTTGCTATAACTCTTGCTCGCGAAATTTCAGACATGCAAAACCTAGTTGCTTTTTTTATCAAATTTCTATCAGTTATACCGAAATTATTATCAAAATCAAAACATTCGACAATTGTTTATGAAAAATAAATTCTTGACAAATTTTTAATTTACGGTGCACATGTAATAATTTCGAATAAATTTCAGATAAATTTTAATACGCAGTGCTCTGGTATATATTAACGAGTATACAAATCCTATTAGAGAGTTAATATCAACAACTACGATTAGTTTTCTTTGTGATAAGCAAATGAATCATAATTCTATGTTCTTGTCCGTTTGAACGGCTGATGTTCAACGATAACCCAGATTGCTGCCTCAACTGAACTGTCCAACGCACGCGCCCACGTGACATATACGAATGCAGTCAGTACGCCCACTGTTTGATAGTTAGGTCGTTTTACTCATTCATCATTACGAATTCAAGCCACAATATCCCGTAATGTATAATCTGATTATCTAAAATAAGTCGGAAAAGATTTGTATGAGACAAAACCAACCCGCTATTACTTTATGTTACTTGAAAGTTACCAATCAACTCAATTATAGAACCATTTTTTGTACTAATAAACACACTTAAAGACACTTGCTTCTTTTCACTTTCTATCTTGGGTTTCATATTTTATAAAATTATAATTAATTTATAAAGAAAATATATTGCTATATAAGCAAGAAATAATTCCGCTAGAAGAAAAATTGTGCCCTTTTGACCAGGTTTTATCACCTAGAATGATTTAAATCGGTAAAAAACGCTGTTTCACTTTAGCAACATCAGTGCTTCAGCCGCTGTATCAGCGCAAACGATTAGAGACCATCGAATATATCATCGCCAGAAATGTCCAAAACCGAACCTTCGTTTCCGAAGCGATAGCATACGCTACGGCTACTAGGGATCGATTAGTTCAACAGGCGAGTCGGCCGATTAATCAACAGAGACACACCTGATCTGTTCATCAGTTAACTTCAGACCTTCAGACTTAATTAATCACAGAATGGATTTCTCGCGCTGGTCTCTCCCATATTTTTGCGAAAGGCGTTCCTCGCGACCATCGAAGGTAACGTGACGAGTGCTAATCATCGTGTTTAATGAATCCTTACTAAGATGTGAAAAATGGTTATGGGATTTAAATTACCGACTCAACGTGAATTGAGTTTCTTCTTTTTGTTTGAAAGAGAGATAGCTAGAAATTTAGGAACAAAGAATCGTGAAAATTAGGGAAAATTAACTAAAATTAAAGTATGAAATTGGAATACATTACTGTAGCGGCCCATGGCCGTAGAGAAAGTTCTAGGGTTGAAACACGCGTTGGACACATGATCCGCGAAACAACGTCCGAGGACAGAACGTCCTAGAAGAATAAATCCTGGGATTTACTAAAAAACCCATGAGGCTTCGAACAGAAAATTTATTATTTTGTTGCCTACGGGTTTTTCCATCCCCACCTCGGAGGAAAACTATCTCTTCCGAGGACTTCCGCACCCTATAAAAAGGAAAACGAGGAAAAGCTCGAGATATTCCATCATAGTGGTTTCACAGTCGTTCGTAGTCGTTCCAGAGAGTTCACGGTAGTCGCTGGTAGTCGCATGGTTAGTCAGTCAGACAGATAGTGAAAGTAATTCGTACAGAGCTTGTATCGATTCTGAATCAAGTTTGTATCACTTCTGTCATCGCTTGAGCTCGGCGTGCGTTACGTTACGATCTAAATGGACGCGCCCTCGACATCGAATTAAACATTGTTAAAGTTAAACACCACGGTAATTGAATAACACCTAACACGTCCTACAGCTCGTTACAATTATGAGCGCAATAAAGCTTCATTACTATTAATTAAAGCAATAATAAGATGCAGTATATTACATTGTACAATTGGCGCATACTTCCTTTTTCTTTTATGTACGAAATTGTTACATGTTTTATGAAAGAAGGAAATTTTTATGCTTTGATTTAATGGCCAAGGAAGGATACAGCAATAAAAAAATGCAGTATCATATAGAATTTCAAGGGATAATAGAAGGATAAAAATAATACTTTTTCACCAAAGCACTGTCCGTTGAAAATTTATGAAGTTCATTTAATGAATATTTCGATTCTTTTACTTTAGTCTGTGCACGTTGAATAGCGAATGATGAATCAGCAGATACAAAAGAACTGATATTGTATACGGAACCGCGTGGTCGAACCGTTAATACGTTGAGCGTTAGACGGCGGATTTTTATGCATTTGGCGTTTTCAGGAAATTTGAAAGTATAAAATTGCATAAAATACATATAATATGAGAAATTGTATAAAATGTCCAAAATACAGCGCTTTCTATAATACTTAGGTGGGCAAAACAATCTTCTACTCTTTTTAACTACATTTTCAAAAATATGAATTTGCATAAAAATCCGCAGTATACTACGCAGTATACGCGTTACCCGCCTGCAGTAACAGCAAAGTCATGACATTACCGTGGAAAGTCGTCCACGCCCGACATCTTAAACCTTTGAGCGTCTGCTAAAATTATCAGAAACCTAAAACCCTAATATTGATCGAAGAACATCCATCTCCTCGCGCCCAAATACGCTAAATCTCTCTCGAAAGAATCGCAGAAAAGAAAAGGCGGTAACGCGATAACGAGCAGATAAACCCTAGAGGCAACACGGTACACTTTCGCACAAACACCGATGCTGGGTCTGCGTATCAGGAAAATTTGCATCGTCGTTGTTAGAAACCGTCACATTTCCATGGCAAATTTAAATTATAAGGAAACGCACGCGCGTAATACTTGCAGTAATGCTAAATCCGTTGAATGATGTATGTAGTAGAGGAACACGAGCAATAGCAAAACTGAAATTGTTGCGTTGGGATAAAACCATGATCAAACTTGCACAGAAACTTCTAAATAATTTGCAACGACGACTATACACTGTATATATATATATATATGCATATACTGTATATGTATATGTATGACACACACTGTATACTTCGAGCACCTTCAAGCCGCATTTCTCCATGGTTTCTCGATGGTTTCTAGGCAATGGGATTAATATTATATCCATCAACGATTGGAACTTTCGTTAACTCCGTACAGGCTGCTTCATATTCGCTATTCTATTTTAATGGAGCACGCAACATATAAAACTGTGTTGTTTCCTCGACAGTGGCTTACGATCATTAACTAACCTCTTGGCGCGCGATTCTTTTTGTCGATTGTATTTATCGGAGATAGCTGTGAATAGCTTCGATGTCTGGTGGAAAGAAAACGTTCTTACAATGACGTATTTTATATAATTTCCTTGTAGTTTCTAAAGATATATTTGAAGATTTGTTCTTCATTTTACGAACTATGCTGTCTTTATGAAGGATATTCTCGCTGAAGATAACTATTCAGAACTTGAATATTTGATAAACGAAAATAGAGAATGTTCCCCTAATCTAATCCAAATCCAAATCTAGCTTTTAATGTTACAAAAATTGGAAGATTAATTCGTCTTCTTATGAACTATGGTTTTATGTTCGTTGAAAATAGTTATAAATAGCTTGGATATTCGATAAACGAAAAGATATCTATATTTTATGCGATTTGTCTTCAAACAAATGTAATTTGGAACTATGATAACATTAAGGAAAAAATATTGATACTTTGATTATCAAGATGATTCATCGGATTGCCTACATTGATTAAAGCTAACACCAATTTAGCAGATCGACTATGTCTATTTTTAGAAGAAGAATTCTAGCGTGCATTAGAGCAATTTTCCTACGACAAAAGTAAAATTGGGAATTAGTGACCTCGATCCCAATAGAGTCTCGACATCTCTCCAATGTATTCGATAGCTAAAATTTTGCAGAAGATTGAGTATTATCAGTTTCGCTGAACAATTTCAGAGTCTTAATTTGATAGCACTCGATGTCTTCTCCAATTAGTATAAACCTCAAAAGAAGACTCGATATTTTCTATTACCACAACCAATCACATTGTCCCTCTATATAAACACGATATAAAAGCGTAATGTAATATAAATATAATATTTAATATGGCAATGTATAATAATAAGCTATAGAGAAAAAATCATCTTTTCTATATAATAAAATATATGCAATCGGGTACAAAAATAAGCAGACTGGTAGTGGAAGTTGCTATGAATAAAATTTCGGTAAATATAGCTGTTTTCACACCAGAATGTAAATATTAATTTGTTTCGTTCATTTACTAAATAATGTGTGTTCTATGAGGACATATGATAAATAAATCTTAAGTATACATGTATATGTATATATACATAACATTATCCATTTATTTTGGTCCCTGTATGAACTGTATAATAACAGATTTCAATTAACATTTCCTATTTAAGTCCCCTTATAATACGTTCATTATATTTCAGCTTCGCAATAACACCAGTTTTCACAATTCTACGAAAATCTAACGAAGAGCAATTTATCTTTTGAAGCATAACAAATTCTACAATTTCGATTAATCAAGGGTCCAAATAATAGAAGCGTAACAGCGTTTCTAGCTACTTGTGCCACAACTTCGATCAAAGTTTCAACTTCCTCCGTTGTTTCTTAGACTTTGTACAATCCTCTTTGTAAACAACGTTTCCCACAATTTGTCGAAATGCTTGGGCAACTATTTGTCAATGGCTAAATCGTACAGAAAACTCCTGTTTACGCTTCATCTTCTAAGTTTTGACTATTATGGACTCAGTTAACGCCGAAATGTTTCTCGACTGTTTGCAAACTTTGTAGAATGTTGACATGTCGGTGTTGGACCGCAAACAATACCGCAGGACCTCGATTAATGATCACAACGTGAAACAAAGTGGTCAAAAAGGTATTTATATTGATATGTTTTGGTCTGTTTGGTATGTAAAGTAAAAGAAAAAATAGTTTTGTAATTGTTTGTAAAGCAGAAAATAATTGGTTCTGTGTTTTGATACTGGTTCTGTATTTTAATATAAAAATAATAATTTTAATGCAAGTTTCATAGCAATTGTGCAATCGTATTTTGCTTTTATGCATGAATTATTGAATTTCTAGTACAGCGTTGCATTTTATGAGGTATTATGGTATCGATAGATTCTGCGAGCATTCTACAAATTACAGAAATACCAGGATTTCTGAATGATGGATACCTTCTCCTCAGAAGCTTCCGTGTTTCGAGCGCCCTTACTCGAAGAATGTTATGTTAGGCTACCGAAAAAGGATTATTATATAAGAACGTTAAACGCTTAATATATTAAGAGCTAATGCAATATTTTATATGCAACTTCTTTTACGGTCGATTTATTTTATTAAATTCTGTCCATTAACATTATAGTTAAAATAAATCGAATATAAATAGAAAGATAATAAGTCGAATGTACTGTTTATTTATTTATAATTTACAAACCATGGAAATTTTCTTCCAGTAATGTTATATTTATCCAAATTTTATCTATAATCTCACTGCTTGGACTTCAGTGAATTACATTTTTTAACATATCCCTTAATAGTAATTTTTCAATCTTTCATTCAAGGACAAGTGTAACTAAGATGATAACGAATTAACGATTATATCGTTAAAGAGTCATAGCGATGAGTTAGATACACACGACATTGAGATTTAATTTCTAACAAGGTAGTCGTACGATACAATAGCTGCCAGTAACTTTATTGCCCAAAAGGGACAGATTCAACAATAGAGCAAATATATTGAAACCCTGCGATGTAAATTACAGGATAGCCTGTACGTGATCGTATCAATCACCTGGTCCATTAACGTTGTCCAGAGACTTTGCCATTCAATGTACAACATTGGCACACGTCGAACACGAGTATGTCTGGAACACTGTTTAGATAAAGATATATTTTACGCGAGTGATTTACGAGGATCAACACACAGGTGTTGAAACTGCGATAGCCTGCAGTAAAATTTAGGGCAATGTTTTTAAAATTTACTGTTACATTTTGTCGGACACGTTCAAAGCGTTACACGCAATAACGTGAAAATAAAAATGTGGTCAGATAGAGAAGAGAAAGTTTTTTCATAAAAGTTCCCCACGTAAACCAGAGGGGCAGGTAAGGCTGAAAGTTGAGCAATTTTGACCCGTTAAGAAGTTAAGTCAGTTGGTTTGGAAGTAGAGTTAACCAAATGAGCGAGACTTATTTTCGTAAGTAGACCCCATTTTCGTTCTCCTTTCATCCCAAGTTTAATGCGACCTACGCACGAAGCGTTTCGTTTCTTAAAGAAATTTCTGCCTTTCCGTGTTCTTCCCTTTCCCTACAAGCATCTAAATTAATCCTTCCCGAAAGAATTCCCCGTACGTCGTGTCCATTTTGTCGTGCCCATTTTGTCGTGTCCTGCTTCGATAAACTAAGACTACCGTGTAATAATAATAAATACGTAGACGTTTGAGACGATATCTGACAGAAAGCGGGTCATTTCCTGTTAGCCCAAATTTGATTACGTGATATTGAAACAAAGAAACATGTATATTAATTGAATGGAAAACTTGAATAAAGCTTCAAAGCACGTTTGCCATATATTGGCAAAAAGCGATTTTTAGGATACACTGTTGCAGAAGTTTAAGATACCTATCGTGCTTCTTGTGCTTAACATTAAATCGCCTTCTCACGAAATATCTGCAACCTGTGGATATTGGAATGGTCAACGAGGATTGTAGAAGTACTTAGTAGTACTTTACTGTTAATTCAAACTTTGACAAAAATCTACTATAGAACCTTATTCCGTACAATTTTAATTTTTTCGCTATTCTTGAAAAACCGAAATATATTTCCTTCTGCGAATAGATAGCACAACTGACAATGAGTTAAAAATATTATATGTAAATATATTCAGAATAACGTAGTCTTTTACATATTTATAATATTTTTATCTATGATATTTTAATTATTTATATCATTATAAAATAAATTGTTTATAATATTTCACGGGTATAATCTATTAAGAATAGCAAAATACGGATAAATTCTTCATTCGAGCAATTTTTGGCCAAACCCAGAAAAAAGACCTGAAACATTCGTAGCCTGAGAAACGACATCAAAGGACATATATTCGGCCAAATTTGATGTAACTCGTTCCGACATTCGGTGATTACGTCCACTAGCGCTTTTGAGCGAAACGAGACAAATTTCCTGACCACATTTCACGAAAGTGACTCTCCCTCTAATAATATCCGTGCTCGAACACGCTTTACGGATATAAAGAAAGACAGAGAAATGAAAAATAAATAAACCTCCATTTCTTACTTCGGAAAGAATGTGATAAATTACCGGGGAAAAATTGTATAATCAAAGATATTACTTTATCGGATGCAAAGAACGCGATAAAAATGAAAAAGAAATGCGAGCAAACAAAAAAACTGAACAATAAGAGATAAATTACAGTGCTGGCGATGACAAAATAGAAGCTCTGTTCCTTACACCGATAGAAGCGAAACGAATTTTAGTAGTAGATTTCACAATGGAGCCATCCATTCTGGAAACATCGATGCTTCATCGATTGAACGATAGAATAAAAATGAAAAGAAAATAGAAACAAGAGGGAAGGCGATTAGGAAAGGAAATCATCGTGCTCGAGATGATAAAATGGAAGTTCCGCTTCTTAGTTCGATAATAGCATCCCCTTCGAGGTAATCGCCTTTGTTCTTGGACCCTGAGTAAGTCGAATAGCGTTCCTTATCGAAGATCTTATTCCTGCTATACTTTTGCCATACCTTTGCTATACCATCCTATCGAATAAATCGAAACGGTGGATCGAAAAGGAAGGCCTTCAAAGGAAAACAAAAACCAGTCTACGTGAAATCTAGATTCATTTTTTACGGGATTGCTTTTGAGAGATCGAGAAAACACACCGAGGAATATGTCAAAGAACAGACTAATTAGTCTGGTATTACCATTCTTTGGGATGGCAATTATTCCACTAATAACCTTTCTTCTTACCCTAATTAGCTCGTTATTAAACAATGCTTACCGTATCAAATTGTCGTGAAAGTGTAATTATGATGAATGTATTCGTGTCTTAATTCGGTGGAATATCGTTCCTAACGTATCGTCAAAAGAAAAGAAAGAAATTCAGCAAAAGTCTGTTGTAGTATAAAATAAACAAAGTCGAAAAAGCGTCACTCAACTTTCTGTTTTGCGATAAATAAAGAAGCCGTATTTTAATGCGAGCTGAATGTAATTTCATGTATAAAGTTATTGAGTTTCACTGAAATGTTGTACGTTAAATCACAGTAAAGCAAAAGTTTTTGGAAGCATGATTCTTGTCTGCAAAGAGATCGAAAAAGCGATATGGTTGCGCCGCCTATCCTCAAAGTAGATGTAGTACAAGAAATGGTACCTAACATGCATAAAAGGAAAATCTAAAGAAAAATGATATAAGTGTATTTACTTTATCCACATATACTACTATCCTATATTACTATACATGTATATGTATATAGTACTGCGATTTGATGTTTGGAACTATAGAAATCTTTTCAAAGTTTGAAAGTTTAACTTTATCTACAATTTCCTCGAGTTAAAGATTTTGCCACTTTCTTCACTTCTCTTCTGTGTCTTTAAGTTACTTATTAACCTTGCTTTTGTAATAGAAATTACAGTTGTGATTCAACAGAGACAAAACGTATTCGCACTAAAGTTTAGCCTGAACTCCAATTTCAGATTCAATTCTCTAAACACAAATTGAGTTATTCAGCAACGTGTTAAAACAACGAAGAGTTAACGTTTATTTAGTTACGTAGCTATTAAAGAAATCATGAGGCAAGAAATTAATAAGATGGTGATTAGAACAGAAGTTCCAGAAGCTAGTCTTCTCTCTGCCAACACTTGCGAACGATGATCGCTAATGATGTCTGCGTGTTGGTATTGAATTTCCAGATTGCTCGTTGCATGCCTCGATCTTTCGTGCTATGTCAAATATTAACTCAACACGCGAACCTTTAACGCAGGAACACGCGCTGCAAGGTAAATCAATTCGATTTGGCAAAATCAGCCGAATTTTATGATAAATTTCCAGCGATAATTTAACCGAATGAGACGCGGTGGTTAGAGCGTTCCAACGATGAGAAGAAATTAATTTTAGAGATAAAACTACTTACTTTCGGTACTAAAATTATCAATCTCGCAAAACAAAACAGATTATAGATATTTTAGAAATATTACAATTACTAAAATAAAAATATTCAAATAATCGAAGTCTTTCATATAATTTCCCATTTTCTCTTTTACATCTGAAGGCAAACGAAACGACTCGACAGCTTAACACAAAACAGCGTTTCATTGAAACGATAGAAGTGCACGTATCGATTTTACGTTCGATTTTTAATCATCGTCATAACACGCGCGCCGCAAATTCCAATAAATGCAATGCAAATGCTAAATCACGCAACAAAGAACAACCGTTTCATGCAACTGCCAGAAATACAAACACGATAGAAAGAGAACAGAAGGGATTGACAGGGTTGCAATAAAACTCAAACGATAGCCGATTTTCAAATAGGAAATTGATACGTTCCGCACATTCCTCGTTGTATTATACTACCAAAGATCCAACGTAGCCGATTTAATTGATATTTGAAAATTTTTTTTCACGTCCCGAAATCCACATCAAACAAGTGAAAACATTGCTCAAAATATTTTATGGTATATGTTGCAAATTAATAATAATTTCAATCTTCGGTTATTAGATATTTATCAAAATTTCTCTTCGATAGAAATTTGGTAGTTTCAGACAACTCAAAAGGAAACAGGTCACGTCGACTTCTCAATTGCCACGAGAATGTTCTGCGAGACAGCGTTCGACTTACAGTCCAGTTAGCATTTATACGCCGTAATTATTAACGACGCATAAATTTGCTGCAGGTTCTCTGTTATTCAGTAGCAACGTTTACCGCACGATCTCTCCACAGGTTACACATTGAGCCACGCGTATCGTGTAATAATTAAGCGTGAAATTAGCGGTGAGTATGAAGGCGCTGAGAGCTATCTTGGGTATCGCTCATAGTTGTCTGTTTGCGGTTTGAGGAATTACTTCAGTTTTGGATAATATATTGTATTTGCAGATGCAGCGGTACGATATATGTAAAGATAGAATGGAGAATGTTCAAAATATTAATACAATATTATTATATATATTAATAACATATTAATAACATATTGACATTACAATTTTCTGCCTTTTTAGTTTGGTGAATTGTAGTAGTTTGGAAGGATATATTTAGAGAATTAAAGGTATAGATAATAAACATAATACAATTGAGGAATAAAAATATCTAAATAAGATATCAATAAGGTATTATTCAATATGAAAAATTTATAAAATCAAAAACAAAAATTGATATTACAATTTTCTATTCTTTCTGCTTTCCCAGCTTTCCGTTTAATTTATTGAAAAATAAAAACGGGAGGAAATATTTTGAAATGGAGAAAATAGATGAAACAGTAACAATCGCAAATTACAACATATCCGTCGATATACATCGAACGTGATATCTGCCCTTAAACGGGAAATCGAAAACTCGAATGTTTTATCTGAGCTTCGTGGATTATACACGAATAACATTCAACACAAAAGTTGGAACGATGGCGAGTGTACTGAGCGCAAACAAATTGGAGGCTAGAAAGTGCTATTTCAACGTTGGAGAGATGTGGAGATAAAAGGATACCGCCATCCTAGATTAAACCAATTTTCGATATTCTGCATCATCGTAGAAAAAAAGGGGAGGGATGCAAGAACAAGAATATAAAAGAGATTTTATTCACATTGGGAGAAATAAATCCCGGTTTTCGCGATTGAACAGACTGATTCACGAAATAAATTGTATCAAATTTCATTTATCATAGACTACGATTTTGGTTGGAAGAGAAACTCAGTTTGGTCACGTTTCGACTATAGCTTTCGTTCCATTGTTATCTCGTTAAACTGGATATTTCTCGGGGGAATATGAAATAAAAATGAAATATCCAAGATATTCCTTTGTGTCTTCTCAAAATTACAATACCTTTAATTTGCGATGGAAAATTTTGTCTAGAAAATTTATTTTGTGCTGGTTGTGACATTGTTCGAGGAAAGTTGTGAGAGCTAAGTAACACGATGTAAGTTTGTTTCTCGACTGTACACTCTTAAGAATTACATGAATTTCGAGCTCTGGAGTATAGTAGTAAGTTCTAGAGTGTATCTTTCGAAACTGTAGGAACTATTTAAGCCTATTCCCAGTCATTGTACGATATAGCGTAACAAAATTTTCGTCGAGTATTTTTCAAAAACCAGTTGACGAACTTGTTGAAAATGACAACGTGAGTTCGTGCTCGCCATCCATATGCAGATGCGCTAGTTACAATAAATAGTAACTAGAAGATAGTTCTAAATATAATCGATAGATTTAATCGATAGGTTTAAGATGTTCTTTTGTTTTTATTCCTAGTCCATGCAAGAAAGTGCAATAAAGATTTTTCGGCTCAGAACGGTGTGATAGATTTATCCAAAGAATAAAATAATAGCTATTGTGATCCTACCTCTGAATAAAGAAATAACAACAGAATTTTTAACTTATCGTATAGATTATAGATTATCTCTATGGTCCATTCATTAGAAAATGCTTTATGATGTAGTTCTTGAAAGAACATGCGACGCGTATTTTTCTTGACGTGCTTTCTTGTTGTTAGAAAATTATTACAAATTAATTATTAGAAATTATTAGAAAAACAGTTGAACTATAGCAATTTCTCGTTTTTAAACAAGAAATTCAACCATGAACTGCGCAAATTATTTAAAAAGATACATTGGAATTTTGATTTCTAACATAACAAAAATTATTACATTCGTGTCCGTTTTAATTCCACGTGAAAGAAAAACGTTAAGCGTGCGTGGTCTTAAAAAAATTATAAGAATTTCAAGAATCGATGAGAAAGTTCTACTTTAAGATAAGAAGCTGGATCAAAGAAAAGTCCAAAGATCTTTCTAGTGATTTTCTTCAACATCGTTTCAATCGATTAAATTGTCCGTGTTATTGTATAAACCATTTTTCTAAAATAGAGATCTGTATTAATTCATATAGAAAATGTTTATTTGCGTTCAATTAATCCGCTGATATGAAAGTTTCATGAAACCCCAGTCTAATATAAGCATGTCGTTCGAACCCAAGTACGCAAGTTCCGTATAATAGTTTTGCTCGACAAACAGACAACCCTCGTTGTAGTTCGATCTTACATGTTAAACAACATAATGTGGTATCTTCCTTACGCTAGACTCGATTCCCTTATCGTCTTCAATGTAATATTAATTCTGAGGTTGTGTGGAAGTTGTACAACACTGACAAAATGGCTTTCGATAGATGTAGTATGTATAAGCATCGATCTAAACAACTATAGGATAAATCAAAATTAATATGAAAAACCTCGACAGGAGCAAATTGTACTGTGATATTTTGGCTAACTAACGTGAGGCTACTGTAACAGTTCCTTGGCTAATTTCTTAATTAATTAATTTATGTAAATTTATATTTTGATTAGAAAAAAATTAAGGAGGTGGTAAGCTAAATTAAATATAGATTTGTTAATTTAAAATATAGATTATAATTTAGTTGAAAGTATAAGGTTAATTTAAAATATAGAAATTAAATATAGATTGTTTAATTTAATTAATTTCATATTTAAATATAGATTTGTTCCTCTGCCTATATATTACAACTAATAATTTGGATTATTTTATATATTTTTACATATTATAAATTCTATACACTTTTGCACGGTTGGATTTCCTATAAATACATAAACGTCAGCAGTCTAATAATAAATATTGCCGTAGTGAAAGAAAGATTTTCAAAAAATGGCAATCTCCATCGCAAAATCAATAATTCGTTGAATTAAATATCGAAACAACGCAATGAAATCCAAATGGACAGCTTCTTTCACAGAATGTCGGTATTCGGTAATAGGATTCACGCGAAGCTCTGCATAATCGGCTTTAGGTATTCGCGAAGAAGCGCAACACGAGTCACGTTAATCTGGCCAAGCAACGAATGTCTTCGAGCCGCTACGTGTCGATTCACGTGCTCGTAACTGGATATCGAATCAGCCGTTTCCAATACGCCTTCCATTTACGCGAGAAAAACCGATTCGATTTCGTACCCTCTTGCTTCGATTTACATCTGTTGCGCCATCATAGATGGTTTCTTGCCGTAGACATCTTGCAATGTGAGCAGCTATTTTACGTAACCGGTAAGCCGATTCTTACGTCGGATTTATCATTACAAACGGGGTTGCGTTTTATTGAAATGCTTTCAGAAAGAATGCCGCCATTGTGAACGTTAGGATTTCGTAAGCAAAGGAATGTACAGAGACGCGAGTGTAAATATGGAAAGATAGGCAGAGATGAGTTCAAGTAGAAAAATATAAGAAACATGAAAAGTTAAACGGATAATATTAATTAATATTATTAAATATTTGCTATACATGAAATAAATGTATAAACAATAAGATACAATATTATGGCGAAAGTTTATGATTTTATCGATCATGATATTGGCATGACGTTACGATTGAAAGGCACCAGCTACACCAACATGCGTTTCAATTGTTCAGAAAGGAATTTATAAGTCTCCTAATCGACTCGATGCAGGAGAAATTAGCTCCAATGAATGCACAGAGGAAACAGAAACGTTTGAGTTACCTCGATAAAATGGTCCATTAAATGTTTGATGACAGACCAAAAACAAAATATGCAAATATTTGCTCCGGTTGTTTTATCAAGATCGATCTTACCATAATTATTCCTTCGCTACAAACATGTAAGGGATGATAAAATGATTATGAAAGACAGTTTTTGTACAACATAGAACAAAATGTATCGATTAGTTTCCATTCTGGTGCACTTTGAAGCACGGGAACAAATGAGAAAATTATGCAGTCGATCTCTTAAGGTCCCATTGATCAGGGTAATTACTTTTAAGAAACTCTCGAGCGGTATAATTAACCTGCAGAACAATAGAGAAACACTTAACACGTATAATTACTGTAATTATGCGAACGCGACAGAAAGAAAAATCACTGCGTCCTAAATACTTACAAGCAGTATTATGATAATTCTCTTTCACTCTTCTTCCTTTAAAAATTCTTTAAAAATTGTATAAATCTCTAAAGTTTTTAAACCGACATCGGAAGTAGCAAAAAAGATACAAGTTATAATTAAACTGTGGATGCTTATCCGTTTACGAGAAATTTAGTACTATAATAAAAAGACTAGTTGGGTCATCAAAATTTATTTATGAATCAGCAAAAAATATTATTTTCACTAACGAGGCTAATTAGTATAAGCTTATGCTACATTGGCATTAGTACAGCTGACAAGAATTACTTGCAGACTTTTAAAGAGATAAATATGTATTTAATTAAAATAATAATAGATTATTTTCAAAGTACGAAAAACATGATAAGAGGGTCACATTTTCTATCTTTCACAGAATAGTAATTTTTTATTAGAATAGATAGAAAAATGAGTGGATGAATTTGTAGTAGAAAAATATATTGAAATAAGTATAGTTATAAGTATAAGTATAGTGTATGCTGATCCAGATCCTCACTCTCACAATGTTACAATACAATAGAAGAAGGGCTATGATAGGGAGCACGTTCATATATTTATAGCAAAGGACATTACTAAAAAGTTAACCTTGGTGTGTAACTTTAGCTCAAGGCTACAAGAAACAACAATAGAAATTTACTTACAGCTCTTTCGTTTCTAGACCTTGTAACCCAAAACAGAATTTATATTCAAGAGCACATTAATATGGACCTCTTCTTATTTCTAATTCTTTTGTTTCACTAAATTCTATTCTCTTTGTCACAGCGGTCTCCAGGTTACGGCTATACAAAAGAAAAGATGTAGAGTTTTCTTTTTTTGAAATAATTACTTCAACAAAATTCAATATATCATCAATAAGGCGTAAAAGAATTCTATTTAAATTTAGGATTAAATATTCGTTTTGTCACTGTCTCGAATATGTAAAAAATATAGGTAACATTAGAGAGAGGAAGTTTCATAGGCAAACTAATATTGATTAAGTTAAATCAGCATAGCAATTTCCAACAACTCCGAGCGACATAAAATTCGAAAAATGAATAAAAATGGACTTCGCATATTTTGCCCGCGTGGCCGTCGTATATCAAAGGGTGAAACTTTTCTTTAGTTACGTTCATAAAAATTCGCAGCTTAATAATAACGATATAAATGTAACTTATAAAAGTCATTGTTGACCATAGTTCTAAACTGGTGAAGCGCGCCTTCGAAAGTTCGTTAGGAACAAAAAGTATTTATAATTCAAGGAGAAAGCATTCCTCAGGCCTCTGTCCAAACATTTTCTTTACCCCGCAACCGACCAACATAAACTCGTAAACTTTGGTTTCAGAAGCACCCTATATAATCCAACCTTTTCCCTCGAGTACTCTCAAAGGACACATGATAGTCCTCGGGTTTCCATTCGCATTAGCGTGCAGCCACACAACAAAACTCGCCTGTTCTTATCGCTATACACCTGGCGCTTCTAAATGCACCTTCACCACGACGTAATATTCGATACTGATGGGTAAACTGGAGATTTTTATGCAAATTGGTATTTTTCACAATATAGATAAGAAAACGGAACCTTAATACAAAAGTAATTTTAGCTATCGAGTACGTTCGTATAATAAAAAGCACTATACTTTTGATACTTCGTATATTTTATCATTTCTCTTTTTTTATTTATTAAGTCTAAGAGTTGTGTGGCTCTACATTAGTTTCCACGTAAAATTCTTCTCCGTTGTAAATTTACTATTTCTCGAGTTACATGAGATTCTAAATGTTAATAAAAAGCTGAAATTTTGAAGATTACGTCTTTTAAGAAAATAGTATACGCGCAAAGACGCTTCAATATCCGATACATAGGATAAGAATCCTATGTTCAGTAGAGAGCACAGTTAGTCTATTCCTAATAATTCTTATATTCCTTTAGAGTTGATTTAATAAAGAATTTTTTATAAAAACAAAAATTCGCAATTTGCCAATTAGTTCGTGGAAGGATTGCGTCAAAGACGAAAATTACCGAAACTTTCCTTACTTACGCGTATTTCGTTTGAAACATCGAACTGTCAAGAAATTATTTAGAAAATGATTTCCCGTTGTCAGAAAATAATTTAAAATTAATCAAAAGGTTGAAATTGTCTGTCCATGTTTTGAATATAATTGCCTCTGGCTGATCGCCGGTCCCTTCGAAACGAAAGAGACGGGAATGTTACTTGTTTTATGGATATTTTACCAACTGAAGGAAAAAGATTAGTTAAAATTCCTGCTCTACGTTAAAATTCAATCTACGTAACGTTTTTTAAACTGTTTCTAGCTTTTTGTAGTATTTAAATTTTTCCTGCGTGCCAGTTATTTAATTGTTTCTGTCTTGTTTTCGTTACGTTACATTTTTTTAACAGAAAACTGAACATAGAATGCTGTTGTTCAGAAGATATTTCACATAGATATAATGATTCTGTTCAAAATTTAGAAATTAACATAACGAATATTAATAATTTCACGAAGAAAATTGAATTGTAAAATGTTTTCCAAATAAATTATCCAACCCCAGAAATTAATTTTGAAACAGGAATAGTTTCGCTATTTCAGATGGTATATATAATATTTGGAAATTGAAATAATTAATATCGGTAATTTAAAAAAAGTAAGCTGCAAAATGTTTTTATGAAAAAATGATTTAAGCTTGGCCATTAATGTTAAGTTGAAATAATTTCGCTGCCTTATAATCAATAGAGGAAAGCAGTATTTTCTTCACATTGTGATTTTTAGGATACTTGGACCCTTTCTTTTATCTTTATCATTAATATCGACCCGTAGTTTGTCAATTGATATCCGTGATCCTATGAAAATGTCTTCGTTGAAAAACGGCAAGGCCATCTAGACACCGGTCAAAGTATTTTATCTACCTTACACTCAGAACCTTTCATATTTTTGTGATCGCAAATACAAGCGTGTGCATGTGTGGAAATCCACGGTTGAAATTCCACCAGGAATAAATAATGATAAGTCATAGCCAACTTCTTCATCCTCTACTTCAAATACGAGAAATATATCCCAAAGAGCGGAAAGGCAGTGCACGAAAAATTTATGGCAAAGGAGGCTGATTGAGTGAGAGAAAAAGTCTACGACGAAGGGAAATGAAAAAGAAATAAACTTCTACATGAAATTTCTGACACTTTGATATTACTAGAAAATAAAGAATAACGGGGAAACAAAAGAGATCATTTATCGAATAGTAATGCAAAATAGAAATTGTATTACGATAATAATCGTAGTTTATTAATTATAGTTATAGCAAGTAAACCTACTAACTTCATATTAATTGTCACTGTAATAAGTTAATTTACAATTATCCCAATTAAAGAAAGAAAAATTATTATTATACAGGAATGATATTTTTAGAAAGAAGAGAAAATTTGTACAGGATTCTCAATATAACATTTACAGTCTTAACAAGCTCTCCAATCATTAGCGCACGAAAATGGCAAATCCTTCTTTGAAATACTCTGATCTTTGATACTCTGTAGCAGATAAACAGTTTCTTCGTATATAGTTATATCGTAGTTTTCAACTTCCTTTCAAAATTGGCGCCATTGAAAGTTGCAAACGCGCAGCTTGATCCCCGTGATCCGGTTAAACGCTACGACTTGCTAATTAATCGAAAACCAATGCTAGCAGCGGCTAAACATCGCAAAAGATGTACACGAGCTGCAAACTTTGTGAAAGCGCATACACCAAACGACCACGTTAATAGCCTCCGTGTTCGCGGATCTAAATAATTTCTCGATCAGATGAAAGCCAAGTATGTATATGGCTTTATGAGTTCTTAACGAAGAAGAAAGTTTCGACTGAATAATAGTTCTCGTCGTCATAAGTCGACGAAGACCTAATTTTACACAGAATTATCACTAACGAAACTTCCTGTGGAATTATATTCAAACAATGGAATATTCTCTAGTCGAATCTGAATTTTAAGTTAACGCGTTGAATTTCATGTATGTGTCTTTTGTCCTAAAAACCGTAGCATATTGAAGTATGCTACGTCATAGCATTTTATTTTTGCAAAATATTATATTGTATTTGCACACATTTTTTTCACGATGTTATCTAAATCATTCACATTCTTGAAAATTTTTTAATCCATAGGATTTATCTTCTATTTAGTAAAATTTTAAGTTAACGCGTTAAATTTTATGTATGTGTCTTTTATCCTAAAAACCGTAGCATATTGATGTATGCTACGTCATAGCATTTTATTTTTGCAAAATATTATATTGTATCTGCACACATTATTTTCACGATGTTATCTAAATCATTCACATTCTTGAAAATTTGTTAGTCCATGGGATTTATCTTTTATTTAGTAGAAAAAAAAATTAATAGAAAAAATATAGGTTACCGATGACCACTGAGGCATTAATAGATTATTAATATTCGTGATAAGAATAAGATGTTTGACAGATCAAAGAACGGAAGAAAATAGTAGAAATGAGTTATTACACGGAATGGAAGTTTGGTACTTTGCTAGCTTCGATCTTGATACGCTAGATTGAACAAACCGAATTAAAGTTATCAAGTTATTAAAGTTTACATCTTAATATTCGAAGGGCTAAGTGATGCGTGATCAATGTGCATGGCATGTGTAGATCGATAATCAAAGTAATATAGTTTTAAACCTAATATAATTAGATAACAAGGTAGCCAAATTTCAGAAATATAATTTTCGATGATAAAGATAGCGATATATAAACGTTAAAAAAAGAAGAAATCGCGAAGACTAAAAAAAGAATGGAATAGGATTATGAAGAAAGGGAAGTTGCAGCAATAAAGAATATTTTAGAATTTAAAGAAAAATATCCTAGAAGTCTGAGAACAATACGTGAAACAAGATTAATTAAATTGTATATCAATTGCTGCTTAATTTCTGCATTGACAATTTTTAGCTTTAAAGCGTTTAGAAATTACAGCAGTATTTGCCTCTCTTCAATTGGTCTTAAATTACGAATAAATGTAGATTTAAAAGAAGAAGCGCATTTGCGGAGAGATTTGCATAAACCATAAGGACCTTGGATATGCGGTTGAATGAAGAAGTGCGAGGATGTCATGTGCACGAGATGCGGATTGATTTTCTAAGCCCAAGAAAACGGAAATTCGCCTCTATTTACGGCATTGTCGGGAACATGAACAAAGAAAATCGATTAACTACGTCACCTAGCACATATCAAGAAATAACCACAATACGGAATAAGGTGGTTTCCGTGGTGACAATAGGCACTTTCCTTTGCGTCAATCCAATGAAAGGCGATTATCTCTCTATCTTAAATTCGTGACATTAAAACAAGAATTGCAAATAATTTCAGTAGTCTCCTGATTTCATTTGTTCTTTCTGTTCTTGCTTTTATAATATACCTCATGCGCATTTTTTTTTTTTTTAAGAAATATATTTCAAGGAGATTTTCAATGCATTATTTTAGAAATTCATAGCTATTTTTGTTTTTATTGATGCAATAATCCTACTTGATAATTTCTTTAAAATGACTGATTAAACTTCTATTAACGACTATGACTATTTACATAAAGATATTGAAGAAATAAAAATACTTCCATTATAAATGTTTTATAAAAGACCCAAAATCTGTAGAAGGAAATTCTTTCACAAAATTTTGCGGAATATTTTAATTAATTTTATTAAGGATAAAAGTATTTTTATTCTTGAACGAAATGGCTGGAAAAACTGATGAACTGATATCCTGCCAGGTTTGGGACTTGCGTCTATTTCATTCTAAACTGTTCCATCGGGCCCAGTTTCATTCTCTGCTGTCAACGATAATTCCTTTCCTTTTTGCGCTTACGTAAACGCTTATTTATAATATTCAACTTTAATTCGGTTGTAAATAGCTTTTCACGTGTTTCCATGCCATTTTCAGTTGCTGAGGTTTCTTGTTCATCGTACACTGAACAGTCTTCTTTTATGTCCATTATTTTTTTTAATATTTTTTTTTTTTCGAAAAATCGACATTTCTAGGGTAAATATTAATCACAGAATAATACCATGTACGGAATACAAAATTATTGTCAAATTTGATATGCTTTACTTTTCCTTTTATAACAACTTTACATAAAAACCTCTGACATGCTTTCTGCCTGAGTTTTAGAGATAACAAGTTTAGATGTCGACTAATTGACTAACAAACCGAGATGTATTCCAGTCGAAAAGACAATAGCAAGTAAAAATATGATTTGTGACGGCGAAATTTATACGAAAATATTGATGAGTATTGACCGTTCTCCACCAACGGTTACTCGAGGGTGGAGTTGGGAAAGCTTTACCCGTGTTTTATAGCAATGAGCAGCAATCCTAAGAAACTTCTCGGCTTTTAAAATGTTTGCAACAATGGACTGTAAAAAATGCTAAATTTTGTGGCGGTTCCTTAGGATTATCATGACAGCCTGAATTGATATGTCTTGACAGCTGGTGTCTATGATGATCGAGGGATGAATTGTTTTATGACAAGATTAAGGATGTAACAGATGTTATTATTTGTTATTACTGATTTTGTTTGCCATCTCACCTTGATATAGCCTTTTCTTTCTACCGATTGCATTTATTTTAAGAATAACTAACATATTCTATCGGGCGGTCAAAATGACCGCTCACGGTAGGCAAAGCAGAATATAAATTTTTCTTAGAAAATAAAAGAGCAAACTAAAATTAAATACCGAAAAATATATTGCATGCATGCTTTAAGAAAAGTCAGTAATTATGAAGCGATATGATAAAGTTTAAATATGATTAAATTTGCGTAGAAGTGCCGAAAGCTGTTAATTTGACCGCGCCGGTAGGTCTAGTGTTAATAAAAATTAAACGTGACTTTATCGCATCTTGCATAATTATATCGGAACAGAGTATAGAATTACCACACAAGTTCAAATTATTACGACATTATTCAATTACGGGCATGCGGGAAAAACAGCTGGAGCAAACGTTGCCAAAAATTCAAGTAGCACTGAGAGTCACTCGGCGAATTTTCCGCGCATTACCTACCTGAATATTCATAAAAGTCTACCCTCAAACGCATGTATAATTAAAGAGAAATCATCGAGCCAGCTCTTAGAGAGCGGATTATTAAATTTGACTGATTAACCTCTCCGTTGTTTGCGTGTCTTCTAGCTCGTTCGCATTGCTGCAGCTAAAATTGAGTACACGGTTACTGCGTTACCAAATGAATTAGTTTTCTACCTTTTCGTAGTGAAATTACCTGAGGAAATTGAGAAGAATTTATTACATCATATTTCTGGAAATTTAGACATCTTTCATCACTCGATAAAGACGGACTTGTTCTTCTTGTTCAAAGAATGCTCGATGATTTGATGAAATTCGAAGGCTAAGTAATTTTGCACATGAATTTTTCAAAGGTTATTCTTTGTGCAAAGTATAAGAAAAATGGACGTCTTCAAAGATCTGGAGTAGAATAGCCCCTCAATAGTGTCATTAAAGATACGAAAAAAATTAATGAACTCGGGAACGAGGATTGGTCAGAATGCAAATAGAAGAAACTTTACATATCTGCTAAACCATTGTTTCTCTAGGAGATTAGTAGAAATACAAACGAATAATGCATACAAATCGTAAATTTCTTATTTCTTGGATACAACGTTTTCTTCGTAGGACACTCGGAAAACATTAAAGAAAATTAATGATAACAGCTGTATCGCGTTTTCTTTTGTACATGTACACCATGAATAACATATGACGACCTCTGTCATTATCTCACGGTTGTAGTTTAATGATTGGTAAATTATGGAAATCTTGTACACCTGCGCGAAGAAAATGTAGCGTAGTGTCGGTGGTAAATGCGCTGTTAAAGATTTATCTTTACCTTCGTGTCGTCCCGACGTATAAAACGGTACCTGACTCAACTCGGCTAGATTAATTCCGATTTCTTTCACGAGTCATTAGAGCTTAAAGGCTGATAAATCGTGACGCATGCTATGAAATTCAATCGTGCCGCACCAACAAAAACGGAGATAAATCGCAATTTCCCCGAGTGTTTCCGACTGAATAAAAAAACGGTACAGTATCTCGTTGCAAGTTGTATTTTTCAAAAACTAAATTCTGCGCATTCGCGCAACGTTGGCACACAGAATATATAGTTTGGCGAATTATAACTTTCATCACTCGCGAACAACGTGACATTTGCGTCGAGAAAACGCAACATTCCTGCGAGAGAAACCTTGTGACGGATTTCATCCGAACTATTTAGTTACGTATAGTTGTTATGTGGATGCGGTCGCGAACAATTGTTGGTTATAATAAAAGCGTATTATCTATTATTAAATGTGAAAGCCACAGAGAAAGGCATGATAAGTACACTTTCGTTAACTTTCTGATTTCACGGTCAATGCCATTTTATGATTAAAGAACAGTATTTTGATATGACATAGCTAAAAATGAAAACAACCTGTAAGTTCGAAAAACATAAGTGTAGTATCGGAAAAGGGGGATATAGGCTTACTCTAGATATTTAGATTAGAGCCTAAGGAATAAACTAAGAGGCTTAAGAGTGATGGGGAAGAGAAAAAGAGAGAGAGAGAGAGTGTGTGTAAGTGAGAGAATATGCTTTGGTGACGTAAAAATTAAATGAGTGAAGGAGTGGCAGAAGAGTGCGAGGGTGGAGGGTCAGCATTTTTTGACCTGATGGCAGAAGCTGTGAGCCGAGTGTTAGTATACGACGTACGGAGATATTGTAGTCAGTTTTTGTATTGGGTATCGCTTGTTAGAATAGAATTAAACTTCATTTAAATACAACATCAATCCTTGTCCTTACTCTAGAAGAACCAACATATCCAAAGATACTACATAAGCTTCTTTAAAAAATCGCTTTTAAGTTGAAGTTTTATGAAAACCAAAGATCAAAATCAATTCAACACCAAAATCAAATAACAAATTTCTGGGCTAATAGATAATTCCACGCGTTCAAAGAAAGAAGAACCATTGAAGTCGTTAAAATTCAATTTCCATAATTAAGCTCACGATTGAATAGCGAAAATAAATTTAGCGTATACGCTGGCTTTCAAAATGTGATACAATCAAGGTGACGATACGATTGATCCAACCAAAAGCAGGAGACAAAAGCAAGAGGACAAATAATTGTCGAATACGATGAAAAGGTTCGGATAAAATCAAATCATTGATCGCGTTAAGTACATCGATCGTTTATGTAGCGCACGACTGATTAAATAATTTCGTTTGAAACCGAATGACGAAATTATTTTGTTTTGCGAACAGGAGATCGTAGCGTAGCGTATCCACGATCGACGTTCATTAAATAAATCATCACGACAATCCTGGAAATAATCGACGAAAAGCTGAACGAATCACAGTAAAACACGTAAAAACAGTTACGTTCGAGCCAACGAGTTACGTTTGTTTTAATAGGCCTCGATATCTTTTGCTCCTTTTTTTTTCATTGTTTTTTCTTTTTCAAAAATACCGAAAATGTGTTATAAAGCCACTCACGCAAGTTAACTTCATGAACCGTGCAAATTGGTTCTCCTCTGATGAAAATAATTGACTGACGTCCGAACTTCGTATGCTTTTTACTTTTCGAAGCATTTTATACGTTCTGTCAAAGAGATCAGCCCGATATATTTAAAACATAACAAACAAATTGAAATACACTTAGGAAATCCATCGCTCACTCGTTTTATGAGCCGAGTATCGAAAGATATCGAATTTAACGGTAAGACTACAGGATACTGATCATCCTGTTGCAATACGTTAATTATCTGCTAATTGGAAATCAGTATCTATCTTGAAGCGCATAATTAGAAACTTCTGCTTACTACCGTTAATTATCGACCTTTCGCATACCGCATAAATGTGATTCATCAAAGTAATTCCAAATGTAATAGATCTATTCGATACTTTCTTCCTCGTAAATCATTGTATATTCGCCCTATCACAATAATAAAATAATAGATGAAATAATAAAATATTAGAAATAATATTTCTAATAAAAAGTCATTTTCTACTGCATCATATGGAATATTTGGAATTAGAACGAATTTTGCTTGAATGATAGCTATTGTCAAATAATTATTCTAGGGAGAAGTACAATAAGATAGTTGTTTTGCACAATACCGGCACGCAGGTGACAAGATTGTGTTACAACCGTCAAAATCCCCAAAGAGATAAGTGGAACTCGTCCCGTGGCTGAAACTCTAGGTCGAAGCTAACCTAGCTCATGACCAGTAATCTCCGAACTTATTGCACAGAATCTAAGTTTGCTAGAAGTACGTGCAGGCCAGAAATTCTGCTGTTTATGTTCTCGAACATGGTGTCACTGCGAACATTTTCCGAAGAAGATGATCTCTTTCTCGCACATATCGAATTCCATCGTGTTCTTCTGAAATTTTTCAATAAAATTTCTAAGTTGAAAGAAAAATTAATAAATATTCCAATCGCTCGATAAAATTATAATTAATATAGAATTAATTCTCAATCACGTTTCAAACCTACGTTGATATTTCACATGTTGAAGAAAAGAGAAAAATTCCAAGCTACGAAAGAAACAAGAGTAGCAAACCATACAAACCGAAAGATTCTAATTACGTATTGCAAAAAATTATTATTACCAAAAATGATAAAATAAGCGTATCCTTCCTGAAATCTCCAAATAATGAAAAATAATAATGAAAAGTAAAGTTCCAAACTATAAACAATGGAAGAATTACTCGAGCGGTGGAGAAGTAATTACGTCTATTTCGTGAACTTCTCAAACACTAAAGATACGATAAGAGAGACATTCACTGCGAGAATTGGCAACGTATTCACCGCCTGCAGGATCATTAGATAAAAGGAGAAATTCCAGGTTACAGCGTGCAGTTCAGCGTACTGTATGCAGTATGCATACGAGATACGAGTCAGTTTGGGTCAACTTTCATCCACACGATCACATGGCAACTATATATTGTATAGTTACTACTATGTACCATCTACCACGGTATGAAAGTGAGTTCTCGAGGAAGAAATTTCGTGAAATCCAGACAATACAGACAAAGATGCACCAGATGTGCCATCGCAAACAAAAATACAATCGCGAAGTGTTCTATGGTGTACTCTCCAATTCACAATACTTTCATTGAGCTGGAGCTTCGGTTGACGCTGTGTTCCTACAATCGTTCATTCTCCGAGGTCAGAAATAGCTGAGGAGATATTTCACAGCGGATACAGCAACTTCCTCTCTCCCTCTCTCTCGCTCTCTCTCTATCTCTATATCTATCCATCTCTTTATATATATCTGTTCTCGACTGAAAGCTCAGCTTCGTTTCTGACCTGGTTCCATCCTGCGACGAACGTTGAAGGCCCCAGCTGCTACACAAGACGTACTGCGATCTTCTGAACCGTTGAATCGATCGCAATCTATTCGTCTTAACGGCTTTAATTTCTCAGAGACTCCGTTTGTCACAGGATTCTTCGATAATTGTCGGATTTGCGAGGAAATCTGCGTGATTTATCAAATTTCAACGGAAGTGATATTTTCATCTTGTGAAAGAAGTGTATGTACGGTAGAAATCATGGAAGGAAAGATGCAGAAAGTATCGTTAATAATGCTACGAATTATTATAATCTTAATTACTTAAAGCTTTAATTTAAAAAATATCTGAATTTTTGTGGCTTCTTCATTATACGTACAATTCCCATATAGATAAACACAGTAATTCCGATCACTCAATACGTGTAGGACGAGAGCTGACACGAATCGAGAAATATCGAGAATAATTCAACATATAAATTAACGCGATCGAGTTTAAAAAATGTCAACAGAAGCTAAAAGCTAAAGTAAAAACCGTGAAATCACACAGGAAGATTTTTTATCCTTTTGTTTCGCAGTCGAGTAATGTTATCGAATCACAAACGCGTTTCGATATCGACGAAACCTGAACTCGAAATATGGAATTCCTAACTCGATGACATGACGTTTGACTGATGTTGATCGAAGCGTTCGATTTACCTCGCTTTTGTTCTTGAGATTCCATAAATTACCCTTGGAATAAACATGCGTAACAAGGAAATTAAATTTAATCCTATTTCTTACTTTAATTTTAGAATTCGAATTACCTGGACATTTCATAATTGTAACAGTTGACAAAACGAAGAAGTAACAACAATTGAAATCCTAGAGATTAATCGTGACGACAGTTCTACCATTATTGTCCAAAAATTCATAAGAATTCTTTAAAAAGTATCTTTCATAAATATTACAATCTTTTAAAGCGAACAATTTTCAAGTCACTGCTAAGTTCAAAAATATGACGAACAGCTTCTATCTTAAAGTCGTAACTTCTTCAGATTAGGAACTTGTAACAAGAACAGTCATTCCTCTTGTAGCTGTTCTGCTGTCACCAGTGCATCTATCTTCACACCAACGTAGGATTCTCCGATGTTTCTCGTCTATGGGAGTGTTAATATAGAATATGCTTTAACCTAATCTTTACTATTGTTTAAAGTACGAATCTGCTTGGTAGCCTTGTTGATAAGTGCACTAACGGTATCTACACAAACGTACTCTCCTTTTCTTTCCCTTCATCCCTCCTTCCCCTTTCTCTTTACAGTGTTTCAGTGCATAACCACTTTTTAATAGCAATGTTCTCTTTTCACACAATTTTTTTCAATTTACGTCATAATTTCTTTAGTGATTAAATGTTAGCTAATTAATTGTTTCAATAATTAAAAACTGAACTTTTGTAGGTATATAGCAGGTAGAATTTGCAATATGCTGTAAGTAAGAATTGGTACTTGTTACACCTGCACGTTAAATTGATAATTAAGGAGTCCATTAATAAGCCGAGCAATGAACGATATTGTATTAATATATTAACGATAAATAAAAGATGTACTAATGATGCACATTGTACAAATTTGCTTTCATCCAATATAGGTAATAATTATTCAATAGAGTGTGTGTTAACCCTTTCACAGAATCTGAGTGTCTTGAATTTTCTTGCTGATTGATTGATCTCATTATGTATAGCGACTTGTGTAATTTCCTATCAACGTGTCTAAAGTGACACACCCTTAAGTTAAACGCAAGGTAAGTTTTTTAATTGGAGATTATATTGTTTGACATTCGTCACATCTAGAGAGGCGAAAATGTTTTGTCAAAGAAAATGTATAAATAAACTTAATGGACTGCTCGTTCGAAAATAAACCGAATAAACCTAATCTCTACAGATGTAGTCATTATTTGTAACGAAACAAAAATATTATAAATCAAATTTGTACTTAACAATTCCCAGTACGAAAAATTGAAATGTAAATTAGGAACCAGAAGCTTTGTTATGAATGCAACTTGACATTGCAAGGAAAAATGCTAAAGGAACTGCAGAAAAATCGTTTTAATTCCAGTACCACAATATCTTAAAAATCTAAACTCGCGAACAAAAAGAATCAAAAACAATGTAGGTGCTTCTTAGCTGTTCGAAATATTTTTGATGTCCGAAACTGTTTTTAAAATCCACCCTCTTTTAAGGATCAATGACTAGACAAACTTGTGTGTATGTGTTTTTTTTTTTTAGACATTTCAAAGACACCCGTATTTCTCTAAATAGAACATTTCAATTTTCAAAGTAAAAATTTAATTTATATTATTAACAAATAGGGCGAAATAATTTTGCAGGGAGAAAATTGTAACATTATTTAACATGATCGACTAGCACTGGATTTTTCTACAAGATTTGTTATTGCTATTTTCTTATTATTGCGTTACCGAATTTTCTATAATTAAAATTTTTTATTACCATTCTATCGTCATTAAGTTCACACTAAAAATACTAGTTTCTTCTTTTTAATCATCGATGAGTAAGTTGTCATTATCTTAAACAACGTATAAAAAAATCTCACCTTTCTTTGCAGTCAAAAACTTGTAAACGATTATAATTATTAGTGAAAAGAATAATAAACTGTACAAATAATAACGAATTATATAAAATATTTATCCAAAAAAATACTTTTATTCCTGCATTTCCAAAGGAAAAACGTTTACAAAGAACATTTCAAAAAGGACTATTAAAAGAAAGAATATTTTAAAAAGGCTATTCGCCTACACTATCAACCCGTTCCACCTCCGAGATTCACATCGCCGATATTCTTTGATCTCTCACTGACTTTTCGTGAACAAACTGACTATTTCCATAAAAAAGAAGCTTTATCAAACATGAGACTAACGAAGAAGATTCCCCGAGAAGAAAGCAATAACTCGCCCGACAACGAAGAGGAGGAAATAACCCAACGAGGCCAGGTGGGACATTGATTTATTTTAACTTCGAAAAACAACTCCGTCGAAAGAGCTTATTGTCAGCTGGAGGATGTAAAAAAAAAGAAGGAAAAGATGCGACGGTTTCTCGCATACATCATTCCATTGGCAACGTGAAAAAGACACGTCAGAACCGGATAATATATCGTTATATTTTTAAGCTGATGTTTCGTCGCGCGGACAACGAAGGATCGTATCTATGACACCGGTTGATAGCGTTGGAACAAAGATGCTATCAATCATGCCAGTTATATAGAAATGAATTCCAAGCAAAATATTTGGCGACTCGACAATTCGTTGGACGAAACGGAACGAATCCGACAGAAGACGCGAACTTAATTTATGACGCGACTACTCCGGAAATCGATCTGATATTTGTTGCAAAGAGCTGCACCGGTTGCTTCGTCTCTCGCTTTGTTACATCTCAATCGCACGATCGATCTCCTTTCGCCAAGAATTGATTTATACGATACTTATTATACGGTCTACCAATGAGCAAACAGTACTCGGTGCTCGGCGTAAAGTAGAATTTATCTTTCGAATTCTCTTTATTTATTGTCTGAATATAGGTGGTAATGAAAAGTACAGGCGAAGAATGGCGAGAAAGGTTTGATAACGTCTATTCACAGGATATTAAACGTAGATTTCAGAGATTTATGATACGTGTATAATTAGTATCACTGATAAAGACGTGGACCTTTGCTTATTTTTCGTGATGACGTTAATTTTCTGTACGGTGATACATTACAGAAAATGTCTGGACTATGAACCTTTTAATTGTTTTAACCCTGCTGCGTTATTCTGAAAACTTTCCAATTATACTTTTCTAACGTTAAAAATGATCTGAAGTTTGAACGAAATATGAATATATTATTATCAGTATGCATAATTTCTTATCTCAATCCTATATTAAATATTTTTCTAAGACATTAAAGATATCCTTGGTATCCTAAAATGAGATCTAAATATAAAAATTTAAAATTAAAGTTTAAAAATCAAGTGTCAAAAATTCGGGGATCTTAACAGGATTGAATCGACTCGCTGGTGCGCATTTAATTACTAAAATAGCTGCAAATGCCATATCATTAGCCACATTTGCCAAGTTGAACCGTGCATTTACATTGGAATATTTTGCTTTGCACACGTTTCGAGTCGCGACCGCGTAGGTAAACGTTAATTACATTATCCGAAATTACACCTGGTGAAGTTAAAAACCCTCCGCTTTATCGATCTTTGTTTTTGCAATAAATTGATAAAAATAGGGACAGAAATAGAAGAGGAAAGTTCCGAATGGCGTTTATAATCGAAAATCGTAGAAAACTTGAGATTTAATTATTTCGGTGAACAAATTTTGCAACAAAAAGTCGACCTACTGCTAAGCGGAAAAAGGTGTGAAACAAATACGTTACTAATTTTTCTTCGGGAGTTGGTGTGAAAAAATCGACCAACGTGCAGTTGACACGACCGGTTATCGCGTGTAGGCGTATACTCGAAGAGGCGGGAACGAAAAACCAGAAGCTAGCAAACGGAAAGAATAGTAAACGAATATTTAGTCCAATTAACATTTCGCGTAAAATTTCAATTTCCTCGTGGCAATTAAAAGTTTGAGCATGAGGAAAGGTAGAAGGCTCAGAAAGGTTTTCAGAAAACAATTTACAACTGGGGCACGCTGCTGGAATATCTAACGAAACGAAAACCAACCTTATCCTAAAAAGTAAACAACAAAATCAAGCCTCGCGAAATTCACTAGAAATGTAAACCAAAGAGGAACGCAATCAGGAACTGCGCAAACTATGGTTCATGTAATTTCATTGAGGGTAAAACGTTATTTACTGTGTATAGATATACATACATTTGATATTGTCAATTTTCCACTATGTGATGTACTTTAGGAAGTGTACGTACTTATGCACAAGTCAAAGAACATGTAACAGAATTGCCTTTGTGTTATGATCGTAAAATAGAATTGGGACATTGACGCATATTATTTATTTATCTAGATGAATCTTTCGCGAATTTCCCCAAGGATTGTAACGTTACAGATATTAATGTATTTTAATCTTTGGAAATACACAACCAATTTTTCTGTCAGACTTTAACTTTACCTAAATATATCTCAAATTAAAAAATAACACAAATAACATTTTTCAGTTTTGACAAATATTATTATTGTTATGACAACGTGCTCGTGTATTTCATTAGCCCACCATATGCACTGCACTCGTTTTTCAGCTTTAGCGATCGGCTAATTTTCTCACGAAGCACTTCCAGCTTCCATCCATTTTCACTAGCTAATTCGTTGTTATTTCAGTCAAGCTGAACTTTCCCATCCATAGCAGGTTTCATTCGTTTTGAAACGAATTGTTTCGCACCAATAGAGCGGTTCTTCTATATAATTCTATGTAGCTAGGGTCTGCGGGTTCGCTAGGCCCGTGTAGTTAAAATAACTACCCCCTGCAGGCTTATTTTCATAATTACATTTTTTATTCGAATTACAATCGTATTCGCTTGTATATTTTATATTTATATATTTGTATCTAAAATTATGTCCCATTCTATGTCATTATATCTTTTATCGCCATGCTAATAAATATCCAAGTGATTTGTGTACAAACGTGAATTTATACACATACCTGGTTACACTTCGCTCAAACCAAAATCAAAGTACGTAAGTTTTATTTGCACGATGCCTTAATGAAGGGCAAACCTCTAATGTCTATGAATTACTGTGTTCTCGCAGAAAAGCACACATAGCGTCTGTGCCAATATACCTACAGGGAAACGTACATCTGTAATTCACATGTGTTCCAGCTAGTTGTTAAATCTGATGCGTTTCGGTGATCGTTGGTCACACACACGTAATGTAGGATTAATTAAATTCGTATCCTCGACGTCTACCAATTCGTCTGCGTGGCTTATCAGAGATTAATGATTGTCGACATCGAAGCCACTAAATCTCCGTAAAAGCACTTGAGATCCGAGCCGGATATTGGTAAATCATTCGAACTCGATTTTTATATTCTAGATGATGGATATAAGGCTATAGCGTGTATAAGTTAGACCTGAATGAAGGCTTATGGCATCAGATCGATGAACGATGGTAGAAAATCTCAGTAACTAAATCAAGAATTTTAATATTGATTTAAGATTTAATTTCAGTATTTAAAAGAATTTTTCATTTATACATAAAAATTTGGAATCATTGCGAATTCCTAATAAGACAAAATTTGTAAAAAGATCAACTTAGAGTAGCGTTAACTTAGAAATTTGTTCGTGAAAATTCTACCCAAATAAAGGAAACTAGTGTATAGCATTGATTTCAATGATAAAATTAAAAGAAGATTTAGACGTACACGACATAGAACGTATTTCGGGTATTAATACAGTTATTAACTAAAATGTTAATGAATTAACGTTTAATCGCTAATAATAATTTATTTAATCTGTAATAGGAACAAACGTCGTGTCAAAGAATTTTTAAACTATACAAGATACGACTTTCGGAAGAAGTAAAATATGTCTATATAAGAAGCATAGGAACGTGAATTGTACTAATTTATCATTTTTTCTAGACATACTATTATCACTGCTACTTCAACTGATAATCGTTTACATTAATTAAACTGCCAAGTAGTTAACCACCTTCATTTTCTTGTAATTTCTCAACTTTAAAGCTACGGCTATACGATTAGAACTTAACTTTTCAGAAACTGAACGATTCAATTTAATAGAATTAATCAATTCAACTTTTACGTGTCTCGATTTACACTACAGCTAGCAATGTTATTGGTAGATTCAGATGAGAATGATAGTAGAATAGAAGCTGTTCCTCTATTAACCGTGTATCGAATAAAGTGTCGTAATTAAATCGTACTTAGATGTGTAGCGGAAAAAGTCCGAAGCAAAATCTGTACTTGCGGCGCTTCGGACTTCATCTGTCACAACAACGAACAAACACTAACATAGGATTCTATGTTACAGATTGTGTCGTACTCATATATGGGGTTAGGGATGTACGTCAAGAAAATTGGAAAAGTTATTTTCGATGCTATAAATATGAAAATGAACATAGAACTAAATCGATTACTTACTTTGCAAAAGATGAAAAACTATCTTTAGGGAGAAATGATCGAAGTTGATTGCAAGTTCGAATACGAAAAAGTCTAATCTACTAGTAAGAAGAAATTGAGTAAGTTACAAAAAGCAACGTTTACCGTTCCCTATCGTTCGTTCCACCTAATTGATCAATCTCTGACAGAACTATTTCCTTGAGTCGATAGTTCCGTTTACACTTGCGCCTTAACTTCGTCATAAATATTCCGTCCTTTACCTTTACAAGTATTAAAAAATGATCTTTCGCCATAATCGAGGAATTCAATTTCTGATTGTTCTCCAAATTGATATCTTTCAATAATCTCTATATTTGGATAATCGCAATGCATTCAGCCAAAATTTTCGAATAGCAAATCTCCTCAAATATATCAAAGGGACTACTCAAATTGCAAATTGAGCCGATCATAATTAACTATCGCGTTACGTGTTAAATTCATTTACATCTGGGATATATCGACGATTGTTTCATAGGAATTTCCTGTATGCGTTCATGCATTGAGCCACACAACAATGGCGCATGTAACAACCAGAACAAGAGCCTGTTATATCATTGGTCCTGTATATGAGGCCGTATCGTCAGCTTATACCGTACTTGTTCACCGAGTAATTCGCGATTGCCGAGTTGCGAATTAAGGTGAATGACAGTGATGCATAAGATTTATTGTTCTCGATCGTCGACTGTAAACGGACTGAGCAGTTAACGAAATGTATCATGAGAATAGAACACGTCGCCGGATACACAAAGAACGTTGTATCTACTTTTTGCTTATCGCGGTAACTTGCTAACTGAAAGGATTAAAATTTCTTCGGCGATGTGAATATACGAGCAACGATGTTCTAGTTGTCAGGGATAAATAGTTTAGGCGAATACAACGTTCTTAATTTCGCTGGGAGCATTAAGAACTCCTACGTGAATTGAATTTCAAGTAGGGACGTGAGCATCTCGCGAAGATCCGGATTAAAAATTACCTGTATATCTGCTATTAGAACACGGAATTTGGAGTTTGCACTTGTGTGACTTTCGTATTGCCAAATCTCCACCTTTCGTCTTTATCAATTACAATTTCTTTACAACGATGCGCTTTAACCTTTGATAGATTAAAGTATCGCGTACACGTAAAATTTGATTTGCAATCTTTTTTCCATCAATTCGCATTACCAAATTTTCTGTGTTTTCGCACTTCGTTGGTTGAAAATTGAAGAGAAATATTCTTCGTTTAAATCTCATAAAACTATTAAAGTGAAAGTTTGAATCGTTTTAAGAGAAATTCTATCGATATCACGATATTAATTGAAGATTCAAAGTGACTATATTTTCGTCAATTCTAAAGAATTGCTAAGATGAAACCGTAGATTGTTTCGAAAGAAATTCGATCAATATCGATCGATTACGCTTCGAAGAACAAGAGGTCTTTGCCAAGGGCTGTCCTTTAATTGCATCAGCGAAATATTCTGCTCTTGACATTTTATTCTCTCTTAGTCACGAACGGTAAACCTCGAAACCATTTAAATCGCTTAAACGAACGCATTCTGCATTCCTGCATTTTTTAAAGGCGCATCTTGTTTCATTGGGTCACTCGAACACGTTCTAGACCGACTAAACGAGAGACACAACATGTAGAAATACTCGTTCTCCGCGCAATTTTCGCAACTTCTCTGTTCCACAGCGCACTTTCGACCGCGATATTATCACTCGCAAAAACCGCCACACTTCAGCACATCGCACACGAGTCTGAATTAAGCGGTGGCTTCCAGCAACGGCGGACATAATTACGATCGCGCTTCGAATGACAAACGTTTCGAACCAACTTTGCGTTAGGCGACAAACTACGTCGAAATAACCGCAAACGAACATTTCTCAGAATTTTTGGCAAAAAACTAAGAAATAATAACGAGAATGAACGAAAAGGGAAACAGTAGCGTAATATAACAGTAATATAATGGTATATTAAATAAAATATTATTACATAAGTTCATCGAGTCTCATGTGTTTTCCTGAAATAAAGTCCTGCAAAAGTACACAACAAATGTTAGTACCAATCATGAAAATATAAAATTCGGCCAAAAATGTTTGCTATTCTAAAACGAAATTTTACTTACACTGGCTCACGAAAATACTTAAACACTTATCATAGAAAAATTGTATATTCATACGCTATGTGTTATATGCAACATTTTGAACCTCTATCAGCACTGTCATAACACCGTTTTGATTCCATTGGTAAAATTTGAAACCAACCTGTCAATGGATATTGAAATAAGACATCTATCGAAGACATATTTGGTAAAAAATCAATTCTACAACATGAATGATCATCCGAAGCATATAATAAGCGTTAAAGATGGTTCCACTGAATATCGAAATCCTGAATACGATGAACAGTTAGTTGTTTAAATGATTTTATGATTTTTACGAAATATGTACGTGTACCAACTATTTCGTAACTTTCATAGGCATTTTTAAAGTTGTTTTAAACTTTATCAACGTAATCATGATATCCTCCTGGTTCGTGTTATCGTCCCAATGCAATTTCAAAATGTTTCATATAACACTGATAACGTATTCATAAAACTCACCTAGAAGTGTCCACGGACATACTTTCGTAAGTAAATATTTCACCACTTGTGAATTCTCACCATTTTCTCTTGCCGAAAGCATGCGTTCTCTCAGAATCATTCCAGCAATGTATTAAGAAAACAGAACGTTCACCACTGCCACTATTAACCGCACATTTCTCATCCCCTAAGGTCTGATTCCCTTGCTCGTTGAAGGAAGCAATAACACTTAATGACCAACGAGAAACGGGAAACCGAGTGAGACATTCCTACACGGGTATCTATGTAGAACAAGTCTCTGAGCGCGTAATTAATTACTGGCGCCACGTTGCATCAATTCGAGGGAACCTTTAACGAGGCCTCGCGTAAATCGTTGTAGCCAGAGTGAAAAGTTGGTTCCGCAAGAATGTGACCGCATTTATCCTGGCGTTCGACTTAAAATCGGGAATGTATTCATCGTAATGCGACGTGTGAAAAGTCTGAACTCCCCCGTTCTTCGCGTGAAACTCATTTAGTGGGGGGAGAAAAAGCACCGCGTATAGAGTGTTTTCAATGGCAGAAAAGTCGGAGAAGTACTGGAGGGTTTACGCTAACGCGACTTGTCCCTCTTTAGAACGTGAAAGCTCGCTCCTCACTGGAGAATTTTTGTAACCGTGAGAAAAATTGTGCGGTGAAAAAAATGAGGAAAGATCGTCGCGTGAATAAGCGAACGGTATATGTGGCGCGATGAGGAAAATTGTGGAGAACTCCATTGTCGAATTCTCGGTGTAATGTTGAAAACTGACAATCCTCGATTTTTATGGAAAGTTTGATGGAAGTGGAATCTATTTTGCGGATTTTAACAGACATTCAGATTTTCTTTACGATCGTCTAAAGATACTGAGACAGGAAAGTTTAACTACAGAGAATAAGCTTATTTAGACATTGAAAATCCAATTTTCACTGGACAGAGATTTAAAACTAAGGCTGAACTGCGGCGTATTTCCGTATAATATATTTTAAATTTTAAATCATCAGACAAATGTTTCAGCATACGAGTAGTTCATTGATCGATTCTGTAAATCGAGAAGTTAAAAAAAGCGGCGATTTTGCAAACGTAATTTTCTAAATTTACCTTGCAATTTGCTATTATTTGTATCATCTTGTTGGGATAAATGAACTTGTAAAATGAAGTAATTTGTTTCTTGAAAGCTGAACGCATATCGTGTACATACGGATAACGAAACTGACAAATTAACGAAAAGTTAAGTTATAGCATGATCGCTTTCGTAATTTCTCAAGATATGAAATTTCCAGTGATTGAGGAAAATTATCGGACGGTGGTCTACATTAACTTTCTTAAAGTTGCAGTTCAAACTTTGAATTATTAAATAGAAATAAAAATTTCAAAGAAAGCGATCCACGATTAGAATTTCATTTACTTTCATCTTTCTAAACAGACACGTTTTTCATATGCTAATCGCTATAGAAGCTTAACTGGGCTGAAACAAGGCATTTGACAGAGTTCGCAGTATTTTTACGATTGGCAATTTGTATTAAAAATTTCCATAAACTTTCCATTTGCAGACTTATTCTTGCTTGAACTTATATCTTGACTGAAGATTCACCCCTATCAAAGCGAGCGATCGTATCACGGATAATAGCAATATCCCAAGCTCAAAGCGGTTAGTAGGCGTAGCTAGAAGTAATCGAGTTAGCCAGCAGCGCGAAATTAACATAATCTACTTTTCACCCGCCTTATGTGATAACTACTTGGAAATCTCTTCCCTCGGGAAGAGCCGCGAAAGTGAAGAAGACATTGAAATATATAACACGGCTACATAATATAAGAGGGATAGCTACGAGAGCCTCCTAACTTCAAATTACATTGTGCACGTACCGCGATGAGACGAGGCGAGATGGAAACGCTTTCGATTTCCATAAAAGTAGTACGGTCCTCTGTGGAATCTGACAGTCCCATCGACGAACACGCGTACGGACAGAAAACAAGACTGTCAGAAAAAGCAATCTGAAAATTTATGAGAGCAGAAACTAGACAAAATTCGAGCTCCTTGTTACTCTGTAACATTTTGTTCGAATCCATATATTTGTGCCTGCGAAGTTTTCTGGAAAAAAATTTGATTTTACAGGAAGAATTTGGATTTAACTATCGATGATGGTATAATTTCCAAGAGAATCTAAAAGCTATTAATGTTCTCCTTATATGGAAGTATTAGGTTGTCCCAAAAGTTTCTTTCGTTTCATAAGTGAAATAATAGATGCACAATATTTCTTATTTTATATTATTTTATGGATTATTGTATAATACATTTTGTAGTGATAGAATAAAATAGATACTTACTTATAAAACAAAAGGAACTTTTGGGACAACCTAATATAAGTCGATTAATTGTAAGAACGACTCACGAGTGAATAGATCGAAATTCCTAACACCGTAATTAAGCAACAAAATATTATTATGATATTTATTTGCGTTTTAATTTGCACTTTATACAGCTACAATATACAAATTTCTGAAGAGAATTCTAAGCTAATTAGGAGCATAATTCCAAAAAAAAGCAAATTTAAGGAATCAGTGAGTTAGCGACTTGCAATTTTACTAATGCAAATATATAATACGGTCATTTTACTGGTGAGAATGAGATATTACTGTATCTGACCATATGTTATGGGGTCAAATTGTAAATCTGGAGCAGTATTATTTTTTTACAAGTAATTAACATGTATACCGATTGGTTTTGAATTATTCGGAAAATTATTTGTCGAAGCGGCAACAACGGCTTTCAACGAGTTTGATCAAGTGATATACGAGAATTAATAACGTGTTAACACAAGCTGCGTCAATATTTACGACCATGGAGTAATTAATTACATACTTAGTAATTGGCTGCTAAATTTGAATCTACCTCGACACTGTCAACCAAAGATATATAAATTATCTGCGGCTGCTTGTTCATTCAGGAGCTAATTATCAAAACTGAATATACCTTTTGAGTCCCAAACGAAAACTTTGTAATTATTATCTAGCGTGTATTATATATAAAACATCATAGTAAATAGAATAAAAGATTCATAACTTAGACATTTGTATATTATTCGATATTCCAGATAGTTACTAGGTTATAAGATATGAAACGTTTGATCTCGTTGTATTAACTTTTACCTTCCAATAAATATTTCTACCTTCATAAACGTATATCCTTTTAAAGCTGAGAACTTTCTTTCATATACGACTTTAATTTTTTAACATTTATGCGTGTAACGAAAGATGTACCTTTGGGATGTACTTTTTAGGATGCAATAAAGTATAGATCGTGAAACCTCGGATATATGTTAAACGAACAGTTGAAGTATGTAGTTGCAATCTAAGTAGCTAATTACAATTTATGTAAGAATGACAATCTATTTGGTTATTATTTTACAATATTATTTTTGTCACTATTTTTTGTAAAGATTATCCAAAGAACAACCCGTTATCCGCTACAACAGAAAATTTCTAGCAAACAACGCACACTCACGACATTTCCACTTTTCATTGTTTATCTATCGAAGCTTTTAGCCAGAAGAATTCCACTGCAAAAAGATTTAAAGTTTCTCGAGATTTGTAGCACATGTCATCGTCTCACAGTCGCTTAAAGCGTAAAAAAAGTGAACTAGCGACAGTTGCTATACCGCAATAGCGATGCTACTGAATTATTTACCAGTTTCTCTACGGAATTCTCTGCCTTCGTTCCACCTTTTTATTTGTTGTCCTTCCTTTTTTACCAATTAACGATGTTAAACAGTAATTGCACTTAATTCGATTACAAAAAATTCAGTGCAGATTGTTAAATCAGCAAATGTTAAAGCAAATGTTAAAACTCGCTTTTCTTCTTAGAAATATGAAATAATTTTCATACGAAACTATCGATTATTGAGAACATAGAGTGGCATATAGAATTATTCCGAATATTAGAATAAATGCTCGACATTTCATCTGATATTTCAAGCTTCGAACGAAAAAGCTTTCTGCTGAAAGCTTCGAAGCTTGATCGTTATATTATTTATTCCTCATTCTTTTGTTGCGAGGATTCATCGAAACATTTATGCTGTTATTTCACCGTGCTCTATTTTCCACTGAAAATAAACCAATTATTTCATGAAAAATAAATTCTCTGTATCGATATTACTGGCTTGATATACCTGAAACTTCTTTAAAATATCGCGTTACGAGGTATAATAGGATGGAACTGTCTCAAACGTTAATTACATAGTCTCCATAATTAAGTCTTGACCGTTTTTCTAAGAAAACTTGATCGGATGTAATATCCTTTGTGTCTTTTGTTTGATACGCTCAGACAAGGAAATCGATAAGCTTTTCTACTGCGAGAGAAGATTTTTTTAAAACGATGAAATACATTATTGATGAAGATTGATCGCATTTGACAAATAATTCCATCCATCAAATTCTATTGCTGCAAATCCTTCTTCCCCCTCCTTCAATCTTTGTTATGAAATTCCAAAGTTTTCTGACTCTTTCAATGTTTTCATTAATTTCGTTCTTCTATTAAATCTATCCGATTTCCTTAAATGAACTACTTTTCGTACCATTTTTTCTCCGATAAATTGATTGTAAATTGATTTTCTAATTTCGCCGAGTTCTCGAGCGAATCTACGAAAATCGAATGGAACGACGACGAAATAATTATCTCAGGGTGATAAAATAATTACAGGAGAACAATCGCGCGAACATTGACTGTGGCTGACGTTTCACAGATCCGTGCGCTCCCTCGGCCCTACTTTTTAGAATGCGAAATTCAGAACTGGAACGAACGGGACACGAATTCGCTGGAAAGCTAAGAATCGCTCTCATTTATTCCCCCATACGGGAAGAGGGAATTTCGATCAGCCACTCGGCTGCCAGAGTCGGAAATTAAAGCCACACAGGTACAAATAGAATCGAGAAGCCACAGCAGAAAGACCTCGTTGAAAATTCATCTCTCGCGCTTTCACAACCTTCGATCGATAATTTACTTCCAGCTTTATTTCGTTTCTTTGCCCTCGCCCTTTCTACTTTTTTAAATTTTCTCTTACTCACCTGTTGCCGTTACGTTCTAACGCATATTTGATCTAAGACAAGTAACCGACTAAGCTTAATTAAATTAATTAAGAATTAATTCCATATCTAATCGTGTTTTCGCATTACAGTTCTCTTTTACTTTTTACCGGCCACACGAAACGCTGCTACCTGCATATATCTGTGTTATTTTCACTTGTTAGCTAGCCACTTGCCCTCTTATTTCAAGCTTTATTTAAACTCCGATTTGCTATCGGCACCAGCTATTAGTTTTATAAAACAATATAGAATAATATAGATTTTTAGAAAATATATATAATATAGTTTTATAAAACAATATAGAATAGATCAGCTATTGTCACCATGATTAGTCCATCATCAGGTTCTTAAAAATCTTTCCTCACATGACTTTCTCTCTACACACCACTATGCCAGTCCTAAACAGTATTATTTGTTTCACTGTCTTTCGTAATTTAAGCTACAGAACAATTCATAACACATACCACAAATTCATGCGGCATGTGAGAAAAAAATAACTACATTTAGTCTGAATTGGTATACTTGAAAGGGAATTGCTATACATAAATCTTCGCCGCGAAAAATCTCGGAACAACTAAACGTATTAAAATCTCGAATATCAACGCGCAACAACATTGCATCGATATTACCGTGAGTTCGAAGAACATACCATGGTATTCAACAGCTGCTCTTTCATTTTAACTTTTTAAGTTTATTAATTCCTCTGGGACGTCTCTGTGTCTTCTGTTTCTCCAGAGCAACAGCTTTGATCGGGACTATCGTATCGTGCCACCTCCAAAAGCACAGAGAAACTCGTATTATCGCGTTCGAAGATCCATGAAAATAAAGTATCGTCTTCTATCGCTTGAAGGAAGACACGCCAGATTGAGCTGGCTCGAGGATAGCCATCCTAATCGAATACACGTCGATCCATCTTGCGTCCTTCGGATAAGAAAGCCACAGTACTTCCATTGATGCACCTGCATGACTCATGCGCGTATACATATGCACCGTAAGCTAGTACGTATCTAGAGACTTTGATCGATTGGTTATGAAATACACAAGCACTTTACCAAAGTGTAGAAATTAACACGTTTGTATGTTTATGGTATGCGAGTGATATCATCTCAGATATAGAAATACTTTATACGACCCAATTTTATAGTATAAATTATAGGTATAAGATTTCAAGTAGAAAGATTCGCCATTTATGAGATATTAGAATTTAAAAACTCGATTGTTATAAGATTAGATTGTGAATGTTCGTTCTTTTCACTTCTTTAGTTACACAGCTAAAGTTCATAAGAATATAAATTTGCATTAACATCCATAGTCTATTTATGATAAATCACGTAATGCATATGTGTAAAATTGTATAATGTAGGAAAACTATTCGAATTAACTACGAAAAACGATTTTGTTATGACATGTTATCTTCTAAAAATCAATTCCACGGTATCGTAAAATATTCTATTATGCTCTTTTATTAATTTTATAATTTTTTAAGCAAATTGCACCTTACTGAAAATAAGTGTTTCTCGTCAGGAATTTTTATTGCATACATTGCAACTTCGCACACATTTTTCCAACAATATCGATTGTTTTTCTTCTTCTCTTTTTTTCTCAAGAATTTGTCTTTGCAATTGAATTTATTCTGTTCCTATGAAATGAGATTCTCTAGTACGTAAATCCTATTGAGTCAAAGCTGACAGATATCCCTCAACAGGTCTGATTGGGTCAAGTAAGATAAGGGTCTCAAGAGTGGATTTAATTTTTTGACTTGAATTTCAGTCGACCTTGTTCGTGATGTGAAATCCCATAAATCTAACTTAAGTCTTACTCAAACTTTACAATCTAAATTACATGTATAAGCTTTCAAGTAGAAAGACCTGTCACTGGTCAAACGTACTGATTGAAAGTAGAACATAATATTTTACTTACCGTGTTGGTTGACTTGATTCTATAATACCGTGTAAAGTATGTATATGTTATAAAAGCTTCCAAGCAGAAAGAGTCGCTACTGGTCAGACGTAAGTAATTGAAAACAAATATAGTATTCTACTATGTTTATGTTATTTTGTATTTTGTACGTCAAATATTTATTGGCGGAATGTCCTGTAACTCATAACGAGATAGGCAATAGCTCGGCATGAAAAGATAAGTTCAGCCTTTTTCTCTAGAAAATGAACTTCAAATATTTGCCTGGTTGATACAGCCAGCCATGTATCTGGATTTAACAAGAAAATATTTAAAATAAATTTCCTCGAAAACAAGGCATTGTTATTAGAACATTATGTAATTATGGTATGCATATATACGAAATAATATTGTTCCATATTCTCGATTTATTTTTCTATAAACGATTCAATTGATTGAACTTTTGAATTTCAATTCTTCGCAAAAATGTTGCATATTTCTGATTTATTTTTTCATACAGAAGCAATCAATCCTTTCTCGCTTGTATCACCAATTATATCCTATATCAGCTTTATATACATTTCATGCACTTTACATTATTAAACTTGTTGAAAGACTCGTTGAAATAATCTCCACGTCAAAGTAGACGCTATGTTTAACCGTTGTGAACAGTAGCAATTACGTAAAGAAAACATTCTAACAAATCATCAAGCAGCGTTGCTCGTTCCAGCATACAAACTAATGAGGCAGTTAAGAATTTCTTGCTGAAATGCCGCCGGCAACTGTGCTCCGATAACTCTGACGGTATTTTATCCCGACTCAAAGATTTCGTATATCCAATCTTAGCAACTGCATTGAACGTATACTGGAACGTCAGAAAAAATTCCTTTGAAGACTACTTCCAAGTCAATTCGAAGCATATCTTCAACCATTTACCCTTAACCTTAACTAGAACTTGGAACTTCTTATATTTCTATATTTGAAACTAGAATCTTGCAAAGTTTATGTCTTAAATTCTCGCAAGCTTGGCGCGCTGCAGCTATAAAATTTTGAACTAGTACGTAACCTGAAGCATCCGCAACTTTGAAATCTCCGAGTTTGCAGTCGCGAACTTCAAAATCTTTCGAGTCTCGGCGCAGATTTCTCTTTGAGATCCTCGGAGCATCGAAATCCTAAACGTCAGCCTTCCCAGGCACGTTCGAAAAATGGCAGCTCGGTGAAATTAAAACGGGAAGCAGAAAGCATCGGTTTACAAAGGCTTTCTTCCAAGTACGTTTTCCTCGATGCTGCATCTCGCCTCGACAGTCTTTTTCACCGATGTTCTTTAGTCCGAGAACAGACGTGCTAACGTTACACAATGAAAAAAATGAATGGGGCCAGCTACCAGGCAGCTACTGCCTGCAGGTGTATATTATATACAACTCTATCAGAGTAGGAAAAGAAAGAAAGGAGAGATATATACTGGGTGTCATAAAATATATAGGGCTATTTATGCCTCTCATAAACCAAACTGATCGACTCTACCTTTTATCTATTTTTTAGTTAAATTACATAAATAAATTACATAGGTACATTACTGCTCGATGCTGAAGCAACAAAATAACTTCTTACTTTCATCAGTTCAGTAAGAATGTGACACGAATAATAGCGATTTCAAGGTAAATTTAAAGAACAGTGTGTGGATTCTGATACGTTCATGGAAAACTTGAACATGGGAATGTCCACAATATAAAATCCAAAGCGTAGTGCTTTTTGCGCTATTCAATGAATAAGACAATTTTCTATACCAAAGATCCATTTTTTTTTTTCATTTTCTCTCCATTTTACCATTTACAGAGCTGATCCTATCCATATATAGCTCCTGAAGGACACATGCAAATTGCAAAATTTTTGGCATAAAATAGACTTGTTGATAGTTTCAAAACTAAAGCTCGAATGACATCATCGTACGTGAACTTTTTTTTTCTTATATTGATATCTACAATCGAATCTGTATGCAGTACTCAATTTTTTACCGACATCCTGTATATATCAGACAAGATGCAGTCGGGACGAATTACGCGATCTCTCATCGAGAGGAACCGGTCTACCGAGAAATATTCTTGCTTCTTCTGCCAGCTCAACTTCACCAGTTAGATTCCAATGGTAGAAAAAGGAGGTGCAGAAACCGAGCAGACGTGGAAATGAATGTGAAACCGAACGAAGATTCATAGCCCAACGGGAAACCCTCTTACCGCCCGCGTGTTGAGCCTTTCGTAAACATTTGCACTGTCTATGTAGAGAAGCGACAGCTAGTTTCCTCCACAAATATTGCCATGATCCTTATATATGTGTATGTGTATGCGTATGTGTGTATCAGTGGGGAATCGAAACGATAGAGAATCGAAAGATAGAGAATTAGGAGGATCGTGCGAAATCAGCTAATTTCTTGGCCACGAACCGCCCTGGGGCTAAATTATAGGTCTGAAATTTGATAAGAAGCAGCTAACTGAATGGACTGGTCGGAGATCGATTCCAAGTCCTGATGAAAGCAAGCCGGAGGTAAAAGCAGGATTCTTTTATCGAGCTTTAAGATCGCGTTCTTTCTCCGTGTAAAATCAGGGGAACGACGTTTATTCATGGAATTTTGTCTGCTGCTAAAATATATATGCATTTAGGACGATCGTGTCGACTTAAATATTTATAGAGTTATCTTCTGAAAAGGTAGAAAGGGATACACTTGGATTTGCTTCTTTTCGTTTCACAATTTCTTTCAAACATTTATATCTTGTTTGAATTATAAGCGTGGATTAGAAATGAAACACTTTTTTATAATTTAATACTTTTATACTTTAAAAAAGATTATCTTTATATACAGAAGATCCAGAGCGATTTACATTTGCATCGAGGGAAGGAAATCTACAACGATATACTATCGAAATTCGTAAATATTAATTAAATTAATTTCGACTTCTGACTGGATGATTGAAAACTGCTTGCAGACCTGCTCAGTTCTTTCTAAGGTATGCCAAATTAAAAACATACTTGTAATGTACGCGATATAACCACATGGTGTTCCAACTAAAATGTAAAGAACAAGAAACGAGAGGACGTGATGTGTACGTGTTACGTTTCATCAATTTCTTAAAAATTATTCTGCGTACTACGATGTTGGCCAAAAGTTTCGAAACAATGCGTGTTCTATGGAAATTAAGAATCAAAACAAAAATCTTAACTCAAAATGCAACAGAAGTATATACAGATAATTTCCAATTATCCGGATGTATGTAGAGAACTATCGCAGGTCTTAATATATTTATTAACCAGAATGTGAGTAAATTAATATTCAATAGATCGTAGACTATCTCTCGAACCTTTAATAACACGAACAATTGCCATGTCAAAGGGGTTTTAAAGCATAGAAGATGAAACTCTCAGGAAAATTAAAATATACGAAGAAGTGAAATAGAAACATATACAGTCAGATATACTTAAGACCATTGCTGCAGAAATTGTAATGAATTCCAAGTACAATACTACAACAATTGCTACAGATAATGTTCATTCACATTAATTGAGACATTCAGAAGTCCAATTAACCAACTGCATTTTCTACAAATTTCTCAATTTCAATAGAGTTATTTAATCGGTTTAGCTTTTATGCGAGTCAATCTACAGTACGACTATAAAATCTACGATCTACTGAAATAAAGAAAATGTACATTTTCACAATCCTCAATTTTCGAAGCGAACATTAAAGAAAAAAGGAAAGAAGTTTCCACTGTTGAATGTTAAATGAAATTACTATTACCGTAATTGCTACCAATCCCCCGAGAAATGTTTGAAATAATCAGGCAGACAATTAAAGGGAAACGGTCCTGACCTTTTTATTAGCGTTGTAACCGACATCCTCTTGGACCTGAAGATCTGCACACCGAGTAATTAGACACCTGGGAGTGTAAAGATCCGCGTTGAGTAATTAGTTTCATCGGAAGTCTGAAAATATCTTCGTAGTATGTTAACCTGAAAAACGTTGAAATTATTATGCACGATTTAAACCAGGGTAATGAGAACAATTTCAATTATACAAAGCTATGAATCGTGAAATTCTCAAGGCTGCCAAGGTTTACGAAGTATAAAGCGTAAAGAACGAGAACAGCTTGCGAAATCGCATTTGCGTACCGAACGAAATGCAGTATAATTTGTTGTTACAAATGTTAAACACGAGTTTAATCCTTTTCGGGCTTGTTATCGTTTAAGTCGCTCTTTTACGATCGATGGGTCCTAATTAATTAACCGACTATAAAGAGATTCGAAATAAAATACATTAAATGTATATTCGTACTTGTGATATTATTAAATTATAATTGTATTAAACGACGATGATGATATATTTCATTGAATACTAAAATAAAGAAGTTGTAACATTGCACATGTAAGAAACAAAGATACATTTCGTCCAATATTCTTCTCTGTTTTACTTATAAATTTTCCTATTTTAATAGTAACGATCATCTTATTAATAATTATCAAAATATTCCGTACAAAACAGGTTAAAATTATACTGTATTTTATATTATGCATTACCGTATTATAACTTCTACATTATATCGTGTCAAATTTATGCTTGATTCCCCTACTTAATTGCACTTTAATTCAAAGCTTAATTAAATCTAATCCCAAAATAAATCTGGCTTTACATTAGCGAAAATAATCTAAAAGTAATCTAAAAGGAATTACATCTAAAACGTAATTACTTTGTAATTTTTGTAAGCATCTACACTAAACCATAGATCGAGATCTTTCGGACGACCTACCAACGTAGCTAATTATTATTATCACCATTAGCTAATGCGAATCATTAATTAACGAAACAACCGGTTCGCGTGAATTTCGACGGTAAAATTTGTCAAATTTCACACTTCGTGAAACGTTAACGTTGGTATAATACAATGTGGTAAATTTTCTATTAGGATAAACCGTCCAGCTGGGACATATATATAATCTCACGGTTCGATTCAGCGCCGTAAGCAAATGTGAAGGGGGGCACCATCATTGAAACTTTAGCATAATGTCGTAAATTACGAACTGGAGTGGCTGTAATGTCCTTCCATCCTCGCAATTTGTTCTCGGTATTGGTGTACGGATAGTTAGGTCGAGTATACATATGAACCGATACGATTCAACAGGTGCTACTGTAGCATGCGAAACTACGCGAAACAGTGTGCCAGGCAGAAGAACCAGTCATGGAAAATCGAGCTTTTATTTAAGAGACATATGAATGATTTTAAAAAGAAAGAATTGTTAGAATGCTCAGAAATAGAGCGAATGATCAAAATAACATGTATTTGCCAGACGTTCAATTTTAATATTTTCTAAAAAAGAATGTCTTCTAAAGCATTTCGCATTTTCTATTTATTATTATAAAAATTTCTATTCCATTGAAAGTCTCGGTAGATTTCGTAATCAGTTAAGGGGGCGTTCTAGTCTAAAGGCATGAATTTTAGGTATTTTTTTAGGTGCAATAAAAAAAACAAACAATATTTTTACTATCCATTGTTTTACAAGATATTTGATTTGAAGATTAATGTTTAAAGAATACATAAAAAAAGTGAAAAAATTAAAATTTCAAGAAGTTACAGACTGATGAAATGAGTGGTGTCAAAAAAATGGCGCAGGAAGTTAATCACGATTGCAACCCTACGAGTATTCTGAAACAAAAAAACTGTTATCGTACTAACTGACAAAAAGTTGAAAAAACAATTTTTTCGCACAATTGCGGCTATCTGAAAAAAGAGAAGCTTTTTTACCATTTTTTTACCTTTCCGAATTTTTAAGAAATAGTAAAAATTGAAACATTGTAATGATTCTAGTTAGAGCGATAAAGAAGTGTATAGAGAAGACTCACACCAAATTTCAAGTAAATCGGTTCAATAAAACTTGAGAAAGCATGACAAGAATTTGGAAAAAAGTAGTTACGAGAAAAACGCGTTTAAAGTTTCGGGTTAAGTTACGCGCAGTATAAGCCATACAATGGTACTTTATAGTTACATTTTTTCAATCTGTGACTCTCGCTCTATACACTGGGCCTTCCTCTACTTCAAAAAAAGCATTTTCCGCACTTTCTTCTTTCGAACGAGCAGTTCTGGCTTCCTTTGAAGCGTTAGACGCTCGTATTTCTGAGCGCTCAATCCGGGTATTGTCACGTTTGACAGCGAACGCATGGGCTTTTGGACCAATGGCGATTCCCAGAACGTTCAGTATTTTTAAAATGGGTACAAAACCTTCATTAAAAATACTAACAGGGAGAAAAGTAGCAATTTCAATGATCCGCGTTCCTGCATGAATGTGCTTCGGAGCAAAAGTCCATATCAAAGAATTTAACGATTCGTTATTATTCTCAGTTTTAGAACCCAAACATCGTACAAATAGAGTATTTGCAGACAAACTTTCATAGATTGGCTTTATAATTTCCAATACATCGTCACTTAGAGGAGGATTTTCATGGACAAATTCATCGATAGTGCCCTCAGTCACAGCTTTTTGCTTTTTGTTCGATTTGTTCCGGCCGAGCCGGTTTGGATGACGCGTCACTAAAACAGCTATATCTCCAAAAATAATTTAAACGTTGAAAAATCCTTTTAAGGACATATTCTTAAAGTTGCAAGCTTTGAAAATATGAAAAAAATCGATTTTTTCAAATTTCTAGACTAGAATACCCCCTTAAAAGAAAAATATAAATTTTATATGAATGTCGTGCAATATCTGTTAGATTACTAAAAAAAATCCAAGTATTCAGAACTTAATAAGTTACACAGGTTTTCAATGGGAAAGTTTCTCGTCACTGAGAATTCCAAAGTAGTTTTTTCAATTTTACGATCCATGGTGGATAAACGAAAGTATTATAAATTTAAAAAGAAATATTAGTATTCAGGGTAAACTTTACACTATTCTCGTTTAAGATATCAAGTTAGACACTTGTTGTTTTACTAAAAATCCTCTTCTCGAATTAATAAATTATTTAAAAGTTCCCTATTAAATGTCTTTAAACAGCTTCAAAAGTTTGATAGTTCGTGAAAACTATAATATTTTATATTGTTTGAAACTAAATAACACCGAAACCTCGTTCACTTTATTCTACGCGCGACAATGTAATAATTTATTCGGCGCATAATAAACGAATGAGACTTTGTCAATTTAGCTGCGAATTTGTTTCTTTGTCGACGTTTTGCGAAACGTCCTCGCCATTACCATAAGCTGATTAATCGATCCGAGATAACCGACATAATAACGAAACAATTTGCAACGCGGTCCATAAATCGTCCTCGTTACCATATTAATTTGAAACGCGATCGACAACAATCGACGGACGGGTATCTCTACGAATTGATATAGAATAACAAATAAAAGCGGTCATATTGTCTTGCCAGCTGACACTATGAATTTTGGATGGGTTTAATTAATTAATTTCGCGTGGGAAACTCTTCAGGGATTCATGGCTCGCATGTTTCGCCATTCGAATATTTCATCAGCAAGAAAGATGAAACTGAAGTATATTTAATATATGAACTATATTATATGTATTATATAACACGATCGAAATGTATAATTTACTGTGTCAGATGTGCATCATGACGCGGAATGAAGGCCAATGTACAGTGGAACTTTGTTCATACGTAGTTCGCTTATACGAACAAGTAATCGTTTAACGTCAATTATGTGAACTTATAGCTGAGCGTTTACTATTCTTACTTACAGTTACACGAAGGCGTATTCCGACGTGGTCGACGTTCGATACGTAACTGAATGGAAATTGTCCTTCAACCTCAGTTATCCCAGTGTCAACTGCTATTATGGTATCAAATAAGAGCGAGCGATGGGTATAAGTAGCGAACCTTTATTACTTACGAAACACTTTGTCCCTCGACGTGTTTGAATGAACAAAGTTTCACTGTAATCGAGAAACAAATATAAAAAGAGATTCAAAATGTTGAAGTTCAATAATTATGGACTGTGAGCACAAAAATGTATCAATATATGATAAGGAAGAATATTTTGATTTATTCGATTCTTTATTAAAATAATCAAAAACACTTTGATGTGTTTTATTGACTCAGAAAAAAAAGAAATGTAATATCTAATGAAAGTCACAAGCTTCTGACAAGACAAGATCGAGAGATTTTCAATCGGCAATATAAATAATAATATGGGGAAATAATTCGTTAAAAATTATTGTTTTCCAAATAGTTCGTGAGATTAATAATTCGATAAAAGTTTATATAATGTCCTACTTAGTTTCGTACAAAATTTCTATTTCTCCATGACTGCCGTTAAAGATTCTTCGTTCTCCGTCTTCAATTTCCAAAATATTCACTCGAAAAATCAGTGTGTAAAATATATACAAAGCTTCAAAGTTAGTTAGAAAATTACGCAACAAAATTGCATTAGCCTTTGACATACGAGTCTCAAGTGACTTATCGACAAGTTTCCAACAGATATCAGGTTGATTGATCATTTATCGATAATAACATTCGTTCATATTTCAAGACCATCCTTTTTGAAATGAAATAGTACTGAAGTACTTTAAGTAATATTTAATTCGAATGACACTAAGCAGCACTCTCGTTGAGAATCTCTTGGTTAATAGAAAGAGAAGATTAAATATTCATCGACTTTGAAGTTTTTAGCGAAGCGTACTGAAGACTCGTGTTAGAGGTTGAAAAAGAAATGAAGAAATACACGTTTTTAAACTGGCGTTATTTTATTGGCACGTAAATGTCGACGAAGAACGAATAAGTTGTTAGAAACCATTTAAAAACATTCAGTCATTGTAATCGATAGTATTATTCTATGAACAGATGGTGCAAGACAAATTTACGCGATATAGAAATTATCGCCATGAACCTGCAGACAACAGTAATTATTGAAGACAGTATATTACATTTCCAAGATTCATGGTTTCGCTACGAGTACTTGTAAGTTAACTTGCAGTGAAGTTTCTTGCAGCATGCTTTGTTACTTGCAAGACAGTAATCACAAGTATAGGAATTGATTAAGGCAATTTAACAAAATCTTCTAAAATTTATAACCTTCCAAAACATTAATTTTAAGGATATTGGAAGAGAAATATTTGAAATTTTGCAAAGTTTACAAGCAGAAATAATAACTCTATCGTAATAAAGTTCCACATGCGTAAATTGACTGATTAATAAATTTACTTGTTTAACAACTCTATATAGTATAATATTTAAGGAAAAGAAATTAACGGTGCAGTGATATCGAAAAACGTACTTTCCTAGCGGTTTTCGCAAAGCATTGGAATAATTCGTCCGACATAGAGACGCAAGTGAAAGCAAGAAACGGAAGAACGACTAACATTTAACGCACCGTAAAACAAATCGACAAAATTTCCTTTTTAATGTCCCGAAATGTACAAAACTGGAAATAATTCGCAATTACTTCGAGCGCAAAATGATTCATATTCGTTGAACAAAAAGAAAACGTGGTTGACATAAAATATTCACGACCCAACGAATATAAATTACAAATAATAATACGTCTTACGCTATATAAAGAAATACGGTGCCGATAGCAACTAGGAATTTTATAATGCAGAAAATTCATTTCTCTATCTATTATACAATGTTTCATATGCACATAGTATATTGCGTAAGATAAACGGCAAATTAATAGATACTAAATACGTAAACGATCATGTATATATTGCAATTTAATTTATTTAATTCATTGCTATCGAAAATTAATTAAATCGCCTGTGTACTCGTCTTCAATCATTATTTCATTCGATTTGAAGTTGTTCAATGTTTGACCCCAATTCGATTTGATCCTAATTCGAATCGCACAGCGACGGAAAGTATTTCGGTCGAACATTTTGCAAAATAAGATTAGTTCTACCTTACATGTGCATTTACATATCAAACAACATGTGCGATATGCACAATTTTGAACGCTCAGCCAAACTGTAAAATGGTTCGACGTGTGACCAACCTTATTGTTGTTTATGGCATGTGCTATTGGAATTTGTATCGTAAGGCAAGCGGTTGAAGAAAATGAAACGTCAAATCAAATTCGTTCGTATTTCAGGAAAAGTTAGACAGGCACGTAGGATATAAGAACACGTTCGACAAGCCGTTTGAGGAACAAACGAAGAGTAAAATTGTAATTCGGTCTCTTCCAAAATCAGAAGTAAAAAGGAAGTCATCTAAAATTCCGTCACGAGATCCTAAACCGCAACCACGTCCCTGTTTCCAACAACTTTCGAAAAGATACACACAACTGAAAATTAGATTCGTCCGCGGTGGACCAGAGAGAAGGGAAATTCCGAAAAAATGGACAAGCTCGTCGCGTTGAAGCTTCGGCCGTGCTCTCAGACAGAATTAAAACGTTTCGGATTACGTGAAATTTGATTCACTCTCCCCATTTCCGATGTAAAAGAAATTGCGAACGAGATTCACAAACCCGACAAAATTAAAAGCATCCTGTATTGCCCGGAAATTAGATAATTTTTAAAATACGCAGCCTGCTATAACAACATTATGTACAACGTTAGGTAACAGCATCAAATAGATTCCATGTAAACGACGTTAGCTGGAAATTGTGTTCATTCATCGCAATTACCTTCGAAACCAATACCAGCAGCTATTAAAATTAGTGAAAATTGATGCGACCATAATTCAGAAATTGTTTCCAATTCTTTAATGAGATTTATATAGTAGAAATGAGAAATATCGCTCTTTAGGATGATGTTTAAAATGATTCTTGAGATATCGACGTTTAAAGAGAAGCGCGACTTGTAAGGAGTCGTCATCTCTGTCTTTGTCACACGCTCCTATCTCTCACTCGCTCTCGCACTCTAACCTACCCCAAGTTTGCACCGCGTGACCTAGTCTACGACAGAAACTGAGTCAGCACTATTAGGCTATTTGCATACTACTCGCATCGTACGCACTACGGGGGAGAAATGTGGGTCACGGGGTGCCGATATTTATTTATAATTTTCGTACGTAAGCAAATTGACATTGAAAACCCTGCCTTGCAAACTAAATAACCCTCCAACCCCGGGCGATATCCAAATCATCTACTACGTATTCTATGAATTTTTGTTAATTTAATTTGTAAATTATAAGTCAACAAACAAATATATATTCTTCTTTTTCCTATTGCATTAAAAATCTTATTACGGTAAACTTACGAACGATATAAATTTCCTTCGCGATCTTATACAGAAAAATATGTAAATCGTGGCGGTTAAAGTATCACTTTAAAACAAAATGCATTTTCAAAAACTTCCCTCTTTTATCCTTCAATCGTACTATTTTGTATTGTATAATTTTTCGTACTGTATTTGACAGTCGAAGTAAAACGATGAAAGACGGACATTTCTGTAATGCGACAGATTTAATCATGCTACTTTTAAATATATAATGATCGAAATTTAGTAAGAGACTGAAACCTGATAACGTGCTCGTTTCGAATTTAAAAAATGCACGGGACGCGACTAAAGTATGGAAAACTGAATTTTACGGGGAATATTAAAAGCTAACGTTCGAACTGTTCATCCTTTAAACGCGAATGCGTACATGTATCCCAGGAGTTAAAATCTTCATTTCTATTATTTTATATTTATGTCGTAATAAATGACGCGGCCACTTTTTCCAACGATCGTGACAAAAATTAATCGTAAATAAAAATGCATGAAACGAATGATTAAAAAAAGTATAATAGAGTTTTGATATATGGGCAATGTTATAAACTAGCGTGCTGAATTATAAAATTAATTTCTGCGTGTCTTGATTTATGTTCCAGGATCGATAAGCAATATAGACGGCGCTGAGTACAACTGCAACAAAACTGCAGTGCGAAAAGTTATCAGCGGAGTCGTTGGAGCAGCAAGCTCGGTCACATCCATCCAAGTTGCAAACCTTCTTCGACTTTTCCGAATACCGCAGGTACGTGCCACGAATTATAACTTGTTTAAAGTATTCCTTTGTATCGATTTCAGTTCCATGTCCATTCGTATGTACGATCAAGCAAGGCAAATATTTTTGTAGAATCAAGAACAGGAACCATATGACTAAGTGAAAGATCGCACACTCGATCAAATAAAACGAATATTTTTGTAAAATCAAGGACTGGAGCATTTTACTCGATCTAATCTAAAAATACCGAGTTCTAGATAAAAATTACGCCACTGATGAAACGATCACACATTCGATCAAATGAAAGAAAGGCTTTTGTAAAACGAAGGACAAAGGCATTCTCTATTCGATCTAATTTATAAATGCGATAACCTTAAAAGAATCGTATGACCGATTGAAACTTACGTAACATATTATGCAATGTAGAAAGATGCAGAACAAAATTAGGAGGAAACGTTTACACGATCATATTTATTCCAAGTCGAGACATGATTGAATAAAAAATTCACTATAAAAGAGTTTCGATCTTATAGATATTCTTCAGGAAAGAAGGATATGAAAGTTAAAAGACTTGCGGTTGCAATTTTTAAAAAATGAAAATATTAGCTAACTTTAGCGAACTACAATGCTTTGTTCTCAGCGAAACTTTGCGGAACTTCAAGAAAACCACGGCCTAAAATTGCTGTGCCGTGAAATCGGCTGTTACAGAAGTTGCGCTATACAATTCTTCGAATAAATAGAAATTTTAATTTCTGTTTGTAGCCACTGTAACGTAATCTCCACTAAATCTTCATATTCTTCTAAATTTCGATATTCCAAACTATCTTCATATTCGTGTCAATCTTTATATTCTAAATTCTAAAATTTAGCTCGCGTCCAACGTAAAAACTAAATCAATCTCGTTTCTACCTCAAGAAATACTGAAATAAAACGCACACGTGTAAGTTAACTGAATATAAAGAACGAAATAAAATTAGGGTCAGAAAAAGCCCTTATCACGCATCCGGCAACTCTTTCTCCCAACGCACCGCTTTCTCATAGTACTTCCATTTCCAGCAGATAGCAATCACTACCAACGAATAAGTTAACAGTATCCATTCGCGTGGCAACGATACTTGTTTAGCTACTTTTCTCTTATTCCTGGGCAAGCAAAAAGGATTACACACATCAAACTGGATGCGTGTAATACGAGCTTCCGCGGTTACCAACTTCAGGCTTTAGAAAGTACGAGATAGAAGTTAACCAGAGCGAAAGCAACGAACGTGTTCTTCGTCGATAACATCAGGAGGGAGAACAGAGAGCAGGTTCTCCGTCATTTTCTTTTTTTCTTGGCAATTTACAAGGAAGGAGCAAACTGGAGCGAATATTTCGTAAAATAAGTTGGATCGAAAGTAACGCTCATGGCACGCTATGAAATGAAAATTCGACGGCATAAGAAACTATCTTTGAACGTTCTTAGCGCGTCTTCTTTGTTTCGTAGTCCGTTCTTCTTCCGTTTCGTAGTCCGGTCGTTACCATCAACGCCGTCTACGAACGTCCTTTTGAAGTTGGATTACCACGTATTTTAGAATCTAACTCTCAGAGAAATTGTGAAACGTTGCCTGAAGAAAGAAACAGGAACAGAAGAGAAAAATGGAAAACGTTTCTGGAAGTTGCATTAAAATTTAATGATTCGGGTTTGGACGTAGAGTGAAAAATTCCAATGGAAGAGGGAAATTTCTGAACGTTTCTACGGGCTGCTTTCACGGGAAAGCAAGCTACAAATTTTGCATTTCGACGGCACAGAGAGAGTGCTGTTCTGTGTCTTGAATTAAGTGGCAGGAACTTCATCGGTCCATCGATATATCTTTGCATCTTTCTAGAATCTCCTTCGAAGTAAACTTTGACTTTTATTTAAAGAATCCTGACGGGAAATGAGAAGGCGAAGAAATTTTTTTTGGATGAACCAGAGAATACCGTCTTTTTATTGTTTTACCATCTCAGAAAGAATCGGATAATTCATCTGTAATGCACAAATTATCCGTCTGTGAGAGGACCCTGAATTTTTCTTTTAACTTTATTTCTAATTGCAATAAATCGTGATAAACAAATATACATTTTTTCAAACGATAAAATAGATGCATTTTACCAAATAATCAGCAAAGCTGCATGCATGAGAAAAATACTAAGCAACGCGATTAATAAAATACAGTAGAACAAAATATGTTTTATTTTATTTTATTTCGAATATTCTTATTCCCTTCGATCTTTAGATCTTTTTAAAATGTTCGACCCATCTTTCCAAGCCTTGAATCGCGAGTAGAATGAGGAATTTTCAATTAGTTTGTGCAACTTAAGCGGAGAAGAGCAAAACATCGTGACACGCCACTTCAAGGAGAATGTTACGTATTGGAACGGAACTAATTTTCCGTGGGAGGTGGAGCTAACATTTCGTGGAGGCGACAAACGCTTCGTCGGGTCATTGTATCACAGGAATTGCTCCACGGAATTACTCGCAGAATCAATTTGAAGATTCAGCGAACCATTCTATCAGGTGGATTTTCTTGTTGGTTAGTGCCTCCGACAGGATGCATAACTACCTTTCGCGTCACCGTCAGTTAAAATCGATATTGTGGTCTGTTATCGACGAGCTATGTTGTTATGTGATTACGTAAAAACTAAAGACGCGATAAATTTACCCAACATGCTCGAAGAGAACGTAAAAGGAAATTTGAAATTCAGATGCCTGTTTGTTGAAACTGCAGTTTGACAGTTCTTCTCTAACGCTAGATTTATCGACAACTAAAATATAAGGCTTGAAACCAAAGAAATGAAAAGTGGAAGATATATAGAAAACTATCGAAGCAATACTCTAATTTTACGTTCTAAATTTTGGTTATAAAAAGCACACAAGATCGACAGAAACGAGCCATTCTAAGTTTATAAAATTTCCACGAAACGTTTCGATTTTTTATAATAGACTTCTACAGACCGTGAAATTAAAAATTTCTGTATTCTGCGTACATGTAGGGATGTATTTCCCTCGTTATACATGCAAATACAATACATATATAATGCATACAATAATAATACACATATGTGTAGCTTTTAATAGACGAAATTTCCATCCTATAATATACTGCGAATATTTATATTGTAAATTCGGTTACATAATATCTAGATTATGTAATGTCTACGTTAAGCAGCTGACATTTACATGACAAATAAAAACCGACGTTTAAACGAAAAATAAGGAATTTAAATGTCATCGATAAAAGTATCAGATAATACAATCATCGTTGAATTACGCGTATAATTGATATCTCTGTATTAAATAAAATGAAAAAACAAGTTCAGTGCATGAGGCACGTTAACCACGCTATATCGTTTCTCCTGGCTGTACATTTCACTTGGCGTTTATAAAAGTCTCTGCTGTGCCTCGTAAATTCAAAAGCTGCCGGTTGATTTGCGGAATCGTATCGATTCATTGAGACCGCAATATCCTGCTATCCCGATAAACCTTCGTAGAGTATATTTCACAATGAATGGTGTATTAAAGGATCTTTATGCCAGTGGATATTAAATACCTCAATGAAATCGATTCGTTTTAACATCGGTCACTCGTACATAGTTTTAGAATACAATGGTGCATATCACACGAAGAGGTGAAAAATTTTAAGTTTGGTATGAGAAGAACTTGCTCGTTGGTTTCTTACGTAGATTTAGTTCTTCCAACGTTATAAATTATAAATTCGCACGTAAGATTCGAAAAAGGTTTTATCATGCATTGTGAACTCATTTATGCGTCTCGTATATAATACGATTATTATTTTTTTAATGTTCAGAGATAACAGCGCAACGTATCCGATATTAATTTTTTATTATAAATCTCATCGACAAGATAGCAAACGAAAATGAGGAAACTCAGGAAACGTTTAATTCTTAATTCTCCTCGTTAATGAGACTAACAAGAAGTAGATAAAAATTCCTATTACACTTCGAGATTGTCAAAATTTTGGATCTATTATAGACGAAGATATATAGTTGGCCAAGAATCGACAGTGGTGTAAATCTGTTTACTGTTATTACTCGTAAAATTCTGTTTGAAATTTATCATTACAAGAGATTTATTATATTTTTTGAAATTACGAATACCCATGATTCAAACTTTCATATCGCTATAATTTTTAACGTGTCATATTCTTCCAATGGATTTGAAAATTCTGCGATGACAGGAGTGTCACACAGAAATCCAAAGATACTACTGTGGTGTCGTGGACAAAAGGCCTAAGAGATATAGGGTGAACCATAAACAGTGTCGCGAGAGAACCGAGGTGTCGTCAGGCCCATCAATGTGTCGCCAGCCCTTCAATTGTTTAGTTTGGTAGAAAAGACCTACGCAACCCTAACCACGGGCAAATGAGAAACACGTGCGTGGTGGGCCTAAGAAGAGACAAAGGGATGTTAAGGGAAAAGACGAATTAAGAGTCAGTGTCAGTTAGAAAACCGGAGAATTAGTTGAGAAGCAGAGAGTGCGAGTTGCGTTGTCGAGAGAGTGTGGTCCGTGTGAGAGAGAGAGCGTTGGACGATGGTGAGGAGAGTTGCAAATTAACTATTAAGTTGTCTAAATTATAGTACGTTAATGTATTTAGTTCAAGTTAAACAACCATCGTTTCCTGTCTAATCAACATCTGTACAATCCATTCATCGTAAATAAATCAATAAATAATTCTGGTCGCTACAATAATAGTTTACGATACTACACTGCTTTATGCTTCTTATATCTCCTTTTGCAGAAAAAAATCGACAATATCCGTAGATATACATAAAACAGCATGAAAATTCAGCGGAGGCAATAAACAACTTCACATCATTAATCATGTGGCGAAGGTAGTAGTATCAGTGGACTTTAAACCGTGGCACATCGAGTTTCCATGTGCGATATTGCCCTTCCTCATCTATATGCGTCTTCGAGTTTTGCACACAAATCGTATTAATCAATCCAACGTAATTTCTATTTTACGTGACCCCTTTGTTGTATTTCTTTCGTGTGTCACAGGTGTAGAAATACAATTCTGCGTGGAGAAAAGAAAGGAAATTAAGTTTCTTGTCCTAAATGAATCGACTACAAAGTGGCAATTTTCGAATATCTAGATCGGCCTTAATGTCAACGAGGTTTGCAATTGTGTGACTTGTTCCTGTTTCTGTTAAACGTTAATTACGCATTGACGCGATGAAATTAAGGAATAAACAAAAAATGAATTGATCAGTTTCATTTCTAAGAGACTCATATACATACGTATTATTATTATTATTCGCCTTTACTGATTTTTAATTTCGCGAAAAAAAAAGATGTAAACGGAAAGTTAATTAAAATAAATAGTAAAAATTAAATAGTACTTTTACGAACTAAGAAAATATTTCTTTCTTATTCGCTAAAGTAAAAGTTGCAAATGAAACGTCAGTCCTTAACGCGTGCAAGAAAAGTCTCAAAACAGATAAATTATGACCCAACCTTCATCTACCCAAATTGATAAATCTTAGTTACCGCGGAGTAAACCCATAAAGAACAAGTATCATAAATCTGTCCATTACGCCTCGCTGGGAATAAAAAATGGACCGGACAAAGACAAAATTTCCGAATCCCTTCTCATTCTTCGTTAGTCCCACCGCTGTCACCCAATTCCTACGATTCGCTTCGTTCTTTTCAGCCAAATATCACCCTTTCTTCCCATCCCTCTTAGCATATATCGCCAAACCTTATTCGTATCCTGTACATATTCTTGGACAAGGCGACTTTTCTCTTGTTCCCTTTTCCACGCGTATCCAGCAGCTTGATTTTCCAGCTCGTTGTTCGTAATGCTGAAATATTCACAATGCCAATGGCTCGGTAGGTAGTTAGGAAAAGACGTATGCATCGACGAGCAATGGAACGTTTACGCACGCACAATTGCGTCTCATTTTTTGCTCGTTTCATCCGATACCTGTTTGTTTTTCGCAGGATGAAAGCGATTGGCCTCTGCGACGCGAATCGCGATCATCAATGCTCCTTTAAACACCGCTCGTCCAAGTTGCTGTCACCTATTCACGCTTGTTTAAGCGTAATGACCCTTCGTATAATCGTTCTTTCAAATCCACTGTCGTATTATGTTCATCAGTATTTATCAAGAACCGGTTTTAGTGGAACAAAGAATACACTCGTACATCGAGAGTGAAAAGTGACTATACGTGTTATAAAAATGAGACTCGAGTGTTGTACATATACCAAATGTTTCTTATTTAGTATCAATTTGTATTCCTACATATTTTATATTCGATTGGTTTTCAACCTATGCAACATGCGTGTAAGAGTTCTTGACTAAATTGAATTATGCGAGGGTTCGTATTCACATTCTACAAATTTGACAGGAAAGGTAATTTGATAATTGTCAAAATTTTGACGAAGATCAAACGGCAAAGTTGTGGTAAAGTTCTGTTCGCCAGATTGTAAGCATTTCCATGATATGAATAGAGAGGTAACAAAAATTTTTAAACATTTCTCCTGGCTGGAGAAAAAACAGGACAAAGTTATGAAAGATCCTGATGTACACGCGAAGCTACTGTGAGAGGACTATAAGGTTGAAAGTACTCAGGACGATAAATCAAAACTCTGTGCGGGTAAGAGAATATACACGAAACTGGGAAACTTCTATCCTGTTGCTCGACGCTCGACAGATTCGGGTTGTGAAACCCCCGAAAGCGTAAAGTTTTAAAGAGATTTCGCGAGGATTTGCAAAAGAGGAAGCTGGATCAGGAACACTATAAATCCTAGGCAAAAGACCGCGTGAATTTAATTTCGTCGGGTAATTTCTGACGGGTGTCTCTGTCTATTTTCGAAAGAAAGTATAAACTCGTGAAACAGAAAGACGGTGTAAAGGTACTATCTAAATAGAGCTTTGAGAATGAAGAATGAACTCCGGTAACGTTCCCAAGTAAATATAAATCAACCTACCCTCGAACAGTCTACCTGAGAGCCACCAACTCATAAAACGCGCCACAATATCATTTTGCGAATAAAAATAAAGTATTCTCTTTCGGAAAATTTTCGAAATGTATGAAACAGAAGGCAGCATTTGTATCCTACTTTAAACTGGGACATTTGTTCGTTAAATAAAGTTTATGATTTTTAGAAGACTTTTACTTCGTACGTTTCCCTATTTATGCTTCTTCCCCGCAAATATTCACCTTTTTTCTAAATTACCATTTAGATAATTTGAATAGTAACTCGAGGAATGTCGTCCTTAATTTGTGGTAGGAAAAATCTATAGACAATAAACCACGACATTAGGAAGCTTTATTCGCGACAGAATCATTATTTCTCTTTTTTATTTGGAATATATAACACATATTATATATTATATCGCAAGTCAGATCTCAATTTGCAGACTTATGAATTGGAACGAATAAAGTGATAACTTTCCAATAATTAGAAATTTTGTTCGAAGAGCGAATGCCTAGATTGAAAATGGAACGCCTGTAATAAAGGAATAATTTCATTTTTGATAAGTTAAGGAAAGGTAGGATAAGGAAAGCGGAGAAGGTTAATAAGTATAGTCTTCGGGAGCGATGCGATGAACTTAGGAAAATTTGTAACTGCCAAGAATTTATCGGCGTAGCTACTTTCTCATCCCTCGGAGTTATACGAGAGGTCAGCAAAGGGATGACGCGAACTTCCTCCTTTGGATTTAAGTTTGTTATTAAACTCGCACGTCTGACCTCACATACCTGTCAGCTTACTAACAAACTTGGCCTATTATTAGGTACACGTAAGGGAAAAGAGGCCTATCATGTTCATTACATCGGAAGAGAATGTTTAAAAAGTTACCTATTTCTCCATATAACTCATTTTCCTGAAAACTTCGAATTGAATCGTTTTAATTAGCACGACAGCAACGCTCTTTTATTTGACACGAGATATCCTGAGAAACGCGAAACGAAACTTGGAAAGTAGGTAGGTAATGTCGTTGTTTCGGTCAGACACTGGGGGAAATTACGGGTAATTAACTATGTATAAAAGTTGGCCAATTTCTTCGTTACAATTCCTCCTAAAGTGTTGTTAATAAGTAACGCAGAATGGTAGAACAGTTCTGTAAACAATTGAGACTCATCTTTATTTAAAATAGAGAATTGTGATGCTGATATTCTCTTTAGGAGTTTTTTCCATTTTTTGTGAACTTTTATTACTGATTATTACTTGTTAAAGTAATTTATTAAAATATCCGCGATATGCAAAAATGTATAAAATATCCAGATCGAGTTCTCGTTAATTAAACTTTTTTTTTAAAAAAACCCATGAAAGCACGTACCAATGGTTCTATTATCGGACTCGTGCTATACAGATATCCAGCTTTCGCGACAGACAGATATTAGCAGAAATGCCATTTGATTCGGATAATAAAATGTATTGGCGTAATCGAATCATTCTGTGCTTCAGGACAGACACGAGGTGTTAACTTACAGAAGTCCCGTGAGAATAACAAGTCCTTCAGACTATCAACTATTCCTGTCATTGCGTTTCAGAATTGACTAATACCATCACACAATCGAATATCACGCATCACAGACCAGACCTTGATACTATTGAACGCGATTAATTATTACCATCTGCAATTCAAATGCTATTTCGTTGTCTATAAACTCGTGTCGCGCTAACAATCTCTGGTCTCGGATCTGATTACACGAAAAAAATGTCAATTATTCCATTATTAGTCTACCTATCATTATTAACGAAACAATTATTTAGTTAATTTCGCATTACATCCTTATACACCCCATAAATATAGATACAGATATAGTTTCTATAATATATATATATATATAATTCAAAAGCTAATAAATAGATATACAGGCATGTCAATTGATCCATTAACTACATATATTCCAATATTCGTTTTGCTTATTGAGGCATTTTAAAATGCATAGATGTTTTATGACTAAACGATACATTTTTCACGACGTAAAATCGTAACTCAATGTCGATATATCGACGTATCTGGCTGTGGCACTCCCGTTCTATTTATGAATATTAAAATCTACCCATCTGTATATAAATATAAAATTTTGTATTATGTACTTTATATGAAATTATTATACTTACGCGTTCATTTGCAATAATTTCTAATTTTGTATAAAATAGCCGAGAACACGTGAAATCTGGAAATTTAATTTTTCCCCTCAAATTTAATTTTTTTACTTATTGCCGTCCTAAACATAGTTAACTTTGAAATTTAATTTTTATTTTATATCAGGGATTTACTTGTAAAGTATACTACAGACTTTAAACGTATCACCGAAATAATATCATTAAGTTACTTTGGCTAGGAAAGTAACTAAGCAATTTTATATCGTGAATACCTCGACACTAAAAACTTTGAAATTTAATTTACGATTTGTATCGCAGATTTAATTCTTATCACTCACCAATGTTACGTAACTCGTTCTTCGTGTGACAGCGTAACGATGAGAATGAATGGGCGATTGGCTTATCGTTGGAACGTTTATCTTAGCTCGGCAACGGAAATTACAGAAAGAGCACACCTGCAAAAGACATAATATGTCAGTCAAAAGTCTCGTACTCTATATCAAGAGTATGAACGTCCGCTCTATCGACCGTATTTGCACGAAGCTCTCGAAACGCGATAACATGCAGTTCTAGCCAGTCTCATCAAGCAGGTAATTCATCAGCAATAATAGCATTTCACAGCCATTGTATGATGGTATCGATCTAGTGAGTTATATCGAATTCAGACTAATCCTCCACCTTGATCCGTCTTTGAGGCTTAGGATAATTAAAATTATCCTTCATCTGTTAATAAAAGCTAGTGTTAAGTATAATATGTTTCATGGTTCTTTCATTTCTGCGCGCGAAAAATAGTACAAAAGCCGTGATACTTAACAAGTATATATTTCTAAAAATAAGAATATAATTTTGTATATTATATTATATACTGTATACTTATATTTATACACTGAAAGAATTTAGATTGGAGAATATAAAGTGGCAAAATTAATATATAATAAATCTTAGTATAAATATTATAGTAATTGAAGGAGAGATTAATTACTGACTAGAGAGAGAGGAAGAGAGAGAATTGTGAAACTTACTGAAAAGATGATACAGCTGAATTCTTTTCGAAAAATGAGATAATTATATGACATCCAGATTGATTTAGAAAATTTTGTTATGAATTTGCAGACTTTTATGAGTACATATTATAGTGACTTTATTTTATATACTTACTTACCATGATAGAACAGAAAACTATAATTGTTTAATTAAAAATATTTCTTAATAAATTAATATATTACAACTAAAGAAACTAAATCAATACAATTAATCAACTCGTAACGACTAACGACAACGCACAACTCGTGCCAACTAACGACAACTCACAACTCATGTTAACCAACGACAACAACCACCTTTACCGCCAAAGCGTCCCTTCTGAATAGTTTCCATACTCCTACCACATGCACGTTTTTCATGTCACAGTCGTCCATGACCAAATATGATCACGTTCAGCTTTCCAGGCAAACGCTTTTCCGAAAGAGCCACAGACCTGTCGGTGGGCCCGATAACTCATTTCCCATCCCGTTTGCCGCGTCAGCATTTTCACTTTCTATCTGCACTGTAGCTCATAATGCTTGCAAATTCACCGAGTTTCACATGATTATTTCGCGATACTACGATATAATAATGTAATAATGGGAGGAATTTAACTTTACCAACAACTTGTTCACATTAAAAATTAAAAAAAATGTTTCACCACTCATATGTTACGTTATTATAATTTCGAATTGATTTAAGAAGTATAACTAAATAATCAATAGTTATTTGTTTCGCAACAAATGTCCGTGCTTCGTTGCTCAAAGAATTATGCTCCAACGGAAAGAAATTTTATTTTTCTCCAACGAGCTATAGCACGCTTAAACCAAGACGGATTTTAATCCCAACTTTACTCATAAACATTAGCCCTTCCTCGTTTCGCCTCTGCATCCCTTTTAATACACTTATATAAAAAAGAAAATCGAGGCGATGGAAAGAAAAAGATACAACCAGACGATATTGCGCTAGTGGGGAAATTTACGAGTAAATAAACGCCAGTCATATTTGATGATAAAATTTAATAAAGGTCCACACAGTCAGATATAGACCATATTCCACAATTAGTTGCGAGGCCGGAAATTTATCGAAAACGCGAGAAGAATAAGTAAACTTTGTTTCTGCAATCAGTTTATATCGTAATTCAAGCATTCTGTCATTGAATCAAATTCGACGCTATTGATACCAATCAATAGTGTGCTATTGAATTTCCTCATTGCAGTATAGCTGAATAAATAATAGTCCGTAAACTGTCCGCGATCGTTCTGCACACAAACGAAATTGGACACCGCTAAAATTAGTAATTAATAATCGATCTTTGTTCGTTAAAAAATCCCAAACAAGAGTTTAACGAAGAAGTTTACAATAAATAAATACAATGGCTACGATTAATTGGTAGTGTAATAAATTTCGTATGATTTAATAGTACCTGCATATAACTACAAAAATTCGATGTGAACGAAGATGAAACGCAGAACCTGACGAAGAAACTTTTCATTGGAAAACAAGGATATGCGCCAATACCTTTTTTTGTTATTTGAAGTAATGTTAGAAGAACTGTAAAATAAACCGGAAAATAATGGAAATATTCGTATGTTCGTGGATATAACTAAAGGAATTGGATCTAAACGATTTGTTTCTCGTTTATTAAACGTTATAATTACTTTCTATATTTGATATATACATGTACAGTTGGTTATTTTGAACTTTCATATTTTTATGAACGTAACCAGAAAAATGGAATCTAAATACCGATACGTATCGCTAACTAAATACTATAAAAAGTATTATACTTAGATATTTCATATATTTGTGCGAATTATATCCATTCCCTGTATTTTTCTACCATTAGCATTCTCATAAATAAATGCGCGAATATCAACAATCAACTACATAATTAATAATTATTATGTACAATGTTTTATCCGATCGTTGCTTGTTTGCTAATAAGTGTTTAACAGATATTCTCGGGAAAACTTCTCGAAGCCAATCGATAAATGCATCGTCACTCTGGAAATTACTAAACTTTATTGCTGGAAACACGGTTAAAAAGATCAGAAAAAGTGTTGCGTTGAAAAATGGTATCGAATTGCAGCAAGCAACGTCGAGAAACGAAGAGGGGAAGAACAAGTTGTAGAAGGAGAAAGACAAATAACGAGAAAGTTGTTTTCGAGCTATTGTAATAGCCGCCACGTTATTTTCTAGCTGGCGCTTTATAACGATAAAAGCATCGAAATGGCAAGGAAGCCAAAACGGCCATTACGAAGTGATAAAGAAAAACGTGAAACGCTGAAGAAACACGGGTCAAGAAAACGATTAGATTACTCGAGCCCGGTAGTCGATTAGTCTTCGCGATAGTTTACAGGTTCGCAAGAAACTTTCCAACCTAGTAGAAAAAGTTAACCGGCAATTATCTCGAGTGACTGGCTAAAGAATATAAAGGGCAACGAAGTTCGGACGTGAAAGATCGTAAAATTTTAATTGCAACATTATTAACGACGAGTCGAATTGCATAACGCGAATATTAAATGAATAAATTATTAAAATTTAAACGAAATTACGAATTAAATTATAAACAGAACCGCGCGCGCCAGTTGTCATCGGATGTAGCTTTAATTAAAATTTTTCTTCAACCGTTAATTATAAATATTCGATGCTATAACGTTGAAACAATCGGAAACGACACCGCCTGTAATCGCCTCTTTTTCATCAGAAATAAAATCGTAGAAGAATGAAAGATTAAAGAATTATTCACGTTTCGTTCGTCGTTCAAAAAAGCGATTACAATCTACGGTTATTCAGTCTTTTGTTCCCGGGATCGACGGGACCAGGTTAAAGCGATTTCACACGGTTGCCTTCGCTTCTAAACGCTTTTTAAATTCTGTAGTTAAAACGAACTTTCTATCGACCATCGTTCTATGATAACATCTTAGCGCAACTCCAAGCACGGACGAGAATACTTGCTGTAAGTTAGTTAAGAAGGCTGTTGTTCGAATAAGCTCAACGAAAGTATTATATTCGCGAACGAGTGAAAAATGAGAGAAAAATGGTAGGGGCTCAAAGCGAAATAATAAAATTGAAGACAAAACAGAAGTGAAAAGCTTGTGTATAGTTCGAAAGAAACAAAGGAGAAAAACTGTTTCGGCGTTGGTGGTGAATATTTTTACGCCCCTTTATTTCAGCTAATAGCTGTCTCGACATTTATATGAAAGTTCTCATTCACCTAGCATCTCATGGAGGATCATTACGATTTCTCTTTTATCCTATTCACGCCTCAACCTTCTTTCATAGGACTTTCATCAGATCCAAATATTATTAGGAAATCTTCCACATAACTGGATTCGAATTCATTTCTGACGCGAATAAGAATGACTGTGATGAAGTGATGATATTTGCCAATTCATCGCATTCTACCCTTTCCGGATGATATATAAAAATTTCATATTAGAACTAGCGATTCGTAGTATGCTAATAGTTCGAGATTAAAGTGATGTGATGAAAACAAATAGATAAACGTAATCGTGTCTTCTATCTACTTGCCGGTTTCACACAAGGAGAGGATATTCGGAATGTGTAAAACGAAATTTGTAAAAGTTATTTATATCAAAGTTGCAAATTAGGCTTATCGTGTTTCCTAAGTTCCGTGACAGTTGTGGACGGGAGTGTAAGTAAGAAATAAAGTATTAGGTTGTCGAAAACAAAAATAAAGACAAAAGTTTCTTTCGTTTTATAAGGAAATAATCGATGAACAACATTCTTTGCTTTGTATTATTTTACTGAATTATGTATATGTTCCAATAGAACAAAATGGACCATACGTAATTCGAAAAAATGACGATCCATTTCTTATATCTCTTTATAAAAAGGAAGATACTTTTGGGACAACCTAATACCAATTAATAAAAAGCTTTGCTAACGACTAGCTTTGAGCTTTACGAACATCGAAAACAGTCCTGGCGAAAAGAAGTGAAAAACATTGAGAATTAATTTTGCCAAAAGCATTTGCATGTTTTCAGTAGTTTGCAAAATCAAAAAATATAAAACTCGTCATTTTTAGTTCTAGCGTTAAGAGAAACGAAATACTCTTCGGGATAATAATTTTGCAATATTTCGTGTAATATCTCCTGGGTTTTAAAAAGGGTGGCAATTGTAAAAAAAGTCGTAATAAAAAGAACGTATGGCAATTATAACCAGCAATAAAAGTAGCAATTAACGAGAGAACAAACCAATAACTACGCTGCAAGCCAGCAATACGAATTGCAATTACATGAGTAATTCAGCAACAATCAGCAAATAATAAAGAGTCGTGCCGCTATTGGTGTATCTGTGGGCTTATTGGGTACTTATGGATTATATGAATAGCATTTTAGAGGTCTCGTGATTTCATTCGGAACAACGAGTTTTGACACATGAAAAATCGTGTAATTTTACTGTATCCAGCAGCGTGAAACGACTGCTGCAAACACGCATCGTTTGCAAATGCATTATCGTTGCCCAAAATTCATTTAGTATTCGATGTAATCTTACCAAAAAGATCTCAAAGGAAATGAAACGAAACTCTATTATTCTCCATGATAATTACTATAATGAAACGAAAAAGAACGATAAACAGAGAACAATAATTTTCCTTTGGATTTACATAATTCTTTAGATTCGTACGATCTATAAAAAGATCATTTTTATTAAAACAAAAAACCCTACGATATTACGATACAAAATTACAGTGTAATACTATTCCAAAATGATTAAAAGCTGTTTCACTCATAGTGGTTATAAGTACTTATTTTTAATATTACTTTTAAATATCAATTAATTAGATCTAATTGTAACTATATTAAATTTCGTATCATTTAAGAGTATTTTTATGAGCATTTTTAGAATATTTTATGACTACGAAATTTTAGTATTATAAGAATGAAACGTATAGCACCTGAAAAAAGACACTTCATTAGAAAATATGCGCAAATACTTTTGTACTTTTATATTACTGTATACTCATCTAGATTTAAATAACAATCGCAATATGCTTTATGTAAATAAAAATAGCCTGGTTATAAGAATTGTATGAAGATTTTTGTCAGAGATAGTTAAACTACTGATATTTATACAAATTCGCGTTTTTATGTAATGAAGAAAAAGATTCAGCTCAAATAGAAAATTGTTTCGACTGTTAAATATCGTAAGGGATAATTATACTTTGCACATCTTTTATGATTTTCTATATTATGTACATTCCATGGATTTTTGTATCTTGAAGCTTCCCATAAATGCATAAAAATGCGCAATCTAGCGATCGTATTGTAAGGTGTACAACAATTGCAATTTGTTCCTTTGTTAGTTGCCATTTATATGCTTCCGAGTACAATACCTGAGAATGGTAACGGATTTGTAGAACTATCGGGAAACTGGTGAAAGCTTTTGTTTCGAGATATGAGAAAGACTCGAAAGCGATCGAGTGCGTTCGTTTATTTCGCTTTTATTGAGGTCTCTGCAACGGGGCCTGCAATTTCGCGCGGTTTGGGCGCAGCCGGTCCGTTTCAATTAACGATAACGTCATTTAGTCGCTTCACAAAGGGATTTGCAATTTCGAAACAACCTCGGGATGAGACTACCTGTGAAAACGCAAAAACGTTTCGATATAAGAACTAAACTGATTCATTGAAACAATGAAAATAAAATAAAGAAGCGGAAGCATCCAACACTTTCTATAAATTTCATTTACGAGAATTTATACATATAAAAGCAGTTATCTAGAATTTTAATTTTGTTCTCTTCTCGTTCTCTTTCTTAAAATAAGAAGAAGGAAGATTTTCTATCGATTTCTGTTTTTAGAAATCCTCTTTTACAGAGATTCGTTGTTCTGACTATTAAATGATTTTATGGTTAAGACAGGGGTCTATCGGTTCCATGAACGAGTAGATCAACCCATTACAACCGTTCTCATTCATCATTTATCTCACCTTTCTCCTTTCACCCTTACTTGAACCTCTCCTGTTCCTCAAGAACGGACAGGGAAAGCTTGAAGGCCGAAGAGGAAAAATGAATCTGGAAAGATCGAAGAAAAGTCTACAAAAACCAATCTTGGCGAGCAAAAACAGAAGGAAAAGACAGATAAATGGGAATACGATGGTCAAAGATAGAACTCGACAGACAGAAGAAAACATCTTCGAAAAAATTGCGAGCTGATGATTAAATCGCTCATTGAAAAAGTAAAAACTGTTAAAACCTATACAAATCTTATCTATAGAAACTACTGCAAATTAAACAAATGTCTAACATCATCAAAGAAGTGGCTCTATCGTGTTTCCATAATTTTAGAAAGATGTTACAAATTACTAATACTAGCAAATAAAGAAATAAAGCTCTACGAGTGAATTCTCTAAATTAGAAATTAATCGCAAGTGATTGAAACTATCTTTTGTCTCTGAAGGATTGGAACTTGAAGGAATAAAAATGTAACTTATAGTATACAATCTATTGCAAGATAATCTGTTCGTGGAGATTTAAATCTCTTCAATAAAGACAAGAAATTTATAATCTGCCACTTGATACCTAACTAACTATGACGATATCATTGACGAGTAAATTATCGCATAAAAAGGTCTCCATCTTTTAACTGAAAATCAAATAATCGCGATATTTAAGCGAAAAGTTAACAGGTATGGAGAAAAATCTGTGCCTGAAGGAAATTGATAAATATATTCGGTCCATTCTATATGGATATTTACCAGATGCTAAAACGCAGAAAGTGCCTGGGATAAAATGGCGTGCAACGTTGTGGAGAGAAGCTGAGCTGCTCCCAGCGTAACAGGAGATAACGCAGACTCGTTTCTCGCTACATAAACTCATCTTCCACGGGCGCAACCCGTGGACTGACTACGACTATACAACAGCGAACGAAAATCCTGCCGGAGATCGGGCTTGAATCTCACTCGAGCGCGTTCCTTCGTTACTGCTCGCGAAAAATGTCGTGCGCCCATCAAGAGCCGCTCAACCGAAATAAATCGCGGAGACCAGTTAGAAAATGGAACCCGGTTGATCATTCGGATCCATGTCAAAGAACGAAAAAGAAAAATAACACACTGGTAAGAAAAATTGATAATTACATAAAAGTTATACAGAAACCTGCGAACAGAGGAAGAAGAGATTTCTGTTGGCTATTTAAATTTGTATAAATAAAGAAATTAATATAGGGAATAAATTGGAAAGAAATATAAATAGAGAAAATTAGAAATACCAAATGGAATCCTGTTAGTCATTCAAATTTATATGAATGACAAAATGAATGGGAGTAAATCGGAAAAAATATAAATAAAGAGAATAAAATGCAACATCCTCGGTAAAACTGAGGAATTTGAGGAATCATTATGCATAAAAATTGCGAAGCTTATAGAAAATTGTAGAAAATTTTATAATCGTGAACCGAAGTAATCTGGACATGTAATATTGCACTTTGAATAAATGTCTCAAGATTATTTCGTAACCTCTGAATAAAAATTCTTAACAACTATTTAACCAGCCAATAAGATGACCAAACGAAAAATTGAGTTTGTAATTCGAGCATATTCAATCTCGTATTTGCATTTTATGCAAATCCAAAGAGAGGCAGAGGGAAATACTAGACGTCCGTATAATTGGAACTTTAAAAATCGTGTTGGTGAAATTCCTGCAACAGTGAACGCAATTTTAAAACGATAAACATTTGTAGATCGATAAACTACGATTCTCGATTCCACGGAGGAATTATTAATTATTTAACGTAGCTTTTCTGTTCAGACAAGAAAATAAAAAGTAATAACAGTCTGGATATTGAAAATCCGATATAAGGACTGGTAGATACTAAGAGCTTTCTCGTAGTTTTCCTTCGCGACAATTTTCGTCGGAATACTTGAAGGCAACTTTGAACGCACTTACGAAATTTTAGAAGAAAATCATAGTTACCTCGAAAACTACTCTCGTATGAAGAAAAGTTTAACTTACTTTTATCGCTATGATTCCTCTTAAAATTATTATGATAGCGAACAACGAATAAACACGAGACTTTAATAATTTCAATGAGTCCAATTTCACGTTCTAATTAAATTCATCGTGCGTTATTACGATGCCTGTATTAGCGTTCCTCTACGCGAGATATAATGTCGAAATGACCGACATTATGGGTAAATATGCGCGTGCACAGAGAAAATTTGCGCGCATCCTACAAATATTTGCAAATTATCTAGAAATACAAGAAAAATGCATCATCCTCTATTGCGTTTATTCTTGGGATAATAGAGACACGTACTATATTTTTACTTGCTATTGTTCTAGAAAATGAAATTTATTTACCAAAAAAATTTATAAAAATGAAATTTGTTAAATATATTTAACAGTTTCGAATTACAAATGGAAGAAATATATGGAAAAGATTAATGTTGGGAAGTTATTTTATGTTATGCGATGAATCGCGGCATAAGTTAGCGACGCGTAATTATGGCTAGACATTTGTCCCCAAGCATATGAGACAGAAACTAATTCTATCCGAGTTATGCTAGACGAATTTGTAGAGCAATGTATATGCATAACACATGTTCTCGCACATAATGCTTGTTATATGTTTTGCAAAAGCCAAGTTACACAGGGGAATGAGAAAATTATTCTAAAAATGAAATCACAAAAATATTCTTCTGCTATTATTTTAAAAATGTATAAAATATTTAAAATATTCCAGACAAATATAAAAAGTTCTCGAATACTCTAAGTTTTACAAAATTAATGGAATAACGTTTCGAAGAAACTCAGGGGTCGAAAATTCAAGTTAGAATTGAATATTAACGTTACTAATGAGATCGATTGAAAGGTATACTCGATAGTTTTCTTCGAAATACAAAGAAACATTAAAAGACGAAAACTTCCGACTTCTTTCAGGTCTCCTTCTTCTCAACCAGCCCGGAACTGTCCAACAAACAACGCTTCGAATATTTCTCGCGTACAATACCCAGCGATCACTATCAAGTGAAAGCAATGGTGGACATCGTGAGGAATATGGGGTGGAGTTACGTATCTATTATATACGAGGAAAGCAATTACGGAATTAAGGTAACTTATGCTTTTCTCTATTGATATTAAGCCAGATATTTGACAAATCGTATATATTAATTAAATTTGTATGTTATTGCTGAAAGTGTAGTATATAAATAATGTGTAATTTTATATTGGTCGAAACATTTTCGTAAAAAATTTGGAAAAAAATCATTGGCCTTTTTAAGTCGCTTCTACGAATTGCAAATAACAATTTCCATTAAATATTAATAAATAATAATACATAATAGCAATAATAGACAAATACCATAAGTATACTCGTTAAACAGCTGTAGTTATTTTTCGTTAAATAGCTATGTTCATTTTCTACAAAATAAGGTATTGTATATTTTATACCGATCGGTATATGTTCATAAGCAAGGTTCGTAAAAATTCACTGTTCTCTTTTATATCATTTCTATGAATGGGAAGATAATTTTCATAGAAACCGCCCTCTAGTATATCGTTCGTTCCATTTTCATTTTGTCAGAAAGTAAATTACGCGAAGCGGAATATCTATCGTTTTAATGGCCGATACCTGAATTACAGCGTGAAGATAATTATTGAACTTATACGTAACTACAATGAGGATGAGTGATGAATTAACAGGGATATATCGCGTCGATGTGCACAGAGAAAATCAGCGGATACGCGCGAAAAATACGATCTCGCCCCTGTGAAATTCGGTACGAACAGTTGATTGATTCGGCCGGATAAGTGTTCTGAAACAATGCATTCAAGCTACAATACGATCACAGCTGCAACTATCAACTCCAGAAAATACCCATTTAACCATCACGCGTGGCGTATTCATTGTAATTTTTAAATAAATCAATCTCTATGATCAAATTATCGCGTCGCACTGTTCGCACGAGTCGAATGAATACGACATTATTTCGGCGAATTTTCAGAAACTTGTCACTGTCAATTAGTAGTTGAGTAGAACAAAAGTATAAATCTGTTCTCTATTCTATGAATTTTATTTTGTTTAAACGGAATTGCCATCGTTTCTCATTTTCCAAGCCATAAACTCCATTACGAAGGGTAAATCAGTACATGTATTTTTTTTGAAAATTGTCAAATAATTCTTACACATCCTCAGTTTATATTTTCCGCTGTCTGTCACGTTCCCCATTTTTTTTTTTTTTTGTTTTTTTTTTCTTTTTAATAAAAAGGCAAAGAATAATGAGATTATATAAAAAATAGAGAATGTTTTTGATACCGTTAAATTGTAGTCACATTAATTTACATTAAAATCCACGAAACTGCATTCTAGCATCCGTTTAGCCAGAGAACGTGAAGGCTACTCGGCCACAATTCACCGAATATTTCACACCAGACCAGAAACTACAGTGTATTTCATTCGCCTGACATATACGTAACCAAATAACTGCGTGCAAGAGAGCGCTAGTCGTCAGGGTTCTTTCATTTTTCTGTTTTGGCCGCGGGCTGCCTTGTTTAACGTGACGATCACAAAGGTACAATTCTAGGCTGCAACTTGTCAACGTATGTATTCATTTTTGGACGGTCTCCTCTTTTTTCCGGTCTCACGGCATGTCGCTCATTCCCGTCTGCTCCACAACTTCCTATTGCTGTCGTAACCGCCACTATGCTAATCGAGCGTAATTAAAACCACAGAGAACGTCTGACTGACTGAGTTATTTTTGGGAATTATTCTTAGCAGCGAACGTCATGGAGAGAAATTTACTGAAATTTTCCTTCGTGCTAATCGTGCGTGAACTGAATCCGCGTGACGATACGACAGATACTATATACGTTCTTCTTTGTATATACGACAGATAATAATTTTTAAGTCAATAGATATTTTATTTCATGTTTAATAACTTTTTATCGATATCAGTACTTTTTCGTTCGTTCTTTATTTATTTCAATTCCTTATCTCGTGCAATTACTGGATCGAGAAAAACATTTTCCGAGTTTTACTGGTCCATCATTTCAGATTTTATACGAAAGCGATAGCATGCTCGTCTTAAGAAAATGCGAATGAACTTATCGTCCGGCCTGATAGTTTTAATTTTTAGAGAAAAGATTCTTTAACGATTCCACAATTGTGAATTTTATTCCCTTTGTCTTTTATATTACTGGCATAAATTTACGTGTGCCATTGTTGATTTTCAAATTTCAAACTATTTCACTGATTCGGTACAGTCTCGTTCCACGTTGATATTCCGTATCGAATAAGTTTTATGTCAGATAATTATATTCCTCCATTTATCTTAATTTTGTGTGCTTCCATTTATAAATCGTCTATCCCAATTTTAATTTCACTGGAAATAAAGTATGAAGGAGAAAAAGACGATAACGACGTTTTAATTGCAATCGCGCAACGAAGATATCGGAACAACGAGGAATAGGAAAAAGACACGAAGATAAAATTCGCTACGTTTTCGCGAAACAATGTGGAAGAAGAATACGTTTCTAACATGCATGCATAATATTCGGAATTAATTCGTTGAACGAAAGAAAACAATTGAAGAAAGGGTAGGGAGAAAGAGGGGAACAGATGAAAAATGAACATATCGCGTGCAAAATCTTGAACACTCGCCTGTTAATAATACGATCACGAAACGAGTAGCGTGCGTGCATAAAACAAATCGGCTTTACATCTCATTAGAGTACCACGACAACGAAATTAATAGGCGAGCCTAGTGTAAACGCATGCATGTAAATAAACGATTCGGTATTTCATATCGATATACATCGGCAACCGAAACGAACTGTACATGTTGCAATATCGATGTTAATGGACTCGTTCGACATCGAACTCCACGATAATTGGTATCTCCGATTCTTTTACCTTAAAAAGGGGAAAAAATCTAAAAAAAAAAAAAAAGAGAGAGGTACCACTCTGATAATAATAGTTTAATGGGATTGTAAAAAGAAATAAAAGAATAGCAGAAGGGTTTTAACGAGAAATATACGAGCGAGAGATTAGGAAAAACGAGAAATAATAAGCCACTAAGTAATCGGGATAATTCAGCAAAAAGTGAGAATAATAACAGTAATAAACATTGATTTCGAAAGTAAGCCCTCGCTGGATTAATATATTAATTGTACGATATTCTCGATGGAGAGAAAAGATTTCTGAAGAGGATAAAATACGTTTAGCGTCTGTAACTGAAAGAAATGGAAGAATGAAATTTCCTGAGGGTAAAGCTAGAATTGGAAGTTACGTTTGATACAGTGGAAGCGAGTAGTTGGATATGTCAACCGTGTGATATTACATCAGACACATGATATATAACATGCAACGTACGCTACCTACCAGACCTCCATCCAAAGTTTTAAGAAATTTTGTGACAAGTTTTGCAGATCAGATTGAAATGTTGAAACTTTTATAAAGAAGATTTATTTCTGGAACGTTAAATTTCGAAGAATATTTACGTGTGGATAGATATGAAGAATCGTAGAAAGATAATTTAACCGTTTAATGCGCAGTGATGGATAATAGAAAGTTCAACTGCTAAGTGAAACGTGAACTATAATTTTACAAAATTATGGAATTATATTTGACAAGAGCAATTAATCATTGTTATATACAGGGTTTGAGAATCACTGTACATCCATCTTCTGGCGCTTAGAGGAGTTTCCCAATCTTCAGAGATATTTTACTAGCTTCTTAGATATTATAATATTAAATAACAGACAAAGTGTCGTACCTTTTTTATTCTTCATCTTTGTTTTATTTTGATTCGGAGAAGCGTCCCTTAAATATTCTACAATCTGTTGTCGAACATCCTGTACATTCCAGTTACCGTAACGTAGTAAAAGGTGTCGAATACAAGCTATAGCAATAATATTCGTATACGCAACTATTAATATTAAACTCTTTGTCCATTTAGCATTATGTATACCTACGATATCGATTTTCATGATTTGGAACATTCGGCTGCCTCTAATTTAATTGTTCATTTATCGTTCTGTCGACACAGGTACGCCAACAATTATCGAACTTTAAAATCTCCCTGTTCGTGTACGTTCCCTATCAAAGTAAATATCTGCTACAAGTATCTTTGAAACGACATCAAACGATAATGCTAAAAAAACAGGACTGATTTACCTTGGAGAAGGAAAGAACATATATAATCCTGAAACAATCTCTAAAAAAATGAGAGAAAATATTTAAAAGCTCTAGATTCGATCTCCTCTTTCTTTCATATACAACACGTATATTTCGAAATTATAATTCAAGTGCAATTAATTATAGAACTAATGAGCTCGACGTACTTTAAATCGGGATGACATTCAACTAGCTGCACAGTTGGGAAATCGCGGTCGAATAAATTCTTCGTGTTAAGCGCGAGTGAATGAACGAACGCAATTAGAATGGTACCGACCAACCGACCGAGGTTACATTACAGTCCGTTAAATACTTCATCCTAGGCACGTTAAATCGCGTGCATGTAGTCAATCCCGCGACATTTTGCACAGCGCGGATAGATGGGAAAACGAGGAAGGGAGCAGACGCACGATAGAGAAAACGGGCACACACCTAATTACGTTCTTCTCGAAATACCTAGCTACATAACAAACGACCTTGCATGGCCCACTTTACCCTCACGCCAGCCAATGGGACAGATGCAGTTTTCTGCGCGTAAAAAATTCCTTCGAATAGATGATAAGCCTTGTTTTACATATTCGTATCGAAGTCAACTGGGATTCGTGTGAATGTCGACCGATATTTGTCCGTTAATGTTATTAAAAATTAATCGCGTCGCTGAAAAGTTACACCGATCGACTTCATAAATTGAAATGTAGACAAATTTTTTTAAATTTATATGGACAAAGGAGATTCTTTTAAATTAACAGAAAGACTATCGATGTCATTTCGAGAAAGATATCTGAGATCGATGAATATATGTACGATTCGTGTATTTAATTATACATTAACGTTACTATTATACGCAAGGATACTATGATTAAGTCTTTTGATTTTGATTACATAAATTTACAACTTGTTAATTCCATGAGAACGTAGAAAGTTATCATAACTGCATCCAGTTAATAATTTCCCAATTAATTTACACATTTTCGCAACAGTTCTGAATATTGAACCGTATGGATTCTCACGAGCAATAGGCATACAACGGCTCGGGAAAATATTTGAACATTTATTTAATTCCGTATTCCATCTTTTGAAATTTCATTTTTCTGAGCAGCATATGCGTTCTATAACAAGATATTTTCTTGCTTCAATTTCCATCGAAAGTCTCTAGTATAACAGCAGCTCTAACGTCACGAAATTGCTGTACGGGTATACGTCATTTAAGATAATAATAGGACAATTACTAAATTAAACTCCATACTGGTACCGATCTTATCCTAAACCATATGAAACTCTATTCGAAATAATTCAATAGATAGCCGAACAACCTTGACTTTAAAAATTTACGGCTAAGCTCAAATGCTTGTAGTTAATTCGCTCTAGTTTCGAATTTTTAAGAGTTAGTAGCCACGAACTTGGAATTTCCAAAGTCAGGAAACGTTGTCATCGAAAATTTAAGATGGGAGAATTTTTAGCACAAGAATTCAAGCTTGAGAAGATTTAACATCAAAATTAAAAATTTAAGGACTCTACTCTCTTAAAGAACCACAGAAGCTCCAGATTTAAAAAGGTTGTCTCTAGTTGAATTTAGAAACTCGAATCTCGAAATTTTCAAAGTCGGGACGCTCCAATCTCGAAAGCACAGTTTCCGAAAGCTGGAGAGCTTAGATAAATAGACAAATTGGAAAGCGCTTTAAATTTTAAGAAATATTGATCTAGGCACGTTCAGATCAAAAAGCTTTGATATCTCTTATCTGGCGAATTCTCAAGCTTAAAACGACTCGAAATCGACAATGCGCTGATCTATCTAAGCTCTGAAATCTTGATACCGCCGGTAAGTGCTACCATGTCGCAAAAAAAGATTGATGACCGTGGTATCTCGAAGGCGTTCTAATTACCATTCATGTATGAAAGCACGATCTTACGTCAAGATGAATATAAACTCGTTGTATCGCGGGGAAAAAGTATAATAAAGCGACGAAAGCGACGACAATCGTTCGTTAAACGATGGTCTAGTGGATACAGATATCTTATAAAAATGTCACAGTCAATAAACGATATCGCGATACGGTAAAATTTCGAGATTGATAAATATTCGCTCAGACACGGTTGAAAGGATAACCTTTCCTTGTTTCGATAATCATCTCACGTCTATCCCTCTTCTTCGTTCAAAGCGCGGTATAATAACCAGACGTCTGTAATGGTATAAAATTGACTTTCACGTACACGGTAAAATCGAATTTTCACGCGATCCAAAGCGAAGGGAAGCTAGGTATTCCATGAGATGTACTGATTGAAAACGATGAAAGGGCCGTGAATACAGAGCATAATCGTGGTACGATAATGCTTGCATGTTTCGAGTTAGATCTCGATAGATCGCGACAGATCACTCTATGTACTTACAACATGGATTTAATTTGTTTTTAAAATAAAATCAAGTATATCTCGAAACGTACTTCTGTCCACTTCAAACTCTTTCATACATTTACACGGTATATGCGGCAAATAGAACATGAAAGTAGGCAGATTGCTAATTTATACATAATTTGCTTCCACGAGTAAAATACAGAATTTTAGAGTCAATTTTACAAATATTACATAGTTTCATCATTTTTTTTCTTTTTTCTTTTTTTTCTTTTTTCTTTTGGTGGATCGTCTCATGTTGTGCGTTCTACATTGTACGTTGTCACGTCGTATATACCCGTGACAGCCAAATTGTAGTACATTCTGTCAACTTCGCTTGTAATTTATCGCGACTCATCACGTACGCACTTCACCACTACAGAACAATGGACAGGTGTATGGCCAGCGGAACGCCATTGACCTAGATATTGATTCAACAATGACATATGCACGTTCTTTCTCCTTCCCACACAAATATGTTAATACGTATATGTTACTGAATGCATTTTGTTCTTGAGGGTTTAAGATGCACCCTTCATTTCCATACGTTACACTCTATATATACAGGACAGTATTTTCAATTGATGTACATGTACATACAAGAAGAACGAAACCAAAGATATTAAATATTCTTTTCTCTTTTTTCTTCCTTGACCTAAATTCTATTTCTTTCCACGACACTCTTACAATAGTTCGAACGAGATTAGAAAAATGAATTCCTTAGGAAATTCCCTTTTCTTCTTCTTCTTCTTCTTCTTCTTCTTTTTCTCCTTTACCATCTCGTTTTTTCCTTTTACTCTTTCTCTTCCTTCTTCTCTTCTTCTTTTCTAAGCGTCTTTCCAGCAATGTCTTTCCTCAGCTCCATTGAAATCGAAAAATTTAAATACCATCTTCTCTGCAAAGTATAACAAAGATGATACTATGTAATAACGCAACTGCATTTATCGTCTTCTTCTCCTACCACTTCTTTTTCTTGTTCTTCCTTTCTCGGACTAAAACTATTTCTTGCAGAATATTCTCGTTTGACCAAAGTTCAAGAAATCAAATACCACCCCCTGGAAGATACCGAGAAGAACAATACAATGCTGTTATGTTCATCTTTCCCTTCTTCTCTCTTCTTCCTACCTCCATTTTACAGATACGTTAAAATTGTTACTTTATCTTTCCCGGGTTCTACCCACATTCTCTTCCACAATTAGCGATAGCTATCTCGCTCCTCATCCCGCTCAAATTCACTCCTCTTTACATAAAAGAAGAACGACAGAACTATTTATCAAAATTTCCATCTGACACCATCATCTAAAAACAGCCATTCATCATCATTGTCTTTTCGTACATGTGGCTGCCCTCTCCAAGTTTCGTGCACCTGCATTTCCTATGAAACACTTGCACGATTGTTTTTATATTCCATTTTATCGACCGTAATGCTCTGCGCGATATTATGCAATTCCTATCGCGCATATCTCGCAAAAATGGAATTAACGACTTCCCATTCGTAAGCGGGAAATTTACTTGTCAATGGTAAATTGGCCATTCGTTCAATTTACCATTTACCAACTGCGTAACAGCTACATGAAAATAACGCGATTCGTAAAACCTGTACAGCTTCGCGTGTTACATTAAGACGTTCGAACAAGCAATTACGGGAACAGCTTCGGCAAATCACTTGGTCCTGCAATAACATATCTCATTAATCTCCTTGTAACCGATATGACGGTTCTCTCGTAAGTATAATATGGTCCTAAATCGATGCGAAAGGAAACAGGTCAGACTGTGAAATCGTCGACGAATTATCGGGACTTCTTCTTTCTTCCTTTTCGCTGTGATTTGAGAAAATTGCTTGCTCGTAAAAATAGGGAAGAAGCGTAAAATGCTGTTACGTTTCGAGGAGAAGAAAATGGGAAGATGGATCATGCAGACAGCAGAGCGACGAGCTACGTTAGTCTAATAATTCTCTTGAATCTTTAACGATACCCTCCGGTGATTTCTGCATTCTCGTTACTCGCTGCTGCCAAGCTTGAATTATTCTCGCTGCACGATGCATGGAAATACGACATTTTTCCCTTTTTTCTTTTTTTTTCCCGGTCTCCGCTGCGACACATTCACGCTGCATACTTTATTTCAATATAATGCTTATCCTCGCGTGGTTGCGGTACGCGCGTGTGCATTTTCATTATCGTTAGAAACTGATTCGACCGAGGGAAGAAAAATGAACGTTATAAATTACCGTTCCGCGTGTTTGTTCTCTTTTTTATCTCCCTAATCCTGTCGTAAGTTCTCGCGAAAATGTATTCGATGATTCCGGGGATATAGGAAGTTTTATAATTCGTGGACAACCAAAATTCGTTAGCAACGCAGATTTTCTCCTAAACAAATCCATAGCCCAGTATATTTCCGGCGGATTAATTTGAAAATCTATACCGGATGTGAATTTTAAATAAAATAAAATATACATATAATGTTCGTCGAATATTTGTTTAAAGAAAAAAATATGATGTGATGCGAATTCTCATCTTCAGATAAAATCGCGCGATTTTTCATGACAAACGTATCAAGGACAGATAAATTGTCTCGCCATTCTACATTGATATCCGTATCTTATCGAAATGACTATGTACGACGATCATTCGTTAATTGAAAATAGTCAGAAAATATTTTTATACGCGTCTACTGCTATTCTTATTTATCGGATCATCGTACCGTAAGAATTAATCCGACCTAACTATTAATGATGCATATCTGATAAGTTTTACCGTTGAAAGTAGTTAAACGTCGCAACGAAATAATAATGTAAACTCTGGAAGACGACTAATACATCGTTGAAGCTTAAACAACGCTACAAACGTTTTCAAACAATTCCGATTCACGAAATCGATGTCTTTTTCTTCCGTCAAGAACACGATTTATAGGAAGGCTAAGTGGTACAACGCAATGAATAACGAATAACTGTACGCTTGAAATCAATAAAAACCTCGTATCGAATCGATCAAGCAGCCATTTCTGTGTAATTACCTAAGAGATACACGCTATCATCGACAGCGTTACATCGATTTATGCTAGTTGTTTGAACGAAACGATGACAGAGAAATTAATCTCGGCTCATGCCGGATGTATTTGACATCTAAGAGCCGATATTAACCGGCCGGGTGCTAACGCGTAATTTATTTCCACGGGTCGAATCATCGGATCGCGGCAATCTGTCGAGAGATCAACATCAGACACGTGTAACGGCAGATCGATCAACACGGAAGGACACAGAGATGGAAAAGTTTACCTATCGTAAAACGGAAATCGATAACGAGCGACCTTATTACGCGCCGACGCAAATTAAACTATTTCCCCCCAGAATGAAATCAGAATCGATCAAAAGAACGTAGATCTTTATTAGACGAGGCTATCCATCTTTTTTTCACTCCCTCGTCTTTTTCTCACGAATCGAAAGGACCGTTGGAAAAACGAATTGCAGTAGAGAGATTCGCTCCACGTTCTTAGCTACCTATTCGTTTTTTTTTTATTTTTCTCGCTATTTACAAGTATAATCCATCTCGGAGATGTATTAACCTTTTTACGTCTACTTAAGCGCGCATCTTTCCATCAAAGGCAAAGTCCCTGATTCGCTCAGTCAGCATCGTCGTCTTTGAAACGAGATTTTGCTGTCTCTTCTCTCTTTCGTCTCGTTGTTTCAAAGTCTGCTTAGGGTCGCAGTCGCGATACATACTGATAAACAGAAACGAGGAAAATAGAAATTCAATGCGATTACGAAGACACTGTTCGGTTTGTTACAGGCGTTCGAAGAGCTGGAAGAGCTGCTGGGAAAGTACAACATATGCATCGCCATTAAGGAAAAATTGGTGAAAGATTCTGGCGTTGCCGAAGAGAAGGCTTACGACGAGATAGTCTTGAAATTGTTAACCAAGCCGAGAGCACGAGGTAAGCCATTTTTGTCGGAAATATTAAATAACAGAATATAGAAAAAATAGAATTTTGCATGAAATTCAAATCCCTCGGTGAGAAATATTCGATTTGCCCTCGTAAAAAAGAAACAAAATTTGAAAAAGTACGTGGATTGTAAAAATCGGTTTTTTTTTATTTATAACTTTCACGTGACGTTGAAATATTTAGAGAGAAAAAAAAGTATTGAAACCGGAGGCGTGATCAAAATGATATATAAATAAAATAGAAGAAAAGCTGCACGGCTAGCTTATCTTTGAGTACGGAGCAGAAGTAAACCGTAGAAATAAATTAAGGATCCAATGACAAACAATTCCGAAATCGTAAGATCCATTCGCAACGATTGCCGGTTTGGCCAACTCGATAGCAACCAATCGTAAATTGGAAAGCTCACAACTCTAAACACATAGCTATCGATTTTTCGGCTATAACCGCGTTACACACAACCGCGTTGCCTAGCACGTAAATAGCTGATATCATTGAAGAAAGTTAAATACTGCTAAGAAACATATATTTTATAAAATTAAAAATGTACAAAAATATTCTATTTCATTTCTATTCTACAATTAAAATTGTCCATAGTATGCGCAAACTTATACACATTTCGAAAAGATTCTCCGTTTAGATTGTCTGTTTAAAGTAAAAACGTATAAAGAAATTCAACTTTATTTTTATCCTACGATTTAAAGTATCCTTATGTATTCCTTAAAATTTCTTGAATTGAATATTTCTCCTAATCTAATAATCGCTGCAACGAAAAATATATGAAGCAATTTTATTCTATCTTTATTCTACAATTTAAAATGATCGTTACATAGGAAAATATTTTGTAGGAAAATTTGAAATCAATTAATCAAACATATGCGCGACAAAGTGAAGAATTTCTTATAAGATTTTTCACAGGAAAATAACTTTTCAGGAATTTGTAAACGACACGTAAAAGCAGCTTCGATAAACAGCTGCTAAAATGCATTCATTACGCATAGATGGAAAACTATCTAGAGAATTTTCAACAATGATACCACTCTCCACGATAATTAACATTTACAGAGAAGTTTTCGATTCGTGAAATATTCGCGTGAATTTCACAAACGAACTTCTATCGAGTTATCAAAGTGTATTTGGTACGACGAAGCTTGCTACTAAAGGGAGAGGGATCGATCGAAACGAGACGAAGGGGAGAAGACTAGCCCATAGACATGAAATTGAAACGAAGGAACGGTGAAACAAAGATGCTTCCGGTGGAACATAATAAAAGAAAAAGAAGAGAGTCTTTCAGCTTTGAATGATAGAGATTCTTATCTTAACCGTGTTCCCATTTCGTTATCAAAATGGGAGGAAGCTAAGACGACTCCGATACTTTGCCAGATAAAACGTGAATCCCTGGAATTTCATCGACTTGTCCCGTAACTTCTCAGTTCCTTCGAAATAGGACTGGGAAAACCGAATCTCTTCGCTTTTGTTTCTATTAAAAGAGCGCCTCCTTTAGCAAGTAAAAAACGGCCATCCTCAATCAGACACGATCGAAGACGAATACAATAATCAAGCAGAAAGTTTAACGGAAAATTTTTATACGAAATTAAGACCGGTAAAAATTTTCAATATTTTTCAGGTTTCTAATAGATGATCTTTCCAAAAATATGATCGCAAGGTAATTTGATTTCGTGATCTCCGATATCGTTATCATAATTTAATATTACTCTTGAATTTATTTTAGTAGCTAGTATAACCAACAGCAATGCAAACATTTAATCAATACATACCTATATTTGATTATTCAATTTATCTTTCAAATAGAGGGAACCATTAATTTGGAATAACATAATTTATATGATACAAATTCTCATGTATCTCGATATCAGAGAAATCTTATTTGTAATCAAATCTGTCGTAAAATATTGCAACGCAACTTCGAACATTTATCGCACGTTACGGAATATTTCCGTGCACATTGCGCATCTCCAGAAGAGAAAAGTTCGACGTATCGAAAAATCTATAATGTTCTTCAATGTTCATGAATACATGAAAGCTGGAATTACCGCGACGCGAGAGTAGACTAGTTAAGATCCAACTATGCGTAACCTATTTCGTGTGAACGAATTTCGCCCAAGGAACATTCGACATTATTGAACTTTTCACTAGGTTCTCTCTAATTCTTTCATAATGAACAGTTCCCTATGAACAGCGGCGCGCAAAAGTGTTTCGGCGCTTACTATAAAAAGTTTTTGTGCGTATATTATGCGTAGACTCAAGTCTGTGATGCATTTATTCAAAATATCAAGGTGCAAAAATGTATAATGCATCTACAGTAAAATACTCGTAATAATAGTGTAGGAGCTAAAACATTTGGTTGCTCGCGTGACTCGTCGCACGTGTAGTCCCTTAGAATGAAAAAGCAAAAAAGATTAACCAGAAAGAGATTTTCATGTCATTTCACCAGAAACTTTCACGCATGCAGACAGATCGAATCTCCTGTAACTTTATAGTTACAATTTTTCCAGTGTTTCCAGGTACGAACTAAAAGCGAAAATATCTAAAAATCCGAGCGAGAAGCCAAGCTCGTTATTTAGAATTTCTTTTTAACAAGACTTTTCAGCGGTTGAGTTGCTGACGTTTTTTGCTTGAAATCGCGCATCATCAATACCTCATCCATTACGTGAACCTTCCTCGTTCCACGAATCACGACATTCTACGGTTATTGTGCAAACATGTAACGAGTAAACGCGTTAATTTGCGTCTCGTAACGTTTAAATGGCATTCGCGAGCCGAAGTTTCTAGCTATTGAAGCTCTCAGTTTCTCATTAGCTGTTTGTTCTCTTAGCGATACCTAGAATTCATCAGAGTTGAAATTACTCTGTATACTCTACGAACAGAACGAAACGTTGAAAGTTGGGATAACCTTTGACCAGCTTCCTTTTATGAAGGATACTTCGGCTTATACAGCTTCGTTTTACTTACCGTTGCAACTACGGAATCGACGTGTACTTTATCAGGGCTGATCGACGAGCAATCTCAGATCCATTCTCGCATTTATCCGCCGGTCTTTGTTTAAGACTCGAGCTAAGGTCTCGAGCTTCTCGTCGACATGAGAAGAGAAACGTAACCGCGTAGAACAGCTCGTTCGTTGCAAGGTTACTTTTTGTGAGGAACTAGATTACACGGAACTTCATCAAGAAGCAGTGCACCGTAAATGCAGCAGTGAAACGTAAGGTGGAGAGTGTGAGACGAGAAGAAAAATGATAGGACGGACACGAGGCGTATGAGAAACAAAATTGCAAAGATGTTTACTTCGCGAATCAATTTGCATGGAGGAAAATACATGTTGGTCTTTTATTAAGTAATTTTTACCTTTCGTAGAATTGTAGCTGATGAAAATTCGAGTACGATAATTTGTCAACTATTTGATTCCATTTAATGGAACTAAATGTCAGATACGAGTTTCGTCGCCTTTTTTAACGAAAATTTCACGCAAAGTTACAAAAAAGTATCACGAGAACAGAAATTATTTTTTCTCCCTTTTCTAGAAACTTTCTAGAAACTAATTTTTCTGTTCTTAACTTACAAAATCTGTGGAACGCTTAGAATTTGGTAAAACTTTCTAGTCAAAATTTCCCTACGGGAACCCCGAAAATCAGAGCTTGCGGATAAACTGAACTAATATTTTTTTTATTCAGGTTATCGCTATTGCTTGCTTTCTTTTTCAAATATACGATATGAAGTACAAATGCTTTAGATTTAAATTTTCGTTTGTCTTTTTTTTTTCACTACTGTATCAATCTTTTTGAAACTTGGACCTATCGAAGATCAAATACTAATAAAGACAATGGAAAGGTAAAAGACAATATGCTTCTGACATACAGGGAATAATAGTTAATTGAAAATCGATAATGGAGAAACGATCCAATACATATCTGCAGCGTTTTGCATCGTATCGAACTAGACAATCGAAGATCGTTTTTGGTCTGAAAGATAAAGTTTGGTGAAAGATAGTGAAAAGTTTAATTTCTGCTTGTTGTATCGAAAAAATAGTGGGGAAAGTGGGATACAAAAATAGTCTATAAAGGAAATGAAAGTTTCCGGTATTTCGATGGATACAAGTTGCAATGAAATTATACCAGTCTTCAGCTCACGATGTTTCGATAGGTTCTATTCTCAAGAAAATTAATTAAGTCACCCCTGAAACAGAGACTCGAAGGGAGAAAAAGCAGCGGAGACGGCAGCAAAAAAGAAATACGCAGCAATTGCATTAAATTAAATTCCAGTCCTGTCGTAAAGTATCTCTACCGTCGTATTTCCTTTGATTCCAACCAACAAAAAATATCTTTCTAGTTGTCTGTGGACTTTTGTAGAATGTTTGGAACGAGTTACGTCCCGTTATTTATGAAGCAGGTGAGCTGGAAAATCTCTTTGTGCTCGGGATAATTTTTGACTGATTGCAAATAAGAATCTTTTTGTTCGAATTACGAATGACCTGGTTTCATCTATTGCAAATATATGATTCTACGAAAATTCATAATTAACCTATTCGCGAACTCAAATAACCGGGAGAATGACGATCTAAAGAGATGGATATAGAAGATGAAATTACGTAATTAAATGCTCCTCCTTGTGGTGACTTGAAAAAGACTTTAGTTCTTGCGTAATATAAATTTCAATCGATATTCAATCATATATTATCGATTTATTCTTAGGAACGATTAAATGGAAATTTAATTTTGAATGAATGAGAACGAAGAGGTAGAATTACGACAGCTATTACATTGATGCATATAGAATTTCGTCTTCTTTAATAAAACTTTTGTAATTATTCGTAACTTCCTGAAATATCGGAAATAATTTCGACGTGAACTGGTTTCATCGTTCCACATTTATGAGAATTATCGGTTCTCACTTTTAAAATATCTCAAAACGGAACTATTAAAACTCAATAAATTTGATAGAAACCCAAGTATCTCATGTACAATTGCTTTTAAAGTAGAACGTTTGTCAAAGTTCATAATTCTGATAGTAGATCTTGGCAAATTTCGTAGCCCGCGAAAATTCCGACAGTATCAATTAGCTTTTCTTTCGTCGTCGTCTGTTCGATTAAGATGCATAATATTCAGCTCGGATGAAGAAGCTGCTGGAATTAGGAGAAAATTGCCCGAGCTCCGGAATTAAAAAATTCTCAGAATAAACGTCTCGAAGTTGATAACTGATAAAAATTCACGTATGTTCATTTGTCAACCAGTTGATTCCTTTTAGTAGAGACAAAGTTTAACGCTCGAGACAAACTTCGTCGTTGTAATATCAGAGAATATTATAAAATAGGAATAAAATATAATACAGTATAAATAAAGTGGAAATGCTAACGGTATCGATCAACTTTTCTTTCACTAACGTCTGTCTGTTTAGGATGCATAATATTCGGCTCGGATCAAGAAGTTGCCGGTGTTATGAGAGCCGTTAGACGCCTCAACGTAACCGGTGCGTTTTCGTGGATCGGCAGCGATGGATGGAGCGCCAGAGGTTTAGTTAGCAATGGTAACGAGCCGGAAGTCGAAGGTACTCTATCGGTTCAACCTCAAGCCAATCCTGTCAAGGGTTTCGAAGAATACTTCCTGAATTTGACTGTCGAGAACAACCGAAGGAATCCGTGGTTTGTTGGTAAGCGAACGACCGAAACACGCGAGCTTCGTTAAACTTCGCTAATTCTAACTTCCGTGAATAACAACTCCAGGGCTGCGTGATCTATCTATCGTTGCAAACTAAACGCTCAAATGATTAACGAAACTATCTGAATGAAACAACAACAAGGGGCACCTAGTTCCAGAAAATGCTTTCTTCCAATTTTGCATCTAATTGGAAGTATAACTTCTTTCAAACTTTTATCGAAGGCTGACTTTTTCTTTCGATCCTCATTTGCAGGTGTCATTTATAAGCGATTTCCTTGTGATATAAAATGATTAGAGAAATAGAGACCAAGAGACCCGAAAGCTTTTATATACATTTGGTTACGTTTCAAGGAAATATAGTCAATTTATTATATGTAACTGTCTTTACCGTTACTTATGTCACCAGTTTTTTATCTCTTTTCTCCATAACACCATGGAAATAGACATTTAGACATTCGTCTGTCTATGTGTTTCACTAATTGCTTTATACTCTTGTTGTCTATTATTTTCTTTTACCGTTATATTATTATCACAAAATAATCTGCTTATAAAAATCGTTAGTTCTGAATCTTTTTATTAGAATGAAAGGGACAATTAGTCCCTTAAGACGCCTATTACGCACGAAAGCTAATGGTTCGAGCAATAATCGATTTTGGCGAATTCAGTGTGTTCCATAGCGATTTCTTTAAAACCACGTGAAACTACAAACATATAGTAGCACTGCGCCTAAGTACAAAATAAACGAGAATATATTTCAAAACGTAGGGTTTCTATGAGAGAATTAGAGAAAAAGATTACAGGAAATGAAATTTATTGAAATTTTTCAATGAAGAATATAACGTATTATAGTGGAACGTGTTGCGAATGATTTTAGAATTCTGGGAAGACCATTTTCAATGTAAATACCCGAACTCATCCGTAACTCCGTACAATACGAAGTACACGAAACCCTGCACGACCAAAGAACGTTTAACGAAACAGAATACAGCGTTCGAGGATCAACTTCAATTCGTTTCCGATGCTGTCATGGCGTTCGCTTATGCCTTTCGGTAATTCAATTTTTACTGCTTCTCTTCGAGCGGAACAAGCGCTACGTCTAAACTGTGGATGTGTATGCATGAATAATAAAAAAGCAAAATATAATACTAATATAATACTATAACAAATATAAGATACTTTTGTTCAAGCTTCGCTTCGTTATTATTGCTTAAACATCCGCAATCTAGTTACATATTTCTCGATGAACACGTAGATTTTTATTCCACGTTCAGTGATATGCACAAAGATCTTTGCGGCGGAAAACCTGGACTTTGCGACGCGATGAAACCTACTAACGGCACGGAGCTCTTAAGGTATCTTCAGAAAGTATCCTTTGAAGGTAAGAATGCAAATGAAACCGGAAGTTTAATCAATCGTCGAAATGATAAAACTTAGTGTTCTACGGATTACTACAAATATTTATAAAGATGTGGAATATCGATTTCGATTTCGTTAAAGGTCTGAGCGGCGACATGTTCAAATTCGACAAGAACGGAGACGGGCCAGCTCGATACAACATCATACACTTCAAACAAGTAGAACCTGGCAAGTATAAGTGGGTTCGAGTCGGCAATTACCTCGAGGGTACATTAGATTTGGATATGCCCGGTAAGTAGCGAATTGGTCGTTTTGCAATCCTGTCTTTTTCACGCGAAATTGAACGGCGCCTGTGCTCTCGCTACCTACTCGCATATTCCTTGCAGAAATCCAATTTAAACTTGGACATCCTCAGCCACCGGAAAGCGTGTGTTCTCTACCCTGCGAAGTCGGCCAAGCAAAGAAATACGTCGAGGGTGAGAGATGCTGTTGGCACTGCTTCAACTGCACTCAATATCAGGTTTGTGACCTGATATTCGCTCCACGGATCGTTTCGGTTATCTTAACGAGAAATATTTTCTATTCGACGCCTGATAATTTGTTTGCGTCGAATTTTCTAATTTTATGTCACCCAACAACCTGTGGAGTATAATTTCATTTTCAAAGACGAAGAAATATTTCGACCGAGTTCGGGTCGACATCCCCTTTCATAGACGTATTTCCGTGACATACGCAGAATAGACGATGTTTTCTCGTACAGTAAACAACATGTTTAATAAACGAATTCTTTCTGAAGCTTACTTTTTCTCTACAATAGCTGCATAGTGATTCTTGCAGGAATTTTTCTATAATATCAAATAAGTATCCAAGTCATATTTTTTGGCCCGCCCCTATATTACTTGATACGTCATTAGCGCATTCGCTTTTCGTGGATAACATAACAGACAACGTACGACTTCGATGCAGCGTAGAAGATCGCCTCTTTGAATCTCTAAAAGGAACTTTCTCTTTAAGCGTTCTACCTCTCAAACAGCCACTAGAATAAATATAACACGGAGCTGCCTTGGGCGAGTTTTTCGTGAAGTTTCAATGTCTGTTAAACAGATACGACATCCGATAGACGAGAACCAATGTATTCCCTGTCGTCAAGGTACAGTACCTGACGACATGCATTCTGCTTGTCGTGATATCCCCGAGGAATTCCTGCGACCAGAAAGCGGATGGGCGATAGGAGCAATGTCTTTCTCCGCCACAGGGATTCTAGTAAGTAATTTTATTAAATGAGAAATAATATATTTACGAAGGAAAATATAAACGAATAGCTTACAGAGAAAATTAAAGGAAAGATAAGAACTAGGGTAGCAAAGAAAAAGTTTCCTGACAAAGATCTTTTGTTCTAAAAACGTTACATGCTGCAATCTACAGTACACACACGATAAAATAATCATCAGTCGACTGTTCAACTGCGTAATATGCAGTTTCAACGACAGTGCATTAGGCTAGTCGACAGTCTACGATAAAACTGCTGCCACAAAAGCCAGCCGCATTATCGATCCCGTTTTTTCATTGCTCGAATTATTTTGTAAATATCAAAATGGTAGCACGAAGTTGCACGTTGAAAATTAAGATTATCTTGAAAACACATTATATAAACGATATCGAAGCAACATCGACGTATTCGTATTTTATATATTCATTCTCGAGATCCAAAGTAACGATGATCCAAAAATATTGATCCAAATCTATTTTACTGTAAGGTATCTTCCTGTTCTTTTTATCTTTTATCAGAATAATTGGGATCTATATATTTTGCATCATAAATAAAGAAGATTTAGTAGCGAAAACTATTCTGATATCTTCAAGTCAAATAAATCTAAGTCCAGACAGACTTAATATCTCCTCTGCTCTATCTTACGTTTCTTTTCCTTTTTCCCTTCTCTTTTTATCACCTTCTATATTTTCTCTTCTTTCTTCTCTTCTCGTCTCTTCTTTTCCTTACACTCTCTTCCTCTTTAACTTCTTTCCCCCTTTCACCCATTCTTTTTTCTCTCCTCGCCTTTCTCTTGCTTTCTTGTCTTTTCCTCTTAAAATGAACTATCGCCAACGCTTTAACGATATCCATCGAATTCCTCATAGCTCGAACCAATAAAGATTCGAATAAAAGCAAACGCCAATATAAGAAAAACACGAACGTCTCTCTGTCGACAGATAACTTTGTGCGTCTGCGGCGTGTTTCTGAAGCACAACGACACACCAGTAGTTCGTGCATCTGGTCGCGAGCTATCATACGTCCTACTATCCGGCATTCTGCTTTGTTACCTGGTTACGTTCACGCTTGTTCTCAGACCGACGGACATCGTTTGCGGCATTCAAAGGTAAAGGGTTAAAGATCGTAGAACGAAGCGTAGCCCATATTTCCTTCAGCATGAAGGGACCTGCGACCGACGAAAAAATTCAATTTCCCGTAGAAACGAGTCGGTCACAGAGCCGGTAAATTGACGTTAACCGGGAAACGGCAATGCATGATCGATACCTGCAAAGCTGATAAAATCGAGGGACGAAATTTCATCGGTGAAAGTGAATTAAATTCGGTTCAATTACGGGGAATCAAAAGAAGGATATAAAGCACATCGGCAAATCTATTTACAGGTCAAAGTTGCACCTGCTTCCAATTTCTTAAGCGTCTTCGCGCTCGGAAAACTTCTGTTTTATTTGTATTAAATGGCATTTGTTACAATGATGATCGGGCTATTACGATCGTTTGGAAAGTATCGTTTATTCGAAATTTGATTAGCATATAATTTCAACAAATGTTTGGCTTGTATCACATTCGAATAAAAATCATCCGATCAGAATAGCCCGAGCAGAGAATTCAAGCGTACTAAGCATAGAATTCAGTTTAAAAATACCGACTTGTTTAATACAATAAATTTAACAGTGCATATAGACGAAACTGATACATACTGTATCGTAATAAAATACTATGTCGTTCCATTTAGAAAAACTTCAACAAAGCACTCTCGATATTTTAGCGAAGAAAAAGAGCTTCAAAATTCTCTTGACCACTAAGGAAAAAAAAAACAAAGAATTTCAATGTTCTTTTGCCTATTCGAGAAGAAAATAAAATTTTATCCAACAAAATTTACTATCACTTACGTAACCCAGTAAATCATGAAATATGATTACGGTGAATTGATCGTGTATGTACCAAAAAGGAAAACTTGTACGTAAATCTACGCCACAGGAACTACTAGAAACGAAATCATCGTTTCACAGATTTGCCGCTGGTTTCTGTTTCACCGTCGTCTACGCTGCGCTCTTAACGAAGACAAATCGAATATCGAGGATCTTCAATGCGAGCAAACACAGCGCCAAGAGACCATCTTTCATATCTCCACGATCACAATTGATCATTTGTTCCGGTTTAGTCTTCGTGCAAATTTTAGTTAACGGTGTCTGGATGATAATCGATCCAGCTAAAGCGATGCATCATTATCCAACCAGAGAAGACAATTTGCTCGTTTGTAACAGTTACATTGACGCCAGTTACATGATCGCCTTTGCCTATCCTATCATGTTGATCGTCGTTTGCACCGTGTACGCTGTTCTCACCAGAAAAATCCCCGAAGCTTTTAACGAGAGCAAACATATCGGTGAGTATATATATACGTTTGAGCATTGCTATGTATACGTAGACCACCTTCGAATCTTCAAACCTGTAGACCAACCATTGCGTCTAACTCTTTCATAACTTTTTGCTTCTGTGCGTTTCAATGAGAAGCTTAGAAAATCGGAAAGAAAAAACAATGGACAGTACGATGACGCAAATATTACGGATTTCTTAGAACAAAGACATTTCCGAAAGTCTTCAAAATTTCAAACTTGTCTACCATCCATTGTGTTTAATCCTTTCACTGCCACCGAAGCACATTCAATCGCTTTAATTAGAATGTACAATTTAATCAAAAAATTTTACAATTTTTGACATGACCACATGTTTGTAACAGCTAATGCGTCAAGCCTTTTCGATCTTGTATCGAATCTCCATAGTGATATCAAAGTCTAACGTCTTCAAGTTCCACGGTAGAACTATGTCAATCTTTTACAGAACTCGTTAAAGCTAGACGCGCAATATTTCCCGACAGAAAATTTTATTAGCGGCGCAACCGGGTACTCTCACAAAATTTAGGTCTGAAAGGCTTTAAGACTGCAAGTTGGAATATAACTCAAGCGCGAGGGTTCGAGCGATAAGTCCGCATCTAAAACACTGAAATTCTCTTGAATCATAAACTTCAGCCTCCCTTTGTAGAATGCTCTTGAAAGCACACAGAATCTTGAGATATTAATGAGAATAGTTCACTTGGATCTATGAGAATCGTGAGACGAAACAATGTGGGTAACATTGCTGGTTTACAATTCTCTTTTATGCTGAAAAAGTGCTGACTGCTGACAAATAAATATTCCGTTGCATAAATAAATTTGCATACGTATGCACAAATTTATGCGTGTTTCCTCTGCAGGTTTTACGATGTATACTACGTGTGTGATATGGCTGGCTTTCGTGCCGCTGTATTTTGGAACTGGAAACAATGTCGCGTTGAGAATCACCTCGATGTCAGTCACTATAAGCTTATCCGCATCCGTAACTATAGCGTGTCTCTTCAGTCCTAAGGTAATTCGGTTGACGATTTACTGCGACGAAACTTAACATGTATAATGAGCTGCCAACTTTAACATTACGTTACTTTCCGACAGTTGTACATCATTCTAATACGACCGGACAGGAACGTGCGTCAAAGTATGATGCCAGCTAGATACAGCACGACAAAAAGTTCTGCAGTCACGGCTACCAATGCTTCTAGCATGATAGCGCCAGTCACATTGACTGCGGCTACCTGCGACCAGAATAAAGCTGTCAAGAAACACATTGCCACTACTATAGACTGCTCGACTCAAAGCGAATGTGAGTATCCTCCGCTTGAAATATTATTCACAGGTAATTTGAGAAATTGGAGAAAACCATATTGTTAGATTCTTTCACTTCTGAGAAGGTTACGGCTTTCTTGTAAAAATTCCATCTTCAACAACTTAAATCTCTTTTCATGGTGTGAATTACACGTGTTCTCGTGGCGAGATGTTGTGGAAAACTAATTATTTGATTAATCGATTCTTCTTTCTTAAGGCTAAAGTCCCGTACAAATTATTCAGTAATCAACTCTGTTGCGTAAAAGTAATTTGAAACAAATTGATAAATTACACTTTGTCAAAACTCTGTAAATTTGTTATTTTTCTTTCGAGCTTCAAGCGGACTCGAGGTTCTTTTAATGTGAAAGAAACAACAGTTACTAACTGACGATTGTCAGGCTCTTTAAACTAACAATAAGTTGATTTTCTTTAACTTTATAATCAATTATACCGAGTGAATCACAAAATTCTTTCAAAAAAATAATTTCTTATATCATTCTGATCCGACATTCTCATATCATTCTATATCCTTCTTTACTTTCTACAGCTATCTCCTAATAAATGCAAAACGATATAAGATATCCAAAGTGCGATACTCGTTAAATAATATATTTAACAGTCGAAACAAATCTCCGCTTAAGTTCTATCTTTCCATGTGGATTTATAAAATTATGAATTTGTATAAACGTATAATTATGAGCTTAAATTTGACAAATCTGTTAACGATCTTTTTCGTTACAAATCCCTCAATTAAAATATATACTTGTTTATAGATTACGAGCTGAAGGATCAGAAAAATGGCAAACCATCACCCCCTGTCGTTTCCCGATCGACTCAGACTACTACCAATAACGACAAGGATTCGAATGCAGTGATATCAAGCAAAGAATCGAAGGAAAGTACCACGACAATGAAACAATTGAATAACAACGCGAGAATAGGAAATGGGCCAGTAAATCAGAGTGAGGTTTCGTTATAGCATCGAGTTTCCATAGAATCAGCAATTTTGCCGGCGACTTTGAAACCAATTTCGAAAAAACCCGTGGTAGTTTGAAGGGACGCAAAATGATATTAATAAATATGACGTCTCGATATTTTGTAAATACGACTGAACGTGCTTCATCATATCGATATCGATACGCATCGTACGTTAAAATTCTCTTTAAGGCTACGCTTTGAACGATGTTATGGCTGGATGAAGATGAATGTGCAAAAAAATATCGTATAAATTCTGCTATCGTGCGTTGGAAACGAATTATAAACGATATTGAAAATTCGTCTCGTGTATGGACGATGCTGTTAGCGAAAAAAGAAAGAAAAAGAAAGTGACTCAAATGGAATTGAATTATCGAGAAAGAGGATAAAACATATGGAATGAAAAGATATTCGGAGGGTATTTAAGAAATTGGGAACATCGATTTTGTTAATTACCATAAATACACGAGATCACGAAAGCGCTAGACGCAACAAATTGCACCGTGCCAGACACATAATTATCGATCATGATCAATTGTTAAGTGGCGTTTTAAAAACTGCTCTGGTTTCTTCTGTGATCATAGCGTAATACACGTATAATCACGTGAGATGCATAAATCTATTTTGTACATACACTATCATTTCATAACGTTTGTGCACATTAACACGAACCATTTATCGGTTAATCGTATTAATTGAAATATTGTAAATATCGTTAGTCGAATTTGTTATTATGTATAAAAGAAGAGGAAGCAGGTTACGTATGTAGAAAATATCGTTGCCAAATACGATTACATCTAAACGATCTTCTATTAAGAATTTTTGTAAGGAGAATATTTCAAAAAAATAAGTAAAGACGAAAGAAACGATAATCGTTCGAGAATATTATTCGTCGATTGTTCTGTACATAAATTTCTCTCTGTAAATATTCAATGAAATAACACACACATGGGTCGTTCGAAAGGATAATTATACGATTCGAAGCTAACAGCTAACAATACCCTTAAGAAAAGAATTACCAAGTGTGACTGTACGAACGTAGACCCTTAGATAATCGTTTCTCCTTTTTTCGATATTTTCTCTGCAGACTATAGGAATTGCTACACGTAGAATTAGAAGAAAAAAAAAACAAAAAAAGACGATGCAAAGATTGCGTATCGATCGGAGACATCACGAAACGTTTTCTCGTAACATCTAGCCGCCCTAATTTTAATCTAACGTTAACGCTTGATCTCTACATAACGAAAGAGAAAATCTAAGCAAACCAACGATGAAACATATGTTTCGTAGACACTCTAATGTACATACATAGGTTAAGAACTCCTTTTCGTAGAGTCACGGTTATACAATAAACATATCCAATTTAACTCGTGTACGTAGTTGTTTTTCGATAGCGTTAATTATTCAAGAAATAAGAGTTGTCGACTACTTCAAACAATTCGTTCTGAACCGTTTTATATAGCGTCGACCTATTAACGCGCGTGTGTATAAAAGATTTGTAAACGTTTTGAATTTTTATAGAATCGAAAAGGGTGTTTTACGTGTCGTACTTTGGATACAAATAAGCCCAGTATCCATCGTTTGGCACTGACCCTGTGTTTCTTTAAAAAAGCAAAATCACGTTCAACAACGATGCTTGATAAGATAAAAAGTTCAACAGATAGCCGAGTACTGGAGTTAATTAACGATTTCATTCAATAAGGAATTTCTGGACAAATGAAAGCGTAACCACTATATATATGATACAAATAGGTGGAACGTAAATGTATTTTCACTGTTGTTCGAACGATTGCATTTGATTTGAGAGTATGTAAATACATTGAAAATATGTGATTGTAGGTACATAAATACGATACCGTTAAGTATTAATATATGAAAACGAAAACATTAGTTCGTACGGAACCAATTTAGCCGTAATTAATTGCGTAAGAGTTAAGACTTGCAGTGCAAGATTAAAATGTCACGCGTTGACGAATTTTACGATGCGATGCAATGACAATGTGGAGGAAGGAAGAAAGAGAACTCTAAACTAGTTCGCGCAAACTATTCACGATTTAAGGATATTTTAAATACGTACGAACACTGCAATAGAAAGACACAAATTTACATGATGTTACATTAAATTGTATGTATGTATTCGTTGAAATGATCGAAAGATAACGAGAAAGAAAAACAGTCGTCGAAATAAAATCACGATCGTGGAAATTATTTTATCCATTCATATTATCTTGTTCCTTTTGTCCCTGAATTTAATAAAGAAAGCTTGTTAGGCACTGTTTTATTCAACTTTTGATTTCCATGAGCACTGGGCCCACTTTCAGCCTTGTTCGGATTAGCCAAGTTATCTGAATTCGAGCAATTTGATTCAAGTAACTAGAAACTTCGTTACTAGTATAAACCTGTTATTTTCATCACTTGAAATATTCTTTTGGACTTTGTCGATGAAGCCACTTGGTTTCGAATAATTTGAAATATTTTAACAATGCGAACATATCATTTTCTTGGATTTTAAATATGCGTTGAAGTTTCAAAAAAGGCTGAGACTCTTTAAATTATTCCTTAACTTGAAAGGAATGACGGTAATTATATTTTCAGTTTCGTACTTACTGATATTGGTTCCCAAAATCAAGTTTGTCTGAACTTTCTATTAAACCATATTTCACGTATAATAGTTTTATTACATCTCGTTAACGTTTCACATTAACAATAACAATCACTTTCTTCGACGCAATATTCCTTTAGATGTCCATTTGAAGTCAGATTACTTGAATTCAAACGACTTGATTTCAACTAACTTGACCAATCTGTACGAGGCTTTACAATAATGACGTGTTACTTTTTAGGATCTGTTTTATTTCTCAAAAAGTACAAAAAGGTTACAGAGAAAAAGATGCGCTGTTCGTATAACGATGTGGACACAGACAGACAGATAGAATCCGAGATCGAGTTGGTGATACGCCACGAGGTTTCACCTAAGATGAACTTCTCAATTTGGCTCATCGTTCAGTTCATGGTGCCTTACCGGATTAGTAGATCCTGAAAATCCCCATTAGGCGTATCATTTGTGACTTGCACCTATTATACACATTGCTAGATTGTGAGAAAAACAGGATAAATTAAGATTTTCTACTGTTAAACAAACGCCCACTCCAGGACAGAATAAAACTTTATCATGATTTCCGGTAGCATTTATTTTCAATAAGCTAGATACAAAAAGCTTATCTACGAATAATGAAAAGTGTAAAAATAAGGAAGATTCCCATAAATCGAAACGGGAAACTGATATCGATACTATTATCTATTTTAAACTCCTATTTATCGTATCCTACGCTAAGTAAATACATGTACAAAGGGAATATATTACGAACCGAATTTATTTTAAGCCTTACGATCACTCGTAGCACACAGACGTGAAGGAAAGGCGTTAAAGGGTGCAGAGAAATAGAAAAACCTCGCTAAAATAAATTATCTTTTTATTCCATTAGCAATTACAACGTTTTGTAATTCGACTGACATTTCTTGTTCACTAAGCAACGTGTCGTTCGTATACCGTTTACATCCTCCTAAACACACAACCTTCCCTTTTCTCTTACTTTTTTTAATAACAATGGTCGATCCGACTAGTTACACTTCATCACCTCTTGTGACGACTACGTTATATATCGTCTTTGTAGGGAGGAAAGAAAAAGACAATACGAATGTTAACAGAAACGATTAAAACGATTAATACTGTATGAGACACATTTAAACAATTCATCACGCTGAATTCTAACGTCATCCAACGATGACAATATTCTGTGCAGGCACGTATACAATAACAAATATGCAGATTCATTGCAACAACTATCAGACTTGCCTATAAAATTTGTCGAATCCCTGCTTCGTTATCATTCACACCTTAAAACGCAAAATATAAAATCTTTGGCCTGACTAAAAAAAACTCTCGTACACGCTATACGTTTTACAAAAATTTGAAAGCTTATTCGTTATAAAAGTACCTTTCTTTTTCTCTCATATAAGAGAATGTTTGTCATTTTCTCTCATTTTTCAAGGTATCGATGTCAGGACGATCACAATTGTGTTTTTCCATGTATCATGTTTCGTTCGCGATTTACATTTGTCTGCTTCGAATCGCTGACAATAGATTACTGATTCGATATTAAGTTTAATTGCGAGTACGTGTTTACAACGATTTACTCAATAATGCTCGGTAATTCTCTTTGACAATAATTTGAATTCCTTAACCACAGCTAATCTAGTGTGCAGTAAAATAGAGAATTTGCAGTTTTACGATAAAGAATTCTTATACTGTTTAATAATAATGACTGAATTACTTTTCTAACTCAAAGTCGCTAAATTAAAATATACTTAGTTTTGCAAGAACGTCAATGATAAAATATAAAATTTATTAATAATACCGTTTCGAAACCTAAAGCCAGGTACAACGTACAAATGAATTTATAGATTTCCTTCGTTCCGTCTCAGATATTTAAGCTACCTTACCCTCGCATCTGTTAACTCAAGTTATTACCTTAAATAGAATGAATATTAATAAATTCGTTTATATATTACCCATTCCTACTTTCTTTCGGTTTCCTCTAACACATAATATAAACGACAATTCGGAAAAAATTTGCATCTTTAATGTAACAAAATCTTTATATAAATAACTATCATTAAACAAACATAACAGTGACTCATAATTCCATATTTCATTACATATATTTACAAGATTCTCCTTTAAAATTAATGAAAATTCAATCTAGAATCTGTATGGTATGCCAAAATATGACAATCAACTTTTCCCTTTGTTCACAATGGTGCTTCTTAATTGCATTACCATCATTGTTTATCGCAGTTTTACATAGGCTTGCAAGGGCCTTTAATGCAGATTACATATAATGTACTAAAATCCTGCCATCGATGAGATACATTTTATATTATAAAATATTACTGAATTGTCTTCCAGAACTTACCACTGCCTTTAATACCTTTGACCTTTTGTTGCTTCTTCTTTGCATCAGGTGGAGCCGACAACGCTTCCCTGCTTGATTCGCTTCCTGCAGATCCAGAACTGCCTCCGGCCATGTCAGCTTCCTGCACACCACCACCTCCAGCTTGTGCAGCAAGTGACTTCTTTATGTTAGCAATCTAACAACAGAAAAAATAAAAATTTATCAGCACAAGCATTTGTGTTTTATCAGAGTACGTGTTACTTACATCTCTCTGTATTCTTTCTTTGTGATATGTAGCCTTTTGTTTTTCTACGTTAGCTCTCGTGACTTGTTCCTCGATACATGCTAATACTGTATCGCAAGCCTGACCCCAAGCAGCTAATGTCTCAGCCACGACACCCGTATCATTAGGTCTAACATCGCGTCCTAAACCAGCGTAATCTACCTCTAACTGTGAATTTTTTTGGTCTAATTTACCATGTATTATGTCTGCATAGATCGCTTCTATTATTAGGTCTTCTAAATCTCTAACATTTTTTATATCTAACTCTTCCAATAATAGAGAATATGGTATGCATCTGGACTTTGTGGCTAATGTTACAATGGTCAGATGTTGGAGCTTTTTCTTTTGAGTGGTAGTCAATTCTAAAACCTTATCTTTATTCTCTAAATATTCTTTATAAGTTCCATAGGCAAATAAATTCAGAGTATTCCAATACTGAACATACGGTCCATTCTCTAATTCTTTGATATTAGGCATATCTAGTAACTCTCCAAATACATGTACTCCTGGTGTCTCTACCACTTGCTTAATAAGCTCTATGGCAGCTGCTCCTTTGGCAGTTTTTGCTAACAATACAAACTGCTCCAAAGGATTGCTAGTTGACTTTTCTGTGGTAGTTCCAGCAGTCATATTGAACCTGTTGAATAAACATTAATCAATGGAATAAAACAACATGTTGATACTTAACGAATCTTCTAGGCATAACCAAGAAAAATCCGTTATTATAAACACAGACTTATAAAGTGACTATTTATAGATTTGTAATTCATTCAGACTTAAAAGTAACATTATATATGATAGGTTAGAAACTGTTCGACCATCGTATATTCTTCGCTCTAATATTACCAAGATTCAAAAGCCATTTTACTAATCAAGAAAATTGAAACAGAGCACACGTTCATTACATAAGGTGAACTTACTTTGTTCGATGTTTACAAATATCGAATGACTTTCTCTATCGGATATGCTTTCGGAAGTGAGCAAGTATGTATGTAAATACAATCGTGCAAGTCGTACCACAGAAAAGGAAATGGTACTTTCACCAGATGACGATCTCTACAAACTATTGTCTTACGAAAAAGGCGAATGAAGAACGGACGACGACAAAATATCATACGGGAGAGTCATTGAAAGGAAAAACTTGACCCAACATATTTCAAGAGAGAATCAATACGTTCTTTGCGAAGCTATTTCGTTACTTCGTCGTTTTATGTGGATGTTGCCAGTACTGACAAACACTGGCTCGTGCTTGGGATAACTTCAATGTGTTGTACTCTGTTTGACAGAAGAGAGGGGAATGTGTTGTTCTCTGCGAATGCGAACGGTTTATGTTAATAGTCTTTCCAAATGATCGTGCTGTTTGATGGGAAATAGTGAACGGAAAAATTTCAAGATTGCAGTTCGTCGGACGATACTGCGCTTGAAAATTCCTGGCAACGGATAGTACAAAATGAAGCCTTTAATCGAGTTCGAGGAATGTTTGCGAGACACGCCAAAGTTTCGGTGAGAATCACTTGAAAAATCTACGCTTCTATCTCTGTGTTTGCTTAGCGTGCTCTACTCTGTTGCACTCCATGCACGCGCTACTTCGAATAATATCTCTTAATGCACCACATTGATAATGCGTTTGATTAACAAAAATAAATATCTTGCGAATATTCCTTTCTTATTTCGTAGATCCTGCATCGAGGAAGTAGAGGCAAACGTTGATCTACTCGAACAAAAATTAGACAAGGTATTCATAAATAATTTATAAAAAAAAGAGAAATGAGGTGAAAAAGATATGAAAGTTTTTTCTAGGCATATTATATTATATATAGTAATGTAAAAGGGTTATGTTATTTCGTGTTACTCCAAAATAAATTATTGATACTATAAATTACTGAGGGTATTTAAATGTAATAATTTTAACTGTCAATCTATTTTGACAGTAATTTCCTGCATTGTCAATTATTATATTGTAGTAGACTATGTTACATAAGCAATCTCATACCTATCAAAAGAATTATTGTGATAATCATCTATTTTCTGAGAATAGCTAAAAATAAAAATCTTTACAGGTGTTAAAAAACTGTAGCCAGATGATTGACACTGGAAAACTTTTTGTAGGACAGCAAAGGTATGTTATGATTTGTAAATTATATGTAATTAATGAATTGGAGTTACATCATGGTTAATAGAAACTTACAACAGAGCCATAAATATTTGATTGGTTGTATAAAATATGCCATTAAGGAACTACTGATCGTTTTAAGTGAAATATATTCAGTGATAAAATGGAAGAGGGTGATACCAAGCAATAGAGAAGTGTCAGGAAACATATGAATTACAGTTCTGTTGAGAATGACTCATACATATGGTAGCCAGTTTAACATATACAGTGATACAGATGAAACACTTGCTGCTAAGGGATTATGCACTTCCTATTGATCTTTTATATTACATTCAAATAAAAATATTTTTTACAAAACAAACATTTTTGTATTATTTTCAATACTTTTTAATATAACAAATTACCCTTAATGTTGATATTTAATTTATGCGATGACTCTATTTCTATTTAGAATTTTTATAATCTATTTATTTAAAAAGATATTGAAAAATTACTGTATGCATTTTTTTGTTTCCAGCCAATTTGCCAATAGCCTGTGGGAATTATCTCTTTACTTTACTGATGATTCAGAGATAATGGCCTTACTCAATAAACTAATTCATGCTTTACAAGAAATGAACAAGTTTCATACTATTTTATTAGATCAAGCATCTAGGACAGTAATTAAAGATCTTAACTCATTCATCAAAAGGTAATTTAACTAATTAATACATAATCATACGTAATCTACATGTTTATCTGTATACATACATACGCATGTAACATTATTAATATTCTTTTATAACATTCATATTATTTTTTAGTGACATTAAGAGGGTGAAAGAATCTCGTCATTACTTTGAAAAAATCTCTGCAGACTTAGATATAGCATTAAACCGAAATTCCCAAGTTCCAAAGTCCAGACCAGCAGAGTATGAAGAAACTTCAAATATTTTATCAGCTACGAGATCCTGTTTCCGGCATACAGCTTTGGATTATATTCATTCTTTAACGATGATACAAGCGCGTAAGCGACACGAAATATTGGGTACCCTACTTAATTATATGAATGCGTGTATTACTTATTACCATCAAGGTAGCGATCTAGCGCAAGATTTGGATCCATTCCTAAAAGATCTCGGGGAGAACTTAATTAAAATGAGGGCCGATTCCGTGAAACTCGAGAAAGAAATGGAAAATCGGCATATTTACGTTACGAATAGAGACTTAATACCTTCTCCAGTACCCAGTAATCCTAAGATGGAAGGATACCTCTTTAAACGCACTAGTAATGCATTTAAAACGTGGAATAGAAGGTGGTTTTGTTTAAGAGACCACCAGCTAGTATATAAAAAGAGGACTGGTGATAATGATTTCACTATTATGGAAGAAGATCTTCGTCTTTGCACTGTGAAACCAGTAGTTGACTGTGATAGAAGAAATTGTTTCGAAGTATTAAGTCCTACAAAGTGAGCAGTCATTAATAATCATAATACAATTTGATATAGTGATAGATTATTTTATTATATTGGTTATACAGTCATGAATTTTCTATTTAGATGCTTTATTGAATTAAATAACTTTAAAGAATAATTTTAACTTATAGAAGTCACATATTACAAGCTGATAGCGAAGAAGCTTATTTAGCATGGGTAACTGCCATGCAGCAAGCGATTGGTGCTGCCATTCAAAGAGGTATGGGTGCTGGTACTATAGTTAGCATACGAGAATCACAGTCACAAAATGTTAGAGGGTCGAACAGACAACAGACAAAACCGAAATCAAGGTATATATCAAAAACTGTACTGGATGATTAATTCAATTTAGACCATACTTTTAAAAGATCATAATTAATTTTGTTTTGTATAGAGTCTGGGAGCAAATCCTAAAAATTGCTGGAAATGATACTTGCTGTGATTGTGGTGGTGCTAATCCAAGATGGGCCAGTATCAATCTTGGAATTACACTTTGCATAGGTATAAATCACTTTTTCGCGATAATGATAGTTAAATTTTCTTCAAAACTTTCTTTCAACAATTTTTTCTTTTCAGAATGCTCTGGAGTGCATAGAAGTTTAGGGGTTCATTATAGTAAAGTTCGTTCTCTGACGTTAGATGACTGGGAACCAGAGATACTAAAAGTAATGGCAGAGCTTGGAAACACTGTAGTGAATAATGTTTATGAAGCTCTACCAATACCTTCTAATATTATTAGAGCTACTCCAAAATGCAATGGGTACGTAAAACTAATATAAATATAAAAAGTAATACTCACTATTCTGCCAAAAGTAATAAATCTGATCAAAGTATATAGCTGAATTTTTGTTGTAAATTGATAGTAATATACGCGAAGCTTGGATAAGAGCGAAATATGTAGAGCGTAAATTCGTGAAGCCTTTAAGCAACATGATCTCGTCTGGGCAACACACGAGTCGCGATAAAATGCATTTTCGCAAATGGAGTGTACGTAAATTGCGTCGCCGACCGCGGAGTTGCGACAAAATCGATAGCGCTAACCGCAACAAAACAACGACGTTATCATCTGTAAAAGAGGGTCATCATTCGACGAGCTCTGACGACAGCAAACATACATCGATTGAAAGTTTGAGTTCGGTCGATAAAGCGAAGAAAACCGAGAGAAATTCATTAAGCTCTGACGACAGCACAAATATGGATCTAAAGAATGACTCTACACTGTATGGGAAAATTTTAGCACGGCCACGTAGCGATATAAACGAAAGTAATCCTAAGGCTATCGATAGCACTACGGAATCGAACATTGAGAACGAGCTTCTTATTCCTGAAATCAAGGACAATACGATTGCCACGAGCAATTCAGAGAATAGCCTGTCGATAAAAAGCGAAGTGTCCTTAAGCACAGAGGCATCAGATGTGAAAGATACGTTTGAGAATAAAGACGCGGGGACGGAGAAACAGTGTAAAATAGAATCCGACGTGTTAATGTTCGGATGCGATTTACCAAAGCCAACGATCGATAATAGCTTAGAATTAAGTTCCGACCAAGATTCGACTGCCGGCGAGGACGAAGAGTTCACAGACGAGGAGGATATCGAGAATTTACATCCTGAGATGCTTCTTTACAAAGCTGCTGCAGCACACAATCTTCCTGTGATGTGCGCAGCTCTTGCAGCTGGTGCTGATAAGTCATGGACGAATGTTAACGACAGAGGAAGAAACGCTCTGCATCAGGCAATTATAAGTGTAAGTATACAAATCTTTGTCTAAATTCTTTGATAATTTAATTTTGGTCTAATACAGGGTTCTGTGATGTCTTGTGAATATCTGATTCTGAATGGAGCACGTATTAACTGTCAAGATGCTGATGGGAAAACACCACTGTACTTGGCTACAGAATTAGGTATATAACTTTTTCTGTTTGAAATAAATTCTATATTTTAAAAAGTTTACTGTAAATTTGGTTATTTGTTTAAAATATCTAGGCCATACTGCCCAAGTATGTTTGTTATTAAAACATCGCGCCGATCAACACATCGAAGATGAAAGTGGTGTAAAGCCTCTGTCAATAGCTGTAAAAGAAGCTAATGCGGACATTGTTACGTTGTAAGTGCGAAGTAAATTTATTTTATTAAGGAAATTTCATTGTAATTTCATTTTATGTATGTTTCAGGTTGAGACTTGGTCTTCTAAACGAAGAGATGAAAGACTCGGAGATCGGAATCAGCGGTGATGAAACTTTCAACGACGTCGTTCGCGACTTCAGCCAGCTAGCTTGCTCTCATCCAGAACGATTGCAACGACGAAATGAAAGTAACAATCCGTCGCAACCGCCTGAATGAGGTTTAAGAACGTGCAAAGTTTATTTGCAAAGTCTAAAAAGCAGGCTACAACGGAAGGAGAAGAAGGAGTGTGGTACATCGAAAATGTCGTCTTTCAGTTCCTTGCAGGGTAATAAAGTTGATTAATGAGTAATGAAGTAAGTACGAAGAACGTGATCCGAAGCTTTATGATATAAACGATCGAAAACGAGAAACAAAGACAACATCGTGGAAGTTGTATCTTTTTACACTTTGATCTCTGTGCGACAAAAGTTCATTGAAATTTATTAGCATTTTGTATTCCTATTAAAGAAAAAGAGAAAACAACGCATAGCTAGAGAAGTATCACATGTACCGCGCGCGCGCGCGTGCGAGAGAGAGAGAGAGAGAGAGAGGAAGAAAGAAGAAAATATTATATTTTGCTTACACGGGAAATTTACGCTGTCCAGTGATAAAATATTAAGATGCCGATCTTTTTGTATATCTTCCCTCCTGGTTTCCTATCAAATATACAGAAAGAAATGTGGCGGTAATAATTTGTGCGTGCGCTCTGTATATATTTTAAAGATGATCTTACAGATTTAAACAAATTTCACAACAGATATACCATATAGCATAAATGCAACCTGGAATTTGAAAAACTTTTACGAATACCTATGGCAAAGTGTAAATTATATTACTAAGTAGATATTTGTATATCGTTTATGTGATACGAAAGATACGTGACAAAGTAGTTTTAAACTCTACATTATGAAAAAGTTAATGGCCGACGCGTTTTCGATATGATATGGTCTAGCGGTGGAACAACAATTTTATACATATATCTGTTTTTATACACTTAACACTACCAGCGATGTATGTGCGACTGGTACAAAGAAACTTATCCTTTTTTTTCTCTCTTCTTTTTTCTTTTTTTTTTTTTTAATTAAAAGTAGTGATTTCGATGCTATATAATTAGCATCGATTTAATTGTGACATTATAAATACATAGAATTATGTAGTTTATCTAATAGTTACATTTATAAAAAATTGTAAACTGCACCTATTAGATTACCAAAATAGAATAACAATGATTCTATATAGTTCCGTATAATATATATATATATATATATATATATATATATATATATATTTTATATATATATATATATATATCGAATTTGTTGCCAAAAATTAATCATTTGTACATACAAACTTGTAGATCTGACCACTATCTGATGTTAATTCTTGAACAAATGCTTTACTTGTGCAAATCCTCTAAAGTTAACACTCGAGATACATTATTTAACGAAACATATAAAAAGTATTTGTATTTACAACATTTTTATAACAGATACAATTTTATCCTGCTTGCTGCGTTTTATCCATTTAAGACGGTTGAATTAGCTTTCTTTGTTTATGACTTGTACAACGAATAAGCTATGCTTCCTTTTGTGCATATTTTAATACTATATAGCTAACTACGTTGAACAGTATTTATGAGAAATTTATAGAGTAATGCATGATTTTTAGTCTACTTGTACGTAATAGAAGAAAGAAATCTATATAAGAATTGAAAAAAAAGAAACAATACCAATCATTGTTGAATATTTGTTTCATTGTTTACGTAGAGAGGCTTTATTGATAGTTACGATTCAATGGTACAAAGCTGTGATCGTTGACACAGCTTTGTAAAATTTCTTTCGACGAGAGCTTTTATGAAAACGATGGGCGAATGATTTTCAGGTTTGATATATTTTTTTATTTGATATAGTATTACCATAGTTTCTTTTTCGAATCTGGTATTCGATTTTTCGATATAAGAATCTTGTTTAATTAAGAAACAAGACTACAGTGACGTAAACATAATTCTAACGAAACGAGATACTCATCGTTGCACAAGCGAACAGCAGCAACAAAACTCTTCTATAATCTATTTTTTAATCTACGATATATTAGTATTTTATTACTTGCTGTTTTTACAACGCAAAGTAATTTTAAGAAGAAACAAAGAAATCTTTCGATTTCGTGACTGTGCGTTTTTCTACGCTTTGTTACGAATGATTTTTTATTACTCGAATTTTCATATGTTATAAAAATTCTTTTCGTATGGAAAAATTAATCTCATTCTAGTACTTGTACTTTGTACTTAGTTCTTTTTTTTTACCCGTTTTATACGTACAATTGACAGGAAGAAAGGACGTTTAAACTAAAGGAAAATAACGATATTACAAATTGTTTCCATTACGAATAAGAAACGTCTTCCAAGATGGGAATTTCTTTTCTAGAAATGGTAATATCATTAATCGTATAATTTCCTAATTGTAGGATCTTCTATTTGTTGAAACGTTGTCGATTATTGGAAAATCGTCACCGGTTACTGCCTAATTGCGAAACGTTGTTACAATAATTCCACGATACATACGACTATAGGCAAGTTAAACAAACGATATCGTTTCTTTGCTGCGCGACATTGTAATAAAATTGTAAACAGTCTAATTCATGTATCATACTTATACACAAACTTTACGTCATAAAGCAGTGATTATGCAAGTATAAGCGTTCTTTTTAATAATCCTTATCCTCGTAACTTGACGTTACAAATATTACACAAATATTACGGAAATGGAGGAAGAAAGCAGGAGAAAGGAGAAAAGATGTTTAGAAAAGATCTACATGTTTCACGAACGCGCGTTGCAAGTAAGCACGATCTTTCAATTCTTTCCGTTATTTTATCAAATTTTATGTGGATAGAAGGAACTTACGCAAGGCTTTATTTGTTGTGAAAACGATGGAAATTACGGCGCAATTTATGAACCGTAGATTGATAAATCCCCCATTAAACGAAAGAAACGCTCATGCATCGTGTACGCATAATTTACGCGTTACTCTCTTGCCAAGTTGCGTAAATTAATCCAAACGGGTCAATACCCTATCGCTATATAGTTATCACTGTGTGTTCACACACATTCGTCCACGAATGCCCAAACTAATTTATCACCAATTTTTCTATCTTACATGTGAATGCTCCACTTTTCGTTGCTAGCATTTGTGTATTTACGTATTCCGTAAAGATAAAACGTACGAAATACGTCATCGCGTGAAGCGTTTCTTTAAATACCAAAATCTCAATAAACAGATCGCTCGTCGAAAACGTAATTATCCATTAATTATCTCCATCCGTCAAAAATTAATTATGTAGCTATTAAAAATGCTGATTTCTAATTTGTCAAGATTACCGCTGAAATTATACGTAGATAATTACTAAGAAGGAAAATTTCTACTGTAATCTTCGGCTTTTTCGAATAATCAAAACTGGTTAGGCAATTTGTTGCAAATTAATTGGAAAAAATGTATTCAGCATAGAAAGTGGAAACTACGGTCAGCCATCGCAGTTGCACAGTGATCTTCTGCTTATTCATTGGCTTGAAAATATGAAAATATCTCGGCCGTTGTCGATCACCAACCGTGGATTGGCTCGAGGATGATAGCAACGATAAGAAGAAACGTGGTCTCATTGGTAGAATGTGCCCTTCTCGTTCACTGATAAAGCACGTTGTTTGTCAATGTATCAATCGCACGCATTGGGACAAGTATGCAATCTCTTGACGCCATTGATCCACTGTGTTCACGCATTTCTTTCATTCTCCCCTTTTTGCTCACTACCGAGCCTCGCGACGAGAACGTGATAATTTACGCTTCATAAAATTCAGCTTTTTAAATATACGATAAAAAAAAAAAAATTGCTACGTATGTGGAAGAATTGACGGATAGAAAATTCCAGTTCTAATGGAAGAAAACGCATAAAGTGAAAATCGCATACGATGCACAAAGATAAATCCAATTAAAAGATGAAAATATCAAAGTGTTGATTTCTAATAAAGAAAGATAGAGGATATAGAGTGTTTGCAAGGGAATTGGCGATCCGATTCTCGCTCAAAGAGCATGATAACGATGCACGATTCTATCCATCTGTAACTATGGCGGCAGGCAGTCTACGATGCCTAGAAGAGCTCCTATTTCGAACGATTGCGGCCTCGAGAGTTTGCATATGTCATTCCACGCTTAGCCAGCACCACTAATTCTACTGACAGATACGAACAAGCGGCCGGCCCGATCATTAATTTAGCACGGCCACTTTCACGATCCGTTCTTTGAAGAAAACCAACGTCACCGGAATTACAAATTAGCCCTGAACGACCCAGCAACCTTCAAGGCTCTGCGAGACGAGCCGCGAAATGACTTACTCCGATCGTGGACTTCCAAGAAGACAACCCAAAGAAGAAATTGATTGCACGGTAAAAATGAACCCACTTACTAACTCGCGCGTTCGCTCTTGGAACAATAGTTCTATGGTTAGCCGAGAGAATCTGTATTTATGCGTTTCTTTTCTCACAGTCTAAGGGCAAATTACAGAGAAAGAGAAAGAGAAAGAGAGAGAGAGAGGGAGAAATGAAGAAAGAATGAAAAGGGAATTTGCATTGATAACCAAGGGGTTCCTTTCAAATTGTTAAACAGCGAACCGGCCAAACTAACCGATACGATGCGTCCATCGGTGCAATTTATTTTTTACGACAGCACGAAAGAAAGTATGAATTATAGCATTGATAAGGCCGCGGGCCTCTTTTCGGTTTGACGCCGCGTCATAAATCAAGCCTTCTGCAAAAAGTCTCAGCACGACTACAATTGAGATTGGCCATGGGCCACGAACCAACTTTTCTCTTCTTTTTATTTCCCTGTCGGTTTTATGCTTACTAGCTTCGCGTCGAAATCGACAATAAAAACCAAACCGACCAACTTAATTCTGCAGAGAAGAGAATCCCTAGCAAGACGTTAGCTATTTAGTTATACGTAATACGCGTTAAACGATCGTTACGCGAATCTTTTGCTTTTGCATATCATTTCACTTACTCTGCCTGTAGTTTCTTCCTCTAGTTTAGAAGTTCCGAATACTTGTTAATCCTTTTTGAGATATTCTTGACATACGACAAATTTAGCGATTTTGACACTTTTTAGAAACGAAATTTATGTTTCAAAAGTGGATTTTTATTTATACACAATAGGGAAAATTGTTTATTAGTAGAATTAGTAGAACTAAATAACGGTTTGTATATTATCAACATCCTTAATATTTACGCAATGCATAGGGTTGATATTAAAAGAAAATAAATAATAGTAGGTTTTCTTAGGAAATTTCTCAATATCTGTACTTGGCGAAAAGTAATCAATGCTCTATTCAAGCTTTATTTCGCTTGAAAATTTGTTAAGTTTAAGTCTCTACTAATTACTTAACGCTTTTACCTCCAAATTTACGAAAACTGTAATTTCCTTTTATAAAACGTCCGTTCTAACGAGTTCCATCGTTTTAATTTCAAACTCTTATAAAAATCTTATCTTACTTACGAGACTATCTAATGGTAGAGAAAAATTCTTCGGATCTTTGGAACGATAAATCCTCTAATTATTCCATATGATCGTGCGTAGAAGACTTTGCCCAGTCTGATCAAAAGGATCAACGATCAATCTCGAGTTATAGCGGCAACATTTTTTTCATCTAGCGATTTTTCACCGAAGGAAAAAGACTTTGATGTGGGCGTCGAAATATATTTATGTATGTGGACATTTCTTGCGTTCTCGATATAACGCAAAGTGCGTAGATTCTCCGCCGAATGGAACTGGCTGCGGAGAAGATTAGAATGAACCGTAAAGTCCGACGTCTGGTCGATCGACGAAATTAGTATCGCTTACTCACCCTACTAATCACACACTGTCTGGCTGGCTTACGAAATTCTGGGTTCCTCGTACTCGACACCGGTCGCGACAAAACAACTCTGTTTCCCTATGCTCCTTTCGTCGGCTCTCCCCTAGATCCATACCTTCGGTATCCAGAGAAAAGCAAGTTTTTCGATCGATCCTTACGTCCAAGTGAAAAAATAGATTTAGTCTTCTTTTGAAAAATTTACTCCTTTTACACAAACATTTCTTCTACATTTGTGTGTACAAGTTTGTACATTGTGAATTATAACTTTCAAAGATTCTCTTGTACGATAGTAACAATGTTGATAATAAAAGAGATGAAAGTTTGCAAGTGAATTTTACAAATCGAAAGTCAATTGGTTTGTTGTAATAAATCTTTACGACTGTAACAATTTAGTCAAATAGTTTAGTAAAAAGAATTTTTCTTTCTTACTCCATTCAGGACCAATGTCGCATTAACGCGACATTTTGTTTGAAACTTTCTTTTCGCTCAATTTACGTTATTAAATTATATTTTGTACTATCGTACTATCGCTTGCGAAGGAAAATTTCAAGAATTCGATTATATTCATTTTTATCGCAATTTTTTTCCTATTACAAATCCTACAATTTTATGAAATCTGAAGATACCAAAGAAATTCTCTTTGAATCATAAACATTTTCTTTACGTTCCCAATTTGTACGGCGATCTTCTGAAAAGTATCTGCTATTTTAATATATTTTTCTATTTAAGGAAAATGTGCAAACTACTTCATACTCTTCTATATCATTTCACTGTTTAGCCCCTAATTTGTATCATGAAAGATGTTTATGTTGAACTATAGACGGTCAACGAGGCGCGATACATGTGAAGTAGGAAAGATGGCTTACGATGGAAAAGAGGAAAGGTGGAACGGCGGCAAAGGGAAACGCGTTCGATGTTTCGCCACTTATAAATTCGATTCTCGTTAGAAGAGGCCGCGAAAGAGAAAACCGGGAGGAGAAAGGGAAGAAGCGAACAGATTTATAACATCCAGAATCCCCAGACGCAACCGTCTTATGAAACTATTTTTAGGTGTTTTTAGGGCCTCTCGAATTTAGGCCAGGTTTCTCAGAAATCGGGGGAACGAACGTGCGACAATGATAACGATACCCACCTACGCCGATGACCGCGTTCGATCCACCTGTGATTTGATGAAAAATCATCTCCTTCGAATTTTCTTACATGCGAACGCATACCGTTTTGTTACACCCGCGTTGAAAAATGCGAGAACACTTGCTTGATCAGGACAAATGTTTGTAAAAAATTATGAAAATAAATTTATGAGGATTAATAACATATTATAATTCAGAGATTTCAAACATTCAGAATGTGCATAATTTGATTATTTATTCTGTATAAAATTTGGAAGCGATAGGTGATTTAATACTGGCAATTTATATATATCAAACACGATTGAAAATGACAAATGTCCTCCTACTTTTGAACGAGGGTGCACACACTGTGTATATACGCATCGATCATTTTGATATTTTCGACATTATTTTCGACGTGGTTTTCGTTCTTGCTTATCTTAAATTACGCTGACCTGTTGAATACGGAGATTTATGATATAAAAATGAAGGGAAAGGTACGATCAGGTGGAGAAGAGATCGTCGGAAGTCGCGATTCACGCTCGCGATTCGCATTATCGTTGGTAGAAGCAGATTCGATCTAGCAATTTCGCGCTGCCGAGCCGTTAACCCAATAGCGATCGATTGATCCTTGTTAAAGTCATTCGCTGTGATCTCCGCATAGCGAACATTCCACGTGTGAACATCTGTTGCCAATCTGTTCGATCGGACGTCACACGTTTAATGTGAATTCGTTCGTCACCAATTTATTAGAAAGAAATTAGTTTAGGAAACAAGAGACGCGATTTAATACGACGAAGATCGCGTGGATGATCTGAACTTTTCGCCGTCTCCTTTAACATTGCTCGATTTATCACACGCTATATTGTCTTTGCGCGAAGAAAAGATTTTATCAAGTTGCTACAATTGTAATTGGTCTATCGTCAGTTATCAAGCACGCTAATGCAGGAGAAATTTGTTATAAATCACGCGTGTTCAATGTTAACAAAGTATCGTATATAGTAAATTGATCGTCGCGAATAATACATTTTTTAACGCATAGACTACTTAAACAAAATTGAGAAACCGTAATAGTTCCACTGCAAGGATTTTTAAATTTTAGAAGAGATAATTCTTATAAACCTGCAATAACGAAACTAGTTGAAAGAATGCATCGAATTATCTGGAAATGACGCTTAATATATATATATATCAATCTAATACATGATTTATCGGAGCTTTTATAATCGAATGGATGCTTCCACGATGATAATGATGAAATTTCTCAAAGGTATAAAAAAATCTATCTAACTTCCTCGTGCTATCGCGATGGTGATTAAACTCACGCGAGGTGATTAAACCAAGGTGATTTAAAGAGAAATCACACACCTGACGCATAGTTAGCTTTTAAAGTACATACACACGCTGGTAGTAGAACGCAGCGGGAATTCGACGTAGTAAATTGCCCCCTTTTAACGGTAAAATGCGTCTTTGATTCATGTATCAAGACTCGTGCGTGCGTGCGTGCGTGCGTGCGTGCGTACGTGCGTACACCTGTAGCTGTGTTGTTACGTCATTTTCTTCAGGATATATGAAAATCGATCTGATTAGCATCAGACTGATGGATCATCGCGTGCACCTGTACTGCGGTTTCGCTCCAATTTCCAACGATCAATCGATACGTAGTACATTGGTGTATTGCGCGTTTACAACCGCAATTTGGTTGATACGAAGCAACCAGCGTGGGAAATCGCGGTGATGCTTTCTAGAACGATTTATTGCGCTGCTACCGATTCCAGCAATCTTCGTCAATTTATTAATCCTTCGCATTCCTTTGCTTTTCCTCGGATCCACTTCTTTCACGCGTTACCCATATGTACATCATTGTACATCTATTTTCGTAATAAATAGGTATTTTCGTAATAAAATCTGTGGATAAGTTTTAGAAAGGTAGCTATAAAATTTGCTTTTTCGCAATTTTCATCCAGAAATAAATGGCATGGAATTAATTTGAAAAGTATTCTTCGTAATCAATCATTTGTAATTTTATTATACCGCCAGTAAAGAGTTAGAAATAATATTTCGCCATTCCATATGAAAGTAGTGAGAAAATAAATCATAAATACGAAACAGTGGCATTTATATTATATTATATTATATTATATTATATTTATATATATTATATTATATTATATTTATATTATATTCTTTTATATTTTATATTATCTACGTTTAAAGCAAAATTTTTATTTATTTTCTATTCCACAACTATTACTGCTGTGCTTCGGAGATGCTCTTGGGTTATAATACTAATCCAAGGGAATTAAATACGTCCATTAAAGAATTCGCCAACATCGACGATCTGATCGATAACCAAAACTTAAGATCAAAGTTGTTGCATCACTGGAGTTCGCTGAACTTGTCCAATCGGGCGATAACGGGATCCGCGAAATTATCAATTATAATTCCATTAGCACGGGATCATAGTGTGATAAAAGGCGACTTACGGCCAAGCAAATAGGTCAATATTGCGATGAACTGCACGATTTCTGACCTAGACAATGCGTTAAGAATATTCTGCATCGTTGACGCGAAATTAGATTACACGCTTCCAACGAAGTCAATAACAAACTGTACATGACACACTTGTGGCCGTTCATAATTACACACGGCATAGTGCATTTATGTGTACGAGTGGCGTGTATAAAAGTCGTAGAAGATGCGACGAATTCGTGGGAAGAGTCAATATCCGTGACGATACAGACCCCTGTATCCGTGTATCCAGTCAGCGAGAAAAATAAAATGATAATTCGATATTATTCGTAGCCTATTAATGGCGGACAATTGATTCGATCGTCACGATGTTTTCGGTTTCTTATGCGCAGCCACGTATCCGAAGTACACGTATCATCAGTGCGATAAACGAGTTCCTCGCTCGTTCAGTCGATCAACGTTTAATTGAAATCACGTAATGCTAAGCATGATCGTTACATCGATGTATCGATCGATCAAAGGGTGAAAGGAAAAATTATAGCTGCCAGAGTCGAACAGGATGAACTAGAAAAAATAAGGCGATTCCAAGTTACTCAGAAAAGACGAATTGAATCTAGTGCTTAATTCTAAAGGATATTGTCCGTTTAACCTGCGGATCTGATCCGACGTGTCAAGTAGAAAAGACGAACGAAGATGTAATTCTCGATCGCGAGTCGATACCATTGGCGTCATGTGAAATACGAAGTTTCCGCTAGATCAATAATATTTACATGTTAACAGCCACTGACGTAATATTTTCGTAGTTAGGATGTGGCAAGATAGATCGGTTATCGATATCACGTTGTGCGTCTGTAGGGAAAAGAAAATTTCTTGAGAGAGGGTGATACGTATTCGAAAACAAACTGTCCGTATTCCTCGTTGTCTTAATTTCAGATTTTCTATTCTAGAATTTTCCATCGGAACATTGAATCGAATTGGAAATTGAGTTACTCCACGAAGAATATAATTATTACTGGACTACGGATGTCTGATTAAACGATAATTAAACAAACGAAACCTACTATTCAGGGATCTGTTTTCTGCGCTAAATACCATAACAAGTATTTCATAATTTAGATATTCTGTGTAATTCCGTGCTTTTTCCGAGTTTTTCTAAAACTTTGAATTTTCCATAAATGCGTAAACGTTGGCGGTGCAACTATTATGTACTATTCGTAAACCAAGGCAATGGAATTTTATTCAAAATGGACAGAATCCATTATCAATGAACGAAAAAAAAAAAATAGATTATTTCTGTATTTCTGCATACAGATAACGTGATGCAGCGAGAATTTTTGTTCGAAGAATGTTTTCGATTACGAAATTACTTTATCACGGAACGATAATGCGCGACGGTGTTTCTCACAGCGAGAAAGATCGTAAGGTTGAACTAAACTGCACATTGCGAACACAGGTTGCATCAGCCACGCGACATTCCCGGTGTCCGACACAGCTGGCCGTTCCTAGCTCGTTGCCTAGTTCCATCGAAAGCTTGTCCAATTGTGCGATTCGAAAAGACCGGATACTGAACTGTCGCCGACTATCGCGAACCATGTTGACTTTGAAACCCGCAGGCTGGTATTTCTACGCCAAGCCAACTGCTTCGTCGCTTTTCGTTTCACATGCCGATAATTTAGCTGCGTTGCTGGCCAGACGTACGAGCTTCCTCGATTCAGAACAACTGCTCTCCTACCATCGAAGTAATTCGTAGTAATTGCGTTTCATTCATCGTTACGTTCTCGGAGACTATTTCCAGTCATTGTTTGCTCGAACGACAGACTACTTTGACCTAACAAGTTCCTTCCATTTTTAGCCATTTCATGTTAGACACACTCGATCTTGTCACATGCCAAATCGATCGACTCCGCTTTTTATTTATTTCTTAATTTCGTTATTTAAGTACACGATTAATATCGAATCTTCAAGAAACAAACGACTCACTTTCGTAAGTTCATTCGTCGCAATAAGATGGCAGAAATAATGGTAAATACCACAGTGAATCTAATTTCTTCTCGCGCAGTCGATCACGATAGTTTCTAAACTGCTACTGTCCGATTATAAAGTGACGTTGCAATGAAACAATCGACAAAAACGTACTTCCCGAGTCTTTTCTTCTCATCTTCATTTTTTCCTACTATTTCGCTGGAAAACTTTATACCTATAGCTATTTATTCGCGAATAGAAAATTTTGCTTATGTCTTGGGAAAGACGTTTGAATCGCGACAAATACGAAATTATAAAATCTGACAATTTCGACAGGTGGTGCTGAAAGTATGTGCGAGTTTCTATCGTAGCTCGAGCGTTCCCCATGGTGCGAGGATTTGAAGTTTCAGTCGTTACTTTAGTCAGATATTCTACGTAAAATGAGAAGGCAAACCGTTGCAATCTGATCGAAAGACTGACAGACATTCGTCACGTGTAAAGAACGATGGTCGTTTTTTATTTAATTATAGCTTCCAAAAAAGCGGGTGGTCTTTATAACAATGCTCGTGGCGGCTGGCTGGCAGGCGATTTGTGCGTCTAGACGAGTCCCCGTGTTCTCGGGGCTGTCTTTTCTGCTGTGTGTTGATTCAGCGTAACCGATTTAGCCTAACCTACGTGATGGACACACTTATACCGTCTTCTCGCCCGCCGATACGCATAAATTTCACGGACAGACGAAACAACCCCGACGACGAGATGAGAACTCACACCGCGCGTCTACACACGGCAAAGGACGTGGATCGGAGAATCGGTGAACGAGCTGATACCATCATGCGAGACATATCGCAGCGATTCGACGATTTTAAAGGTAACGTACGAAGACCACAATTTGATGTCACTTGGTTACCAAGAGGAAATAGTTTTATACATTGTACATAGTTATAATAGGGGAGACAACCTGTTAGATCCAAAGATATGCACAAAGTGGCTGCAAAGAGTGTCTGTATATCGTTGTATTTGTTATAACATTTATATATTAATTAATTAAGATCCAGTACTTTTATACGAATATGAAAATGAAATCCGTAACCTGGTAAGAAAATATTTTTCTGCCCACTGTACGAGTGTTTCGAAAACTAGACCAATCATCTTGACTTTCTGCAAATTTTATAACTTTTTATTATCTTCTTAAGATGACAGATTATTTCAGTGAATCTATTCGTTGTAGACGTATTATAACATTAGAAAATGATACTCGTAATATTATCTCTTTGCTGTACTTTATAATTTATAGAGTTAATCGGTGTGATTCTTAAATAAGTTTAAGTATGCTTCTTAAATATTGATAATAAATCAACAAAGAATACCGAGGATACAAGAGATACGACGATCGACATATTCAAAATGCTTAAGACAAGTGGCAATGATAAAAGACACTTTTGATACGCGCTTAATCGGTGGTGTATCAAAGCTTAAAATTGATCCTTTACGATAGGAAGCGTGACTTTTTAACTTTGTCCATGTGGCTTTCACACGCTATCTTGTCTGTTTCATGTGCAATGAATTTTTACGTGAATCTATCAGAAGACATTATGTAATAGGAATTCATCGATTTTTTTCCACCGTCTATGATTTCTCGTTCAAACAATAGGAGTTCGCGTTCAAATAAATGAATTTAAAATAAACGATAGACGATTGAAATGAAAAACGAAGTAGGTGATAAATGTTAATAATAAATGGCGGTGCATTTAGTCAGATACAAACGTTAGTTTTGTTTCAAGAAATAAACTTCGGATAAACAGGATTCTACTTATGAAGAAAATGAAGAATAAAAAGAAGTTAGGTTTAATATTGGATTTAAGGATATTTATCATCACGGCAAATTGAAGTTCGAAAGAAGAAGAACGACGAGAAGAATGCGAATGGAAGAGTCACGAACATTTCTGCCGGTTGTGTTTCCATTTCGCTTTAGTGTCGAATTATAACCGCATTTGTCCAGAAATTGATGGCCGGTAAGTGGTCCACGTGGCATACAACGTGTTAATGATTTGCCGGAACACCGCGTTTAAAGTTACGCGCAACTAGATGCAACCTCATCAAATGGACTAAGTTCCAATTTCACTTTAAATCGCAGAATGGTAACAATCGATATGATGCATGCACGTCGAGAACGTAATTCTAACGTCGGGATCCTGTTGCGCAATATTATTACTGAAATTTTACAAGTGACTACGTATTAGCGCTAGTAAATTCATAGAAGCGATAACTTTGGTAATAGAAGCAATGATAGGATCTAAATTTTACAAACTACGACTCACCTTGTTGTTCTACCTGCCTTAGAATTACAATCAGTAACTCGTTGATTTACTGACGTTATTAATTTAACTAGATCGTCCAACTTACCGTATAAATAATAATAAATCTATAACTGCAACGAGTTTAGCGATAATAAATCCTACAAATAACTTGTACCAATCACGACTCAGCCTATTATCTTATTTACCGTAAAATAGTAAGATTGTGAAAAAATAGTCTATAATCTATAACCCGCAACTTGTCGATTCACTGATATATTATTACCGTATGACTATCGTAAATTACCATGCGCGAAGCATCAGACTGTAGGAAAAATAAGAGAGCAAAAGTAAAAACCGATCGAGGAAAGAAACTTATAATGAACAGGCAAATAAGATAAGATGAGAATCGGCAAGAGGAAAAAGAAGGTGTTGCGAGAATGAAACTGGCGCCACGACGGACGCTCGCCCCGGCCATCCGCGACGGGGATTCGAGAAAAAGTCCGCGGATACGATCGTATTATTTCCAGCGGCGGGAGATCGTTTATAAAAAAAGGAGCAGCAACAAGCTCGAAAAGAAAACGAGAATCTTATGGCGCCGCGACAACTCACGTCGACAGCTTTAAGATTCGCTGCTGGTGGGTCGAAAAGGTATCGTCTCTCTGTTGCCGATATCATTCGTGAGAAGAGAGAAACGTGTCGTCGTCTTGGTCGTGGACGTCGTCGGCGACGTCTATCCGGCTCATCTTTAAACTTCGTTTTCACTCACTGAGGCGCCGGCGTCTTCGTCGTCTGGCTAGGTAAATATGCGTAAATTCGCCCGCGATTACGCACCGGATCCGACCACCATCAAAAACGTCTTTCGACCTTTTAATATGTCGCTGCCGCGTGCGTACGCGCGAAATATACAGACTGGGATATAATTCACGATACGAGAATGGGGTAAGAGAGATTCTATGGCTGAAAGTGAGATGAAAATCAGGAATAACAAGATCTAGTTGGAAGCTACGTTTTTGAGGGAAATTTATTTGGAAATTTGTTGATTAGGACGTGCAGTTGATTGATAATTGTTGTTACGGATTCGTTGCGGCTCGTTACTGCGACTAGTTTCGTATGCCGTAAAACGTCAGTACGGAAAAGTATCAACTGTTAATTCGTTCTTAAGGTTTATTCGTTCAGAAGTTGTTTATATAACTTTAGATGATTTAGCTTTTGCTTCTTTCTATTCGCGTTCGTTCTATTCGTTTCTAGACTTTAATGCTGCAACTACCAAACTCGTAAAAATTAAACGCGTCTCGAATTTCTTGTTTCTACGATTACTAGATATACTTACTTAAAGAAACAGCTTTCCATGGGTGTATTCCTCATACTATCTTAGCTATAAATAAGTACCTGTGTATTGTACATTTCTATAGGTATACATCAATAAATAATTCTGAGATTAGAAAGACTAGAATATTAGTAGGAAATTGCTCCCTAACATTGCACCGTGAAATTACAGCCTGCACGAAAAGTCTTGTATATTGCTGATATTTAAGCATTTATGGGAAATCTAGACGTGCAAAAAGTATGTAGAACGTACAATGTCTTGATGAAGATACGAATTTGCATTTCAATCTGCAGTGAAATACGCGAAATACCAGTCATTAGTTAGATTCGCGCCTACTTACCCCATTGATCTTCGGATGCAATTTTTCTCGAAAACCAAGTCTTCCATTCGATTTCATTATTTTCTTTCTTTCTCTTTCTTTTTAATCTTTTTTTATTATGGAACCAGATAGAATCTTCCCACTTATACGACGATTTACGATGGACGGTGTGCGCGAGACTACGCGTACGAACATCTCGTCGTCGTAACATCATTCTCGAGCGTCACCTTACATTTTCACCGAGTTTCTTTCTTTTCTCTTCTTTTTTATTTCGAACGAAGACTGGCGCCGTCTATATAATAGCCGTTCTTCAGTACTTACGAGCACGTCGAGCGTCGATCGTAGCAGACTTAACGATAATTATCGCTTTGGCACGAGACGCAAGAAACGAGAAAGACAAACAGAGACAGAGGATCCACGGTACTGACTGGTTTCGAGTGGAGGATGCGAAAATAGCGTTGGCCCGTACCTGGAAAACGAGACACTCTCTCTCTCTCTCTCTCTCTCTCTCTCTCTATCTTTTTCCTCGTCGAGTTACGCGTAAACAGAGACAAGCATCCCGTGATTCGTTTCATACAATAACGCTGCCAGAGTTCTGACGATTTTTGTCTCGTTAGTTATCCTAAACGTGATTACTGTCACGACTATTCGAGAATACTAATTCTACCGAAAGAGCATGGAGCAATACGACGTGTTTCATTGGTTGTTACTTGGCACTCGCATGTATCTATGTATTTAATAAGACGAATAATAAGGAGGCAATGATAGAAAGATTAATCGTGAAAATACGCATCTTCCTTTTGAATTTAATTCTTGCGAATTACATAGTGAAATAATAATATCTGCAATTGTTTCTAGACATAAACGCACATGTTTCACAAACATATAGAACATACTTCATCGTTCAAGAAAATGGAATTTACGATTGTAAGACGTTTAATAGTACGCCACCTGTTTCCATAAATTTATATCACGCGGAAGGAATTTATATTACCCGGATAGAGGATTTACACTGACACCGTACGTGTATCGCTTGGATGAACAATTGGCAGATTAAGAATCGCGTAATCTCGTTAATAATCATGCGGCATTAATGACTTAATGCGCCATAAAACAATAGTAAAACCGCATTCCCTGGCATAAAAGCTCCTCCGTTGAAATCCCTGATGAGACAGAAAGTAACAAAACTTTCAACGACGATATTGACGACATTTCTAGAGGGCTAGACTTTTTAAGTTTTAAAATGTTCATTTCTGAGTTTAAGTTTCAACTATTTGTAGGAAGCGGTAGGTAGCCTTTTCTCGTAATCTCATGACAGTGAAAGACCAAGACTGGTCACCAACGAGCCCGAAGAATTCTTCAAGCTCCTTCGAAGGATTTTTGAATCATTCAAACTCTATTTTTACTCGCTTTTATGGTTGAAATGTCCAATTCCTTGGTGTATGTGGTATTAACGTTAGAAGTGCCAGCGGCTAGAGCATAAAAATTGTTCCAAAGAAATTAAAATGAAAGATATATGAATAAACACGTGCATAAATAATGCAAAGATAAAAATAAACTTACACTCCATATACCTTGCAAAAATCATTCGAATCCCTGAAAAAGCGTCATTGTCAATGATCTATGGAACATTTAGGAAGCATCGATAACTCATAAAAGATCTATGAAGAATGTATAATTTATGAGAAATCTACGAAGAATCTGTAATCTCTGAAAGAAAAAGAAAGAAAATACAGAAAGAGCCTACGATTAATAAAAGGTCTACGAAGAATCTATAACCTAGGAGAAATTTCAAATTTGTTAGCCTGATCGCTCCAAAATGTTAATCTTAACGAAACTGCCTGTAGGTACGAATGGTATAATATTACACGGATTAACGGTTCCCAGCAGGATCGGTACGAGACAGAGCAGAAACTTTGCCACCATCTGCAATTCCATCAACTCATTTTTCGAGCTGACAGCTTGGAAAATCGGGCACTGAGTCTGCGGTTCCTCTTGACGTTACACAACGCGTCTCGTTGTGAGAGACGTTTACGTTGGCTTGGGAGGAAAATCGGCGAAGCCTCAGGTTTGGCAGCATCTCTGTTCCACCGCGAATAGATCCGTACGTATATGGTGGAGCTCGCAAAGTCCGTGGTACGTTCAACGGATCGGTGGCGAACGTCGCAGCGAATAAGATGGTATGAAACGCCAAGAATCGTGGGACGCACCTGTGCGGCGACCCGACGTCCCATCACGGACGCAAATAAACGGCGTCGCGCCGTCTGCGGCTCAGCCGACACTTTACTCGACCGAATGGCCAAAGACGACCCCGATCATCCTCCTTTTCCAACGCTGCGACTGTCCCTTACCTCCCCGATCGGCTATCGGATCTCGGAAATTCCTACTCCGTCTGCTATGATAATTAGTCCAATTCGCTAAATGTCTGATTCACCATTGCGCAACAAAGCCTAGTCACCGCGGAATTCTTTTCGCACTAACGATCACGTATTCTTAAACCTTCGGATGGTTCGTTCGAGCTGTTACGCTTGCTTCGCAAGCAGCGTGCAAGATATTAGGCCTGCGATCTAGATTTTTAGTTGAAACTTTATATACTGGTAGATTTTGTTATTGTTTTCTTTTCTTTTTAAGAACGATGCGTTGTAAGATCGGATGTTTCATATTTTCCAAAGTATTCGTTATTGGACTCACAGTGATGCGAGAAAGCGATGAGACTAATAATTATGGAGTTTGTGCCCGTTTGATACTCACTACTCCGTAATTACTAGTCTGACCATCAAATAGGCAATCAACCATTAGTCTGAATATATTATGTCAGGTGGAAGAACTTGAGAAAAGAAAAGTATTACAGTAGGCTGGTAGTAACTGGTTTATAGTAAAACTGGTAGAATTCACATTATTGTGTTTATAAAAATATCGCGTTATTCAGACGTTGTATATTTTTCAAGATATTGGTATTGGTAAGTAGTAGTCACAAGTAGTTACGAAGCTTGTAACTCCACTTCGACGATATTATCGAGAGAGAAATATTTTAGATTTTGTCAATTTGTTTATGAAAATACCTCGTCATATTCAAGGTTTTTTGAGATATTCATGATTAAAATTTTACTACTGTAAAATAGTCAGACACGTATATTACTATGGAGCTTGTGCTTTATACTTGTAAGAATCACCCATTGATAGCAAAGAAGAAATATATGTTAATGAGTGATACTGTTCGTCGTGAGGATACGTCGATTTCTTTACATGTATGTATCTACCGACAGACTAGTGGAAGGGTAAAAGTCTGACACGATCGCTCGTGAGAACGATGAATGGAGAGCATTTAATGAAGATATGCTACAAGTAACTGAGACTTTTCAGAAACGTACTGCTGTTATAAAATCGAGACTGATCGTATCGCAATAAGAAACTTTAAATGAATTTATTGTTTCATCGATGTAAAATATCAAAAAACTTTATATTTCGATAGCTTACATCTCTCTCTCTCTCTCTCTCTCTATATATATATATATATATATATGTATGTATGTATGTATGTATGTATGTATGTATGTATGTATGTATGTATGTATGTATGTATGTATGTATGTATATACATTCACGACTTTCAGCTCTTAGCTTATTTACCTATTGCCGCGCTGTTGCGTCGTATCGCTATTAATTCCTAATTATGAAACCAAAGTGAGAAATCGGGTAAACTCGCAACCGATTGCAAAATTATAATTGATGAGAATTGCAGTTTCTATTCTTCTAAAACTTGGCGAAGGATTAAAAAGTGTAGCTGCGATCATTCCTCCTGTACTTGTCGACAATTATTTCGGCGATAAAATCCAATTTCGTCACTACGGAGAAAATCAGTGAGTCACCAAAGAAGAGTACAAAAACCATTATCTGCCTGGTAAGAATTTCTGAATGTATGTTACAACTCGATGACCGATGAAAGAACCGACTTGCATCAGTCACTGTTTTATACTGGTCGTACGAGAGGGGTGTCTCTGCTCACAAAAACAAATTCATTGACACGGATTTTTGTTTAAACGTGGAAGAAACGACGTCGCATCTATGTTTCAACTCGTGTTACCCGCGTGCCTCTTTATCGGCAATTTATCAAGCTAAATGGTGCGCTTTTTTCAAGAACATGGCACACGCACAGTTTCGACGTTTAATTAATGTCCGCGTGTTGAAATTAATCACTTGTTATCTAACAGATACGTGCCGGCCGATGCGTAGTTCTTCATCGACTTCCACCTTCCACCCTCGAGCGTGCTTTTTTCGTGGAAGTCGTGTGCGTCATTGGAACAGCTCTACGTGCGTTAAAAACTGGACGGTGGATGAAGGAAATTTTCGAAGCCAGCACTTTCCTCTAGTGTCCGCGACGGGAAAAAAGGGGAGCGTCAACCATAGATATTTATTTAAAAAGGAGGAAAAAAAAAAAGAGAGACGATAACCTAAATGTTTCCCTAAGAAAGAGCTCATAAATCGTTTGGCGCGTTCGCTTGCCGGAAATGATAAAAAAAGTGAGAAAGAAAGAGTCATTAAAAGTCGGAGATTTTTCTGTATTTCATTCAGTGGAACACATGTGTAATTTTCATTCATAAAAATTCGCCAACTCTTGGGAATATTTCTTTCTATCGAGCCTCTTTGGATGAAAAATAATATTTTACTTGATTTAACGAGCTTTCCCTTCTTTATCAAAGGTTACAGAACTTTGACGCCATAAAAAAATGTGCAAACTCTCAGGAACATTTCTTTCTGGGTAGAATTTTCAAACGAAACAACACTTTTTTTAATTTTGGAACTTTTGCGCGTTCTTTTATAAGAATCAAAGATGTAATTGCTTCTGGGAGATCCAATAATATATCGTTCCTTCTTTGAAACAGACGTACGTGTGACGAACGAGTTTTACGACTCACAGGCGACAGGTACCAACGACTTTTACGACAGGTACCGAAATAGGTTACGATTACAATTTCTCTTTGACACGTTTGACGAAAAAGAACGAAAGTCATTTAGGAAAAGTACCTATATCTCGTGATTCACAAAAAATAATACCTCTGAAACTGAAAACTTCGTTCTTTATACTTTATTAAATATTTTTATACTTAACTGAATGTAAAATAAATTACACGAACGTAACCGGTAATAAGCAGTTTCTGTTGGGGATTTTTCAAAAATGAGAGCGACTAATTACTTTCGAGCAATTTAAACGCGATTACAAAGAGATTATATCATCGACTGTAATTTCAAAGTGGCGTTCAAGCATCTCCTCCCTATATATATAACTAGGTAAGAACATTGGCAACTTCTTCCTAATCACCGACGGACCAGTCGTCGGTTCTTTTTCGGAGAATTTCTTTGCCGTTCCTGGATGATGCTGACGTCATTAGGGACCTACGATAAACCAGCAGGCAAGTTCCCCGTAGCAAGAGGTCCAGTACGTGATCACTGTCATGCAGCGAGTTTTCGTGAACGTGTCCCTTATAGTTCAACATGTGTTTCATATATCGACCATGCACTTTTAATAAGCAAAAGAACGTTACTAGGACAAGACGTTGGATGCGGTCGAAGTATAGTTTCTGATACGTCCACGGTATAACGTACTTTATCGTTTCAATTATTAAAGATACTCGCCGGATAAAGATTACTCGCGCGTGGATTATCTTGCAAGCGTGATAAAATTAAACGATCTACACCTGTTATGAAATCACGTTCACAGATATTTCCAATGTATTTATGCGATGTTTCGAGGCACGTTTAGAAAATCTTTAGTCCTATGCAATTGAAGAATGATCGATGAGAAAGCAAAAGCTGGGCAAATCTTTCCATCGTCTTGCGATTATGGACATTGGAACTAGGAATTTTTAAATACATTCTCAAACCCATTAAAATATAAAACGTTGTATCAAAGAAGATAATGCAGGAAGAAAAATAAGCTTGCATCC